>CM063110.1:6731625-7981625 GCA_031841125.1 Acanthococcus lagerstroemiae | reverse complement strand
ACGTGTGTAAACAAGTTCTGAGAGTGCTCCAGGACATGAAGAGTCTAGCGCGGATTATCAACAGAGCCCAAGTAAAACTTCTGACAGCAATCAGTTAATTTAAAACACGTTATGAAATTAGTTGTTCATAAAAAATGAGTTCTGTCTGTGCAATATCACCTGAGCTTTCCTCGCCGCCGGAAAAACTCCTGATGCGAAGATAAAATGAAATGCATGGTGCAGGCTTTGGGTCATGCACCGATCAGAGGGCAATGTTTCCTGGTACTCATTGATCTGATGATGAACAATCTCACTTTACCATCTTCTGAAAGAAAGAAAAAAAAAGAGGTCAAAATCGAAGGTAACAGATAGGAGTGGGTGGATGAAGAAAGAACATTCAAAGTACATTTAAAGGTCAGACATTAAGATACTTACATTTTTACATCGTAAACTTGTACTCTTCTTCTGTCTCCGCCTGTGTTCTTCTTATAACTTTGCCTTTACTATGCAGTCTTCATCTCGTTCTATGAAGTAAACACCATATCTCTGTTTCTGAAAAAAATTATACCTTTAGGAATAAATGCCCAAGCATTTGATCGTCGAAGCCTTTATTCGAAAATACCACAAATCCTCGAGCATATAATTTCACCAACGTAAGATGGTTTCAGTCTTGGTAGTGATGAGGGTGGGGGGGGGGGGTTGTCGCTACCGTACATATCCCGTCATCTTATTGCTGTAATTAATGCGCTAAAATTCAGTCAGAAATGTTATTTTAACAGAATTGGGGGGGGGGGGTCCAACACCCTCCGTTCCTACTCCGGTGTATAATTTCAAATCGCAGCCCATCGATGATCGGTTGGTGGTATCAAAAAGTCGAATGTTCGATGTGTGAGTTTTGCTGCTTTCTGAGGCATTACGATTTGATTACAATAATTTCTAATCGAATTCAATTTCTTGTATCTACCGATTCTGGCCCAGGAGCGGACAGGAACGGTGGGCCAAGGCCCATCGGGCCGTCGTCCAAAAGGGTAAAAAGGGCCGGTTAGCCAGTGGCATTCAGTAATAATTGACACAAAAATTTATGCATGTGAGCCGTTTTCACGTTTCTTTCCCAGGCCACTACAAAAGCCCTATCCGCTCCTGTTCTGGCCCAATTCCAGTAGCTTGCTGGGAAGAGGGGATTGCGAGATTCACACTAGCCTTCTTCCTGCCTTACGGTGAGAACTATTTGTCCTCATTTTTTCCCTTATTTCGTGGAATTTTGCGCGCCAAAGGTTCCCAATGACCACTCCCTCTTCATCTGTCCGAATTTATTATTGGAATTGATTACATCGGTGTCCAGAAGCCTCCTCACTTGTTACTTTCCTGAAATTTTCTTGTACGATTGGTCATAGGCAGGACCGTAATCAGCCTCTTGTATCAAGGAACACAGAGGGGTGACAACGGATTCTATTTCCTGCTAGAAAGGCACATCGAGTAGTCTGGGCTGTGTCCCAATTTGCACTCCTCTGGTTACGAGTCTGGCCAAATGGCACTAAAGCGAAATGTGCTTCTCTTGTGACGTCATTAAACCCGATACTCGTTCAAAAATCCATTGCTCCGATTAATTACTCGCGGTTAATTGTTGTACATAAATACTTTCGTTAAATCGTCGTAATTTGTTCGTATAATGGGAACGGCGTCTTAGTTCAAAAAGTCGAAACCCCGTCTGGTCTTCTCCCACGCTCGGCGAAATCGCGTCGCTCAAATAATGCTGTCTCGCTCGATGGCCGCATTACCATCGAGGGAAGCGGCGATAAGATCGCCGTCATAATCTCGAAAGTGGCTGAGTGGCTGCGGGGTCGGCACTCGACTCGGCTCAGGTGCAATTCGTTAATCCGCGCGAATGACAGATGGGCACGGGTCCAAAATTCGATATTATTTATTGCCCTTCTATTTTGCCTTCTTTTTTCTCTGTGTAGCTTTATCGCGACCAAAATGTCCAAAAATCGCGTACGCCGTCGCCGGCCGGCGCTGCAGTCTAACAAGTGCGTGCCCCTTCCTGGAATTGGTTCAAATAGAAGTTCCAAAAATAGGCTGGAATGTGGTCGTATCACCGGTGTAGTGTTTCGGGATCACGATTTTATTAAGCGTTCGAGGGCGACGTTCTCGATCATTTTCTATCGAATTGTGGGTGTTGAGGACGTTCTCGAATGCGCGAACCGTGGAGCCGCTCCGTTTATTTCAGTTCGCGTAGCAGAGTTTGAAAGTGTATGGTAATGGAGAGGGGGGGGGGCTGAATAAAGTGAATGCGCGAGATGAGCACTCATTTTTGTGTGGAAATATTCAGTTTTGGTTGTTTTTGGCATGTTCGGGCGCCATGTATGTGATGTAATTTGAGCTCTTTTGACTTCGAAAATTGCGAACATTTTCTTCAATAAATTGAAAATTAAATTTAAAAAGCACCAGTGGATGGAACATTTTAGCGTCGCGCGGTTTCATAATTTGCATTACTTCTGTCATCCGAGGCCCGATACCAGAATTGTTCTATGTGAGGTGGATGTCATGGTGCTAGCCTTTAAAAATGATGGGGAAACATTCATTTGCAAGCTGAGAATTTTTCGAAGAATTTCTGTGAAGGAATTAAAATTTTGGGCGGTCCCGGGGGATTAATTCCCTCTCTTTTGAAATAGTTATGATTTCTGTTTCAACTGTACGAAGCTTTGTGAAAATGTCAGTTTACTTCCTTTACTTGGCATATAATCTGCACCGGCTTGGCGAGTGTATTTCATTGACCTTTGATGATTGTGTCTTGCACCACGAGAACTTCTTGACCTTTCGATTCTAGTGAAATGTAACGCGAGCGAAAGTTGAATGTCGTTCATCATTGACCTGCCAAAACGATAACCTTCGAGGTTTGAAAAAGATTCTTCGATTTGGGTTGCAGCATGAAAGTGGACTTGTAAACTCGTAATGTTATCTGGTCGGTGAATCTCACGTAGTGCTTTGGTCTTTCGTGGATCTTCAGGGATGATGTTAGAGATTCTGCTCGTGAATGCCACCAAATTTTCTGGGAAAGGAAAGACACTTCCACCGGGGGGGTGGGGGACTCTCTGACTCTCTTCTTCGAGGAATTTATTGAACCTGGAGGATGCCTTGTTCCGCTTGATGATGCCGATGGTCCTGCTCTGAAAAGCACCGAAGTTTGCTTCCGTCAAAATCAAGTTGACACATACCTACTCGTTGAGAATATCTAAAGGAACGCTTTTTGTTATTCAACTGGCTCGTTCTTGTCTCTTTCTTACTTCGCGCTCTTAATCGATAACTATATCAGTTCCGCACTCACAGTCAAAGTGCCGGAATTGCATTTGTAAATTTGTTTAGTGAAATGAACCGCGTTGTAAGTAGTGCCCTTTGCTGAGCAAATATATACACTGCTGTTAAATGAATTTACGAGTCAAGAGTTCTTCCAGCATACTATTGTGGACCTGTAGTCGATCTCCCTACATCCACGTTTCAGGGAGACGTGTTTGAAACTTTCAACTTTCCACCCAAGAAACCATACTCTGAATTTTACGCTCTACTAGGAGCATGCGAAATTTAATAATTTGAAAATTACTTTCGCGGGGGGAAGATTTATGCTGTAGAAATTCAGCCCCCTCATCTCATTCTTGAAGAAATATTTGCGCTTACGCTTCCTGATTCTACAGGTTCACTCGGTTGACAGAATACCGACCGAGGAAACGACGAATCAAATTAACAAAAACCAACTACGAATCCAATTTTTGCTCTTTTAATGGATTTGTAATAAATACCTCCTCAATTTTCCTCAATTTCTGGTCGAATATATCCGCCATTGTCTACAATACACCAATGCATTTTGCTGCCATTACATATCATGAAGTATTAATTCGCGTCATTCGATTCCAGGATACTCAAGAAAGACTGCAACAAGAGGAAGATGCCCGCAATCAGTTATTCCAGCAGAAGAAGAAATTAGAACAAGAAAATAGCGGACTGAAGAAAGATGTTGAGGATCTCGAATTAGCCATTCAAAAGGTAACGACCAGTCGAATCCGGGTCCATTTCTCGCAAGTCAATCTGAAATTCGCATTTGCAATGATAATTTGTATTAATTAAAGGCTGATCAAGACAAAGCAACCAAAGATCACCAGATCAGAAACCTGAACGATGAAATCGCCCACCAAGACGAACTCATCAACAAACTCAACAAAGAAAAGAAGATCCAGAGCGAGAGTGTACAAAAGACTTCGGAAGAATTACAGGTAAATAGTTCACTACACGTCGCTGAAGTTTGATTTTCCTGTGTCCGAGGAGGTCGTCAGTTATTAATGAATTTTGTTTTATCGCAGGCTGCCGAAGATAAGATTAACCACCTGAACAAGGTGAAATCGAAATTAGAACAAACATTAGATGAGCTCGAGGATTCCCTAGAAAGAGAGAAGAAATTACGGTAAGTTGTCACGTTTTTGATGTGTATTTCGGTCAAATGCAACTGTACTTGGTGGACCAAATTTTTTTTTTTAATTGGGAAAAACATCTCTGGGTAGGTTGCCTATTTGAGGAATCTGAAAATTTGTAGGTATAATGATCTAGCCAATTCGAAAAACAGTTAGCCAGTCGGTAAAGACACATTCAACCAGACAGAGAAACAAATAGTTGGCTATCCAACGAGGGCGCCTGATAGTACAGCAAGACAAGCAGTGACAGGAAGGTAGATTATCAAGCTGACAGAAAGAAATTATGGTTGATAAGTTGAGAGAGACTGATAATTCGGCAGCAAGATAAGCAGTGACAGGCAGGTTGATATAAAGAAATTCTGGTCGGCAGTTTGAAAGAAATTGATAATTCGGCAGCAAGACAAGCAGTGACAGGCAGGTAGACTATCAGGCTGATAGAAAGAAATTGTAGTTGAAAAGTCGAGAGAGACTGATAGTTCGGCTGCAAGAGAAGCAGTGACAGGCGGGCAGATAGAAAGAAATTCTGGTTGGCAAGTTGAGAGATACTGATAGTTCGACAGCAAGACAAGTAGTGATAGGCACACAGATAGAAAGAAATACTGGTTCGCAAATTGTAAGAGACTGATAGTTGGTAGGCAGACCATCAGGCAGATACATAGAAAGAAGTTGTGGCTGACAAGTCAAGAGAGACTGTTAGTTCATCAGCAAGATAAGCAGTGGCAGACAGGCAGATTGAAAGAAATTCTGGTTGGCAAGTTGAGAGAGACTGATGGTTCGGCAGCAAAACAAGCAGTGATAAGCACGCAGACTATCTGGCAGATAGAAAGAAATCCTAGTTGACAAGTCGAGAGAGACAAACGAGCAGCTCACTACCAGAAAAAATTTCTGCTTCGGGTGTTTAAATATTAAGGTGACAGTCGGCCGTTTGAGCTCGGAGAGAAATAGCAAACAATAGACTAACTAACCTATGACGTCACACAGTATGTTACTACCCTTGGTTACTGTTAAAAGAAGTGCCCGTCTTTTTTCATAAATCGTATCGACTCCCATAAGAAAAACACGGAGCAAAGATCATTATATTATTACCTAAGAATAAGAAGTTCGTTGGAAATAAAAAGTTTATTAGCAAATGAAGACCGTTGTTCCAGAATCAGTTAAGTCCATTTTCGTAGTTTCGAGAAAATCGAAGAAAACGTGAGAAACAGTTTTCCACAAGTAGTTATTGCATGCGAATGGGTGGGTTGGCAGAAGCGAACGCTCACTGTTAAGATACTGTCATCGAGAATGGGAAAAGTACCATTTCCACCCTCCTGAAACCACATTGGGGGGGGGACGATGGACTTGGCCGGTTTTGCCTGACCCCAAACTCGTTATCGCACGCCAGGAAAGAAACAAACTGGAAAGCGAACTACATAATTATCCGACTAACTACTGTGAAAAACAAACACAATCGCTCTTACCACGCGCTTCCTCCACTTCATTCCACGCTACCTATTATCACTGGACTTAGCTAGTTTTGGAGGATCGAACTATGTTCGAATGCTTAGAACACGTACACAGGAACAAAATAGATCTTGATTCTTGCAGCCGTTGATAGAGGCACTTTCATCATACCTAGGTACGCTAGCTTCGCGACTTCTTCAGAAATGGACTTCACTGGTTCTGGAAATACGGTCTTCAAATGCTAAGGACCTCTTCTAGATTAAAAAAGTTTGCCTTTGGTTTCTAACAGAGTTCTTAATTCTCGTGTAGTAACATAATGATCTTTGGTCCGTGTGTTTTTCTGATAAAAAGACGGGTCATTTTTAGGGTTGCGGAGAAGCCGGTAACTGGAAATCAGAAGCCGGAAGGTTTTGAAAGCTGGATGCCAGAAGCGGAAACTAAAAGCTGAAAGTTTTTCATTTTCCGATCGGCTTCTTACAATTTTATTTTAAAAAATTTAATGGGTTTTTTTTTTTTAATCTAAAAAGTAGAAGAAAAAGAGAGAGAAAAAAAGGTTAGTGAAAGTGAAATGGAAGAAGCTGGAAGCTAGAAGCCGGAAGCCGAAAAAAATTGAAAGTTAAAAGTTCATGTTCTGAGGCTAGAAGCTAGAAACGAGGAGCTAGATGAGAATTGGAGGCTAGAAGCCGAACGCGGAAGTAAGGCGGCTCTAAGGGGAGGTATAACGGACAGCCAATTTGATTGGAAGAAAAGCATGTGTACGATTTCTCATTCTCGACACGAGGTTTGTTTATTTCTTGCAATCAAAATGGCTGTCCGTTATATTTCCCCTTAGAGCCGTCTTCGCGGAAGCTGTATCGTTCGGCTTCCGCATCCCTGGTATTTCTGCTAACAGTAAGTCACTGTGTTGACGTCGCGGTTAATTTGTCTGTTATGCCCTTAATAAGTAAGAAAAATTAAGATAGTGATGAACTCCTGAAAACTCCAAAATCTCGGGTCTTGTTTATCTCATTATGTCTATTTTACTTCTATAGTCCAGTCCCCCTTAAAATCTCTTAAATCTGTCTATAGTGACCTACAGCTATCTTATGTTTCGTCTGTAACATATTTCATTCGACCCCCCCCCCCCCCGAAATTATTTTCTGTATCCGCACCTGCGTCTAGTGTGTTTTAAATGATTTTGGCCTATGACTTCATCGCTCTGAAATTCGCATGAAGTATTATTATGGTATGGTGTAGGTTGAGAATAAAGTTGGAAGCTCATTAGCTCGTTCCATTTGCCCTCCCTCGGATGTATTAAAATCGATATCTAGAAGTGCTGCGCTTTTCCTTCGAAGATTTTCTTCGACCGCAAACACATCTATTCAACGTGTATTTATTTACTTACAGCGGTGATATCGAGAAATCGAAGAGGAAAATCGAAGGTGACCTGAAACTGACTCAGGAAACCGTCACCGACTTAGAACGCAATAAGAAAGAACTAGAACAAACCATTGTCCGCAAAGACAAGGAAATCGCCTCCCTCACTGCCAAATTAGAAGACGAGCAAGTTCTAGTCAGCAAACAACAGAAACAGATTAAGGAATTACAGGTACGTACTACGCCGCACGCATCTCAGTGACTCGATTACGAATTCTGTTAGATCTAGGATGACCACTAGCTACGATTCCTCTATCGTTAATACTCACGCAAGAATCCTTTAGATCCTTCACGCTATACAGCATTTTTGAACTTATTGAAAACTGGCTGAAGCTGTTGAAGACTTGATTCGTGACTGACTTCTAGGCTTAAATATGGTTCTTTAAAACACTTAGTACGTTTCAGAATGCTAGAACTATTTAAGACGAAGACACTAGTAGACTTGTTGAAACTAAAGAATACTCTTCAGTACTCATTTAAAAATCTCGTGCGATTATGTAATTCGTGTAATTTTCGCATTACAGGCTCGTATCGAAGAGTTAGAAGAGGAAGTCGAAGCCGAAAGACAGGCTCGTGCCAAGGCCGAGAAACAACGAGCTGACCTCGCCAGAGAACTGGAGGAGTTGGGCGACCGACTGGAAGAAGCCGGTGGCGCTACCTCCGCCCAGATCGAATTGAACAAGAAACGCGAAGCCGAAATGAGCAAACTGAGACGAGACCTGGAAGAGGCCAACATCCAACACGAGGCTACCCTATCGAACCTGAGGAAGAAACACAACGACGCTGTCGCCGAAATGGGTGAACAGATCGACCAGCTGAACAAACTGAAAACGAAGTAAGTGGCGCCATTGAACCGTGTAGCGACTTGTTGGTTTTGAGAGCAACTTGGTTAGGGTTTGAATAGTTGGAAATTTTCACATAAATGAGAACCAGGTTTTGAACATTAGAAGCTGGGTCTTGTAGCAGAAGATTTGAGAGTAATTTTGGGTGGACATTTGAATGTTCATCAGGGGCTATTTGCTCTTCATAGTGTCTCTCTATAAGTTTTTCAACACCACGATCTACTAACGAGTATTGTCTTCTCCAAACAAGCTCGCGTGTTTGGTTTCTGATCCATTTTATGTATTCAGTGGCGTAGCCTGGATTTTTCTAAGGGGGGATCAGCAGAACTTTTTGGGGGTACACACAGTGACGTATCAGTATGTAGTGCTTTTCAACTTCAATTAAGCATCTGATTTTAAATTTCATTTCGCGCATTTACTGTGATACTGCCAGCGTATAAAAAATTCTTATCTCAAGGGGGGGGGGGGATTCATCCTCTTAATCCCATCATTGGCTGCGCCACTGTATGTATTATTTGTGTATACTTATTGTGCGACCAAGTTCAGGTGAGATGTAACGTATCTGATCGAATTTTTACCAATTTTACAATTTAGAGCTGAACACCACGCTTCATACTTGGCCAACGACCTGAACAATACGAGAGCAGCTGTAGACCAAGTTACTAGAGAGAAGGTATTTTTTGATAATGAAAAAGAAACCCACCTATTCGCCTGTGTTCTCGTTGAGAGAGTGCATGACTTTAATGATCGCATGTCACCGGAATACTTCCTGTCCCGATTGCATTTTTATGTCAGCTATGGATCGAGACTGCGTTATGGTACCTGTTCTAAAATGTTGGTGACTAGATGTCTGCAACAAATAGAATTATATAAGATACGCTTTGGTGGCGTTGGTACATCAGAACTGCTCGTCTCGGTTCATCCATTCGTTTTTGTACATAATGTAAAATAATGCAACGGTTTTAATGATACATTTTAATTCGCACTTTAGAGCTGAGAAAGAGAAATGCCAGTACTTGTGCGAACTTAATGACTTGAGAGCCAGCTTAGATCACATTACCAATGAAAAGGTTCGTTACTGTTAGACTAAGGTGTTGAACGACCGCTTGAAAGCTTCGCAAAATGTGTGTATAATCGCTTCAAAAGGCAATCGAGCGAGTGATGTGACGTACGAGTGGACTGTCGATTGCAGTCCATCAAAATGTGCATAATCGAGTCTAAGAAAAGTGATCAAGCTTCATGTGTTAGCGTTGGCGTAATATTGAATTGAAGTCTGTTTTCAGCTTTCATCGTTGTTTAAGAGACGACTCTAATATCAGTTTAAGTTTGTTTTCATCTTTCATCATCGTTTTTTGTGAAGTGTAAATGTTCCTAACTGTACAATACTTACCCGTAATTTACCGTTTAGCTAATACGTGTATTGTATCACTTGTTTTTGTGACCGCTCCCTGCTGATGATTTCGTGTGATTAGCCGCTAACCTTATTTTGTGAGTGATGTTTGGTGTTCCAGAACTATTTATCGATTCGCGATACAATTCCATTAATGCATCGTACAGCTTGCTGATGGAAATACTGAAATTTAAAACAGTCTTCTATTTTGGAAGACCCTTAAGTTAAATAGTTCCCAACACCAAATAGTATATTTTACAGTCACTCTCATTCCACTTACTTTGTAAAACCTGCAGTAACCAACCATTTGTTGTGGCATCTCACACGATTTGTATACAGGGTGTTCCACAAAAGCCCCCCCCCTGTTTTTTCACGAACCGATGGACAGATCTTCCCGAAACGAAAATAATTTTCCAGTCGTAAAGTCTAGTTTCTCCTGAGCTTAAAAAATGTTGTCCCCCTTTCACGGGGGGGGGGGGGCTGGAACCTACCACCAACTTCGGAATCTTAAATAGGAATGTATGCCTTTATGCACCTCATTGGAAAGGCCATTTACTCCAAAATACGAATCCGTGGAAAAGATCAAAATTTGTCAATTTTGGGGGGCAAGGGGCCTAGAGATGACCAAAATCCACCCAGAATCAATGTGTGGTGACCTATCAAACGAACTATCGAAAATGGGGTTTTCCAGGTCGCTGATTTCGAATATTACCTTATTTTTCCGATTTGACTAACCCAGGGGGCAGAACATTCAAAAATTTGGGGCAGAATGGGTTACCCCCATTTTTTTACCGAACCGAGGGGCGGATCTTTGCCGGACAGATAGTCATCTTCCTGCGGTAAGGTCTAGTTTCTCTAGGGCTTGAAGAATTTTCTTCCCCTTTCACGGGGGGCTGGAACTTACCACCAACTTCGGAATCTTAAATAGGAAGATATGCCTTTATGCACTTCGTTGGAAAGGCCATTTACTCCAAAGTACGAATCCGTGGGAAAGAAATCAAAATTTGTCAATTTTGGGGGACAAGGGGCTTAGAGATGACCAAAATCCACCCAGAATCAAAAGTGTGGTGACCTATCAAACGAACTATCGAAAATGGGGTTTTCCAGGTCGCTGATTTCGAATACACGATTTAACCCGGTTTAGGGTTTTAAAATCCAAATTTTCAACCTAAAATTGGTTCCTATTCACACATTTTTGACTTTCTGAATGCAGATTATTGAAGTGGCTTCACGCACATCGTTGAGTAGAGAACTTCCTCCAGAGTATGAATCCATGAAAAAAATTTAAAATTCATCAAATTTGGGGTAAGCGGCCTAGAGATGACCAAAATCCGTCCAAAATCGAAGTATCATGATCTAGCGAACAGACTATCATAACTGGGTTTTTCAAGGTCACTAATTCCGAATATCACGGAAAAATCTCCGCTGATTTTTAAGGAATTTCACCGGAATTTTGTTGGAAAAAAATTCCAAGAATTTCCAAAGAATTTTTTGGAAACGTCGGGGAAAATATTGGACGGTTTTTAAGGAATTTCATCGGAATATTCCTGTGAAATACTCGGGAAAAATCTCTGATAATTTTTAAAGAATTTCATTGGAACTCGGAAAGAATCTCCTATAAATTTTAAGGAATTTTATCGGAAATTGTTTTGAAAAATTCCAATGATTTCCAAATGTTGTCTTGAACAAGAACACAAGTTGAGGATCCTTCCTCAACCATTAAATTCAGGGTACTGGTTGATCAGTCTTCCTCGTAACTGCACGTGTTAATAACAAGTTAGCTGTTTGTTGGCTTTATGACAAATTGGCAGTAACGAGTAGTTTGTTTAGGGCTCAGTAGGAGCGCTAGAAGTATACACTTCCCAACACCCCAATTTTATGGGAACTCGGGGAGAATCTCCGATAAATTTTCTAAGGGATTTTATCGGAAATTGTTGGAAACTAATTCCGATAATTTCCGAAGAATCTGATCGGAAATCTTTAGGAAATATTTCCAATGATTTCCAAAAAAATTTCATTAAACTCTTCGAGAATATTTTCCGATAATTTTTGAATTATTAAACCAGTGGAGTATTCCCCCGAATATAAGCTTCAAAAATTATCGGAAAAACTTCCTCGAAGAATTTTGATGAAACTTTTTAGAAATTACAGGAAATTTTTTCTAAAAAGGTTTCCGATGAGATTCTTCGGATATTATCGGAATTTTTCCCAACAATGTCCGTTTAAATTCCTTGAAAATTATCGGAGATTTTCCCCGAGTTCCGATAAAATTCCTTAAAAATCATCGCAAACTTTTCTAACAATTTCCGATGAAATTCCTTAAAATTTATCGGTGATTTTTTCCGAGTTCCGAAAAAATTCCTTGAAAATTATCGGAGATTTTTCTTGAGTATTTCTCAGAAATACTTCAAAAATTATCGAAGAATTTTCTTGAAGAATTGTGATGAAACTTTTTTGGAAATCATTGGAAATTTTTCTAAAGATTTCCAATGAGATTCTGTGGACATTATCGGAATTTTTTCCAAAGACTTCGATCAGATTCCTTAATAATCATATCCGAGATTTTTCCCGTTTCCAAAAAACTTCTTCACAATTTATCCGGAGACTTTCCCGAGTTCCGATAAAATTATTTAAAAATGATCGGAGATTTTTCCAGAGTTCCGATGAATTTTTTTTAAATTATAGGAGATTTTCCTACCATTTCCGATGAAGTTCCGTGGAGATTTTCCCGGAAGTTTCCGAAGAAATTCTCCGGAGATTATCGAACATTTTTCCTGACGAGTTTCGATAACATTCTTCAAAAACTAGGGCTGGGAATGTAATTGATCAAAATCGATTTTATTCGATTTCAAGGCCCAAAAAATTGATCCTAATCGATTTCAGATTTTTTCCACCTCTATCAAAACCATCGAAGTCCTCCCCACCCCCCGCGAATCGTTCCTTTTCTGTTGTCCGTCACGGCGCCACAGAGCACAGTAATGTTGCGTTTAAATCTGAATAGACGGCCATCGTGTTCCCGCTTATTCATATGACCACGCAACATGCCGGGGTTTTCTATGCTGCAACGAAAACTGAATAACCCTGTATGTCTTGTAAGTCCAAAAATGTCAGAAATTTGTACTTGATACCACCTTTCTCATTTAAATTTCGGATTTCGGGGCTCTAGGATGCGCTGGATGTAGGAAATCACGTGATGAACCCAACCTTTTTTCGCACAGATTCGTTTTTGGGGGAAGTTCACTTTCCAATGACGTGCATAAAGCCATTTGAGTAATCTGCAATGAGAAATTCAAAAATGTGTAAATGGCAGCACTTTTAGGTATCTGATTTTGGATAGGTTTTGGCTAGGGTTAGACCTTATCTCCCAAAATTGATGAATTTGCCATTTTTCTTCACGAAATCGTATTTTGGAGGAACTGCCCTATCCAAAGATGTGCATGAAGCCACTTTGATGACTAGCGCTCAGAAACTCAAATTTGTAAATTAGAATCACTTTTGAGTCTAAAATTGAATTTTAGGGCCCTAAAACGAGTTGAATCGGGAGGAAAGTGTGACATTCGGAAACAGCGACCTCGAAAACCACCTTTTTGATAGTCTGTTCGCTAGGTCATGATACTTCGATTTTGGTAATCTCTAGGCCCCTTACCCCAAATTTGATGAATTTTGAAATTTTTTTCATGGATTCATACTCTGGAGGAAGTTCCCTATTCAACGATGTGCGTGAAGCCACTTTAATAATCTGCATTCAGAAAGTCAAAAATGTGTGAATAGGAATCAATTTTAGGTTGAAAATTTGGATTTTAAAACCCTAAACCGGGTTAAATCGTGTATTCGAAATCAGTGACCTGGAAATCCCCATTTTCGATAGTTCGTTTGATAGGTCACCACACTTTTGATTCTGGGTGGATTTTGGTCATCTCTAGACCCCTTGCTCTCCAAAATTGATATAATAATAATAATAATAAACAAACAAACATGCATAAAAAATGTGAAAAATTCAAATGAACAGTTTCAACATTTGCCGATAAATTTTGATTTTTTCCCACGGATTCGTATTTTGGAGTAAATGGTCTTCCCAACGAGGTGCATAAAGGCATACCTTCCTATTTAAGATTCCGAAGTTGGTGGTAGGTTCCAGTCCCCCGTGAAAGGGGAAGAAAATTTTTTAAGCTCAGGAGAAACTAGACTTTACGACTGGAAAATAATTTTCGTCCCGGCAAGATTTGCCCATCGGTTCGTAAAATAACGGAGGGGGGGGGGGGGACTATCGTGGAACACCCTGTATAAGGTGACTTTTGCCTTCCCTATCGGGAAAATGTCGAGCTGTTTGTATACCAGAAACATTCGAAAAACTGTGGAGACAGTTTTGTTATCGCAAGATCTAGCTCAAAAGAAAGACCAGTAGCCAGACCGAAAGACAGCCAGCCGACGATGCAGACAGGAAAATATAGGCAGTCAAAGGGCAGACAGGCAGTTCGACAGACTTACCAGAGGAAAGAACCTTGCTCCTCCTGTCCTCCCCTCTGGTGGGGACTTCCAAATCTAAGACGGACTGACTGCAGTACGAGAAGCCAGCCGGTCAGTCTGATAGACTAACAGATGGAGAAGAGATTGACAGACAGATTAACAGACTGGTAGCTGGAAAGAACCTGGTCTTAGTATGTAAGGGTTAGAACTGGGCACATGACAAAAAGGCGCCACTGAGTACACTGACTAGCCCTGTACAGACTTTTCTGGTTGGGGGGGGGGGAGTAATGAAAAACCTGAATGTGATGTAGGTTTGTTCCACCTCGGAGTGTGCCTCTCAGTTGCTCTGACATAAGTGAATAATAAGGGGACACGATTTCAAAGAATATCGATGTGCTTGTATTTTGAGCGGAGGGTATCGAATGTGCACGAAATTTCATGATTGCACCACCGGGCACCATTTCAGTAAAATAGGAAAAATTACGAAAAAAAACTAAACGAGTTCCAACTCATGGATATTTTATGTTGCAAAATTTTTAACTGCAAAAGGTCTTATGATTTGACCCCTCTGAGCGTCGTGGGAGACGCATATAGTCAAATTCGGATGGGAAATGGATTGTATGAGAAATCGATATCTTTTGGGAAGAAACTCAAATTTTTAGAAATTCTTAGGATTTGACCTGTTTGGAGCTGTTGGAGGGAGGGGGTAACTAGCGTAAACATTTGACTTCATGTTGTTGAATTGAAAGTTAAGTAAGTAAAAACAACTCAGGAAATATGGAACTCATTTCAGCCGATGCTACGGGGAAAGTTGACTTGGGTACGCACCCCGATGGCGTTCAGTGAGATTCATTCATTAAAATTCTTGCAAAGATAGCGCTCGAAGGGTTCAGATTATGAAAATTCCTGCAATACGAACTTCCGGACAGAAAATAACTCTTCATTCGAAAATTTACGCGTATTCGAATTTCTCGACTACAGTACCTGCGAACACATGTTTATTTTTCATATTTTTCAAAATTTTACTCGGGTAGTGCTCTACAACAGGTCCGATCATGAAATTTCGTGCAAATTCCTCGATTAAAATTGTCTACACGTCGCTACTGGTAGAATATTGTTGCTTCATTATCAGGCTATCGGGCACACTTTGAAGGGGCCAAACGCCCTCTACATTCGAAACTTTGTGGTCATTCTATATTCCTTCAGATGGATCTAGTGGTGGTACCTTTTAATCACGATCACAGTTCGCCTGTTACTCTACCCTTACCAACGAGACACCCTTCGCATTACTCTTTTCTACTTTCAAAAAAAGGTTCAGTATCAGAAACAGGCTGACAATTAGTTACAAGCTATCCTAGGTACCTAAACTGACGGATAGTTGAGCAGTTCTAATGACTTTCCTAGTATTCTGCGCTAGTTATTCAGTCTGACTGGCAGGCAGAGAGACAGGGCATTGGACAATCTGCCAGCAAGTCATTCAAACAGACAGCTAGACCGATAGAAAACTAGTTGCAAAACACTGACCAGAGATCTGACACAAACATAGTGCAGACTAGGCTAAGTCCTCTAGCATTTTTCATAATTGACTGGACCGCAAGGAGGCTGAAGTAACGTACTCTGATGGTGTTTCACTCTCACCAACTGAACGAATAACTTACGATTTTCTCCTGTTCAGGCCGCCACCGAGAAGATCCTGAAACAAGTGCAACATCAACTGGGCGAAACGCAAGGTAAACTGGACGAAACCAACCGCACGTTGAACGACTTCGACGCCTCCAAGAAGAAGCTCAGCATTGAGAACTCCGACCTGCTGCGCCAGCTCGAAGAAGCCGAGTCGCAGGTTTCGCAACTGAGCAAACTGAAGATTTCGCTGGCCACTCAACTCGAGGACACGAAACGACTGGCTGACGAAGAAGGACGAGTAAGTTTCGCGCGTCTGTTACTTATCGCAGCACCTCCTGCCTGCATTCTCGATGGTCAGTGTGCCGAACCCCGCACGTATTAACCATCGTGTGTTTTAGGAACGCGCTACCTTATTAGGCAAATTCCGCAATCTCGAACACGAAATCGACAACATTCGGGAGCACTTGGAAGAGGAGGCTGAGGCGAAGGCTGACCTGCAGAGGCAGTTGAGCAAGGCCAACGCCGAAGTGCAGTTGTGGCGCACGAAATACGAGTCCGAGGGCGTTGCTCGTATCGAAGAATTGGAAGAAGCCAAGTGAGTAATCGCTTAGTCGTTGGTCTCTTGTTGCTATTTCGAGCAGGTATTGCCGTCTAGACAAATAGAAGTATGTCGGTATGTCTGTATTGACATCCGTGATCGTACAGATGAACCCGGTACCCATGTACCAACATGCTACAACGAACTCTTTGGTTACAGGCGTAAATTACAAGCACGTCTGGCCGAAGCCGAAGAAACCATCGAGTCGCTGAACCAGAAGGTGATCGCGCTCGAGAAGACGAAACAACGACTGGCCACCGAAGTTGAAGATCTGCAGCTCGAGGTCGACCGTGCCACCGCGATCGCCAACGCCGCCGAAAAGAAAGCCAAGGCTATCGACAAGATCATTGGCGAATGGAAGCTGAAGGTCGATGACTTGGCCGCCGAACTGGACGCCAGCCAGAAGGAATGCCGAAACTACTCGACTGAACTGTTCAGACTCAAGGGAGCGTACGAAGAAGCTCAAGAGCAGCTGGAGAGTGTACGACGTGAGAACAAGAACTTAGCCGGTAAGTGATCAAACCGTGATAACTGTTTTAGTGGCCGGGTTTCTGCCAGTGTTGATCGAAGTGCTAAGTTGCTTTAAATCCTTTTCAGATGAAGTGAAAGACTTACTGGACCAGATTGGCGAAGGCGGACGTAACATTCACGAGATCGAAAAGGCCAGAAAACGATTGGAAGTCGAGAAGGACGAATTACAAGCCGCTCTGGAAGAAGCCGAAGCAGCCCTCGAACAAGAAGAAAACAAAGTTCTGCGCGCTCAATTGGAATTATCTCAGGTTAGACAGGAAATCGACAGGAGGATACAAGAGAAAGAAGAAGAATTCGAAAACACCAGGTAGGCGAATGAGAATGCTTGACAGCTCGGACTCGATATTCCAGGTGTGACGTATACGTTAAACTGTTTTTCCTGTCTGTCTTGCAGAAAGAACCACCAACGAGCTCTGGACTCGATGCAAGCTAGCTTAGAAGCCGAAGCCAAAGGTAAAGCCGAAGCTCTGAGAATGAAGAAGAAATTGGAAGCCGACATCAACGAATTAGAAATCGCTTTAGATCACGCCAACAAAGTAAGTTTCTTGTTAATCGCGAGTGGTGGTTGATCAGAGTGCCTGTGGTCTCTGCAGATCAGGCATTGCCCTCGATGAGAAAGAGAAGGTGATGGAGGAACCTGAAAAGCCCGTGGTCTCTGTGTTGATGGGAGAAGAGGAAAGTGCACATTTTTTTGCATTTTGGGGCTTAAAATTAGTATAATGAGATCATTTAGCTATCATATTGCGAACGACCTCAAGAATTTCTCCAGTTGAAGAAAATGCATTTTATAGTTAGAACACTGGGACCCTCCCCCTCCAAGAAAAATAAACTAATTTTGTTTTTTGGTACGTCCATCGAGAAAATTGCTTCTTTCAACTTAGAAAAAAGAAGTTTCTATTTCCACAGCCTGGGCCGGTGGGTGTTCGTGGTGAATTTAGAAAGCAATCCAGGAAGAAAAGAAGCCATTCAGAATGTAAGAAGAGTCTTGAACAGTTCGTATTGCTGACTATTCTCTCATTAACGTTGAACATGAAAATACCTTCCTAATGCTTTCTAAAGTTATTCAACTCGCTGTAGTTTCGATCGGGCAAAAATTTTTGAATCCAATTTTTCTCACTTGGAGGTGGCGCAATCTTTAGCTAAAGCTCTTCAATCTTCATTCTTCGTTACGAATCTTTTAAACTCTCCCAGGCGTGCTTAAACTCATTAAAACGTTTTCAGACGTGTTCAAGATACACTGAAATTGTTCGGAACTCCTTTACGACTCTTCCAGACTTAGTTATGTCTTATTAAGACTTGATCAAAACTTTCTAGAACTCTAAAAGCTTTGCAAGCCCTATGTAAGACTTGGCTACGCCTTTTAAAACTAAGACACTTTAGTATTGAGACTATTTCATAAGGCTCTTGTTTTCGACTCGTAGATTGCTCAAGACTAGTTTACGACTATCAGACTTGATGAAGACTCTTCAAGGCGTGACCACAGGCTCGTAAACATTCTTTCATGCCTGTTGGAGACAAGTAGACGATCTTCAAGGGTCTTTCGAACTTTCCTAAGTTTTACTAAGACTGTTCACGTCTGGTGTAAAACGTGAATACTTCTGGACTTGATTTACTCTTTTTCTTAAAACCCGTTAAGACTTTTCAAAACTCATTGAACCTTCTTGCAGACTCTTAGGACGCTGTAAAACTCTTATAAATTTGTTTTTCGAACTCGCCATGAGTCTCGTGCCACTTTTGAAGCATTTTCAATTTCAGATGTCCGCCTTGGGGCAATCACTCTGCCTCCCTCTTGTATCCGCGCCAGCTGGAAGCATGCTCCGGAAACTCAAGGGATTCAAACAGATTCATATTTTGCATTAAAAGCCAAAAAAGCACAAATGTACTTCTTAGTATTCTCCCTATCTAGAATCTTTCTTCTAGTCTTTGGTCATGCATTAGTATCTTTCTACTTTGTACTAAAGAACCACTTGCACCCGAGTTGAGTCGTTCACCTCCGCAGACGTTTGGCATCACTATAACGCATTTACGTCGCATTTTTCAGGCCAACGCCGAAGCCCAGAAGAACATCAAACGCTACCAGCAACAACTGAAGGACGTACAGACTGCCTTAGAAGAAGAACAGAGGGCCCGCGAGGACGCCCGCGAACAGCTCGGCATTACTGAACGACGAGCCAACGCTCTGCAAAACGAACTCGAAGAATCGAGAACGCTGCTCGAACAGGCCGACCGAGGCCGTAGACAGGCCGAACAAGAACTGAGCGACGCTCACGAACAGCTGAATGAACTTTCCGCTCAAGCCACTTCCATTTCTGCCGCCAAGAGGAAACTGGAGGGAGAATTACAAACGTTACACGTGAGTTATTCTCGTTTTACCGGGGGGGGGGGCTAGGCTAATTCGTACGTCGCGAATCGAATACGCTAATTGGAAGTATGTTTTGTTCCGCAGTCCGACTTAGATGAACTATTGAACGAAGCCAAGAACAGCGAAGAAAAAGCCAAGAAAGCGATGGTCGACGCCGCCCGATTGGCCGACGAACTGAGAGCCGAACAGGACCACGCGCAAACTCAAGAAAAATTACGAAAGGCGTTGGAGACGCAGATCAAGGAACTGCAAGTACGATTAGACGAGGCCGAGAACAACGCGCTGAAGGGAGGTAAGAAGGCGATCCAGAAACTGGAGCAGAGAGTACGCGAGCTCGAGAACGAATTAGACGGCGAGCAGAGGAGACACGCCGACGCTCAGAAGAACTTGCGCAAGGCCGAGCGCAGAATAAAGGAACTGAGCTTCCAGGCCGAGGAGGACAGAAAGAACCACGAACGTATCCAGGACTTGGTTGACAAATTACAACAGAAAATTAAGACTTACAAGCGACAGATCGAAGAAGCGGTGAGTGACGCCCTCTGATTACTCGGTCGGTTTCCGCTTCGAATTTGAGAACGGTGTAATTTTTCGCTGTTTTCGTTTTGCAGGAAGAAATTGCCGCCTTGAACTTAGCCAAATTCAGGAAAGCTCAACAAGAATTAGAAGAAGCGGAGGAACGCGCTGACCTAGCCGAACAAGCGATTCAGAAGCTGAGGACGAAGGGAAGATCAGGCTCCACGGCGAGGGGGTCCAGCCCACTTGTAAGTATTTTGGGTTATTATTAGAGACTGTAGAGAGGGAAAGAACGGCTCGCATAAACGGCGATTATGTTTTTCTAGCCGCAAACGAAAGCCCGAAAAATATCGACGGAACGTTTAGAGATACCGTATTGAAGTAAAGACGTTTGTAAGTTATCAGCCAGCCCCCTTTAGACCTCGAATTCTGTTTCTCACTTTTGGTGGTTCGAAGACGAACACGAAGGTGAACTGTTTTGGCATGCGTTTCCATATGTGTTCCCCTTAATCAGACCAAATTCAGTTTGTTTGGGGTTGCCGTGTTCGAAATTCCCGAATCCGTTTTTAGTTTTATTAAGTTGAAGATCGTTGGGTCTGTTTCAGCATAAACCACTGGAAACAGTGGCCGACAATTTCAATTTGAGTTCGTTTTAGACCGTTTTCCTGTATAATCAACAAAACTTGCCTATTCAGTCCTCTTTATATTACGTAATCATGTATTCATATTATTCCATGAACTTTGGACATATGCGCTATTAAGAATTGAGTACATTGCAAAAGTTTTCATCCCTCTGCGCAATATCAGATGTCAGATCCTTTCACCGCTTCGATGATTACGTAATACACGAGCCCCGTCGGCATTAATCAATTTTACGATCATATTGTATTTTCTAATTGATCTCCAATTTAAAGGCTGAGCTCAAGTAGTCAAGGCGCATTTTCGGCTGCCATTTAGTCTGTCACTTCATTGCGTCGAATGTCTGCAAGAAGCGATTACAGATGATGCGGAAAAATGTGACTTGCTTCTTCCCCGAAGCCCACTACTGATCAAGTTTTCGTTCTTTCATCCCTTCCCGAGAACCAATGAATTCGTTTCTTGTATGTAGCTATAAATAGTCGAAACTTTCGACCTTGTTTAACGGTTTGAGAGATCGCCGTAGTGACATGACTTTTGAAGTCGTAAATTGATGACGAAAACTGTGGCTGTGATACAGCTGTTCATCTGAAATAGTTTTCAATGGCCTTCTTGCCTTTCCACATTGTCACCGAGCACGAATAAACCTACAATACCTGTCCGTTACCTGCATGACCTTACATTTGTGATGTATGCAGCGAACCGAGTATATTGATTGTATGTTCGTAATTTGCAGACACACCGCCCACCAGTGAAGCCACAGTTTGACGGATTAGCTTTTCCTCCAAGATTTGACCTACACGATGGAGACTTCTAAACTCTCGTCGTACCTGCATTCGAAGCTTTTATTTTAAAGTATTTATTAACATAATTATTATTTTACCGTTATAATGCACATTCGTACAGGGAAAAAGTTTCAACCGTTTTACATTATTTATTTATTTTATAAAACGTAAAAATTATTTAAAAAAAAAAAGTAATTTTTTCCTCGTCTCTCCTCTTTTTTTTTTCTTGTTCTTTTATTTATTTTTTTTATTTAAGAATCGATCCTGTTCAATCAAAAAGAAAGTATGTGTAATCGTTACTCTGGTTTAATAATGCGGACTATAAAACAAGTGTATATATCGCTTAAGTAATTGAAGTAAGTCGGCTTCTTCAAGGGTTTCAGTATAAACAGTAGTGATAGTAAAATAATAAAAACGGTAATATTTAAAGAGTGTTGTTCATTTTGATGGTAACGAGTCGGCTGAGTGGTATGCAGTGCAGTCCAGTGATTGAACAATTCATAGCGGGCGCCGGTGCCTGAAGAATTATGAAAAGCGTATAGGTACCACCTAGCAGCTAGCACATTCTTTACACAGAAGTTCGGCTAGTTGACGTTTCGGCTGGTCGGCTGTTCTGCTGAAAATTCCACCAGGCCCTCTGTATAGTGCGTCTGATAAAAGGTACTCTATTCCGTATACAGTAAGGCCCCTTATCTTGGTCACAGATTCAATAAATTCCATGACAGAGTATGTTAACAGCCGTTTTGAGAAGTTATCGGGCAAAAGGGCCTCTGTCTTCTTCAGGTGCCCTTTTGACAGATAACACATTTAAGAGCTGAAAATTCAAGTTCATTTGATTTTGTGTTTTTCGCCCGGTAAAAGATACTCTATTCCGGGTAGAGTAAGGCCCTTTATCTTGGTCGCAGTTTCTTTCAATGTTCTGTAGTGCGCCTGGTAAAAGGTACCTTAATCCTTATCACAGTAAGGTCCCTTATGTCGGTCACAGATATAATTTCCATGAGAGAGTACCCTGACCGCCATTTTAGGTCTAAAAATTCGAAGAATCATACAGATTTCGCTTAGCGTTGTCTTTCATTCGAGTTTGTGGGATATGCCCGGTAAAAGGTACCTTATTCCCTGGTATTGTAAGGTCCCTTATGTCGGTCACATAAATAATTCCCATGAAAGAGTATGCTAATCGCCATTTTGGGTCTAAAAATTCGAAGAATCATCCAGATGTCGCTTAACATAGTCTTTGATTCGATTTAGCGTGGTGCGCCCGGTAAAAGGTACTTTATTCCGGATATAGTAAGGCCCTTTATCTTGGTCGCAGTTTCTTCCAATGTTTTGTAGTGCGCCTGGTAAACGGTACCTTATTCCTCGATATTGTAAGGTTCCTTATGTCGGTCACAGATATAATTTCCATGGGAGAGTACCCTGACCGCCATTTTAGGTCTAAAAATTCGAAGAATCATCCGATATTCGCTTGACGTAGTCTTTGATTCGATTTTGCGTGGTGCGCCGAGTAAAAGGTACTCTATTCCAGGTGAAGTAAGGCCGCTTATCTTGGTCGCAGGTTCTCTGGATGTTTTGTAGTGCGCCTGGTAAATGGTACCTTATTCCCAGGTATAGTAAGGACCCTTATGTCGGTCACAGATATAATTTACATGGGAGAGTACCCTGACCGCCATTATAGGTCTAGAAATTCGAAGAATCATCCAGATGTCGCTTAACCATCCAGATGTCGCTCAACGTAGTCTTTGATTCGATCCTGCGTGGTGCGCCGAGTTAAAGGTACTCTATTCCAGGTGAAGTAAGGCCGTTTATCTTGGTCGCAGTTTCTCCCAATGTTTTGTAGTGCGCCTGGTAAACGGTACCTTATTCCCGGTATAGTAAGGTCCCTTATGTCGGTCACAGATATAATTTCCATGAGAGAGTACCCTGACCGCCATTTTAGGTCTAAAAATCCGAAGAATCATCCAGATGTCGCTTAACGTAGTCTTTGATTCGATTTTGCGTGGTGCGCCCGGTAAAAGGTACTCTATTCCGGAGTAGAGTAAGGCCCTTTATCTTGGTCGCAGTTTCTTCCAATGTTTTGTTGTGCGCCTGGTAAACAGTACCTTATTCCCCGGTATTGTAAGGTTCCTTATGTCGGTCACAGATATAATTTACATGGGAGAGTACCCTGACCGCCATTTTAGGTCTAGAAATTCGAAGACTCATCCAGATGTCGCTTAACGTAGTCTTTGATTCGATTTTGCGTGGTGCGCCTGGTAAAAGATACTCTATTCCGAGTAGAGTAAGGCCCTTTATCTTGGTCGCAGGTTCTTCCAATGTTTTGTTGTGCGCCTGGTAAACAGTACCTTATTCCCCGGTATTGTAAGGTCCCTTATGTCGGTCACAGATATAATTTCCATGAGAGAGTACCCTGACCGCCATTTTAGGTCTAAAAATTCGAAGAATCATCCAGATGTCGCTTAATGTAGTCTTTGATTCGATTTTGCGTGGTGCGCCCGGTAAAAGGTACTCTATTCCCTGGTATAGTAAGGTTCCTTTGTAGGTCACATATATAATTCCAATGAGAAAGTATGCTATTCGCCATTTTTAGGTCCCACAACATTCTTTATTACTAATTTCTATGACAGAGTATGCAAACCGCCATTTGAGATCATAAAAATCGAAAAATTATCCAGTTGTTGTCGTTTAGTATGTCCTGTTATTTGATATTGTGTAGTGCGCCTGGTAAAAGGTACTCTATTCCAAGAACAGTAAGGCCCTTTATATTGGTCACAGATTCAATAAATTCCATGACAGAGTATGTTAACAGCCATGTGATGAACTCTGAAAATTCCATCAGACCCTCACAAACTCTCATAGCATACTGTTATTCGATTTTTATGCAGTGCGCCTGGCAAAAGAGACTCTATTCCAAGTGCAGTGAAGCCCCTTATCTTGGTCACAATTTCAATAATTTACATGACAGAGTATGTTAACAACCTGAATTGTGAATTCTAAATATTCTAGGAGTGATGTAGTGATTTTGCATACTCTGTTATCAATGGTTGCTGGTACTTGCTCAATGATCAGCGTTGTTTTCTTTCAACTTGGTCGGAAAAAGAGACTAGACATACTATGAATAATGTGGATAGGCCTAATGGCTATAAGCTGTAAATATACTCTACCATGGAAATTTTCGAAACTGGGAGTAGGACCAAGATCCAAGGAGCTGTATATTACCAGAGAATTGAGCTGGTATTCCACTAACAAAAGTGCACGAGGTACGATTGCACTTGTATGACCGTTCGCGGACATACCTCGTCGTACTTTTGCGGCGGAATACCAGCCCAGAGTCCCTTTTGCCAGGTTCACTACACCAAAATCGAGGAACAGAGTACGCTAAACCACTGTAGGGAGGCCTGGAGGATTGTTACGCGGCTGCTCCAGTACTCGGAACCTGCTAGGTCCAGCTTTTCTTGTTTATATTTCATGTTAAACTCCATAAGCGAACATTCGTTCTCCTTTGCGAGTCCATAAATACGAAAGAGAGAATTTCTTAATATTGAGCGATGATTCAAATCGAAACTAAATGCTTATAAACCTTAATTGTACAAATGGCTCTCACAATCGTAGTCCTTTGGCATACTCTTTTACTCGATTTTTAAAAATAAAGCTCCAATGTCCCATATCTTCAACTAAGTTTTGAAATTTTCAATGACAGAGAATGTTAACAGCCATGGGTCCCCTTGTTCTAAAAACGTAACCTATTAATCTTGTGATAATGGAATTACACATTCGGATATCAAAGACGTATCCGTTAAACCAATAATCGGGAATTTCTCGGCACTGAAGCATCAGTTACATCTTACATTGCGATTGCATACATCCGTAATCTAGTTTCGCGAAAGAGGCACTGGCACTGATAGATTCTCTCTTTTGTGAAAGGTCAAACCAAGTTACCCTGGGGAAATGTCTTTTTGTTCAACCTTGAATAAGTTACTTCGATTTGAGACCAGTTGTCACTTACATGAAACAACATTAAAATTTGAGAATATTCCAGCTTCTTCAAAAACATGGGTATCTGTTGATCCTTAGAGATATTTGCTCTCAGGAAATTAACATTGTGCTGTGTCAAAAAATAGATTTAAGGCTCAGAACTGCACATGAACTTCCTACACGCAAGTATCGATAAGAAACAACAATACCATCCAAGGCCTATTTCCGATACTTCGATACCCATTGCTATCTTAAAATTCATATTGCAACTCGAAGTAACATTCAAAGATGAACACTTTATACGTAACATGATATGAACAGTAAATCGTAGAGAAAAACGCATAAACATATAAAACGTCGGACGACGAACTGAGGAATGAGCAACATTTTAAAATCACAGTAAGGTTATTCCAGTTTGGCGATTAATTTTGAGAAAACGTCCGCATAGGCTGAATTTGGTGGCGAACCTCGCAGACAGCGATGCAGTACAGTTAACTGAAAGAACACAAATGAAGGAAATGGAAGATAGATTGCAGAAAAATTCACAAAACAAGGTTATTTTCTTAAATTGAAGGCATTAAAGGTCTGACTCAAAAAAGGGCGCTGCTTGTAAGCATCGGGCCCTTCATTTAGGTCTTCGAATGATGCCATACCGACGTAAATAAGAAGAGAATATAACCGCAATCAGGGACATCAACTATCGAACAATCGATAACTACGAGCAACAGTGGATCTTTCGCAGCATCAATTCGAAACTTACCGCAATTTCTTTATCCACGGTTTCGTGTTTATTCGCGAGATTCCACAAATTCACCGATAACTTCGCCATTTCTAAATTGGCCACATCGGCGCGAATCAGAACACAGAAGAACAACTCGTAAGCTAATCTGGCCTATGAGGGGGAAACATAGCTTTTTATCAATTTACTCGCCATACCATCAGAAACGTTTTTACACGAATACCAAGTTTTCGATGCACCGTAATACTCAGCTTATTCAATCGGAACTACTCGACATTTCTTCTGAAAAGTATAACGTTTTGGTTTCTGGAGTACCTACCCAAGAAATCACAAACCTGTTTTCTCGTTTGTCCGCTCTCACCCAGCACCATCAAACTTTTCAAAATCTGCTGCAGTATTATCGAGCATATTTCATTTATTTCATTTCGGAAATTCGAATCAGATGCGTACAGCATATCGTTTGAATCAACTGGAAGAAAAAAAAGAAGAAAAACAAAAAGATCGATGGTAAGAGGCGGAGGTAAGCCAAAAGCACAGAAACGAGTAAAAATTATCGGACGGTGATATCTCGAAAACTGTACAATTCATCAGAGATGAGGATCAATAATCACACCAGCCTGAATCATCCACAGTGGCATGGTTCCCGACTCCTAATTCGTCGATTGCGATTTCGTGTTCGTCGAACACGGAACTAAGACACCCCCCCCCCCCAATATCCATTAGTACGCGAAATCGGATCAAAAAATAAATAAAAGACGCGTCTAGTGTTTCAAAGTAGCGTATGAAGGTTAGAGAGAGGGAAGAGGCACATATGTGAGGGCGCATACAAAAAAGGATCAGTTGATCAAAAGTAAAATTTGACAGGAGAAGCATTTAAAGTTGAGAATATTCTCTTTGTAATTACTACTCTGTCACTTACCAACACTTCAACCGTGATGGTCCTACACACTACCACACACTTCCCCAATCTCTTATGTTTTCCAAAGAATTTGAATGTTTGATTATCTCCTTAGAATGTCATCGAAAAACTTTGGGAAAATTCTGAAAATGATTTTCAAGGAATTTCACCCGAAATTTTCGGACCCGAGTCCCTTAAACAGTACGAGTAGACAGGCATTTATGCAGCAGGATAAGACGCCTACATTATAAAATTGGCAGTTCCCAACGAGAAACGCGACTCCCCTTCAACAGGTACGTAGGCAACTTATCCTGACCGCAGGTAAATGTATTTGCCTGCTCTCCCATTTAAAAGGGCAAGAAGAAAATATGTCCAATATTCATGGAAAATTTTTTTCGGACAATTTAATTTTACATAAGAACATGCTATTTCCTTTCTGTACTTTTTTTGAAATTTTTGAAGTAATAAACTTAGACTCGCCTCACTTAAAACTGCAATATCTCGCTGAATTTTCAAGTAGAGATCTGGGGTTGGTTTTATTCGATTTCTAAGGGGTTTTTACATAAATTTAGCCAGAAGAGTAAAAATCGAAAAATTGGTCAACTAGTCCCTTTTTGTATGCGCCCTAACATATTTTAAATCATATCGAGCCAACTGCCAAAATTGGGTTTTTAGAGGTCCCTTCTTCAGAATATCGTATCAAATTTTCAATCGGACCCCAAAATTCGTAAACAAAACCAGGCGAAATTGATCAGGTGTCAAAAGATGAGCATTTTTTCGAGCGAAGCCGTGTCGATGTTGCTCTCTCTTTCTTCTCCACATTTTGAAGCCCAACAGGAATTGGTGATTGAGGAGGGGCTTGAGATGGGGGATGTGATAGGGTAAGGGGGTCATAGTGAGGGAGGCCCGGAATATGTGCGAATTCTTGGTGGAGAAGGAAGTTGTGGTTGGGAAGGCAGAATCGGATTAAAAATCTGATGCGATATTTAGAACCAGTGACACAGAAAACTTCTTCTTTGGTAAACTAATTTAGTTCCATTCTCTACAATGAAAAAAAGTTATTATCGTGGGAGGAAGTATCCGCGTTACTAAAGAAAGAAAAAAAAAGTACTGATCGTTTCCTTATTTTTAAAGGACAGTAACAAATTTTCTTTCTTTTCCTACATCAAGAAGACCTTTTGCCAATTTCTTCAAAGTTCGGGGCTCAACTCGGATCTGACTGAAAATCTATCGCGGTACATATTTGGAATCAGCGGCACATAAAAGTTGCATTTCGAAAATCAACTCAACTTGAGAAACGAAATCAATTTTGCTTAGACAGCCACATAGGGGCCGGAAAATAAATTACGGTGCGACATTCGGAAGCAGCAATCCATAAAATCATTACGGCGATACTTTTCTATTTGATTTTTGAACGCAAGTCAATATGGCCTGTTTTTCTTTTCTTCAAATAATTTTGAGGCCTAATTTAGAGTTATATCGAAAATATGGCGTGACATTCGGAAACAGCCCAATTTTGACACTTGAAACCAAGTCAACTGTACAAATTTCGAGACCAGAACTGAGGCCTAATCGAAAATCTGATGTGATATTAGGAATGAGCAACTCAAAAAAAAAAAACCTATTTTGACAGTTTTCTTGACTTAAAACACGAAATTTCATTTCACCCATTTTTCGCAACTCTGTATCCCCAGAACAGAATACACCAGTTGAGAAAAACTGAGGGGAGCATTGGTTCTCGCAGAAGTTATTATACAAAAAGGACCTTCCCACGATATCAGCACCTCTGCGAATTCATTAGACAATAACGAAGCACTTTTACCGTTGAGGAAATGGTAAGGATACTGGCTCTGGTACGCCACACTCAATACATGAAGACCTTGAATATACAACGCAACCCGGGCCGAGTTATTCTCCTCCCACGAGTATTTCAGCAGCTTATTAATGAGACTCCGAATTAAAGGTAAAACAGCGCTGTCGGGAGAATGATCCTGTAATCAAAAGAAAATAATTAAGAAACAATTCAACTCGAAAAAACGAGCGATCTCGAATATTAGGTGACAATATTCACCCACCGGCACCACCAACAGAATTGAGAAAAGTTGTTTGATGTACTCCATTACAATACGGTCAGAAGTCTTGTCCTGCGAACGCCCTTCGATCACTTTAGGGAACTCTGGTATCGTATCTATAACGGCGGTGAAACAAGCTTCGGCTGAGAGAAACCGATGAAAGAATTAGTACCGGAGATCAAGTTATCGAATGTCGGTAGGACTACAAGTGGCAACTTATCTAGTATGGTACGACCTACCTTGGCCCTCAAGCCCAGGTAAGCCCGGTTAGCTAGGGTTTGGCAGACCCCCTTTTTACAATGTACCCAAGAAATTACACCTCCGGCGAACTATTGATAAAAAAATCCAACAAAAAAAAAAAAGTTTCATCAAACCCTGATTTTCTTAAAGCACAAAAAATCCAACAAACACTTCTAACCTCAAAGTCTTACCGTAAACACCTACAAAAAACAAGTCAATCTACTCTTCTCTTTATCCTCTGGATGGAGGACCACTTGATGGTAACCACTCATCAGGTCCACAGTGGTATACCACTCGTTTCCACCCAGTAGATCCAGTGTGTCGTCAATCCGCGGCAATGGATAACTGTCTTTCCGAGTCACATCATTCAGCCGTCGATAATCCACACACAACCGCATTGTACAATCCTTCTTTGATACCAGCACGATGGGTAACGTCCATGAACTTGAAGATAGCTCGATGATACCCTATCGGTGTAGATCGTTGATCATCTGGTTGATTTCCTCTTGTCTTGCTAATGGGACTCTCCGTGAGCGTTGCTTAGTGGGCGGACTGTCCCCGGTATTAATCCGATGTTGCACCAATTATGTCCGGCCATAATCGTCACTGTTCTCAGCAAAGACCTTCCTGAAATCCTTCAGAAGAGCCTCCATCGCCCTCTTCTGCGTTGGATCCAAATCTCGGAATACATAGTGTCCATTTTGGAGTGTGAGTGAACTTGGATATATTCCTTTTGTAGGGTGTGCCAATTCACTTTTCCTTCTGCATACCAAAACAGGAACTAACAACAATACTGACAACAACAACTACAAAAACAACACAGATGGAGCAGCATACGTAAACATCACAAAAGAAATCATTTACCAAAATTACTGCCAGTTTAATAACAAGTATTACGAACAAACAGAAGGCCTAGCAATGGGATCACCACTGTCACCCATTCTAGCCGAAATATACATGAACAACTTTGAAAATGACATACTAAACAACAGCAAACACAAGAAAAACATAAAGCTATGGACACGATATGTAGACGACATATTGATCATCTGGACAGGAACAGACAGACAACTAGACCAATTCCTCACAGAGACAAATAGCATAAACAACAACATAAAGTTCACAATGGAAAAAGGCAACAAGACCATCAACTACCTCGACCTTACAATACAAATAAAAGACAACAAGATACAGTACAGCATCTACAGAAAACCCACCCACACTGACGCAATAATACCTAAAGACTCATTTCACCATCAAAAACACAAAATGGCAGCACTACACAACTACTGCCACAGAGCAGTCAACATACTAAATGACAACAACCTTAGAACAACAGAAATTAACAAAATTAAACAAATAGCAATTAACAACAAATACCAACCACAAACAGTAGACAGAATAATTAACAAACTAACACAACCAAAAAACACAGACACCGAACCAATAACCACAAAAACAGACAAATACGCAGGAGCAATACCATTCACAGGAACACATACATACAAAATACAAAAAATCTTCAACCAATACAACATAAAACTCGGAATCAAAAACAGACCACCTCTGATCAAACAAATAAGCAATGACAAAACAGAAAAAAAGGACAGAAACAACAGCAGCGGAGTATACAGACTGGACTGCGAACACTGTGACATGACCTACATTGGAGAAACAGGCAGAAAATTCATAACCAGAATCAAAGAACACGAAAAATCACAGAAGCTAAATGATGACAAATCACTGTTTGGAAAACACTGCAATGACCAGGAACACAACAATGACAAATTGACAGAAAAGTACAAAATCCTACACACAGAAAACAACACAAGAAAAAGAAAATTAAAAGAACAACTAGAAATAATAAAGGCAAAAACAAAACAAAATAACCTAATAAATACAACAACTAACTTCCAAAATGAGAACTTATTCCAACTAATAACATAACACCCACGGATTGGACAGACTGCACAACCACAGACAACCAATCAGAGCACACAACCAATAACAATAACCACTGATTGGACAGACTGCATATTCACAAACAACCAATAGGAACGCAAGACTAAACAGGCTCACCATACGGTACTACCCTCGACTATAACTACAGGACCACAAGAGACAAGTCTCATTTAGGGTACTCCACTGATGATAGCATAACAGCCGAAAGCGCTCTGGAATACAGTAGAAGGAAAAGTGAATTGGCACACCCTACAAAAGGAATCGGAATACATTTCTGGCCTACAGTTCGAACTCGGATGGTCCTGTCTCATTTCCTGGTATTGAAACAGTTCGTCTCTTTGGCAGTTTCCTGGCCTCTGTCTTCTGTAGCTGACTGGGCCCAGAGTGGGTAGCCTTTTCGAATTGTGCGACCCGATCTTGGTCCTTCAGTATCTGCTGTTCAGGATCAATGATCAGCCCATGATCCGCACCATCATATCCCAGCCAATGATCGCGGCATCCCGCATATCGGCCACCAGAAACTCTTGCTCGAGGAACACTCCCATCAGTTGACTTTGGAGCTGAACTGTGCCATACACTGGCACCGTTTCTCCCACTGGCACCGTTTCTCCAGTGGCCGTCCGCAGAACATACCGCTTCTTCTGATCCAACTTCTTTGCTGGAACCAGCTCGCGTTGAAGGATCGAATGTGATGCCCCAGTGTCGACACAGAAGAGTACTATCTTCTGACTAAGTTTCCCTTTCACATAGTTACTTGAGGCGTCATGCTTCAACGTTCTCTTAACGGCAAAGATTGTCCGGTCCTCTTAAGAAACAGCTGGGGAAGCTCGACAAGCATCACCCCTATCTTTTCCAGCCACCTTCTGGTTCTGGGGTCTGACAAGACGGATATGCTCCTGTTCATTACACTGAAAGCATCGCGGCTTTTCTGGTCTGATGCTTATCAACTGGAACCGGACATTTTTCCACTGCAGATAGCTCATCCGGATTCGTCCGGATTCCTCCCTTGGAGATGACATGGCCCAAAAATCGTACCTCTCTCTGGGCCAGGGAGCACTTCTCGGGCGACAGCTTCAACTCGGCACTCTGGAACCTGGAGAACACTTGTCTGACCTTGTCCAAGTGTTGCTGCAGGGTGGATCCACACCAAATATGTCAAAAACAAAAATCCTCACAAATTCAGGGCAACACCGTACAATCAAGATTAACCATTGGGAAACAGAAATAGTAGACAATATCATTTACCTTGGCCAAACAATATCTTTCTAAAACCAAAACGAGAAAGAAATCAATAGGAGGATAGCAATAGGTTGGAACAAAGTTTGGAGCCTAAAAAATGATCTTAAAAAATAACTTCCAGATTTCGTACAAATCACATATCTACAACAGCTGTGTCCTTCCAGCCACGACTTGCGGATGTCAAACGTGGACCCTATCAAGCCTAAATGAAAGGAAACTCCAGTCGGCTCAGGATTCCATAGAAAGAGCCATGTTAGGTCTGGCACTTATGGACAAAATTAAAATTTAAAAAATTAAGGAATAATAATTTTGGAAAAACAAAAATATAATTCACTTTGTAAGAAGATTAAAATGGGACTTGGTAGGACATCTCAGCAGACTGAAGAATAGTAGGTGGGCGAAAAAAGTAACTTTTCGTCAACTGTGCGGAGGGAGAAGGCCGGGTAAGCAGAAGGCCAGGTGGTCAGACGACATAAACAAAATACTGAAACATCGCTTATTCCATAAAATTGCCGCTAACCGGGCCGAATGGGTGCGGATGAGGGAGGCGTTCGCCCAACAACAGGAATATCATTGTTACAACTCGTACTTATAAAAACTGCTGGTCTTATTACAGGATGTCCACAGAAATCGAAAAGTAAAAATGAAGTACTTTTTCAGGACGCTTTGTACGACTATAGCCGGCATACTTTCCACCTCTTCCCCGAGTGAGCAAATCTTTTTTTTCCCTCAATTCTGTTATCCCCTTTACCCCTCTCTACTTTTGCTCACTCCCCTCCCCTCCGAATGAATATAAATTCTGCGATACACTTTTCAATAACCCATCATAAGCATCGCAAGAAATTAATTTTTGAGCATTGGAAACGAACAATTGTGGTTTTAAAAATATGTATTATTAACAAAAATGAAGGACTTTTCAATTTTTTTTTTCAATTTCAGCACTTTCCAGGACTTGAAGGACTTTTCACCACCTGTAGACACCCTGCATTAAAATGGCCGCTATTATTATTATTATTATTATTACCTTGACCCAAACACTGATTGGCCAACGCTGTTTGCCCGGATATCATGTACAGTTGCAACCTCACCACTGGTGAACTGATCGAGGGAATTGTAATGAAGCAGTAGGCGGAGCAGGCTCGCACAAAAGCAGAAGTTTTCGACGTGTGACGTCCCCTGACCACCTTCAGCGTCTCGAAAGACAGCTTATTTACACACTGAAAACGCAAACAAACGTTTTGGCTTTACAAGCAAAATTCTCAAAATGTACAACACAATATCAAATTAACAAAAGCTTCGTCACGAAAGAAGAATCAAACTGAAAAATGACGCTTCTTAAATGCTCGCAAGGATTACAGCAACTTGCTCGCGAAAGAATTCAGCGTTTATGAATCTTAAAAGCGGCGAACAAATTACAGACGAGACAAAGAGCCTCAACTGTGTTTTCTATTTCAGCGTTCGCATCCTCGAGATACGCGACAAGTAAATAAATATTTTCTAATAGCGAATGCGATATTTACGTGCACCAAAGCTGAGTGTACAACGTCCAAGTTGAAGAACGCGCTTCGAGCGTCCACATAGAACTCGAGCTGCTGCTCGAAATCACGTCCGAAGTCGATTCGCCTTACGAAAGTCGCGATCAGGTTACCTATCTGCCTTTTTTCATCGTCCACAGTCAGAGCACTACGAACAGGTAGGTCAAATAACGAATTAAGATGAACGGCGGTAGATCCGAGGGAGAATCACTGGAGCCTTGCCCTCTTCATGGTTGAATTTACATTGAATAAAAATGTTTCAAAAACGGAAAAATTGGCGACGTTTGGACAAATCTAAGCCATATCATTCTAAACATCAAGAATCTGCCCTCCCCCATCCCCTTGAACAGGAAATGAACGCTTTCGGGGTGGGTTCCCTGAAATTCTAACTGTAGGAGCTGATCTACTACCTCACAATCTACCTAGACACAGAGACAAATGGGTAAAAAGGCAGATAGCAGATAGCTCTCTCACCTAGGGAAAACGTGGCCGAAAGGTAACATACAGGATGTTCCACGAAAGTCCCCTCCTGTTTTTTCACGAACCGATGGGCAGATCTTCCCGGGACGAAAATGATTTTCCAGTCGTAAAGTCTAGTTTCTCCTGAGCTTAAAAATTTTGTACCCCTTTCACGGGGAGCTGGAACCTACCACCAACTTCGGAATCATAAATAGGAAGGTATGCCTTTGTGCACCTCGTTGGAAAGGCCATTTACTCCAAAATACGAATGCGTGGGAAAAAATCAACATTTATCAATTTTGGGGGGCAAGGGACTTTAGAGATGACCAAAATCCACCCAGAATCAAAGTGTAGTGACCTATCAAACGAACTATCGAAAATGAGGTTTTCTAGGTCGCTGATTTCGAATATTGCCTTATTTTTCCGATTTAACTAATCCAGGGGGCAGAACATTCAAAAATTTGGGGCAGAAAGAGTTATTGGGTGTTCCACGAAAGTTACCCCGCCATTTTTTTCCGAACCGATTGGCGGATCTTTGCCGGACGAATTCTCATCTTCTTGCGGCAAGATATAGTTTGTCTAGGGCTTGAAAATTTTTCTATTTATGGGGGGAGGGGGGGGGTAACGTGCCGCCAACTTTGGAATCTTAAATGGAAAGGTATGGCTTCATACACATCGCTGGAAAGGGCATATCCTGCAAAATACGAATTCGTGGAAAAAATTTCAAAATTCATCAATTTTGGGGGCAAGGGGCCCAAAGATAACCAAAATTCATCAAAATTCAAAGTGTCATAACCTAGTAAACAAACGATTGAAAGAGCGGTTTTTGAGGTCACGGATTCCGAATACACGATTTAATTCGGTTTAGGGCTTTAAAATCCAAATTTTCAGCCAATTTTTGGTTCCTATTCACAAATTTCTGACTTTCTGAATGCAGATTATTAAAGTGGCTTCACGCACATCGTTAAATAGGAAACTTCCTCCAGAGTATGAATCCATGAAAAAAATTTCAAAATTCATCAAATTTGAGGGTAAGGGGCCTCGAGATGACCAAAATCCGTCCAAAATTGAAGTATCATGACCTAGCAAACAGACTATCGAAAAGGGGGTTTCGAGGTCGCTGATTCCGAATGTCACACTTTCCTCCCGATTCAACCCGTTTTAGGGCCCTAAAATTCAATTTTAAACTCAAAAGTGATTCTAATTAACAAATTTTTGAGTTTCTGACGGCAGGGTAACAAAGTGACTTCATGCACATCGTTGGATGGGGGAGTTCCTCCAAATACGAATTCGTCTAACCCTAGCCAAAACCTATCCAAAATCAGATACCTAAAAGTGCTGCCATTCACAAATTTTTGAATTTCTCATTGCAGATTATCTTTATGCACGTCATTGGAAAGTAAACTTCCCCCAAAAACGAATCTGTGCGGAAAAAGTTTGCGTTCATCACCTGATTTCTTACATCCAGCGCATCATAGGGCCTCGAAATCCGAAATTTGAATGAGAAAGGTGGTGTCAAGTACAAATTTTTGACATTTTGGGACTTACAAGACAGACAGGGTTATTCAGTTTTCGTTGCAACACAGGGAAACCCGGCATGTTGCGTGGTAAATAAATAAGCGGACACACGATGGCCGTATATTTAGATTTAGACGCAACATTACTGTGCTCTGTGGCGCCGTGAAGGACAACAGAAAATGCAATTCGGGGGGGGGGAATTTCGATGGTTTTTGAAGAATTTTATCGAAACTCATCAGAAAAAATGTTCTATAATCGCCGGAGAATTTCTTCGGAAACTTCGGGGAAAATCTCGGATAATTTTTAAGGAATTTCATCAGTGTTGTTGGAAAAAAATTCCAATAATTTCCAAAGAATTTCTTCGGAAACGTCGGCGAAAATCTCCGATAAATTTTACGGAATTTCATCGGAACTCGGGAAAAATCTCCGATAAATTTTAAGGAATCTCATCGGAAACGGTAGGACAATCTCCTATAATTTAAAAAAAAAAAATCATCGGAACTCGGGAAGAATCTCCGATCATTTTTAAAGAATTTTATCGGAACTCGGGAAAGTCTCTGATAAATTGTAAAGAATTTTTTTGGAGACGGGAAAAATCTCGGGTATGATTATTAAGGAATTTCATCGGAAATCTTTGGAAAAAAATCCAATAATGTCCATAGAATCTCATCGGAAATCTTTAGAAAAATTACTACTGATTTCCAAAAAAGTTTCATCAAAATTCTTCAAGAAAATTTTTCTATAATTTTTGAAGTATTTCTGAGAAATACTCAAGAAAAATCTCTGATATATTTTAAGGAATGTCATCGGAAATTGTTGGAAAAGTCTGCGATGATTTTTAAGGAATTTTATGGGAACTCTGGAAAAATCTCCGATAATTTTTAAGGAATTTCAACGAAAACTGTTGGGAAAAATTCCGATAAAGTCCGAAGAATCTCATCGGAAACCATTATAACAAATTTCCTATAATTTCCAAAAAGTTTCATCAAAATTATACGAGGAAGTTTTTCCGATAATTTCTGAACAATGGTTTAATAATTCAAAAATTTTCTCGAAGAGTTTAATGAAATTTTTTTGGAAATCATTGGAAATTTTTCCTAATGATTTTCCGATGAGATTCTTCGGACATTATCGGAATTAGTTTCCAACAATTTCCGATAAAATTCCTTAAAATTTATCGAAGATTCTTCCCTAGTTCCAATGAAATGATTTTTCCCGAGTATTTCCCAGAAATACTTCAAAAATTATCGAAAAATTTTCCTGAAGAATTTTGATGAAATTTCTTGGAAATCATTGGAATTTTTTTCTAAAGATTTCCGATGAGATTCTTCGAACGTTATCGGAATTTCTTCCAACAATTTCCCATGAAATTCCTTAAAAATCATCAAATATTTTCCCCCACGTTTCCAAAAAAATCCCTTGAAATTCTTGGAATTTTTTCATAACAAAATTCAAGTGAAATTCCTCAAAAACAGCGGAGATTTATCCGTGTGACGATCGGAATCCGCGACCTCGAAAACGCTTTTTCCCGATAGTCTTTTTGCTAGGTCATAATACTTCAATTTTGGACGGATTTTGGTCATCTCTGGGCCTCTTACCCCCAAACTTGATATATTTTGAAATTTTTTTCACGAATTCATACTCTGGAGAAAGTTTTCTATTTCATGATGTACATGAAGCCACTCTAATAATCTGCATTCAAAAAGTCAAAAATTTCTGAATAATGGAACCAATTTTAGGTTGAAAATTTGGATTTTAAAACTCTAAAACGGGTTAAATCAGAAAAATAAGGCAATTATTCGAAATCAGCGACCTAGAAAACCCCATTTTTGATAGTTCGTTTGATAGGTCATCACACTTTGATTCTTGGCGGATTTTGGTCATCTCTAGGCCTCCTTGCCCCCCAAAATCGACGAACTTCAAAATTTTTTCACGGATTCTATTTTTGGGGGGAAGAGGTCTTTCCAACAAGGTGCATAAAGGCATTGTATCAGCGAAAATGAAAAGTATGTAAAATAACACCTTCTGCCCCAAATTTTTGAATGTTCTGCCCCCTGGGTTAGTCAAATCGGAAAAATAAGGCAATATTCGAAATCAGCGACCTGGAAACCCCCATTTTCGATAGTTCGTTTGATAGGTCACCACACTTTGATTCTGGGTGGATTTTGGTCACCTCTAGGCCCCTTACCCTCCAAAATTGACAAATTTTGATTTTTTCCCCCACGCATTCGTATTTTAGAGTAAATGGCCTTTCCAACGAGGTGCAAAAAGGTATATCTTCCTATCTAAGATTCCGAAGTTGGTGGTAGGTTCCAGCCCCCCGTGAAAGGGGGAGAAAATTTTTAAGCTCAGGAGAAACTAGACTTTACGACCGGAAAATCATTTTCGTCCCGGGAAGATCTGCTCATCGGTTCGTGAAAAAACAGGGAGGGGGGATTTTCGTGGAACACCCGGTATCTCCATTTCTCTGAATTCCACATCCAATGTCTTTGTTCTGGGCCAGATCGACACGGAACCAAAAGCTTCAATGCATGATCCATCATCGAATCAAGGTCTTTTTCCCTCTTTCTGTATCCATGTTTTTACGTCTGTCACCAGTTCCTTCTTTCCAAGAAATAGAGAGTTGAGAGTTATGACTCGAGTTTACCCCCCCCCCTCCCTCCCTCCCCTCCGCCAGATCTTGCAGGCAGAAATATCAAGATGAAGCTAGCCAGCTAATTAGGTAGTCGAAAAGCTAACCACAGACACAGACAAGCAAAATTCGATGGGTACAGGGCGGGGCAACACAAGAGCTAAATTAATTCAATCACGAAGCGAGGCCGCCTAGTACCAGCGAAAAGAAGCCAAATAATTTTTCGGGGCAAATAAATCCTCGAAACTGCTAACCTTGGGCTTCATTGTTCCCAGGATGCGTCACTCGGCAAGGGTCACAATGAACTAAGAAATGCGAAGGCCTACAGAGACTTACACCGACTTACTTGATCGAATCGTGCAACGTTCTGGCAATTGTCATCAAATTGTTGAGCACGACGGTGTCGTTGATGAACGTCTCGTGGCTACGATTGACGAACGCCTCCATTATAATTTTACACACGTTCACCTTGACCGACTCGTTACGGAACAAACTCACAAAAGCGATAAAATTTTCCTGAAATTTGAATTACCGGATTGGCATTCGAAAAAAAAAAAAGTTTACGAAGTAGAATGTGTAACTTACAGCAATCATAAGGGACATGAAATCGTCGATATTCTCAGTTAAATTCCTCACTATGTTCTCTAACTGAGTGTAATATCGTTCTCGTTCCTTCTCTCTGCTAACGTGAATCACAATGTCATTCAGAATGAAATCGATTCTCTTGACCTGCCAACAGAATATGCGATTACTAGTTTATGAAATATCTAAGAGGAATTCTGAAAGGATTCTCAACAGAAAAGTGAACCCAAAGTGAAATTGAGCAACTGCTACAGACCTCAAAAAAAAAAAGAAAGAAAAAAAAGCAAAGATGATGTCTCAATTAGAAGTGAAGATTTCTTCTTGGTCATGAAAAGAAGACCAAAAGCTTGACAGTGGAAAATGTAGAACTGAGAAGAAAATTAACAAGGTCCTGGATGTGAAAAAAGAGATGATCGCGAAAGCCAACGGCAAAAAGTAAACGACAAAGATTTTTTTGTGGATCAACACATAAGCTCCTAAACAGTTATGCGATAGTGCGAGACGGTGACCGTTCCCTTAATCAATTTTCAGATTTAAAAGTGATTAACTCAAGTTAGACGTGAGGTGAAATACAGAACGTAATTTTCGGAGGTGTGTTACGTAGGAAAAACCTTAAAATGTTCGAGTAGATGAAAACGCCTGAAATAGACGCATGAAGTTGAAATATTCAATTTCTCCAGTTTGTGTCACAGGGTGAAAAAGGCCTGGGCCCAGGGGAATGCAGCATAATGTCAACAAGAGAGTGTAGCCTCGTCCTGCAAAAGTTATTGAGTACTATCTCTGGCTAGAAATTAATTAAATCGGGTTTTTTATGATGCCTATGACACAAACAGTGACGCGACGCAAACTGTATTCACATCCTACTGAATGAAGCTAAGAAATTACACGAGACGCGGGAAAGTTTCAATTCGTTTGGTAATGAGAGGGCAGGGTTTCCGTCCAGGAATCGCAGGGTCAACCGAAAAATAGATACGAGATCATCGAAGATCTGAAACAAGCCAGGAACCGAAAATGAACAACGAAGATAGGAGTCCAAAGATGAGCAAAGCAGCACCACAGGAGCGTAACGATACACCGAGGAGCGTCAAGCCAAGAAAATTTCCAGGAACCACTCATCGGACCGAGTAAAGGGAGCGCAGCCAGCAAAAAAATGGAAACTTCAACGTGCGGCGCGATGTCTACTGACGGTACCGAAAGCAAATAATGTAAGGGTAAGTCGCCACAGCTGCAAACAGGGGCATATAAAAAGAGAACAAATCAAAATCGGGACTCATAAAAAAATAAAAGGACAAACGGTGTGGAAGAGAAGATGGAAATAACCACGAAGGGAAATCGGTGTGGCAAAAGTCCAGAAAAACTTCCCCCAACCCGGGATGCAGGCACCGTGGGGGACTCAGCCTGCATAAATTCACCGTCCAATTCATCCAATCGAAATCAAAATATCATGGCCAAGAAAGGAGGTAAAAAAAAGGAAATAGAAACCCATCACTACAACCGTAAAGGTCTGATTGGGGAAAACATGGAACATGAATTAGATTATGCACTGGATAAAATTAAATGGGATGTCCTAGGCCTGTCGGAAACAAGAAGAGTCTGGGAGACAATAGTTAGGAAAAACAACGGCAACCTACTTCTCATGTATGGCGAGTCCAAATGATGTAGAAGGGTGGAAAGGTGAGTAAGCAAAATCAAAGAAATCAAAGAAATTTTGGAGCGGCAGTACTAAAAGTCGAAATAGAGGCAAATACAATATTGGCAATTATCCAAGTCTATACCCCGACCAGTGCAGCCTAAGAAGCAGAGATATACACCTTTTATAAGCTGGTAGAAGCTACACTAGAAAGGGAGGGAGGGTATTAGTTCTAATGGGTGATTGGAATGTCAAAATTAGTAACGATCTTCCACAGTCTGGGACAGTGGGCAAGTTCAGGATGGGGGAAACCAACGAAAAGGGGGACAAAACTGTTTAATTTGGCACTTGAAAATAATAAGACCTTTTCACGGTGATGTCATGAGCAGGACCGTTGCGCAGCTACTCCAGCCAGTCGCAGCCATCTGGGTCCAGCTTGTTTTGTTAACATTCATTTTACATGTAAAACTCCATAAGCAAACATTCGTTCTTCTTTGCGAGTCCATAAATATGAAAGAGAGCATTTCTTAATATTAAACGATGATTTAAATCAAAACTAAATGCTTTTAGATCATAAATAAGCGTCCGGAAGCATTAAGAAATGCTCTCTTTCATATTTATGGACTCGCAAAGAAGAACGAATGTTTGCTTATGGAGTTTTACATGTAAAATGAATGTAAACAAAAAAAGTTGGACCCTGCAGGTTGCAAATTGTTGCGAATGCTGGAACAGTTGCGCAACAGTCCACATGATGTCGCCCATGAACAGGTCTATTTAAAAATTGTTAGTACTTCTGCGGATAACCCAGAAAAAAGAAAATGGACGTGAAGGTCTCCGGATAACAAAACAAAAAACGAAATATATCGTTTTCTGATCAACGATATGTGGGTAGTAACCAAGTATGAAGTAATTAACTCAGTTTGCTTCTCATCTGATCATAGATTAGGGAGAGCGAAGTTGAAAATCATTCCCGGATCACACAAAAACCCACAAGCAAAGCAGATAGGTACAGCCAAGATGTTAATATCAGTTCATAAAGAACAAGAGGCGAACGATGTCATTGCAAAGAGGCTAGAAGAAGCTGGGGGGGATGGAATTTAGGGGTTTGCACGAGAACTACGACTGGTTTGAGAAGATCCTGAAGGAAATGAAACAAGAAGTGGGTAAGAGAAAGAAGAAACTAATAACTGAGAAACTGTTCGGAGCTGGAAATAGAAAGGAAGACGGTGCCTCAAAGGGGACACAGGATAGCAACAGGAAACGGGCGATGGAGGAGATGAGCCCAGGAAGGCTTAATGGCGACTACCGAGCAGGTAACCTGAGAAGGCCGTTGAAGTCGAAAAAGGAATCAGAAGGTCGAGGTAAAAAAACTGCATATCAAAACCCCGGCGCGAATCCGTCGCTCGTGCAATCGTCGCACTCGCAGATGTAACATGAAGGTAAGACACCCTCTACCACGAACTCCACTGCCCCAATTAGGTCTGTGGACACCGTGGGACGGAAAGTCCACATAAATTCACCACAATTTATTAAAAATAGAAACTCTCTCCGGTTCCTTAACCGATCCATCGAAAAATCTGGATCAGAACAATAAAAGAAAAGTCCTGGCCTCTACTCTCATTAAATCAAATTTGGAGGAAAACCCGCTGGTTGTCAATAGTCGAATCAAGTTTACCAAATCAAAAACTACCAAATCGATCATTCAGGATCTGAATCTAATTCATTTCAACTAGCAAGGGTTAGACACAGAGAAAAGACTACTCGGATTCGGAAATGAAATAAACAACGTGAACTTCGATATCATTGGAATTCAAGAAACAAGAAATGTAGGTGAAAATCTATGTCTTTGGAATAACAACAACCTATTCCACTATTTTGGTTCTACGAAAGGTTACAGGGGGGGGGGGGGTTACATCAATAAAAAATGAAAGACAAAATTTTGGAAATTAAGGGTCTCTCGGAAAGGATTGCGCTGCTCAAAATCAGGTTAAGGGCGGACGAAAAAATTTCTATAATCCAGGTATATGCTCCAACAACAAATTCGGAGGAAGGGGAAACGTTAGATTTCTACGACCTTCTGCAGGAAACCTTTAATAAGGAAAAAAAGGACCACACGGTAATCATAGGTGATTTTCAACGCGAAGGTAGGGAGGGACGAGAATAACTCACTAGGGGAATAGGGGTAGGAAAATACTGTTTTGGTAAAACTAATAAGAATGGGGAGAACATTTTAAACTTTTTGGCAGTAAACAATTTAAAATTAGCGTCAACTTTCTTCAAAAAGAAGGAATCGAAGAGATGGACTTGGCAATCACCAGACGGGGAGACCAAGAATGAAATCGATCATCTATTGATTGAGGATGTTAGGAAAATAATAAATGTCAAGGTGATCGACAACCTGTCATCGATCCCGTGATCTTTTTGAGACAACAAAAGCACATTCTTACAGTTATAAGGAATCTACTATGAACAGAGCCAGTCACTTGTATAGTAGACTTGTATCCAAAAATTTCGAAATCGACAGTTTTCTTTTAGATTGTAAAAATTTTCAAAAAATAGTTGCAACAATTGTGGAATCTGAAGACTTCAAAACTTAAACTCCAATATCAGAGAAGATTAGAAAAAACGGCCGGCAGACCTCGACGGGTTCCGGTTCCAAAAGGAGAGGGGAGGGGAGGGGGACACTCAGTGCGGATAGTTGGCCTCAATTCTATACAGTATTTTTTTTTATTCCATTTTTTATTTATTTTGTTTTGTTAAATTTATTTTATTTCATCTTATTTTATTTTTATTTTTTAATAAATTGTTTTTTGTGCATAAAACATTGTATATTTATATGTACTCCTCTCCTTTAATAGGCCGACCGGCTGTTGGAGGGGGCAATAAATCTTATTATTATTATTATTATCAGATCATAGAGCGGTGCTCTGTAAAATGAAAATTCCGCTATCAAAAAAATACACATCAAAGAAAAAAGAAATAACGAAGAAACGATTGATACCAGTGCACAGACTAGCTGAAGCTAACAAAATCTGGGAGGAGAATCGAAGAAGCGAAGTTTTGCTCTGAGAGTGACATTCAAGATGAATACGACATAGTGGCAGAAGCCATTCAGTTCACTATAGAGAGTATAGGAATGGTAGGGAGGGTACCAACTACAGATGACAAACTGAGTTTGGAAACTAAAGCTTGGATCCAAAAAAGAAGACTCCTAAAAAGCTTAACAGTGAGAGATAAAACCAGGGGGTAGAAATTTTTGAATTAAATTAATAAAAAAGAAAATCAGAGAAGACGTAACGAACTACGACTTTGGTAAGATTAAAGACATTGTAGAAGACAGTGGCTCGACCAAATTAATGAAAAAAACTCTCTGTGTAGAAATAAATTTCTCTTGACAAAGGTAGTTAACAAAAATTGAATCGAAACTTTTGACAGGGCTGAAATAATCAAAACGGCGACGGATTTCTATAGACATTTATATGACGACAAAAGTGCGGGCAAAACTCTGGAGGGGGGGGGTCATCTTTTCATGCCCATAGTTGGATACATTTTTTCATACTTATATTTCTCACTTTATGTAGGCCCCATGTTGCCAAAAAGATACTCAACCTAATCGAATGTTTCCGCTCTTTCACGTGGTCACACTGGTTTCACACGCAAACGCATCGGGCTTACACCAAGCGAAAAATAAAAGCATCAAAAAGTGTATCCATATGGATACATATGGATACTTGGGCATGAAAGGGTTAAAAGAGGTTAAGACTAGTGCTCAAGAGGAACCCTTTTTGATGGAAGAGGTCGCCAAAGTGATCAATAGATTCAAATCCAGAAAAATGGCAGGGCTAGGCGGTATAGAGAATGAGGTAATCAAAAACCTAGCCGATGCGCTCAACAAACCCATAACTAATATTATTATGAATCAAGTCCTATTGAAGGGACAGGTCCCAAAACGATGGTTGGTATCTGAGACAATCCTATTATATAAAACAGGCAAGAGGAATGATATAGGAAACAACAGACCGATTAGTTTATCAGCGAACCTGTGCAAGGTACTGATGAAACTAATCAAGAATCGCATCTACAAAATTGTGGACGATCAACAACCATTACGAACAAACGGGCGGGATTCTCAACAGCGGATTACACTCTAGCGATTAAACAAATTCTAGAAAGAGCAAGTAACTACGTCGGGTTGGATGTATGTTTTATCTCTGTTGACTTCAAAAAAGCATTCGACACGATATATCACGAAAAAGTGCGGGAAGCGCTAACAAAACAGGGGGTTCCAAAAAAAAATGGTATTTTGGAAAACATTTACCGTAACTCTGAAGCTTACATAAGGTTGGATGAGAAAGGAAAAAATTTCCGTATTAAAAGAGGCATCGAACAGGGAGACCCCTTGTCCCCGAATTTGTTTAAGTGTATTGGAGGAAGCATTCCAAAACCTGAACTGGGAAGAGAAAAGGAATTAGAATTAACGGTAGAAGGCTGACCAACTTGAGGTTTGATGATGACATTATTCTAGTAGGGAAGGATATAAAGGAAGTTAGGGGTATGCTCGAGGAGCTAAACGAAGAATGTAATAAAATTGGCTTCGAAATAAACACATCAAAAACTATGTTGAGGACGAAAGACGGAGGGACAGGTAAAATTGACTTCGGGAAGCTGTCTATTGAAAGAACTGACAAATCATATACTTGGGATAGTCAATCTCCTCTGGGGACTACATGGATAAAGAACTGAAACAAAGAATCACAAAAGCATGGGAAGCGTTTTGGTCATTAAAATTTATATTCAAAAGTAAAATGAGGGTCAAAAACAAAATCAGAATACTTGAGAGCGCGGTCCTGCCGGTACTATCATATTAAGGTGCCCACACTTAGTCGTTATCCAAAAGGCAAAAAAGCTTACTGGAAACCACACATTTCGGGATGCTCAGGAGTATCTTGGGGATCAAGATTAAAGATAAAATTAGCAAAATTGACATAATCAGGAAAACAGGGACGGAAATGATTGGCTATAGAACAAAAAAATTGAAATTCAAATACGTGGGGCATTTAGCTAGGGAGTCGAGCAAAAAGTGGAGTATAGCCACTACAATCTGGGTGCCGTATGACCTAAAAAGAAGGAGGGGCAGGCCGGCTACGAAATATCCGGACGAAATTGCTCGAGCAGTAGGACCTTAACTGGGCCAGCATAGCCCAAAACAGAAAAAGGTGGAAAAAGGTGGTGGAAGTCAATGCCCAAAAATGGGCAGTGTAGAGGCGGTCTCACTGGAGTATCATATGTTCAGTAATTAGTTATTTTGGAAGTAATATCCTGTACTACACATGTCTTTAAATAAAATAATAAATAATAAATAAATAACTGATTTATGACAGATTTGAAAAGAAATGAGGTGGCCACCGAGTATTCTCAACTATACGAGGATAAGAATAAGCAGCAAAACACAGAACTACTCTGGAAATGCAGAAGAAATTCCCCACTTTCTGGTACCCAAGACTGAAGCAATAACAAAAAAATTAAAGAAAAAAAGCACCAGAAGCGGACAAAATTACCAATGAACGGGAGGGGGAATACTTTGGCCAGGTAATTCACCCATAATCTTCACCCTTCTGAATGGAAGTAATCTGTTATAATTTTCATATTCAAAAAAGGAGACAAACACAACATAAAAAACTGTAGACCAATCAGCCTTACCTCAGTTCTGGTAAAAATTGTTTCAAAATTACTACAAAATAGAATGAATAAACCACTAAACGAAAACCAACCTTATAGGCAGACGGGCTTCCGAGGTGACTTTTCAACAGTAGATTATTTGTTCACGAGATAAAGCAAGTAATAGGAAAAGTCGAAGAACACCAATTCAGACTACACTTAGTGTTTGTAGACTATGAAAAGGCCTTTGACTCGTTTAAACACAACTTTTTGATTAAATCTCTACTTAACCAAGGAATATCTCGGAAAATTATCTCACTGGTTAGTAACATGTACACCCAAGTGGAAGCACGAATTGTCACTGAGCGACCAGGTCGGTACCTCGCCATAGACAGAGGGGTGAAACTGGTGGACCCTTCATCTCACATCCTATTCAGTGCGGCTCTCGAAGAAGTTTTGAGGAAAATGGAATGGGAGTCGAAGGGTTTACTCGTAAACGAAAACAGACTAAACAATTTAAGATTTGCAGACGAAATTGCGCTAATAGCGAGGTCCAAAAATGAATTAAAGGAAACGATAACTGAAATGTATAAGGGGAGTGAAATAGCTGGTCTAAAAATCAATTTCCAGAAAATTTTATCATATCAAAAAGGAAAATCGTTGGTTATTAATCGGATAAAAATCGAGATAGTGAACGAAATCAAGTATTTGAGGGCAAATTATCACCTTTAACAAAAACAATAACTCGGAATTAAGACACAATAATATTCCATGTGTAGGGTGTGTCAATTCACTTTTTCTTCTTCTGTATTCCAGAGCGCTTTCGGCAGTTATGCCATCATCAGTGGAGTACCCTAAATGAAACGTATCTCTTGTGGTCTTGTAGTCATAATCGAGAGTAGTACCGTATGGTGAACCTGTTTAGTCGTGGGCTCCTATTGGTTGTCGGTGATATGCAGTCTGTCCAATCAGTGAGTGTTATTAGTTGAATCCGTGGGTGTTATGTTATTAGTTAAAATAAGTTCTCGCTTTGGAAGTTAGTTGCTGTATTTATTAGGTTGTTTTGTTTTGGCCGTTATTATTTCTAGTTGTTCATTTGGCACACCCTACACATGGAATATTACCAAGTTCACTCACACTCCTAAATGTACACTAAACTAGACACAAGAATAGCCCACTCTTGGAAAAAAATTTGGTATCTAAAGAATATTATATTCAAAGAAAACTTTTCATTAAAATATAAAGGACAAATTTTAAACAGCTGCATCCTCCCCATTCTGTCATATGGGTGCCAGACCAGGTCGCTCACAAAAACGGAAGAAAAAAAATTTATAATGCACTTAAATGATATAGAAAGAGCAATTCTGGGTGCGAAGAGGAGAGACAAAATCAAATTATCAAAAATAACATCAAAATTGAAGTACAACATCAACTTCCTTTACGCGAGAAGGCGACTGAAGTGGGACTGGACTGGTCACTGGTCACATAGCCAGGATGAAAAACAGGAAATGGGAAAAAATAGTCTCGGTTTGGTTTATAAAGGGGGGGGGGAGGACAAAAGAGAAGACGAGGGACGGAATTGATAAACTATTCGGTCATGGGCAATACAGAAGAATCGCACAAAACAGAGGGGGATCGCCTAAGGGAAACGTTTGCCCAACAGAGAGCAACTTGACCGATATCGATGATAGTGGGGCGTATGGCGATGCACACATGCCAAATAGGCCCCGAGACACCACACTCCCTATCCCGGAAATGCCTCGAATGGGCCTGCGTCAGGATAGGGAACTTAACTGATATGCTAGGCTAAGTATATTTTAGATTTTAAACTAAGGAAAAATAAATAAATAAAGGCCAACAGAAATTGATATTCCGCAATTTGAAAATGAATTTGTTAAAGAAATCATTGAGAAAAACTGGGTCGACCAGGAAAGTTTGTGACGTCCGAAGCCTAAATTTAGATTACCGTCACCGAACGTGTTATTTTGATAACACGTTCGATTGTGACACAGAGTGCTGATTTCCCGGGTGGAGAGAGGTGGTTAATAGCATCGGGAAAGTACTCCAATCGGGGTAGCGATAGTCGGTTTTCGATCGTTGTGCGAAAGAGACCACGTACGGAAACCGGTCTCCCTATCTGAGGATGACGTGAGTTCGATACTTTACGGTTAACATTTTTACATCAAGTTACGACTCAGATGGAGTATTCTACCCCGGGGTCCATCGAATCGCCATCACGAGCGGAAGGTCGGTAATTATGTTTTCTGTTGTTCATACGTACTAACATAACCTCGTTACTTATACCACACTCGTACTTATGTAATGAGCCAAAATGGGATTAGATGGCACACGCTACTAGAAGAAGAACCTGCGACTAGTTTCTAGTTTTCTGTAGGGGAAAGTGTTTGAAGTCAGAAATTCGCATACCACAAGTTAAGAAAGCCCTGAAGCAGGGTCAGCACCAACTACCAGCAGTGTACTCGAATCGCAAAGGGAACAATGTACACAGTAGGTAGACAGGACATCATATCGGAAGCAACAGAGTTTCACAGGTGTATGTTCTCTGAATCCAACGAGGGCAATCAAGGAATTAACGGGAAGCTCACGAAATAAGTTGAGAAGAGGAGGACGAGACACCTGAATTCTTGTCAGGGGAAATTCAAAAAATTCTATCTGGTAAGGCAATAGGACCTGATAAGACTGAAAACGCTTGGAAGATAATTGCAAGAGCAATAGCGCCTTTTTTAGCAGAACTATTTACCCAGTTTCTTAGAAAGGGATTTATACCCGCTCAATGGAAAGTGATCGAAATAATTCTCTTACACAAGAAGGAATCCAAAAACGACTTGAATAATTACAAGCCTACTGACCTAAATTCAAACATCAGTCAAATATTTGGGAAGCAATTTTTAAAAGCAGAATCTACCCTATCTAAATTCTCAGCAGCCGAGAGAACAAGCCGGTATCAGGAAAGAGTACTCAACCGTGGACCACATATTCACACTAAACCAAATTTTGGAGAAGGGAAGGGAATACAGTATGCCACTGTACCTGATGTCTATCGATTTTAACAAAGCTTTCGACTCTTATCAGTCACAACTCGTTTGGGGCACTAAAAAACCAAGGGTTAAGGGATATAAAAAGCATTCTCAAAAAGAGGTACTTAGGGGCAGTGGTATACACAAAATTAGATACAGAGGGGAGAAATTTCGAAATTCAAAAAGGGATTAAACAGGGAGACCCACTAACAAATCTTTTCACCAGTGCTGGAGGAAATTTTCAGAAAATTGGACTGGGAAAAAAGGGAATAACAATAGGGGGTCTGCGACTGAGTAACCTACGTTTTGCTCATAACATCGTTCTTATGAGCAACAGTAAAAAGGAACTAGGTTAAATGGCAGAAGACCTCAATAGAGCAAGCAGAGAGTAAGCCTTACGATGAACATCACTAAAACATTGGAACAATGTGTAATGCCCTCAATCACGTATGAAGCTCAATCTGGGCCTTGATAGCTGCACTTAAGAAAAAAAATCAAAACACATATTAGGGTGCTTCGAAGCATTATAAATGTAAAGATCAAGGACAAAATGAAGATAGAAACAATTTTGGAAAAAACTGGAGAAAAAGACACAGGATGAGCAATAACCAAATTAAAACTCAACTATGCGGAGCATGTGGCTAGGCATAGCCAAAAACGAACAAAATTGGTGGAGGAACGGGCTCCCAGCTACCTGTCAAGAGAGGAAGGCCACCAGTTCGCTGGAGGGACGAGTTGATAAAAAGCTTCAGGGTGTTATGGGCCAGAGCAGGGAGGGATAAGGAAAAGTGGGACAGAACGGTAAAAGCGCATGCCCACGCCTGGGTAAAATCCTGCAGCAGGACGACTTCCCACTTCAGGAAGGAGTTAATGCTCGCACGGATCATGACAGTAAATATAAGAATATAAATATAAAAATTGATCAGTCAAACTTAGGGGCGAAGATTCTTGGCAACCAAATTTTATAGAAATTCCCACCTGCACCATCCAGGGAATCCCACAATTTTGAGCCTAACTTCGGCTACATTTTTATTTTGAACATTTTTCGATTGGATGCGCCTTCAATAAAACCCAAAAACAAAAAATGTTAGACTAAACCACAAACCGGTAAATGCCTGATGCTTAATGGTAACCACTGCTCCACACAGTTCATGTAATGAAATGAGTTATCGATGTTCAACATCAGCGACCACATCGAATCTATGACGCTGACAGGTATTACTGACATGTGTTCTCTCACTTGCTTTTCGTAACACATTGCGAACTGTCTGACTAATTTATGAACCGGAACCTCTGGAACCAAGGAAAATAATAAAATCATCAAAAACAATCATATTTTGAGTAAGACATTTTTCACGAAAATATCGTATCTAAGCGATGAATATGTTTTAGAACATTCAGTAAGGGGGGACACCTACAACCTTTCCATCTTGAAATAAACTGAGAAACGAGTGCCCCTCAGGAAAGTAATCAACAGCGTTGCTCTTGATGTTGCGAGCCTCACATCATCACTCTGCAGAGCAATATTCTTAATATTACTTGATATATTATTTTTTCGTGAAACAATACGCTGGAATCAGGAAAAATACACGTGAAAATTCTCGAAAAGCTGAAATTTGGAATAGTTGTTCAGCTGGCACGCAAGAATCTGAATGGGACTTTGCTCATCAGTAGGTGAACTCCCACAGCACAGAATTTGTAAATAAATCGATAAATACTGATTTTATTGAAAAATGTTTTCAACTCAATTCCACTAACAAAATGTCCTTTGAAATTTGGTCGTATTCATTCAGAAATACTGTGAAGTGGAGGTTAAAAATGACTCCTTATGAAAAGGAGAAATATCGTAGAATTTCTGACATTTTCCCAGTGTTACGGAGCTCTATAAACAGTGAAGCTGCTAATTATTCTTGAGCCCGTTTTTCTACCACCCCTCTACCGATTCCTGAACTTTTCCCTCGCTTCTCCTTATCTTGAAAAACCACACTTTAAAGTTCGGTTTGAAGCTTAAACCTAAGAAACGAAGCATATATTATACCTACTCATAAATACTTGTGATCACCCTCCCCCGCCTTCTACTACTTAGATACAACAGATTGCAAGGGGACTGAAAATATTGTCAAAAATGAGTAGAGCGACTTCAAAATTACAGGACGCACATTGCACCCACTCATTAACAGGAATATTTGTAAATGTCCTCTCTCCTCCCTCTACCACTATAAATGCGAAATGTTTCAGATCATGGTCTAAATAGTACCGAAAACGAATTCAGCAACTTATAATTATAATGTATCTTCTCAGTTCTCCCCGCCTCTCAAATGTCACCATTTACAAGTTAGAATCAAAATATTGCCAAAAGTAAGTTGAGCGACCTTTAGAACCTGAGAAATAATAACCATATTATGTTTATTGATATCCTATGTTTTGAAGCCCCTTCCCTACTGCAGATGCCGTTATCTTCCAGTTCAGGTCACGGTATCAAAACTAAGTTCAGCGACCTTTCAAGTCTATAAAACGATGCCTATAGTATAGTAATTTATGAAAATTTTGAACCCCGTCCTCTTTCAGGAGCAACAATTTTAAATAACCAATAACAAGCGACCTCGATTCGATGATAAGGCCAAATGGAAGTTTCTAGTTCTAGTAATAAAGTCATTACAGACATTGATAAAACAAAGAAAAATACTATGTTCAAATATGTGATTCCTAATGATGGCAGGGGGGAGGAGAAAACTCACGGATATGTAGAAATGAAAGTAGGGGAATGGGCCACATGATAATTAGCGATTTCGCTGCTCACATAATTTTGAAAAATAGAAATTTCAACGATTTCTCAGATAAGACTCGTTAATGAATGATAATGCAGAGATCAATCCCCCCCCCCCCCTGAAGTCTCTGCGAAGTAACAATAAAATTCAAAAAAATCCTCTAGGTGAAATAAAGCGGAAAACATTTTTTGTTTGAAATATTTTTTCGATATCGACTTAGCCAGAAATTATCGGATTTGGGGGAAGGCGTTTACTTCACCCCCCCGAGGGGGGGAAGGGGTCCAAGAACTTCAGACTTCCATACACACATCAAGCCTATACGAAATATTATGGTATTCACGAAAAAAGTAAAATTTTTAGTGAGCTCCGAGGAAAGAGCTTCCTCGAATTAAAAAATAGCATTTTTTCTGAATTTTTTGCAGAATTTACAAAAATGTTCGCTTACTTTCCTCGCGAATACCTGATTTTTTATTCTCACGAAGCAACCCTTAACCCCACCCTCTCCTTTTTTTGATGTTAATGGCATTTTCGTGACTCGATATCCTCAGGTATGATTATTTTTTCCAAACTTTTTCCCCCACAAAGTTTAGCTTCTCCTAGAACGAAATTCTAAATCTGTCTCCGCAGGGCGAGGGGGTGGTGCACTACTCTGATTTGAGAGGACTTTTAATACATTAATTAGTATGTCTAAGTGACCAACTATACCAAACCACAGCATTCCAAGAATTTTTGCAATTATTTTGTTAATTTTTTTGGATAATTCTACTGGACAAGAAATAACCTTTCCCAATTTCACTGTCGACTTGGACCGCCGAGCTAAAGAGCCTCTCGAGGAATTCCAGGTTGGCCGATTCTACGCTCCTACATACAATTCTGAAACGCTAATTATGTGTTGCCAAGCAATCTTACATAAAACTATACTACCAGGTGGATGGAAATCGTAACATACAGAGCGATGTTCCTTCGAACCATGATCTACTGGTCCATACGGTTTCATATTCTTCATTCTATGTACTTTTAGAGTGAAAGGAAAATGTCATAAAATAGGCCTTATCCTCGAATCATGTTAAACTTCAAAAAATTTCACAAATACTCCGATCAAAAAATCAATTTTCTCATGCAGTGATACAGTCAACAAGAAAAACTAGAAAGATGAAATGGGGAAGTGAAACAGTTAGCAAATGTGTCGCACAATCTTACCATCCAGATCGCTTTCTTCAATCCAGCTCAGTATCTCTGCAGCTCGACTCACCAGATACGAACTTCTGAAGGACGACAGCATGACTAGCAGCAACAAAGAACTGTTCATAGAAAATAAATATCATATAACACCTTCGAATACAATAGCTTTCACTACTCTAGATTCATCCATACAGGAAGTAAAATTAATTTGATACTAATGGGTTAGTACGACTTCCTATAACTGCCTCAACACATTTCAGCAAAATACGCTCAGCTTTGTCCAAAACAGTCGGAAATATATCTATCTCAACACTGATACTTCTACATCTAATCTCAGAGCCTATTTTGATGGACAGTACCAAAAATTTGTAATCCAACTTTGGTGTTTCGGACACTCCGGGAAATTCTTAAAATAGACCCCATCTCATCTCAAAGTCCGTTCAAAAACATTTTGAACGATCTCCCATTGCGGGGATATAACACTGAAATTTCAGAATCAAGGTGTACTTGGTATACACCAATTTCGAAAAGTTTATGAATCATTCTTCAGTTCAAATGAATGCGTTATATCTAGTAAATTTATCGTAACTGCAACGTGAAAACATCAGAAAATAAATTAAATTTGGATAGAAATCGACTTACTTATGTGGAGTTTTTCTGAAAGAATCATACAACGAATACTGCACAGTTTCATCATTAGCGAGTACGCCTTGTACTATCCACTCGAGGGCGGGGGTAAATACTTCGACGTATTCGGGAACATCGATAGTTTTACGTAAAACCAATGGTCCGTTGAACACCTACGACGTTGAGGTATCGAAGGTAACGTCGAGATAATAGAGAAAAAAGTCTCGGTAACATTTTATACAAAACTAAAACAATACCGTCTGGTAAATGGCAATAAATTCGAAGAAGTTTTCGGCGAAGAAATCGAATTTAGAATCACTGCAGTATAACGCCGCGACACGACAGATATAACAACGCACGTATACGTTCACGAGGGGGTTGGCCACTCCTCTGGCCATTTTTGTCAGTCTTGATAGTATCGCATCGTATTCCCTGAAAATAAATTTTCATTTTATTTTTGCCCGACAGGTGAGCGGCTTAGAACGGATTACAACTTATAAACTAGAAAAGAATAATTGCTTCTGTTTTCTGATCAGTCGCTAACCCCATCTGTCCACTCATTTCGGAGTATAGGTCTCCACCGCACGTTTCCAGATAACTGTTATTCGTCGTTCTCAACCATAATGTACCAAGATTTTTACGCATAAGATACCTCCATCTAGTGGAGGGTCTGCCGCGTTTTCTTTGCTTGTCCCAGGGGGTACATTCCTCAATTCTCTTTGCCCATTTATCCTTCCCTCTTATTCGGCGTCCCGCGTAGTTGAGCTTAAGTTTAACTAGTAACGACCCTATATTCCTAGCTCTCGTTCTCTTCCTAATCTCTGTGATACTAATTCCATCCTTTTGCCTGATATTCGGAATGCTCCTTAGCATCTTGTTGTGAAGGTTTGGTTGGCCAAATGGATAGCGCCCTAGTCTCGGGATCCGGAGGTCCCGGGTTCAAGCCCACGTAGCAACTCGGTACGTTTCGACTTGAGCCGGTTTTTCGGCAAGAAGAGAAGAAGGTAAAAACAGCCCCAACAGCCTCCTCGACGTCTCTGAGGTAATGCTCGAAAGGGCGGCTTCTGGGGCTCGGGTTGAAAGCAAAATTAGAAAAGAGAGCATCTTGTTGTACGTTATCACTATTATTTTTTTTTTTTGGCTTCCGGTCAGTGCTCAGGTCTGTGCTCCATACAGCAGCGTCCGTACCACATAAGATTTCATAATTTTCGATTTGGTATGTAAGTTCATTTTACTTTTCAAAATGTGTTTGTATGACTAAAAGATTATTCAAGCGCTCGCAATGCGAGCGGTTATCTCTTTTTCCGATCTCTCGTTCGTGGCTACTATTTGGCACAAATATTTATACTCTTCTACCATCAGGACTTAACAGCTTAAACGATTTTCCTTTTGACTCGGACAATAGTTCAGATTTAATGACATTCATCGACAAGCCGATTTTCTTGCTGGCTTCACACAACTCCGTTGCCATACTTTTTAGCTCTACCAAGTCCTTACTGAATAGCACTACGTCGTCCGCAAAACGTATAGGTTATTAATCCAACAGCCGTTAATCTTGATCCCTTTCCTTCCCAATTTATATTTTTGAATACTGATTTCAAAACACTGTTAAATAGGTTCGGAGAGAAGGAGTCACCTAGCTTTAACCCCTTCGCCCAATTTAGGTAAACCTTTCCCTTTCACATTCATTTTTACATAGGCTTCTTATTTGGAATTAAAGGTGCCGAGGGACCCTTATAACCTCTTCTCCTATGTCTCATTGGTTTAGGGCCTCCCATACTGCCGAATAGTACATGGAATCAAATGCCTTATTATAGTCTATAAATAAAATAGATGTAACTTGAAATTATATTCTCTCGCTTTTTCCAATAATCAGTTTAATGCCAATATATGATCGGCAGTGGAGAAGCCCTGTCTGAAACCAGCTTGATCTGTTGTTCGCTGAAGGTTTCAGGACTTGGTAATTCTGTTTTTCAGAGTTTTTAGGAATATCTTACTAAGGTTTGATGTTAAACTCATCGGTCTGTAGTTACTTAGATTGCCTAGGTCTCCTTTTTTGTGGAGCAGTACAATTTCAGAAATCTGCCATTGCTTTAGAGCAATCCCTTCCGTCAGAATTTGGTCGAAAAGCGAGGCCAGAAAGGGGGCAAGAGCTGAAGAGTTTTAAACTTTCTCAGGGCCCGCTATTTCATTATTATTAAGTTTCATATTTTTGGAAAGCTGGAAGGCGTACATTATATACAAAAATATGGCAATAACTACAGAACATTCATATCTCATATAACCTCCCTCCCCTTCTGTGTGTGCTACCTTGGAGTAGTAAGGGTGCTTTAAAAAAGCTAAAGGCTATAAAAATTAATTTTAAGTTATTTAAAAATAACTTTAAAAATATTAAAATTACAAATAAATTAAATAATATATTATAAAATTTAAGGAAAAAACACATAGAAAGTATAAATAAAATTATATTATTAATAGAAATGAAAGAAATAATTAATTTGATATTTAAATTATTCAATATTATTAGGAGAAGGCAAACTCCGACAGATAAACCCGATGAAAGCAAGAGGAAACTATATCAGTATTCTTCCCTAGAGACGCGTCTCCACCACCACAATTATGATGGCAATTTACAAAGTAAATAATAATTCCGAAGGTAAAAAAGTTTCCCATTCGGATGTCCAGACGTCTACCTAGTGAAAAACTATCAGAATAGAGAATAGCAACATGGAATGTAAGGATACTGAATACCGGTAGGCAAATTAGAAAACTTAAAGAAAGAGATGAAATGATTAAAATTAATTAGATATATGTAACAGGAATTAGTGAAGTGAGGTGGCCAGAAGAATAGGATTTTTGGACGAAGGAGTATGGAATAATTAATACAGCAGCGAAAAGAGGGCAAGCAGACGTAGGTATCATTATGAATAAGACTGTAGGGAATATAGTGCAAAGTTATACCCGACATGGTCAGAGAATATTAATGGCGAAAATTTCAGGTAAACCCGTATCTCTAGTGACAGTCCAAAGAAGTAGAAAAAGTTTATGAAGAAATTGATAAGGTTAATTAAGAAAAGTAAAAGGAAAAGAATATTCAGTTATAATGGGGAATTGGAACGCCAGAGTAGGAGGAAGAAAAGAACAAAGTCCGCGAAGAGCATGGTTTAAGAGAGCAAAATGAAAGAGGATCGAGGTTCACAAAATTTTGTGAAGAATATAAATTCGTTATTGGAACCACTCTGTTAAAGAAATCATGAGAAAAGAAAATACAGTTGAAAAAGCCCAGGAGATGAAAGACGATATCAAATAGATTACATTATGACGAGAAGAAGATATAAAAATATCAAATATTGGACTGGAAGACAAACCCCGAAGCGGATGTAGATAGTGACTTCAATTTAGTAGTAATGAAATGTAGGTTTAAATATCAAAAGATGAATACGAAAAAAATTAATAACAAAATGCAATCTGGAGTTCTTGAATGAGATAAAGAAAAGAGAAGAATATCAAAAAGAAATAACGAAAGAACTTTGTAAATCACAGGAAGGGAATGACATTGAAGGAGAATGGATAGTACTAAAAAAATGCAATAAATCTGGTAGCAAGGAAGAAAATAGACACGTAAATAATAGAAAGGAGAAAACCATAGATAGAAAGTGAGATACTAGAGTTAATGGAAGAAAAAAGAAAGTATAAGCAAGCCAATGATAGAGCAAGTAAGGACAAATATAAGGCTTTAAGAAATCAAATAAAGAGAGAATGTAAGAAAGCTAAAGAGAAGGGACTAATCAAAATTGTGAGGAAATTGAGAAGTAAAGGAAAGCAGGAACCCCGATTAGGCATATAACAAAATAAAAAGATATTTTGGAGCAAGAAGAAGGAGAACAAATAATTTGACGGATGAAAAAGGAAAATTATTAAACTCAAAAAAAGACAAAATAAAAAGATGGGCGAGATTATGTTGAAAAACTGTACAAGAATGGAGCAGGTACAAGTAAATTTATGGAAGGAGAAGTAGTGTGGTGGATGAAAAAAGAAGAGATCCTATTTTGAGATCGAAATCTGATAAAGCTCTAGAAGAAATGAAAACAGGTAAAGCAGAAGGAGTTGATGTAATTGCTAGTGAGTTATTGAAAAATGTAAGAGAAGTAGTCTTAAAAAATTTACATAAATTAATTTGCAGAATCTATGAGGAAGGAGGCAGGTTGATTATGATCCATAAGAAAGCAGGATCAGGCAAGTGTGAAGATTATCATACTACAAGTTTAGTATCGCACGCATCAAAAATCCTGGCAAGGATAATAAATAAAAGAATACAAAATAAAATGGAAGAAAGGGTGGGAGAAGATCAGTCTGGATTAAGAAAAGGTAGAGGGACTAGGGAAGCAATTTCATGTTTGAGGCTTTTATTAGAAAAAAGATTGAAAAAGGTTTGGATACACATGCAAATTTGTAGATTTCGAAAAAGTTTTTGATAATGTTGAATGGTCAAGAATGTTTAAAATATTGAAGGAGATAGGAGTTGAGAATGAAGAAAGAAGAGTAATACATATAGAACTTAAATAAGAATTAAAAGGCTCGAATACAAATAGAAGACGAAGTGGGAAAAACTAAAATTTATAAAGAAGTGAGACAAGGTTGCTGTTTGTCACCAGTACGGTTTAACCTACTTATAGAAAAACTAATTGAAGAAATAGATGAAAGGAAACAGGAGTGATAGCACAAGGGGAGACAGACAATTCGAATGATAAGGTTCGCAGACGACATTGCAATAGTAGAAAGAAGTAAAAAAGAACTACAGAAAACATCGAGAATGTTGGATGAAAAATTGAAAATAAAATATAAAATGAAGATGAATAAAAATAAAACCAAAGTGATGGTAGTCAGTAGATTAAAACAAAATCCAATAAATATGGAAATAGGAGGGGAAAAAATAAAGGTCAAGGTTGATAACCCAAAACGTTAGAAATAACAGAAATAAAGAGTAGAATGGAACAAGCTAAGAGAGCTATTTTAAAAAAAAAAAAGGTATATTCAGGGCAAATATAGATTTAAAAGTAAGACTGCGACTTCTTCAAACGTATATCTGGAATACAGCATTGTATGGATGAGACCTGAATAACAGGAACATAAGAAAGAAAAATAGAAGAAATGTGGTGCTATCGGAGAATGTTGAAAATCAAATGGACATAAAAGATCAGGAACGAGGAAGTATTGAGGAGAATAGAAAGGAAAAGAGAAATTTGGAACATAATTGTAAAGAGAAAAGCTAAAAATGATAGGTCATAACTGTTCGAGGGAATGATTGAGGAGATAACTGGAAAGAAAGGCAAAGAATGAGCTATAAAGAGCGGATAACGAAGGATACAAAGTGTAAATCCTTCTCAGAAATGAAAAGATTAGCAAAGGAGAGAAAAAGGGGGAGAGACGCAACCTACTAATCCAGAGATTAGGACTACAACGTATAACCTCTCTCTTCTGATGTCAACCATTAGCCTAAAATTCTGCCCTAATGCCAACCTCTAACTTTACAACTCTAGATACACGTGGTAAACGGTTACGTAGAAAACATGAAGTCACTGTTCGAAGTATGTACAATCTGCGAATAATTTCAGCACACATGTGCCATACTGAAAATCGACATTTCGAAATACTCACGTAGATTTGATGAACGCGTAGGAACGCAACAACGCAGTTTCGACGTATAGCCTCGGTATCAGTTCCCTGATCGACGCGATCTTGTAAAACCAATTATGACAAGTTTCTTTAGCTGCATCCGGAACCATTGTCGTTGTGAAATTGTCCGGAAAAATCTTGTGATATTTACCAGCAAAAGTGGCCGGTGTCCTGAAAAAGAATAATAAACATTACTATTACAAATGCCAATTATACGTTTTCATATTTCAGCTGAATCTCCTTGATTTCTATCTTCTCACTTCGGAAACATCCCAGTTCAAACAATCCGCATCTGTATGATTTTAAATTTCCAGTGCAACGAGAGAAACAACAGCTCGTCACATTTTCTATAGAAGTGACTACTCAGGCTTTCACAATGTTTTCTTCCTTCCTAGTCTTTCTCATGAAATAAAATGCTAATTCTAAAAAATGTAAGTCCCCCTACCTCCCTTTCTTGAAACACCTAATCATCTGATCTGTTTTTAATAATCAAAACATGAATGTTGTTTAATGTAATGTTGCCCCCTCCCCCTCATCATCAGCATGAATAAAACAGGAGGAGTTGGCCGTAAACAGTTTATTTTATCAAATTAAGGAAGAACTTTCATTTTGCACAGTGAATGGATTTACATCATGGGGAAAGAAAGCATAATGCGCTTACTGTCCAAGCTTAAAAGAGGCATCGAAATACGTCCCCTCGACCCATCGTTAACTCCCTCACAAAAACATCCAATTCATAAGTAAATAATTCATTATCAATTACCAGGTTATCGTCCTTCTGAATGAGATCAACATCGGTTTCCTCTGAAGAATTTAATGAGTCTTAAATACGGTAAGGTTTAAATAATTTTGAGCAGGTCTAGAAGAACTTAAAGAGGTTCAAACAAATTTGAAAGAGGAGTGCTACATAGATCTGAAAGCGTTTTAAAAAGTCTCAAATAAGTTCAGAAGAAGCTGAAAGTATCTAAGAAAGTTGCAAACGGGTTTGAAAGAGTGTTATAATGCTGTAACTAGCATACAAGAATCGTTCTGAGTTTATCGTAGTCGTGATATATGCTAAAAAAGTGTTAGAAAATTTCAAACAATCTGACATTATCTTAATCAGGTTTCAGATAGTCTTACTGAGTTCAAATTCAGCCTGGAAGTCTTAAACGAGTTCGGATAAAATTATAAGTGCCCTAAAGAATTTTACGTGAAATCTGGAAAAGGCTGGAAGTATCGATGAACGATTTAAACGAATGTACGAGTCTTAAAGCATATTAATCAAGTTCAAAGAGGCTCATCTACGTTAACAAATTCTAGCAAAGGGATATCTAGAAGAATTTCAAACAATTCGAACATGGTCTTGCAACGCGTTTGAATCAAGTTTGAAAGAGTATTAGCTTCACAGTCTTGGAAGAACAACAAGTGTCATATCGAATTTTAAAACAAGTCTGCTCGAGTCTTACTGAGTGGTAATCAAATTCGAAAGTTTTATTCAGCCCTAATGAAATCCGAGAGACTTGAGTAAGTTTGTGAGAGGTTAAAAGTCTAGCAAAGTTTTAAGGGAGTCTGTCAGAATCTTACACAAATTTGAAAGAAGTTGGAAAGGTCTTGAAGAGTTCAGAAATCTGTCAGTTCGAAATCCCAGCTAAATACCTGAGTATTTTACTATTTTTATCTCTTGGAGAGAGTAGCAAATGAATACTTCTGCTATATCCAATGCGCCCAGGTTATAGTACGTGCAGCACATGCGATACGAAAGTCGCTATCACTGATTTTCTCTTGTTGGAAGTAGCCTACCAATACACATCACAGAAACTGCTCACCATAGCTGACGACATTTCGTTTTCAACCGCGCGTACACCAAATTCCCGAATGTATCCAAGATATCGGTGACGTAAATAAATTTATTGGGGTAAAACGTGTAAGCGTATGAATCTGTGAGCAATTTTGAACACTGTAACAGAAAGGTAAGTCAAGAGTAATTTCACAGGATAATCAACTGAGGATTCTAACCAAATTAGGTAGATGTTTTCACGTATTACCTGTATCACAATTTTAATAGCCTTGACACGTTGATCTTCATTCCATGCACGAATTACTTCATCGTGAAAATTCTGTATACGACGTTGGAAATCACTCGCAGTCATATCGTTGATTTCGAAAACAATACCGTCTTCGAATTCATCGCCTCCCCCTCCTCTGCCTCTTAGAGATGGAACTCCTATAATTTGAAAAGATGGTAGATAATATGAGCAGCTAACCGAGGTTGAGCAAACAGACACGCCTGTACTTTCTTCGCCAATAAACCAGTGTTCTATTTCAAAAACTTCAGAGCACGATAGTTCCCTGTGCATACACGTACTCGCAATCGCTAACTTTAAAATGTTTCATGGGATTCTGGAATATATTCAGCTACTCACATTACGCACCTGTACGGAGCCCAAATGTTGATTTTGTAAAATATATAAATAGAACATGGTAACGGAAAGAAACATGATTAAGTACCTCTGTCTTGTAACGAGAACCAACTAGTCATCGACAGTATTTCTTGATTACTGAACTGCGCCAATATTTCTTCTTTTCTCGTAGACCATGGTTGCAAATTTTTGTATTTCATCGCCATTTGTTCATCACCATCCTTATACGCTAATTCAGCTTTATATTTCGATGGCTTCTTCGATATATCATCACCCTCTTTCCACTGAAATTCAATAAAATTGCCAAATCGGCATCAGTTGTACTGAATGTTGAAAGCTGACAATCAAACATTTGTTTTTTCTACATGGTATGAAGCTGAGATATTTTCAATTCCCAGCTCATCAGACCGATTACAAGATTGAAAATCATTAAATTGAAAAAAGCCGGCGGCAGCTCTCAACGTCTATAACCTTCAATTTCCATCCATCTACCGAGTATTTTATTGTGTTTATCATACGAACCTCATCCTCTTCTTTGATTTGCTCCATCGCTTGCTTTTGAAATAAGCTCAACGGATCATCACCATCCAACATCACACCCAATGGATCTGGCATCATGGGAGAGTCTTTTCTAACACGAATAAGATCTTTTGATTTTGAATGCGGTTTACCAATATTCGTGTTCATCTGTAACATTAGACACAACGAGATCGAAACAACGATCGTTACACGAAGATCACATAGTTAAACCGATCAAAGATCTAGAACTTTAAAAAAAACAAGCAAGATATTTCTGAATTCCAGATCATGGAATTGCAATATTTGAATAAAACACTAGTGAGAAGATGAGTACATGTGAAATACATAATGCTTACATGAACACTGAAGCGTTCTAAGGGGTGGTTGGTCACTTGCTGACGCATAGATTTGATTCTCAAGTCAGTTTTAGTAGAATCATCTCGGCATGACCTACGATGAAAAGAAACATAATGCCCAAATAATTATAGAAGAAGATTACTAAAGAACTAAACTTATGGTCACGTTGAAATATACTTTACCAGTGCCAATATGTTTCTTTGGAAGACATTTTGGTGCCACAAATACCGGGGTTTAATAGTGGTATTCAGGATACTGTGTTCGGGTATTACATGATAAACCTGAAACCGACTAATGTTTATCGTTTGTCCGCAGTAAACGTGAGAACGGTTGTAATCTGAACATGAAAATGTAAAAGAATTGCAAGAAATTACCTGAAGATATTTGAATCTTGAAATCGCAAAGCAAACCCGTACAGAACGGCAAACAGCGATAACCTGATAATTACGTGACAGTGTTGCCATTTGTAGGATTAGTAGTATATCAATCATTTTCTTTAACCTTTTTCTCAACGGTAACCCTGATTTTCTTATCTATCTCAAATTAATGAATGTTTCAATTCGAAGTTGAATTATTGTTGAATAGTGGTTAGTGCTTAGTGGAATAAATTCAGAATTCACGATCTGATCAATCGACCGTTGCTCAACTTATTAACCTTATAATCATATTTCAGTAATTACGATGTCGTTTTTCGGTTTGCCGTTAGTTACTTATTTATTTTCAAATCGAGCTCACGTAACTCCTGCATTGAAAACCATCGTTTTCGTTGGCGCGTACTAATGATGAACATCTGCTATGTAGATATCTCTATCCGCCTAGAAAAATTGCTGGACAATTTGAAGATGAGGATCCAAAAATACGATTTACAGAAATTGTCTGTGTATTTCTCAGCATACTGTAGAAAACATCCGGTAGTTTCGGTGGTTGGAGGCTTGCTAGCGGTGGTGTATGCAGTCCCAGTTTCGTTATTTGTGGCATTTGGTATAGTTTCATTCCTGGTCACTTTCGCAGGATTTCTCATTATTGAAGGTAATTACAAAAGTTTGCGGCGGCTTTCATTTCATATTCGTAAATTACCTATTTTTGAAAAATTTTTATACCTAGTAGATCACGTTATTGTAGTCGTCTTAAAAAAATTGTGGCTTTGAGTTTCACAAATCAAAATCCATTAAAGGGCAGGGGGGTCGGACTTCGGAAATCAGTCTCGAGTGATTATGATTTCTTAATGGAAATATTGTTCAATTACCTATTCTCTTTTATTCCCTCATACTTGAACAATTTTTCTTTTTAGTAAGTACCCTTATACTTTACTTGAAAATACATAATTGGACGCTGTTAAGCGTAAGGGAGCCAACCGATATTTGTAAACAAAATGAGTTATAAGTATCGTTGGATAGAACGTAAAAAGTAGGATTTTTCAAAATTGGGCCCCCGATTCAAAAATGTGTACTCACGTTGAAAAAAGCTTATCAGTAAACGATGTGTCGTGATACAGTTTCTACACGGCTCTTAAACTTCGAATCGCGTGTTCTCAAAAAACAGATTTTGCTGGTTTGTTCCCTCACGCTTAACAGCGTCTAATTATACTAAGTGCGACATAGTTGTTTTTGGAATTTTCATTGCTTAGTCTGATAGCTGAAGGACCCAGCTACCGACTGAAGAATAAGCCGTGCACTTTCTGTCCAATCACTATTAATGTTGTAAACTGTGTCCTCATACCTCTGACACGATGCCCCAAAGGATGGATTCCGGGGCCCGAGGTGCGGGGTCACAAAGGTCAATGTGTGCAGCGCCACATACCCTAACGAGAGAATGCTTTTAGAATTGGTTTGATTTTTCCATTTGTGATGACTGAAACTGAAAACGGAATGTTACTTTCATTTTAGTTAGCTAGCTCATTATCAAATCCCAACTCGATAGCTAATTTTCTGAATCACGCGAACGAAGGCTGTCGTGCTGACCTGGCGAATCTTTTAGCATTATGGAAACTTACGTTCGCATTTATTTCCAGGAGCGGTAATGATAGTCGCGTTCATCATATTAATTTCGGCGTTGTCTACACTGACAACATTCGTAATCCTGGCATCGCTTACCTGTTGGCTGTTGTATTTGATGACGAGCCAGATTTACTTAGCCGCGAATGTGAATATTACGCCAGGAAAGTCCTCGGGGACTAAATTGCTGAATAATGGTTACGTTCCTTCTTTCGAACAACACGAAGAATGAAGGAGCTACCGTTGAGGTCGTAACCTCGTTTGTTCCGAGCGAACTCGCGTATTTTCAATTTTAAAGAGAATTTCGTCTCTCACATAATAATGGTTATAAACTGCCATACAGATTCGTAATCAGTACTATTATGCTGTGATATTTTCATTGAACTATAACTCGCCCTATGTAAAGTATGTTACCTATATTTTCTCTCTTTATTTTCAAGTTGTAGATTGTTAACAGTAAGCTTGGTTTTAAAAACTTACTGTAATTTCAAACGAACAAAGAAAGATGAATTTGGCCTTGGGCGATTTCAAACGTATGGGCTCGGAGAAATCATAAGTTTATCTAGATGGTTACCTGCCCTAGATATTGTATTGGATACTAAATGAGCTCGTTAAATAATAACTTGCCATTTTCTGCATTTCATTTCACGGTCATTTGTATTACATTATTCATTTTGGAAATAAGAGACTGTTCAACTTCCAGCGTTTACCCATTGTAAAATTGTAAATAATTATAAACTTACATTATGGAGAATCGGTTGTTATTTAGAACGTCATACTTCATTTTCATACCTAAATTTAGCGTATTTGATACGAATCTCAAAAATAAATCCATTAATCAAGAAGTAACTCTGTAGAAGTGACTGCGAGTTTACATGCCGAGAATTAGATTACTCTTCAAGTCCATTTTCACTTTCAGTTGCTCTCTCGTGAAGTCCTATTTCCAATTTCAGATGCTCAATTTAAAAACTTACATTTCATTGTTGCTGTTTAGTCACTATAGACATTAAGTAATAACTGTAATATTTTCAAAAATACATATATTGAGATCGAAATAAATAATTATTAGGATAAGGATCTCCAAACGGTCGTGGATGCAGACATGTTCCGATGCGCATTTAATCAACTCAAAGGCCTGTTCAGAAATCAATGCGCTTCGTAGCATTAACGTTGTTCGCACTATCTCATTAAAAAGGAAAAGTATCTCGAGTCAATCAGATGGGTTAAAATAAATGCGCCTAAGATTGGTATACAAAAATTATGTCGGTTAATTTAACTGGCTTTACAAATGAACGGGAACGGCGATAACCTTTGAACAAATCTGATGGAAACCTCTTCCCCTCACCCCCAAAGTATGTTAGTCAAATCAATGAAAGTTAAGATTAATTATATCGTGTTTCCTTTTCTATAGTAGGTATACATCGTCTTTGTATTTCGGAGAATCGATTACTTGTTTCGTTTTGAATTGAGTGCAACAATCTGTTAATAGTTGGCTTGTTTAATAAGTGTAAAAACTTGACTATACTCTTACAATTAAGGTAAATTTCCTACGTTAGAGTAGAGCTGTGAGGTGAAGGAAGAGCACCACGGATTGTTCTCATTCTGAATAACCAATATATGTTATGGAAAAACGAACTAGAATATGATACAAACGTTATTATGAAAAAGTTACCCAGCACCACACAAGTCAGTGTACCTATGCAAAACATGTTTCCTTAAATTGTTCCTTGGCACACTTCGTTATTTGATCTTCATAACACTTGAATATGAGAGCCAATTAGTATCGGTAAAGTCATTTTCAAATTCACTTAGTGGACGATTTACCCGCGTGTTGAGTCTGAATCCAAAATCATGAAATTGTTGTAAAAAAGTTTTAGATTCCTTTACAAATATTTATGTACCTATACTTATTCAGTATAACTATACGTAGGCCATTCTGTGAAAGTTGGGCATTCCAAATTCCAAGTCGCAATGCAGTTGTAATAAAAGTAATCTACTTTCGGCATTTTTTATACCTAATGCCAAGCCTATACTGTTAGAAAGGAGAAAATTAATAATTTTTTACTAGACGGTAGGTACAATAACCCCCTTCTTCGGCTTCAACAAGAATTGGAATTCTCATTCCCTCACTATGTCGCCGATTTAAAATCCAGACTTAGAAAAATTGATTTTCGCATTGACTGCCAGATTTCCGGGAAAGAAATGAGTGATTCAAGTAGGCGGCATGCTCACGAAATGTGTTTTTCATGCTACGGGATGATACAGAGAGCGCGATTTACGGGTGTTGCCATGTTTCTATCTCATTCCCTCATTTTTTCGATGTGTATTTTTGCTTTGGCGAGGGAATGATGTATAGGTGAGGGAATTATATATAAGTGAGGGAATGAGATAAATTCCGGGAGAATAATAGAGTCGGTCTTTTTACACAATTTTTCCCACAATTAAAAAACGAATTTGTCAGTACAGGCCAATATGGCACCAAGAGGGGAGGCTGAAAAACGCGCGAGAAAGAAAGAGTATACTAATGAAATCGAACATTTTACAGGTGTTGTTTTTGATTTTTGTAATACATTTTCTCATTCCCTCATCTCATGAAAAAAAAAGTGAAATTAAAGCCTATTGGGGAGTTTAAATGAAGCCCAAATTCGGTTAAATTATTGTAAGTAGGTGTTCATGAAATGTATTATTAAAAAAAAAAAAATCAAAATGCCCTATTTTTTTGAATGACCCACTTACGAAGTAATTATACACAGTAGATAGTCAATGATAGACATTGTTCGCAATCGACATACTAAGAAGTTTATCGGACTCATTTGCAAGAAATTCTTGACCGCTTTCCTGAACGTATCCTATGCTTCATTGATGGTTCAAAGTACAACCGACACATCGCTTACGCCTACTCCATAGATAGTCTACTACACTCATTCCGAGACTTAAAAATACAGCTTCCCTCTACACAGCCGAACTCCATGCTATCTACAGTGCATAGTCACGATCTCCTCGCTCGAAGACCCACCCACCCAACCCACTAACTGGTTCTCTCAGATTATTCACTTTCCTCTTTAAGGAGCTATGTTCGGAGATTTTCTTTCAAGCTTTAAAGCTTTTGTGAGTGAAAACACAAAAACTGTCCAGCCAAACTGCGGAGTCATTTGTAATACAATAACAAAGTCATGACTAAATTGCAAAATAAAAATAAAAGAATCCTGAAGTAATAGGTCACTTTTCCTCTGGTGCCCGAGGTTGATAGCCAGGGCTAGAGCAGAGTTAGACCTCTGAGTGTTTATCTGCAAGACGTTCGTCATTGCACCCTATGTTGTCTATTTCGGCCCTCCGTACCGCCACGATGTACTTTCTTCTCATGATACTCCTTGTTGGGCATGCTTTCTTGTCCTATTGTAGATGATCCGTTTTGGGCGGCACCTATAGGCCGGTAGTTTTGCTTCAATGCTGCCAAAGTTGAAAGCATGGCAATCCATGCAGCCTCCATGCTCCTCCTGGAGCTTGCGAATATGGGGGTCTACCCCTCTGCAGTTATTCTTTGTGTGCCCCAGTAACTTGCAGGCGCTGCACCTCATGAGGTTGGGTTCTGTGTCGATTCTACAGCGCAAGCCATATTCAATTTGGATAGTTTTCCTTGGTTTTATGTGGTCAAAGAGCTCTTTGCTGCCCTTTATTCGGCCATTGCTGTTTGTTGGCTATCCTCATTTTTATATTAAACAACCGTGACCTCCTCGGGCCAAATCCCGTTGCCGCTGTTATATCCTCCAGGATCTCTTCCGCAGGGTACTCCTTTAGGACACCGTGTAGCTTCCACTCGTAATGGAGGATACGGCTTTGTTTCTTCAGATGGAGTCCAATCTGCTTCGCCTTACTCATGAGGGCCCCTGCCTTCTCTTTTGCCACGGTGACTAGGGCAGCCCCCAAACTGAACTCTAGAATATTTTTGATCCCAAGTTCCCTGGGTAGACCTTATTTTTCTTGAGTACTTCTGCCACAGTTATGTTGCCTTCAGTCAGGAGCAGCACCTTTGTGGTCAGAGGTGTATTCTTGTTTTCCCTCTCTATAGCGACTTGATTCTTTGTCTTCTTTTCTTTACTCCCTATTGTAGTTGTTCCTGCTCCTCTTGGTTGTGGTTCCCAGACCGGGGTATTCTTCCAGTCCAGCGGTTGACGCAGATCGAGTATTGTCAGCTACGAGTGGTGTTCTAGTGTTCAGTGTTGGTGTTATGGTGTTTAGTACAATATTACCTTCGAGCATACAGTAATATGGTCGAAGTTGTATGTTCATCGCCAGTTCAACTAGTAGCGACTTTAAGACGGAATTATTTCCTGGAAGAGGTAAAGCTTGTTTATGTGATGAGGAGCGAGATGCAAGAATTGTCAGCTACGACGCTACGAGTAGTGTTCAGTGTCCGTGTTTAGTATTATCCTTCGAGCATACAGTAATAATACGGCCGAAGTTTTATGTTCATACTTCATAGCCAGTTCAACTAGTAGCGAGAAGCGAACGATTATTTATTGATGTAGCATGTAATGACGTTATCAGTAAATCAGTATGTTGATTGTTGACGCGAATATTGTTTCCACTGAGTGTTGACATACGCCATTTTCTATCCAGCGGGAAACGACTGCGTGGCTGGATTTTGTTTCACGGAACAAGCTGGATAGAAAATGGCGTATGTCTTCACTTGGGTCTTGGGTGTTCTTTTCCACCGGTCCGGAACGAGTCAAGATTATTTTGAGAGAAGGTTCACTCATTCGGGTAGGCAGCCCGCAACATTTCTTCCCGTCTCACCCGCGCCGGAGTTCACTTCATAAGAAAGTTATGGGAAAATTGAATTTTTGCGGTAGAGGTTTTTTATTTTTTTTATTTTTTATAACGGTAGCCAATTGAATATTGTATATTGTAAAAATAATAGAAAAATATGTTGAGGGCATCAATTATGAGTAAAGATTAAAGATAAAAGAAAGCTGTACTCCTGTAAGCGGCCTGTGTACATTTTCCATCAGTGACGTCACATATGTTGTTTGCGCCGTGTGGATGAGTGAACCTTCTCTTAAATAATCTTGGGAACGAGTTGTTACGTTTATGTCAAGTCTAGGGATTCCAAAAATATGCTCTGAAAAGGGGTCAAATATGCGCTTATAATATGCCTTTATTCTTGTCAAATATGCTAGAATATTCCCTAAAAATCCTGAAATATGCCAAAATATTCCCGATTAAAGTGATAATAATGGGTCAATATGGGACATATGGGTATCATTTTGAAAGGAAAATCGAGAGATGACAGATATACAAAATAAAAAGGTCTAAAGTTATCGTGCAAAAAGTCCTTTTTCATAGGCGAACACTGGATACATATAACAGTGTTCTACTGTGGTTCAACATACATAGTAGTGGTGGGCGATGTATCGATGCATCGCTCGATCCATCGATATATTTTCCATAAAGAAGGTGTATCGATGCATCGATACACAATTTCCAAAGTATCGAAAACATCGATGTATTTTAAAAGATGTGTTATTGCAGGTAGTGGTGGGCCATGTATCGATGTATCGCTCGATACATCGATATATTTTTCAAAAAGAAGGTGTATCGATGCATCGATACACAATTTCCAAAGTATCGAAAACATTGATGTATAAATGTATCGATACTGCCCATCACTAATACATAGGTGGAAAACTTTGCGGAAAAAATTTAGCTGCTTGTTTAGTGTTTTGGTAGTATAGGAAGTGAGGCATCTAGTGTAGTAGTATAAACGTCTTTGGTTTCTAGTTTCTACATGGCGCTTGCTCTTGATGTCTTGAAGCTTGAACTTCGAATCACGTCGTGTTCTCAAAAAGCGGATTTTGCTAGTTGGTTCTTGGTTCTTTTTTGCTGAACAGCGTCCGTGGCAGCTACAGCAAAATTTCACTTTTCTCATATGGGAACACTGGCAAGTGTCAGTTAGCCGAATACTGATAACAAATACATGATACGATACGAATCAAGATGGAAAGATGTAGATGGAATCACTGCTCAAGTCGTATTAAATCCTTTGAGTTTTTTGCGATTAAGTTAGTCATTTAGTCAACTGTCTTAAAACTTCCCGCTAGTAACAGTCATTCAGGTGTCGCTATGTTCGCTATAGCAAATCTCGTCAGTAATTCATTGAAAAGGTACGTCCAAGTTATACAATGTCGTCTACAATATTTGTATTCGCTTTTATCGAAGAATGCGAGAACAGATACTTTGTATTCCGAGTGTTATATGTATGCAAATTGAAACAGTTGATATTCTTTTGATTTCAGCGGTCTGAGTGCCACAAACTGGATAAAAAAATCATGTTTCTCGACATTCACTCAGCCTTTATGTATACAGATGTCTCCAGTTCTAATGTTAGTACAAAACAATAAATCTATTTTCAGTTCTGCTGGGAATCCGTTTTGAATGTGGATTTACATTACTGTTATCATTTTACTTCTTTACCTGCTGTCATTGGTATTATTCTCATGAAGTACTTTAATTATTTTAACATGTTTTACGTTTATCCGCAGGGCTGCACCTTTAAAGAAGAAGAAGAAAGGTGATCCTGTTGTACAGAAATTGCGAATGGAGAAGAAACGACGAAGATTATGGAGGGACTGCAAACGACTCATGAGGCTTGAGAAGCAACTCAAGCCGTTAGATGAAACAGAAATTCCATACGAGCTAGTTGATGATCGACCGTTAGTTTTTAGTTTTCGTGAAGCGTGTGACTATATCTGGAGAACAATCGTTGAATTTCATCAACTATCATGACTGAATGTCTGTTACCAGGAAATACCTCCGAGAAAAAATAACAATAACTGCGGAGGTTGAGGAAGCGAGGGCTGATTTGCTGCGAGATTGGACAGGTTACAAAACCAAACAACACGCCCAAGATCTTAGAATGATTGACAGGATAGAATTTTCTCAGGAACGAGCATTACAGCGACTGCTGGAAGTATCGCCTAAGTTATACGCGAAAGCTGTTGAGGTTAGTATGCTTATTACGTCCTACGAATTTCTTGTGGTTGAATGCGGTGGAGTATTGCGAGAAAACAGTTGGTGGAATAGTTGGGACCGGTGGGATCTATTTGTTATAAATGCTGCCGGAGAGTGAGAACTGTCTAAAGCGACTTGGTGGAACGAAGATTGTTGTTAAACACCTATCGGTCACTTTGAAAAGTCTACCGATTGTGTTTGTTCCGTTCTTTCTTGTATTATATTTACCTGTTTTTTAATGAAAATCACGGTTTGAATTCAGATTGACGAGACATTTTTACCCTACACGGCTAGAGGACCAACCACGACACCTCCGATAAAAGATTATGATAGTCCAGATGGTGAATACTTGGATGTTACCAGAAAATGGGAAGCTCCAAAAATTCCCGAGTTAGAAAAAACTAAGAAGAGGGGCGCGAAAAAGAAATAATGATGTGTATTTATCAATGTACACGTAAATAGAAAAATAATCAGTCGTTTTTATTATCTGGTTACTAATTTCTTTTTGTTCATTCGTATTTTTAGAAACGCTTGCGATTGAAGGACTTTTATCTTTGATGGTTGAGTGCAAGAAGTAATCGTCAAATCTCAGTTGACATAGACTGTCACTGTCTCTGACATTTAGATTCAATATAAAACTGAGTGACAACCTATGCTAACTGAAATGTTATTCGACCATTCGTACTGAAACGTTCCACACCATCTGTTTTTGATGCCAGTCGAGAAACAATTGATCTTTCGAACTGAATGTCAGTAGCGGATACCCATTTTTCCAAAAACAGTTGGAATGGGTTTTAGAAGTACGAATATCAAGATGTACCTGAACAGGGTGTTTCAAGTACGTAACCCCGTTTCAATCAGATAAGTATGCACATCATCCAGATATTATGTTGTCTGTTCTTACATTTGAAAGAGCAAAGATGACATTGAAGAGATCATGCGCAGCATTGATGGAAAACTTTTTTCTCAGAATTGCTAAAAGCTTGAAAGGTGGAATTTTTCGGTAATAGAAGAGGCAGTGTGGCAAATATTGACCAGGGTGTTCAGTTCTGGAAAAGTCAGAAATTTTAGGAAATATTTCTGGAAAAAACATAGTGCATATAAGCAGTGGCGTAGCCAGGATTTTCCCAAAGGGGGAGGGGGCGAAGTAAGATTTTCAGGGAAGAAAAAGTCGAACATTGAGGTATTGTTAAAAAATTGCCGATATTAGAGGACCATTTGATGAAAAATGAAGGTAAATTACTGCTCAAATAAAAATTTTTCGGAAAAATGTGTTTTAAAGGCAAAAGTGCTCATTTCTGCATATTTTACATTCAATTTCAGGTACCTTGGGGGAGGGGCATTCGCCCCCTCTCCCCTTGTCTACGCCACTGCATATAAGAGGGCTTCCAAAAATGTACTTTCATGTGTTGTCCTTTGAAGTGGTTGAACCCAAAATGAAGCAAATTAATCAAGTTTTTTTGATTCTTAGGTATATCCTAGTTTCGTTTTTACGCTTTTATTCTTCGTAATGAAGTTGCAAAAATTTGAATATTGCGGACATCTTTTCGCACGCCTTGTAACTTCATTTGGCCTCCTTTTGGACCGATTTGGAACGTGTCTGGAAAAGTTAAAGAAAAGTCAGAGAATTTCATTTGAGAAAAAAAAATTAGACACCCCTTTGAAATTGAAAAAAATAAATAAAAAAATCGCAACTGATGAATAGGATGCTTGCCACATCGATTTTAGTTAAAAACTACGTACAAAATTTTCATATTTTTCCAATTTTTAATAAGAATTTTCCATCGGATTATGCAATTGTTTGTGGTAAACGATTCTCCTTTCCTTAACCGTTAGAAACACTCTTTGGTCTCATTCCCTACCATTTTAGTTTTCGAATTGAAAATTTTGATAAATGCAATTAAAATTTAAGCTACGGAAAAATTGAACTAAAAAAATATAATGTAACGGCTTTTTCTAAACGGCAAATTTTTTTAGAAACTGGAAAGAAAAATTTCTAGGAATAAACAATGTGGCCAGAAAGCATAGTCCGTGTCCTCTCCTGGTTATAAATCTGGTAGTCTCGTACTTACTACAAGATGAAACGTTAGAAACGATAAGAATTTAAAAATCGTAATATTGATGTAAAGTATTGCATTTATCTGAATGTTCAACCTGGAAACTAAAACAGATGAGCGTATGATAGAAGGAATAATTCACCGTGAAAAAACCGCTGGATTCAAAGGACAATTTTTATGGAAAACTGAAAAACAGACTGTATTTCTGTGTATGTAGTTTTAGTCAAAACCGACTTTGTGAACACGGTGTTGATCCGATAGTGGTATTTTTTCCAGTTGCTGCGAAAAATTTTCCCTTGTACATAATTTCTCTAATTATTGTACCTTTGTCTCTTGCCCCTTCAAATATAGGAGCAAGCAAACATATCTATAGCCCTTGTCAGAATAAGTTGCCTACCTATCCATTTGAAAGGTATCACGTACTTCAAGACACTCCGTGTAATACGATTTTTGTAACGTGATCTGTAATCAGCCATCTTGTTATCCAATATCACCATATGATTTCTACCCTTTAGTATAAAAAGGGCTTATGCCCTTTTTCATATAATAATACACTTGGCCAAATAACTATCAGTTAATTGATTTCTATTGTGGCCAGTTGTTTGGAATAGTAATCGCGAGTAAGTGTACATGAATTGTGGAGCCATACACTAGTGAGTACTTCCTTGTATGTATATACATAATGTATTTTTTGTTATAAAGACCAAACTATGAGATTTCGTGAAAATCAAAAAAACATCTTCCCCACTTTTAATTCCGCCAAAAACTGGAGCTGGCAAATTACAAAAATTCGATAGACAGAACAGTGTTGTCATTAAGAAAAGCCAATAATCCGCGCTAAGGAATTCAAAATGTCGCCGGATACCACACTTCTATTGAGTAAGCATTCATTTAGACATGGATGTACAAAATTTTTACTTTCGTTTCCATTTCACCTCATCCATTTACCTACTAACATTTTGTTCGTGAACTACGAGTGCGTTGTAAGTGAACGCTGGTAAATTACTAAAGCATAAATTTTTAGAAACACGTCGGCGTTGTTCAAATTTTTAGCATCTTGTAATTTCAACAGTCCACTATACACATACTTTCATCTAATTTATAGAGTCGGGTTATATTAATATTTATCGTACCGCCGAGTAAAATAAAAAAGATCGCTTCGGTGAAGTCAGTTTCGCGAGGGAGCAAAAAAAAATCAAAAGATCGCCTTATCGCGGTATTATTAAGAATGCGAGTAATACGTGCTATTTTGTCAAAAAGTTGAAACAAAAAAGTTTTTCACTACGTTTGAAACGAAAAGTACGCTGTAAATAAAAGGAAATATACCCTCGAGAATAATATAGACGTTTTTCTGATATATACCGGTGAGAAAGAAGCCATTTCATAGAAGGAAATTTTGCACGCAGCCGTTCATTAATTTTCATGAATGAGTAATGTGGCATTGCCATACCTACATCTCTTTCATTCTCTCGTGCGAATGAATTTCTGTCTACGTTCTTTTGCGTTCATTTTTGAAACAAAAGGTGTTCGCTGAGGGTTAGTGTGTACCACGTGTACATACATCGAATGTGTAAGATGAAAAGTGAACCTAACCGAAACTGTAAAACTGACTGATTTAAAGGATGATAATAGCGGCGAAAGGGGAAAGTACGAAGAGAAGAGAGTTAAGTGCAAACCATGTAGAATCTGACATTCGCTCAATGTTAGGTCCTCTGCAGCAACATGTTCCGAATTTGAGCATACAGGCCAGCAGGTCAGAGTAAAGTAAATGAGTAACACACACCTTTCAACACCTAAAAAATTACACCAATTTGACATTTTGTACTTCCACTGTCGTTAAAAATTAATGTCGGAACTGACTCATTATCGTCAAATAGCGTATGCAACCAAGAAAGTGGATTGCCACGAAGCCCGGCAAAATTATAATTAATTTAAATCAAATTGATCTTGTAAATCAATAAATATAAAATTAATAAATTAATCTTTTTTATTATTAATGTATTTTTTTATTTTTTTAAATTAAATAATAATTGAATATTATTAATCCCACCAACTACCACAAAATCACCAAAACGACTCATCCATCCTTCACGCATATAAAGAGAGTGCACGTTTTCAATTTCCTGAGCCTTTTTTCTTTACTATAGTTTTTGGCGTAAAGATCTGCACCTATTCCGGGGCCCGAAGCCTCCAAATCAGAAATCTAGCCCTCGTCGTACAGTGAAGAGCGTGTTTAATATTCTGTGTCCCTATCCCTACATATGTACCTTGAGATCGAATAAAGTACATTTTTTGTCCTATTTCAAATCTCCAATGAATTTTTCGTACTTTCCAATGGATTGCCACATCCCCCTCTAATAGGTAAACCACTGTATACAATCAGGATGACATCTTAAGGCCATTCACTTCTAAATACCGTATCTTCTCAAGTTTTTGAGCGGCGCTTATCTGACAACAATTATTTTTGAAGAAATATGTTAATAAAAGTAGCTTTGCCAGGGACGTACCGAAGAGTTTTTCCTGGTGGGAGAGAAGAAGGAGGGGGGGGGGGAAGTGAAATTGTGAAAGTCCCAATTAACTCAATTCAGAATTTCCAAGTATCAAAGCAAAAACAAAACTTTCTTACCTGTTGGATTTTTCCAACTGACTCAACTCAAAATTCCCCAGTATCAAACAGGCGTGTCTGCCAGGTGTGCCCGGTGTGCCTGGGCAGTGTGGGCACACTCTACTTTTTCTATAATTTTTTTCCCTTCACTAATATAGTCACGATAGTATAAAATAATATTAATTTTCATTTTCATTAAAAATTAGAGCTAATCCTTGGTCAAATTTGGAGTTTGCCAAAGTTGCAAACCTGACTATCGAAAATATAATTTTAATATTTCTGTCGGCTTGAAGTGTTCTCTTTTCCTACCTGTCAGCAGGAGTGGACAAAATCACTAAACTGCGGACTCGAATTACAAATTACTGATTATTTTTTTGAACTGAATCAGGGATGAGGGAATACGGGCATCAAAAGTGATGCGAATCACGAATCTCGTATCATGTTTTCCATTATTTTTTCCAGTGTTTTGATCCGAATCGCGATGTATGGTCATGTAGTTCGTACATCCTCAAAATAGAAGTGATCCGAATCACGGATCACGGGTCGATCAAGAGACAAATTAACCTATGACGTCAGTTATATCCATTATCACCCGTTCTTTGCTGTAAGCTGCAGCCTGTATTTCGTAGAAAAATTATTTTCCAAATGAATATAATTTAGTTGAATAGAAAGTATCAATTTTCTTAAGACTTGAATTAAATGCAAAAATTAAATGTAATACTAGGAATGCCAGATGGTAAGTATTTGAAATAGCCGAGAGAAGGAAAAGAAATCACCCACCTTTAGGCATGGCTCCACCACATACTTATATGAACTTTTGGCACATTCTACTCAGAAGGTCCAGGCACACTTATGAAAGCAAAAGAAAAATCTTTCGACTTGTTGGGGTTTTCCAAGTTCTCAACTCAATTCCCAAGTATCAAAGCAAAAAAAAACCCTTTCAACTTGCTGGATTTTCTCAACTCGCCTGACTGAAATGATAAATTTTCCCAACTGTTGAGTGAAAAACTCCCTACCGAGGGGGGGGGGGGTATGTTTCCCCCTAACCCCTGTCGGTACGTCCCTGAGCTTTGCTCTCTTTTGTTTTCAACTTAAATTTTTGTTCACCCCCTCCTCCCTCCCCCCAGAAATAACCTTCCGGCAATATTCACCGGAGCATCATATGGGTTATAGTGAATCAAGTAAAATTTCATAACTTTGCTCAATACTTAGCCTACGAAAAGAAGAAGGAAGACATAGAAGTCTCCAAAAGTTTTCTTTCGCTAACACTGAAATAGTGCGGAAAAGATTTTTCCTTGTCTCTCCAAATTTGAAAATTCTTCAGTTGCCAAAATTATCCTTTTCAAATAAGAAATTAGTCTCCTCCTTGAAGAAAAAGTAACGTCGCCTTGATACGCTCCGAGGCTCCTGCTGACATTTCTTCTTACAGGTATAAATAACACGCTAAAAAATCGGAAAAATTACGGGAACAGATCTTTGACTTCAAATTTCAGTTAGGTCAAGATACATGCAGCAAGCGAGCGAGCTTTTGAGACTGACAGGTAAGTATACCTACAGGTAGATAGACAACATATAGTCAGAGAAAATGAAGCCAAGATCCAGGATCTCGGAACCAGGTTCTCTTTCGATCTCTGTATTTATTTTTCTCCATGTCAGACAGGCACAAAAGCCGAAGGCATTGATATCTGTGGGTGTCTAAATCAAAAAGTAGAAAAAATCTGTCTATCTGTCAGTATATTATGCATGTCTCTGTCTCCATAGTTTCCTGATCTCTACTGTGGATTCTCTGTCAAAAATTCTATCTCTATATATGTGCTAGCCTCCCCCTCCCCCGCGATCATGCCATACAAAAACTCCAAGATCTGTTTCGAAACAAAAGAGGGATTTTCACGCATACTGACAGAAAAAAACAATCAGACAGATCTCTGTACGTACCACGCATACTCAGTCAGCCAGAAGAGAGGCATACGCACTCCGAACTGGTGGCCAACACAAGCGAGTATAGGTGGAAGGGTTGGGTCATGTACAGCGCCCTAGCAGGGACTTGGATACGGCTTCAAAACCGGAAGGCTCCAACCTGGCTCCAGCTCCCAGTAAACATAAATTTTGCTCTCCGACTCAGGCTCTGTTTCTGCCACTAAATTTAAATTCAGCTCCAGCTCGGCTAAAAAATTTCTGATGGCACCTCTGGTCCGACTTCAGTTTTACCAAAAGATGAGAATTTCGCTTCGACTTCGGCGATGTTTGAGAAGCGGTGAAAAGGCGGGGGTGGATTCGTCAATGGATATTTTGTGTTTTGCATTAATTGCCGGCGGATAATATCTATCGTAACCAGAAGGAGGGAATAACTGACGCTGGAGACATATTTGCGCTCTCCCCCTGTAGGCACGGTTGTTAAGCTGAAGTCACTGGTGTCCTAAGCTAAAGTGTAAGTCACAATTTTGGTCGTTATTCATTAAGCCAAAAGCTAGCCAGGCGAATTCTGCAAGTCGGCTTTCAGCCCGTAAGTCAGCCATGAGTTAGGTTTTGGGGCTTAAACTTATCAATTCAGCTAACGCCAAAAGTAAAAAAAAAATAAGAATAATTTGTGAATAAGTTGATAAAAAATATTGCTATCGTTTAAAATTGTTTACCATGAATGGCGATCAGTACTTCGAGGATCAGTATTCAGTACATCGATTCCTGTTGGTCTTACATCAGTCATCAAAATGGTAGGAAATTGCAAGCTTTGTAACTTTTGTGACTGAAGTCAACTCATGTGCAAAGATTAAGCCATAATCTAAACAGAGTATTAAGTCATATTTCAAGCCGGAAAATTAGCTTCAAGCCATAAGCCAAGTCAACCAGCAGCTTAAAAGCCACCGGCATCAGTTAAACTCAAGCCAATGACCACTGCCTTAACACCCTTGCTTGTAGCTTCGGTTCTCCAAAAAAATAGTAGACATCGAGCTCCGGTTCCGGGTCTCTTCTTTCTAATATCATTTACAACGTACAGGTTTTTTTTTTTTTTTTTTTTAAATTTCTTATCATACGCTGAAAAAGTCCTAAATAGCGGATATCTCTCAATAACGGACACTATAAATTCATTCGTAGTAGATGCTACTGAAAAATTTCATCGAGAATGAGTTCAGTACAGATATTTGGCTGCCATTTCCTATAGCTGACATGCAAAAGAGCTAGGAATTAACTCGATCTTGAATCGATCTAACAGCATTAATCCTATTAAAAAAAAAAAAAAAAAAAAACGAGGGCAAGAAGAAGAAATTTTTCATTAGATGAAAAGCTAGAAAAATATTATTATTTGGTAATTTTTACTCTTTTTTTCTCAAGTTCTTGTTCCCTTCAGGTACTCTGATGCCTGGTGTATTGATACTTTTCAAATAGGACCTTTAGTTCATTCAACTCCACCACCTCCACTCTAGAAAAATGAGAATAGATACAATAGTAGTTAATCACTGTACGTCTCCAGTGTGATTTATAGGCGACTGTGTTGGGGGTAAGAAACACTCCTATATTTCTAACTACAAAATGTCGGTTTACCGACTGAAGAAAATTAAAAATGGTAAGCTAAAGGTGAATAGTTTTTGGTATGTAAATTTTGCCAACTGATGAAACATTTCTAAATCAACACCAAAGAATCCAAGAAATAATAGAGCAGACGAGATCTACCAAAAGAAATGAAGAAGGAAATATACCCACACCATAAAATAATCCAAAAAAAATCAAAACTGAAGACAGCGAACTTGTGTATGATAGAGGGGGCATAATATAAACAGCTACCAATGTTTACAGAAATCTGTACAAACAACAAACAATAGACCTTGAAATAAAAATTTGGAACGAAGACCTTTTCCCTCCTATTTTAGAATACAAAATAAGAAATATTTTGAAAAACCTTAAAACCAACAAGTCAGTAGGTCCAGATAAACTAAGCAACTACACCTTAAAAACATTTTCGGATGAATGAACCCCAATATTAACACACATATTTAATGCAATAATAGAACAAGACCAAAACAATGGAAGGAAGCCAAAATTATTTTCTCTCTATATACTAAAAAAGTAAAATCCGCCGCCGCCACCACCGCCTCCGGGAGAAAAAAAACACAAAAAAAACATTACGGGTAGCCTACCCTGCCCCGTAACTGCTCACCTCTCCAGGGATAGCCTACCCTTGGGAGGGGATTCATGGTGGAGAAGGGAGCTGGGGGAGGAAGGTCGCGGTGAAGGACAAGGAGGAGTTGTGGTGGGGAGGGCTCTCTATACACTAAACAGTAAAAGCCACCTCCTTCTTCCCCTTCGTGGGGATAAATTCCTGGTGGCCTCCCCTCTAACTTAATCTCACGTTTCACCAGAGGTACCCTACCCCGGGGGGCTTCTCGGTGGAGGTGGGAGCTTCTGGAGAGGGAGGACGGCGCCACAGTGAGGAAGGGCGTCGCGGTGGGTGAGGAGGAGCATGTTGGGGGAAAGTGACTGTGATGGAAGAGGACAGCTGTGGTGGGGATTGGCAGAGTGAAGCCCACCCCAGAGGGGGCCTTGGTGGAGGAGAGAGCTCCTGAATAGTGTAGCGCCGTGTTGTTTTCATATAATACTTTTCCAGCAAGCGAGTGACGGCAGGGGTTAGGCCGCGAAGCGGCCAGGGGGCAAAGCCCTCTATTCTTATTTAAAAAGGGGGACAAATCAGACCTAGCAAATTACAGACCACTTAGTCTCACATCTAATATTAGCAAAGTATTTTCTAAAGTATTGAAGAATCGAGTTTATAACCTATTGGATGAACAACAAAACCCTGAACAGGCAGGCTTTAGGAAGGGAAGCTAATGCATACCAACTAACACTATACATGTATTCTAATGACCGACTTCCAAAAAGCCTTTTTGACTTAATAAATCTAACTTCTCTCTGGAAAGCGTTAGCACGGCTATGGTTTTCAAGAAAATTAATAAATATAATAACGGAACTATATACAGATACAAGAGGGAAGATAAAACTAGACAAACAAGGACTACATTTCAATTGAAAGAAGTGTCAAACAGGGGGGCCCTCTTTTACCAACCCTCTTTAATTGCATAATTGAAGGCATTTTTTGGGAACTGGGTTGGACAAACAAAGGAATAAAAATTGACGGCAGATGGCTTAATAATTTAAGATTTGCAGATGATGTGGCAAAAATCATATCACAAAAAAAAAATGCAACAAATGATAATAGACTTTGAAGAAATAAGCAAAAAATCTCGATTAAAAGTTAATGTAAATAAAACGGCACTAATCTCAAAAATGATCCTAATACAAGTTTAATACTAGAGGGTGTGGGACAAATTAAATTGGTTTATGAAACTGTCTATCTGGGCCAAGTGATCTCATTCAAGGATAGGTTGGACAAAGAAATTTCTAGACGAGTAATAGCGGCTTGAAAAAACTACTGGTCCCTAAAGGAAACCTACAAAGCAAAGTTGCCAATCAAACTAAAAACAAAAACTTTGGAAAATTGCACATACCCAGCATTATTATATCATTATATGGTATGCAAACATGGGCACCAACAACATCCCAATTAAACCGCATTTATGGAAAGAAGCATCCTGGGGATCAAGAAATCAGCAAAGGTACGAAATATTAGGAAAAGAACGGGGACAATGGACAAACGACTTAAGGTATACAATGCAAACTGCAAAAAATGAAATACGCAGGGCACATATGCTGTCAAAATGAAAATAGATGGGGAAGGAAGGTACTGGAATGGACCCCTATGGAAATACACAAAAAAAAAGGGAAACCACGGAAGAGATGGGAAGACGAAATTAAGCAACATGGAGGAATTGTATGAGGAAGGGATGCGAGAGTACGCAACCGCTGGGTAACAGTAGGGGAGGCCTTTGCCCCACGATGGGCTCAGTTGTAATATCGTTATAACAACCAAATAATCGGACGTAACTTGTAATAAGCAGCAAGCTAAATAAAAGCAATCAATAATTATTAATGTCCAAGATTGTTAACAACACTATATTATAGAGAAGAATAACAATAAAGGCTGTACATTATTGTTATTATTATTATTTACTTTTTAATTCTTAAGTTCTTGTTCCCTTCTGGTACCCAGATGTTTATAGATACTCTTCAAACAGGAACTTTAGTTCACTCAACTCCACCATCTCCCCTATAGAAAAATGACAGAAGGGATACAATAGTAAGCACTGTACGTTTCCAGTAATCTATAGGCGACTGTGCACTGTGTTGGAGGTGACAAACACTCCAATTTTTCCTACTGCAAAATGTCGGGGTTTACCGACTGAAGAAAATAATTAAAAATCGTAAATTAAAGGCGAATAGTTTTTGGTATTTTGCCAACTGATGAAACATGTTTAAATATAAATAAGCGAAAAAACAAGCATTATTAAGCTCTTTTAATGGGTGCTCGATTTCTCGAACTTTCGCTTTGTAGGGCAATTTTTTCAACTGATGGAAATATCAGGGAGGAACTTCCCGTGATTACGTTTCTGTGGAATTCAAGTCATGTGCAGCACTAGCATTTGGCACAAAATATTCGAAACAAATGTCTGTCTCGTCATTTGTGAGGGGGGGGGGGGGGTTAGCTTAGTTAATAGAATTTTCCTTTTCTGCCAACAGCGAAAAGACCAAATTCAGGATTTAGAAGCCCTGAGAACCAGAACTGGTGTGAGCCCAAATTTTTCCAACTTCTGAGTCGAGCAGTAAAAGAAGATCAGCAATCGAAAATTTGCACACTAGGCGCATCAAGTCGTTCTTGATGATTTTATGACCTTACATATATCGGGAGGGGAGCCCCGGAGTTTATATGTACACTGTGGGTACCCCCTTCCTATCTAGGTGACGTATTCTCAACATTCTTAACTCATTTACGTTTTCGTCATTGAATTATTCTAGAACTTGAAAACCGATCACAATTTTTTAATTATGATACATATTACAGTCAAATTCAAGCAGCGTCTCACGAATCTACCTCGTAAGTCTTACCGAAAATTTTTCAAGCAATCACATGCGAAGAGATTTGAATCAGTTCTAACTTTTAATCGAATTAGTAAATGTGTCAGCGTGACACTTCGAGTCGTCCTAATTCCGGATACGGCTATTTTCGCTTGCCCAAAATCCGGCCAAATGGGAATCGTAAAATTTCAACTCTGTCGAAATCAAAAGCGATAGTATCCGCAAGGCTCAATGGGAACCAAACGAGAATCCACCCACGAGTAATCAATTAATAAGGACTTGAAAACTTTTAGACATTAAAAGTGTCATAAGGGTTCGCGTTAATTTTTATTTCCAGTTCTTCCCCGGTCCAGAAAAAGAGGAAAAGCTCCGAGATCGTCTTTTACATTTCAAACAAAATTAAACGTTTCGTAAACAGGAGTTGTTAGTCTTCGTCCGAGCAGATAAACTGAGAAGTCGTTATTGAAGCTTACAGTAGTTAGATTTTTACGTTTCTTGAAATTACCGTGGCCGCCGAATTACCGAGCGGAAAATTCGAGAGATGGAAGAAGAAAAGAAAACAATTTCACGTTACTGGCCATTCTGATAATACTTTTTGCTTGTTTTATTTATACAAAACATCATAAATCTGTAATCACTAGCGTGTGGATAAGTTTATCGCTTCTTTTAAAACTTTCCTAATTCGAAAAATTTGTAATGAAGATTTTTCGACATTTATTGACAAAAATGTTATAGCTCGGAGGATAGATCGAAATGCGAAGATCTGTTTGCGAGATTCATATGCTTTATGGAGGTAATTTTTCCAACAGTCGAGTGAGATAATAGGTAGCTCTATAAGTGCCACTTACTTTGTGTAACAAACGAGATAAATACGGAGAGAATCTACTATACCTGGAGTTATGTGTGTAAACGGTATTTAAGGGCTTACTCTCGAATCCCGCTAATATGAACCCGTGGAAAGGTAAATAATGTTTCGTGGTTTGATATCAGTTGGAATGTACCTGTCATGAGCTCATAAGCTAGGCATCTATAAAAAAATCTGGCATTCGTTCGCGTTATTTTCGACGACAAATCAACGCGGAATATTTAATTCAAAAACCTAGACGACGGGAAAATGTCGTTCTAAAGAATTAGAAAATCTAATTAAAACGCGAAGTGGAAAGCAAAAGTTAATTAGCATAAAATAATGAGCGCTGTCGCTGCGGATTCACACCGAGACGCGTATGCGAGAATAAGTGCCCAACTTCACGAATTAATTTTTATTTGAAAGAAAAGGTAAGAGATAGGCCTCATTAATCAATTTGATAACAGTCTTCTGGTTAGTCTACAACACAGAACTATTTGTGTTTGAAATTGACTCGCTAGTGTTTTTGAATTGTAATAGCAAATTCGTACCGACCTAAGTTGCTTCCAACGATAGTAAAACAATTTTTCCAACAGAGAAATGGAGGCCAAGATTCATTAGAATGGTTATTTCATTCTTTTGATAGAAATGAAAATCTGGGAAAACTATTGATGACCTTTCTTGTCAGAAATTGCCATTTATTGTTTCAGTGGCGTAGCCAAGAAGGAATCTGGACCATCGTAGCGATATCGTCAACTAGTAGTTTTGCTGATTTTAGCACCCCCTTCAACACCTCGTCCTTCTTTGGTCAAGACCAGACCCCCCTCGAACACTAAGCGGGCTAAGCTACTGAATTGTTTAAAATGATACCAAAGATTTTAAAAATTACTTACTTTTTTTAAAACGTACTCAGAAAGTGTATCCTCGTAGCCTTCTGAAAGTACTTCATTGTTGCTTTCAGCGTTAGTGAAACTCAATGTTTCCCACAGAAAACGATGAATACTGGAAGGAAAGTTTTGAAAACGAAGTATGTATTTTTTTTGTCGAAACATTGTCAAATTTCGAAAAGGTAGTAAGTATCGCCTTATCACTGTTACCTTCTTCCTAGTAGATTTTTCCGAGGCTGGTTACTTCTTGTATTATCGCATGAAGTTTCATTTAGAGCAGTTTAAAAACGTTACCTTCTGAAGGTTAAACTGGTGAATTATAACAAACCTTCAAAGCACCTGAAAACAAAAATCATAATATTATTATTTTTTCAATTTATGTATTGGCTTTTACACTCAATGGTTTGCCACATAGTATAAGATACCTATAGGTGGACGAGTCCACCCTGCCACAAGTTTAGCACTCAGTTGGCCCATTTTTGGCCATCTCTTTTTCATTGGCTCTCACCCGAGCCCTGGAAGCGCCCCTTCGAGCATTACCTCAGGGACATCAGGGAGCCTTCTAGGGCTGCCTTAGCCTTCTTCTCTTCTTGCCGGGAATCGGCCTAGGTCAACTGTGCTATCTTCCTGTCGAATACCCGTATCACTAGCCCTGTGGTTTATGACGGCGAGTTCAACGAGCACCGGCAGGTAGCGCCTTACCGAGTTCTTACCGCTACGACACAGCACCATTTTTGGCCATACGCCTTTCGAAGTTCACGCCATTTAATCCTGTTTCTGACCTAGGAGACCCAGTTGGGATCTGCCACCCCAACAATCTCATCCGACTAACGCGTCGCGAGCCACCCTCCTTCACGACTCTTTAAAGGTGTCCACAATGGTCACTATCTTATTCCACTGAAAGTTGTACTCTCTGGCGATGTGACCAGTGTAGTCCAAGTTAAGTTTTTTGATAGTCCCTCTACACCTTTAGGTTTGATTTTCTCAAACATATCCGCAGTACGGACGTGGCCCGTTAGTTCATCTCTTAGGATATTCCTGAGTATATCGCATTTGGAGTATTTATTATTTTTGGTGTTTGTTTTTTCATACAGGCCTAAGATTGGGCTCCGTATGTCAGTGCCGGAATGACTGTGCTCTCAAAAGTTTTCATTTTAGTTTTTCAGTTTAAAGTTCCTTTTAGTAACTGTTTCTGGGCCCAGAGCACTACTCTACATGCGTTTGCTCATCTGCATTTAATTTTTTTTCCGTTTTATTGTCAAAGAACACTATTTGTCCCAGGTACTTGTACTCCGGGACTACTTCAATGGGACTATTCGACGCTGATGTGAACAAACCTCGTGGGTGCAGAATATTTTTTCGGGAAATAATAATAAATAAATAAAAAACCAGGTCTAAAAATACATTTTGTCAGTTATTCCTGTAAACTGCTATCACAGGACACAATATAAATCATTTGGTATGGTAAAAAAAGTCATTCTACCCCACTTTTCGAGAAAAAAAAAACAAAGTAAATGTGGCCCAAATTGTACTTACGAGGTTTGTTCACGTCACCGTCGCATTGTTAATTTCTATCCCCCCAAAGGGGAAGATACTATTTGTCAAGATTTCTGTTTTTGACAGATTTATAGACAGCCATACCTTCTCGCTTTCTTTCGTTCAAATTCCTATGTTTGTTGATATTAGGCCACCTAATTTTGATACTCCTCCCTTCCAAGCTGATCTGCCTGAAAACTTGATACAGTATTAAATACTATTGGGAAAGAGTGGATCTTCTTGTTTGACTCCTCTACTGATATTAGTTTTGCCCACAATTTTGTCCACTTTCAGGATTGCTTCCGAATTTGAGTGTATATTATTTAGAAGTTCAATAATTTTTGTGGCACCCCTTGTTTTGCCACAGCTTTTCAAATGCTGTCATGATAGAGGGAATAAAATGATTTATTGAAAATTCGGAGCCAGATCAAAAATCTAATCAGATATTCGAAATTAAAATGTCTAGTTTTCACTGAAAATATAACGCGCAGTCTGGCTGTGAGTCGCTGCGTTGTCGATTTCGCCCAGTACCGAGCACAGGTTTTCACCATCTTTTTCCACTGTAATCGGTCACGGGCAGCTCTTTGCCATAAGATCCCAGAATGGTCTACAATTTCATTCCTCGAACGAGTTGGTGGGGTCCCCTCCCCTTTTTGATTCGTATTAAATTTAGTTCTAGGTATCCAGGGACGAAACTATGGGGGAGGACAGTTGCCCCACCCCATAATTTGTCAATCCGCAAATTTTGAAACTGTTTATTTGAATCTTTCATTTTTTAGAACTTTGTTTGTTTGTTTGTTTTTTTTTTCAATTAAAAAATATTTTGATTGAAAAGTCGGCAAATTTTCAACTTTTTACAAATTTTGTCGGCGAATTATTTTCAGTTTGTAAAAGATATTCGTTGGCAAATTTCTCTTCTCCACCCCCTCCCAATTGAAAGTCAAATTTCGTCCCAGCAAGTATCTCCTCTCCTAGCCACGTGACCTGCACACCCAAACTTTAGTTTTTTGACCACCCACGCAGTGTCTAAAGCACTAGTTTTTCTGTCTTATTAGTGTCATCCGTATCTTATCCTTCCAGTTTGATCCCCATTATGTTCCTTAGCAGACTATTCTGCGCGCTTCCCTCTTCTTAATCTTGCGACTTGGATCACACATTGATTCAAAATTTTTGTTTTCGATGCTAGATCAAAGATGATTTTTAGTATGTTTTTATTTGCCCAAGTTTTTCTATGCATTAGTTTTCCTTATGCTTAGTTGCTTAGTTCTTTATTCATAGTGTCCATTTCGAAGGCGCTCTGGAATACAAAGGAAGGAAAAGTGAATTGGCACATCCTACAAAAGGAATTCTTTATTCATTCTATATTCAAAGGCTAAAATTTGATCCAGGTATTTATACTCATACATTCTACTAATTAATTTGTATAAATTTTACAAAACTACTTCTCCTGCATTCTTCAATTATGTACTTCATTAGCAATTTCATCAACTCCTTCTGGTTAACTTGCTTTCATTTCTTTCAGAGTTTTACGAAATTCCGATCTCAAAATAGGATCTTATTTTTCTTTGTCATCCACATTATCTTCTCTTTCAATATTTATTTACTTACACCTGCAACATTCTTATACAGTTTTTCAACATATCTCACCTATCTTTTTACTTTGTCTTTCTTAGATATATATAATAGTTTTCCTTTTTCATCCGTTAAATTATTTGTTCTCTTTCTTCTTGCTTCAAAATACATTTTAATCATATTATATGCCTGATCGGGTTTTCCAGCTTTCATTTGCTTCTCAATTTCCTCACAATTCTGATAAATCCAATTTTCTTTAGCCTTCTTACGCTCTCTCTTTATTTGATTTCTTGAAGCATTGTATTTGTCCTTACTTTTTCTATCGTTGGCTTGTTTATACTTTCTTCTTTTTTCCATTAATTCTAGTATCTCACTTTTCATCCATGATTCTCTACTTTCTGTTACGTATTTGGGAACCTAATTTCTTTCTTGCTGCCAAATGTATTGCTTTTTTTAGTGTTATCCACTCCCCTTCATTATGATTTCCTTCCTATGATTTACAATGTTCATTCGTTATTTCTTTTTGATGTTTGTATTCTTCTCTTTTCTTTATCTCTTTCAGTAACTCCAAATTCCATTTTGTATTTACTTTCTTTGTATTCATCTTTTTAAATTTAAACCAACATTTCATTGCTACCAAATTGTGGTCACTATCTACATCCGCTCCTGGGTATGTCTTACAATCGAATATTTGATTTTTATATATTTTATTCGTCATCATATTATAATCTACTTGATATCTTCTCACATTTCGTGGGTCTTTTTTCTCTCGTTATTTTTGAAGAGAATTTCCAATAATTAATTTATGTTCTTCACAAAACTCTACGAGCCTCGACCCTTTTCATTTTGCTCTCGTAAACCATGCCCCCCGCGTATCCCTTGTTCTTTTCTTTCTCCTACTCTAGCGTTACAAATTTTCTTTTCCTTTTACCTCACTTAGCATTTAATCAATTTTTTCATACATTTTTTCTCCTTCTTCTTCACTCTATAACTTCCAGTTTGGCATATAAACTTGGACTGTCACTAGGGATACTGGTTTAGCAGAAATTCTCATCATTACTATTCTCTCGCTATGTTGAGTATAATTGCATTTATTCATAAATAATACAAATACCTACGCTCCATGCCCTCTTTTCGCTGCTGTATTAATTATTCCATACACCCCCATCCAGAAATAATTTTTTTCTGTCCATCTTACTTCACTAATTCCTATATATCTAATTTTAATCTTTTCATCTCTTTTTCTAAATTTTCCAATTTGTCTACTTCATTTAGTGTCTTTACATTCCATGTCCCTATTCTCATTAACGAAAGTTCACTAGGTAGTCTCCAGCCGGACATTCGAATGGGAGACTTTTTACGTCCAGAATTATTGTTTACTTTGTGAGTTGCCATCATAATTGTTATAGTACAGACGCATCTCCAGGGAAAATACTGATGTAGTTTCCCCTTGCTCACGTCAGGGTTTATCTGTCGGGAGTCTTCCTTCACCTATGTGTTTTTAGTTTTTCTTTAAGTCCCCTCACCACACCAAGGTAGCACACACAAAAGGGAATTCTCCGTATAAAGTCGTAAATCAAACGGGAACCCCACGCCTGTTGCAGAAATTAGTAAGTCCCAAACCATGGGCAACTGTGCCTATGCACATTGCCTGGCATTTAATGCCAGTTTTTCACTCAGGCGTCAACCTGTCGACTGCTTTGAAATGAGCCGAAAAACGGCGCTTCAGTTTCTCACATTACCATCGCGGTGTAACTAATTGTTGATAATTCATTTCAAGAGCATGTCGCCGAGACGGGCTGAAAAAATTAAGAAAGAAAAAACTCTGCAGGTTCGCTCGTAAAATGAAAGTGGTTTTCGAGGAAGCACGTCTTCGTCACTCGAGATGTTCGCATCCACCCAGGGTTTGATGTTCGCCCTGCGTATTTTACATAAACTCGACGATTATACTGCTTAAAACAATATATATCAAAAAAAGTGAAGTCCATCGTCGAATGTTGGCCGAGGTTATAAAAGTGACACCGAATAAAATACCAGAAAACGTTCGTGTACCGGAGTTATTTAATTTTTCAGGAGTGAACTGCCTGCGGTAAGAAGTTGGTTATTTTTTAAAATAAAAATTAAGTTATCTCGGGTAACTGTGGGGAGTCGTTGGTTAATAGAAAAGGACGAGGAGCTGGTCTCACCTTACATACCGATCTCCACAATCGACCGGCGGTCGCCGAACCAGGCTACAGTAATATTTCACAGACGTTTACTACCGTTCCAGAAATGACCCCTGAATAGGGTGGTTATACGGAAGGACCGAAAAAGGATCGAAGATACGAATAATTACTCTTATCGTAGTCAAACATCGAGTGGCTAATTGAGCTACTAGGGTAAATAAAATCTGTGCTCGGTATTTTCAAACCAAGTAGCGCATACTTGAAAATATTCGAGTTTGGAAATTTTTTTTTACTTTGGAATGTCCCCACATCCAAAAGTATACCAACCGTCAAGCGGTTCAACGATCGCAGTGGCGCTCTTCGATAACTCATGCAGGTAATTCTGGTACCAGCCTACTCTTTCTTTTCCAGCTTTTATGACAGCTTATAAAGAAACATCATCGGTATTCTAATAAAAACGATCCGAACATTGTCTACGTGCGAGTCGCGTATTCTTAATTCGAGCACAAATTTATGATTTGAATAGTAATGAGATTGGTTCCATGTTTGTGAGTTTCAATCTTCCTATCTCGAAACAACGATAAATGAGTCGACATCTGATGCATGACTCCGGAGATACCCAGTTTTGTATACAGTTTTTCCCCTCTCTTTTCGACGTCGAACACTTTATTGTTATTACATTTGAGACCGCAACAGTTTTTATTTTTATTTACTTGTCGGGAATTTATTTCTATAAATTATAAGTTTTTATTTAAACGCTTACCTATATAGAAAATAAGTACATTCGCTGGTCATATTTATTACGGTTTTCGTGTTACTTCTTGCAGGAAAGAGAAAACGTGTTTCTTATACTTGTAGTACACTGAAAACAGAATAAGAGCAATTTAAGACGTCTGTAGGTAGCATATCATTTTACAGGTTCAAATATTTTATACTTTTCATTTAAATTAATTTCAGCTAGGGACATCTAGGCCGGGTAAGGAGGTGAAGATAAGAAAACGTTAAAATTGCAAGATCAAATTTTTGGTTTTCTGTTTCAAAATTTAAGTTAATGTTGACTCCAATTCGGTACTCTTGGGCACCGACCTTTGTTTCGGGAGAAGCTTTCAGGAAACTTCTGGGCAAACTTTTACACAGAGTGCCGCGGACTGATGGAAAAATATCACTGGAATTGAGCACTTTATCAAGAAAGCAGACAGCCGAACTTGAGAGGATTAAGCCTACCCCCAAAGATGGATTTAGCCTCCTTCCCTTGCAGCAAATGACTTAGCTCCCCTCGGGAACATTTAAATCTTAAAAATATAGTTATTTTTATACAAAGCAAAATACTCCCATTAATTTCTGTTAATTGAACTATTCGAATACAGATGGACTTTACGGAGGGGCTAGGAAGCAGACCTTCTGGGAAAGTTGGAAAGTGAAAGTCTACTGTTGGAGGGGCTGAAATCGACTTTTTGAACAGGATAGCCCTCCTAACACCCCCCGATCTTGAAACCAAAGTTCGCTTGTGGGAAAGCGTAAAATATCATCTACTGGGAAAAAATTGTGACAAAAATTCTTGTAAACTCTGACGTTCAGGAAATACATACTCTCAGTTACAAATTATAATTTTTTACTAGATATTAGTAAGAATTACTGTAATTTTATTGAATTTTAACATAATTTCAGTAGTTTTTCCAAGAATCTACAGAAAATTACTATAATTTGTCGTTAAAATTCCAATGGTGAGCGTATGGCGATGCATGCATGTCAAATTGACTCCCCAAACACCACACCTATGGTCCCGGAAACTACCCTTCGCGTAGGTGACCAAAGGGACGTTTTAAGGCTGGCCCAGGTCCTTATTTTCCTTCTCCCTGCTTCGGATTCGCGCTGTCGTTCCAGATCCATTATGGGACACCCCACTACCGAGGCAACCACTTAGCATTAACCTGGAATTCGGGTGCACACAGCCAGACGCGCTTCCTTCCTTCATTCCTCACCTCCTCATCTTGGTATATGTGGTGACGCAGGAAGGTGGTGACGGCCGGATGTACCCTGCCGGGAGGTCCGCAGCAGCTACAGCAGTTCTAGTCGTTGTGCCAATATGGGCCAAGCTTTGTTCGTCGGCCCTCTGCCTCGATCACTCTGTCTGTATCTTTCTCTTCATGATGGCCGAGACAAAGGCCGACATCCCGCGAAACAGTCGATCATGCCGTTGCTGTCGCTCGTGTTCTCGCCAGGATCAATCGCAATTACCGTCCCGCGCCTTTCTTGCTTCCAGGCCTCACACTCGAATAGGGTGTGCCAGGGGTTGTCCTCCGCCTCTCGATCACAGTGCGTGCACACGGGTCTTGGTGATATCAGTATTCGATGTAAGTAAGTGCCGAAGCACACGCGGCCGCTCAAGACTAGGATCAGGTGAGAAGTTCAGCTCTCCATGGGACCAGCCTTGCCCACTGATCAAGGTCGCGTATTAGCGCTCGGATTCACTCGCCTTTGGTAGACTGGGCGAGAGTGTTCCTTCCACTTCTGGATGTCCAGCTTGACCCGAAGTGCCTCCCGTTTCGTCTTCGTTCTCTTCTTTGTCCCGTATACCTCCGCTACATCCCCGATCTTAAGTTCAGTCGGTGGTATACACGCTAACACATCTACTGCCTCCGAGGAGACAGTGCCAACGTCAAATATTACCAAAACTCATTTTTGCTACAATTTTTTCTTCAGTATAACTGAAACCGGAAGTGGAAGGCATGATGGCATGAAGCAGGGTCGTCTCCCCTATTACTACCAAGCATTGAAAAATAGCGTTCGAGTTCGGAAAATCTGACCACAGACATACATATTTGCCTGTTTCTACAACTCAATATAGTAAAAAATATCGAACTATTTTTTCTTAGGAGAACATTCAAAACTTGAAGGAAACTCAGTTAAGAAGATCATCTGTTTTACCCTCAATGGTACTCGCTTCGCTATGTCCCTGACATTAGTATCAATTGAACATTGTACTACTTAGGGTTTACGATTCTACTCCACAAGAATGTGGACTATTCGTTTTTCGATTTTTTCAGCAACAAGTGTTCTGAGAACAAGAACAACGACAACAAAAATAACATCAAATTTTGACATTCCAGGTGAAATGGTTCATAACATGCTCTGAATAGATCGTAGCCCATAGCAGTTAAATGCCATCAAGTTCTCTAAACTAGAGCTTTATGTATACGCCATCGATCTGTCACTTTGTTGGGAAAAATTTGGTCCTTTCAACTTTTTTCTATAGAATGATTCAATTTTTTAAACTTGCGGTTGCATTTTCAGTTTATACATGAGTAATGAAAATAAACTGACAGAACAAAATACAGAATTTTCTTACATTTTACAATTCGCAAATTGATGTGTTTTTTTTGTATGGATATCAGAATGCAAATTTCGAAGAAGTTAGAAGATCTTGAGGTATGACAAATTTTTGAAATGACTTTCTCCAATCAAAATTGCGGATGAGTTACATTAATGTGAAACTATAGTGCCCTACTCCGGACCAATTGTCAACCCCTCTTGTCTCCGATTGCATGTCTAAGTCGGCCCCGACGGAAAGCCAAAATGTTAATTTGCTTTTACTCCTACTATTCTACTTTTTCCTGAAAATGTTGTCCCACTTAATACTGTCTTCTCCCTCCCTTTGATAAGCGATAACTCTGCAGGCCTGATAGAACAGCCTAATCCGAGTTAGTTTCACTGTTTTGAACTCTCCTCAGCCCTACGGATCCCTCACCGATCTTAAGTTCGCTATTAACTTTGTCAATTTTTCCCCCAAGTGCCCTTTCCAACAGTTCTCCTCGAGTCTCACTCAAGCATTTTTTAGACCCGAATTTGTTTCATCTTTTGGAAGCTATTATAGGATAAAGAAAAGTTTGGCATCATCAAAGTGCCCTCCACCATTTTCCATTGATAGACCAATCATCCTCGCCTGTCTTCTCACACGGTAGTACGACCCGAATCTGAGTTAGTTTTACCTTTCTGGACTCTCTCTATCCTGAGGATCTCTTACCATCCTCAGATTCGCTATTCACTTTTTTAATTATTCTTCAACCGTCCGTTTCCAGTAGCCTTTCTCAAGTCTCACTTGAATGTTTCTAGAAACGAGATAGTTTCATCAATTGTAGACATCAAGTTTTCTGAATTCTTTTGCCAAATGCCAGATCCCTCAATTGTATACTCGGCCAATTATTTGTTGAAGTGCCTCACCATAATAGAATCAACTGATTTTTTTCCTGAGTCCCACATTGTCATAGGAGCCACTTTGGCATGCATGCATCGCCATACGTCCCACCACATCATGTATAAGTGTTCGAAAAAAAAAAAATCGAACGTCTACTATTGTAGACATGTGACTATACAGGTATGTCTGCATGAGTATAGACATATGCGACTTAGTTACACACGCGTATACATGCGACCAAATTTAAAGCACGACCAACGGTGGTGATCCAGGGGGCATCTGACTCCCGAGAATTCGGAAGATTTGTTTGCTTCTATAGTTCTTTTAAGGTGTCATGTAGGCAAATTTGCAGCAAATAAAATTCTTCAATTTCTCTCCCAGAAAATCGCTTCAGTCTCTGGCAGTGGCGTAAATAAGGAGAGATATGGAAACACATTATTCTCTTTCAGAGCTAGGAATTTTGGCAAAATTTCTAGATCTGAGACCGTTTATGTTTTTCTTTCTTTTTTCTTAAGTCAAAATTTGGGGGAAGTTTCGTGGATCCACTTCTGTTTTACCCGTCACCCGCAGGACAATTTCCTGTATGGCTTGCCAGCGAGTAAAAAAATTTGCCCCCCCCCCACACACACCACAAAAATTAACGATTGCCGCCATTTAGTGCGACCAACGGAATGATTTATTTCAGTTTATAATTTTCAAATTTCTCCTCCCCCGTGCCAAAAAAAAAATTCTTTAGTACGTCCCTGATACTCAGTTGTATTATTGGAAGTCTTATATTTGAAGTATGAAGTCAGCAAGTATTCAACGATTGGTCTTTCATGACACGTACAGCAGACAGCTGGTGAAGGTTAGTGAACCAAGGCATCCTTGGTAACATTTTCCCCCAATATGATCATTGTTTCACACATCTACTTATTAATGTGTGAAGTATTAGTCACCAGTAGCGTAAACAGGAAACTGCGTCCTGGGTGATGGGTAAAACAGAGGTGGCTCAACGAAACTTCCCCCAAATTTTAACTTAACAAAAAAGAAAGAAAAACATAAACGGTCTCAGATCTAGAAATGTTGGCCAATTTTCCAAAAATTCCTAGCTTTGAGAATGTGTCTCCATATCTCTCCTTATATACGCCACTGCCAGAGACTGAAGCAATTTTACGAGGAGAGAAATGGAAGAAAAAACTCAAGTGAACATTTTTGAAATTAATGAGCCAAAAATAAAAAATGGTCAACGCATTTGAAATTTTGCCGACTGCCAATCTGGATTTGCCAACTTTGATCAATTTAGCTACGTTTTCCAACACTGAAAAATTTTCGGGGTCTACAATGACTGTGGTACATCCCTGGCCACTGCTAGTGACAAAGTCAGTCTTAATATGTCATATTTAAAACTTCTATAAATTTCTTCCCCCCTGATTTAGTATTTGCTTGGCTTCCCTGGAATCTACAGCCTACCGATGAATCAAAATGACCTTTTCAAACACACGCACAAAAAAAAAAAAACAATTTATGACTGGCCGATAAGATACTTACGTATAATTTGAGTCGGTTTGTACGCCCATTTAAAATCAGCTTGAATATCCGAATTTCACAAATAAAGCTAGAGTTTTTAGGAGTCTTATTCGACACATCCGTATTCGTGTTTTTTCTTATACATATCGCGGTCCTCATCGCAACTCCGTGTTCTAATTAAGCTGGTACTCCACGGGGATCCTCCACCAGCTACAAATGGAGTCATAACTGCAGTTTATGAATACCTATAATGCATATATACGTACAGTTTGAAACAGTCGCATCGTATTTTAGAATAACGATGAGTGTTATTATACCACTTGTATACATTTCTTCGAGTACCCTTACGCTTACAGTTAATTTTTGAAATCACCCAAGAAATATCTAAAAGTTTTTATACGTACCGAGTGCTCCGAGAGAAATGGACCATAACATTAAATTGATATTTTATCCGAAACTGGCATCGAATCTAGTGTAAAAGCTGAAACTAAAGCAGCGAACGTTGGCTGTATTTTTAATGACCGCAACGCGGCGATTGAAAGCACCACTTATCTTCGTTTCGAAAAGGCCGTTTTCATCAACCGAACATTTATTAGTGAGTGAACTGAAAATTAATTTTGTTCTAGCCCAAGTTACAAATGGATACTTCATACAATCTACTTTGATCCCAATAAGGAGAAGGGAATATGAAATTCAACCGAATGTGACGAACGACCGAATCAAAGGCAGCCCTTTTCGAGTGTCAGGAAATTTATAAAATACCAGTCTATACTTCGCAAAACGAATTTTCGGTAACCATTTGTCCTTTTCTAGCCTGATCTCGGAATTTCTCGACCCCCTTCCAATCATTTTCCTAAATAACGACTGAAGTGAAGAAGGATTGAAATGTTACAAAAGTTTCTATGACAAAAAATAAATTACACTGTTCATCAGTTTTTCCCGGCTGAGTGTTGGTATTTCCTGTCTTTTGGGTACCTATCTCTAATGTTACAGTGAAAGTGGATAGTCGGTCATTTTACATGTTGCCCGGCCATTCTGTGTCAATAAAGTACCTTGGTTCCATCCAGGACGAGAGCTGCATGTCAAAAAGAGAAGTGCGATCACGAATAGAACAAGCCAGATCCACCTTTATAAAGATGCGTATAATTTGTTCACCAGGCAGGGACTCGGAATGGAGTTCAGAATAAGAATGTTACGATATTACGTCCTCAGTCCTGTACTATGGGTGCGAAAGCTGGACACTGGATACGTAGAAAGTGATTAACAGTGGAGTCATGGGAAGAATGAAGAAAAAGACGGAAGTACTAAGCTCAATTAAGGAGAGAAAGCTGCGCTATCTTGGTCACATCTTGAGGCGCGGAAGATATGCACTTCTGAGACTGCTGATGGAAGAAAAGATAGCGGGAAAACGTTCCATTGGTAGAAGACAGAACTCGTGGATGAAAGACTTGCGGCGCTGGTTCAATTGTTCATCAGCGGAGCTCTTCCGGTCGGCCATCTCAAGAGTTCGCGTTGCATTGTGGATCACCAACCTTCGTCGCGGAGATGGTGTTTGAAGAAAAAGAAGAAGGCCATTCTACATATAATGCCTAGGAAAAACTGACATTGAGTAGAATGCCTGTCATTCTACACAATGGCCGGACCGGTCATTTCAAAGTACAGGTAAAAATTGAATGAAATTAAAATCAAAAAACATTAGGGTACAAAACTTACCAAAAAATCAAGTAGGTAGATCTACTATTATACTTATTTGCGCACAGCTTAAACTAGAGTGGCGACTGAAAGTGAATAGATGACCAGCTAGCTTGCAAACACATTCTTTTGTCTTGTAATTTGTTTTGCAAGAATACCTTCGGTACCCTTGAGCTCCTCAGTTACTCAGCGCTGCTGCTTGTTAGAGAGATATTAAGCGGTCTTGGGCAGCGGGTGTTATGATCGCCAGGTTCAACGATTTCTCCTTGCACGGATTTATTTCTGCTCCTGTGTATTTACAATTAAGTTATCCATTTTCCGAACCTGAAAGTACCAGTATACATTTTGTATTGCTCAATCATGAGGGTACGTTGAAATATATCCTTGAGTACTTACATAAAGATCGACATCCGGTACTGAAAGGCGGACGGTTGTCTCGACGTCAAAGAGAGGGAACTTTCTGTTAATTTCAGCATTCTCTTCGCTTGTCTTCCAAGACATTCCCGAGATCTTTCTCTACTCTTACTAACTGACTGAATATGGTGCGACACGTCAAACATACAGAATGTTGATGCTCCGGAGAGGCAATAATGTGGAGCAGGAACTACACAATTCGGATGTAGATTGTTCTGCGGAAAGAAGCAGAATTATTAGGAGATTCTAAGTTGCTTCAAACAGAAATCTAAACTTACACAGCACTCACCATTTGTTGTACTCGGATGCAAAAGTAATTCTAGAGTCACATTCATCATTACTGTAGTCATTCTCATCCAATACCTACTTGCATTAAGTCAGCTTCTGACTGCACGCTGTCAATCACATCCGACGGAAGGTTGAGGGTACGTGTACCACAAACAGCTAGAGTACCAAACATGGCCCCATACGGTGATCGACCTATTTCTAGTACAAATGAATAGAATTTTAATATTTACGATTCACTCTTAAACATAAAATAGACCATGTACGAAACTTTTAAGATATTAATGTAAATAACGCCAAATAGCAGCTGATTAATTTCCTTATCGGTTCATAGATGCACACATCAAACAGCAGCAAAAGCTTCAGCTTTGATACTATTATCACTGCATCATAAATCAGACAGTTGCAAAATGTTTACAGATAAAATGGTTCGCTGCTTTACGTCAGATTGTAGCCATCATTCACATGAGCAACTGTGTAATTTCAAAATAGGGTTTCCTACAGATGTGAGAAGAGAAAACGAGCGAATAAATTTGATAACCTATGTAAATTGAAGGTATAACTTTTCTGAGTTCTGGTATTGTACTGTGTGTACTTCAGCAATTCGTCGGCCATCTCACTTCACTAATTCATATTATATCTAATTTTAATATTTCCATCTCTGTCTTCAAGTTTTCTAATTTGTCTACCTCATTCAGTGTCCTTACATTCTATGTCCCTATTCTCCATTCTGAGTTTCTCATTAGGTAGTTTCCGCCTGAACATCCGAATGGGAAACGTTTTACGTCTGGATGAGTTCATATTTACTTTCTGAGTAGCTATGATGGTGGAGATGCATCCCCAGAGGGAAGAAGACTGATGCAGTTTCCATTTGCTTTCATCAGGGTTTATCTGTCGGAGTTTTCCTCCTCCTAGAATTTCATTAATGTAATTGAAAGAATGACAACACTACACAACAATCTGAGATCTTGTAAAAAACAATTACATGAGAACATAATATGATTTTACAAAGTATTTTCAACGAGGAATTTAAGCCGATGTTAATCTTTAGATTAAAGTTCATTTTTTTAATTGATAAAATTTTAATTTTGAATATGGAAAACGAGAGGTTCTCGAGAAAAATGGTTAACGCCTGATATTCAGCATTCAAAGTACCTATTACAAAATCATATAATCTCATCCCATTGTTTTTTATGCTGTTGTGTAGTACAGTTGCGAATTAATATCACAATTTCCATCAGAAGTGGACTATGCTGTCCCATGAGTGCAAATAAAAAAATCTGTCACGCGGCAACACTGAAAACGTTGAGCGACGTCGGCTTGAAAAAAAAGTCTATTATACAAGATGAACAGCTACAATCTGCCTATTTTACGATTTGAAAATTTGACACCGACTGAGCCAAGCTGAACTGGTGAACTCCTTTATCCGGGGTCCAAATTTCATTTTCAGACTGCGAACAAAAGCTGTATCCTGTTAAAACGAAATAAAACTAACGAAGCCATAAACAGCTCTATCTCTGTCGCAATTCACCCCGGTGCACTGTAACAACCTTTAATAAAATTACGGATTACAAAGATAAAAATTGTTTTACGGTTTTCTATTCTGGCGATTTTCTTTCATTGCGATCCTTTTTTCATCCGCTCGTCTCGACTCTCGAATCACGTGAACGTGGGACATGCGAACAAATATTGCAACTTCGAATCCACGAATTCCGATGCTGGAAAATTCGAATTTGATTTAGCAGTGTACGTAAAAAAGATAAACGATCACGGCACACGGCTCGTTGACGGTGCACAGACAGGGTACTATGTGTGTTCAAGGAGACAATGAGTGGGGGAGAGAGGAGAACAGGACTACAACCACTACAGGTATCAATGTCGTCCATTGTCGGCTCCCCTCGGCTTCGTTCGAGACACGCGGAGTGACTACTGTGAACCTGCGAATACAAGTGATTGGTTGTTTGTCTTCAACCTTTCTTTTCATTCTCTGTTTTGTTGTACTGTACTGCGTCTCTACGTCGTGTGTGTTTTACGTTGTGATTTTACGCGCCACTTTTACGTAAATTTTTTCCGCAAGTTGCTCTTTTCATTTATTTCGCCGGTTGCACATAAATTAGTATCAACCCGTCGATGCGAGTTATTTTGAAAGCAATATCAGTGTAAAAATTATGAGTGAACGTGTGCTGCGGCGATACAGTAGCTGAACGGCCATGGCTGTGTTCCTGGAAATCGAGAGCTGGACGGTCTGTGCTGCGAAAATATCGGTCTTAATTTTGGTTGTATTTTGTCGCCACTGCTGTTCAGATTCTTCGTTGGATGATACTGGTGAGTTGAACTAAGTTATATCATCTTTCGAGTAACGTGGATCGGTGCCTGGAGCCGAGGCCGGCTTAGAATTTTTGAGTCCGGAATCCATCGTGTGGAAGCCTTACAAATATATCGTTGTCATAGACTCGTCGTGCGTGAGATAGTCCGTACGTTTTTTCTCAGTAGGTCGATTGATCGGAAATCATGTCCATTCTTTCTTCTTAATTTGATGTGTGTAGAGATCGTTCAGTTCTATAGGTCCGTCTAAACAGGCCTTAGGTGGGACGACTGTGGGATACGACCAAGGAGAGCTATTTAGAGACTGTCAAAGTCAGCCATGGTAGGTCGAACCAAGAGGAAGATGATGCCGGCGAGGGAAGCCGGAGCAATAGCCAGCCCAGGGAAGCTAGAGAAAGGTCGAGCAATAAGCCAGAGCAGGTGAAAAGAAAATGAATATAGTTACAAATGGTCGCAACCGGTCTGGGAAAGCTAGGAACAGTTTGAGAGACATCAACGCAGATACAGCTCCTGGCAGTCGGGTACCTGATCATCCTCTAGGCAAGTTATAATCGGGCATCATGATACTAGAGAGTGAAGATCTGGATATGTTTCTGCATCAGTTCGTGGTTTACACATTATATAGGTTGTACCTGCTGAGCCCTGTCAGTAGTACACCTGTAGACACTTATGTACGTACACACAAGTGTAAGCATATTATTGAAACTTATTCATAGATCTTCCAAAAAACGCATACCGCGCGTATCTAGTGATAGAAAGTTTAACATGACCGGTTTACATGGAAACCCCTTGAACGTTCGCCCAAGTCTGCTTCCAGTTTCTTAAAAACTGTCGAGACTTCTAGCCCAAGTCAGCTTCCAGTCTCATAAAAATTGTCGAGACCTTTAACCCAAGTCTGCTTCATCATTCAATAAGGCCGTTTTCATCAGGGCTTTTACATACGCTAAGGTACGGTAGAAGAATTTTTTTCAACTTTCAGCGTTTAGCTTCTTTTATCAGTAGTTTACATACAAACGCTCAGACGCTATTGAAATGCTGTCTCAGATCACAGTTTTAGCGTTTGAAAAAGCCTCGTGAAAATCATATTTTTGTTGACTCGTATCCTGAAAGCATTATTTACCATTCAAAGAAGGGCTTAACAATTTTCCCGCTATTTCCTGTGTACAGCCGTGTACTTGGCCCGGGTTTCTCATTATCTGTCTGTCTTGATATTCAACTGGACCTCAGCTACATAGTCGAAATATCTTACTACCCAGTGGAGAGTTATATGATACTGTAATCGCACCTACTTCATAGAAAATGTGGAACAAATCTATCAGTTTTCAAAACCTATACCAGTTGAACCCATACTGCATTTCCAAAGTACAGTATCTGTTAGTCAAAGGCAGTGTGCACCGCGTTCATTTTGAGCTCTGTTTCATAAATGTTCAGTATTTCAATCAGCCTTTAGAACATTGTCGAAAAATGAATTTGTTAGTCTTTATAAGTATTTTAAAATTTAAGAGGAGATATTTATGTTGTTTGGCCCATCTATTTTTGACTTCACTCAGGGGCTAACCGATGTTGTTCATGCTTACCTAAAATATACAACGTATCCAGAACTTCACCTATATACTTGTAATAGGCGATAGAAATGAAGTTCGTCAGTAGAGCCAGCGACTTTGGATTGATTCCAGTCAATAGGAGAGCTTTTATAGAAAGGGTGTTTCACAAATTGGTCTCCCCGCCTTTATTTTTTGATTGCGACGTCGGATTAATTGACAAGGTCCTGTTTATTCTTGGGTGAAAAATCCTCCACTCCACGGAGGGGGCTCAAACTTACCAACCACTTAACTAGAGATTCCCTGAGTTGCTGATTTCGATTGTAATATTAGATTTGTAATCTGATCCCGATTTGGGCTCAAAGTGTGACTTTCCCCTTTTGAAGGGGCCAACTTGCCCTTGTCGAAAACATTATAGGAGTTTTTTGAGTCGCTAAGCTCGAAAGTTCTATCAGATTTTTGATCCGACTTCGATTTGTGTCCCCAAAATTAGAATCTGACCTCTCAAGTAAATTTAAATTTTGGGGCCCAAATTGAAGTTCGATCGAAGATCTGGAAGAATTTCTGAATTCAACGATCTAAGAACGCCCTGTTTCAGTATAGGTACCTCAGTTTTTTGCACAAAGGTAGATTGATCCCTCGGAAGAAGGAAAAGTCGAATTCTGATGCGATATTCGAAATCAGGGATCAACGATACCACTATTTTAGTACGTTGTTCGATGCCTTTACGCTTAGGATTACAAAATTCGGATTATGTTCGAGCCCCCCCCCCCTTAGATAGAGAGAAAAATTGTTCATCCAGAAACCTTTTTTGTTCCGTGTTGATATACAATCTCGTGATCAGAAAACAGAGAGTGGAGGCCTTTTCTTAAAATACCCTTTGTGTAAAAAATGTGGGTCTTTTTAAAAATAATTTCCTGGGCCCGAGCTCCCGACATGGGAAACCTTTGGTCAGTTCTGGTTACTTTCCTAGTTCAGAATGTTCGAATTTAGTTCTGATGTTATCTTGATTCGCTATTCTCAAGTTCGTGTACTTCTTGAAAAGCTTATTCTGGATAGTGTTGATGAAGATTGCGTATAGAAATGTTTCCACCACTAAATTCACTATCAGCTAGTTTTCAGGTAAATGTCATCGAAATCTAAATTAGCTGTTGAAAGCCCGAGTTCCAACTTTCAGATATTTCAAGTTCTATAAAATTTCTCTCTGTAGAAAACTTCTCTTCTGTGCCCTCTCTCTTCCCTTATATGTCTCAAAATATGCCCGATGCTTGTTTTCCTGAAACCCGAAGGATTTTTGGTGTGGAGCTGGATCTGTTTCTTTCAAATCCAATCCGAGAAATGACAGCCAGATAAAAAGATAGGTGCCTGGAGAGGTTGCCACCTTCGCTGTGAAAAAACATTGTCAAATTCTCAGAACTTTTTTCAGTGCTCAGAGAAAAATGTGAATCCACTGGATTTAAGGGTCTCATCCCTAGCGTTATTTAGTGATTCTGATACGTTTGGTAACTGATATTGAAGGAAGGTTTGGTGACCGATTCTGAAAGTTTGGTTGCCAATACTGAAGGTGGTGTGGTTACCAGCGCTGAAATTTTGGTAACTAATACTGAGGGTTTGGCTATCAGTTATAACTAAGGGGCGGATTTCTATGAAATTATATGTTTTTCTGTGTTGAAGTAGAATCGATATATTCCAGGTATTTATCCGTTTCACGTCATTTCGAAGCGAATGAGCCCAACTTGTTTTTGCATATTTTGCATATTTTGCCAATAAAATCATATTTTTTCATAAAACGACCATTTTAGCACATATTTTCACAAATTTCCTCATAATTTCGAGTTTTTTTTTCATTTTTACCGCATATTTGCAAAATGTTTCAATTTTCAACTTTTTTGACTTCTGGATTACGAAAATTTTTCAGTTTTGACTCCTGGATAGTGAAAATTTTTTAGTTTTTGATAGCTTCACTAGCGCTCTACACTTGCTTTCGCGGAACTACTTTAAACACGAAGCGCCTGGTTCTAAGTATTTTACTTAAATTTTGAGGTAAGTGCTGTAAACAGACGTAATTTTTCAAGACCTTTGCAACGATAAATATTGATTTTGCATATTTTGTTCATATTTCGAGAAGAAAATATGCGTATTTTTGATTTTTAGCGCATGAAATATGCGCATATTTTGCGTTTTTTAGCGCATAAAAATCCGCCCCTTAGTTATAACCAAACCTTCAATATTGATTACACCAGACCTTCTAGATTAATTACCAAACATTCCGTACTGATGACAAACCCTCAGTATCAGTAACCAAAACATCAGTGCTGATATAACCAAATTTCAGTAATGGTTACCAAATCTCCATCACTGATAAGTTCATTCCATTTGTGTGTGAGGTGGCGCTACATGCACCGAGCGCTCAGACTTTGCAGTCCATTGCACTATCACTGATAAGTTATAAATACTAAACGTGAACATTGATTACCAAACGTGTTGGCATCACTAAACAATTTTGGGGCTGAGATCCTTAAATTAATATTATTGTCCCTTTTTCTTTGAACGTTCAGTCAACTTTCCTATATTTTTCTCTAAATGTATTGATTGAAAGTAAAGAGCGATAATGAACCATTTTTAAAATTTTATTAGTAAAAATGCTTATGGCTCATTGAAATGCCTGGTAAAAAAAAACTGTTTCTGAAAGAAAGGGGGTACTCCTAATGTTTCATCTCTTCAATACACTGTACATCAAAGCTGCAAACTCTAGAGAGTTTTTGAAACATCAACATTTGAAAGCTATAGTTTGACCAAAAAATTAATTAAAAGTGAAATAGTGTGCTACCTATAGCCAACGGAAAAACAAATGTCGCTTAGTACCCCTGTTAGCGTGATTTTCACGTTTTTAGTCAGTTTATTGCAGTTACAAAAGCGACATCGAAAATGGTTGGCTAAATAAGAAAATAATTTCAAGTCACATTGATAAATAAAACTTTTTTAGACATGAATTAAGAGAACCAAAAAGGCTACACTCTGCAAGTGCCTTAAGAACCCAACATCAATAACTTGAGTTACCTTTAATAAAATATTTACTGGGTTTCAATTTTTTTTCTGTATGCTCGGTATTGGGAGAGGAATGAGTATTCTTCGAAGCTCAGTGAAATGTATTTTGGTTGATGATACGCATGGACCGAGGGGGAAATAAAGTGTCTGATGTGAGGTGAGTGGAGGGGAAGAGAGCATAGTATTCCAAGAATTTATTTTGGATTTATGTAACATCCTGTTGCACGTGCTTACTCTTCTAGAACAGGAAATACATTGGAGCAGATTGAAATTCTCTGAGGTAGAAAAGGTGCTAGATACTCTACCTTCACTTTGTCCATAACTGTGTTTAAGTCTCATAAAATTGTCATGGGTGTCTGTGAATATGGCATCGTGAAATAAATCTCGTTACATATCATGGAACGTTTGCCTCACTCCATTTCTGCTTTACTATTACTAGAAAAAAGACTCTTACAGTTTGAGATGACGGACTCGTACACTTTGACCAAAATGCAGGACTGAGTATGTACTAAATATTGGAGAAAGAAAAGCTGGAAACAAGACTCTTAAAATTTGAGACAGACGGACTCATACACTTAGATCAAAATGCAGGACTGAGTATTAAATTTCGAAGGGGGAAAAAAAGAAAAAAGGACAAAGATGGATTTAAGGGTTTTATCCCCAACATGATGTATAGTGATTCTGATGAGTTTAGAAATCTATATGGAACTTAGCACCAAACGTATTTTAGAATAATTATATTATGGGGGGGAGGGATTGTGTATTATGCATTTGAAAAAGTCATTTTATATGGTATTTTCAACGCTAAACATAATACTTTAATCCGTTTTTCTCCAACAGGTTTAGTTTTTGTGATCTGGAATAGTCTGGAATGAACGTAACTTTGAAACTTATAGTGGTCACACTGGTTGATGTATTAAACCTTGTATTGATTAAAATTTGATTCTGGCGATCTTTGAATTGTCTGAATTTGAATTTCTAAGCTTGGACGCTAATTGAGCGTTGATGAAGAGCTTTAACTCAGCCGAGAAGAGTCATTATGAAGAGGCGTGTCAGATACCCTCTCCAAGAGGAAAACTTGAATGTGTTTGATTTTAAAGATTCTCTTGACATGTTCACTCAGTCAAACATCTTGCCAGCTGGAAAATTTGATTGCACACTAAGTTACTTATTAATTTAAAAAAATTCGACAACGCGCATGTTTAGACCCCCGAGTATCCCTCTCTTCCCGCTCAGTTATAATCTTTACGACGTATAAATGATCCAGATATTCGGAAATATAAAACCTCTTCAATTCTTCCACATACTAAATTACTCCTCCAAAGATTGTTCTCTGGGTCGGTCATTGCGAGTTAGGGGCTGATTCGAACGAAGCGAGTGTCGGCTTTGAAACGGTGGGCGAAGCCCCCTCATCATTATCATTACCAAATTACTGTTCCAATATCTATTGTGAATGTGTTAGCGTAACTCGATGTTGTATTTGACATCATAATTACATTCATTTTTATCCTCAATAAAACGGGCTTCAAAAATGAAGAAGAGTTCGTATCGCAGGAAAATAACTTAGTGCTGTTCTACTAAGAATGGAAATGAAAGTTGTGTTGAAAAGCTATTCCGGCTTGCGCAAGTCTGTATAGCAATTTAATTGCAATTCTAGGCATTTTTCGCGAGTAAAATTGTTGGAAACAGTTCCAGATCAACTTTTCTATTTTACTACGTGGTTGTTTGCGGAGACGTGAGATAATTTATTATACAAATCACGCGCGGCAGTTCGTTTTGTACCTATAGATTATCCAAATTGAAAATCGAAAGAAAAGGTCAAGACGGCCTTTACGCGTTGGTCGTGTCCAAACGAAAAATCTCGTTACCCTCAAACACGCTGCCGGAGTTTCTAAGAAATCTGCACTAAACTCCAGTTTTACAGTATTTCTCGTGGCCTGTGTAATGGAAGTGTTTCATTTACTCCTTCTTAACTCAAATTAAGTTTTTCACTTCGAGGGGTGAATTTTCTCTTGTCATTTCTGCGCCAACGCGGCAGAGTTGAAAATTTTTTTTAGTATCACGAAAGCGAGGTATTATTTACATCGCGAAGACAGCCAATGGCTGAATTTTGTAGTTAAGGAAAGATTAATATAAATAATGAAAATTCAAGTTACTTTACGAGATAGGATTTTGCGAAATGAGTTAATTTCTGTTGTCGCGTTGAAAATGACAGAAAATGGCTCGGCAGCGGTATAGAAAACTGCAATTTTGGAGATTTGAAACGAGACAGAAATTTTTTCTGTTTTGAATGGAAGATCTTGTTGAAAGAATTAGTTTCGCCGTGACATCGGTTATAAGGAGTCAAATGGGTGTGTGAATCGGAGGGGTGAGGCATTCTTCTCGTGTAAGGACAGATTCAAAACTTAGTATGTATTTATTATATATGTCTGTATAGTTTTCTATCAGGAGTTCTGAAGGTGCTTCCGTCTGTCCTGTTGAAAAAATATACGACGGGTGAATTGCTTGCCAAAAATTTGAGAAATTGTGTGACCATCTATCACCTGAAGATACAACTATTTAATAGCCAGACAGGCCCGTGGAGAAATCATTAGCTACTAGCAGCGCACCACATAACTCTATTCTATGTATTTAAATAAAATGAAAATTACAAAAATTTATAAAGTCATCGTATTACAGGACCTTCTTCCACACCACATTTGCAGTTTTATAGCTTCCAGGTTGTACTTGGATTTTTAAATTATTAAACGAAGTTGTCCGCGACAGAGCTACGTATAATTGTCCATGACTGAAGACATTCTCGGTAGATACATCCCAACCTTCTCCAGCGTCTGTCCCTGGGCCTTGTTGATCGTCATACAAAAGGCTAACTTTATTGGAAATTGTCTTATTTTGAATGAAAAAGGCAAGGTGGAATCCGCTGGCGACAGGTCCACTCTTGGGAGTAACATCCTTCGACCGCACTCCACTCCAGTTATTATTTCCAGATCCAGTGCATTCGTGTACATGTTTCTCACAAATAGTCATGGTCCTATTCAGCAGTCCAAGTGCCACATTCATATTACGTAGCAACATAACAATCGCACCAACTTTTAAGTGTAATTTATTTGGTGGTAAACCTATCAACTCTAGACTATCCAGAAATTCAACGGGGAATTGCAGGATTTCACTGTCATTTTCACTGATCAGTCTATTCACGCTTGTGTAGGTTTTGGATTCTCCAGGAATGAAGTCCAAAATCTTGTCGTTGATCTTCTGACAATGATCATTCTTTGGTGCCAGAATAGCAACATTAGAAAATTTCAGGACATCCTCTGGAGTGTCAAACTTTTCACCATAGACATCTCTTATAATGTCCTGAGAAATTATGCTTGCAGGTAATTCTATAATGCCCCCATTTTCAGAGCCAGAATGAGGGAAAGTACCATTACCAATTTGCAGCAAGAATTCTGAGAAATCTTTTTCTCCCTCTTCCGTTCGCATGTTCTGGGTCAGTCTCAGCGTCTTGAATATAGGCCATAAAGGAGAAAATTTGATGGAATTAGTAGTTGTAGCAGCTCTTGAACCATGTAGAACTACTGGCAGAACCTGCCTAAAATCTCCACCCAAAACTACAATCTTGCCGCCAAACGGCACGTCATTTCCCATGATGCCCTTCAATAGTCTGTTTACATACATCAGAGCGTACATGTTTGCCATTGGAGCGTCATCCCAAATGATGATTCTTGCATTTTTGATACTGTTGGCTTCTTTGCTGTTGACTTTCAAACCAGATATTGAATGTTCGTGCAGATTCAGAGGTAATTTAAAACGACTGTGAACAGTACGTCCTTTGGTAGTAACATTGCTGCTATACCTGCCCATGCCACAGAAATAACTTCAAAATCATGCAATATACATAAAGAAAAGAGGCATCGATAAACAAAAGTTTTCCCAGTTCCTCCGGGACCATCAATGAAGTATGCATTAGCGTTGGATGTGTTATTTCTTAGCATCAATTCCAAAATATGATCAATGATCATTCACTGGTCTTTATTTGCTCGCGCTACCATTTGTAGAAACTGGGCTTCATCAATAGAATCATTTCCAGAAGTTTCCACTGGTTGAGGTAGAAAATGTAAGTCAATTTCTGGTAAGCCAAAGAAAGATAAGTTGTGTCCATGTAACCTCACTGTTGCTAAGATATCTTGAAGAGCTAACTGATGAGCAGTATGGGTTGGCTGACTTCGCAGGTAATCCTCAGACGTTGCATCACTAAAGGGGTATTCCATAGATCTAAAGCATTCGCAAGTGATTGAAAGATACATATGTAAGAAAATAGCTGTCACAGTTGAATGAATTTTGTAGGTCAAGTAGTTCGTGAGTAATGGACAAATGAGTGGAAGAAATGCGTGTGAGTAGTGAGGTTGAGTTGGTTGTTACCTCATAACTCTCCTCAGACTGATCGGAGTTGAATGATCAAAAAAGCATATGAAAGAGGTTGCTTCACTGAGTGTCCTTAGACTAAGATGAACTTTGTAGGTCAAGTAGTTCGTGAGTAATGGAAAAATGAGTGGAAGAAATGCGTGTGAGTAGTGAGGTTGTGTTGGTTGTCACCTCATAACACTCCTCTGACTGAACGGATTTGAGTGATCAAAAAAGATTCATAAGGAGCTTGATTCGCCGAGTGTTTGAAGACCTTAACCAGCATTGTGCGATAATTAGGGCCTGAGATATAGGTGTTGAACTTCATAGATCACAGTTTTTCAAACAAATTTTAATTACATATATAGATTCTGCCAGCCAGCGTGTAGCCTAAGCTCTTCATTGCAGCTTCCCAAATTGGAAAATTGATGGTTTTACAATTTTTTCACTACCTCAGTACCCTTTCGTCGAGTATTTAAATAATTTTGCTTACAATTCTGGATAACCAAAGGAACCTGAGGGGCCTGGTAGGCCTGAGAGGATAATCTTATCTTATTCTTATATCTTATCTTATCTTATCTTATCTTATAATATATAAAGACAAGTTGCGAAATTTTGACTTCCTTATTCTCCGTCGTTACCGCATGAAATTGTTCATGTAATGTCTCAAATGAAAGCATGTATTTCCGAAGAGGATTGTGGCGTGAAACAGATTTGAAATATCCATTCATAAAGTTGTAATAAAGCTTCAAAGTGGCCTTGCATGTGTGTCTATGTGTGAGTGTTCCGCGCGCTTACTCCGTCATTGTAAACGCGTGTTAGAGTGATCAGTGTGACCAGTAGACACATTGTAGATATGTAGAACGATCAGGGTGGCCTTGCGATATCTACATTATAAAGACAATCTTAATTTCTTTCATCTAAAAGCGTCCCAGTGTACATACTGTGGTGGATCAGGCCATGTTGCGTTTTTTTATTATTGAACTTTTACTTTACAAATCCTGTTTTAGGGTTTCATGAGTTCAAGACTTGGTCCATGTGTCGTTTTTTTACTATCGAATTTTCATTTTACAAATACTTTTTTGCTTCATTTTTCATATATTAAAGAGATTAATCTAATGTATAAAGACAAGTCTCGATTTTTCCTCATCGGTGTTCTCAGGTTTGATTGAAAGTATTTATACTATTGCGAGCAAAAAATCGAAAACAAATTTGCACAAGAAAGCACGAACATATACGAATAGTAAGAAATCTTTATTTTGAGTACATTCCTTTTCATCATCATTTGTAATACTGCCGACCGACACAAGTCTCCTCTGGCCGTTCCTTTTCATGACTCATCGAAGCAGCAAGAATACATCTCATGTTTGATTTAGCCTTTGGTATAGATAACGTACACAGTAACAATAGTCATCCACTAGAAAGAAAACCGATTCTATTTATATATTTATTTTTTGATTCGAAACATCTTTAGGGCTTCATGAGTTCAAGACTTGGGCCATGCGTCGTTTTTTCATTATCGAATTTTCATTTCACAAAGACTTTTTTGCTTAATTTTTCGTTTATTAAGGAGATTAATCTAGAATATAATGACAAGTCTCGATTTTTCCTCATCGGTGTTCTCAGGTATTACTGAATGAAATCTTATAAAAAATGTCTCATATGGCAGTATGTAACATTTTTGAATCGGGGGCTTAATTTAAAAAAATTATACTTTTTATGCTCGTTCCAACAATACTAATAACTCATTTTGCTTACAAATGTCGATTGGTTATCTTACGCTTAACAGCGTCCAATTGAGGGTTGGAAATGGGTAACTATTCCTCGGGTAACTAGGGTAACTGATTGCGCATCCGGTTGGGAGACAGATATACCAAGGTCAAAACACAGTTCATATTTTGCGAAATCCGATATCTTTAATGTTTTTTAGAACCTCTGACTGGGACTGTGCAAACTGTAGAAGCGCTAGCGACGATTTTTTTTTTTTTTTTTTTTTTTACTATCAAACTTTTATTTTACAAATACTTTTTTGCTTCGTTTTTCATTTATTGAAGAGATTAAGAGATTTAGATGATTATTATACCGGCTTGGCATTTTCAATGTGCGAAATTATAATCTTACTACATACAATGATAAGAAGAACATATAGCGCGACCTGTGACACAAACATACAAACTGTTATCAAAGCCGATATCTTTAATGTTTTTGAGAGTCTCTGACTGGGACTGTGTAAATTGTAGAATCGCCAGCGGCGAATAGCCCGTCTGTAAAAATGTGGCAAAAAATGGCATTGACAAAAGTTGCTAATTCTGGTATTAAAAAGTATTTAAGCTGGCAATTCTTCGACCGCTTCGACCAATCAGAACACAGCACTACTAAGTTACCAAATAATTGCCTGTTCAGGAAATTTTTAAATTGCCTGAGAGGCAATACTTTTCAGACAGGAGGTTATAATGTAAACCATCATCATTCGAACTTTTATCCTCTGAGATCTATTCTGAAATATCTCATTAAAAATAAAAATAGTAAGGTAAACTACCAATTCTGAGCCTAGCATCAATTGTGAGTCCTTTTTTCAAAAACGCGTTTTCTCGCTAGATCGAGGCATCGGACAACCGCGAAACCTCTTCTATTCGGAGGACCAACATGTTTTACACTATCCATGTTGGTTTCAAGTTCATAACTCAATGTATTTGTTGTGATCAAATTTTTTTTCAAAGTTGTTATCAAAACATGCCGTATTTTTCATGTGTGTGAAATTTCAATATTTTCTCAGCGTATTATATATGGTTGTACAGAGGAGAGTCTAGGGAACATTTTTCTGCTTGAGTTTTCGATTTCGGTCCACATATGTGTGTGTGAGGAAAGAATAAAGGAATTCAAAAAATGGGGGGAAAATTTGCAAAAATCGTGAAAAATCAAAGTGAATGATCGGGTAATCAAATGAAAAGTGTAGTACAAATGATACTTTAACTTATAAGACCAAATTTCCCGTTTTTACAGTTACTTTTTTAAATTAAATTTTAGCCCGACCCACAATTGGTACTACCCTTTTTCAGACCCATTATTGGTACTGTGAATTTACTCGAGTTGAATGTGTTTTTAAAACACTTGAAGTCAAAGAAGGCGAGTCAACGTGTTTTTAAAATAAATTTGAAATACTTACTTAAGTAAACTACATCATTTTTCATTTGATTTATTATACCTACTTACCAATTGTGGGTATATCAAAAAATTTCGTATCAATTGTGGGTCGTTGCCAATCATGGGTCGACCCATAATTGGTATTTTCAAAAGTTGTTCGGATCGAAAAAATTCCACCTGGAATTTTCTAGCGTACAACTTAGAAGGCCTCAGTGTCATTTGCGAGGATATTTTATAGCGAATTGTAGGAGAATCAGAAAATACCTATAATTGGGAGCAGCACTCAATCTTGGGTTTTGAGAACTTTTGGAAAAAAACTCACCAAAAATCCAAAAATGCTTAAAACTGAAAAGTAACTGTCACAAGTAGTAATAAGTTCTTTATGATTGGTAATATTTATTACTATTGAAGCAGGGCGTGACAATGAACGAAAGCACCCTCAGTATTCCTATTGAGGGCCTGAAATATTTTTTAGATAGAGAAGAACGGGTAATTCGATTTAATTTTTAAAGATTACAAAGCTTACACATTTATGAAAAAACAATTTCATGCTTCATTTTCTTTCATTAAAGAAAATAATCAGAGCTTATAAGTATAAGCCTATTTATATTCATATGGGAATTTACATGTAATTTCGTTTCATACTATTGCATATGTTTGGGCAAAAGTGCCGCTCAGTACTTCTATTGAGGACGTAAAATGTATAGGATTTCGATCATTTCTCATTTTGGAGATAGAGAAGAATGGGTAATTCTATTTAATTTCCAAAGATTACAAAGCTTATCCATTTTAGGAAAAAACAATTTCATGCTTCATTTTCTTTATTTTTGTTTTTCCAAAAGCCAGTTTTTTTTCTGTATGGGAATTATACGTTATTTCGTTTCATATGTACTAATGCATATGTTTCAACCCGTCCGAAGGACGGGTGATTCAGCTTGTTTTATCAATAAAAAGACTGTGACGGAATTCTGCAGCTACCCAGTGATACACACCTTCCAAATTTCGCTGCAATCACTGTAATCGGACAACGCGATTTTTAGTTAAGAATCAACCAAATTTTCTTTTCGATGTTTCTGCAAAATTGATTTTTACCTGTAATGTCCCTTTTGTCATGTATGGTCACATATAAAGACCACCTTAGGTCACACTTACCAGCGTCACCAGAAAAAAGCCAATGAAGCATTTGCTGTTCGCTTGCGTTCGATTTTCAAAAAATTTATTATTTCACGTAAAATGTTTTGTTTTCCTCCCGGAAAATGATTTTTTGCCCTCTGTGGAGAAAGTCTGCCGGCGGCCATGTTAGCACTCTGTAGCTTTAGACCGCACGCGGGGTTCCATTTTTTGCTAGAATTTTTAGCGCGCTGCTCGAAGGATTAATTTATTACGAGCGCGAATTCGTTTGCCCGCGAAAAATTTTTAATCGTATATTTCTTCATGTCCAATCTACCTACGGTTAAATTTCAGGGAAATCAACTACGAGCATAGGTCGGCATTACGGAACTTGGGGGGAAAAATGCGCTAAGCCGACGGATTAATAAAAAGAATTTCTTTTCTATTTGGCTCAATAATCAAATTTTTTGCCGCGTCGCGAATGTTTTAATTAAAATTCAGAACTCCCTTATCGGAAATATCGCGAGTAAATTGCGAGCCGTATTTATTTTGTCATCGAAGAAGGTAAAATAACTTTATTTCGTTCGAATTTCCAGCCCCATTGAAGGGAGCGGGGGTGTTATATTCGAAGAAGTATTATTAATGCGAGAAAACGAAATTAACATTTTGGATATTGGAAGTTTTCTGGAAGCAAGATATACAAAAATTTCGAGTTCAAGATTGATTGTATCGTTTAATAAATATAACTTATGTATAAGTTCGCTCTATAATAATGAAACAGATTCGATAGAATCGCGCCCGGGCATTATAATTTGTCAATGATAAAATTTGAAAGCAATTATGAGCAGAAACGCCGGGCCGAGTCGGCGGCGTTCGGTTTTGAGTATCACATAATATTTCTTTATGAGCCAAGGTATAGGTGCATATTTCGGTAATGGGCACACGGTATCTATCCCAAGTCAATGAGTCGATTTCGAATATGAAAAGGAGATAAATACACTCCCTGCTGAGCGTATTTCAACGGAATATTAAAGGGTCCCATCTCTATCGGTTGATTTTTTCCTTTTTTGTTCAATCATAAATACGAATATTTTTTAATAATAATTGTTATTCTCGACTAGAGACGATATTATAATCATCGACAAGCGTTTGTTAGTGGCGCGGAGAATATATTCGTACATTCGTACAAATAATCCACCCTGGTGAACCATATAGGTATAGATTTTTCCAATCGAACCACCAATGAGACTATATCGTTTTCATTTTCCTTATACATCCTGCTTAAAGGATTTTTTTTTTCTTCTTCATCCGATCGTAACAATAACAGAAACGTTAACTTTTCCCAATCTTATCAGCCCTTTCGAGAACGTTTATTCGGTTTTGTTATTTTATTTTTATTTTTTAGTTTTGCCTTGCTGCTGCATCAAAATTTTTCCAAACTTTTGTAAATAGGAAACGTTTTTATATAACACTCCGGCTCGGTGTAATTTAAAAACATTTAGGATGAAAATGCGGTGCATTAGCGTTTTGAAAAGCAGCTCTAACCGTCCTTAAAAAAATCGAGAGCCGAAAAAATTTGCTAGCAAGTATTAGAAACTGGGAACGAGCGCGGTTTTATTTTCTCGATACGTATATAATAACATTAGAATGACTTTTGGAAGTTTTCTTTTCTGATACGGTTGTTTATATTATACGCGTTAGAGAGTCGAGTTTTGAGAGAGCTTTTCGTGGCCTCGTCGAGATCTGACTTCAAAAAATAATTGAAGGCAGGTTTTTTTACTTATCTTTCGCTTCACAATTTTCGAGTATTACTTTTACTTGAAATCTAACGGGAGAATCAGAAATTGCAAATCACGCCGTGAAATAATTAGGCAGACCGAGCAATTACCTAGAGCCGCGAACTTTTGAAGTGGCGGAATTTGAGGGGAAAAGCTGCTCAAAAAGTCGGCGCTAAACAAAGTGGACCAAAAATGAGGTTTTGAATTAAGATATTCATACGACTATAAATATACATATTTTTTTTTTGTATTACTAAGCTTACAACAAAGTGCCTCTTGTGTAATTATACATTACAATATCGATAGGCGGACGAATCCGTGTCGCCACAGGTTCAGCACTCAGATAGCCCATTTTTGGGCATAAGAGCTTTGCTCAGTTCAGACCACTTTCCCCTGTTTCCGGCTATAGAGAACCAGTTTGAACTGGCCATCTGACCAATCTCGTCTGCCCATCGCGTCACTGGCCTCCCCCGGTTTGCGTTTTCTTTGAGGAGTCCAATACTTTACTCTTTTATTTCATTTCGTGTAGGATTCTCTGGCAAGATGGCCCGTATATTTAAATTTAAGTATTTTGATAATTCTCCCCGCTAATTTTGCCTTTTAGAATTATAAAAATGTCCACTATTCGAACATGGTCCTTATTTTTAACTTTTAGAATGCGTCCAAGCATTGCGTTTTGAGTCGTTTGCATTTTTTGTGCTTGTTTTTTAGTACAGGCCCATGCCTGGGCTCCGTATGTTAGAACCGGGATAACTGTGCTTTAGAAAATTCTTATTTTACTTTTTAATTTCACGTTACCTTTCAGTATCAGTCTTTGTGCCCAAAACACTCTCCATGCGTTTGCTTTTCTGATTTTAATTTCCAGAGTGTCTAACGGCCCTTATCGTCCTGCTAGTCCTGAAAAGTACTGCTTTTTTTGCTTTAAGGTACTGAAGTCCTGCAAAAGTCCTGCTTTTAAGTTGAAGGTGCTACGTTTTTCAAATTTGAAATTTGAAACCTTATCACTCAAGCGAAAATTACACATTGAATCTGAACGCCAATAAATAAACAGTTATTGAAAAAAATCATGAGTAATTACTTCTGTTATGTTATTTTTTTAAATTTATTTCCGTAACAGGTTTTTGGAAGAAAATCTTTCTTTTTTTTGGGGGGGGGGTACGTTATTATTTTGAAAAAATCTTGCTGGAGGTCCTGCAAAAGTCCTGCTTTTTGGTTTCGAGATTTTGTTAGACACCCTGAATTTCGTTTTCAGTCTTGTTGACGAACGATATCACTTGGCTCAGATATTTATACTCGGAAACCATATTTCTGAACTTCATTATGATCATCCAGTTTGATCAAACAGCCTGGAATTGAAAGAATTATTCGAGTATCCCAAATATTGGCTTATTGTATACCAATTAATTTGATCCCCCGGTAACGAGTAAACTTGATATCGAACCCTATGGAGCACCATTCCTTCTTTTCTAATTTACTTTTAACCCGAGCTCTGGAATCCGCCCTTTCTAGCAATTCCTCAGAGACGTCGGGGAGGCTGTTAGGGCTGTCTTAGCCCTATTCTCTTTTGGCCGAAAACCCGGCCGAGGTCGAAGTCTGGCGAGTCGCTACGTGGGCTCGAACCCGGGACCTCCAGATTCCGAGACCAACACGCAGTCGACTCGGGCAACCAGCAACCAGGGAGCACCATAGACCATACCTGAGAAATGTGCTAACAATTCGAATTTTATTAAACTGATTGATTCTGTTGAAATATAGCGCGATGTCTTATTTATGGTGCGTTGTAGGGTACAAAATTGTGTCTGTTTGTGATCAGAAGATCAAAACCGTTTCATAAATGTACAGGGTGTTTCAAAGTATGTGACACCCCTCTCCACCGTAACTGGCTAAGTAAACAACTTATCCTGATATGTTTGCCTGATGGCACCTTTGAAGGGGCAAGTACATGAACGTGTGAAAAAATTAAGTGAAGTATTAATGGAATCATTTTTCTCTCAACATAGCCAAGAAATTGAATAGTGAAACTTTTTGATGATAATAAAAAACAGTTACAATACCTACTGAAAAAATACCAGAATTAAACCAACCTGTTCACAAAAGTGGTAAAAACAACGTGCTAAAATTTTTATGCTTTTAAATTTTTCATAAGAATTGTATTTTTTTGGATCCCGTGACTTTGTCACCTTAAACCATTCTCTCTTTCATACCTTCCAAAAATCCTCTGTGGCCTCACTCCTACCTATTTTAGTTCTCAAGTTCGAAAATTATAAAATTCCAGTTCGTAGAAAGCACCTAGCTTAAAACCAAGGGGGGGGGGGGTTGGACTACAAATACTTTCTGACCACTTCGTTTACTGCAAGCAAAATGCTAGTACTAAAAAAATTGTGATGAGAATAGAACTGTAACATTTTCTTTTTCTCTCTTTTTTTTGCACAATTTTTTAAAGAGGCAATTCCAAGTGTATTTATTGAAGTTTTCAAACTCGGAAGGTAAAATCGATAGGAGTAAGACCAAGTAGTATTTTTAAATGGTATGGAGGAGGCAATCGTTTACCTCGGAAAAAATGCTGGGTCCAGGGAAACATTTTTGTGAAAATTGAGAAATATGAAAATTTCTATTGATAATTATTTTTTTGTTGAAATAACACCGATTTTGTGAACCGTTGATCAGTTGTGCAGTTGTGGTACATATCCCGCAGTAGTTGCCGCAACGGTCTTCTTATTCCCAAAAGTTCCTCTAGTCTCATCTGTGAAGCCATGCTGAAAAAAATCAATTTTCACAGATGCTGTAGTGAATTTTTCAAATGTCCGTATTTTGCCCCTTTAAATGTGAAATCAGGCAAATATATCTACATGCCGTCAGGATAAATTGCCTGCTTACCCGGTAGAAAGGGGGTGACATACTTGAAGCACTCTCCCAAATAAGTGGATATTCGAGTTACATTATCGAACTGAAATAAATAACATTATCGAAACTTTGAACTGAATGTTCACTCATTTCTTTTCCATTTTACGAGACAACTAAAACTCCATTACAATAAAAATTTTGAAAGTCATATTTTGTGCCAATTTCACTCCACTTACTCATGGGCAAATGAGTGACTAATTGGTTATTATTTCTTTGTTTTCTTAATTTTTATATGTATATTGTTCGTGTTTCCTGTTTTGTTTTTTTTTAAATTTGAATGGGTATTTTCCCCCTGTTTTTTACTTTTCTATTTCACCGTTTGATATGATTTGGTTGTTTTTGGTCATTTATGTACTGATTTGGCCAACTCAATAAATTTTAGTTAATTTTGACCTTCTCCGGTTCAATTTTCCTGATTGGTTTGGATCAGTTTAGCTTACATTTGATCGGATGTGGTCGTCTTCGATGATTTTAATTGTTTTTGATCATGTTTGGTTTCGGTCTTTTCAGTAAAATTTAGTCTTTCTAATCATATTTGACTTACGTTATTTTCAGGGCTTTGTGATAAATTTTGGACAGATTTGGTCAAAGTTGATCGTGCTTGATTGTTTCATACATTTTGATAATGTCTTTGAAAAGTCGATTTTGATTAATATCGGCCCTTTATATTCGTTTCGGCCTTTAGATAGATGAGTGTGATTAGATGTAGTTGTTTCCAATAATGTGCTGCTTAAATTTCTGATGGTCTCCTGTATGAATTTTTGTCAGATTTGGTTGTCTTTGATAATGTGCTATTGTTTTTGATCTATTTTGATGATTTGCGATAACGTGTTTAGCTCAGATTTTTTTCTACTCGTAGATGGTTTTTAATAATTCTGTAGGCAGATTTTATTGATTTTAGTCGTTCTTAGTCGTTTTTGATACTGTTCGCATAGAACAATACCAATTTTTCAAGCAGGAGAATAAAAAGGATTCAGTTCCTTCACATTCTGAATTACACCTTTCCTAGAATTGCTTCCTGAAGCCGCCACAGTACCCACTTCCGTATAACTTCCTTGTTACTCGAATTGTACCCACTATATGTCTTCGTATTGTGACACACTTTTCATTTTCGAATAATTTTTCTGGCCATTATATTGGGTCAAAGCTAAATTTACATAAGAAGGTCAATACGGTTTGTGCTTGACGAGTTGTGTTGGGAGGGTGCGTGGAAAATGAGTTCGGCAAGTGGCATAGTCGATTTTAGGGGGGTGGATTTGGGGATAATCCCCCTTGACCGTCAAAAAATTTCTCAGTTTTCTGAAAAATCGCAATAATTTTGCTCACCTTGCTAGAAGATGAGTGTTTTTATAGTATCATAGAAGCACCCCACAGAAGAATTCTGGTACTGGGCCTGATGAGGGAGAGTTTGTACTTGTCCTTTCTTGCCCAAATAATTTTTCTCAAAGAACGAATGTACGAATGAATACATTTGGGCATTTTGAATGATTTTTACCTTGACCTTTTTCTTACTGACGTTGAAAGGATGAAAATATTTGTGGCTGTTATGCATGATTGCCAGTCTGTATTTCCGGAAAATGATAAATTCTATCATTTCAGACACTCTGTATAAATTATACATATTTAGTAAGATCGGCGCGAGAAGACTTACCGCAATTGATGTAATGAAACTTGTATGTTTTCTCATAAGAAGGGGAGGGGTCTCTGTAGCACGGGTTTCCACTAATCGAATGACTTGAAACATTGCCGGATTGCCATTTAACTTTATTGTAGTTGAGTTGGAAGCTTCCCTTGAACAAACCGAAGAAAAAATCCATCAACTGTTCTGTTGTACACCACTCACACAACGTCAGTGGATGCTATAGTTGTAAGTTACCCTCGATAAAGAAAAATTGAAATCCTCCTTCCCCAGAGGACATTGCAGATTCACCTGTTCCATAAATTAACTGAGTAGTCAACAGTCCATTTTAATTCTAACCTCCTCAGTTACTCAGTGTAACCGAAAACGAAGTTTAAAAACAAGTGGAAAGATAGAGGATTATTTATTAACCGCACGTAATTACCCAGTTTAAAATTGTTTGACATTAAGAAAGGTTACTGAAACAATTTTGTCATCGACTTTTGCAGAATTTGTACGTGCTCAGAATTTAAAAGCCTTGCGAGGCTTTTTTTATCGCGCTATTTTCATAAAAAACGTCTCTACGTGAACGATACGATCGTGAAATTGTCAACAATAAAAGGCAACGCCAGTTGTTAATAATACTAACTGTAAAAGATACGTCTTACCCCTCGTGTTGCGAAGTAGCACTAAAACTGTCGTATTTGCGTGTAGTTTTAAACAAATTGTGCAGTTTCGATATTCAGCTTACATGCGCCTTTCATCGTTACGTGAGAACTGAATTTTGGGAAAAGAAATGCTGCCACTAGAGAGGTAGTAGGCGTATAGGGTTTGCTTTTTTGATAACATATTCGTCTAGTGTAGGGACGACACTGAAGTCTGAAAAACTGATAAAATTGAGATGTAGTTGGATATTTGTATCTCGATTTAGAATTCCACTCCGTCAGAAAGGGGGGCGGGGTATTCTACAATAATTCTAAGCCGTTGTATTCATTTCTTATTTTGAATTGAGTATCCTACGAATCGATGATGCACAAGTTCACCAAAACTTGATCGAAATTGCTGTTATCCAAAAAAAGCGAATGGTTTATGTACTGATTGCTGACGGGTTCCCATATTCATAGCCGTCTGATCGACGTTTCCAGGAGCAGGACGAAGACGTCATACGAGCAGAACCAGCTCGCCAAATTGAGGGTCCTTGTTCTGCAGCACGTGGAAGCACCAAAATACCTAGGGGTAACCCTCGATAGAACATACGTAGAATACAGCGGCCAAAGTTCGAACAAGAAATGACATCCTACACAAATCAGCAGGTTCGTCTTGAGGCGTAAACACAGCAAGCTACGCACATCAGCCCTGACACTGTCATACTCAGTGGCGGAATACGCAGCCCCATCCTGGAGTAACAACGCCCATGTGAGAAAAGTAGACACTGAGCTAAACTCCGCTATGCGGACAGTCTCGGGAACAATATGTTCCATCACATATCTGGAGGAAAAACGCTGCAGTCAAGGAATTGGGAAAGTACAGCAGAAAACCTGACCCAATATAGCAGGACTTACCCCGGCGCCTAACAGCTACAGATCTTATTAGTGAAGGCTTTAATTGTTCAGAGACCTAACAGCAAGAATGGACCAACAAAAAACCTGACAGGAACGAAGTGATTGGCCACCTGAATTCCAGACTACCAGGATCCGCGGAAAGAATGGGTGCGACTAGACCGTGTACGCAGGCTGACCACTCGGTCACTTTTTTTTACCTTAAGTCACCTCTGGTCACCTTTGGTCACTTTTTTGAAATTTGGTCATGAAAGTCACTTTTTAAAAAATTTTCCTTTAAAAAATATTAGAAATGCTCATTTTAACTGTATTATCAATTTATCGAGAGAAAAAAACTGAAAAAAATGTTTTTTCAATCTGATATATGTGATATAAGTATACAAGACAAGTGTGTGCGTGAGTAGAGTGTGTGATGCTGCGAAAAACTTGTGATGTATGTTTTTTTCAAGACATGAGAGCCGAAGATTACATAAAGTCTAAATGAGAATAATTTTTAGTCGAAAATATGGGAATTATGGTGATTTTTTGGTCACTTTTCGGTCACTTTTTTTACGAAATTGGTCACTTTTATCACCTTTTTCAGAGAAAATTCGAGTGGTCAGCCTGTGTACGAGCAGGTCACGGACTGACAGCCAAATTGATGAAGCGATGGGGCCTGTGTAACAGCCAGGAATGCGACTGTCATAAGGAGTGTTAGACCGTCGACCACACAGTGACCAGATAACCCCGAAAGGAGGATGGACAGAGCTGAGACAACTCTACCTGCCGCTGTAGAGAAAGAGGGTACATTGAAATAGTTTTCCGGACGTACCTAACGTGTAATGAATGACCAAAACTTAATTCCAGACTTACAGGGTGATTTGGATCATAATCCCTTCAGCACATAAAAATAACTTGAAGGGAATCTGGGAACACTTCCAATATTTTTCCGGTGCATGTATAACAGGGTGGCCACTTTTCTGGAAAAACTGGAAATCAGGGAAAAGTCAGGGAATTTTCGAAAAACATGGTGTCTACAGGTTTGGAAAATTTGGAAAGTTTGGAAAAAGTCAGGAATTTGGAAAGTAGGTCAGGAAGCTTGTAAATAGTCAGGAAATTCAACAATATTTTTAAGAAGTTTGGAATTTTTCATCTCATTGGTAAAGTTTTACAGAATGAAACACTTGAAAAAATATAATTCATAACTTAGTTCATCGCTTTGGTATGTGTTACGGTCAAAGTAGATAAGTGCGACATTTTACATAATGCCCACCTTTTTTTGATATTCTGTATAATGCCCGAGGCCTAAAGGTCATTGTGATGAATCAGTGCAGGTTATTTTATACAGAATCAGGTTCCATATAAGAAAATATGTTTTTACATGAAATTGGCAGCCCTAGTGATGGGGAACAGTGTAACAGTATTTCTTTCTTCCATATGTCTGTATAACAGTAGGTATTTCTTTCTTCCATACGTCTGTGTACTGCCATGTGTGAAATGTTTACATTTTGATATGCCCGGTATCCGCTAATTTTGATAAAACTGTAGTTTATACGTTGTACCAAACGATTTTTGGATCCATCATTCAGAAAATTTTGGATTTTTCCAAGCTAAATGATTACCCTATCAACTTTTTTGCAGTGTTACACTGTGCTCAGGTACTAGGGTACAGTGTAACAAAAAAGTACATGGATAAAATAGTTTCTAGATTCTACAGGTTTTAATATTTTCAGGCGGTAATAACACCAAAATGTAGCCAAAGGCTGTATCTTTCAGATGAGGTATTAAAGTCTGAATCCAAAATTAATTTGTAGTCCAGAGATCAAAATGGACGAAAAGTGTTACACTGTTCCCCGGTCTCCCCTACGTGAGGTTAAGAAAGCCTAAGAGAATTTGCAAAATGCGACCTGTAAAAAAGAGCTTGCATATTATTCATTAGTGAAGAAGTACGACGTCGTGAACGTTGCTGGACAGGAGAGTAGACTTACTTGATTTTTTGTTTTAGTTTTATACATCAGTGTTTTCTGATTTTAATTTCATTCAATTTTTACGTGTACATTGACCAATTTTTCCTGGACGTTCTATAACATGACTGGTCATTGTGTAGATTGACAAAGGCATCTACACAATGTCAATTTCTCGTAGACATTATATAGAATGGCCGGGCAATATGTAAAATGACCGATTATTTACTTTGACTGTAACATATATCTGTGAACACCTTCCTAATGCTTTCATCCAAAAATCAACTTCAAATTTCAGTTCATTTTAACCATAGCGTTTAGTAGTATAAACATAAATATATACTGTCTATACTGTAAAGGTTTAAAGAAGAGAAAACAAAAGTTTGGAAAAAGTCAGGAATTTATATTTTTCCATTCTTGTAGACACCATGAAAAATAAATTCTTGATAAAAATGTGTGGTTTAGAAATATCATGAGTAATCGGTACCTGTATTTAGTTCTTAAGATTTTTGTTAACTGCCTATTGGTAGAATTACGATACTAGAAATTGCCAAAAGAAAAACTGAGTGACAACTGTCACTAATGAACCTTCAATCAGCAGGCTTACTCGTTGAGAAAAAATTGAGGAGGGGATCTGCAAAAGTCAGGGAAATTCATAATTGAAAAAAAGTGGCCACCCTGTGTAATTTACCCCAGTGAAGGGGATGTCTTACCATCATCGGAAAACACGACATACCTACCTTCCGTTCATTGCTGAGTTACGCATATGCTATATGTGAATAACATTTATTAGTAATCACAGGGTACTAATTATAATCATTTCACTTCTCTGAAATTGTGTTATATAATCCAAACAGCAATTAAGAGGAACGCGCAGACACCCGCAGTTCCTACTTGCATTTCTAAGAACATGTTTCTCATGTTTCTACCCCCCCCCCCTCCCGAATAATATCAAGTGCTGGTGTTTCTGCATGAAACTATGGGCGCTGTAGGTGATCATGATGATGGCGATGTGGTGACGTGGTACTGGAAATCCAAGTCGCAGAAGCACTTCTAACTCCATAAAATCGGTGGTAAAAGAACCCTTGTGTTTCACGGCACGCTGTCGAATAATAAAGCCGACTGCGAGACCTAAACAAACTTCTCGAAGGTAATTAAGCTCTCGGCTAGCTGACAATCGGTAACTTGACGACGAAAACAACGGCGTAATTAGCAATAGGTACTATGTGATTTGAAATTGGAGAAAGAAAAGAAAAGAAACAGGAAATGTGGGGAAAAAAGCGAAAGGCGATAATTGGACGTTACTTTTGTTTTTACGGCTTGATCGAGAAACCGCATTTGCGAAAACCGAGATTTGCTAAACCCTGACGAAAAGTCAGTTGGTCGAATTATTTATTCAAATTCACGAACTAAATCCTGTTTGCTACGAGTCTGGAATGGACTGACAGCTTTTGTGTGAACATTTTTTGGCAAGAGAGGGGGAGGATGTACGGGAGCTAAATCAAATACAGCACAACTGTCGTGCAACATAGTACTGTTCAAACAAATTTCAAAATATTAGGATTTGAATTTTCCTTGAGAAGAGGAGGCAGTGGTATATAACGAGGATGGTAAAGTCGAAGACTTAATCGAGCACGAGGCAATTTCAGCAGGAGCTAGAACAAATAACACGAACAAATTTTTTTTGAAAATCCAAAATGGCGCATGTCGATGTTGGAATTTCCTGAAGTATGCTGAAGTATGTATAAGTTACTAGGAGTGGCGGTCAAATCGAATGAAGCTCGACCTCTGCTCAATTCTATAGAACTCAGCACTGGAATATTTCAATTTAAATCGGAAAGGGTGAGGCCGATGTTTCCAATCAGGAGTATATTCAGAGAAGGAGGAGGGAAAGATGGAGTGGGAAAACCGAATGTTGGTGTTAATCAAGTTAGCTATAGCCTAAACTTTTATTATTAACCTTTCCCTTCCTTTAGTTGTGCACCTGTAACGTGAAAACTAATTCGGTCGCTCCCTACAGAGCCCCCGACTCACCCCGTACGTCCTGGGTAACTCAACCAGTTTATCGGTCTCGTTATCACTTTTTATTTATTTATTTATTTATTGTATTCTATTCGTTTTACTGTCGTTTGCGCCTCCTACTCCATGTCTGGACTTGATCCAGAGCCACGTTAGGGCGATGTTTCCCAAGGATGGGTTTCCTTTCCTTTTGTGTGTGTGTGTGTGTGTGTGTGTTGTGGGTTTTCGCACTTTCTGGCCCATAGCCATGGGCGCATTTTTCGTGCGCGATGTTGGGTTGACAATAAAGTTTTTTTTTGTTGGTTTCTTGTTGTGGTGTTCGACTCCATATATGCCTCCTGTTGGTTCCAGGGTTGCGAAATGCCAAAATATTTGCCCACGAAAATAGGGGGTTGCGGGAGAATTTTGGTCAGAGTTTACAAGATAGGTTGTCATCCTGAATTGGCAACCTTACCTCTGGTATCTCAAGTAGCCGTACCTGAGGGAAATTACTTTAATAGTCTGGTACCGTTGAACTCAACTGAGTGTATATAGTTTCAGGGCTACCTCATATCACTGAGTGTACCAGTACGTAAAGGACGTAAGGGGTGAGTCGGGGGCTCTGTACGGAGTGACCGACTCAGTTTTCACGTTACACACCAACGAGTTTTGACGGAAACATATCAGCTAATCTTTCTGTCTTTCAGAACTCTCATTTCTCATATCTGATTTCATGTTACTGTGATTAAGTACCCGATTCTGAAGAGAGTGTGGACCTGTAGTCATACTATCCTAGTCTTCTCACCACGTAGTCTTGTAACATTTATTACATCCCTATTTGCGGGGTATAAGATACGTAGGTAAGCCTGCGTATCATTGTATAGATGGCTAGAAGGTAACTGTCGGTGGAAAGTTTTCTGTCAGTGATTTCAACAGTTACAAGGAAGGTGAACAAGAGAGCGCGGAAAATAGATTATTCACCCCAAAACTGTGCAATGTTGTACAGCTATTCTTTTCCTTGGCGAATGGGAACCACCATGTAAGCCCTTCCTCTTTCCTCGCCCTGAGGAAACCTGTTGCCTTGTAGGTAGTGTCCTTACCAAAAGTTAGGAGCAGGACATTTCGACATTGAGCCGTGGTGGAGGCAACAGTATCCACCAGACCAATAGAAGGCGTCGAGAAGAGCTTTCTGTGGTTCGGCCTATTAGGAAATGAGGCTTTTGCAGTGACTGTCAGGGCTATACAGACTGGGGGGGGGTTAAGGGTTCAACCCCCCCATTGGCAAAAAACAATGGGTTAAGACGGAGATGAAGGCAGATCTGTGACTGATTATACCCCTCCAAGAAATAATATTCATCTTAATCGCAAACCCCCCCTTACTTAAATCCTAGGTACGGCCCTGGTGACTCTAATATCTCGAAACTTGAATAGAGCGAACTCATTACCTGTGGAAAGCAACTGCTCTAGATAGCCCTGTAGAGAGAAAAAGAGGGCCTGGGGGAATTTCTACGGCCCCTCTCTCCTTCCAGTTCGAAATAATTGTTCTTTTGTTAGATGGAAAAAAATTATAAGCTACGGGATAAGGAGTTTCTTTCATGGTGTAAGGAGTGATTGCTGATTTGATGTACAGTATGATTGAAATTCAGGCCTTTTAAACATATCGAGCTCCCTTGGAAGTCCGGCCCCAGGGTATTCTCCCTCCCCTCTCGACAAGGTCGGCTCTAGAAAATCAGACCTCAGAAATTGAGTCGCCCACTCCCTTGTTTCCCATATCCTCTGTGATCCTGTATCCTGCTCCTCTGTCCTCTTATCATTGAAGTCCATTAGGGACGCTGATCGTTCTGGCCGATTCATGTCATCAAACTAACCTGTGGTTACTTGTGGAAATGGGCGGATAGAATAAGTGGTCTTTTCATACCTTCACTTCATTTCCGCATCCTTATTCGATGCTTTCATCTGTATCACCACCAGCGCGAATTACAAACACTAGCGTTAAGGAAACGGAAACATTTTTAAATTATGCCTCGCTAAGACAAAAAAAAAAGATTTATGTCCTGCGGAATGGATGGAGAATTGATTCTCAGTATTGTACTGTAGGTCTCCATAACTGGAACAATATTTAACAAGCTTCTACTGGCATGATTATCGAAGTCTTCGATCACTGTGTCACGCTTTGTTTCCCAAGGCTTCAGCCTTCTCTAACAATTAAGCATACACTCTAGATAGACGTTATAACATTTAAAGTAGAAGTAACACTTTTAGCGGATTTTCTGCAAGGACGCCCTGGAAAACTATGGGTTTGGAAATGGACATTTTAACCCCCCCCCCCCTGAAATCAAAAATTGGCATTCTCAATACATTTTCTGCCTTATTTCAAAAAATTAACACATTTTGGCGAATTGATCGTAGGCTATAGCAGCCAAATTTTTTAAAGGGGGGAGGCAACACTTTTGGCTTCCCTGCCCATGCCCTTCTTTGACCTCGGCTGCTGCAGGAGAAGAATAAATTGAAGCAGTTGTCCGCTGCACCCCGATTGGTGTGCCCTTGGGTTTGACACCCCCACCCGCGCTTCAAAAGTGCTAAGATACGCTCTTGACTCTGAATGTCCCCCTTCCCGAAAAAAATCCGTTCAGAATTCAGCCCACGTAAGCTCGTACTTCTCTCAATCATCAGACACCAGACTCATGTCCCAAGAACTTGGACGAGCTGCAGCGAGAAAGCTAGAAGCTGCAACTGGACCATAAAAATCTGGGAGATCGTTCGTTACTTCAGTGACAGGGAAACATTGGTCGCGGTTAATCAGACGTGCACGATGAACGTCTTGTTCCTTTCGAAGCAGCGTTTTCAAACTTATCTGGGCCTGAGAAAATAATAAAGTGTGTTGTTATACTCTTCGAAAATCGTTATCAATAAAGCGAAGATGGCGAGCGAGGGAGAAAAATATTGAAATATTATATGTGACCGCGAAGAGGCTACTACAGAATCGGCCTCCCGCCGACAGGGACACTTTTTCTCGATTTCGACCAACGTACAACGTAAACTTTTATAAAACGCTCTGAGAAGAGAGCAATCCTTTTCTGTATATCTTTTAAAACCTAATCCCAAGATTTATGGTCTGTAAAAAAAAAAAAAGGCTGCATTTAGCCGCGCATTTAATTTTCTATTAATAATTTATATTATACGTCGTTTTTATTGCTTTTTTTTCGTCTCCATCTTTCTCTCCCGTTTTGGGTCTCTCCACGACTCCACTGCGTATTCCCTTGTTTTTATTTTCCCCCCCAAAAAAATCGCATATTTTTCGCGAGATTATGGAATGTTATTTATTTTTTATTTTCGTAACATTCGCTTCGTTATCGAAATGAACTTTTTAATGGAGTCCGCAAGGCATCGATTTTGTATGGAATTCGAATTTCGGCAATGCTGTGCTCTTGCGAGCTCACCCTTTAACGCGGGCTCTCGCAGGCTAGAAAATTAAAACGGAATTCCGCGATCGAATGTTGTGTATCGTGTGAGTCGCTGGCAAGAAGGTTAAGAAGGTCGTGACCTCGGGCTTCCAAAAACACAGAGGGTCCTGGCACAGTAGGCCAACACCCTCGACATATCTGTTGTTAGTTTAGTTTTCTCACTGTTTACACAACTCACGTTTGAATTTATCGTGCCTGATACGTAATACCTCCAGTAATTTTGAAACCAGGTACAAAATAATAAATCGCGTCGGATTTAAGTGCGAGTAACCTATCATACACGTGTCTGTCTGCGAATGAAAGGAATCAAAAATCTTACGAGAAATGTATCAAGCTTTTCTTACTTGTATTGCGAGAAAACTTCGGAATTCACGTGATAACTACTTTTAGGCCGGTCAAGTAAAATCGAAAAGAAATGGTCGGCCGAATTTTCAGGTTGCAATCAGCGAATTTATTCTTAGTGGCATTAGTAGGTATTGTGTTCCTAATTGACCTTACATATCTGGGTACGGCTACTCTATTTTTGAGGGAGGGTTGTGAACCATAATTCAGCTTTTCAACTATAAATTGGGAAAATCTTCGCTTCAATGAAAAATGTTTCAAATAAAAGATATTCAATTCAAAATTCCACGTAGAAATGATTTCTTTCAAATTTTTGTAGTTATCTTTCCACCGGCGTAAATGGGGGGGGGGGGGGTTCAAACGGAATAATATAATTGAGCAAAATTACCCAAATTATTGTTTGTCTGTCTGCCTATCAGCCTGTATGTCTGTCTTTTTTTCTGCTTATTTGCTGCGAGATTGGTGGGATAGTTAACTGTCTATTTGTATCTGTCTGAATTTATGTTCGTGTGTTTGTGTGTCTGACTGCCTGATTGCCAGTTTATCTGTATGGCGAGGCAGCTAACTGTCTGACTGTAACATGGAATGAGTTTGTCTGTTTGGATCTATCTGTCTAACTGATCACCTGACTATCAGTCTGCTTATCTATCGTGTCTTGAGCTGGTTGTCTCTCGGTTTGGCGAACTATCTAACTGTAACTTAGAATAACAGGTCTTAGCATTTTTCTCGAGAAATGGGAGGGGCGTGCTAGTTAGGATGGAACGGAAATAAATTTTGCGAATTCCAAAATTAAACCTGACCAAAACGGTGAATTTCGATATAAAAATAGAATGTGGGATATTTCAGTGAGAAGAGAAAGTTTTGAATAGTGGTATGTATGTATTTAAGCTTTCAACCTTACCTTCAGTTCCCTAGGAAAACCACAATTGTAACTATAAAAAATATCACACAATCCTTGAAAATGGCTTAGGTTGGTTCACAAACCTTACCCCGCCCCTCCCGTATACCACGATGAGTTACCCTCTAGTTGAAGTATACTTCTCTTAGTATCCAGTATGCTTGAGTATGCTTTAAATGGAAAGAGTTAGCTTACCATGATGCATGGGGATGTGGGGTGAGGTTTGTGAACTAATCAGAAGTGGTTTTGAAGCGTCATATGATATACATATATGCCAAAAGTTAGTTCACAACGTGAGTGAACTTTTCTCGGCACATGCGAACTAACTTATCTTTGGAGGGTGTTCCTTGTAAGAAAATAAAGATAAGGGTGAAATATGTATGTAAAAGCCATTAGTTCAACCAACCCTTTTGGGTCAGGGAAACATTCTAATATTTTTCAACGAAATTTTGCTCGCATTCTCTTTATACCATGGTTGAAGTTCTTAGACCAGTCTGACCTTCGATATTGAAAAATAAAAAGAAATTGAAGATATTTTTTGCTATGTGGCTCAAGTCAATTTTTGCTGTTCTGAAAAAATCGGTAAAAACAGTTTGTACGCCCTATAAAGAAGACTGCAATGATGTAAATCGACAGGCAGTGATAGTAATCGAGTATGAACAATTATTATCATGGCCTGGATTTTTAGGCACTAAAAACTTGAGAAAGAAAAAAAGAATAAAAGAAAAGTCCCTATAAACGTGGAATAGTTTCAAAAAAAGTAAAATGGTCGCAATAAGTCCCTATAAAAATGACTTCATGGGTATCAAATTAAAGGTCTTTGGAAAACTGAACCTAATTCTCATATTTCTATTCCTCCCAAACTATGTACAACGTAACAATTTTGAATTAAAATACTTTATTGCAATAATTATTTGTTACGATTTTTTCCTAAATAAAATGGATTCGTAGAAAATTTTTTCTCGAAAAATTGAAAATTGAAAATCCTTCTTCTCCAAAAATGAAAAATTGACAAAATAGTCTCGAAAATTGGATTTCTACTCGAAATAGTCCCAAAAAGTCTCTAAAAACATCAGTTTTAGACGAAAATGTCAATTTTAAGGGAACATAGTCGAAAAAAAGCCGTATCAAAGTTAGCTCATTGATTTCAGAATTTCCTGATTCGTTCACAAAACCTCAATAGACCGAATAAGCTATTTTAGGAAAAAAAAAAAGATTTTTGCATAAAAATCCAGGCCCTGATTATCATCCTACCATCTGTCAAAATGTAAGAGGCTGTTAAAGTTGGTAACCTGCCTGACTGAGGCCACTTTGGCATAAAATATTGCCATTAACACAATAATAATAAATAGTCGTTATATTACTGTTATCAGCATTTGCAATAGTATACATATAGACTTCTTTGGAAAACCTAACATAGATAAAGGGTTCAGACCAGGACTTGATTGAATTTCATCATATTCTCTGCCAAACTGCGTTGCTATCTCACAACCGCCAAAAATTGACTTAGGCCACTTTGGAATACAGCTCCTCAGTTTGGGCATTTTCATTAACATTACAGTGTTAGAATATGGCGGAAATTTCAGATTTTAATGTCTTGGCAAATCAAAACATGGGCATGGAGATATAAGATTTTTTGGTGATAAGACATGAAGACAAATCACTTTTTATTTTCTTGATCATTTATTGGTTCGTGAAGAAAGTATTTTATTTATAAATCCCGGCCTCTAGGAACTTTTTTTAGGGGGGGGGGGGGAATTGTTGGCCATCAAACCGGCTTACGTGGAAGTTTTCATTTTGTTTACAATCGCTTGTCAATTTATTAAGATGAAAACTGACACGCTGTTTGTTGTTGGCTGTATGATTTGTTTGGTTGGTTTATGAAGAAAGGTACCCTGTATCTGAGTAATGTTATGGACTTTGGGGTTCTTTTTATCGTAGCTAGTTTATCCTAAAGAAGTGATAAGATATGTGGAAAGTCAAAGGTAAGGCTAAATACATAAATAGACTTCTGATATGAAGTCATATCAGACAACTTACGTACGTATCGGTCGTATCAGGCATATAAGTCGTAACACTGTTTTATCAGCTTATTTATAGGCTAGAATTATATTTTTGTATGGCTTTGTATTGTTTTATGTCTTGATCGTGTCTTATTATGTCTTGCTTATGTTTTATGGCATTCTATAATTTGAATATCGAATTACATTGTAGCGGTTTTTATCAGCCTCCGCCTGTTATTCTCGCCTGCCGCAACCTCACGTACTCACCGTATAATCAATTTGCTTCACTTCACGCGCTTGAAAAAGCACTACTGCACGTGTGTAAAAGACGACTTCTATTCAGCTTGATGCTTGATTTGAGTAGTTTTTCAGTAATATTGTCGACAAGCTTGGTCATAATTTTTTTTCCTTTTTTTTTTTAGCACGGATGCTTTTGCTTCTGTTTTTTCTACATCTAAGTTAAGGTGTACTTTATTTACACTTGCATAACTTTTTTTACACCTTCCCGTTTACTTCTATATAATTTGGTTTTCTGTCTTCTGTCCATAAAACTTCATACATTTTTTTATTTCAGTTTTTCATACTCTTTGGCACTTATTTCATTCTAGAGATTTCCGGAATATTCTAGTTGGTGTGAGGTGAAAATAGTGGAAGAATGTTAGGGATTCGGATTTAGACTCCACGTAATTTCCATTCCTTCCTTCCTGGGCGACTATTTGACAATTTACTAGTGTAGTGAAGTGGTTTTGAAAATTTTGAATCTAGTGGTTTAATTTTTCTTGATTGAGGTGTACCAGATCATTTCACTATAGTCAGTACTAGTGATGCAAATGTCGTATCAAAAATATCGTTATCTATGGATAATTTTTCCGCTGAATATCGAATAATAGAGTTTTTTCGATTTTCGAATAATGTTCGATATCTATTGATATTCTTATAGGAAGAGCGATATTTCAATATTTCGAAAACCTCCAATACAGTGTGACCGATTAAGTTACTTTACTACTTCCCTGTCGCCAGATCGGCTGTCTGGAAACGCCAAAATTCCTCAAAATTCGCCAGTTTCGCCCTTTCGCCAGACAGTGTTGGTGCAAAATTTTCCTAATGCATAATACATTTTTCCCCTTTTCAAGTTCCCCTTATTTACGAGAAAAGCCTTCAAGTAACAGAGTTTTAGGTCCTTTTCCTGGGACGATTCACTGATGATGATATAAGTACGTACCTATGTACTAAAAAGGCCTGTAAGTTCCATTGTTATAAAGTCTCTTTTGATCAAATTTCAGTTCTTCATTGTTTTTTCCTATTATGAGCCAAAAATGTGATAACAGTTTTAACTTGATTCGCCAGAAAACTGCTGATAGTGATTTTGATTTTGATGAGATGACTAAATTTGTTCAAAAGTGCTTCAATGTGAATGTGTTTGTTTTGTAAATTGTAAGATTGTAAGTTGGATTTTGGAATATTAAATGGACAAGTACTTGAAAAGAGAGAGGCCGAGGCCAACTCCGGCAACTGAAATGTGATGAAAATTGTTTGCAATTTTTAAAATTTGGTTTTGAGAGGAATTGTTGTCCACGAGTCTATGACCTCCCTACTGTATGAAGAAAGGGAACTTAGAAAATAATTAGTAAAATATAGTGGACAAGTATTATAGAAAACACTGTTTGAAAAAATGGTGAAACAAGGAAGTTAACTTGGTCTAAATATTTCCGATCAAAATATCAGAAATATCGATAGTATCTATCGATATTCATAAAGTACAATATCGATATTTTCAATTATCGTGATAATAACAATATTATCGTATCGATATTGATTTTCTCAATATCTTGCATCACTAGTCAGTACCGAGAATTTTGATTTTTTGTAAATCAGAAGATTGAATTTGTGGATCTACTTGTAAACTTGTCGACGATATTTCCTGCCAAGATTGATGCACTTTTTCCCCGTGTAACTCAAAAGTTGCTGTGTTCTATAACTCTCATTAACCCTGAGGCCAAAAAGTTACTCAAAAGTGTCCAAAGTTGGTTTAAATGCATGTCTAAGATCAACTCGACTGTGATCTCAGTATAATTTTCGTTCCCACACCCGTACTCGTGACCTATCTCGACCACTAACCGTTTTCGCAGGTCCTAGTTCGCCACTCGTGGCTCGATTTCCTGTTATATCTGTCATTGTTTCCATGTTTAAAATGAATTTTATGGATGTACCTGCCATTTTCGTACATTGGATATTGTTCAGTTCCCGAAGGCGGTAAGTTGAGCTGGAGTGGTTCCGAACTTGTTTCCAGATACTTTTCGCGTATTTTTACAATCGAAACTGGTTAAAAAAAAAAAAAAAAAGAAAAAAAAAGTGAAGCCTCAATATACGGTCTTATCGATCCCATGTCAGAGCTTGTGATCTTAAGTTTCTATAATTTTATTTTCTCCCAGTGTTCAGTGTACGTGGTATTTCCATAATTTCCTTTTAAGTATATCTTTCATGAATACGACAAAATATCATGTCTCGTCAATAGTGACTTAGACGAAAGACATGATGCCCCGGAGTTAGACATATGCCCCGGAGTTTTCCTCCTGAAGGGGCTAGGACTAGGTTTGGCTTTCAATATCACATACTGTGAAGCTTTACACAGCGTTTCGGTTTAGTTGAAGTATAAGCTCTCAATTATCGCGAAGACGTTCTTCCACTGAGTTTTTGGTTCAAAGCTTGTTAATTTTGACACGAATATTTCATTACCCTAACTTCTGTATATTCTGTTGCTGTGGAATTTCTTGATCTTCTCTAAGGTCGGCACTGTTTGTTGAGGTCCGATTATGCCATTTTGAGAGGCGTGCTCTTCAGAGTCTACCCGAATCACAAAAACAGAAAGATTACTAGCTATATGAAAACAGTGTTGCTATCTCATTTCGTGAGATCTCGCGACTTTTTGAAAAAACTGGCACATGAAGAAAAGTAAGCTCCGATGTATTTATTCCTGTGACATATCTAAATTTCAAAAATTTTCATGAAAGAGATCCGGCAATGCCGATGAAAAAGGAAAAACTGCGAATGCAAATAAAAAAGTCGCACAAAATAATATTTTTGAAATTCGAGTAACATTCATCCGTGATCAGTTTTTATAAAATTGAATCGGCGCATTTTGAGAACTTCGGACCCGAAATTTTTGAAAGTTAATTAATTTCTTCGTGAGAAATTCGAAAAACCGACCAAATGCGGATTGCAGTCTATAAATCTTGCGAAACGAAATATATTTCGATGTACGTTCTCAGCCTGGCTACGGCTGATCGAGAAATTTGCTCGCGTATCGTGTCCGATAAATTTTCTTCTTTCGATACTTCGCAAGTTCAAGGTTGCCGGGCTATCTTGTACCCCAAACGTACACTCGACAAATTTGCAGAATAATATTAGTCCGGCTGTTGAATTGTTTTCTATTTTTCAAGACAACCTCGGCCAGCCGCGCACATTAGCTGATTGATGATTACCGTGTTTCCCAGACACACCTCAGCATAAATCTTTTTTTGGTACTCTTAAAATTGCAGCTTGATAAATGGTTTCCTTCTATTCATCGCACACGCTTCACGTCATTCGTTGTTTTTCACTTTTGGCGGTCGCTGCGTCGGTTCATCTTCTAGCAGCTCTTACCCGTAATCAAGTACGAGAAAAAAATGGGGGGTCGGTTGACTCGGTTCGCAGTCGGGGAAGATTTCTACTGCGAAAAATAAAAAACAAATTGTGAATTCACAAGAATGGGAACCAAAAGCATGCTGAACGAGTTTGCTCGAGAGATTTAACTGGCAAAGAAGGTTACATGTAAATTGGACGCTGTATTATGAAAGAAATGTTCAAGTGATAAAAATCGAATAACAGAGTATGCTAGAGAACAGAAAAAATATATTTGTTTGTGTATTCTGTCATGGAATCTTCACAATGCTGGGACATTTATCACGACGTCCAGTTATGTGCTACATCTTATACTATCCTTTGGATTGATGCTAGGTATTTATACCAACGTATAGAAACAGTACCTATAATAGGATAGGCAAGTATTCCTCAGAAAATATGAAGACTGAATACATAACTATTGAAAAGTGAAAAATGAATTATGATATTTTCTATAAATGAAGAAGAAAAACAAACTTGCATTAGCTATAGACTATGAGAAACTATAGTTCCTTCACCCCCCACCTCCCGCCAATTGTCAATTCAAAGCTCGGTTGCCACTGCAACATTATACATAACATACTAAAATGTCAGCTTCAAAGCTGCAATATGACACAGGATAATACCTGGCTCGATTAATTAAATATGTATAGCCGTCATTTAAACATATTATACTCCACTTGGTACATCATTACATGTAATCAGCTCATTCCCGGACATAGGCCTCTCCAATCCTCCTCCACTAGGTTCTGTCGTAGGTCTTACTTTTCGAAGCACGTCCTATTCTGTTCCTCATCTCATCACTACATCCAGTTTTTGGTCTACCTTTCCCTCTTGTGTTTTCATATGGGGTCCAGTCTGTTACTATCCGATTCCACCTGTCTTCTTTATTCCTGTACATGTGGTCTGCGTATTTAAATTTTAATAGTTTTATTGTCACTTTTATGTTTTTACTCTGAGTTCTGTTCTTTATTTTCCTATTACTGACTTTGCCTTTCCCTGGCCCTCTGTGTGCTTCTTTTGTGAGGGACCATGTTTGGCATCTATAACTCAGCACTAGCATTACACCGCTGTCCATAATTTTCATTTTCGATTTTAAACTTACTTTGTTGTTTTGAAATATCTTCTTTAGAGACCAAAATTTTCCCCATGTTTTATTTTTCCTAATTTTGAGTTCCTTCTGTACACTTGTCCTGGAAAGCTATCGCTTGACCTGGATATTTAAATTCCATTTCTTTTTTTAAATTTATTTATTCCCATACCCTCCAATATAATTGCATCTTAGGACTCGTGTTCTCTGCTACTCATGTACTGTTTTAGATATCTCCCATGTATTCTAATTCCTCCATTCTCCCATTCTAGATTGCTTATCATGTCTTCTGTTACCGCGTTAAACAGACTGGGTGACAAGGGATCCCCTGTTTGACCCTGCAGTACTGATGAATCGAAATAAAAATGTTCCTCAGAAAGTAGACAGTGTGTTTAGTGTTTACTGATTTCCCAGGTCCTCCAATAGTTCTCTAAAAATAATACCGTGAAGTATTTTTGTGAAATACAAGTAATTAAAAAAATAAATGTCCACAAAATGTCATATTTTTTTAATTATTAGGGATCTCGTAAGTTTCTAATTAAATTGTGGTAACACTTATATTGTCATGCAAGGATGGCTATGGCAATAGATTATAACTTTTATGTATTATTGTGCATAAATTTTTGATACGTTTAGTTATGTGATTTCACATCGTAGATTGTTATTACTTAAATGGTATCGCAGTTTCGTCGATTGACCTAATAATTGCTGAGGTACTATTTGGCTATCTTGTATGTTCTAATTACTTCCATTCAATATTATGTATTTTATTTTACAATGCTCAGAATTCTCGTTATTTGCGTCGACTACATTCTGTGCATGCGTATCAAAAAATAATTTCAGCTAAAAAAATATATATAAACAAGATGAATTACTTTTTACTTGTTTTTGTTAATCAAATTCTGTCAAAAATTAGTTCAGATAATTCTCTATAGCATTCTTCATTTATAATTATCGAGATTGTTTTTATGAGTGGTTCGTACATGTATTGATGAACACTGCGAGTTGTTCTGATTTAGCACGTAATTGAACATAACAACATGAAAAATAAGTTCTTTTTTATCAGTTCCGCTCTGGGGTATCAGTCACTTAATTTGCTGAGTTTGCCAGACTTAATCTGTAATAACTCTTGAATTTTTGCTTCCTTGGTTCACATGAACCAGCGATAACGTGTTCTTAAAATTACCATTTTTGAAGGCAAGTTTGTGTAGATTGATGTGCGTCTAGAAGGCTGAAATTCTGTAAAGAGTCAGCCATAAAAAGGAATAAATGTAAGGAGTTACAGAGTTCGTCCACAAACCTTTTCAAAATAAAAGACAGCTGATGCACCTTGTGTGTAAATGTACTTTTGAAAAGAGCATCAAAAAAGTCCTTCTTTCAAAAATGAAACATGATTCGTTGAATTAGGCAGCCGAATTGAAAAATTGAAACATAGTCAGACCACTGATGATATTACATAACTAATAATTGATTGTTGCTTCAATCCCTCCTCCCGCCCTCTTAAAAATTAAAAAAAAGCTCGCTCAGCGTATAATTTATTGAAAATTTACTATAGGAAACTGAGTAATATATCGTCCCCTAAAATCAGATAATGAGGCCAACCAATATCCCAAGTCTCCCAACTTCATTAATTTTTGAAGTTTTTTTTTTTCAACATTCAGCATACCTAGCAAGTCCCCTAGTGGAATTCCAACTGCTAACCTTTGACACAGCTGACTACCACTGTGACCACGCTACGAAGCCAGTCATACTACCCTTTGCATAATACAGCCAATCTTTGCTCTTCACGTGTACGACCCCACTGCATTTAGTAAACTGAAAGTAAATGTGAGTTTGTGTAATAATTGCGCCCTTTTCCTCGGTGTGAGCCATATTGATAAACAATGAACATGACATGATCTACATATAGGGGGGGGGGGGTTACAAAATGTATTTTCTAGAGGAAATTGACTTCGCGTACTTGGATTTCCCCTAGTTTCGGAACCAACCGCCAATTGACTTATCATCGAACTGAAACCACATTGAGGTTATAAAAATTATTATAAAAATTTTAGTCGACCAGGTCAATGGCAGGCGACTACAGCATCGGCTTACACCGTGTCCCCCCGTAACACATTTTGACCCCCTCGCCACGAATGGTCCGATTAGGTCCTACCACCGACTTGACTTTCGTTTCGACTTCCTAACTCAGTTATAGCTCCCGCTATCGTCGGACTTTTAGGAGTAAACAAAAAAATGAAATAAATATAACATCGCAACCATTGAAGGAATACTGGCCGAGCATTTCCGTGACTACAGTTACTTCAGGATAAACGGTAGAGTGCTGAGTGATATTTCGGGGGGGGGTGGTAAAGCCGCAGGGGGAAAGTGAATTGCATGTGTGAGGTCTCGGGAAGCTTTAGAGAAGCTAAAATCTCCCTGTACCCCTATTTACGCTGTCTTTCATCGCGCTTCAGTTTCAATGCCCCTTGCAATGAACAAGTAGAAACGTAAAATATTCAACTGTCCCTTTATCAACTAATTTGTTTGGTGAAGATCCGAGTAGAAAAACAAAAATTTGAGTTGACCTTTATAGGGTTAGCCTTGTAGCCGGCGAGAATGTCAAGACTCGATTCGAGTGCCCTGTACGTCGTCGCGTATTATTAATTTGTCGACTCGTCGTCGAGCACGAGAAAGTTGAACCGAGAATTTCTCGAGGGATGTTCGCGGTTTAGCCACTGGTCAGTGATAAAGAATTAATTACGAAGTTAAACTCGACCGCGACGACCGCAACAGCTTATGTCAGCCGACTCGAATCGCTCGGCGAACTTCATTCTCCGGTACGGGATGCTGTTTGCAAACGAACGAAAAGTTTACTCGCGAGTACTCTGCATCAAAGTCAAAAAGGAAATGACGACTGGAAAAGAGAAAATAATGAGTTTCAAATGCCACCTCCTGCCCCCCGAAAAATTGAAAACGGTATTTCATCCTTCCTGGCAGCTTACGAATTTTAAGGAGGCTAATGACGTATATCTTTGTAGGGTCGTTCCAAAATTATGAGTTATCTCACCGAGTTATGACGTAAGGGTTGGGCTAGGGGTGAGGCATCTTGGTAATTTTCATTAATCTAAGTTCTAAAACGCTTTCTTAGTACTTGAATACTCTCAGAAATGACAATAGCATTTTTTGTGAAGATAGAACGTATTTTTCCTGAATGTTGCGCCCTCTTGAACCAAAATCGAGTATATTCATAATGGGGGGGGGGGGGGATCTAAGCAAATCGATTAATCAATAATGAGTCAAGATTTGAAGTTGGTAGAACTTTTAAACTCCGTATTGTTCAAACTTCGACTCCTCGTGCTAGGCTGAAATTATTGATTAAATACAAGTTTTTAACCACCTTATTTTCTCGCCAAATATGTATCCTTTCGTTAGGGGAGGTCCCAACTTTTCCTAAGTGGGCTTTTTTCATTCCGCCCTATTTTACACTGCCGTGTGAGGAATTTAGGAGTTCTGTTTTCCTTCAAAATTGGGCGCCTTGCCTCAATTATTTAACGTCAGATGAGGTTGTGACTTTGGTGACTTGATCTGGAAAATTAACTAAAATCTTCTATCAGTTTTCATAAAATTTCATTGATTTGATTATCTCTTCTGAAACTGTGACATCGAATTACTTGGCGGATATTTTTCATTAGGTAAAAATTAGCCCTTATTCGACCACAGAGAGTTCAGTAATGCTACATAACTTGAAGCTATTGATAGAAGAAAAGAGCAATCCTGAAACCCCAGTTCAAAACAGGTCTGTAATACATAATTGGTGGGGAGAAGGGGGAATAGGATTTTTCTCAAAAAGATTTACTCTGGTCAAGCTGGTTTAGTAGAATCATACTGTGTCAGAGTGGCAAAGAGTGGAACCCCTTCAGCGAACAGTTGCCCTTTCCAGGGGTGGTTTAAACGCTTGTAAAAAGTCAAACAATGAAAATACTAGAGTGAGGCCCCACAGATCTTACCGCGTTGGAATAAACAAAAGAATGCCACCCACAGTTTGGGTTATTTGGGAACGAAGAAATGTTCCCTAAAATAAAAGGAATTAATGTGAAAGAACGAAGTTCTATTCGGTGGTCAAAAACGGAAAAGAAAAAATTTCTTCTTATTCATGAAGAAAAAAAAAAGTCTGTCATTCAGTCCGGGCTGGTGTCGGGGTGTGTCCACAGGACCCGGGCTCCTGGGCCCCCATCAAATGAAGGAACATTTAAGAACGTACATAAATAGAAATAAAAACTAGCTGTTTGCTAATCGCCGATCAGTTACCCATATGCACGAAAAATGCCGACTTTGAAAACACATTCCCCTCGGAAAATCACTCATCCCTTAAATTTTGGGTCCCAGGGCTCAAAAATCCTAAATTGGCTCTGCATACAGTTATGGAAACGAAAATTTCCTTCTTGTAATAAAGAACAGAACACGAGAACGAAGTACTTTTCATTATTCAGGAAGAGAAAAAAAGGATACTTCTTCAGTCGATAGGTTGTCCCCTCACCCCGCGCAGAATTTTTGCTTCTTTTTGGATCTTTTTTTTTTTACTTTTTGAACTTGAAATTTGCAATTTTGCAGCAAGTTCCCCCACCTCCTCCCGCTTTGAGAAGTAATTTCATTGCAGATCTGGATGGGTTTAGAAGAACGACTTTTTCTCTCTCTTGATATCGTGGCCCTGATAATCCCTCGACTAGAGGGTCAGAATTGTCAAGAAAAATCTGTTTTGATTTTTTTGTTTGGGTGAGTTTGATTTTTTTTGAATTTGCTAATTTTTTATCGATAATTGTGGGTGGTGTTGTGTTGTTGAACTCCCTGATTCAGGACCATATTTTCACTCAGTGAAAGCATCAACAGGTTTCCGAGTTTTTGACGTCTAACTTTCTAACGAAATAACACAAAATCTGGGAGAAACTATGGTCAGCATCTTCTAAGCGTGTAATTCACCATTTGCTCAGAATCCGGAGGCCCCGGGTTCGAGCCCACGTAGCAGCTCGCCAGAATTTTCGACCTAGGTGATCCGAACCTATGTCAAAAGAAATTGATACTTGTAGCTGACTTACGAAACTGGAATTTTGAGTATGTTGTCCGCGATGACGAAACGAAAGTCGAAATTGAAGATGGATACAATATTGAAACATTAGGTGGAGAAGGGAAGGGGTAAAATGTGTTTTCTTTTAGAGGAAATGGCGTTGTTTGATGGTCTAGTCGTTTGTAACTGACCTACCGAAATGAAAAACTGACGTTGAAATTTCACAACCCTATTAATGTGATTCGAGTTTGAAGATGAGCCCAATCAAGGCTTGTTGGGTCGGAAACCAGGGGTATTCAAAGTGAGTGAAATCAGTTCCTATCAAACCTCTGATGGCATAGAGTAATACTTTTTTGGATGTACAAGTTCGGTTGCAGCAATTACTTTTGGAGGGATTTTCGACGTATGGGGTTGAGGGGTTCAGTCAGTATTCGTCCAGTGAAGTATCACAGTATGGATAGCAGTATTCTGTGCAATTTTGTTAACTTTAAATGTCTCGGCCGTACAATGCCTATTCCTCATCAATTTTACTCTCACGAAGGTAAAATTGATACTACTATTTTACAAAAATTACATGTGTTGTGCTTTCAGTTTACCAAATGCGCTGGTAGTCTGAGTAGCCAACTTTCGATGTACTTGTGGAGTTTTGGTTACAGTGATATATCATGGTGTGGAAGGCGGCTTCGAATATTTTTATCCAGTTCATTGTTATTGTTTCATTTAATTATGTATTTCAGTATTATTTACACAGTATTATCATTTGAAAAAGTAGATAAAATTCTATGCCTAACTTGGATGTAATTATCAACAAGAAAAATTTCTTGAGTTACCAGACCCCCTCCCCCAACCATGCACGCACCCGCACGCATATAGGATTTCGCAAACGAAGCTAGAAAATTTTTTGAAAAACCCCTTAGACATCCTTTTGTTTGCCTTGTCTAGCAGTGTAATATTCCAAAAGACGAATTTTCAACTTCGAGCGTGTTGTCTTTCGCTATACATGTATGCGTCTATCACATGACATGCCAGTAGCACCCAAAGTCAACAACTCATTTTTAAAATCGCTTCAGTTCGAACTACTTGACTCCTGGTTATAATAATAAAAAATGAGAAAATAGGCATTAACTCGGACATCTATTTTATCGAGATAGTGTGGCCACTCAATGGGGGTTGCCTTGGCTGAAAAATTATGCGAAAATTTGAGCTTCTGTGGAAGGAGCTCGAATCGTGATACGTTTTCATTGAGAAGACGTCAAGTGACAGCATTTAGATTAGAGATTCACCGCGTGTTAAAATAGTTTGAGAAACGTTAAATGACAGCCAAGAGATGATTGATATCGGTTCAACCACGCCATTGTGTAAAATAAACGCCTTATCTTTTGGCTTCTGTTGGATCTCACGAGTCTCTTAAAGAAAGGAAAAGGAAAAAAACGACTCAAACTTTCGTACCAGGTTTTACATTATCGTCTGAAGAATTTCTATCTTACTAACCTCACGAGTGAAAGGTGTTTCACTCACTCGCGTAACTGGAATATCGAAAGCTCGGTTCGGCGTTTTCAAGTCGAGACTGTAAACGTTTTTTAGTAATAAAACAGAATTAGCGATTGTGGAATGAACCTCGGTTCCACGTCACCGAAAAATCTCGGTCGAGCAGAATTTTAACGTTTTCTGATGTACCTGCGTATTTTCAAAATGTGAAGCTGGAATGCGAGAAGGGCGAATCACGAATTGTTGTCGCGAATTTTTCGAATTCGACTCATCGTCTGTGCTTCCTGCGTGTCAGAAAGTAGACGTGCACTTCGAAACATGGAAAAATGGCGGATGCCGCGCGGATTAATTTTTTCGAAAAGCATTTTTCGCGAGCTCGTATATATTTCTTCGAAATAATTCCGGGCTTCGTGATAAAGGCACCGCGCGGTAACTTCCGTGTACGAAATTCATTCTGTCGTAGCTTCCGTGCCAGTTTTGTTCGCAGAAGTTCGGGGTTGATTCTCATCCTCTGTTCTCGGTTGTTACTCCTTAGTCCGGACATGACGAGTTTGCCACCCCGAACCTGCTATATGTATGCGTGCGGATATGCAGTTTCCACTTTCCGTATAGTACCTTCAGAAAACGTCTGCTGTCGCTGAACTTTTTCATTTTTCTGGTCTTTTGTTTCGTAGTACGGAAAAGTAGGTATTGTGTGCTCGCATTCAAAAGAGTAACGGTTTTCCATCGCTTTATTTTTCTGATTTCAGCTTCTACGTACCCCTCCCTGAGCTCCGATTCTCAATGTGGTGTCGAAATAATATAAGGAACGAATTTAGCGACCTTTGAAAGATCTGTATTTTATGACCATTTTCACACTGATTCTCATCCTGATACCACCATTTTCGCCTTATAATGTTGTACTGATATCAGAAATGGATTCATTGAATCAAAATGAAATTAAAAATGAGTTAAGCGGCCCCATTGAACATAGGTTTTTGTGGGAAACCTTCAGGAAACGGGGAGTAGACCAAAAATATATAAAAGTAATAAAAGATCTGTACCAAAATGCTGAAGCCTATATAACTCCAGACGGGAAGGCGGATAAATTTAAAATTGGAAGGGGTGTCAGGCAGGGTGATCCGCTTTCTCCTAACTTGTTTAACTGTGTGCATGAGATTTTCCAGAACTTAAATTGGGAAGGGAGAGAGATTAAAATCAGCGGGGAACACTTGAACACTCTCAGATTCGCCGACGATGTTGTAATTCTGAGTAATTCAAAAGCAGAAATCGGAGAACTAGGGGCAAAGCTCTCGGAAGAAAGCGGAAATCAACTGTGGGAAAACAAGGATTTTATCGGAACAAGAAGAAAGGAAAAGTGGAACTAGAAGGGACTGAAGTGCAATGAAAAGACGAATTCACCTACCTGGGATAAAAGGTGTCGTTCAGTAATAAGATGGAAAAAGAACTAAAAACGAGAATAAAGAGAGGAGGAAAAAATATTGGAACTTGAAAGGGATATTTAAACGTAAAATGCCACAAAATACAAAATCTACAATTTGGAATAGCTGCTTCCAGTCAGTTCTAATATACAGCGCCCAAACCTAATACTTGAGAAAAAAGATGTGGGAAGAATACAAAATACACAGAAGTCTATGGATAGGAGCATGCTAGGAATAAAAAAAAGTCAAACGGCTAAATTCGGAAATAAAACAGGAAACGGGCTACAAAACATTGGGTATACAATCAAAAGACTGAATTGGAAATATAAGGGGGGGCGTGTAATAAGATATGATGAGAGTAGGTGGGAAAAGAAGACGGAAGAGTGGGTGCTATGTGGACAAAAGCGATTACAAGGACGACCTCTTACTTGATAGAGTGACGAATTTTCGACGCAGTAAGGACCTCTTTGAAGAAGAATGGCCGCTAACCGCAAAATTTGGTGGGGAAAAAGGGGAGGCTATGCCCAATTTTGAGCCTTGCTGGTACGAGGCGGGAGGAACTCCCCCCCCCCACATCGCGTCTATGCATTAAGAACTATGATGATGGATGTTGTACTAGTATGCTTAAAAACAAAACAAGCGACTGTGAGAATCCCGTATTTTTACTTATGTTGTAGTTGATAATTGTTTTTTCACCCTGACTCTACAGAAAGAACCTAAATGGCCGAATCTGACTTCCTGATCCAACAAGATCGTTAAAAAAACTACAGTACAACTCCGATTGTCCGGAGCAATTGGGACCCTCAGTCTTCCGGATATTGAAATTTCTGGTTAATCGAAAGCTGATTATTTTGACTCAAAAATGCGTACAGAATATAAAGTACATACACCATTTTTGTATTATGTATTTTTTAGGCGTTACGGAACAGTACATTATATATTTCAGAGAAAACGAACAAAAAACTAGGTACATATCACATAGAACAGCATGCACTTCACAATGTAGTCAAATTACGGAGCTTATTATATTTGTACATATTATTCAGTGGAAAAATAATCCGAAATATTTCTTTGGACCAAGAGTGGAAATTTATTTGTGACCAGCCAAGTCACGAATTCTTTTTAACAGACAAAGTTGGGTGGGATCGCTTTCAGGCTGTTTCATACCACTGAAACAAATTCTCGGCGGTAGAAAAGGCCTCACTGTAACTTGGACCCCGTCTTCGTTTGAAATTCCAGTCTCATCTTCCTGACTAACCTCATAATATTCGTGTACCAAAGTCACAATTTCATCGTCATCCAAAAATTGAAAGCTTGGATCATTATCAGCTTCCAACCATTCTTCCGCATCCTCCTATCACATTTGGAAAATCCAGGAATTTTGGGAAACAGCGTAGCAATTTCGACCAAGTCCTTCTCAAGGTTTAAGTCACTTTCAACATTCTCTTCTACTTGTCCCACCAATTTATTCCATGATGCGTTTCGAAGATTTCTGGGCGATACCATGTTCCAACCATAAGGTTCTGGATAATCGGAGATTTACTGTAAATCAGATATTATCATAAACGACCAAGTTCGACCAAGAATAATAACAAAAGACTAAAATTATTAAATTTTACAAAAAGTGACCAAAATTAACCAGCTTTGGCTATAAATGACCAAATACTACGCCGAGTATGGCCAAATCTGATTAATATTGATCAGAAATGGCCAAGAACTAAGTTCAACAAATTCGACAAAAAAAACAAAAATTATCAAAATGGACCAAAAAATGAATAAATCCGGCTGTAAATGACCACACACTACTAAACTGGCCAAATCTGACCTTAATGGATCAATAATGGCCAAGAATAAGGTTGGGCCGATGTGAAAAAATGATAAGGGTATAGAAGGCAGGAGCGTCGACTAAAACTAAAAAATTTAACTGATTATTTAAAATTAAAGAAACAAACTACCTCGTGGATAGCGAGGTAGTAAGAAGGTGTTTACTATGTTCTAGGTTGAATGTTGTTATCTGCTTATTTATGGATTATGGAAGTTTTACTGCATTCATTGACTATAGCTAATAAGTTAAGTCAATAAAATGAGCTTTTCGCTAGCTTCATTTTTAATTCTAACTTCCTAAACTGGTATTGATATAACGAAATCGAATCTGAAATGTTGAAGCTTTGCAGCTAATATTCAGACATAGTACCAAAATATACGCCGGAATGAGAATCATTTATTTTCACCTTTCCAAGTTGCATTCCTAACCGAGAGGAAAAACATTCATAACTAGGACTGTCAAAAATATGCCTTAAAAACACGTGAAATATGCGCATATTTTATGCTTTTTTTGTCGTTAAATATGTTGAAAATACCGTATTTCCCGTTTACAGCAATGTTATTTCGTTATTTCCGGCTGTAATAACTGAAGAACTCAACACTCAACCTTTCATTAGGAAATGCACATTAGCGCTTCTACATTTCGTTTCACATCCCAATAGATGACAGCAGTTGACGGAGAACGAAACTGAACTAAAACTGAACTATGATCTGTAAACAATTCAGTCGTATTTAAAGAGAAAAAAATGATGATGAGGATCAAAATTCGATTGCAATAGGGTGCTTGCAGCGCTGCGCGCGGGCAAACACCCTAAAAACTTTTTCAATTTTACTGAAAATGCCGAATTAGAAAATAATAGAAAATGCTCTCCTCCAACTTTCTCATCCTTAGCTCCGGGCCTGAAAATACCCTCCCCCCTCGTACGTTCTCAAAAATGAATAAATTTGACGAAAACAAGGAACCATTGATGTGCATGATTCTTCAAAATACATGTATTTTTAGTATTGAACGTTTCGGTTGATAGTCCTAGTTCATTATAAAGAAAGTACTCCTGAGACTTAATATTTTAAGATGTACCTATTCGTGAGACTTATTGGAACAGAGCGAAGGTGGGGGAAGAGTATAGATGTGCACATATGTGCCTTTCAAAATTTCGGGTTATAGCCTCCAGTAGACCTTAATAAGTGGGAGTTACTCCTGAATTACTTCAAAAATGAACTTAGCTACTCGAAAAACCCTACTGTCGGTATACCTAATGCTACTGATCCTTATTTTTAGGTTTAGACCTCACGTAGATCCTTCAGGACTGGGAGTGCATCCCAAAAACTCCAAAAATGGGTTCAGCACGTTCAAAAACCAAAGAAACAAATCATTACGTGTATTTATTTGGATTATGTTGGCGGGAATGTATTGAATCATCGAACAGCCCCTAAATTGCTTATTTTGGAACCTCCTGTGCATCTGTATGGACGAGTTGTCTAGCAAGGAAAGATCTTTAATGTTTTGGTGATAATGCAGCCGACATTCGTGTCCAGTGGAATGTAGGCGAATCACTTCGTCTACCTTGGGGATTTGTAGGTCCAAGTGGAGGGTTTCGTTCCGAATGAACCACCGAGCTCCGGCAGTGAGTAGCAGAGTTTTACTCTGAAAGCATTGCACTATTTTCCGGAAAGATTTGCTGGTGCAGCCCCAGACAGGGATGCCATACGTCCAAACGGGTCGGAGAGCTAGCAGCCGCTTATTGTCCTGAGTTTGAGTCGATTTCCGATTTAGGAGCCAGTGCAGTTTACGAAGACTGAGATCGAGTTCTGGGCGTTTAGTGCGAATTTAGATCGAAAATGTTAACCTTTCGTCTGAAGGAAGGCCGAGGTATTTCACTGTTGGTTGACGTGGAATGACAGTTGACTAGGATGTGTGAATGCGGTCGCAGGGCAATTGTGATATTAACAGATTTCTGACTGCTAATTAAGATTCTCCACTGCTGACTCCAGGCATAAAATGGATCAATTGCGGCTGTAGCGTAATCACAAAAAATGGAAAGAAGCACCATGTCGTCTGCAAAGGTAGCCATGGAGCAGTGGAAGGCTGCGGAATATCTGCCGTGTAGATTGCGTAGATTAGGGGACCCAGGACATTGCCTTGAGGTACCCCTGCTGTGATGGACCGAGGTGATGATCGATGATTGCCATACAACACGAAGAATGAAAAGATTATGTACATAGCTGCGTAATAGTGAACAGATGTTGGATGGCAGTAGTCGCGCTAGCTTGACTTCCAGTCCTGTATGCCACTCGCCTGGGCTATATCAAGGAATGCACCCGAGCCAGTATTGTTTTTCATCTAGTCCTCGTAGTCTCAATAAAAGTAAAATAGTCCCAAAAAGTCCCTGTAAAGTTATGGTCCATGGTTATCAAATTAAAGATCTTGAAAAACTGAACCTAATTTATATATTTCTGTTACTCCCAAGCTATGTACAACGGAACAATTTTCAATCAAAATACTTTATTACGATTTTTAAAGTAAATTCTTTTTTTTTTTTCTTCAAAAAATTTAAAATCAACGGGATAGTTTAGAAAATTGAATTTATACTCGAAATAATCTCAAAAAGTTTCTAATAACATCAGTTTTAGGCACACATGTCATTTCTTCGGAAAAATAGTCCAAAAAAGGCCGTATCAAAGTTAGCTCGTTGGTTTCAGAATTTCCTAATTCGTCCAGAAAATCTCAATATACCGAATAGGCTAGACTAGAAAGAAAAAGGTTTTTGCATAAAAATACGGTCCCAGGTGATCAGAATTATGTATTAGGCTGAATATGTTTTTCCCTCGTGAATTTATGTATCCTCGCATGCCCCTCTATCATCGATTATATCTACCAGTCAGTCATAATTTTCAAAATTTCTGAAAGGGTAGCTTCGCGTACGATAGGTAAGAATCTTTCGAGGGTCCCAGCCCAGCTTCATTTGCGTCTATGCTCCAGAGCATTCGTTTTCAGATGAAATTACGAATCTTGAAAGAAGAAAAAGGCTTGGCCGCATAGTCTTCTTGTACAAACATCGAGAAAACGGTGTAGGACCGGGAGCAGTCCGAAACCGTTTGTGAGGGCGAAGGCGACACCGTGGACTGCCCTTCTTTGTGCACTCTGCGTCACTTTACACACGCCATCCGGGTTCGAGTACTTCACGAATGAACGCCACCGCCATTCAGGTGTATTTGGCCTGATCGTTTATTTACCCAGTAGACACCCTGAAACCGGTATCGAGGCGAGATTTTTTTCTCGACTTCCAGTTTCAGCTTCAAACTAAGATATAACTATTATCAGTCCATGTAGTCTACAGTCAAAGGATGGAAAGGTTTGAAATTTCAAAATGCTAATGATTTGGAATGCAATGTGGATGTCAAGTAGCCAACTGGTTTTCAGGATTGCTGAATCCAGTAGTTCTACTGCGGAGTGGACTAGATCACATCATTTCAAAATCAACAAGATAATTCTCTAAAATCACCAAAAGATTATTAGATTCGTGATTTTCTGATTTATAAAATGGTTATCTTCGTTTAGGATCAAGAAAATTACAAAAATCGGACAATATTGTGATGTAAAAGATCACAAAATCATTTATCACGCTTAGATCTTTTTTTCTTTCAAAAGGTATTTTGATCTTTACCGATTTCTGAAATAATCTTCAGATCAAAAGGTTATGTGTGGCGACGCGCAGCCATAAGGCAACTTTTCAGTCAGAGATTAGCCGGTTACAGGGAGATAAGACACGAGATTTCATGTATCTACTTTTAACGTTGTACAGTTTTTAGTATGAAAATAGAGTTTATTCGAGCAGCAAGTTATCGATCTTTTTTTCTCGCCGTAACACGCATCGGCCAAAGTGGTGACCTCGACATACGATCCTATTTTTTTTCCACGTTAGAACGCGATTCTCAGGCACTCGTTTTTCGCGAGTCTTTTTTTCGTTCTCTACAAAACAGTGTAACTCGTAAGAATTCGGCACAAAGTGCAAGCTTGTGCAAGTCCGGGCACATAGTGGAGTGTCGCGACTTGGAAAACGCGTCTATACAAACCGCGCAAGTTTGTTGAAGTTCGGCGAGCTGATAACTTTCGGGCGGCGGCCAAAATGTCCAGCAGGGACGAGAAGTCCTCAGATCCAGACACGATGAAGCGAGAGCTGCCAATATCGTCTGGCTCCGGGCCCACGTACGTGGAGCGAATCGCCGTCAAGATGCCCCAATTCTCGAAGGATGATATCGAGTTCTTCTTCTACCAGGCAGAGGCCAGTTTTGCACTCAGCAATGTCACCAGTGAAAGGACCAGGTACCATCACGTTATTACCGCAATACCACAGGAAATACTGCGTGATGTGGCGGAAATAGTACGCAACCCGCCGGAGGCGCCATACACTGCGGTCAAGGAGAAATTGGTGAGCATTCACGCAGACAGCGAAGAACAGCGCATCCGGAGGATCCTGCAGGGGTTGACCCTAGGAGACCGCAAACCAACAGCACTGCTACGAGAGATGGAACACACAGCCCAAGGTAAGGTGTCTCTAACTATTATGCGCACTGTCTTCACTTCGTTACTGCCAGAAGACGTACAGCGAATACTGGCACCATCTTCCTCACCACTGTCTGAGATTGCTGTCATGGCCGATAAGATCATGGATGTAGGTCCAGCCAGGTCAGTAGCAGCAACCAGCATGGCAGCTACAGCCAACCCGAGCGCGCCGGTAAACCAGCAACAACTAAGCGAGCTCGTCAATGCGCTCAACGACTTGCGCAGAGAGGTGGCAGGATTGCGACAGGGGCAAGCTCGTCGTAGTCGTAGCCGCAGCAACAGTCCGTATCCGAACCGGTCACGAAGTAAGTCCGGGGGGCGAAGAAAATTCGACACTTGCTGGTACCATTTTAAGTTCGGCGGCAGCGCACGAAATTGCCAGGATTGGTGTAAGGAGTGGTCCGAGTTCTCTGCCAAGGGCAGCGATAAACAGTCGGGAAACAAGTAGGCGCGTCCCAGAGCGCCGCTGGAGACGCCGAAACAACCTCCCGGCGCTTATTCATCCGTGACCCGAAAACAAAGCAGTACTACCTCATCGACACGGGTGCGGACGTGTCGGTGCTCCCAGTAACGCGGGGAAGACGACCAACTCCCAGCGCTTACAAACTGTATGCAGCCAACGGCACACCAATTAATACGTACGGCCAAAATGGTTATCTTCGTTTAGGATCAAGAAAATTACAAAAATCGGACAATATTGTGATGTAAAAGATCACAAAATCATTTATCACGCTTAGATCTTTTTTTCTTTCAAAAGGTATTTTGATCTTTACCGATTTCTGAAATAATCTTCAGATCAAAAGGTTATGAATGTTAGACAAAATCATGATTTACAAATAGAAAAGGTCAAAAAGATTGAATACAAGATCATAATCTTTTTTATGATCTAATAATTTTTTCATAGTGATATTTTGATCTGAATTCGTGATTGTTTTATTTTTTAAATAGTCTGCTCTGATCTTAAATAACCGGGTTCATGATCTTATCCATCCCTCGTTTTAGCCTGGGATGGACAAGATCATGATGATGAGGTTATCAGTCTTACGACAGATTTGATGAGGCTCTCCATTTTTCCCTATCTCGTGCGAGTTCCTTTACTTCCAAATAATGACGCCTTTCTTTTTGTAAAAGAAGTGGTATGTCTCGGTCATTTAGTAACTTTCACAAATAAAACTGAAAATGAAGTGAACAGACGGATCAGTATTGCATGGGGCAAATATTGGGTATGAAACATATTTTTTAATGTCCTTATAATAACAAACTAAAAGCCTTACATATTTAATGTACATAACCTGATGATATGCCAGGGATAGTAGTTCCGGGTTGTCGGCATGGGGTGGTGTCTGTGGAAAGGATCTTTGCTATAGCCTATGCTGTACGAAAGTGATCATTAGATGAAAAAATATTACACAAAATATAAATCACCCAATATAAAATGCAAAGATCAATATTAAAAATGAAATTAATAAATTAGCAACACAAAAATAAAGCAAAAATGTATGGGAATCCAAAGTATCAAACATATCATTGAAAAACAAAACTGGAAATGGGCTGGTCATGTAAATAGGTTAAACGATAACAGATGGTTCTATCAGGCCTTTTTTTGTCACTTCTTTTTTGGGGGCACGCTAATTGATTTTGTATTTGGATAATCAAATTCTTTCATTTTTTTCAGTTTTTATGGTAATTTTTCGATATTTTCGAAATTTCCTTTGGGGGCACTGTGCCCCCACAAAAATAGGCCTGGGTTCTATAGACTCACTGTATGGAACCCATATAAAAAACGAAAAAAAGGACGACAGACAACTAGATGGAAAAACGACATAGTAAAACTGTTGCAAAATAAATAGTAACTATCGAGAGAACAGAGTGGAACAGACTGGGAGAGGCCTTTGCCCTGGACAGGGCCTGATAGGAATAAGGAAAAAGAGGATAAATGAAATTTTAATAATTATAAACTAAGCTAGCCATATTTCTGTGAAAATAAAGGCTATTATTACGCCTTTCTTTTTAGAACTTTCTCGTGATGATGCTCCCCCAAGTTGCTCCCTTCCGGACATCCAAATGGGGAGCTTTTTACGTCCGGAAAAATGATCCTATTGGAACGTCATATCATCAGTAGTTCATATTTGAAAATGCGAAATTTCCTGGAAGAGATTCTGTTGTAGTTGTCGCGATTTCAACGAAATTTAACCTTATAGACGGCCTTTCTATTTTTTATAATTTTATTATGCTCAAACCTCCTCACCGCGGCAAGGTATCACCCAAGAGGAGGTACAAGATCATATGATCTTGAAATCGATAAGATAATGTTCTAAGATCACCTTAAGATCATTAAATTTGTGTTTTGAGTGGTCGTGATTGTTTTCTGATTTTCTGATTGCTAACGTAATCTGAGATCACCTTGAAATCATGAAATTCGTATTCTGAGTGATAGTGATCGTTTTCTGATTTCTAAAATGATCTAACATCGAAAAGATTACAAAAACCGAGCAAAATTGTATTCTAAAAATTTAAGGGATATAAGGTCATCATCTTTTTATTCTTTTTCTTCAGCATTATTTTTTCATCCGAATCCGTGATCTTTTCCAATTCTTAAAAATGATACGCAAATCTTGATATAAGAATCAAATAGATTAAGAACATAATCTTTCTCATGATCTATGATATTTTCTCAAAATGATCTTTTGATCTTTATCCCTGATCTCTTTTAATTTTTTCACATTATATCAGGATGTTATATGTGTACTACTGGTTTTTCCCATCCTTGGTCTTATTAGAGACAAGAGGGAAGGGAAACTAGCTCAAAACTGAATCAATACTGAATGAATTTCTACTGCTGGGCTTGAGCGAGAGGTGTATGGGGAGTGTCGCATCCCAAACTGTTCGAAAAGTTAGCTTTTCGTGGATTTTATTTGCCAGTCTGCGACATTGCGAAAGTAAAGGCTTTTGTTTTATGTTTCAACTGTAATTTTCTATATTTTTATGTTTTAGTCGGTATTTTTGTTGCCTCCTCTCTACCAAAAAACAAACTTATTAGCTACGACCCTAATAAACTAATAGGGTTTCAAAGTCGCTGAATTTAGTTTCGATATTAGTTTTGCCCGAAAGTGAAAATCAAGGAACGAGTGGAATTGATGCCATATGGATATCAAGTAGTATGTTTTCAAAGTCCATGAGTTTAGTTTTCAATTTAGTTATACTCTAACTTGGGATTCTCGCTTCGTTCATATCCGTTTTCCCTGTTACACACTGTCCGCTTCACGTTCTGTCTTTGTGGCTTGTTCAGATTCGCAAACTGGTTTAAATGTCCGTTTTTATGACTGTTTGTTTGCCTCATTCCTAATCTGACTCAGGCTGGCCACCAAGCTGTGGTTGGCTGTCAGGCTGGCTCTCTGCCACTATTTCTGTCTCAGATCTTAGTATTTTTTTTTTCAAACGGTGAACGAGGTGGAGAGGGTGAGGGTCGGGTATTTAGCCTGCAGCTGAGAGACATGAAAGTACCTAGTAGGTATTTTTAAACCAACTTGAAAATGTCTCTTCCCCAGACTGTTCCACGTACACCACTTACATCTTCAGTATTTTCCTCATATCCAGTAGCTGTACATGATTTAAGAATTCGAAAAAGCATTTTAAAATTCGTTTTCGAATACTGTGCAATAAGGTGCTACGACGAATGCGAAAGCGAAATATGAATAAGGAGCCCTTTGTGTGCCAAGTGAAAACAAAGGTAGCGAACCCATTAACGGCGTAAGTTGTGTGAGTCTTCAAAGAACTGGAATGATTCACTTCTCAATTATAAAACTTATTTACTGTTTGTTTTCCTCGTTATCTTTAAAATGATGCGGGGAAAAACCTAGCAATTTTTGAGACTAAAATTCATGCCGATATGATTTTTTCGTTTCTTTTTCCTAATAGATGTTTTGAGAGATTCCTCCATTTTTTTAAATTCACATATTCTGTTAGCAGGCATCAACTGAGTACCCGATTTCCAAAAAAGTTCTATATTCATGCCGATATGATTTTCTCGTTTCTTTTTCCTAACAGATGTTTTTGGAGATGCCTTCATTTTTTTTAAATTTACTATTTTGTATACTAGCATCAACTGAATATTCGATTCTCAAAAAAGTTCTATCTCAATTTAGAATCCCTATTAGCGATAGAACCTTTTTGAAAACTGGGGCTCAATTATACTTTTCCCGTTTGTCTCTTTTTCGGTCCTTCGTATTTTCTTGGCTCTCTACCGAATTTTACTGACTCATAATACATACTCGTATGAAGTGTGTATCCCCTACACAACTGAAATCAGGTGGCCTTACTATGCAAGGCCATTGTATAATTTGTTCTCATTTTAAAACTTCAAAATGAGGAAAATGATATTGAAAATATTCGAGTTAGTTGACGAGGAAAGAGATAAGGAAGGACCAAAGTGGTAAAACCTTGTTTCATTTGAATCGGGGGAGGGGGATCATTGTCTCTGAACCGTGTGTTTTAATGTTAAAATATAATGGGAGATGTTAGTCCAACATGTAGCGAATGTGCGCCTCTCTTGGCTGGGGCGAGAGACTCGCTATTGAATATGATGTATCATTTCGTCGATCGTGAGCCCTTTATGAGAGATTAGTATTGTCACCTTGAACTTCCAATTTATTTCGCGTTTTGATAGGCACGTAAAACTACCAATTTAAAAAGAAATTCTTCTTGGAAAATCAAATTCAAAGGAAAGTAATTGTTCTTAACTTCGGCTGATGAAATAATATGCCTTTCCCATTTCCTGGTTAGGTACAACAAAACAAACTTCAGTTTTCCGATTCCCATTTCAGGTCTACCCCGTAGAGGCAAATTGTGAAACGTTTAAGTGACATGACTCTCGCATTACTTCGGAGACTGTCTTGTTCCGCAGCCGACGGCGTAAATCCGCGGAAGATGTAGCAATTTTTTGTTGTTGAAAAATTCGTGCACCCACCGCACTATCATTTTATGTTTTCACTTCTACCCTTTAGAAGGAGCGGTTATTAGCGGTATCAGAGAGAACCCGGCCAACGGTTATTTTTACATGCGTAATTAAATACGTGGCTGAAAAGTCAGCGCGAGTCAAGCCGTCGAGAGTGCTGCCTTTCCAATTTTTGCCCCTCTTCTCCATCTGAAACTGTGAGGTACTGTGCCAAGGATGAAACTAATTTTTTCGTTCTTTGGAGGAGCAATTGTTTCTAGACAACGGAGGCGCGAGATATTGTGGTTGTCTGAAGTGCATACGAGTCTGCTTGACGACATTGTGTAATGAGAAATGTAAAGGATTTCGTCGAGTGTCGAGCAAATACTTTGCTAACTACACCCCTTATGACACTTCACTTTCTAACAAGGGTACTGTCATTCATTTTCGAGTGCCCGTTTTTTCCTCCTCTTTTTTCCGTGTGTATTTCTTTTTAGTTTTGTTTTTACTCTCGTAGCATTATGTGTGCTTTCAACTAACGGAACGAACGGTGGAATGCATCGTCAACAAGCGTTACTCGAAACTTATCAAACAATTCCTGCACCGAGTGCTTTGTTGTACTGTACTTTTTACTCGCCTTTCGACTCCGACGCAAACTGCACGATTTTTTTCCTAGAAAAGAGGAAGAAGAAAAAAAGGGTTACTAACAATGAAGATTTAACAAATGCTCTTTTGTATAATTTTTGTTCTACTTCTAATGGATTTTGTGATATATAGCAAAAGCCAGAAAAGTGTATTGCATTAGTGCGGACGGTTTCTTTAGCGTCAAAAAATGTTCATTACTTTGCTTATATAGAAACTCGTACGCTACCACGTCCTATAAATCAAAAATACGAAGACTGTCCGGCTTTTTCTTTTTGTTACTATCGCGAAATGAGAGTCGTACGTTTTGTGCCGTTTCAAATACCAATTTTCAGCTTGGTGACTCGCCTAATGTGGATGGGTCAACTGATGGAAAACAGGCCGTGTACCGTGCCCATTTTGTTGTAACGTTACGAAGTTATGGCCAGTAGACGAACTAGATAACACTTTATCATCTTTCCTATGATCTGCACTTCCCCTTCGGCACTGATGCGATGCCCGAAAGGGTAGTTTCCGGTGCTGGGGGTGCGGTGTCTCAGGGGCCACTTTGGCATGCGTACATCGCCATACGTCCCACCACACCATGATCTGCACTTCAGATGAGAAATTCGCCGAGCCGTACTCTTTCTAACTCAATAAAATAAACCAGCTCCTACTCTCCACTCGCTACCTCCTCTCCATCTAGTCCTCGCATCCCTCCGTGCCCTTGGTCTGTGCAGCAAAAAGAGACACGTTAATTGTGAAAATGAATTAATAAGATTCAGATGCCGCAAATGAAAATGCAGAGAACAAGTGTTGAGCTTTTTCATGTTTTCAAATGCAGAAGATTAGCTAAAATTCCAAATTTTTTATGTGGGAAGGGTTAATGTATTTATTTTTATTTTATTTTTCATTTACAGCCTTGAGTAGGCAATTTTTCTTTTTCCTTGATGATAATTGAATGATATTTAGGTGAGTCACCGTCTACTCCGCCTACCTACGTGATTCTGTCCAGGGCATTATGAGACCTATGAAGGTCCACGTATCGCCCGATTTCGTCAACCCATTTAGTTGCCAGATTACCTCTTTTCCTCTTTTTGTCGAGTGGTATCCAGGCTGTTACTACTTGGTTCTATTTGTTTCGGTTCCTCCTCATCATAGTATGGCAGTCCAGGGAATAAGGTCCCATTTTGTTGATATAGAGGTATAAGTACCGGCATATACTGAATAAAATTCGTGACAAAATGAGACATTGCTGAGCTCTCTAGCTTCAAAATTCGCCGAGATATGGCTGTTTGAAGTTGAGGTTTCAAAAAATCTGATTTTGAGAAAAATGCAGTTTGAAACGTTGAAAAAGGACGAATAATTATGGATTCAAATTGCCATATCTCTGAAACAAATAAAGCTAGAGAGCTCTGCGAGGTCTCATTTTGTCAAACATTTTACAAAGAGTTTCGTCGACAAAGTGGGACCTCAGAAATCTAATACGAAATGAAAGAGCTTGATTTAGAGGTGGGTTCATGTTTTCGTCTGTAATGGACGAACAGAAGTAGACAGAGAAAAACGGATAACGTCTAAAAAAGAGGATTTACTCTAACCAAAATCGTCACGAATCCCGATTTTGACAGTTTTAACCTTGATTCACGAAAATTGCTGTATCTCAAAAACTAGGGTGGACAAAGTGGGACCTTATTCCCTGCACTGCCACTTACTCGCATAAATGAACTTCAGCTTTTTGACGGTACGACCTAGGCTATTGGTTTTACTTTTTATTTCTCAAGCTGACTCTGTCCCTCCGCCTGGTATTCAGAATGCTTCTCAACGTGGCATATTGAGTTTTCTTCAGCTGCAACAATTGTTTTTCCAGCTAGTGACCATGTTTGGCAGACATAGCAGAGTACTGGAGTTATACACATTTCTAAGACTTAAATTTTTGCTTTCAGGTGGATTTTATATCTTAGAATGTGTTTTAGTTCCCAAAAAGCCCTCCATGCATTTGCTATTCTTGATCTCAATTCTTTGGATGACGCTTGTTCGAACGAGATTTTCTGGCCTAAATATTTTGTATTCTTTGATCCTTTTAGTTTCCAGACCATCACCCCTGATAGACTCTACATCTCTCTCATGTGTAATTCATTTGGTTTAAACGCATTCGTGCATAGAAACTCTGACACATGCAGCTTTCAGTTTCCTCCCCATTTTGATCAAATCTGTAAGGTGATCACTTATTAATGTGGGATTGTCTGCAGAAAGTAGATTATTAAGGAGTTTCCCGTTGATTTTTAACCCCAATACCTCGCAGTCTGTTGTATAACTGTTCCTCTAAAATCGCGATGTTCTATATCAGCACTAAACTGCTTTGCGTAATGTTCTCAGATTTTTGCAACCTTGATTTAAAAATTTAGTCGCCTGTAACATAAAATTAATTTACGAAAAAAAATTGATACATGACAATAATTTATTGTTGATAAAAAAATGAGTGCGCAGATTTCACTTTTCAGTCTTCGTTAATTCCTATATGTGACTTCAACAGTAGCAACTTTCTGCATGTACAACGATTTCAGTTGGCCCCACCCTCCTTCAAAGTTCTGTTAAGATGAATTGGAGAGGCTTTCGCAGCTTTAGGTAAATGGTAACCAATAACAAAATTTGATGGGAAAAAATGAGGACCCGAGGGTCAAAAGTAGGGAGATTTAATATTGAATGACTCATAAATAATATGACAAATAGGCTTGATTGACATTGCTATAACCTTTTTGATATGGCTAGTGCCCTGATGTCATTAATAACTCGTTAACTGATATGTCTGATTTGATACCTTTATATTATATGTTTGGGTATCTTTATCCCTAAAGACTTATATGAATAATGAGAATTATACCATTGAATTGACTTTTGCTTAATAAGATCAACACGCTAGAATCTGAATTTATTGAAGGAACTAATGTGCTAGGATTGACTGACTAGACTGATAACTTGAATTGAATGATTAAATTATTATATTAATAATGCCTAAATTGACTGCAAGACTGTAACCAGCTTCTTGTATGAAGAGGCAAAGACAGTTTTTAGAAGAGCATAGTAGGAGAGAGGAAGGAGAAAAAGAAAATTTTCTGCTTTACTATGGATCAACATTTTTCTCATACAGGCAGTGTCTTATTTCTTTCTTGGTTGTGACTGATCAAATCTATAGGACTGAAAAGACTGATGAATAATAAGATTAGTGTGGCTGAATTCATCGATAAAGCCGAAAAGATGAGTTGACTGATAAGAATAATATGGCTGGTGAAACGATACCACTTTTATAACTGATAAGATTGATATTCCTTAATTGGCTTAGTAAACAAGTGTATGATTGATGAGACCTAGTTCAGGGATAATAAACTACCCAGGCGCCGAGGCCACTTGTTGGGCAAATCACGTCCTGATGTCATCGGGGTGATTCGCCCGCGAAATATCTCAATTCTCCTACTTATTTTGTAGCTGAGTAAGAAAATATTACTCATTGTTTTTCACAGATTTGTATTACTCTTGACCTTAGTTTTTGTATAGTGTGGGTATTGACTTACCATCCTATTTGAAATTTCTAAGTTAGTGATCCCTCATTAAATTTTATTTTAACATTTTATCTATTATAAAACCAAAAGATTGTACAATAATTAATATTTCATTATTTTGTTGCTCTATTATAGTTACTCCAGCGGGCTTTCTTATTAGCAATTTTAATCACTGAGAGAATTAAACCTTATCGTTGAAAAATCTGTTTGCTTGATCTCATGTTAGCCCAATTATTCGATCAAAAAATGATCGTGGTTAAGACCGAATCAAGCATATAAGATTATGTCAGATCTCCTCTATGACGTTGAAGCTGTGTGGGTTACGTTCAAAATGGCCCCTTACTGTGTAATCTATCACCCTTGGACCTACCTGACAAAAAATAATAAACCTGAGTTGACTAACATGACTTATGTGCCTGACTGTATACCTGGATTGACTAGATAGTTTTGAAGATTACTTCTGAACTACATACTCTCAACAAACTAGTTGAAGTACTGATTTCTATGAAACCCACCGAAACTGCAAAGTAAAAACAGCGAAAGTTAGCTCGGTACAAAGTGTGCTGAATGAAATTTGATAAAGATAACACCGAACAGTAATTGAAACCCACCAAAACTGCAAAGTAAAAACCGCGAAAGTTAGCTCGGTTCAAAGAGTGCTGAATGAAATTTAATAAAGGTGTCATAACACCGAACAGTAATCAGCCACCCAAAATATTTGGCAAGTCTCCTTATATGTGATAGTAGAGTTTTCACAACTTACTTGTGATTTATTTTTGAATAAATGAAGAAGTAACGAGGATCCTAGCTCTCGACCTGGACATTGGTTTTGTTGAACTTGCAGTTTCACTGGAGAAACACAGTGACTTTCTATAGTATTGTTCATTATTATACTCAGCGGAATTTAGGAAATCTACGCAGCTTTTCAACGAGCTCTTCTTGGCGAGAAGTGAATCCTCAAAGGAGATCATCTGTAGGAGAAAATTTTAAAATTATTTGTTTTGAACCAGCCCCACTGATAACAGCTGTTACTACTGTGCAGACGTCAGAGAGAATGATTCTGCAAGATTGTCTGTTGAACATGAGTGACGTAAACCCACTGCAACCATCAGGAATCGAGCCCTTACTGACTAGCTTTTCAAATGCCAAAAGTCAGTTATTGTGCTTCAGTCTGATATCCCGGCGCCATCTAACGGCTTCGTGAAAGTACATATATAGTTCCTCGAGTGAGGAAATGTTGTTCATCTCTTTTCGGTGGTATATATAACAGGAAGTGTGAAACCAATGAGTACTGCTAGTCCACGGTTCCCCCGGGGGTGGTCACCTCAGTTCATGAGTATACAGCGATACATTTCGCGCGATATTCCTTAGCCTCGCGGATAGACTATCGAACTTTTTTTTTGTTGAAAAAATGGTTGTTATTTACGTGGACTTGTCCGCGTGATGACAGAATTACGACAACAGAGCACACGTACTCGTGTGTTCGCGTAAATCAAAACCCACCGCAGCGCCGTACCATCACCCTCGGACGTACAAAACTTCCGAAGCGTACCGACGAAATATTATTATGTAAAAACATCTACTAAGTGATTTATTATTGCTGGCTGTACACTTTTCACGCAGCTTTTACGCACCTCTTTTGTTCGCATAGACCTTCGTGTACGCTTTGCCGATCATGTACATACTCGTGGATATCCGAACGACTGGTACGGTAACCATGTTCATGGAGCAACGGAGCGAAAATCATGCGGCAGAGTGAACTAGCGAGCTTGTCGACACTGAGCCATCCTGTCTCCTACTCTGCAGCTACGAAAATAAGAGAGGATTTGGAGGTGTATCCACTGTTCTACTATTACAGTGGCCTGGAACTTTCGGTATCTGTAGGCTACACACGAGCCCTAGAAAAAAGCACAGTCGAAACATTCAATATCTTTAGGCTATGCGCGACCCCTAGGAAGAAGCACGGTCGTCGATTTTAGTTTTCGTGATAAGGGAGAAAATATCGATGGTGAAGTAGAATTGATCCATGTTTCGATTTCAGTGTACTGATATGAAGTGAACTCCTCTGCTGCAGCTAGAGTACCTGGAAACAACCGTGTATGGACATCCGCCATATTGAGTCCAATCGCGCCCGTCAATGCCAAATTGATTACCGGGTACGCTCCGCATAGTCGGATTCGGCATCAACGGGCGCAGTTGGACTCAAGATGGCAGATGTCCATAATCGGTTGTTTCCATCAAGTGCTCTACTGCCGCCAGCTACCACTAACAGACACGAGCTCAGCTGTTATTTAGTAGACGAGTGCAAGAAGGATCAACTCGCTCTGTGGTAATTTGATCGGTACTTTTCCACGAAAAATTGAATATAACTCCATTAAAAAAGCGTAAAAGTTTCGAAAGTGTTTTTCCTTCACTAGTCAGTGAACCAATGGCTTAATTTCTATGTAAATTCATCACTCTTTATTTCATAAAAAAAACTTTCCGATTCTACTAGAAAAAAATTTTCCGGTATTCAAATTTAGTTGTCTTCAATATGTAGCAGAGCAAAATACGAAACCAGGAAGTCCTGCCACGGGACCCAAATAATACACAACTGTAATTTCAGCCCGCTTTTCGCCGCTCACGACTGATAGATTTTTCGCGTAGACAGTTTGAAGGGAGGGGAGTTGGGGGATTTACCTCCTCTTGACTATCAGATGTCCTCACGATCTCTTGCAACAAAATTTTACGCTCTTCCAGATTGTCGCAGCTGTGTAGGCTCTGAAACACTTCCAGAAATGTTTATAGAAGCTAAACTCGTTCGAAATTATGTCAGACTTTTAAGGAAGTTTGTAGCTTTGTTTGAGATTCATCATCGCTTCTTTCTAACTCACTAAGACACTCTATGACTGTTTCCGGTCGATTTTCACGAAGTTTTCTGGTTTACTTGAGTATTAATCCACTAACATCTCCAGTGATCGTAAATTTTCTCGGCATTTCTCGGGAATTAACTGCCGAGGATGTGCGATAGTCGTAAATTTCCTCCGAGTTTCCGAAGTATTAACGCCGTCTTATAATTTTCCTTTTCGGAATATTTGTAATTCCATGTTAATGTGGTCTAGTATGTCGCAAATTTGGAAACGCTGTACTCTTGATCACTAAATGTATTCCTTTTGGAGTGCAAATACACCGGGTAAAGATTCTTAATATCGGAAAGTATTCGAAGCTCCCCAAGGAAACTGAAGCCTAATAAGAGATGTCTTACAAAAAATCTACAGTTCTGCTGAAAATCCAAAAAATGAAGTTCAGCCTGAAAAATTGATTCAAGTATGAAAATTTCTTCTCATCACCGCAACAATAAAGTAGCTCTAACGCAGAATTTGCTTTGAAAAATGTTTGAAGGTCAATGCACGCTGTTACTATTCTGGAAAAAGGTGAAATTCATATAGTGGATACGGCTTGAAATACGTCCCTATTTTCCATGGTTCCTTTGCTATATGCTTTATGTGTATGAGATGGTCAGTTACCTACTATAATTAACACAATTGTAATTTTTCCGACAGTCTGCCGGTAATTTATTCAACTAGTGTAATTTTGCATTTCAATTTAAAATGCCAGGTGCCCTGACGACTGAAGGTATGTTATTGGATTTGTGCGCTGCTGAACATCATCAAATTCAATTGTATACATATACGGAGCTCACCGAGAATAAACTGTAATTGACTGTCACTGAACTACTCAACTGATGTCCTTCCTGGCTGATCGAAGGAGCGAAAAGGAGAGTGAGTCATGAGAATAATAAGAAAAAGAACGTGGTTTTGAAAAGATCAGGAGTGTGAGAGACAAAAGACATTTCTAAGACGCTCCCATTGCATTGTACTTCGCAGGATGTTAGTATGTGACTTATGTACAACAAGAACTATGTACAAAATAAGGTAAGCAACGTTGAAAAGTCAATCGCGGTGGAGAGCATCGCATGTGTACGCTGATGTACGTATGCCAAATGTACCCTTGCGACGCAGCACGCCAGACCTCAGAATTCACCCCTTTTCTCAGCGTACAGAGACCACATATGCGAGAAAACCAGTTACGTTCAATCTTATAAATAAACCGACGGAGAACAAATTTTGCTTAAAACTTGTTTCATATCTGTAATAAATCTCCAGCAGGGTGTCTATTAGAATTGATAAGTAAAACAAGATGACTTATGCAATGTTTTAGGAGCCTCAAAAACATTTTCGGCTCGTTCTGATCGTGTACTTTTCCGCCGCTTCCCTACTCCATGTATGCTGCATATAAGACATCACTCCGTTCACTCGCTGACTATTCACTCATAGTCGATGTCTGTACAATAAACGTATGTTTTTTTTTTGTTTTTTTTTGTTTTTTTTTCAGTTACTTAACACGAGTATAGAATGAACATTTTCAGATGACTGCAAGCGAAAAAAGAGGACTTTAGATGACTTAGATGACCTCTTTTCAAAATAGATGACTTCAGATACCTAGATGACTTTGATGACCGGTAGACAACCTTTCCATATTTTGAGTGAAAACTAATTTTTTACGAGAAGGGTGTGTTAAACCCTCTTTTTCAATAAAAGACTAGCACCTATGGCCCGATATGAGATTCTTGATATGTTGCTTAACAGACCATCACTATTTTCAAATACACACATACTGATACGAATATTTACCCATCATACATTAGTTGAAAATTAATAAACTGACAGCGAACGTAAGCGGTAAACCGCCATTCGGTCCGAGGGTGAGTTTTTCAAGCGGGAGCTCGCGCGACCACCCTCGTATTTTTGAAAATCAAGCTCGGAAAGTTTTGGGTGTTGGACCCAACGACCCGCGCTGAAATTCGTTACTAACAAAGCTCGTCTCGATAAGACGTTAGCAAGGAAATTTTGGTTTCCAAAGAATTCAAAAATGAATTACCTCGGGGTCATTTCTATTATTCCGCAGTTATTCTTGTTGCCGCTTCCCTTCGAGTTTGCGAACTCTCTAGCTGTACAATGAGACGTGGACTCGCGCATCAAGGCAACTCGCAGCAAGTCGCAAACTTTGTGCCGGCCGACGCTAAAAGTACGAACTATTATAATTTATGGCTTCGCCTCGAGCGCCAGCCACCGGCAGCTGAATTCTTATCGAAAAATTCGACTTCAATTAGAAGTAATTTAGGGAACGAGTATCGTTTACTTGCCGGTTCGGACACAACCGACGCGACGACGACGGTCGGTGTTCCCTATTTTCACCCACCCACGCACCCCCACCCCAATGTCTAATTAAGCGTCTCCTGGCCAACAATTTAAAACGGGATTAATCCGGATAATTGGCTAATTGAATACGATGCCGGCGAGTAAAAAGGCGTTGGCCATTCCACCGAGAGTCTCCGCGCGGTACTTAAGTGTGAGCATACTTAAGCTTTCGCAAAACCGAAGTTTAATGTTTCAGTTTCATCGCCGATTAAATTGTTACACGCGAAAGGGGGTGGCGATTAAAACTTTACCAAACTCGCGGTATACTATCGCTTTGAAAATGATACGAATACGTCTAGAAAATCTGTATTATATAGTATACGTTTATTTTCTTCGCGACCATTTGACTCCCTTCTCTTCCCCTCACACTTGAAATGCAAATCTAATATGTTCGTTTTGTACAGTGCCGAATTAATACAATTCGAACGAGTTATCCAACTATTATTACGTAAGTTAAAACAGTTTATGAGCACGAGCATTTCTACGTTTCTTACCAAAAAGAACGAATCCATGCAACGAAAATTAGTGGCTGCCCGCAGGGAGGAGTACGCTCTCCCTTATTGTACAGCCTGGTGGTCAACAATTTGCTAGATGAAATATGAATGAATGGTCACAAAATGTGTATACACACAAGGCTATGTTGACGATTTCGCTGTGGCGGTAACTGACAAATTTCCGAGGACTGTTGTCGAGCTGACGTAGTGGGGACTCCGATGTGTAGAAAAATTGTACGAAAGAAGGGTTATCGATACTATGATCACTCTTTTCACTCGCAAAAGTAAGGGCAAGGAGTTCATTAAGGTGCAATACAAATGAAGAACATTAGCTCTCACAAGAAAGGAGAATTACTTGAGTATATCATAATCAAAAACTTTCCTTGACAGATCACGTCTCAAAGCATATAAGAAATGGATTGAGGCTCTTTGGGCTTGCCATACCTTTGTCGGCAGGACCTCGGGACTCTCTTCCAAAATGATGCACTGGATACTGAGAACAGGAGGTTGAGAATTACCATGTCCAAGGCGATCCTTTCACATAGGTCTTGTATGGAGAAAACCTTGTTTTTTTGCTTATTTTTTTAATTTATAACGAAGCACCAGTATGAGAGACCCCAATTTTCACGAAAAGTGCTCCCCTACTCCATGACGTTCCACCCTTGGGGATTTTTAATCCCATCTTCTCCTCCCTTCTCTAATACCATCAACATAAACTCTTGAGTTTTTCGTGTTTCTTATTTTCTTGAAGCAGTGAGCATGTTTAACTTTTGGAACTGATATGAAACCACATTTGAACTTGGGATGTCATACGTATGGTGTTCGAAGTCAGTATAATCAATTTTGCTATTACACTGAGTCTTCCTCGAAAATAGGTGAAGCTGAGGGTGAGGTAAAGAGGTCAAAGTAAATTCAATTGTACTATCTACGTCGAAGAGTAGGTTTCCAAGATCGTTAAATTCATTTTCAAATGTGAATCACTTAAGAATCCGATGTAGGTGTCGACTAGCAGGTTGTCATGGTCGCTGATCTTATTTTTGGTAGTATTCTCACTCTCGATTGAAAATTGGTAGATTTGGGAGAAGGGGCAACGATATGTATCAGTTCAAACTGGTTTAGAGAGTCGCTAGATTAATTTATAACAATATTTGTACTTGAAAATGAAAATTAATTGTGGGGGGGGGGTCCAAACATTAACCAGTTGAGCAGTTGAAAAATATGTATTGAATAACAGGGTTTCGGGCCGCTAATTTCAATCAGTTTTGATATAACTTTTATACATTCAAATGAAGATTGGTTGACTGGAGGGAACGGAGCAAAGGTTAAAATGGGAGAAAATAGAGTAGGCTTATCGAATATTAGGTTTTCAGGGTCGCTTATTTCATTTTTAATGTTTTGACTTGAAAGTAGGAATTGGTTGACCAAAGGGAGGGTATGTAGCCGGAAACGGAAGCGAAAATGAAGAAAAAAGAACAACTTTTATCGAAAGTAATAAAAAAAGAAAACTAGCGACCAGGAACTTGTATAAGAAACTAATTAAAGGGCAAGAAATCAAAATTACATTTGCCATTTTACTTCAAGGGCGCAAATAGGCAAAATACTGTACACGGGTGCAGGAATATCTTTGCTGCGCCTGAGAACGCGGAGTATGTTATACATATTGCACATTCACAGGCGCAGCAAAGATATTCCTGCACCCGTGTACAGTATTTTGCCTATTTGCGCCCTTGAAGTAACATGGCAAATCTGAGTTTTTATTCTCTACCCCTCAATTATGACCCTGCAGTTGGGTGACAATTTCTGGGATATTTTTAACGTTCAGTACAATTCGATCTAACTTTTCCCCGAGGAGGGTATTGGGCAGTTTTTGAGACTAACTAATATTTTTCAATCTTCTGTATATGTTTTAAGAATTTTTCTGACTCTCTCAGACCTGCTTAAAACTGTTCAAAATTCGCGTAGCACACATTCAGATGAAAATTTGGAACCTTTGAAGCTTGTTAAGACTTGTACTAGATTGATCCTTAAAACTAACGCAGACTCTTCCAACTTTCTTAAGATACTGTTAGGCTATTATCTAAAAGACGCACTGATTCTTGGAGACCCGTTCAAGATCTTTTACGATTTTTTCAGGCTATTGTGATTGTTCAACTGTTCTAGACGTGATTAAGACTTATAAACACTCGCTAAGAAGTTCCAGACTCTTTGTGACATTTCAGGAGGTGCTGAAGACTCTTTCAGTCTCTTCCAAATTTTATCACGACTTTTCAGGATTTCGCCTGTCCGTTTTTGTCAATCTACTTACTAATCTGTCTGGTAGGCTGTCTGGCAGACGTCCATCATGTATCTCGGGATCTAGCGTTTATATTTGTGGCGATGGAGGTGGTTTGGTATATGTTACGCAGTGTTGTTAGGCATAAAAAAATAATAATTGAATTTTCATCATTTTGTCATATGACAAAATTTAAATCGTTTTTTGTCAGGGGCCATTTCGTTAATGGCATAAGAAGAAAAAAAACACGAATCCAATAACAAAACAAAATGACAAAAAAATTATGACATTTCGTCAACGATCAAATGATGAACTCTGCTAATCGACATAATAATTGATAATAGATTATGCTAAGCGACATTGCCATTGGGAGTAGATTATGCTAAGCGACATGACAAGGAAGATAAAATGACAAAATAATTTTGTCAAGACATAACAAAACCATGGAAAAACAAAATGACAAAACTTTGAAGATGACAACTTCTGACAAAACCAAAAAAGAAGATGAAATGCTCCTCTGTCAAAATAACAAAAATGACAAAAAATTATTTTGTCTAATCATACTGGTGTTATGGCATTGCGGGTCTTTCGAGGTCTTGGGCGAGGAGTATTTAGTCCGGATCGCAGCGAGGACATTCGAAATAAAAAACAGGAGTGTAGGAAAAGCGCATCAATTGAAGACCGTGTTCCCAAAATCAGTCAAGTCCATGTTCGCAGCTTCTAGAAAATTGAAGAAAACGTGAGAAACAGTTTTCCACCGGTAGTTGGTGCATGCGAATGGGTGGGTTGGCAGAAGCAAACGCTTACGGTTAAGATACAGTCATCGAGAATGGGAAAAAATACCGTGTCCACCCCCCCCCCCTAGAACCACGTTAGGGGGGAAAACAATGGACTTGGCTGGTTTTGTCTGACCCCAAACTCGTTATTGCCCTACACGAAAGAAACAACATCGGAAAGCGAACTTGTTCATATTATTTTGAACAAACTACTGTGAAAAACGAACACAATCGCTCGTACTGCGCACTTCCTCCACTTCGTTTCACGCTACCTATTATCACTGGACTTAGCTGGTTTTGGAAGATCGAACTACGAGTATGTTCGAATGCTTAGAACACGTAAACAGGAACGAAATAGATCTTAATTCTTGCAGCCGTCGATAGAGACACTTCCATAATACTTAGGAACACTAGTTTCGCGATTTCTTCAAAAATGGACTTAACTGGTTTTGGAAATACCGTCTTCAATTGTGAACTAAACTGATGTTCTGCCAGACCGATTAAGAGAGGAAAAGGACAATGAGTCGTGAAAACAAGAAGAAGAAGAAGAACGTGGTTTAGAAAAGATCACGTACAGGAAGTACAGGTGTAGGGGTCTGGTTGGCCGAGTAGATAACGCATTGGTCTCGGAATCCGGAGATCCCAGGTTGCTTGCCAGATTTCGACCTAGGCCGGTTTGTCGGCCAGAAGGGAAGAGGGCTAAGACAGCCCTCACAGCCTCCTCGACGTCTCTGAAGTAATGCTCGAAAGGGCGGATTCAAGGGCTTGGGTTGAGACAAATTAGAAAAAAAGGAAGTACATAGGTGTGCAGATGACACAAGACTTCCTTAGACGGCTGTATCATGCTATACAGAAAGTAGCCAGGCAGGACAATTCATACGAAAATGTACGTGGAGATGAGAGGGTCACCACAGGGCGAAAGATAAGTTTCTGAGGCTGTTGATGGAGGAAAAGACAGCAGGAAAATGTTCGATCGGCAGAAGACAGAACTCATGGATGAAGGACTTACAATGATAGTTCAATTGTTCATGAGTCGAACTCTTTCGATCAGCCGTTTTAAGGGTTGGCGTTGCACTGTAAATCAGCAACCTTTGTCACGAGATGGTGGCTGGAGAAGAAGACAAGGTCAATCCGGATATCACTTCTTAGGTTTTGAGGGCCACTTCATTCATTTTGGACGTTGAATTTGTTTACTATTACGAAATTTGTGGTTGGTACCTGCCATAGGAAAGGGAGCTGAAATGGAAATGAAAGCATACAGGACCAACACTCGGATTCCCAGTTTTCGATGTTGATCGGGTTATCGCCATCTAACCCTCTGTACCACAGTGTGCAGCTTCCCAGCAACGTTTTCATCTGTTCGACCTGTTTTGCATGACTTCTACCGGTTCGTACATCCCAAAGCACAAGTCTATCCTGATGCTCAGCAATATGCGCGTATGTTTATACATGCCGTGTATATGTACACGTGAAAATAATGGTGGCGACGGCAGAATCAGGCGAAAAGCAGCGGGCGCTTTTAGTAAATGAAATTCGCTACAAAAAGAAAGAAAGAAAAAAAAACAATTGAAAGAAATCTCCAACCATAGACTATTTGTATACTCGTTACGTGTACGAGATATACGCGGGATTTCGGTTTCCCTCGAATTCACCTAAAATAAAAGGTGTATAAGCCCCGGCCTCGGCGCCGCGCTTGCTAAAATGAAATAAGGCATCCGCGTGCATATATTCTCCGACGCCTATGCCGCGTCGCGTCGTTTCTCTTCCGAAACGGAGCATCGGCATCGCATCGCCCGCCTCGCATTTGCAGCAAAATCCTCGAATAGAGCTATACGGAGAGCGGATATATTATGTGTAGTAATTTATTCCGGCGAAATTAGGTATAACAATTTATCGACTCGAGATCGCGTTTATTTGCTCTCCTAAAACGCTAAACGATCGTTTACGCTCGACTGCGGTAGATAACGAAACCGAGAGGATAGTCGGCTGTACCGCCAGCGCCATCGCAGCACCGGTAACGCCACCAGAGTGCCTGCCTGCCTGCGCCAGTGCGCCTCTTCGCCGCTTCTGCTGCCGCCATCAACGTGTGAACTGGCGCAGCTATTAAGTCATTAACAGTCAATAAAAATGGAAACGATCGGATCGGCGGCGTGAAGCGAGAAGGCGGCGTCAAATCCACGGGTGGTATTCGTTTCGACAAAATTTTATGTTCGCATTTCGGTGTCGGTTATTAATTTTCGAGGAAATTGTTATTGGTTTTTTCACTGCTGGTTGGAGTATCGGATGCGCGTGTATTTATGGCGGAGAAGGGCTGAGAAGAGCGAAATAGAGTCCCAGCGACCTTGTGCAGGGTGTCGGCAGACTGGGGCGCCACACAGTGGTCCGGAATGCCGAAAACGAAAGTATTATGTATGCGTGGATATCGGGAGCGAAATTGGAAAACGAAGACGTTATAGACTTGCAGTACTTAATTCTTCAGCAGGAACTAAATGGACCATGGTCCGGGAGTGTTTAGCTGGAAGGGGATATCTGATCAAGTTAGGGGAAAACGAAGTTGGGGTACAAAGAAATTAAAGAGAAAAGGAAAGAAAGTGAAAACCCAAACAGTTGACAAACGGGGAGCAACCAACTAACAAACCCGGGAACAACCACCAGATTAACGCAGATTCCGAGCGCAACCAATAGACAAACGCAGGTTCTGGGAATATCCAACAGAGCCAAATTCGAAACAAACTTTCTCGCGAACAAGCAACAGATGAACGCGGGAAACCAAACCAACAGCGTTGCCAGATGCGTGAAAAGAAAATCTGCAAAAGTCATTCAGGGTTGCCAAATTTGCATATTTCAAAAGCCTTAAAGATCCCTAACATGCAATATGGGGGTCTTTCCTCGTATTTTCATCCTGTGATTGTAAAGTTATAAACTGTTTCTCTCAATTTTCCTTGTCCTAAAAATTATTGTACTGCTATGTAAAAATCAATATAAAACTGAATTGATGCTTATCTTCAATATTTTCATTAGGTGTTATTCAATTACACAATAACTGAATGTCTTATATACATTTGTCGACAATCTTTTCAATTTTATTACAATTTTTTCCCCCCGATGGGAGAATTATAGTTGGTTGCAAAAAAAACAGCAGCTGGTTCTTTTTTCTTAGCGACGAAGCCAAAAAATGTTGCATCCTTACCACTTTTCCCAATCATATTTCAAATGAATAACTGACTAGCAGCGCACCACATATCTCTATTCTATATATTAAAGAAAAATTAAATAAAAATGAACATTACAAAAATTTATAAAGTTATCATATGGCCATAGATAGCATCCTAGTAGTCTTGCATCATATTGCGGGGACTCTCTGTGAAAGAGAAAGGCAAAATAACAATACGACCACATTTCAGGTTTTTATCCTGCGTTCGAATATGTAAGGCATTTGTTAATCCAACGTATGTATCAACCCTCAATTTGGCCTTCTGGTTACGTATGAATTGGAGACGATCACTTTCTATTCTGCAGTAATAGTTCACAAAAATTTGCTGTGTCAGCTTTGATGCATTGATAGGATTAAAGTTGCCACGTACTGCTATTCGGTATAATACATGTTCCCTCATAGTAACATTCTGACGAACTTTGGTCGTGCGAACACCTCCAGTAGGCATACCGATGTGCCATCCAGGTTCATTGATCTCGGGAAATTTGATTAAAATTTCGCGAACTATTAGTTTTATTTTGTTAAAAATCAATATAAGTCTATTTGCGAGGAAGGTGGTGCTTTTTAATGATGGGTCCAACGGTGCATCTCATCTATGTCGGGTGGGGGGGGGGGATTCTATGGGCGTAAGTGACTGTATATCGTTGCCAGCCAAAACATATTGCGAGCAAATATCATACAAATTACGTTTGATTCTTAGAATGGTTAATTCAATTTGTTGGTGTGAATCCAAGCGAGCGGATGCGAATGTGGTTGTAATGTTCGAGTCTAGAAATATTTTTAATTTAAAATATAAAATATGCTAATAGCATCGCACCTGGATTTCTATCGCGATTGCATTGTCAGCGACACGACGCGACGTTTCATTAAATTATGATTATTATTTTATCGCCGCCCATCGAAATTATGTGTACTGATAAAAGGTGACTGCTCTATCGAGCTACTATTTGTAATTACGATATGGAAAACTCCGACGAATAAGAAAGAACTGCGCATATCAATTAGCCGCTGAGCTTAATTAAAACGTCAACATCGAACGCTATAAATTGGTCGATGGCTAGAATTAATTTTTGCAAATTCACAAATTTTCATTCCGATGACATTCCTCTGGATCCTGCTTGAGAAGATGCAGCGAGATACTTTATCCATAATTTTCTTTTTGCTCTTTGCTATCTGGTTTGTTCTAGATTGTAGTCACTTTTTCCCATCGCAGCTGAAGGTTTTCATCCAGTGTTAACTATTTGGATGTTTCTTGATTTTCCGAGTGCTCTCAGCACCTTTGAACACAAATTAGTAAGAATTGACCCCCTCCCCTGTACACATCTTTCTCTTCGGCTCGCTCCCTAATGGTTGAAAGTTGGTAATCGTCATCCAATCACCTGTACGATTTCTCTCCATCAATCCCAGTTTTCTGCGGTTCTGAGTGGAAACAAGAAGACAAATTGGGGAAAGGCAAACCATCTCTTGTTTGTTCAGTCTTGGCCCCTTACTATAAATTTTCCAATATTTGAAGCTGCTTTGAGTTGAAAAATATGAATGTTAGTACCTCTTACCTCTATCCCTTCAACTCCATGGGGAAGCCGAAATGTGGAAGCTAAGATTTCAATTTAATACAGGGTGAAATTCTGGTGAGACATTGAATTCATTTTTGATGTCATTGTCCCCCTAACCCATGCTCCGTCAATTCCATTGGAGATCGGAATAAAGAAATTTGAATTTCAACACAATATAACTTGAAATTGGAGTTTCTCGTGTCGCCAAATTCATTTTTGACATTGTTTCCCTGACCTTACCCAGTAAACACCACAGGAAGTTGAAGTGAGGAAATCTAATTTCTACACAATTTAGGTTAAAATTTAGGTTTTTCATATCGCTTAATTTGTTTCCCCGTTTACTTGAGCTGTCAACAGTTAACGAAAATAATCTGTCTAGATTCGTAAAAATCGTAGTTGTAACTAATATGTTACCTTGTCTTCAAATTAAATTTTCAGATTTCATCCTTCTGTAAGGCTGAAAGGCTGAAGATAAGACGCGAGCAATCTTAAAAATGAATTCACCAACATTAAAAAACATGATTTCAATCAAAATTCTGTTTATTCTGCTAAGGTTGATTTCAGTTTCCTTGTGATTCTCCAAGGTTAGAATAACTCCTTAGTGGGTTCAGCGATTGGAGAACTCCACTTTTGACCTAGATTCTATTGATTGTGCCACAATTGAAGTTAGCACATTTTAGCGGTCTGTGGAGCACGAAAGGTAGGGATTAGAGGAAAAACAAGCTCAATAATGGATCCAGTGACCTACGGCGGTATAAAATACGGAGAAATTTCATTTCTGGATTTCAACCCCTTATTCAGATCGTGGATTAAGGATTAGGAAGAAAATAACCTCAAAAATGGGCCCTTATGTTTAGAAATTTTGATTAAATTTCACTTCTCTAGTTTAAGTTTAGTCTGATTTTTTTGGGAAATAATTTCGATCCTTTTTCCCCCCTAAATTTACCATTGTGTGTGTCAAGCAGCCACCGAAAAGAACCCGGAGCGCCACCGTTGATGTAAAACCGGTGGCGTGGTCGGCGGTGCAGTGAAAAAAAAATAGAATTTTTTTCCCAATTTTGAGAAAAAAATCTTGATCTTTGAGTCCTTCTAAAATGGAGATGCCCCCGCCACCACCATCGACAGATTTTTAACTCGATACTGCCGCTGTCGATCTTATTGGCGCACAGGTTGAATGGGAATACGTAGCAAATGGACTTACTGAATTTTGGAATTAGAATCAGTGGCGTCGAAATTAGGGAGAATGGGGTATATGGGTACGTTGTACGTCCACCCCAACAGAAAATGTAACGTGCAGAGTATCCCCAAACTGAAAAAAATTGAAAAATTATTCATTAAGTTCATAAAAGACGTGCCTTGAGAGACTTCAGAACAAAAGTTACGAAATTTTTTGAGATTTACAAGATTTTTCAAGATCTTTTTCTTGTTACTTCCACTTTTTAAAGGCAAGAAAACCTTTTTTTTTCTGTCCGTCGACCTAAGGTTTGAAATTTTCGAACCTCCCCCCCCCCCCAACCAAAAAACTTCTGATGCCACAGATTAGAATACATAGCAAATAGACTTACCACGTTTTAAAAACCAGCTTTTTGCGTTAGGAAGTATTGTGATACCAAGGAGGGATTTTTTTTTCTTTCTCTAATTTGGGGTCTCATCATTCGACTTCGAGAAAAAAATAAGAACAGAAATGGACTTACTGCGTTTTATAAAAGCATCACTAATTTCAGTTTGACTGGCATATTTTCATTTAGCTAACAAAACTAACCTTTGTTTTCAGTGAAAAGAACCTTATTTGATCTGTTCTCATTCACGAGTTGAAAGTTATTTCCGAAGCTCGGTGAGATGTGTTCGGTGTTCTGTATTTCAGCCCCTGCGATTGCAAGGTGCTGGTTAAACCATATTACTAATATGCAATACGTATTGTACTTCTGTCAGGTATCCTATAAAAAGTACTACCCTGTATGAATACGAGTATTACCATTTTCCTGAACGTATAAATAGGAAACGGAGACAAAAAAACGAAAGCGATGAAAGAACAACCGAATACCGTTTTGTATCCGTCGACGACTGCATCGCCGAATCAGCGTGAAACTTTCGACCGTCCTACCCTCTTATAGTTTACGGAATGTAGGCGCGCTCGGGGGTTGGCGGCGTTTGTGCTGACTGGGGACGGAGCTCGACGGGAGGACAAAAACAGGGCCATCCGTAAACGACAAAACGAAAACGGGAAAAACATGTAAAATTATGTTTATAACGCAATATAAACTAGGATATCATTCCTCCCTTTCACGGATGACGAGGTTATTTCATCGCCAAATCCGTAAGCCATTTGTAACTTTTTCAAGTGCCTCGTAACCGAAAAAGCGTTACAGGATGTACAAAAAATTTAAGCTGCCGCGCTCTCGTTAGGAAAATTGATGTCGCCTATCCGGGGATTACTAACCTTTTTTCCCCTCCTAATCGGCTGCTTTAACGCGTGAAAAAGCTATACTTGAGTTAACGTAAGTTTTATGTTGCGTACAATTGCCTACTCATTCCAATATGTTGGGCTGCGGGTCTATTGAACATGAATGTGAGCTATAGTTGGGATGGGAATGATTTCAATCTTCTGATTATGTTAAGTAGTGGAAATTGACATTTATGTGTATATTTTCGCTCCGAGTCAGAAGTTAGCTAAAGGTTATCTAATATCTACAGTTGTGTAGTCAGGATGGTAGTTGAATGTATCCTGTAATTTTTGATGTGGAGGTTCCGATTTTCGCATCTATAATTTAGATTCTAGAAAACCTTTAAATGAAAATAGCCACCATGGAGGCCAGAACTAGCCTTTCTACGGGAAATAAGTACTCTTCTCAGGTCTTCCTTAATAACCCATTGTCTTCAGAACTCTGTATGTATCTGGGATCAACCTGTTGTATTAATATGAAAAAGCAATTTCCAAAGATTCCTTTTGAGTATTTTGTATCCCTTTCTGCAACAATTGGAGAAAAATCAGACCCGTATGCAGGATTTTTTAATTAGAAAAGTTTCACGAAACAAGAGAATATTTTTTTTTTAAACTTCAAAAAATTTGCGTTAAAAAGTGTATTCATACTAGTCAAGGGAGCTACCTCCTCCCTGCTGTAGGACCTGAAAAAATTATACATTACGCTATGTTTTTAATTTTTTAGTTCCTTTAAGTACTCTGATGCTTAACATTCTTTTGACATCACTATGGTAATAGAGTGGTCTGTGAATAAAAGGGTAAAGGTTACAATAGAAAATACAAAAAATCTACTACATTCATCAAGTAGGAAGACTTCGATGTTACTAAATCTCTTTTTATTGTGATAGCAAGCTTATGAGTTTCGTGGAAATAGATTTCACGGTCCCAAAGAATTTTATGAAATGCCCACATGAAATTTCCCGATGTATATAACAATTTGTCCAGACAATATTCCTCCGTCGTAATGGTTTTGTGGTTACCTTCGCTGTGAGAATTATTTGTGTATATAAATGACTCGTCAACCTAACAGTGAACAAATGCATGAAAATATTGTTCGCAAAGAATGAATAGAATTGAAAATTTGCCTCGCATGTAAAATGCATTGTTACCCCCTTCCTTTCTCGCCCAGCCCCTCGAAGTCCGCTCAGTTTCTATGATGGTTGTCAGCCGATTTGGTAACCTCGATAACCTTCTGTCTGATACCCATGTTGTATTTCTTGGTATCTTCTATTTCGACTCCCTCCTCCATCTGTAGGTTTCCCAATTTTCGCCCAAACGCCGAAAAATGTATAAAAAAATCAGCGGTTTCACAAACCTATTATTCAACACGCATGATGTATTTTCTGACAATTTTATTCCTCAACCCCGCCCTGTGACCAGAATTTTCAATTTTGGGATAAATTGTTTCTTTCTTCGCTTTTATGAGAAACTCGAAAGTACGTATTTATTAATATAACTTGTCCTAATTCTAGTGAAACAAAAGTCATAATCTCATTTAGGTAAAACTGACATCCGGGGAAATTTAACCCCCCCCCCAGCGTGACGATACCCCCTCCCCGGCAGTTGACTTATTGGTCTCTTTCTTCGCTCTCATAAGAAACTCCAATACAACTAGTCCTAATTGTAGTAAAACAAAAGCCATATTCTCATTTACGTAAAACTGACATCCGGAGAAATTTACCCCTCCCCCCAGCCTCATAGAGCCTGTGTTAACGTGTTGCATTGTATAGTCTTATTTTGGACCTCTTCTCATTTTCAGGGTTTCTGAAAAGCAGTGATAAAAAATTGCAAGAGGAGACCATTTGTTGATCCTGTTATAGTATGACCGGTTAAGGAGTTATTAAGGTAGAACCGAGTAGGGGAGCATTTATTGTCTGTAGGGGGTTCGACGTAGCCCCGATGGTAGCTGTCTTTCTTGAACTATTTTTCAGAGTCATAATTACAAATGTACCTATTGGCACTTTTCACAGAAAAGCAAGGTATTTTCCGTTTTGTGCAACTAACATCCAGACTTAATAGTAAAAAGACAAAACCAATCCGAAAAATTGATTCTCTCGAGGGTAAAATCTGAAGCCAAAAGACGAAGGCAATTCCAGTCATTTGTTTCCGGCTCCCGATTTAAATATTCTCACACTCGCTTTTTCTTAAATGTGTGACGAGGGCGAAGAGACGTTACAATTCAACAAGTCTGATCAACACCTGGCCAACGAAATGAATTTGGATCTGATTACAGGCCTGTAACTAGCCTTTTGAGTCAGGGGGCAAAGAACATTTATGAAGACTTTTTAGAGAGTTGATTGAGGTGGATGAAGGGTGAAGGAAAACATTTTCACTGGGGTGGATGCTTCCATTTGCCCCTCCCTGATCACGAGGCTGCTTGATCAGAGGAAATGTACTATTAGCAGAGACTAGAAGTTACACCGTACTAATCCCTCCAACCATCCTAGTCACTTGACGTATTTTGAGGGGAAATCGAGCTCAGATTAGTTTTGGCTTGAAATCGTTTCTCGTGGAATGGATCACCTTAGCAAAAGAAACATCCCGCTGTAGGTTCTTATGTATATCCTTCCCCCCCCCCCCAGGAATCGACCCTCCGCTTGAGTTTGGTGACTTGGAATCTGTTAATCAGGACTTCGAAACCAGTACTTTCGCTCCAGGGATGCATGTTTCTTCGCAAAAAGGGTCCAACCAGCTTCTTGTTTTTGGAACTTCGACGTTGCCAGGCACTCGACCGCAAATCTTAGATGCTCTCGAATGACGAGCGCAGAATTGATTGGTACATCGATTTTGCACCACCTCCATTACTTTGCAACCGCACTCTTTGCGGTTAAAAGCCAGAGGGTGAAACTGCGTACACTCGAAAGTCTATATTTCAACGATTCGGCGATGCCGCAAAGACGCCAGACGGCCAAAAATGATTAATTAGCGCCGCCACAGATGAACAAGCTTCGTTACAGGGCTTTTGAAAGCTTCGCAACCTTTAAAAGTCAGCGGCAATTTATCTTCTCTTCACCACCTGTAAATTTTTCGGCCTTCGTGCTTAATGACTACACAATTATTCCGTCTCTTCGCCACTGTCTTTCTCGTGCACCTATCGCTCTTACTTCTTTTGCCCTCGTTCGAGCTTCGCGAAAGTGTTGGCACGTCTTCAGAAATTCTGTCGTCAACGTGTCAGTGGAATTCGTCGAGCTTATTTTGTACACGCTGTAGGTATTCCTTACTGGAACCAAAATGAATAGAAAAATTCGCAGTATAAGAAAATTAATTCCTACCGTTTTCGGTTTCACTGAGGAGGGTGGAGGGGACGACCCATCCGCGGAAGTACGTCACAATTTTTGTGAATTTCGTTTTACATTCATAAAGGAAAGAGGTTAAATTCGTGCATTTAAAGTAAATTAGTAAAAGCTTTCGTAAACTGGATAGATAGGTAATTAGTGAGTGTAAAAGGAGGACACTGCTGCTCGATGAACATCGCTTCGGTTTTGAGGAGACCTGTACTTTTTGAATAAAGATTCACTGTGAACTCGGCGATAAGCATTTTCTTTGTACGAAGCTCTGAAAAGGGCATGTGATTGCGATTTTCGAATTATTTATACCCAGATTCTTAAAAATTGGGCTTATAGAAGAAGTCTGGCGAACAGCTGGTTTTGATTGATGAATGTTTGAACTTATTTCGCTTATAGAAAAGTTACTCTTTGAGGGATGTGGACAGGATTATAAATTCAGAATATATAATCATAATCTACATTCAGTTTGTTTGAAAAATTGAAAGAAATCATTGATTTGGATCTAAAGATAATGTTGAAAAAAAAATCTTAGCCCGGAATAGATCATGTTCCTGTGTTTTCATCTTCACATCATGCACCTCTCGCCGATGTTCGTGGGGACGTACTGAATAGTTTTTTCTGGGGAGATGGGAAAATGTGTCAACTCAAAATTCCCAAGTATCAAAGCAAAAATCAAAATTCTCAAGTATCAAAGCAAAAAAAAAAAAAGCTTTTGACTTGTTGGATTTTCAACTTCTGGACTAGAAATTTCCAATTGTTGGATTTTCCCAACTTCTCAACTCAAATTTCCCTAGTGTCAAGGCAAGCAAAAGAAATAAAAAAAAGAAAGCTTTTGACTTGTTGGATAAATTGTGAAATCGGTGTGTAAAAGAAACATGAGTTTCCGAAATTTTGCCAAAATTGCTGAATGAAAAATGACTGTGGGCGGTTTGACACCCCCACACCCTCCCTCGCATTGGCTCTGGATATTCGTGAATGTCTTAACCTTTAATCATTATTTCAGATCATTTGAGAAAATAAGGTCATTGAGGTTAAAAACTTGATAATATTTTCATAATTCAAGATCATGATCTTTTTTGAATCTTCAGATCATATAATCTTCCGACTATTTAGGACTCTTCAATCCACTACTTAATACGTAAGATTTCGTTAGACTCGCCTGTACACATTAAAATTCTTTTAGATTATCTTTAAATTTTTTGATTTACGTGCTTGTTTAAGTTTATACAACCTTTTCCAAATAATATTAAGACTTACCGGATCAAAGCTTATAAAGATTCCTCCATACTCCTTCAAGTGAAAAAATGGTTTTCCCAAAAGTTACTTGAGATTCACCAAGACTATCGGGATTTGCTCGAGAAGCTTTATGACCATATTAGGCTTGTTGAGGACTATTAAGGACTCATTAACATTTCATTAGAATTCTGTAAGGTTCCTTAAAACGCATTAAGACTTTCCAAGATTCATATAAGACTTGAATACATGTATGAGTTTCAGTAAGGCTATTGTATTGTAAACTTACTTAAAACTCGCTACAATTCTTCAAAGACTCCTTCACAACTCTCAAGACTCTTTTATACTTGCTCGGGATTACTGAAGACACTTTGAGACTCTAGAGTCATTTCTGAAACTCGATAAGATTTCAACACGTTTGAAGCATTTTCCATGTTAAAATTGTTTCATTACCTTCCTGTGTATGCGCGCTTTCTCAGTAGTGAAATTTTGATTGTGGGGGCTCACCAAATCGAAAATCCGATGGAATATTCCAAATCAGCGACCGAATGAACCCGTATTTCAATAACTTCGATTTTCTGAGTCGCATCAATGTTGCTTATTTCAAATGTGAAATAGAGGATTAGGCTCAAATTGGAGCCATATCAAGAATCTGAAACGGATTTCGAAATCAGGGACTCGAAAAACTCATTTCGTCGATTTGTTCGGTATCTTCTCATTTCAGATTGGAGAGTTAGTAGTACGTCTTTGCTCTCCTTTCAGGGAAGATAAATTTTTGGCTGGAAGAGACTAAACATGCCCCTTGAAGATGCTTCTAATATCGATCTGATTTCGCGTTCAAGACACTGTGACGTATACTTTCCAAATGTTAATGTTGCCCCTTAAAACCAGAGTTTTTCGTATTGGATATTTAAAACTCTGGATCCCCTTCATTCTTTCAACCGATCAGATGTGTTTTTTCGCTTTTAAAACTCGAAATGTGCTGTGAAGCATGCAATTGAAAACCAGAACTTCACTCTGTCGATTAGGGGTTTGTTTTTCAAGGATTCTTTAGAAATCATGCCACCATTGCTTTCCCTGTCGTGGAAAAGGCAAGTCATGAAACCCAGATTCAGAATCCAAGAGCCCAGATCCCCGTATACCTTACCTTTCTTCATCTAGAGTAGACATTATTGGCATACATGTTGTCTCCATGAGAAAGGAAGAAAGAACGTTGTGGTTAAGAGCTCTTATGATCTAGGGGTGACCTTTTACATCGATCGAAGCCCTAAAAGAACCTAAAATTCGAATTGCGAATTGGTCTGAGAAGGTTCTGAATGAGTTCGAACTGGGGGCGCGACGAGCAAGCTATTTTTCTTAGTGGGGACGGGGGTACACAACGTAAATTCCGATTAAAATAATAAGAAATTTTAATTGAAACCTTGAAAAAGGAAAAAAAGACCTTCACTCTGTCAGTCTCTCCCGCTAGCTTCTTGAATTTGCAGCGTACCGATTTTTTAAGCAACTTTTGGAAGTGTGATCTCCACCTTCCCTGGTCGCTAGCGATGGCAGTGATTCTAACAATCACTATGAGTGTCAGCTAAGTCTTGAGTAAGTTCACAGTTTCATCAAAATCAGATAAAGTTTGTGAATTGCATTCTAATGAGTCAGTAGTCTGAATGAATCTGGTGAACCGTAACATTGTCTGAAGAGTGGAGAAGTTTTGACTGGTTCTGACAGAATCTGAAAGAGACTTGAAAGTGTGGATGGGATTGGGCAAATCATAACACCATTTGTGTATGTCTTCACAGTCTGGAAAACATACCTTGAGGTCTCAAGTACTAATGTGCCCCATCTCATTTTCCCATCGAAGAACTTGGAGTATCGTCATTTTTGAGTATCTGTAGCATCTGGAGCAGATGTAACCTTATCGATCCACGCACGGACTAGGTATAGACTGCGACAAATTGAACGATTTTTGAAGAGTGAGGAGAAGTTTGGAAATGCCCTATTACAAGGGTGATGACAGTGACGCCTCTCAGCGTCATTCGAACATCATCGTGTCGAAGTGAAAATGCGCCCCCGGCATGTGCTTGGTAAAGGGCGTCATTCATCATAACATCACTTTCGATAGTTCACTATTTTCCCATCTTCGCTTCTTATATCTCTCTTTGATCTGCGAAACTGGTAAAGACCGTTTGATTACTTTTTACCATTTCGCTATATACGTTGTCTGGGCTTATCCTTCCTCGTTAAGAATGTCATTTATCAAAGCGCCAAGATCTCGTAAGTTGTTTATACGAAAAACTCAGCAACGCCGGAGTAAATAACAAATCGTTTTTCACCCGACTACGAATGATGATGGAATTAACGTTTATGTAAAATTCATCGGCGAAAAGGAACACGGTTTATTGAATCCGGCAGAAAAGTGTATAATATTGTGTGTATAGTATGAGGTCACAAAGGGACGATGACGATACGACGCCAATGATGATGGCTTTATATAGTACATATATACTTAGTATACCGTTCCAGTTTCGTATTTATTTTAAATGGGGCGCATTAAAAAACACTTTCGAAAACGACTGACTGAAGAGCGTGATAATCGCGGACGAGGCGACCCGCTGCCGCGCTAAGCATCGCCCGAGTCAAGTTCCGACCAACACGGCAGAGCATAAGTAAGGACCTCAGAACTCATCAACTCGACGAAAATTCAAATTCCGAACGAACTCCGGCAACCAAGAAAAATACTCCGTTTCGCCGCGCTGGCGAATTTAATCCATTTTCACTCGGCGAGCGATGAGTTTAATTTGCAAAATAAAATCGTCGAACGATTCGGCTTCAAGAAAAATACATCATCCGAAATAGGACCGGTAAAATATTAACCCCAGTGGATGATACCGAGAGAAATAACGAACTTGGAGTGCAGAAATAAAAGCCACTCGAGGATTTGATTCGGTATTCATTATGAGGCGCACCTACCATTGTTCCAGTGAATCGAAGCATTTTCGAAGTCTCGGATTCTATACGGAAAAAGGTTCTGCTTAGGCTCCGGTTCAATTTTAAAATCGGCTCCAGTTTCAGAAGTAGATCCTCATGTGACTTCAGCCCCGGCTCCGACAATAGTGTTTGTTTGGCTTTGGCTCTTTCTAGGGTATAAGGAGTAAGGGTGGGTAGAGCGATACTAGGAACGTAAGAAAATTTGAGTGGAATGGAGGGGTGAAGACACGTGGTTAACTAGTATCACAATTAGAGTGGTTTTGATCCTGGGTCCCTGAACAGTTTTTCTTTTGGCTGTGAAAGTGGTCTTAGGTCCGGCTATGAAATTGAAAATTTCGCCCTCCGGCTACGCAAAAAATTGAATCCGGCTTCAGCTTCGGCTCCGGCAGACATTTTCGTCTGACTCCAGCTCCGAATCCCTGGTATTTTATTGTCCGTAATTTCTTCTTTTTGTGTTGTATTCGTACCCGGACGTCGGCGACTGTAGCGACCATAGCACATGCTTATTAGCAGTTTAATGTGTGTAGTTTACCATTGCTGTCCTCATGGCTTGTTGTGTTGGAATATTTCCCTCTCTGTCTGACTGCGTCGCTATGTGGCCGAGTGGTTATCGTGCCCGCTTCGCAATCCCTGAGTCTCAGGTTGAAGTTCCACCAGCACCAGAAAGCTAATGATATTCGAGTACCCCTCCCCTTCCGCATCCTAGCGAACAGAGCGATTATAGTGTCAGTCGAGGTGGAAAGACAGCCCACCAGTTCGACTGAACGAGGCATTGTACTCTCGCAGGGCGTGCTACCACCAGTATCAGAAAGATTCGGTACTGTGCGTGTGCACGTCATAGAAAACTGATGACTCGACGTTGTGAAGTCACGTAGGTAGTCAATGCACTGCGCCTGCACGCTCTTCGACACAGAGAAGGAAAAATTCTAACGCTACGAACCGTGAGGAAAACAGTGGCAAACGACCCCGACTAACCCTGCTCTGGAAAGTCGTACGTCAGAAACCGCGATCGCCTGCGTCTTGCAACAGACACGGCACCTGATGGTGATGCCGACTACGGGATCGTTACTAGAACGTCTTCACATTCAGTATGCGACCCACCAGACACACAAGACAATCTTTCAGATACTGGTAGGAACATGTACTGGTAGTGTAATTCCTTGTTCCTGAGAATCTGCGGCTGCAGAGTACGTCAGCTATCCACCTCGATTGCGATCGCTTTGTTCGTTAGAATGTTCACGGGGAGAAGGATGAAACCGAGGAGAAGCCTATTCACTAGGAATTGAACCCGAATTGCAATTATGAGAGGTGACATAATACCCCTCAGCCACGAAGAGACCCTTCATTATTTTGAACACCGATTTTTCGATTTATATACGGGCCTTTGAATTTTTAATATTTTCATTCCTGATAATGTGACCAACGACATTGTTTGTATCGACGAGGAATGGGCCACCTCCAGCCATTTCATGACTGCTCCCTCGACGATGCTGTTGCTCGTTTATTCAACTGGTCAACTCGGTGAAAGTCTGTGTGACTAAATGGCTGGCTTACAGGTTATCTATGTGCCTATCTGCGATTCTCTTTCTTCATAGGGAGAGGATGTGATGATAGCTGTGGCAGACATTCTTTTGAATACGTAGAAAGATTTGACTTTAACTTGGAAGCTGACGAAACCCTGATTTGGATAGAAGGGGTGATAAGTCGGACGTGTCGAGATTAGAAAATTTAAAAATTCGATCTCTACGCATGATCAGTCGACTTCCATGTTGTATAAGTTCTTCTCCGGGTTGAAAATTTTAACAACTTGGTAAGGTAAGTGACAAGTTTTTGTCGAGAACTGGAGATGTTGAGTCTTGATACAGTCATGGGACAGCTCGCCCCTCTTCCTATCCGCATCATCCTGCAGATTTGGCATATTGATAGTTTTTTATATGCTCAGTTGAAAAGCGCACACTTTCAGTTTTCTTCCCTTAAAAGTTGAGAAATGTTTGATTTTTGTGTCAACCGTTGGAAAATGTTTGATTTTTTCGCTTCGTCGACAGTTGAAAATGGTTGGTTCTCGTGTCCTCAGTAAATATGAATCGTTGATCTATTTCAACTTGGGTTTGTTTTCAAGAGATGAGGGAGAGATTGCAAATGGATGATGGATAATGACAGAATGACAGAGGGACTCTGCATACTGATCAACAGAATGACAAGAGATGTGGGAAGAACTGAAAACGTCGACAAATAGAGGTATAAAGTGTCCAGAGGTGGAAACAGAGAGCAGGAGAAGGCAGACAGATAGACAACAGAGCCATTACGTTTAGAAGCCGATTTAGAGGGTCAAAGAGATCCTGTCTCTGAGATCCTAGACTTTGGTTTTCAACTGAGAAACATACTGGATGTTGGGACTTGGGTAGTTTACTTCGCGTTTGTCTCTGGGAGGAAAGGTTCCTAGCTCGTAAAGAGAGTATCAATATTGATCATCGAATTTCAGCTTCAAGCCCTAGACTTTCTGCACGATTTTGAAAATATGCTAGTATAATCCAGCTGAATATCAGAGAAAGAAAACAAAAGCATGTAGATTTCCCCCTTTCAACCTTGAAATTTGTTTTTCTGACCTCGCAGAATTTCACGAAACCAGAAGGAAGATAAACTAGGCGTACTTCATTTTTCTAAACAATAATTCGCACTAATTTATTTGTCTGCTTTACTGTAGCTGGGAAGAAATAAGTTAACTAATTAAAGTTGTTCGTTTTGTCAAGGTGTTTCTGCGGAAATCGACTCTTCTATCGGATAGAGGACTGGCAGGGAATAAATAGCCTAATAAGATTTATAACCTCGCCGCTACTAAGATTCCGGGTTGTACTTTAGTGGTCGACGAATAACAAATGGGCATTCTAAACGAGTAATTCAGTTTGGAGTGAGGAAGTCGATTACCATGGTTATCTAATTGTTAGTCTCCGACTAAGAATGTTTCGAAAGGAGTGTTATTTTATTTGCTAAAACCATGTTCAAATACTCGATGATTTTTATGGTTCCGAATTGACAACCAAAACTGAAAATAGAGTAGTGAAGAATTGGATAAATTTATTTCTTTTTAATTGCTATATAAAATTTCAAGACCTTTCTGTTTCCGGTTGTGAGGAAGGAGTTGCTATCTTCTGTCGCAAAGCTGAACTGAAGTCGGACAATTGGCTGAGGAAATGACGCTGTTTTGGTTCAGTCGTTTTTCACTTCCTTTTTTGTTCTTATTTTTTTATTTCTTAACGATTCAATGCACCGGTCCATTTCGTGTGAAAATTTGACGAGCTGTTTGGAAACTCTCGGGAAACTTATGTGGTCACTCGACCACGGATTGACTGTTTGATCGTCTATCTGCTTGTGTGGTTGTCTGTCGGCGTGTCTGTCTATCTGCGTTTCCGTCTGTATGTCTGTCAATCTGTCTACTGGTCTGTCAGTCTGTTCAACTGTATGCCAGTCGCTTTGTCTAATTGCCTTTACACTGTGTGTTTGTTGTGATCGGCTGTCAGCCTGTCCACCTCCGGGCGTGTCTGAATCAGGGGTTACTTTTTTGTCTCCTCAATTTTTACAGTTTCTAGCAAGCTGCCCACCCTGTATTGTATTTTCAAAGTGAAAGAGTGAAAATCAGGTTTTATATATAAAGCGACAGAGAGAAAGTTGTGACGGATACTTGGGCCCTCAGAAGAAACAAAGCGCGAGATAAATCACTCGATTTACCTCTCTTTCCTCAGGGCATCAAATACTTTACGCCTCAGGGCATCATCTCTGAAATGAATTCCTATTATATAGACTCGAAGCTGGCTTTTGAAAGTAGGCATCTGCTTCTGAAACGGAATAAATTGAAAATGCAAAAGAACTCACCCGAAATTATAAAATTTTTGGAGTGTCAGAAGACTAACTGAAATAAAAAAATCGAGGTAATTAATACTCGGAACAAATTTTACGATAGTGAAGAACCGAGCAGCGTAATTCTTTCAGTCGAAAGGGCGCATAATTTCTACCAATAATACCTTTTATTATAATTTGATGAAAAAAAATTTGAAATTCTTTGTCGTCGCGAAGTTCAGCTGAGCGCAATTAACACGAACTTTAGAAAGTTCGAGTGATCGTCGGTCAATCTTACTAGCTTGAATAATTCTTCTGTACTTTTGAGGAATTTCGACTTCTTTTAAACTGTACATTCGAACACGGAAATGAATCGAGTTTTCTTTTGATCTTCGACGGTTTACCAAATCTTTTTAATTTGCTTTTGAGCTCATCTGCCCTAAAGCATCTTCACATTCCGCGCGCTGGGACACACTAGCGAAAAGTCAAATACTTTCCTCTCTTTCGTTCTCCGCACTGCCGGAACGTTTTTTTCAAATTCCCGCAGTCAGTTCTGATTTAATCAGTCGAAGAAACGACCGACTTTTCGAACTCTTATGTTGGTTTTCGCGAACAGAAAAGGAAAATACGTCCAAATAAAAGTAATACTCGAAGTCGTATTCTCGCCGGTCGTTCGACCGTATTTATAATCCGGCAAAATGAATTAAAACTGATACTGCGTTTCAGTTTTATTTTATTTACTCGATTATGATATCACGAACAAAAATATTATGTTCGGTTCTTCGTATTTCAGTGATAATACAAAAACAGTTGTCAATTTCTGCCCCATTGTCAAATATTCAACGTACGAGTAGAAACCGAACACGGTTACTCTAGCGAAAGTTAAAAATTCAGCCACAATAGGATTGCTTTGGGAAACGGTAGTTGAAAGCTTATAAGATTGTCCCCGTCTCTGTCTGTATGTGTAATAGAAATAATTTTATAGATTTTAAATAATTGTTATATTTTTTTGTTATTTTGTTTCAGGTAAGAAAACGCAGAGATATTTTCGGCGAAATTTACTTCCAGTTGAAGCCTTAGTGTTGTGGTAACAGAATAGTAATTCAGGTACTTGGTGTATGGTTCGAACTGAAATCATTATCTGAATGTACGTATAATATTAGTAATCCAACTATTCTCTTGTCAGTAAAAAAAAAAAGAACTTCACGTCCCATTACCAGAACATAAGGTAGATAGCAGATAGGCAAGTGGATCAGCACAAGGTCAAACATCCCGGTCAAAAGGGGAAGCAACGGGCTGCCGCAAATGAAACTAATGGTTGGAATAAGAGCTAGTTTGCAGCATGGCAGGGGCGAAGCATCTGAGTTTCAGTTCTAAGCTCCCACAAATCATTTTTCATCTCTTACGTACCCAACAACACAGTTACTTTTATTTTGCCAAAACCTGTTCTTTTTCGCCCGCCCCCCAATCCGAAAAAATGTGACATGACGGCTCCCGAACGGTTTTGAATGCGTATTCAACCCAAAATAACATCATATTATTTCAAAATATATGAATAATAAGAAAGGGACGACAGGTCTTCAAATTTCTCTCTCTGTTTTCCCCTTCTCTTTCTTGAAAAGTCAGATCACAAAGCGAAGACATCTTGTATCTCTTTGGGGGAAAAAATGTTTGTTTCTATCCAAAATATTATCATCACAGAAAACAATCGAGTGCGACATTCTGTCTATTCCTTGATCCAAAAAAATTAGCTTCCAAACTTGGCTGATTTTTTTATTTTACTTGAAGAATACGTTCGTAGAAAAATGTCTAAATTTTATTTTATATTTTTTGAATGCTGTTTTTTATTTTGACGAATTGTGTAATTTTTGCCCAACATATTTTCGTTCATCACAAAATAAAAAGAAGAAAAACTCGCAGTGAAGTCGCGGCTGAAATAGCTAATTTCCCAATTAATTAGTTTCGTTTGGTTACTTATTAGTTATATTGATTGTCGTTTTTAAATAATCAATCAGTTCAATTAATTTTTTGATTAATCGATTAATTTTGACCCAGTGCAATTTCTTTTAAAGAAGTTTCATTAATTCATTTTCAATTAATTAATTACGTACTTTTTATTAATTTTTATCAATCTAATAACATTGATCAATCTATTAGGCTCAGTTAACATGTCTCCATTCCTCGATATTAGTTAAGGTGTTTCTTTAGAAAATTTTGGCCTTCCGGGGCTCTTACCATACGAAATAGTTCTCTAAATATAACATGTTTGTGTTTAAAATATGGTTGATTCAATAAAAAAGATACGTGACGCGAATGAGTCGGGAAGAAAATAGACCATTTTCTCCTCTAGGGTTTTCCAAAAGAATCATATTTTTAACAAAATGAACGCATAAATACGAAACTGGTTTTTCATCTGGAAATATAGGTTCCTGAAAGTACCTTTTCTCTTGCCCCTGTCACCTCACCTACTTTCCTTTTCATTCCTTGCATGTTCCTCTCCCTAGAGCAAAATACATACCAATGAGTTAGACAATATATAGTTATAATTTTCAAATTTTCACTACAGCATATAAGAGGGGGAGCGGTTGCGGGAGAAGGCATTACCAAGTCCAAAAAAAGGGGAAAAATTCAAGCAAGTTTTCCTTTTATTTAAAAACGTTTGATTTTTTAATCCATTGGGTTCGGAGAGGAGAAGGAGGGTTGTCTCCTTGTGAATTTATTGAATTGAGCGTGGATTTTTTTATTTTGTGAAGCATTATCAGGGTGTCCATTCTCTGGAAAACTTGGAAAAATCGGGGAATTTTGTCCGCCTTAAAAAGTCAGGAAATTTTGGAATTATCAGCATTTTTCACCTAAAAGCCAGGGTATTTTCTTAAAAAATCGACTGTGAAATTCTGTAGTATTTCAAACAGATTTTACCCTATTTCTTTAAGAAAAAAGTTTTCCTTCGCTTCGCTCAGGCAGTTTTCGTATTTTTTTTCTTTCACAGGAGAAGAAAGTGGGTAATACAACTCCTCCTATCCCAGTAGTACAGAGTGTGTTGGTGTGATGAAATCGTTTTCATGGTATTCCTTTCGCGTCTACATCTTTCTATTAAAGCGGCTATACACTTGACGTATTTCGTGACTTTTCACGAACCATGCCACGAAAAATATAACGAAACGCGAACCAATCCCTATACATCTCCCAATATCAGCTGTTTCGTGTTTCGTGTTTTCATCTCATCCTGTTCGCGAGAATCTGAAAATCGGCGCGAACAGACGCGAAAATGAAAAAGTATTCAGTCTAGCTCCTTTTCCCAGTGTAAAAATTTTTTGAGAAAGTCGTAATGAAACTAAAATTTGAGAACCAATAAATTCACCGTCTGGGATATTCTGCCATAGGTTTTTTTTTCGCTTCCCCTCCCCTTCACAAATGTGAATAAGGGTGAATGAAAGGGACTTCCGAGATTTTGGGGAAAGAGTTTAACAAATCCACAAAATTTGAAGAAAATATATAGACCGCATGATAATTAATATCACGTGATGGAAGAGTTCATTGTTTTCAAATAGATGCCCTTATATTGTTATTTATCGATACTCTTAAATTGAAGCCTCTTCCGTCTCCCTTGGTGCCATAATTTTCCAGATCCTAACCACCTTTTTACTTTCATAGCATTTGTCGTTAGATATGCGGGAGCTTTTCCACCTGGGTTCCAGAATTCATTTTCACGTGTATTTTCCATGTCCCACCACACCATATAAACCATTCAGAGTCCACAAGGGAGGGGCTAATTCCGGTTAATCTAGTTTTCCTCAAGTTCCAATTTCTTTACGAGATTCTAAAGTCAATTTTTTGGACAGGATAGCCAACCAAGCTCTGACTCGCTGATTTCGAATATCGCCTCAGATTTTTCTCCGACCCCTTTCAGAGCTCTGTCGTTTTATGAATTCAGCTTCTTCGGCGAAAAATTGCACGAAGTATCGAAATAGGGGTGGTTTTGTGTCGCTGATTTCGAGTATCGCTTCCGATTTTTAATCTGGACCCAATTAAAGCTTCTGTGCTGTGTTTCAGTTGAAAAATATTTACGACGATATTTTCTTTTAGCAACACTTTGAATAAATAAAACTGTATTTTTGCCCTATTCGGGGGCTTTTATTAGAAAGGGTGAATTCCGAGTCAACCGTTGCTTACCCTACGCTGCTACCTTACTGGTTGCACCAGAAAGGATGGGATCCAAAAATTACCCCTAAAATCGAATACAGCGACCTTGAAAACCTATAAATCGATGTTCGAATTTTATACTTCCACCCCCCCTTTCACGGTCGGCATTAAGTCACACGAAAAAAAAATCTATGAATTCGTTAATTGACATCGCACTTGGCTGCATTCCATATAGCGCGTTTTCATTTCCATCATCAAATTTTTACACCCCCTCTGCCACTGCTTCATAAGCACACGGTAGTAAAAAAAAGTTTGTGAAATGATTGACGATATTCGCCGCTCGCAATGTTCGAAAAAATTTGACCTCCCCCCTCCCTTTCTCTTGTACTTTGTATTTGAAGAGTCTGGAAAACTGGAAAAATTGGCCTGGAAAACCTGGAAAAGTCGGAGAAAATCAATTCCGAGCACGAATGGACACACTGATTATGCTGCCTAAAATGATCTATAGTTACAAAATTGTTTTTCTAAAAATCCTTTAAAATGTTATTACAGCAAAGCAATTGGGTGGGATGGGGAAGTCGAAATCCTTTTTCCTCCGTTTGTTGAGATACACCCTAATATACATATTTTGAATGTCTGGTTGCTGCTGAAAAAAATCCAGGATACTTGACGGTGAGCACCTCAGGATACCAGGCAGACAGAAAGGCATAAGATGAACAGATTGGCAAGGAGAAAAGAAATTAGACGTACGAGCAAGCGCAGCAGACAGGCCGGCCGATACATGAACGGCTAGTTTGACGCTGTAAAACAAAAAACAGACGAAAAAAGAAAAAAAAGCACTGCCTTGCAAAAATTTTTTTTATTTAACGACTGGCTATACCTATAAAGGAAGCGCTATCGTCAGCATATTCTGTGATTTGATTTTAAAGGCGTTTGGATACTTTTTTTCATCATAGCATTAGTCAACTAAAGCCGTAGCTAGCAAGTTTTTAAAGCGGTGGAGGAGGGAGTTTAGAGGAGGGAAGATAGACGGCAAAATTTCGGATTGAAATGTAAGAAATTTCGGTTGAAACTCCAAAAAAAAAAGTAGTTCTTTCCCAATTTTGCCAACTGTCGACTAAAATTTGTCGAGTGCTAACTTTAATTGGAACATGTTTTTTCAAGAGTATTATAAGTCCAAATTTACGATTTTTCAGGAGAGGGAAAACAAAGTTGCCGCTGAAAACGCGAGTGTCGTACAAGACTATGGGGAATCATAACATTCTTGCATATGGATTCATTTTGAAATGCTTTTTTCGAATAGAAAGAGCGAAAATCAAGGGAAACCAGTGTCACCATCATATTCCTTGTGAAAAGTACTATCAGAAACTATCCTTATGACAAAAATGCAAAACATGAACTTACAACACTTCTGAAAAAGCATGTTCATTCCACTTCTCCAGTCGTTACAGCCCTGTGGGCTAACACATGGTAAGAATTGCAGTGTTCTTAATATTTATCATACAAATGCCGTTTGTATAGATGATTGGGTGTTTGGGAGGGGTTACGAGGGCGGCTGTGAAGGGGCCCTTGTGAATCCCAAAAATCTTGATTCGACCATGCAGCGGAGCTAGTTGCAATCTTCCATGCAGTTGGTATTTTTGATACGAAACTTATTTTTCATTTTGAGCGCCCTTACTGAGCTTAGATAACTTCTTCGAACTGAACGCATGCTCATGGCTCGAGTATCTTGCGCGTTTACACTTATTTCGTGATTCGAAAGGATATTTTTGATACGAGAGCTTATTTTTCATTTCGAGCACCCTCACTGAGCTTAGATAACTTCTTTATACTGAACGCATGCACATGGCTCGAGTATCCTGCCAGCTTACACTTATTTCGTGATTCGAAAGCTGACACGACTCGAACGGGTGTTCGCACTTCTGCTCGAAGGAGTATACGTAACACTACACCTAATTATCAACTGCGAAAATCAATTATTATAAGAGCAGATAGATATATATGTATAAGTTTCGCGTATGTAAGTTGTAAACGGCTTAACGTCAACGTAATGTATATCCTTCAGGTTTCCCTTCTTACACGTTTTGTGCTTTTGCGGCGCCCCGAGAAGAGTATAATCTATTTGACTTGGTTAATTAAATTTTTGCTGCACTCTTCGTCTGTATCAGATGGCGGTTAGGATGTCTACATTTCCGGGGCGTATCAGCGTTCGCGATGTGATAGGAGGGGAGGGGGCGATGAAGACAATTGGCAGCCGGAATTTTCCGATAATAATTTCGAACCGAAAAGATGATTGGGTGGTTTTTCTCGTGCTGGAATCGAGGATGTTACTCGACGAGCGTTGCAAGTATATGCACGTATAGGTATAATAGCTGGAAATCCTCCCCATAATATATACTAACAAGGTGGAATGGCAATTTCGAGTATACCCTTGTGAAATATCTGCCTCGTTCATTAACATATACCGAAAGTTTTGGCCCAAAAATATTCGCGGCCTTGAAAAGGACTGGACGGAAAGTCGACGATAAATTGGGGGGTGCCCCGAGCTAGAGATTCTGTAACGGCGTTCGGGCGAGTACCTCTCGGTGAGATGTGCGAGTACCGGGTAGGTATTCTCGCGGGTAAAACGTATATATATGTTACCTTAATCATAATGTACTTTTTTGGGATTGCAGGGGCGGTGGGAAGGGGAGGCGTAAATATAAAACGATTTCAAATTGGAAATGCACGCCTGAAATCGCGCAACGGCGAGCGAAGAGGAATATTTATCGCGAAATTTCCTGTCGTTAAATTTATCGTCTCGACTTCTTACTCGCGAGTGCCGGAATTTTTTGTACTTTTTTTTTTTGATTAACTTATGGCTTATTGGGGGTGGGTGTACGAAAAGGCAAATTGCGAAACGCTTTTGCGAGTAAATATAAAATTGGAAAACGCTGCGAAAGTTGTACGTGTATTAGAATTGCGCGATGGCTGCCGTATGAATTTATACAAGTTTCGGTGTAGCATCACCTTGAGGGGCTGCGAGCTTCGTAGAAATTCATATTTTCCGAGTGAAAAGGAAAATTGATCAAATTAGGCCAGAGATATCGAGCATCTATGGTACGTCATTCGAGTTACGAAAATCAGTTGGTACGTGTGCAGTGTACGCTGTAGGAAATGTTTGTATGCATGTATGTGTATCCTCGCCATATTTCTTCGTATATGACGATCTATGTATACGTAAGTTACGAGTAGAAATGAGAGATCCAGTGTCCGAAAAATGGGAATCGAGAGGTTTCGAATTTGGGTCAAAGTTCCTCTCCACTGTTCATGCCGATTTTTTCGAAATTTTGAGGATATGTTCGAATTGTACTGTTTTTCTTTCCATCGTTTGTACTTATGCTGTCTCTCCTCGAAGTTTACTCTAAATACCCATTATTAGCTGCAAAAAAAAGCAATGTTTTGGTCTCACGGGCTAAATCTGTTTTATTTGGTGTAAACCACCCCTCACAGCCAACATTTTTTGAAATCAACAAATATTCATGGGTCGGTCAATGGTAACGAAGTTTAACATCGAATTTCTCATTAAAAAATTGACATTTTCGATTTAAAATATTCTATAAATCGAGCTTTGCTGAAAAAATTTATCAATAAGTAGGTACAATGCCAATTTGACTATCATCTGTACCTTGTCAGATTATAGGTGTAAAAATATAGTTTAGTTAATTTGAAGAAAGTAATTGTGTTACCTAACTTGTTTATTTTCATATTCTTAGTGTAATTATCGGTTAGTGGGCAGTGGATTCTTTTGTTTCTATTTTAAATTAAAAAATTTATTTTCATTAACGTAACAGTGAAGTACCTGCAGAGAAATTAGGGAAAAAAAGTTCAGCGGTCAACGGACTCGATTTTGTTTTTGGAGGAAAGTAAACTAAATGTAGTACAACCCACGGCTATAAAATAAAAATACAAACAAATCTGTCAGTTCAGTTTTCGGATAAGCTGAATTTATTTTTGATGTCATTTTTGCCCTCTTCGCCGGCACCTCAAAGACTGCACTGAGGATCGAAACTAAATCCTGCCGATGGTTCCTTCAGGTATATCGAAAATAAGTTTCCGGAGTCACTGAATTCATTTTTCAGGTTATTGTAAGAGTAATCTCCACCGAGCTAAGATGTGAAATATCCAAAAGCTCCGTTCCAGGAAAAGCAAGCCAGTCTCGTGAATATCAGGTTTTGATTTTTTGGATTGAGGAAGTCAAACCAGACATTTTGAGATCAATCGCAGTTTCCTAGCTAAAAAAAGTTACGGAAGCTCATAGTGTAAAAATCAACTTTTCGAGAAAATCGTGTTTAATGTTTTCGTGATTTAACGAAGCAAGTCAACTCGGAAGTATTTTCGGAAAAATTGAAGCTTTTTCGGACTATTATCTCATTTAATACATTCGAGACACATGTAAAAATCATTTTATAGCAAAAACCAAAATCCCATAAGATTTACTTTTATTTCATTGTTTCGCTTTCGTGTGAAATTCACGCTTCTGACATTGGTTTGCTTTACCTGAGACGGATTACATGTGGTACTTTCATATTTTTCGAAATGGGGTTTACGAAGTTGTAGATTCCATTTTAGAAATTATTTCAAGAGTAACCCCCGTGAGAAAAGTATGTTCAGTCTACATTCTTGCCCATCCCCTCGCTGACTGCTTAAATAATCGCTAATATAAATTCAACCAGTGAGTGAACTTTGTTTTATGTATATTGAGGCTAGCTTTTATGGTACTTCAAATGTTACACATCTTAGTCTCCTGTGGAACCTCAAATATATATTCAGCGACACAAATCTCATTTTTAATGAACATGAAGATATGCTTTTATATCAGTATAAAGTGCACTCAAGTAAGAGGTATGTGTTCAAAACTGTCGTTCTGGTTTTGCTTCTGGGAACTAATGAGGCTGTTGGTAATAATATAGTAAGGGTAAGCCTATGTAATGTCTCATAAACGGATGTGTTCACAAATATTCTTGTGAGCGTATAGTATTTCCAGACTAATATTGATCTGTGAGAAGGTCTAGCTTCCAGTCCGGTGAAATGATTTATCTTCCTGAAATGTGAGGGGTTAGGATGCTATACTGACCACCAAATTCAAATGAGTCAGCATCAAGCAAGGTATCTAAATAGGGGGTTCTCACTTCGTTGATATGGAATCTTTTTTTCAAATGTGAGATTTGGGATTCAAAATTCAAATTTCAGCTTTAAAATGAGGAAACTAGACCTATTCTCTTTGAGTCGATCTTGAATATGCCATTTGAATATTCCCAACGCACTGTGAATTTAGTTTCAATTTGATCCCTCAAAATTGAAATTTCAATGTTTCAGAGTGTATGCCAAAAAAATTGAGAGCACTAAACAATTGGGGGAAAAAAGTATTGATATCGATTTTAGAAGGTTCAGGCCAATCACTAACGGAAGATCTGTGGGAGTATCCATGAAAAACTAGCCGTGAAGGGAATTGTTACTCTTTTAAAAAATAGAGTCGTTTCAACTGAAAAATCTTCCTGGTGAAAATCCCTCACCCTCTCCCCGAATGAAATAAGAGATTGCTACTGTGTCGGAACAAAGTACAGTATTGAAATAAGACATTTTTGGGGCCCTAAGTTTCAGTGGCACCAGATCCCGTCCTGGCCTTGATGGTCCAAATTTCAGACATAAAACTGGCATAATTGGCTTAACTTTGAAAAATTAAAGAAGCTGTCGATTTGTTTGATTGGTTGCTGATTTCGAATTTCGCACTGGAGATTTGATTCGAATCAAATTTGAATTTTCAGGACCGAAATTTTACATTTGGGTGGAGGGGGAATTCGGCCCAAGTTTTAAATTCTTTCTCAATTCCAAATCGTGAAAAAAGTGAAATTTTGCTTGAAATTTGAGCTATATCACTTTTAATGTGAAACGTTGGTTTTTTTAATTGAAAAAAGCAAGATATTGGCTTTAGATTTCGCCTCAAAATTTGATTTACATGCAACTAAAGAATGATGCGAGTTTTGCGCATCAAATTCACCCGTTATTGTAGTTTATAATGAAAGCGTCTAGTTTGAAGAACATCATTCCAAAATTAGATTGACAAGCGAGAAGCTAATGGTGGCGTTTAATTCTGCCTCTTCATTTAACAACCACCCCTTTCCCAAAAAAAATTAGTGAATTAGAATGCTTCGATTTCAGTCGTTTTTCGATTTCTCAATTCTTTAGATTTTGTCCGTCTGAATTTCAACATATACAAACAGCCATGATTTATGACATATTAATTGAATGTTAGATGTGGTGTGCATTTTTCAAATTCTCACTGGTCTGGTGAACGCGGACACACCTCAAATTTTAACGCTCCATTTTCATGCTCCTCTTTTGTACGCAAACGTTCAATAACATTTTTGAGGGTACAAAAAAATTCAATCAACACTCTGAGAAAACTTTACTGAGACTTATGCTACGTTATCATACTCGAAATTCAATTCACAAGCTCGGAAGTCCTCCTGGCGCGAATTCAAACATATTTCGTTTCAAGCAATTTTTTCTTCGTATTTGACCAGCCGAAGGGATACCATTCCAACTTTGAACTGAACATTACTTTATTTTGAAGGGTGCCCATGCATCAACTCTAAAACGTAGTTCGGCCAAAATTCGGATCCATTTTCGAATTTAAATTACGAGTCTGTCAGTTTAAGGCGTGCGACTCTCGAAGCAGGTCGTCGTTACTGAGAATAAGGTGGTCAATGATGAGGGCATTCCTATTCGCAATTTCGTAGAAATAAAATAGAATTTCATATATACATCTGGAAATTTGGTGATACAGCCATGTTGATTATTTTGGCCCAATAGGATCTGTATCGTGTAATGATAACGGGTGCCTTACAGTGGTCCGAAACGTTGAATATGCGACCGAATAGATTTAGAGCGGTCTGGTTGGCCGAGGGGATAGCGCTCTTGGTCTCGGAATCCGGAGGTCCCGAGTTCGAGCCCACGTAGCAACTCGCTACATTTGGACCTAGGCCGGTTTTCCGGCAAGAAGAGAAGAGAGCAAGACAGCCCTACAGCCTCCCCGACGTCTCTGAGGTAATGCTCAAAAAGGCGGATTCTAAGACTCGGATTGAGAGCAAAATTAGAAAAGAGAAATTGATGAATAGCGAGATTGTGAGGGAACAAACTGACGTGGGGCTGACCCCCTCCCCATTCTGAAGAATTCCAACTATCAGTCAGGAAAATTAAGCCGTTAGTAACCTTTTTCTTTCTCTCTTTGCTTGTCAACTGGAATTCGTGAACTTCAGTCGGGATTTTTCGTATCAATTTACATCCTCGCCTCTCTTTCAGAACATGTTCTTTGCGCTGGCCCTAGTGGGGGAGTGTGCGTCCGATCCTCATAATTTTCCAGTTCTCCCCAGTGTTTCCTTTCCGGAAGATGTCTGAAGGTATTTTGTCGAAATTGACCCCCCGCCCTCAATTATTGGAACTGGCGATTTATCGAAAGCAATATTACGAAAGCAATACTCGGTGAACCTCGTTGCTGGGAAGATAAAAAATTTTGAAAAAGACACCGCATTGTGATGACTGCGGCGCGGTATCGTATCTCGTGTTGCTGTCGAGAAAGAAAGAGATTTTTCGAAGCCCCATCTTTCGGTTTAGGAGCTTTTCTTTCGCTTATATTTCCACTCTCGTTCTTCTCGAGCAGTCTTCTCTGGTTTCAGGAAAAGTCACCGAAATTGTTCGGCCCAGTCAACGGCTCGCCCTCGCTGGTTTTTTAACCCCCGGCTGGCCAACGCCAACGGCTGGAGAATTTATGGTAACATTTGTTTCCTTTTACATCGCGCTTTATTAAAACACGCGACCGAATTCGAAGCGTTTCGGTAATTTAGCCGTTTTTGCTCTGAATTGTCGACGTCGTCATCGGTCGTAACACTGGCGGAATGCTAAATTTATTCTCGCTACGAATTTGTCGCCGCCGCGCCGATTTCGTCCTCGTGACCGAGAAAAGTTCGTTGTCTATGTACGTCGAAGACGAAGCCTGCAGGCTCAGAATGAAAAAATGCGGCGGAACTGAGGAACATATACAGTCGGATTTAACTGATCGAACGAGAGCGAATTAATGCCTTCTTCGTCGTGGAATTTCATTTTTTGTACCCGTTTTTGTTCTCGTTTTCGAATTGACGAATGAATTCGAGAAAAGGGCACTGCGCCAGTTTTGTGTTGGAATTTTACGCCGTACTGTAGTCTTTGGATTTTCTTACCCCATCCTCCCTCTTCACCATATTTCCAAAATGATCCATATGATGGAGTGGAAGTTCTGGAGGAGGGGATGCTTCAGTAGCTAGTTTTCTAAAAATTTGTCTTATCTCACGTAAACGATGGACAGGTGTATAACATGTGTTCTTGTGCTCGTGTTGAGGAGATGGAAAAGAAATTTCAAGGATTTTGGGAGATCTCTGAGAAACAATAAAATAGATACATCCGAAGAATTATGCATATAAAATAGAGCTGGCGGAAATAAAAAAAGGAAGTTAGAGAAGACCTGCTAAACTATAACAAAAAAATTATCAGTGAATCGCTGCTAGACTCTTGGTAAATTAAAAAAAAAGTTGAATAAGCAACAGAATCTGATACTAGCCATAAAAAACAACAAAGGGAAGTAATTAGAGGCGACTACCGAAATCTACAATGAACTTTGTGAAAAAGAAACAGAGGGGAAGCTCATAGGGGAAAAGAGTCGTCCATTATCGCAAACGGCGATCCCTTGCCACCCATTCTGAAAAGTTAGTGGTGAACACGACTTTGTTAAAACTTGAGACTGAAAAAAGGTCTAGTAGGCCAGAAAAAATGGCCGGAAGTACTGAGCGGACCTTTACTTACGTTAGATTATTCAATGAAATTTTGGACACAGAATGCGTATACAACCCAGTGGAAAAGAGCCGAGATAATATTACTTTACAGAAAAAAAAAAAAATTATGGACCAGTCAAACATCAGCAAAAGCTTCATAACAAAAGAATTTTCCCAACGATCTCATTGGTTCTTCCTTCGTTAACGTGGGAATTTTCGATGATCTCATTGATTTTTCTGCATCAGTTTGGGGTTTTTTGCCTAGCCGGAACCCCTGCCGTGAGTATTGCAGATATGTTATATTTATGTGTATATAAGAATGTAATTATTACCAACCCACAACCTGTTTTTGAGATTGGCGGGATCCATACTATTCCAGTATTTAAACAGATGAATAAATAAAACAAAATTATGGGTTTATTTCCCTTACATGAAAAGGTTTGCCATCCAAACGTAGTTTGTTTGATGATTTCATGCCTTAGTTTGGGATTTCTCACCTCGTCTTGGTTTTTTCTACCTCATCGTGGAATGTTCTTAAGTTTTTTGTTCGTAACATATTCTCAACGTAGGAATTTCTCTACCTTAGAATGAGTTTTTTTAGTGATTTCATGAGTTTTTCCCATCCCAACTTGTACTTTCCCGCCTTATATTGGCGTTTTCCCTCATCATGAGGTTTTCATCCCAACATAGGGTACTCCCACATTCCTATCGCAACATGAATATCTCTCTATCTCTTCATGTACTAAAAATAGTGAAATTCCCCGCCACCGCCTCCGGGAGAAAAACCCGCTCAATTTCTCATTTCTCCAGGGGTAGCCAACCCTTGGGAGGGGGTTCATGGTGGATGAGGGATCTTTGGGGAGGAAAGTCGCGGTGAAGGACGAGGAGTTGTTGTGGGGGGAGGGCTCTCTATACACTGAACAGTAAAATCCACCTCCTCCTTCCCCACCGTAGGGATAAATTCCTGGTGGCCTCCTCTGTACCTTAATCTCACGTTTCACCAGAGGTACCCTACACCGGGGGGGGGCGTCTTCTTGGTGTAGGTGGGAACTCCTGGAGAGGGCGGAGGATAGCCACGGTGAGAAAGGGCGTTGCGGTGGGCGAGGAGGAGCATGGTAGGGGAAAGTGACTGTGATGGAGGAGGACAGCTGGCAGAGGGTAGCCCACCCCGGGGGGATCCTTAGTGGAGGAGAGAGCTCTTGAATGGTGTAGTGTCGTGTTGTTTTCATATAATTTCCATGAAAATTTTTTTATGTAGGGCAAGATACACTTATGTTACTATGCCGTCCAGGGTCGTATTTACATAAAGGCAACGTAGGCACGTTATGGGGGGCGCTAGATTATGGGGACCATACTTATGAACAAAAATTTAAGTAGTTATACTTTTCCAGCTTGCGAAATACTGCAGGCCGGCATGAGCGAAGCTTATTGACGGCGGGGGTTGGGCCCCCTGGCAGTCCCCTGTTTATCCTAATACCGTGGGATTTTCCAATCTCTGCTTGGTTTTTCCTTACCTTAACTTGGGATTTTCCCACTCAAGTATGGGTTTTTCTGCTATCGTAAGGTTTTTTATTATTATGGGATTTTCTCTCGTCAACTTAGAAGGTTCCCACCTTCCCACGCTTATTTGAGGATTTCCATGAAACAATGTTTTTAAAGGGATGGGTTCCCATTTTATCATTGGTTTCTCCACCTCAGTGTGGTTTCTTTTTCAATAATGTGGATTTTTCCGTCCTCAACTTAGATTTTTCTTATCTCTTCATGAGTTTTTTCGCTCATGGCGTAAAAAGAAAGTTCACTTGGGGGAGAGATTTGGTGAAAATATTTTTAGGTAAAATGGTAGCGGATCTACAAAATTTACCAAATTTTGACTTGACAAAAAAGAAAGTGGGATGTAACCTGAAATATTAATTACGTAAAGCAGGTAATGAAAATGAATATTACTGAAAAATTCGAATTTATTTGTTTTTCATGTTACAGTCCCTGTGGACTTTGACAAGTAGAGTTACAGCTTAAATGACTTTAAAAATGAACTTAACGACGCAAGAAATGGTGTGTCTATTATTAATAATATCTGCATAAATAAATGTCGATATTTCAGTTGTAGTCCCTCTGGACTTGGATTGGTACGGGTTACAGCTTAAATAACCTCAAAATTGAATTTATCATGGCAAGATACGTTATAATTGACGTTCTAGAAGCTGGTAACCCCAATTTTTAGACTATGATTTCTGTGAACCCTGTGTGGTGAAGGTATGCCCAAAATTACCTCAAAAATGAGTGCAGCGTACCGTAAATCATGGAAAGGAGTCATTATTTGTACTTGTTTACTTGACTATGGAATTCACAATTGAATAGGTCGCTGGAGCAACGTTGCGTGTTGCTGATTAGGAGTTTTACAGGAGAGCTATTTTAGTGAGGCGTTGCTCTAATAACTGGAGTGGATGGGGCAGAGAAAACATTGGGAAGTAACTCGTATTCATTTGATCTGAATTGTCCTGAAGAATGTTATTCCACCAAAAAGATATTTCGTCTAAAAAGTCGTATGCAACGTTGCTCCAGAGACTTACTCAGTCGCGTTAATAAACCCTTGAGATCCTCGTTTTTGACTACTACATGCCTCCTAAATCAAATTATTTGGAAAAATATACATTGAGGCGGAAGATGACACCACAGAGAATAGTATTTTTTGGGTACAACCAATTTATTTACTCCTTTCCGATTTTTAACAGTGATATAAGCTTAAGTGCACGTTTCACTATAGGGAATTCTATGCTAAACTTCATCTCATTTATGGGACCTCTCAAAAAAATGTTTTCACCGAGATTTTGGGTACCTACATTTTATTTTACACCTAAATACACCAATTTTTCGTGTGGGAACGAGGTCAAAGATTCTGGCCGCCTCAACTCGTAGTTTTTCCATCCAGACTTGATGGTTTCCACCTCAATGTTCAGTTTTCTGATGGCATCAGTATTTTCCCTCTGCATGGATTTTCTCACCTCAACTTGTATCCTCCTACGCTTGCCCCCTTCCTCACGTCAATTTTTCATTATGAAAAGTGTGTTTTACCACCCTCTTTTCCATTTTTCTTCCTCTCTCTATCAGTCTAGCTGGATTTCGGAGTAGTAGATCATCCCAACACCCAACTGTTTTCGGCTTTTCAGTTAGGTTATTCGCCCGACTTTTTTCTACCTTTCGGGACGGAAGCCACGAATTTAGTATACAGAGTGGTAACAGCCAGCCGCGCATCGAGGATTAATCGATCGTTATATGCCGGGACTCATTAGTCAAATTAATTTCTACTCTCTGGTGCTTCGTTTTGCGGAAGAAAGACGGGTAGAAAAACAAATCATTTAAATTCGTCGACGAAAATGTTTCAACGAAAAACTGAGTTACAAACTCGCGCGAAAATTGAACCTCGATCTATGAGAAATGTAATTCGAAGGAAAGGCGAGAAGGTGTTAAATAAATACGAGTTATGGTACCTACGTAAACAGCTGTCGTGTTTTGGCGCCAAGTAAAATCCCCAACACCTAACAAGTTACACGAATTCCGGCGGATCGTGTGCTTCACACTCGTACAGCTAGCTGAGAGAATTTATGTTAATAACGAATTATATTTACTTTTGCTTAGCCCACGGGTTCTATTTTTTTTTCTTTTCTTTTTCTCGCCTTCCCCGAAGTACCCGCCGGAGATTTATTTCGTAGTTGTACATGATTTACATCTCTTGTGAAGATAAGTGGGTACTTAAGCATCATTTGGTTGTTGGTTGTTGAATGATATATCCACACGTTTACAACTGGGGTACGTAAATCGAGGCGACAATACGAATTGAAATTTAGTTCGACCACCCGAGGTGAGATACTAGGGCAAATTTAATCGAAAATTGTGAGCTACCTAATGTACTCGATGATGGCTCGACCTCACTCGGATCGGTTAAGAACCGGTTCCATGTAGTTAACTTTTATGAAATTTAGAATATGAGTCGATAAGGTGCTAATGTGTATCAAGTGCAGCTTATTCGTTTAGGATTCTACTTCTTAGCCTGCTTCTCAATCAAGTTGCTTTTCATTTGAGTAGCCAGTAAGCTGTATTGGCGAAAACAGAACTTTCAGTATATGTCGTACTCTTTCATGGCTAATTTAGAGCTCTATAACTTTGTGTGAGTACGATCGTCCGCCATTTTGATTCCAACCGCGCCCGTGGATGCCGAATCCGACTATGCGGAGCGTACCGCGTAGTTAATTCGGCGTCCACGGGTAAAGTTGACGTCAAAATGGCGGACGATTGTTCTCACACGAGGTTATAGAGCTCTAGCTAATTCAGTGGCGGCCATAGTTGTCCTGCTGACGTATTCAGCGAAGACCTGAAACCAAAATTGATGGGAAATTTGTCCATGTGAGTGCTGAGTCTCAGCGAGCTGAAGATGGGGCACCGGTCTTTCAGAACTTATAATACTTTTTTTTTCAAACTCAACTTTTTCTTGAACTTTCAAGTTGAAGCATGCATAAATCTTGGCACATTTTATTGAACACTACGTAAGATATCTCAGATTAATGAGAATAACTGAAATCCGAGTGCGTTTTTCGCAGGTACTCGTATTTTAAACTTGAGAACCAACCGACGCCGATATGAGTAGTTTATATGAGGTCGATGCTTCGTCAGATCAATTATCTCAATATCAGTGGCCAGTACTGACGTAATCATAAGTTCGGTGACCTCTGTGCAAATGTGTTTTAGGTTTCAAGGCCATTGCCGCGTGACTGAGCAAGTTCAGTGTAACCTAATCCCTTCTTTTATGAAGTCTTCATACCCTTACAGCCATTACACCAAAAAGCAAAAGAAAATGAGGTACCCAGCGAAGTTACATTATACTTGCTTATCCACGTGACAATGATTTTTTTTTTTGTATTATTTGTTCATGTACGAGTCACTAGCTGCACTAAGGGCTATACGGCTCGGCTGGTGAAGATGGTTAAATTAATGGAAAGAAGTCTGTGTCGTGGAGGAAGGAGATGAATTTGTCTATTGTCATTGGGTTGTTTTGGAACATGCTTTTCGTTGTAGGTGGTAGTAGTTAATGTTTTTGGTGGTGAGAGTTGAGTGAAGGGCAGTGAAGTATATGGTCGACAGTGAGTTCATTTGAGGAGCAATTGGGGCATTGTGGGAGGGGGTATGGATTGAGAAGATTCAGATGAGTGAGGCGACTGTGTCCAATTCTAAGTCGTGCTATTATTATTTCTTCGCGTCGTGATTTCCGGTTGGAGGCGATTCAGGGTATCGGTTTCTCTTTTATTTCACGGAGTTTGTTATTGGATTCTGTATGCCAAGATTGGTGCCAAGAGGAAAGGATTTTTGATCAGTAGGTGATTGCAAGGTCTTCGGATGTTTTAATTGTTGGTTTTTCTACTTTAGGGTGGGATGTTGCTGTTCGAGCGGTTACGTCAACTAAGTCACCTTGTGCAATGCCGATATGGCCTGGGATACTACCTGTTTTCCTAATGTGTTAAGTACGTGGATTATGAGTTGTATGCATTGTACTAATGGATGTCTAGAGAACATTGTGCTGATTGATTGGAGGGCCGATAGTGGGTTGGTGGCAATAATTGCTTTTTTGGTTAAATTGGGTAAATTTGAATGCAGTAAAAAATTGCAGCGAGTTCAGCGGTGTGAATAGATGCTGAATTGGGTAGTTGAAACATGCATCATACCTACTTGGAGGTTAATGACCTTATGTTTTCATCAGTATTAACTTTATACCTGTTCTAATAAGATTCAATTGAGACGAAGGATTATTTGTTAGCTTGGGTGGATTAAAAAGAACAACTGTTTGAATTCTAATGATGGACCAAACTAAAAAGTTGCAGGGTTAATGTAATGGAGATGTGTACAGAATTTCATTGAAAGATTTTAATATGTAGATCTCGCCCAAGGAGCTGAAGTTTCAGGAAGATTCAAAGGGATCTTTACTACTCAAGAATAGCAGGCTGTATTTAAAATCTTCAAAACTCTGCAACGTCCCCCTAAGAGTCTTGTAGATATATTTTAGACTCTTCAAGAAACTATCAAATGCATGTTTACAATCTTCACTAGTTTTCCACTATTGGAGGCAGTCCAAGAATTCATTCAAACTCTGTAAGACTTTTTCAAATTTATTCCAGACTGTATTAAGAAATTTCTTCAAGATCAAGACTCCTGGGAAACATTAATTTTCAGACTAATTCAGATGAATTTATTGGTTTTTCAGACTTATTTAAGACATTTCAAGTAATTTCAAGACTCTTATCGATGCTCAAACAGGTCCAGAAGAGCAGTGGAGTAATAAAAGATGAAATCCAACCTAACATCGGCTTAAACTCAAATCATTTGTAATTAATGTCAATCGAACAGACTTTTAAATTCAGAAGTTTAATATAATAATTGATTTAATTCAATATCGAAGTAATGAATAAAAAATTTCCAATTTCTTACTATCCTTTCAACCCTAAATAAATCTTTAGACTAATATACTTAATTTTTTAGTGTAAATTTAAAAAAACATACAATTTTTAACTACTCAAATTTAAATATTTCCTAAAAATTGTATAATATTATTGCCTTAATATTATAATATTATAATCTGTCGGTTCACTCTTCGGTACATTGACAGAGTATACTAAGCAGCAGCTATTCAGACAGTGGACCATATACATTCTGATATTGGGATAATGTTTTCTGATATATGTGTGTATTTTGAAATTTCAGGATATGCTGCATTATCAGTATTGATCGTTTGATTGTTTTGAAGTTCGATTTATCTGTATGATTCTAAGATTCATGTGCCTTCATCTTCTTTTAAATTCGAACGTCTTAATTTCAAAGTCATCAACGAGACAAGAACCTTATTATTTACAATCTTGTTCGTTGAATGCCTGTTGCATTGTTCTGTGGCGTTGCCAGGATTTTCCCAAAAGGGGGGGGGGGTGAAGTAAGATTTTCAAGGGAGAAAAACTCTAAAATTGAGGTATTTCTTTAAAAATTGCCGATATTAGAGGACTATTTTATGAAAATGGAAGGTAAAATTACTGCTCGAGCAAAAATTTTTCGAAAAAACGTTTTTTAAAGGTGAAAGATTGCTCATTTTTGCATATTTTACATTCAATTTCAGGTGCCTTGGGGGGCATTCGCTCCCCCTGGCTACGCCACTGACATTATTGTAGTTCCGTGTGTTGTGCATGTTGTGTCTTGTCCTTTTATTCGTTGTTATGGTTCGGCTTGTTATAGTGGTGTGTCTGTTAAGTTCTTGGTATTGATCAAGTTGTTGTTTTGCCACTTTTGTATTTTGATTACAGTAAAACCTCGTTATAGTGCGATTGAAGGGACTGAATGAAATTCCCACCATAAGCGAGTTCAAAAAAAAAAAAAGCAATGAAATTCAAATGAAATCTGTAATGTGAGCACATTCATTTGCATTAAAAATGTCACAGGGTTGGTAACCTGCTGTTAAACGAGGAACAATTTCTGTAAGCCAAACTGCTGCAGTATCAAAGTCTTCAAAACTTACCAAAACTTACTTCTGTGTGGAAAAATACCTTCCTTATAAGCGGGTTTTACTCGCCTTATAAAAGGGTTCTCTTCTACAGGCTGTTATGGGAGTGTCTAGGGACCATAAAAAATTCGCACTACATGCGGGTTCGCACTATAAACAGGCGTACTATAACGAGGTTCTACTGTATTTAATTTTTGCTCACGCAGTTTACTTTAAAACCTCCAGTACACTAGCGTTGATCTTACACGTAAATATCGTGACAATTACATAAGGTTATTATTCGTTTACCGGAAAATGAATAGAGGAAAGGGCGCTTATTTCGACTCCAGCTGGTAATTTGGACCCCTCTAATCTCGCGCTACAGTGAGCGCACTCTGACAGCAACAGGTTGAAGGTGTTACGTATGCATTCAAACCACTCTGCACAAGATCTTACGTTCGTGTATTGCTGTTATCCGTCTTTTATTATAGCTTAATTTTGATTTCGAGGGGCACGGCAAGCTTTTTAGAGTTGCAGTCACGATTTTTTTTTTTTGGTAAGGCTTTGTCAAAATTAGCTTGTTAAATTTTACCCAGTGATAAAAGAAGCATCCAGCGTCGCAGTTTGCGAGTGCGTTTCATGAAATTTCGAATATTTGTAATATTTGTTTAGGGGCGTTTGCTCTCAACGCCAAAATACTGATAATATGGACCCCTTCGGACAGAAACAAAAATGATGCGGCATTCTCATCTAAAATTGCCTTTTAATTGAAATGCATGTGATTGTAGACATGTCTAGAGCGATGAAGTGTTTGAAGAATGGGCCCACGTTCACTACACCAAGGGATATTTACTGTTGTTACTTCTTTCGTGACCCACGGTTCGTTATTGACTTGTAATTCTGCTTTTAATCTCATTTAGACATTTTTTCGACGATTTTAGGAGTTTTTTTTCAGGGGTCTCCAAATTGCCAGCACTTTCTTCAAAGGTACATTTTCAGTTGTTTTAGAAAAATTGGAATGATGGGGCCACTAATACTTTTTGGAACATTTGAACCGATGGGGCATGTGTAGTACACTTTCGTCGCCTACAGTGAAGGAAAATTGACATTGACTGGTTAGTTTTTGAGAAATCGTCCAAACCGAAAAGGGAGTCCAAATTAGCACCCTTTCCTCTGTTCAGGATCTGAATTCGGTATCTAAGAAAAAAAGATCAGCCAAATCCGCGAGTCGAACGCCAGACACGTCTTTATGTACGTGAACAGTGCGGCAGTGGAGCAGAATTTGAAATATTTTCTTCGTCGATAAGACCGACCGGGTGGTAAATCAAAACATTATCCGGCCGAATCTGCCCCGCTCGCGCCGCCCAGTCATCGGGGTGTTTTTTATGCATCACACCGATTGCTGTTATGTGTTTTGTTCGGTGTATTAATTTGATATTCTTGCCCGTTTACGTGTTAAATCATCGCACGAGGCGAGGCGAGGCGGCACAACCAACCCCTAAGACGGAAATACGACAGAACTTGAGGGTTCGTCGGTTATTATTCTAGTAAGGTACGAACGACGATTATAATGATAACCATTGTGTAGTCAAAATCCGTGTTAACACGATGTAACCGGGGTCAAGCACGTACCGCATTGTGATTAAATGCCCAAGAATTGTAATAAAGGAACCCGCGCCGCACGTTCAATTCGAACTTCCAGATAATAATCTCTCGACGTACACAGTGAAATGCTCGCTCTCCATCTCCAGCGACCGAAAAGCGTCTGTACGGCGTATAATGTATGTTTCTGTATACGATACGATACGGTGCTATAGTAGTGGATCTGCATAGCCAGCTTGCCATAGGTACGAAATAATGCACTCGTACCCAGGACGTCTGAGTTATACAAATTACGAATGCTGGCTCGTATTAGTACCTACAATGCGTACAGATGGGATGGGTCCACAATTCGTGCATTGTGACGAACCACACCGCTCAATCTGCAACGTATACCAATTACGTGTGCAGTTTTCTACCATTTGCAATTAAGAGCTAGGGTAATCGCACTATCAGTGGACTTTCCCGAAGGCGATGCATCAAATCCACTAAATCCTCCCCCCAAGTAAATTGAAAAATTTATACGTGCTGTTTCAGCATTATTTTGACATGCGTCAACCCCCTCCCCCCTCATCAATAAGCGCCAATTCCAGGTCGGCTATATACACTTATGCGGTCGGAATCGTGATTTGAATCATGTCGGGGGAAGTTGCAGACGGCTGTAACAGCCGTGCTTGCTTTACATCGTGACCCTTTTTGTTTTTCACTTTAAATCGAAAACCGAGAAACCAATATTCAATCGGTTAGTGTCCAGCGAATCGTTTCATAAGAATAAAACAATGATAGGCGGGGGCCTGTTTTATTATCGTAAATGTGCAACTGATCTCAAGTACTGCGTTAGTACAGCGAAATACTGGTACACACGAAAACAAAGAGCTGTCCGTCGACAGACCTTTCATTCTTATGGACTGACTGACTCATCCAGGAGCTGCCACTCGAGTTCAATCCGCCATCCAGCGTCAGGGATTACGGAGGGTACATATGTACTAGAAAGTACAAGAACAAAAACCTCCATAAGCAACAATGCAAGTTGGAAATACCAGCAGTGGGGAAAGCTGGACCCACGTTAAAACATCTGTATATTTAAAATATGTTTGAAAAGCTGGGTTCTATGAAATTCAACACCTATATCTCGGGCCTTCACTATCGCACAATGCTGGTTAAGGTCTTAAAACACTCGGTGAATCAAGCTCCTTATGAATCTTTTTTAATCACTCAAATCCGTTCAGTCTGAGGAGAGTTATGAGGTAACAACCAACTCAACCTCACTACTCACACGCATTTCTTCCACTCATTTGTCCATTACTCACGAACTACTTGACCTACAAAGTTCATCTTAGTCTAAGAACACTCTGTGAAGCAAACTCTTTCATATGTTTTTTTTGATCACTCAGAAGTTATTTCTATGGCATGGACAGGTATAGCAGTAATGTTACTACCAAAAGGACGTACTGTTTACAGTCGTTTTAAATTACCTCGCAGTCTGCACGAACATTCAATATCTGGTTTGAAAGTCAACAGCAAAGAAGCCAACAGTATCAAGAATGCGAGAATGATCATTTGGGATGAAGCTCCAATGGCAAACATGTACGCGCTGATGTGTGTAAACAGACTATTGAAGGACATCATGGGAAATGACGTGCCGTTTGGCGGCAAGATTGTAGTTTTGGGTGGAGATTTTAGGCAGGTTCTGCCAGTAGTTCTACATGGTTCAAGAGCTGCTACAATTGCTAATTCCATCAAGTTTTCTCCTTTATGGTCTATATTCAAGACGCTGAGACTGACCCAGAACATGCGAGCGGAAGCAGGAGAAAAAGTGTTGCTATTCTGGCACCAAAGAATGATCATTGCCAGAAGATCAGCGACAAGATTTCGGACTTGATTCCTGGAGAAGCCAAAACATACACAAGCGTGAATAGACTGATCAGTGAAAATGACCGTGAAATCCTGCAATTCCCCGTTGAATTTCTGGATATTCTGGAGTTGACAGGTTTACCATCAAATAAATTACCCTTAAGAGTTGGTGCGATTGTTATGTTGCTACGTAATATGAATGTGGCATTTGGACTGCTGAATTGTGAGAAACATGTACACGCATGCACTGGATCTGGAAATAATAACTGGGGTGGAGTGCGGTCGAAGCATATTACTCCCAAGAGTGGATCTGTCGCCAGCGGATTCCACTTTGCCTTTTTCATTCAAAAGGAGACAAGTTCCAATAAAGTTGGCCTTTTGTATGACGATCAACAAGGCCCGAGGACAGACGCTGGAGAAGGTTGGGATATATCTACCCGAGTATGTCTTCAGTCATGGACAATTATACGTAGCTCTGTCGCGGACAACTTCGTTTAATAATTTAAAAATCTAAGTACAACCTGGAAGCTATAAAACTGCAAAGGTGGTATGGAAGGAGGTCCTGTAATATGATAACTTTATAAATTTTTGTAATTTTTTTTTAAAAATACATATATAGAATAGAGATATGTGGTGTGCTGTTAGTCCTATATTATATTGAGGGACGAACAAGGGGTCCATTAGCACACAATACTGCGATCTTAGAAAGTCGGATAATTGAAAAACAACTCAAATAGAGGCGTAAAACCATCAGTGAGCTAAATAGGTTTGCTCTTGGAATTCATTATTCTAGGTAAGATTGAAATTTTGCTTTTCAGTGTGTCGTGACAGTACTAATTGTACCGTCAGTGAGCTGACACTTCAGAGATCATAAATAGTACGTTGGTATTTCCCAAAACGTGATTGTCCTTTTACTTCTTTCCTGTCTTCTCAGCTCACTTCGAAGATCTAACTTATTTCTCACCTTCTATATTCAGCTTAATAGTTTCGTGTGTGTGCATACATTCTGCAGCATGAGAAATATCACAAAACTTCTATTCTCTTTACATTGAGAAAATATTAGAGATTCAGGATGTTTGAACCTATCACGGTAGGTACTTTTTCTGATTCCAAAAAATGTCTTTGAGTTCGAGCAACCACCGGCGTAGGCCCAGAGGGTTAGAATACCTTTTCCCGAACGCTTTCAAAAAGAGCATTTCAGAGTTTATATTTTAGCTCATTAATTACTGCAGTAAGATGACGGATATGTGCTGTAGCGACCAATAACACCCCCTCTCCCTTCAGAGCCGGAGACCCTCCTACGATCGTGTGAGCAACTATTCTAGGGATCTGGGTTAATCGAACACAAACTGGTCTGCTAATTACTTTAAGATGACCAATGATACTTCTCCTTTTTCGAATGAAACAAAAATCGCTAACGATTTCAAAAGCAATAAGTTGATTGCTAGAAGCTCTGGAAGATTTGAAATGAAATCTTCCCGCGCTAAAACCAATGCTTAGTATTCTTGTGTTTTATATTTGTCGGTGACCACTTTTTTTCGTAGTTTGTTCATCAATTTTTAAATCCATCTTAGCTTGATTTATAAACATTTCCGTAGACAAGTTTATCATTGAATTTTACATGCCGTGATTCGAGAAATTTACGCGATATTAGGTGCCACAAAATGCAACCCATGAAAGTACCAGTACGACCCACAAGAACTGCTTTCACGACCTTGTTATGAATTTTGTTTTAGTTTTTAGTCATTAGCTGAGATGCATTCAAATCGTCGTAAGTTTCATAAAATGACCGTTACGTTTTTCGTAAAATTTCAAAAAGCTAAACTTTTTCACGTAATATGTAATAATCTGAAACAAGAATTTCGCTAAATTTTAAGTATAATTGATGAACGTTCTAATTTTTACGAATTTTACAAACAATCCAGACATTCTAGAACTCGATATTTTGGTTTCAAGTTTAAACATTTGCCTCCCTGAATTTGTGTCGTGATAAAATCTTCTACTTTTTGTCAATCGAATGGTATAGAATAAAATTCTGTTCACTGACTAAAGCTGTAGAAATCATCAAAATTGACAGAAGCGTAAGAAAGTAATTTTACTCAAGTTTCGATACTACTTCACAAAATTGACAAGATTCACTAATTTATTACCCGCATAACTCAATGTTCCTACTTCAAATGAGTCCATCAAGTTTCATCACGATCTGTAAATTTTTAGAATCTTAATAATTTGTGCCACTCTTCTGTAATTTTAAAAGCTGAACTTTTTTTTTGGCATAATTCTTTGCCTTTTTGAGATTGTAGTACAAAAATGTCTGAAATGAAGAAACATTTTCTACCTGTTGCCTATCTGATGGCCCAAATTTAGTTCACTGGTTGAAGATGAAAAAGGTTTTCAAATTTACCGTAACAAAAGCAGACTTTTCCTAACATTAAAATGTCAATAGTGGCCTCATTCATGAACGTGGCCGAGTGGATAGCGCGCTGGTCTCGGAGTTCGGAGGCCATGGATTCGAGCCCACGTAGCAACTTGCTACATTTCGACCCAAGCCGGTTTTTTGGTCAGAAGAGAAGAGGGCTGACAGCCCTAACAGCCTCCCCGACGTCTCTGTGGTAATGCTCGAAAGGGCGCATTCCAGGACTCTGGTTGAGAGTAATATTAGAAGAAGAGAGACTAAGATTTACAATGCACTGTCCGTTAATCTTCCCCCGGCCACTGATGCGACGCCCGAAAGGGTAGTTTCCGGTGCCGGGGGTGTGGTGTCATAGGGGCCACTTTGGCATGCATGCATCGCCATACGTCCCACCATACCACTGTCCGTTAATCTTATAAATTAATTCCATCAAGTTGTATCAGAATTGATCCATTTGTTTTCCCCCTCTGTGTTTGACATATTGTAATTTGACCCAAAATTCGTGTAACTCTCAGCTCCCAGTGGTATCGGTTAGAAATTTTCAAGGAGTAATTTCCTCGTCAAATGGAACAATTTGAAATACCGTACCATCATTCCGAAAAAAAAAAAATCGAAATTAACCACCACTGTAGTACACTTACGTATTGAAAATTACAAAAGGCGAATTCCTAGACATTCTGGACAATTTTGCAACCCTGCAGAATGCAGTGTGTTTCTTTACAATCAGCTGAGGTGAGCACAGTGACAGTTCTTATTATCCTGTTTTTTCTTCAAATTCCTGCATTTTTGGCCACTTATAAGACTTCAGCAAATTCTACCGCCCATAGCTTCCCAGTAAAGCAATTCTTAGGCTGTTCGCTTCCTGGAACTCCCTATTGCAAAAGTGGGCTTCTGGACCACAGTTTCCGCATTCAGCTAGGCTTACAAATGGCTCGCAGAAAATCCGGTTGTCTGTGTGTTTCTCGTATCTTGTCCCAGACTAAAATCTTAAGTTGACATTTTCATCTTGTATTTAACGCATTTGGACAGCCGTTCAGCCTCGAAGTGTACTAAAAAGACTGTTGAGCTGCGGCTGATTCATCAATTCGTACCCCAAGTTCGGCGTCCGTTCGGAGAAGAATTAATGTTCGTTCGCGAAATACTCGCAATACAAATAATGTACAGTAAAAACCTTTAGCTACGTAACGAACTCAATATTCCGGTCCAGTACTCAATAAAATCAGACTTGGAAAAAGCATTGTCGAGGTTTCAGTTTAGCCTCTCTGTTCTTATTTATTTTTTGTGCAACTCCGAAATGAAGAATCGAATCGAGAATATTCGCAAATAAAAGTTTTATTATTATTAGCCTGCTTCATAAACAATCGGGCGCGTGCTTTTTTTTCTCTTTTTTTAATTTATAGCGATCGTTAATTGTCAGCGAATGGAGCGAGGAGGGCCAGTTGGTACTTGATAAAATTGGCAAAATTTAAAGCTATGTCTCAATCTCACCAGTCGAAGCGTCTTCTGGTTAGAATATTATTTTTTTATCTTTACCAAAGACGAGAAAGAAACAAAGAATGAAAAAGGAAAAAACTGAGGCGGAGGAAGAAGCGATGCCACGATGCGTCAGAAGACAAACTTTTCGTAATCTATTAATTCTGAATTTCAATTAATATTGGTGAGCTCGATCCTCTCCGGATAAAGAGAAAAGGAAGCAATTTTCAGGATCGATTCGATGTGTGGCAGAGAGGAGGGCAGGTCTGTAGAGAGCATCGTCCGGGCATAAAAGAGGCCCCTTCCCTAATAAAAAATTTTAGTGAGGGGAAATTTTCCTACTGGCTTTCCGTGATTGAAGCACAGGTGCAACGAGGCAGTGTATATACATCGTATTTCTTATTTGTTCTGAAATTTTTTCCTCTCTGCCGGGCCCCCAGCTTTCCCGGGCCCGGGGACAAAATACCCACTTGCATCCCTTCAGGGCTGGAGGAGGTGCAGATGCTTACATAATCTGACCGAAATTTTTGGTTGTTGCATGTGATGTGGAAACTGATCCTGTTCAGGCAGTTACAAAAAGCACCGCTTTGCATTTCTTACGGTAATTTCGGTGTACCATTATGATCACGATTCTCAGAAAAACGAAAACCATCCGCTTGACCAAAGATCACGTCTGAATACAAATTGACGGCATTTTCATGTGTCGAAGTGGTTTCATGAAAACGGAGTCTGGATGAAAGTGAACTTACTCTGAGTAAGTCATAACAGTATCAGAGAGAGTCAACGAATCGTAACCCAGACTTAATAAGTCTTGCCTGTAGTTTGTAGTGGCGGATCTAGCTCCTGTGGGGGAGGATAATTCTAAGTGTGCGGAAATTCAATATTCTAAATCCTACCCCTACCTTCCTTAAGAATTGGGTTACTTCCTCTCACCTCTTCCTGAGCAGATGAGAGCAATGCCTGGAGTTGTGAACGATTTATGCCTCTGACTGACTCTTTTCTTATTTAAACACGAAAATGCCTTCTAAAGCGCTATCAAATTTTTACAGTCCACTGGATTTTCGACTGGGCTATCATTTTTGGAAAATTTTCCACGTTCGTCACAATACCATCTAATATTTCCCCTCGGTGAGGGAGACGTATCATTCTTAAGAGTAGCTAAGACTATACCTGGGGGCATTTTAAATCTTTTTCAAACTTTCTTAAGATTATATTTAATACTGATGTAGGACTCTGTGTGTTCCTTTTGGGTCATTCCGTATCAGTCCACCCTACTTGTGATCTTTGGATCACCAGATTTTTTCCAAATTTTATGCGTTAGTTGTCATTTTACAAAAATCTTTAAAGTTCCATTCTACCGACTCTTGGACCTAAATTTGCTGTCCAAACAGATAGGTTGAAATTTTCACATTTGTTAAGTATTGTCAAATGGATACGTCGTATCCCCGGAACTACTAGAGAGAGAAAAAAAATCGATTTACGCCATTCAGTTTGCTATTACGTCTGCCTTCATCACCATCTTTTGAGCTTTTTTATCGCCACTATCTCATTATGACTGAATCATAGACATAGTGGTATCTAATGACTGCCATATTTAGAAAAATGTGAAAAAATTACATGTGATAGTCCATTGTCAACCTAAACAAAATTGTAGGAATTTGCCGATGGCGTTTCTGTTCTTTTTTTCCCCAAGAGAAACTTTTGAAAGTTTTAAAATTATCAAGGTTCCCGAGTTGTGGTCAACTGTTCTGATCAGCCTCGGGTACCTCTAAAGAAAACTTTAGAATTGCTATAACGCATCGCTCCTTCGAAGATATAGGTCGGAATGAGAGCTTCCCCTTCTCCAAAAAATGCTTTCAGTGAAATTGGGATAATTTGGACAGGAATGAACTCTGTTGAAAGAAAACAGTGACTGTAGCTTTCCCACCATCTATCCACTCAAGTTGCCATCCTCTCTGAATACTGATCAGGTTGCTTCTTGAGTTCATCGTTAGGCACCTCGAACCAGATCAACGACTTCCTAAAACGAATGCATCGTAAATTTTGTATAATATGTAAAATGAACCAACCTTGAGTGTAGACTACGAATCTAGTCTTAAAATTTTGGTACGTGCTATTTTACTGGCCTAAATAACTTTTTATTCGCAGAGCCGAAATTTCGCACTTCTGTAAGAACCATAGGCGCCGACTTATGAAAAATATGGGGGGGGGGGAAAAATCAATGTTTTCACGGTTCTTAGGAGCGGTCAAAAATCCCTCCTTTGAAAATTCAAATGGTCGTCTTCCATCTATTTTGGTGCCAAAATTATACCCTTTTCATTACTACTTATCATATTTTACTTTCTTTTTGTTAAATTTAAAAATTGATGGTAAAATTTATTGTACTTTCTTCATTTTTGAGTTGAAAATAGTGGGGGGGGGGCGTCGGTGCGTATGGAAAGAACTGAAAATATACAGTTTCTAGACTTCGTTTTCATGTCCGTTCGAAATTTTGGCTTAAAAGTCCATACGATTAAATGTGTTTTTCATCGTGAAAATTGCGTTTGACGGTCGAAAATGCCTTTGATTAAAAGGCAATTCTACGGTGGAAAATTGGTTAAATCGTAATATTAAATCTGGATGTTCGATTCGACACCAAAAATAGGCCTAAAAACCCCGTCTTTTTTAAAGTATTTTAGAAATATGGAATTTGGGCTATACGAGCATTTGAGGGTAGTCCAAGTAAAAAAGTAGACTTTTGTCGAAATTTGAATACTCTGTTCGTAATGTATCCAAAAAGCGAACATTTCACTTCATATTTCGCATAAAATTTACAAATCGTGAACATTAAAAAAAATTCTGGAACTAATTTTGAGAGAAAAGAAGAAAAACGCAAATGAGGAACCTCGGATAGACAATGGGCGATGTGAATTTTCTTAGATTCTTAATGTGCAATAGTCTTTATGTATCACCATGTCAAAAATTATTATATCACTGATAAGAAAAAGCAGTGATAAAGAACTCATAATGAGTGATAATGAAAGTAAACGTAATAACTAGAGACTGGTTTTCTCGGCACTAAGAAACTGATGATTCGGTGCTGAAATTAGTACTTTCGGATTATTCCGCAAAAATGCAAAAATGTCCCATAAATTCAAAGAAAAATTGAAAAAAGAGTGGGAAAATGTTCCTTTTATTTATTTTAGGCATCCAAAAATTTAGAATTTTTATGGCACACTATGACATGACATTCTAAATTTTGCAAATGCAGATTTCTGAAAAAAGCGCTTCCGTCATACGAACATTTCTAGTTTTTTCGTTCCATTTGGTTTGAAGTGTCATTTCCGGTTCTTATCGGATTTTTTGACTGTTGTCGGCAAAATAAAATAAAAGTACTTGTATATCATCTTCTCTATCGTCAAACAAAACGAAGTTATATTATTGGCTGAGAACTCCGGTCTCTAGTAACAACTAATTGAATGGCGCAAATCAATAAAATTTGAAAATTTCAACCTACCTTCTCCGATTTTACAAATTTACGAAGGTGAATGAAAGAAGGGTTTGAAGGGTTTAGAGAGGGTAATCCACCTACAAAATTTGAAAGAAAGCTGACGTCCTAAGGTTCAGAAGTAAGACGATTTGATACAAAATGATCCTTCCTGATTTGCTGAAGACTGTATAGTACTCTTTTAGACTCGGTTTGGATTCTTCCTTGGGTTTGCTTGCTTAGGATTCCTTAAGACTTTTAGATTCTAGTCAAGTTATTTGACACTCGGAGAGACTTTGCCGTTTTAGAAGAGTTTTGAAATCCAATTTGACAATTACCACAATTGCTTCCTTCTATTTGTCCTCGTCGCTCGCATCCGGTGCTTCATTTCCTCGAGGCGGTGCTACTATTAAATTGCTTTGCCTTCCCTCCCAAAGTCGAAATCGTCAATCCACTCTTAGGGTATGCGATATCATTTCGACCCCGCGCTGCAAATAATAAAGAATTTTCAAGACGTACGTATACGATAGATACCACACGTGAATCGCAGTTTTGTGTTTTTGAAAGTTAGCTGAGTGCAGTTTTCCGATATTATTTCGACTTCCGATTGGAAACTCGTCGAGCACCTTTGAAAGGAAATTTCGCTAAAGTTAAAAAGTACATCGCGCTGAACAATGGCAGATATCAGCGTCTGAGGAGTCCTTGGGGACGCTTTTGTAAATTCTACGGTATTGTTTGATCTGGAGACAATACGAGAGAAATGAAGGAACACGTCAATACTGCTAAGAAAATGCGGATTTGAAATTAAAGGACAGGTGGGCCGTACGTCGCACTGTCAAAAGTTGACTGGGTGTCAGAACCCCCGGAAGTACAGCTATCGGTGCGTGAACATTTAATAAAGACGAGCATTGAAGTTGGAGAGAGATTTTCCTGCTTGTGGTAAGGTACAGAAATATGTCCTATCTGCCGGTTTTGTGTATCCTGGTTTTCGTTGTAAACTGTAGGACTAATTAGATGTCGCAGTATTCCCCTGGCTAACCACAGTTTCAGCAGAAATTCAGCATACACTTACTACCTACTAATGTAATTTAAATCGACAGAAACTTGGATTATTGATCGGAGTTTGTACTTACTAGTTACGAGTAGGGATTAGTTCGAAAAGACTTAGTGAATTAAGACTGGTCTCGAAAATGAAAGATCGACTGCATACCAGCATGAAAAAAGTATTAAGCTTGTCGAAAATACTACTGAAAAACTATACTCAGTGCTGCTTAAACTACTTAATTTGAGTAGTGTTTCAATAATTCTTTTGACGAGTTCGGCATTACTTCTTTAGCCGAGGGGAAAACATTCAGATAGCAGGCAATCCACTAGCGTTAAGCCCCTGAACCCCACTGATACATTCTAATATGTAAAACAGGTCTGTTGCTTGAACTTACTCTCCCGGAAGTAGGAGGGAGAAAATTTTGAGAGAACTAAATTTTCTGGGTGGGGGAATAACCTTAAGAGTTGAACCCCACCCCTGTTGAAGTACTGAAGGCTTGTAAATATGAGGATGAGATTATATATGTTCGCACCTACATAATTTTCTGTAATGGTGGAGATGGATGAAATTTAAAGTAAATTCCTGTTACTGTTTGAGAGAAAAACTTAATGCAATCAAAATTTACCTTATGTCACAGAATTTTACGAATGCCAAGCACGCAGGAACGGGCAGAATCAGTTTTCAAACGATTCGAATGACGGATTGCGAATTATGCACAGAAAATGATCCGAGTCATGGATTCATGAATCAGGAATCTATTTTTTTCGTGAAGCGGCAAATCGTGAATCATGAATAAAAGAAATGAGAGCTAAAATGTCACCTTTTTTTGTAGTTCATTTTCATGTTGAATATCTGAATCTGGTCTCAGATTTTTGTGTTTTGTAATGAATTTGATGTTATTTGAATCGCTGTTCATGGAAACTATATTTTGTAGGTAATAAGTACGTGTATGAAAATGATTTTGGTGATCATTCAATTTGTATCTGTCATCGCAGAACTAGCGGAAGGGGATAATACATTTCCAATCGTAAACAAGGATGGTCGAACTGAAAGGATATGCTCACGTTCCGTTCCTTTTGGTTCTTTAAAATCAACCTTAGGTTCTCAGAACCTAAAACTAGTTACGGGTAAAGTCGAAACACAAAGGATTGAAAATCATAACTTTAAAATCATTCTGAAATCTCTCAAAAATTGTGATTTTTAAATAAAAAAAACAATTTTCCCAAAAATGATTAACAAAACTATATGAAAATAATTTTTCAGGTCATTTTTGTGATTTTAAGATCAAAAAAATCAAAAACGTCCTTGAAAAAATTATCTGAATTATAAAATTAGAATCATTAAAATAAAAAATTAGTGGGTTTTCAAAATCATTTTAAAATTAAAAATAAATTATTTAAAAATTAATTGTAATGATATTTTGATTTTGTCCATTTCTGCCGAAAACTATATCATTAAGTTGCTTGTTGTAAATTGAAAATTCGAAAAGTAGTCTACAACTCTATTATTCTACTGTTAGGAAGGTGTCACTTGTCTGTGTCATGTGTCAACTCTACAAGACACAATTTCCAGCGCACAATAAAAAACCAAAAAAATGACGATATTTTTCAATTTTACTCATCATTAAAATTTTTTTGGTTATGATTCGAATCATGAATCAATAATATTTTCAATCAAAGGTTGAGTCGAATCATAGATACGAATCAGATCGGTAAAATCGATATGAAACATGGATCGTCATAACGATTTACGGATTGTGAGAACTAATTTTATTCGAATCTGTAAACAGACTGTTCTTTTACGAATTTCAATTTCAAATGAGTTATTCGTTTTGCGAGACAAAGGAAAAAGTTTTTAGATCTAGAAAGACTTACCATTGCTGTTTTTCAAACCCGACGCCCCCCGATCGAGTGGCTACAGATAACCTTTACTCCGTCCTGTTTCTCATTAGACTACCCTTTCAGTTATGCTCATCACTGCAGTAACCCGCCAGAGGGACTTTCTGAAGAGCGTCGGGTCCCGAGGTCAGCCCTCATAGAAAATTGGAAAAGTAAAAAACTGGAATATTTGTAGTGGAAGTAAACAATGTGAATACCGAAATTGAACATTATTATTCTTCGAAAAATACATTGAAAAGTTCATTGATATTGATGACTATCAAAAATATGGTAATATTGCCTAAAATGAGTTGTACATCCGCTGGTAATGAATTCATTTTTTCGTTTACTGCGTGCCAATTCTAATTAGCGTATTCTGATGAATTAATAATGTGGCAGATTATTTATTGGTTATTACTTTCTGATGATGTGGTGAAACGTGTGACAAATGACAATACAATTATCTTGTGTGTCTGCATATCTTCTGAAATACCAATTTTATTCTTCTCAGTTTGCTCATTTATCAGGTTGGTACTTGCAGGGTGTAGGGTGAATAATGGATACTACTGAAAACTGACTCAGCATTACTTACAAACTCCAGCGAACTGCAGTTCATAATTCTAACCATTGTAATTATATACTTTCTAAAACTCTGAAGTCATTGATTTGTGTATGATGATTGATAGTAAGATAAATTACTCCCTGCATTGACTAAGTTAGTATCTACAGGTCTTTTCTTCCATAATAATGATAACAGAATTAACGAATTTACCCCTCTTTCCCGCTCCGGCTGCAAAAAACGACAGCTATTATGATATCACGAAGAAAAATGATTTTTTCGCAATGTGACCAGGAGACATTATTGAATTTCATCATCTGATTCTGAAGGGAAAACTGCTCTATGTTTTTTAAAATTAGTTTTGTCGTAAGCAAATATTGTAGTAACGTGAAGGAAAATGAATTCATGTAATTTGACTACACGATATTGATAAGTTAGGATTTTGTAATCCGATCCCAGAAAAATGGACTTCTTGAGTTTTGGGAAATTATTTCTCATGCTTATATAAAGATGTATGAATTTGCGGAATCAGTTTCATTGCCACTCTTTTGTCATGGAACGTAGAAAAAATCTATTCTCGTCTCCTACTTCCTCAGTTGAAGAGAATTTAAGTGCTGATCCCCCCCCCCCAATAAACTGAAAGTGGTTCTCAGCGGCTTTTCTTGGCTCATCCACAAATTATTTTCTGGCAACGCTCTTGCTCTCATATCTGCCCCTTCATTTCCGTTTTTAATGCTGATGTGTTCCTCTTTTCTATATTTTAACTATGGTTTTCAAATCTCTCAGTGTATTCCAAAAACCTGACCTCTACCTCCGTTCTCAATTCCTCCTCCGTTGGAGGAAAATAGAGCAGAGAGCCGAAGTATTTCTAACTTTCTGATCAATTTGTATATCTATATCTGTTTGTTTGTCTAGTTTACTTTCATATCTCTCTTTCTCTCTCTCTCTCTCCCTCACTCCCTCATCTTTCCCTTTTGTTATTCTCTGTATAAACTAATACAGAGAACGTAAGTATTCTCCTTGGTTACCTATCTCCAGAAAAGAACGTATCCGGAATCCAAGAGCAAAAATCTTCCCATCATTCTATATTTATCGAATACAAAAGTCAACGAACTTTGATTTGGTAGACAATTCAAGGTTTGCTTGCATTTTACTCGAAAACTGAGTCTCCCTTTTCTTTTTTATCTGCAGCTAGAATTCAGGTTTTGAAAGCCATAACCTCGCTAACGTTCTAACACTCACGAACACTGTAAAAATGTCAGCTGATTTATTATCTTCAATTTATCCAACATTTTATGCCACCAGCTAGTTTTAGTCAAATTTTTAAATTTCTATTCCCGTACCAGAGTAATTAAGTATAGGTACCACATATTTGTAAAGCTGCCTGTGTTGAGTGTTAGAAAATGAAAAGCTTACCCTCTCCTCACTACGGAGCACTAGAATGTTATCATAGACTCATTTTGATTACAACTCTGTTCTAATGTTCGAATGTGTTCTGGTTCTCAAACAACTTTTTCCCTCCATGCATTTCCTTTTCGCGTAACTTGGGAGACCGCAATCAAAAGCTCTCAGATTTCTGAGCGCTCCTTTATAACGCTCTATTTTACAATACTCGAAGCGTGAAATGGTTGAAAAGAGGGGGAAAAATACCGATACAATTATTAAAATCCGGAAAAACGGCTCCACTCTAAAAACTTTCGAACAAGGCGACCAACGTTCGTATACATCTAATAACACTTATTATTTAAGGTCGAGGGAAAAAAAACTTTTTTATTTCACGAAAAATCGGCGTTTCGCCATTTGACCTATAATTTAAGGCGAGGAAAAAAAAAAGATATAATGGAAAAGAATAGAAAAAAAAGCTTTATCTTTTATCTGTTACAAAAAGAGATAAAAGAAGGAAAAACCAAACAGGGAGTTAACCTTAGTCGGTTGTTATTTATTGCTAATACGTATGTGCGCTGTGTTGCAAGGTGGAAAGATTCCAGCTTCCGTTAAATTTATGTGTGTTGTTGCGCTTTCAGTCAAAAAAGTTTAACGATGTGTCGTTTTTACTCTTGTCGAGTGAAAAGGGTATCGAGTCGAGAGGAAGAGGAAAAATAAAGGAAACGAGGAAAGCGGATCGAATTATTTACGTCGAATTAGGAGCGTTCGCGAATTTTTCTATTGAATTTCGCCATCGCATCGCCTTCAATTCTATGGCTATGCTATACGCTTTGTAGTCCTCGTTAATTACATTTTTTCTTCGTGCGACTACGATGTCCGATGGTGAGGTGGTAACCGGTTGCAAAAAGGGATAGCCATCAGGTATACATATTATAGTGAATAAATCCAGTCTGAATACTTACAAAAAAGACCTAGATTCAGTTCAGATTGAAGTACATGATGCTCTTTTGTTCTCCCTAACATTTAAGTTTCACTGGCGAGCTTGAAGAGTCAGTATGTTTAGACTAGTCAAGAAGTTCTGTTTTTTTTGTGTTTTTTTTGTGTTTTTTTTTTTTTTTTTGGGTACCAGAATTCTGCTGTGATAAAAAACACTTATATGCGTTCTTTCAAATTTTCGGAGAATTTCTATGACTCACGTTCATTTTGGATGGTCAGACGAGAGACTATCCAGAGCCTCCATTTCTCCAGGCCGGAACGGTGCGCGCGTCCTGCCAGGGCCACCATGGGGTTCCCTACTGACCGAGGTCCGCACTCCCAGAGCGGTCGCCTGGAATTCAGGTCCCCCACATCCAGACGCGCTGCCTCTTCCTCTTCACTCACTCATCGCGTGAGACTCTGTTTGCTCCAGTCCTAGCACTACGGGCGAGCTCCGCTGAATGGGATCCACCGCCGCCGCCGCCGCAGCAGCTCCAGCTTGTCCTCCTGTCCTCTGTCTCGACCACTCTGCCTCCATCTTCCTCCGCATGATGGCCGAAACGAAAGCCAGCAGCTGGTTCCAACCGCTTCGACTCCTCAACATCTCCGGGACCAGGGTATCCGGCGCAAGACGATCGATCACGCCATCTCTGGGATCGATCGGGACCGCCCCGCGCCTCTCCTGCTCCCAGGCGTCGCACTCAAACAGCGTATGCCACGGCGTATCTTCCTCTCCTCTTCTGCAGTGCATGCAGTCGGGCTCGCTGCTAACCCCATCCGGTGCGGGTACGTGCCGAAACACCTGTGACCGCTTAAGACCTGGGTCAGGTGGAAGTTCAGATTCCCGTGCTTCCTACCCGTTCACAGGTCGAGCTCGCCAATCAGCCCTCGGGTCCATCCGCCTTTGGAAGAATGGGTGAGCCTATATCTTTCCATCTCTGAAGCGTGGTCAGCTGAATGCCACGCTTCGCCCGGTGTGCCTCCTGACGCGTCTTCGCCTTCTTCTGCGCCTTTGTTTCCTTCATACCTGTATTTCCAGTGCGTGATCTCTTCTAAAACACGCTGTTCTTTTTCTTACTCATTGTCCTTTTTTTCTTCCCTCGATCGGTCAGGCAGGGCATTAGTTCCGTTCAGTCATAATTCAGCTACAATTTAGGTCACAGTTACATTTGAGTTACAGTTGAGTGACAGTTTAGTCACAGCTTATGCTTAGCACTCGCATGATCTATTTTAACTATTGATCGTTCAATACAGGTGCTTTTTCGACTCGCTGTAGTTTTTTGATTTCGAAGGCCCTCTGTGTGGATTGGACTAAACATTTCTTTCTCTCTCTCTCTCTCTCTCTCTCTCTCTTTGCAAAACCCAAAAATCCCGCATGGTCTTCCTTGGCTGTGTTAAAGGTAGCTGGCTGTCAGTCTGGTTGATTGTCTTTTTTTATTTTGGAATTCACAGTTGTTCTCCAGGTGTAACTGAAAGACTACTTATAGGTCTTGAAGTTTACACCTTATTTCACTTAACCCGAATACGTTGATTCAAAGTATAATTAGTATAAATTTTAAGAAGTGTTTATTTCTGTCTATTTAAATCCCTGAGTTACAGGTTCATTTTGAAGTTTGTTGGATTTCAGGGAGGCAGCACAGCCTGAATTTTTCTTCTGTCGGAGAAGAGACTAACTTTTCAGTGTACAGAGAGATGTACTGCTTCCTGATTGGTTTTAAGCCATGTTCAGTGTTTAGAGGTCTGATGAAACTGAACTTAAAGTTACAGCAAAGATAGACCAGTGGGTTCTATCGTATTCTCATTCAATAGGCAGCTTTCTGTATCCCGAAAGGAATTTCCCCATCTTTGAATATTTAATGAAATGAATATCCTCAGTCGATCCTTTCCCAGGGAGTGCGATAAATATCAATTAATAATTATCGTTTTCAATGCCGTCGAAATTCCTGAATCACGTAGCACTCGTAATTCTAAATGGCCATCCGGTGAATGAAGAACCCCCGCACTTTTATTGCATTCTTAGAATCTCTCGTTTACCCTTTTAAACTGCAATCACGAAATGCCGATCAAATTCCATAAAAATTTTATAACTTTCGTTATGTTTCTTTTTTTTTTCTTTTCCTTATTTTTTTCGTTTTCTTTGGCTTACCAAAAAAATGGAAAAATGGCGAACATATCAAAAATTTTATGCACCATTAAACAAACATTAGGAAATGGGTATCGAAAAGAAGCAATAAAGATCCGCGTATCCGTAAGTCAAAGCTAATTTTTTTGGTATTTTACAAACCGATATTTTTGACTGTATTTCAATTAAATCGTGGAATATATTTGTATTAGTTGTATGAGTATAAATGTCTTTCGTATAAATCGCCACGAAAAGCGATTGGGAAAACTTTCGCTCTTGTCGAGGAGGGGGGGGGGATTCAAAACGATGTATTCGCATTCCATCGACCCCATATGTTATGGGACTGCAACTTGAATAAATGAAGAATGTGAATTTTATGTATCTGATGGCAATATGACCAACAGGAACGTAAGTACGGAGGGGATAGTTCACTGTTCACCCTCCCCCAGCTACGAATTATACTTTAAATCTCCCCTCCCCCGGAGAAATAGACGAATACTGAACCAGGCATTTGTCAACTCCTTCTTCTCCTCCCCAGAACTTCGACAAATCTAAGCCCCTAATGGCCAGTTAGATGACTGGTATAGGAATTTAGAACGTTATTTGTTGTGTTATTTACCAATAAATAATAATTTTAAAACTTTCAGTCCGTGGCTCCTTACATCTACTATAATGTCGACCCCGCTTAATGATGATACTTGGAATTTCTCATATCAAGCAGAGAAATGCATATTGTCCCAAATTCGTTTTTATATTTCCTATTGATAATGAAAAGAAGAACTACAAAATTATAAATAAATATTTTCATTTTTATATGTTTGAAAAAATTAATCATCTTTCCAACCTTTTGCGAGCTACGTCTATCAAATAAAAATATTTCTTGGAAGACTTCGGCTATCACACTGGAATAGGTCGAGTTAATGTTTGAAAAACTGCATTTTGATTCCTAATAATTAAATGCAGAATATAGAAAACTACATACCTTATCAGTTAGGTGCCATTAATAAAGAGTATCTCTTAAGTCATTTTGCTGGAGTAAGGCGGTGGAAGATACAGGCAGCCAGGTGACTTTCTTTGAGAGTAAATCGGAGTATAAAAAGCAAAATGCTGCTTGTGGATCTGCGAGTCTGTCCAAAAACGTATTCTGTAAGAAAAAAGGTTTAATAAGCACTCCTCTGGCTTAATGTGTGATCCTTGTCACGGCAGGAGGTTACGAAGTCGTATCAATAGAGAAAATTAAGTCTCTATGTCAATAGCGTAATTTATTTTAAATGTTTTGTTTGGGTGCAATTGTACGTACATCAAATTTCTTTCTGCGGTTAGCACGATCTTCTTTCATATTTCGTAGCAGTTTCAACTTTCTACCTACCGTGAACTATTATACCTGTGATTTATGCATTTTGTTTCCTTTTCACCGAGTGCATCTTCATTCGCCCCATTTACCGTATTTTAGCAAAGGGGAGGAAACATCACACAGTGCTGCTTATTCAAAATTTTCTTGGATTGCGCACGTGTCTAGCAGAGAAGTAGCGAGCACTGCCCTATTGGTTTCGTCTTCGAGATATTTTTGGTGATCTTGCCAAACCTAGCTAATTCGCATTCACCCACACAACCGGCATCACTTCCCGGTAGCGTCCATTGATTAATTTCGGTTCGTAATTGAAATTCCAGAAGTCAGTATTGTCGTGTCGAAATTATATTCCAATTGATCACGCGTCTGTACATTCAATCACGTATCCCCGAATATTTTTGTTTGTTAATGCTGACGTGGGCTCGAAAAACATCACTTTTTATATCGATTGACTTTGTAACAGGATACAGACTTGGAAGCACGGTAATGATACAATGTTATTAACGCACGACATATGCATTTTGATTAATTGTACTGTGTTCTCAGTCCTTGCGATTAAGTCACCACCTATCCGGACTTCGTTAGAGGATTCTTCCAAACTGGATAAAGATATTTTAAGACTCTTCCTAGCTTATTCATGATTGGGGTCTGGTTGGCCGAGTGGATAGCGCGCTGGTCTCGGAATCCGGGGGTCTTGGGTTCGAGCCCACGTGGCAAATCGCTACATTTCGACCTAGGCTGGGTTTTCGGCAAGAAGTGAAGAGGGCTAAGACAGCCCTAACAGCCTCCCGGCGTCTCTGAGGTAATGCTCGAAAGGGCGGATTCCAGGGCTCGGTTTGAGAGCAAAAATTAGAAAAGAGAACTTACTCATGATTCTGTTTAATAGTTATCCAAACCTGATTACGAGTCTTGATTCTTTTAGACTTGTTCGAGACACATTTATGCTCTTCCAAATACAAGAATCTTCAGTACTACAAGGTCAGGGCTGAATTTTGGTGGAATATGTTTTGGGGCGAATCCTTTAAAAGTACTCCCTTCTACCAATAAACTTTTTCTTCGTTTCTTCTTTTTTCACTTTCATTTTGTTTCTCTTTTTCTTACGTTATTACCCTAATTTCAGCAAGAATCGTACACAATAATATTACAAACCTCACAAAATGAACTCATTTCATCGATTCCTTGTGTTGATACTTCGAGTCACTTTTTCAGAGACTGTAAGCACGATGTAAAACCATCTTCCTATCTGTTTAAAAACATCAAATTCTCGAGAGCGAATCGATATGTGGCAAAACAGTAAGTGGTCAAAATCCGAAAGATATATGACAGAAAGTGTCCTTTACTATTTAAATTGGTATCGTTTGCGAGAAAAATCATCGATGGATCAACATTACATGTAATCTGATATTTGATGTTAGAGACCTAAAATCTTGTAGATTCAGTGAACTTTTTTTTTCTTCTTCTATAGTAGGTCACATCCCCTAGGGAATTCAAATTCACCGGAGGGGGGGGGGTTGTTAACTCATAAAAATTGAGTTCAGTAGCTTCCAATGTACCAACCATAGATTTCCTTGAGCTGCCAAGTTAATTTCTGAAGTTATTTTTTAGCTGTATCCCCCTACCCTGAAGGCTGTATCAGGAGCTACAACCTGAATTACTGAATTTCGCATAAGCGGGTATCAGATGATATCGAACTTGAGGTTTCTTTGAGTCACTGAGTTCATATTTGCGCCCATTACATCTGTATACCCTGTCCAAAAGGGTCCACAGAGAGCTGCAACCTAAGCCCACGTTTTTACTTTCAATATTTCAGGTTGTAGTTGGTAGAGATTACACCTGAAATTATCCCAAAAATGATTCAGGAACTTGAGAAAAACCTGTGTTTGATATCTTTGATGCCCACGTTTTCAACATTCAATATTTTAGGTGGCAGTTTTCTGTGTAACCTTCTTGGTAGGGATTTCAGCTAATCAGAAATGAGCTCGGGAATCGAGAAACCATAAAATCGGTACGTTGGAAGCTACTAACCCCAGTTTTTGTGTTAACTGTTTGTGGATTCTTTGGAGTGGGGATGCGGCCAAAAAGGAAAAACAAAAGACTTGGAAGTGGGTTATGTGAATCGGAAAACTGTGGAAAGAGGGTTTCACGTGACATATATGTGTGCATATGAAGGACATCATTTCATCAGTAGACCCTCAGCAGCCCTATTTTGAAGCTCTCGTGCTACACCAACTGTAAATTTCCTTATGAGTCTTAATTGTGGTAAAAATAAATGTTTTGGATTTTTTTTTTTTTAACAACTTTATTTGTATGACTTTTTTAGATAGAAAATTCCCTTTTTTTCTCATGAGGAATCCTATATCAGTGGCGGATTTATGAGAGGGGGGAGTTTCCCCAAATTCAAAAAAAAAAAGAACGTAAAGAAAAAAAAATAAAAGAAGAAGAAAGAATGAAATTTTTTGTAATGCTACAATTCTTTGTAATGCTACAATTCTTTCTTCACGTTTATTACATTAAGGAAGTCTGTGAAACGTTTCAAAAAGAAGGCAAAAAATTTTGTGATTGTTTCCTAAGTCCTCCCTCCCCTAAACTTATTTCCTAAATTCGCCCCTTCTATATTTAATTATAGCCCTCCTTCCGGCGCAGAGTTAATATTACAGAAGGGAGCTGATATTTTATACACCACGTTTAAAAATCAAAAAAGAAAAGAATAAGATAGTCCGCATCTAAAAATTCTAAAATTCATAAAATGAGGATTACCTTAACGGTCGGGTAGATTTTTGTCCCTCTCGCAGAGATCTCTCGCTTTACACTGAAAAAAATACGATGAGGATAGAAAACGACTGTTTTTGCTCATTTATTCCCGACTCCAAAATTTTTTGCTGCCGAATAAATGTATACCCTTTTCACCCTGATTTCATTAGTTTTCAGATCGCTCCACTTTCCGGTAATTCGTTCATCTAACTTACTGTCGAAGTCAGTTTGTAGTTTTCTCGGCGAAGAAATTCTGAAATCGTTCCTGAGTACAGCGATGCACACAAAATTAGATACTTTTTTCAGGGAAGAGAAATCAAATTTGTTCAGCAGGTTTTAAAATCCTTCACAAATACTGATTTTCTTCAGAATATTGTATTTCAGTACGAGCACTCGATTGAAAATTTGACAAAATAATTTATTTCCTGAAATTTAGGCTCGGTTGTTTTAAAGCCTTACAAAACGTTACCCTCCCCCTCTTTACGGACGAAGAACTCCGAAGTTTCCAATTTGGAAAAATTGAGTCGGCATTTTCGAGCCCCCTCCCCCCCTCTCAATTGTGCCTTTGCTACGACCCTGCATATAACGCGCGAACTGCTCCACGCTTTTCAGCAAATTAGATGCGAGGCATTAATATTTATCGCCCGCAATTGATAACGACCGTCGATTTACGAAGTGGGGAAAAAACTGTCCAGCAAACCGATTTTGATTTCTTCGTATAATTTATACTCCGGTATAACGAACGCAGAGACACCATTTGGTCGTTATTTTTTCGGCCAAGTATATATAAAACAAATCGGACAGACGGACGGACAAGACCAAAGCTGTGTTAGAGATCGATTCGCGGCCGGCACGAACTTCGTATACACGGAAAATGTGTGAAAACGAGCGTGCGAGCGGGGCGGCCAAAAAACATGTTGGCATGACCCTTCGTGCGCCACCATGTAACCCGGCTGATGACGACTTTCCCTAAATCTCAAAATGTCGATGAAATCGACGCTAGTTTAGAAAACGTCAGCGTTGTCGACGTCGTCGTCTTCGTCGCCGGAAAACGATCCGCACGTTCGCGCTGCGAATGCGTGTCTGCGATTTCGAGTGACACTCGTTACTCGATTTTCCGGATTTCAGCGCGAGTATGGGTGACTTCCAGAGAGTCACTTTTCGTGCACCCAAACCGCTGCCAAGTCAACTCGTGTTCGCTGGAATGCGAGGTCCGACCAGAGTTAACGTATCGAGAATTTAATTTAGAGAGGTTACCGCATCTCTCGTATCCCGGCGCTCGCACCAAATCGCCTATAAACGCGCGATGCTAAATATTTGCTCGTCCGGCCTCACTTCGTACCGTGATCGAGTATAGACGAAGCCTCGGAGGCGAAGAAAATTTTAGCAAAATTTTTCATTCTTACGTCGCGCAGACAGAGCAGCGGGACGAATGACAGAGAAATAGAGCGAAAAGCCGCCGTTTCAATAAAACCACGACACTACGTCGTTCGTTTTTATTTGCATGCGAATTACGAGCGAAGCGAAACGATATATCATAGTTTATGACGTAGACGTTGTATTATGTGTAAGCTGAATAAGTGTATATTAAAGAAAGAAGAATAGAATAAGAAGATAAAAAAATAGCGGAAACCAAGCAGAAAGAATTTTTTAACTTTTACGAGTAATGATGGAAAGTTGGCCCGAATCGCAGTCCGCTTTTGTGATCACGGAACGGGGCACAGCTTACGTCGAATGTATATTACACATACTGTATACTTAGTTACTTCTTTCATACAGATATACGTTGGATGCACGGTACATTGTCAGTGTAACCCGAATGAAAATGTTTCCAATTTGAGTATAAATGGTCGTCGCTTGTCACCAAGTCAGGTTGTTCTGATTCCAAGTTCTTACAAAAAACGTATTTCATCCCCTGTTGCTCTAGGACAATTGCTAGACAAAAAAGACGCGAATAATGCATTTCAATTGACGGACCACTAGTACTTGCGAATTTATATCTGGTCACTGTGTCAACTGTCGTGGTATTAGAAACCCACAATGGCCACGGAGAAGAGGACTTTCCTTATTAAAACAGAAAAAGAGCCCGTTTTGTAAAACAAGTTCGTGTCATCAGCCCTCCGAAATGGATCCAAGGTTCCCCTTCTTTAAACAGAAAAAGAACCCGTTTTCCAGAGACGGTTTATGTCACCAGCCATCCAAAGTGGATTTGGAGCTCCCCTTATTAAAACAGAAGAAAAGCCCGTTTTGTAGAGAAGGTTTATCCAGCCCTCTGAAGTAGATCCGGGGCTTAAACATAGTGTTGTAATTTTTTGACATGTTCATGTTTTTACTTTTGGCACACAACGGAAAACTTCAAACTCGACATTTCATCCATGAAGAGAGCAAAATCAAGTGAAATTGAACGTTTTCGGCAGTGTTAGGAAGTCTTTTTTTGAGGAAGAGGGTGAGTCTAGAAAAGGCAAATCAAATCCCCCAATTCTCCCTAAGTGATCATCTTCGACTCGGCCTATCGAAATCCTGTGCAGTCTCATTAAGAGGTATATTTTGACACCTCTCCAAAACCTGTGAAGTCTGTAGGGAAAGGGGAGGGGAGAAGGGAACTTAAATGCAAAAAAAAAACGTGTCACCTGTGTAACATTTTATATGCTTTCGTATCCTAATAAAAAAAATTTCCATGGAAATTTCTATCAACAACATGGCTCCAGACTGTAGTCACGCAGGGTGCAGCAAGTGTTGACCACTGAATTCGTGTCGGGGGGAACTTTACGGTTTTCGCTCAAGTATACCCAGTAGTAAAAGCATGTAAAATGCTAAAAGCGTTACTTTGGAGCTCGACGAAAATAGCGTTACGGGCTGGCTAGGCTGACTGACTTTTTTCTTATTGACATTTCATGTCTTTACTTTGGCACCCAAAGGGAAAAAACTTTACATTTTACGCGTTAAGTTTCTGACTGGCTGAATGACTGACCCGACTGGCCCGACTGACCTGACTGACCGCGCAGGACCATGCATACGCGAGCCTATGTACCATACTTCTTCCAACCATCCTCAGCATTAAAAATTTCCATGGAATTAACAACAAGGCTGCAGACTGCAGTTGCGCAGCAACAACACGGCTGCAGAATGTAGTTGCGCAGGGCGCAGCAGAGTTAAATTCTAGACATGAAAATGCTCTCCTGTTGTTGCAGACCCGTCTGCAACATGGCGAAAATAAAATTTCATTCATCATTTCCTTTGTGTGCCAAAGTAAAGACATGAAAATGTCAAAATAGTCAACACCATTTTCAAAAAACGTATTTCTAACCAGTGGACGTGGATTTCTCCCAATTTAGAGCATAGAAACCAGATTGATTATATACTAGCACCTTCTCATTTTTCATTTGCTCTCAACCCGAGCTCTGGAATCCGCCCTTTCAAGCCTTACTTCAGAGACGTAGGGGAAGGCTGTTAGGGCTGTCTTAGCCCTCTTCCCTTCTGGCCGAAATCTGGCGAGTTGCTACGTGGGCTCGAACCCGGGATCTCCGGATTCCGAGACCAACGCGCTATCCACTCGGCCAACCAGACCCACTATATACTAGCATCGACAAAATCCTATAAAATTCATGACTTTGATATCGAAAAAATTTTCCGATAGTTTTGAAGATTTTCATGAGAAATATTTGGGAAAAATCTGCGATGATTTCCGAAGAATTTCATCAGAAATCTTTGAGAAGATTCTTTTGATCTCCGAAGATATTTCCGAGGAATTTTATCGAAAATATCGAGAAAAAAATTTCCGATCGTTTTCGAAGAATCTCATAAGACATCATTGAGAAAAATCTCGGATGATTTCTAAAGAATTTTGTCGGAAACAAATCTTTGAGAATAATCTCTGATTATTTCCGGAGAATTTTGCTCGTTTATGTCCTTGCCATACCTAATTCTATACTTGTCTTCTCCCTAGATATGCACAATGATGGTCAAGTGTGCTAAAGGTATGCCAGTCCCCCGTTTTGAACTTCAGTGTGTGTCAGTTTTGTCCTCCTTTTTCGCAATGTCGTATTGCAAATTCCGAATTTCGTGAAATACACACAGCCTCGTCATAATTCTGTGTGAACACATCGTGTTCTCGTCGCTATATCGGCTTTGTAATCTCATTTTAAATTTGTCGTATTTGTCAATAATTTAGTTTAATTTGAGTATTTCGGTTTTTGTTTCAGGTAAGTTACCTTTGATCAGTGGTCGGCATCATAGAATCTATATTTTGTGAGTACCATACTTAGCAGTTCCTAATTCGTGTATCAACTTTAATCTTAATTGTTGAAAATAATACTGGAATGATAGGCACGAAAACAGTAGCATATAAAAAGTAAGTCGCCATCGATGGGATGGCAGTTTTCACCTTTCCCCTTATGAAGTTCGTCTAGAGGGCATTTTCGTATATTTTGTGTACTGACACCGAACTTTGTTTCCGTTCTCTCCCAAGACATTCTCAATTAACAGTTGGAGGCTAGAACTACCTTAGGCTCCTAAATTGGATATCAGGGTCCTAAGTGGTGTCGTAGTTTTGTGCTACAAATCCCGAGTTCTGAGCTCCGTCCCCTCCGAAGATATCCTCACGTTAGGCTGAAGCGACCATTCCAATGCACTTTCGAACATGATTTCAAGATTACTAATGACCAGAACCATGCTAGTCCTCTCCAACCCCTTAAATTGAATTTTAGCTTGTGTGATCGGTGTCATGAGTCGGTACGTATTTGGTGTAGTTAGTTGTCATTAACTCCAAATGTGCTCACCTCCCGTCCAAGGTATTCGAGGATGACTTCGATGACCATTGGTAGACTGGTGACGTGCCAACTGAATAGGATTCAAGATCGCATGTGCAATCTTGTACCGTTAACCTCTGAATTTTGTGATAATTTTCCTCTCGGTGTAGTGGCGAGGAGGGCGGTGACATGCTCCCCCCAATTGAATTTGCGAATCGTGATTGGTACCACAGTTTTGTGTTATTGTGCCACTAAACCAGTGTTACAAACTTTTCTGAAATTGGAAGCAATCTCCAGAATGTCTTCTGAACTTCTCAGTTTTCATAAAACCTTCTGAAAAACTTTATCCTTATTTTTGACGATTTCAATCATTGTTTCCTAAATTCTTGAAATCATTTCCTAAATTTCGAGAAAATGTTCCAAATTTTTCAAGAAATTGAAATTCTTTTTAATTCCCTGAAGTTCCTTAAACATTTGCGTTGGCTTTCCTGAAATGCTATTAATAATACAATACTGCTGCCATGCCGAATTATGTGCCCAACTCCTTCCAGTATACTTACAAAAATAGTTGGGAGGGTTGAAGACATGTTAACCCTTCAGACTGGATTTCACAGACCTAAGTGATACAATTTCGTGCCATCAATCGCGACTTTAAATTCCCTCTCTCCTTATGTGTATGTACGTGAATATGAAAAATATTGGAAAAGTACTCAGGAAACAACAATTTATTTAAGGGGCGCTTCAATGGCATCAGGTTTTTTTTCTGTTAAAGGGCTAAACAATTAAAAAGGGGGACAAACCCTTTTCTAGGGGAGAAAAACACGAGATTTTTTGGAAAATAATCTATTTTTCGGAAATTCAAGGAGGTGCATATGACTTCCTCTCTTTTTTGGCGGCACCTGTGGTTTGCAGTAAAACAGATAAATATCGCGGAAATTCTTAACCATACTTAACTCGGAAGAATTGATTAAAACGTGTTAAAATCGACTTGATACGTATTACTGAAAAATTGGTAGAGGTTTAAAAAAAATCTGTGGAACTCTCTTGTTCTTAACTGATTTTTGGTTCGTAAACCTGAGAACCACTAATTGAAGGAGTAAAGAATCAAAACTCTTTATTTGCCATTTTACTTCAAGGGCGCAAATAGGCAAAATATTGTACACAGGTGCAGGAATATCTTTGCTGCGCCTGTGAACGCGGAGTATGTTATATGTTCATATCGTACATTCACAGGCGCAGCAAAGATATTCCTGCACCCGTGTACAGTATTTTGCCTATTTGCGCCCTTGAAGTTAAATGATAAATGTGAGTTTTGGTTCTTTACCCTTCAATTTTTCAATTGAAGCCGGTTTTCAAACCTTTTAAGGGGAGTGCCTTCCTGCGTTACGCCCCTGAGTCAGTGATGTAGGAGGTGGCTGCTTGTTGTTTACTTAGTTCTATCAGTATGTGGCGGGAACAGGGAAATTATGGAATTTTGAGAGAACGAGGACTTCTTGAACAAAATTGATTTCAATGTACCCCGTGATTTCGGAATATCTCAATAAGGAGCTCATTCTAAAATTTAGGATCGTATAAAATTATGCAAAATTAGTCAAGGATATGTATAAAATTATGATACTAAGCATGATCTTGAGCTGCATCTCATCAGTTTCCCCTCGTCTAACCGTGATTAATAAATATCTCTAGGGAAAGGAGGTAGCACTGAATTCTCGTAACTTACAAAATTTCTCAAAATTATGACACTATCTTTGACCTCGAGGCACACGAAAGTGGGAGGGAGTATGGCCTTTTCTGTAGAGGATTTCAGTTGCGATACGGTATAAACACCTAGATTGGGAAAGCGTCTAGTCTTTGTCTCAACAAACCTTATACAAATCTCGCAGTGTCCCAAGAACATCTAACTGATCTGAAAGAGTCTTGGAATCCCAAACAAGTCTGGACCAGATTTAAATAGGTCTAGACGTGGCTCATGAAGTCATAGGCTCCCCGGGAAGTCTCTTTAATGGCGCTAGATAAGCAGCAACATGAGACAATTGTCCCAGAGAGATTTGTTGGAAAGGGATGTCTCGAAAAACGCTGTACGAAAAGAGGAATGAAAGAACAGAATCGAACAAAGGAAAGAAAAAAAAAAGAAATTGTGGGAAGGGAAGCGATTTCTGTAACGATTTGCCTCAGGGCCCATTTCACCTAAATCCGACTGTGTATAGAACACCGACGATGGATTTCTTTCTACTACTCTTCATTTAATAACTCCGAAAGGACGTCGAGAAAAAAGAGAATGGCCCACTGCCAAGTGGGTAGCAGTGTTGTGAAAGAGCGGAGGGTGCAAACACTTTTTCAAAATTGGAAAAACTCTAGCTCGATACCATCTCGCTCGCTAATATCAAATCGTGAACGAACACTTGTCTCCGCGTGCTTGATTTCGGGCTGATATAATTTTTACACCAGCATCGAATGAATTTCAAACTAACGCAAATCGATCTTCGACGAAGCTACCTAATCCGTCAATATAAATGTTTTTCTAAATTGATAAAAGCACCCGAGGAAAGCTGACCGAGAATATAGAAAAGTTATTATTAGAAATATGAATTTGGTAGAGGATATTCGCTGGCTTAGGTCGTCCTGCGGAAACACTCAGCTCGGTCATTGATGAAGCCATTAGTAATAATGGTTGAAGTTCATTTAGCGGTACATAAAAGCTCGGATTGTATGCGCTGGTTGTTCGTCGACCTAATTCTAGTCACACGGGAATGTTTTTTTGTATGTGTATTTTTTATGCAGTCTAATTAAAGCAGGTCGGCATGTCGAATAAATAAAACGAATCGGAAATGACGATGACGAATCCCTAGCTGATTTTTTTTGTAATGCAGTTTTTTGCGTAGTGTCGTAGAAATGTGAAATTTTGTTACTTTTTATCGAGGAAGAATGGGCATAATTTTCTGAAGAACGAGTGTAATCTATGACATAGAACGCTTAAGGAAAGTAGAGTAAAAAAGATTGTTCTGACGCAGTTATCCTTCTAACTGATATTTTAGTATTATTCGGTGTCCATCCTGTTTTTAAAACAGTACAGGTACCGTGGCGATTGCTGCTGATCTTATTAGGAATAAGAAGGTGGCAGAAAAGACTTCTAATACTTTCTTCTCTGTGTCGAAGACATGTACGTGAATCGTTATTAGCCACATGTCGTATAACGTTGAGTAAGCGATACATGAGGCACGCATAACACAACATCAGTTCTTTAGATACTGGTGGTAAAGTGTTCTCCGAGTAAATATGTGCCGTGTTCCAAAGAATTTGCGGGAAATTGCAGAGCACGCAATCTATCTACATTAATTGGTATTGCGGTCGTTCTGTTCGCTAAGATGTTGGTAAGGAGAGTGATGTAACCAGTTCACGGCACGAAGAATCGAACTCTCATCTCAAAGATTCAAGGCGGGTATGATACCACTCAGCCTCGAAGTGACCCTTATGAATAAGGGGCGGATTTTTATGCGCTAAAAAACGCAAAATATGCGCATATTTCATGCGCTAAAAATCAAAAATATGCATATTTTTTTCTCGAAATATGAACAAAATATGCAAAATCAATATGGGTATCGTTGCAAAGGTCTTGAAAAATTACGTCTGGTTACAGCACTTACCTCAAAATTTAAGTAAAATACTTAGAACCAGGCGCTTCGTGTTTAAAGTAGTTCCGCGAAAGCAAGTGTAGAGCGCTAGTGAAGCTATCAAAAACTAAAAAATTTTTACTATCCAGGAGTCAAAACTGAAAAATTTTCGTAATCCAGAAGTCAAAAAAGTTGAAAATTGAAAAGTTTTGCAAATATGCGGTAAAAATGAAAAAAAAACCTCGAAATTATGAGGAAATATGTGAAAATATGTGCTAAAAATGGTCGTTTTATGAAAAAATATGATTTTATTGGCAAAATATGCAAAATATGAAAAAACAAGTTGGGCTCATTCGCTTCGAAATGACGTGAAACGGATAAATACCTGGAATATATCGATTCTACTTCAACACAGAAAAACATATAATTTCATAGAAATCCGCCCCTTACTTATGAAGTATTGATGATGATAATATTGTAACTTAATTCGCACCGAAAAACGCACGAAAACACGTGCAAAGAACTTTTAATGTCACACTAATACAAACACACGAAAACAGTAGCTAAATCGCTTTGAAAACGCACAATTTATCGCATACAAAACCAGACTAAACGGCGACGGCCAGCGGCCTTTATATACCTCGGCGTTACCGGCGAAACTCCTTATCGCTCTTGTTATCGAACTTCTATTCTGCTGCTCGAAACGTGTCGATCTTTCTTCGCTTATCTCGAATGTTCGGGATCGTTCGCCACACCGCCTTCTCCTTAAGCCTAGATGTCCCGACCAGGCTTCAGATCTGCTTCGTGGTCACCATGCCGGACTGCCAAACGATCAAGGTGCACGACTTTGGCTCGTCCACAACCAAGCTTCCGAATCCGGTATACAACATCGTTGATCCGCTTGAGTACGATGTACGGTTCTTCCCAATGACTCTGTAGCTTCGGGTTCCGTCCTCTCTTTCGTTGCGGATTGTAAAACCAGACACGGTCTCCAGCCTGGAAGCCGACCTCGTTGGCTTTGATGTTGTAGCGACTCTTAATCCAGTCGCTGGCAGTTCGCTAGTGATTTCGGATCATGCGATGAGTAGAGTCGAGCGTGTCTCTCAGTTGGCTAGCAAACTCGTCCACCAGTTGCGGCTGTTGAGGTGGAGTTTCAAACTCCAGATCGCATGGTGATCGTAACTCCCGGCCAAAGACGACCTTTGCGGGAGTGTGCTGCGTACTCTCGTGGACGGCTGATCTTTGGGCCAACAGAAACAACGGGATGTGTTGGTCCCAGTCTCTTAGGTGTCTGGCAACTACTTTGGCCAGGTAATCCTTGAGTGTCCAGTCGAATTGCTCAACCATGCCGTCGGATAGCGGATGCAGCGGAGTAGTTCTCGTCTTCCAAATTCCCAGAAGCTGACATACTTCTTCGAATAACTTGGAATCGAAGTTCCTCCCCTGGTCTGTATGTAGCTCCAGTGGAACACCTTAATGTGTGATCCAATTCTCCGTCAGCGTCCTGGCCACTACCTCAGCGTCCTGTGTTGACATCGGGTATACTTCAGGCCATTTACTGAAGTAGTCGCCTACACACAACACATACCGGTTTCCAGCATCTGAGAGCGGGAATGGTCCTGCGATATCCATTGCGACCCGTTCAAATGGATATCCAACGTTGTACTGCTGCATTCCACGAAGGGAAACCAAGCATACACCAAACCCTCATCCTCTTCTAGCTACGATAGAGTTGGAAAAAAGGATCAGAGACATGGAAGCTCCCAGTTTATATACATCCACGTCTTACTCTTAGACTTTTATAGACAGATATAGAACCAATGTGAATGTGTGGGTGGTCTTACCATCCAATCAGACAGATCAGTTAGTTAGGTTGGCCATCTGATTGATCGACAGACTAAGTCATGCCCGCAACGCTGAGCAGCTGCAATGCGAACTGAGCGAATGGGGATCAGGAAGTAAGCCGTGAACTAGCAATATCGAAAACGAATCCGACGACCTTGATAACGAAAAAATGAACGCATTTCCAACCCTCGAAGTTACCTGAACTGTGAGTAAATTAGCCGCGCAATTTAAAAGAACTTACCACCAAATTAGTCACGGAATGCTTCTTCTAGAGAACTGCGAAACATTTAGCAGCGGATAGAGAAGCTGCGAAGTTACGGAACCAGCGTCTGACGTCTTCCCGGATTCGGGTAAACTTTTTCGCGCGACAGTACCGGGACACCTGGCTCGCATCGAGGAAAAATTTTGATTTACATAATTTGCTGGTGACATGGCGAGGACGAACGTGAAACAGGCGACAGCCATTCGGGCGTGGCGCGAAGGGTTGGAGGTAGGTTTTCACTCTTCGCCACAGGTACCACGCTGAAAGTGCAAGAGAAAACTCGATGCCACTCCGGGCTGCGTCCTACCTATGGCTGTTCGCACGCGTTAACGTCAATTGTATGGAGGTATATACCGCACAAGGGGCACTTTAGAGGAGGCATACGGTTTATGGTATACATAAATAGCTGCTGGTGCCGCCGCAAGAACGGCCAATATTTATACAACTTCGGCCCTTTCGCTTTATTTGCGAGTTTACTTTATTCGCGAGCTCTTCTCGTCGACTGCGTGTTTTTCAGCGCCGCCGACCAACCTTCTTCATTATGCGGCTTTAATTATTGCAGACGACCGTGACGTCGCTGATGCTGACGGCGGCGGCGGCAGCAGCGTGGAACGGCATAAATTAATCGGCCGAATCGTGTTCATTTTGCGATTGTCATTTAGGCGCTCGTTGGTGGTGTACGTACGACCACAGAGAGAGCGAAGGATTAAGCGACAAATGCCCCCCTCTGGACCCTGCTCGATATTTTCAATCTGCTGAAAGTTGCCCTCGCCGTCGCTGGAGGGCACGCGAAGTGATCGCGTTTTGTCGTTTCAGTCGCGAAAATAGATTCGCGGGTGCGTCTTCAGCGACCGCAGGCACGAACCACCCTGCTCGACGACGTTCATCTCAGGCCGAGACGAGAGACCTTTCGTCCATTTTGGCTGATTGAATTTTAATCCCATCTTATGTGTCTCAGTCTCGGCAGCATATTCTGTGTACATACGCACGATTGTACATCCTGTGCTTCTCTGCTGCCGTTATCGCGCGCTAATCGAGTCGTTACTTGCGAAGGCGATGCCTGTGTACCCTTTGCTTGCTCGACAGCAATTTAACGCCGTCGCTCGAAGCGACCGCGTAATGTCATTAATGGGAAATAAGAATAGTACGTATTTGGAATGCATAATGAAGCCTTCCTTTTCGAAGTATAATGACGAATTAATAAGATATTTCTAAAGCCGCTCGCTTTATCGGTTTAAGGCTCGAGAAGACGCTGCGCCGGTTCGGGTAACACTCCAGGGAGGCCGACTGGGTATTCACCCTGTATCTGTAATGACTTCGAGTTATCGAAAACCAAGTGCCATTTCGGTCCCGCCAACATTTAAGCATGTTCTGCCGAAGATTATCTAATTATTACATCTACCTATAAGGCACCTTTTGCTGCTGAGAATCAATAGCTTAATCGTGGAAACAGAAGAGCGCTCAGTGCAGTGTGGTTTTATGCTACTTTTAGCCGGCCGTAAAGGGTTATCCTTCTAATTGTTTCATAAGAAATATTCAACTAGTAGAGAATTGTAATTCTATATAGAATCCATGGATTTGGGACCGTCTTTGATTGCAGTAGCATGCTACACAGGGGCGGACTAACGCCCCTCGGGAAATTGCTCAAAAAAGCCATTCTCATATCGTGTTATATTTGCTATTTCTATTTTACTTAAAATTATCTAATTTATTATTTAAATTTTTTCCTCATAATATTTTAAATTTTGGTCTCAAGTTTTGAGACCCTTCCGAAAATTCCTGACCCCAGTCCACCTCGATGCTACAATTATTGTCTTATGCATGTGTACAAGAACATGAAAACATGAGCTGAGTGTACTGTATTCTCAAGATTTTCAAAAATTTAAATATTGCGGAACACGCGCCGGGATATTGTGACATTACGCCCAAAAAGAAAGGACCTAAATTTTGGTTTGAAAAAGAAATGAACCTGTGCTATACAGATGTTCAAGTTTTAAGGTCCGACGCCCTAAGCTAAGATAGAAAATCAAAAAGAAAATGCGTACATTTTCTTACGAATTTTTATCCCATTTGGTGCAGAAAAATCAACGACCTATGAACTTGAACTTTGCCTTAATGTTTACATCGAACCCGAATTCTGTGATATCCAAAACCAAAGAAACGATACCTATCTCCCCCCTCCCTTTACAGTTTTTCCTATTCCCTCTTTCCTCTCCAAGGTGCGTCAATTTTCATGGTAACCGCAAATCAAGGTCTAATTTTAATTCCACGATTCTCGAAAGTCAGGGAATAAAAAATGATGCCCATATTGTTCTTGCTTCCACCCCCTCCAGGTACTTCAATTTTCATGGCAGCTGGACAACGATGTCGAAACAGAATTTTCGACCTCAAAAATCCAAGAAACTATATTGTAACCTGTACGTTTTTCCGACTCCATCTCAGTTTTCATGGCAGTTGAAAATCAGCGTCGGAAACGAATTCCAAGACCCCGAAAAAACTTATAAATTCGTTCATGTTCCCCAACTCCTTCATATAGTATCTCAATTTTCATGACAATCGAAAAGCAACGTCTAAATCGAACTGTACGATCTGAAAATCCCATTTTTTAAAATTATTACAGCAGCTTTGGTTTGGGAACTTAGCTACCAAGTACAACAATTAGTAAGTCGGTGCCTAACTTGTCTGCTGTGGGGCATAAGCTTCTGTCACCCTTTTCCATCTCTTTCTTTCTCTTACTGTGGTTCCCCAGCATGGACCTAGGGTCTACCTGGGTTTCTTTTCCTGTCCACAAGAGTCCACACAGTATATGCTAAGTTCCATTTTGCAGTTTCCTCTGAAATCATATAACCCGTATATTTATACTTCAATCCTTTAATTTTAAACCCCATATTATTTTTACACCCGTCTGTTTTCTATCAGTTCGTTGAAAATCCCAATAAATGATGTTTTTCTGGCGCCTATAACGTTATCTGCTTCCAGCTCTCACTCCCGCACTCCTGATGCTACAATTTTTATAGTACCTGGGAATTTATGTTGAAACCAAAAGTGAAAACAAATACGAATAATTGATGTAGTGACGCGGTGAAAACCTAGTTACCGATTTGTCAATTTTTATTTCGTGCTTGCGTGAGTTCCAAAAATTTTCATGTCAAAGTTTCGAGAAATTGGATGAAACTTTAGAAACAGTACTATTTATTATGGAATTCAGCTGGGGGTAAGTTCGGGATAAATTTCAGGGATAGAATAGGTATATGATTTAGGAACCGTTTGCGCCCTAACTGGTCACAGAATTATCGGGCTTGATAATTTTTGATAGGTGTTGCAGACAAGTGCGTCTTCTCCCACGGGGTATGCAGGCAACCTATCCTATCAATGCGTTGATATGTTTGCTTGTTCGTATTTCTCAAGGAGTTGAAATTTATTGAACAGATACAGGAAACTGCTTGTTTATTTATTTATCCATGTTTTCAAAATTATTTCTTGTTGTGATGAGAAAGTGAAAATTATGGAGTTTCCTAGTAGTAATGGAAGTCAGTTCCACAACCATCGAATCATCGGAATCGATTCCATAAGGCCGATTTGATTTTCAGCTAAATTGAAGATCATGTTTTAGGGTAAAAAATACCGCTAAAATCGGACAAACGTTAAGTTCCAAAATGTCTACCAGGCATGAAAACACGCAAAACCCGAAAATAGCATGATTTTTGCTCAAAGTGTTGCATGAAAGCATGAAAATGGCATGATTTTTTACAATTTCATTGTAAAAGCATGAGTTCCTAACCTTTCAATCCTAAAATTTTTCAGTTTAAAGTTAAAAAAAATGACTACGCATTAATTTTCCTGCAGTTTACTAACCTGCAACTATGCAACCCTGATAGATAATGTTTATATATTTTCCCGTTAGAGTGTTCTCAGTACTGTTAGTGAGAGCGCATGAAATTTTCTACTAGTATACACAAGGGGATGGGTGCTTTTTAGATAAAACTTGAAGCATGAAATATGGCATGAAAAAACAAGAAAATAGCATGAATTTTCGTTTTCTGAAACTGGTTGACAGTTCATGATTTCATGTCCGAGTCGTTTTCTGATTTAACTACAGACTCAACTCTTTTGTCCATCTCAAAATTCCTGAACAGACTTACTTGATGTTAAATGTCCTTCTCATCATTACTCATATTTTGATGTCACTCGTGTTTATTATTAGTTTTTATTCGGTCAGAACTCACTTCATCAACGCTGGCTCTGTCTGTTTGGATTAAGCAATAGCAGAATTGATGTTACCCTCCCTTTATAATTACTCAGTAATTTTAATTTTTTTTCAATTTTCCTTGAATATTGCACTCTTGACCACAATTTATGTGTCGAAATTATTTTTCTCGGGCGTATGAATACCTGTTAGCTTTGCCCACCTATCTTGTTGAGTTTTTTTTAAATCAGTGAAAACATGGAATGTAATGTTAATGTCCGTAGTTTCCATCGTCATTTAAGATGAAATTTGATTTTGTAAACACCAGCTTGAGCTAATTCCCTTGATTCTTCCTCTGAGGTCTGCATCTGTTCTTTATTGTTTACACGAAGTTTCACAATTTGATCTATTTTAGTCTCAAAAATAAAAGTTTCCTCTTGGAAAACAAATAGTTCCTAATATTGGCCATATCTCAGCTTCTTCAGTAGTAAGAAGTGATAAAAATGTGTAGATGTTGGCTGAAAGGGCTATCTGTTCCCGAGCTGAGGAGGATCATTGACTTGGGACATTTTATATTACTAATCGTTTTCAGAGCGGTGTATCGAATTATAGGGGTATGTTCAATCTGGGAGTCCTCAGGGATGAAGCATCCTTCAAATTGGAGACAAGTTCTCGTATATTTCGACAAGTAGAGAGACTTGATGAACTGGACCAATTTTCAACTTTCCAGCAACTACGTATTTTTCGTTTTAATGCATTCGTTCACTGCAATATTTTTCTTTTGAATAGAAGTATTCCTATCGATAAAATCAGACAAAAGTGAACAAACTGGTTGTACTCAAATTTAGTTGAGTACATGTGTCTTAGGAATTTCTTGAAAATACACATTTATAATGTCAGTTTCCAAAATTTAAAAAAAAAAATGATCTCTTCGAGTATTATTTTACTTTTGGACATCCATAACTAGTGCTTCGGTAATCTCATATGCTTTCTGAAAGAAATCATTTTGTACAAACATAGTGAACATGAGCTTGGACGGGTATTTGGCAAAACAATTCCACAGAAGGGTGGATTAGAGTGTCACGTTCATAAAAATCGAAGAGTCTTGAGCACATTTTGGAATATCTTGAGGGTTCTTATACGAGCATTGAAGATGAAGAGTCTTAGTTAATCTTGAGGACTGCAGAACCTCCCCCCTCGTCGTGGAAGTCCCGCCGAGAATCCAACAAATTGGAAAATTTTGACGGGACTCTGAATTGCTCTTTCCTGAATTGACATTCTGATGGCTTATTGTAAACCTCTCCTTCTAGCACCCATCGTGTTGGTTTTAATCATTTTTCTAACTGAAGTGGTTCTTAAATTCAGAATCACATATCGCCGTTTATATTTCCGGTTTAATTTTGTACTTGTGAAAGATGAAATCAGTTATCGCGACAGATCGATAAATTTTCAGTATTACTTCGAATCACGTCGATCGATGATAAATCGAAAGATGTTTTAGAAAGTTGGATCGAGAATACACGTCGGCCTTTATTCTTTCACATAATCGAGTGTGCCGGCATTGTAATTCAACCGAATTTTGAGTATCACATCGTATACTGGATATTTATTTTCATTTCTGCCTCATCATGAATACTAATTCGAAAATGCTAGCTGATAGAATGGTCGCCAATAATATTCAAAGTATTTCTCGTAAGTTTGTGGAACACTCATCAACGTGTATAATGTTATGGCCGTTTGCCTCTCTTCCCTCCCTGCCTCATTTTCTTTCTTTTTTTCCGCTTTTCTTTTCTTTCCTTTTTTTCTCCATTTTACTTTGTTCATCGATACGTTATATATTATTGATGATTTCGGAAACTGTATCGGGAATATTTTAATAAGATTAAGCGAATGAGATTTAAAAAAGAAAAGGAAAAAAAGGCGAAGCAATTGTTTGGAAATACGCGAGCGTATTCGTTTCGACGTTTAAATAAATTATCCCGTTTTGTATTCTTCTTTTTTCGGTGTTTATTTTTTATTCGGCACTTCCACACGAATATTCGTCCCGTGATCATTAGGCATGCTTTCGTCTTGGCGCGTTTTTTAAACGTACTTCATTTTTTTCCCTTCTATATGTGCCGACTCGGCCGCTTTTCTCCTATACTCAGCAGCGTTCCGCTTTTAGCGGATTTCCGGTCCACGCCGCACTGTCACACTAAATCTGGACCGTTCGGGGCACCAGAATGTTCGAAATATTAAAAACCGAAGCGAGTGAAAAAGTATTTTCCGCGAATACTAAACTGCTCCAAGCGTCGAACGAGGGAAGAAAGATTCCAACTTCAGTTAGGTGTCTATAAGAATGATGATAGCACTTTTCCGGTTATGGAAAACTCATTTCGCGGGATGTAAGGAGAGGCTGTGAGATGCTGAGGAGCACCTCACTCCATACTTCATCTGGACACTAAAAATGAACTATCTATGAAACTGTATCAGAATTGTGATAATGGTGTTTGGTGAATGTGTTTCTTCATGGTGATTCCTGCAGTGAGGGGTCCTCATCAGCGTCAAAATCTATGATAAATGATCAGGTTCTGTAATATCATAGTTGTCTAGTTCGATCCTCAATTTTTTTGGTAATACTTGCGTTTCTGAGGTTTTGGTATTGTGTTTCGTTATGATACGAAGTATTACGTTCTCAATGATTTCAATACAACGTTCTGGGAAGAGTAGAAATTTAAGTTCTAAACAGATGACAGCATAATGACTGATGATTGAAAAATGGAAAAACGCTTACCGCAATATGGTGTTGTTGTTCTCATTCTTTTGCGCAAGTTGTAATACTTCTGGAGGTCAGGCCAGTCTTGGAGCACATAACAAATGTGTAGGCTGTACAGGGTTTTTGCGTATCCGCAACCATTTTTGTGTTTGTTACGAATAAAGATACCTACTTCATATCTAATTATCTTCGTGAACTTTTGGGACCCATTTATTTTGCTCGAAAACCATTTTTTAGGAAGATGGATATTTATTGCTGGCTATCAAAACGATACAAAAATGAAGGTATTTGGCAGAGAAGAAATGGTCAGGGAGGCTACTGAATTTTATAAAGAGCTGTACGCGTGCAAAGGGACGGAGACTAACGTTAGCACTAAGGAGGGATGGAGGGAGGTAAAGAGGGGAGACCAGGGGAGTGAAATGGGAGACGGTAGGCTTGGGGACGGAAGGGATGTCAAATATCCTAGAGGACGAGGTAGGAAAAGCTCTTGCCACAGCAAAAAGGAGAAAGGTGCCGTATCTGATAAAAATGAAAAATAAGATATTGAAGATCTTGGCTAGAGCTCTTGCATCCTTCACGGGCAGGTTGTTCATCAGGTTTGTTGGGACGGCATTTACTAAGAGGCAATGGCACGTATAGGAAACAATACTATGTTACATAAAACAGGGGATAGGAGTGACCTGAATAATATAGATCGATTAGCCTCTCCTCAAACATAAACAAAATTTTAGAGAAAATACTATAAAACAGAATATATGGAATTTTGGATGGGAACCAACCATGGGAGAGCAGGCAGGGTTCAGGAGAGGATGTTCAACCGATTATCACATTTTCGCATTAAACCAAATTTTGGAGAAAACTGGGGAATTAATATGCCTTTAGGACTCATGTTCATTGACTATAACAAAGCATTCGGCTTGGTGCACCACTGAGCAGTGTTGGAAACTTTGGTCAAACAGGGAGTAGAAAGGAACATAGTGGGGGTCTTGAAGGGTATGTTCGAAAAAACAATTGCGTATTTGCGGTTTGGACAGAGCAGTGGAAATTTGTGGCATTGAAAAAGAGGTAAAGCAGGGGGACCCGCTATCCCCGAATCTGTTTATTGCAGTACTGGACGAGAATGTCAGGAAATTAAATTGGGACAACAGGGGGGTGAAAATTAATGATCAACGGCTGAACAGTTTGCGTTTTGCCGAAGATATAATGCTATTGAGCAACGATCTGGAAGAGCTAAGGGTCATGGCGGAAGAGCTGTACATAGCTAGTGAGGAAGTGGGACTGCCTGCCAATGAACACCTCCCAGACCGAAATAATGACTAACAAAAGGGAGATGGAATCAAGGTCAGGGGGAGGGGAGAAATAGAAATGGTCAAAGAGTATAGTTACCTTGGTCAAATGGTCGCTATGGAGAGTAGGAGAAACTGGGAGTTGAGGGCGAGGACGGCGGAGGCATGGAAAAACTTCTGGGTTCACAGGACATTTCCTAAAGGGAATTTACCTATTAAAACAAAAAGTTGAAATTTGGGAGCAATGTGTGGTACTAACTTACCTATGGAGCCCGAGCGTGGTCGCTAACAAAAGCTCAGAACGAGAGTATGAGAGTAAAGTTTTATAAGATGTTACGAAATATCATGAAAATAAGCTGAAGTACGCCGGGTACATGGTTAGGGGTGGCTAGGATTGGAGAAAATTAGCTGAGGAGCGGTCCCCGAGAGAGTGAAGGGGAAGAGCGGGAGACCGCCGAGAAGATGGCGAGATGAATTGATGAAATCATTTGGGATACTTTGGTGGAGAATAGGAAAGGATAGAGGTGGTGCGGAAGGACGGTGGATGCCTATGCCGGAAGTGGGTGCGTTCGGCGACATGACACCCCCCCCCCACTGAGGGGGTCACTGTATCGTATGAACGAAGGCTTGTAAAGAAAAATAAATAAAAATCAAAACAAGCATATATATTTATATAAAAATTTCCATTTTGCCTACGTTCACAGTTGCCAATCTGGAGGATTTTTCTTCAGAGTTGTGGATGTCTCCTGAAAGTTGAAAATTTTTCCTTGAAGTTGATTTTCCAAGTGTATTGCATAACATGCGGATATTCTGGAAGATTTTACTAGATGACCGTGCCTAATTGAACATATCTAATACCAGATTCAGATTCCGCATGATGATCAGTCGTACAAAAGCACAATAAATTCTGTGTGAGAAATTTTTTGACGTGTGGCAATGTTATTCATCATGGCATTATACAAGCATGGCGGTGATGTAATGCATTATAATGTGGAACTGTGATATAGGACATCATGTCAGTTTCGTCCAGTAATTAGTAGAAAGTTCGACTTCATCTGTTTTCAGTTTCAGACCGAAAATCTCTAGTCTTAGAAAATCAGTACTCCTGTTTGGCTAACGTAAAAAAATATGTCTTCATTACTAGTTTCATTTCACAATAATTCATGTAGCAAAGAATGCAATAATTAACCGGCAAAAGCCCGTGGGTGGAAGTCGAACTGTCTCCCGTTAGTAATTACTTAGCAGCCACGCCTTCAAATGCATTTTTAAAACAACACATGCGCATTCTACAATTTTGAAGAAAAACCTTCTAAAATGATTTTTATTCTCTCATATTTGCCATCTGAAACACTGCGAGACTTGATAATAGCTCATTATGCCATTGTGCGTAGGATTTATTTATTTTTCCCTAGGAAGTTGAGATGTTCCGAATTTAATTACTGTCCCCCCAACTGATCTGAGAACTTTTTTTCTTTTTATTTTTCACATTCAGTTCGTCGGGACCTAGTCTCCTTGATAATTTTGCTCATCCCCATTGCCCTTACGCTTCCTATGCCACCTTCAGGTTTTTCAAATCAACTGTATTTCTTTCAAAAAACAGAACCAGCAGTACCAACTTACATATTATGTAAGTAATCCTCCGGAATCTCGAGTGGCGTCGTGGTACTCGAGAAATTCACTCGACCATTGCAGTATAGCTTCGATAGAAGGTTTTCTTGTTTTCCTTTTGTTTTTGGTGTTTTTTAGTATGAGGCTACATTTGCGATCGGCGGCGTTGAGAAGAATGGTAATATAAACGATAATGATAGTTCTCTGACTCATGAATGGGAAAAAAGCGGCGACGCAAATCGGTTATGATTTTTCGTGTTATTAAATTTCGAGCAGCGAGTGCGTGCGTATTATCATCTGTAGTGCGATATGATGAAAACGGTTTTGGTGAGCCGAAATTCAATGAGAACTAGAAATGCGGCGTACAGGCTCCTCGGAGTCGAAGTAAATCGTATTTTCGAGCAAACCTTCACCGTGCTGCACGATCTTTTTCGAAAAAAAAAAACCTAATATTGATAAAGATAATGCGTGGATTTACATCTATTACCACTAAAGGTCCAATTGGGGGCAGAGAGCTCCCTTTCCAGCCCAGAAGTTGGACTGACGAGTTGAAGTGTAGAAATGTACCAGGTATGTCCGGATGTAGTTTGGAGTTCGCAGTTTTGTGTTCGGCGCGTAGCGGCAGTTTTATTTTTCGAAAGCGACAAGATGAGAATCGGAGTCGAGTCCCGCAGAAATTTCCCTTGAGTACGGAGTTGTTAAAACGTTCGTCTCGAAAAGTCTTCCCAATTACATATTCAAAAATCTTCCCTCGAAGTACACTCACACTCACATCCCGCATCCACACGTACGATAGCCCGGCGGTGTACGCTTCGCTTCAAAGATTCGCCGCTTTGAAAGTGGAAATGAGACGAGCAAACCCCATTCCGGGGTAGTAATTTTTCTTTTTGCGGTCTAGACGTCCCACGGTTTGGGTAGCGGTTACGATGAAGGAGACTGATAGCTACAGAGAGCATGTGTCGTATTTTCAGCTTGACTACGTAACGAGCGGAGTGCGTCGTGTAGCGGAAAAGTAAGAAGAAAAATCTTGGCTTTCCTCTGCGGTACGAGTCGCGTTGCGGAAAGATTTCGTCCGTTTATCCCATTCAGAGTGTGGCCTCGCTTATGTTTGTCGTTATACTTGTTCCTATGACCAGTAAGAATGGTTCCATTGACCTGTACCCACTTCATCTGTGTACAGAGGGTCTGCTGAAAAATTGATGTACAGTCCAGAAAAAGTCGAATAGATTGCACCGGGTAAGCACTTTCAAGGGTGTATCAAAACTATTTGGGGTGACACGGTGGATGTCGCTGTTGCTTTGAAAATAAGAAGGTAAATTGGTTTTTTCGTACCGCAATCATTCTAATTTCATTCGAAGGAGAAAGACGTGTACTTTAAATGCTATTTTGATGCATTTTCATTTAAAATCCATATTTAACAAGTAATTTGCAGAAAATGTTGCGAATTACATCAATCTTCATATCAGTCCATGTTAGTCACCGCCTTTTCAGACGTTGCCAAATATCTTGCGTGTGCCGCCGACCTCTTAGTTGTACACGGCCGTGTGCAGGCCACCAACTGACGCAACACGAAGGAGTGGTGCGAAAAAAACCGACGGATACCGAGACAAGACGACGGATGCCGAGACTAGCCGATGGATGCTGAGACTAGCCGACTAATGCCGAGGATATTATTACGACGTTATCATTACAACTGGACGCTGTTCAGCAAGAAGGAACCAATTAACATTTGTAAATAAAATGAGTTATTAGTATCGTTGAAAAGAGCGTAAAACGTAGAATTTTTCAAAATTAGGCCCCCGATTCAAAAATGTGTACTCACGTTGAAAAAAGCTTATCAGTAAACGCTGTGTCGTGTAGTTTCTACATGGCTCGAATCACGTGTTCTCGAAAAGTGGATTTTGCTAGTTGGTTCCTTCTTGCTGAACAGCGTCCAACTGTTCTTCCTCATACTATTCGCTATTCGAAATGTACGTTTCCTTTCAGTTGGGACCAGGCACATCCTGAATTTTTCAGAGTTGCTTTTTTGATAAGACAAAGCGGTTAATGTTTTCCCCTTTCTGATCATGTATTGTAAAAAATATCTTACAAAACAAGAGCCAAAAGTGAGTTTACATGACTTGGAAATTACTCACTCGCTGGGATGTCAGTCTGGAAAAGTCACGGACTTGCGATAATTTTAATCAAAATCAGGAAACTTTTTGAAAGTAACGAGAGTTAAAGAATGGAGACTGTTTTTCAAGAATAAATGTCAGCGTAAAGCGTAATGACATTTCTTTTACAACGTATTCTCAAAGCAAAGTTCTTCCTGAAACCTGCTTGGTCTCTTGTTTTTTGACCGCTCAATCGTATCCTCAACCTTGTTCTATTAATTGCCTTTGTAAATATTTTTGCTGTGCTGGGCCAAGCCTAATAAATTAGTGTGAAATTGGTGAAGGATAACTCGTGCCTCAAAAAGGTTGATGTTATGGGAATTTCGGCATTGCTTTTTGGCATTTCCCCGTCATATAAGGTTTTTCCCTCTAAGGCGGTTGCCTACCTGCCCGCCTGACGTTCTTATCAACTGTGTAGGCGCAGTTTCACAATGGCTTCCATGGAGAAAACACAAAACACGTTATTTTCTAAAAAAAAAATATAGAGTTACACAGGAAATGAAAAGGAACAAAGTTGAAGCCCTTGTAATTTCCTTTCACCTGACATGTATTTCATAACTCCTGCTTGATTTCTTTTCTCCCATAACGCTTTGTGTTAAATTTTATCAAATTTGTAGGCAAATGCCTTATAAGCCTAAAAATTATTTTATTTCTCAGATTGGAGTTTTTAGCATCGCCGAATCCATTCTTGGGATCCTTTCCCATATTTCCCTGCTCCTCCTTCGGGCTCCACAACGGGGTGTGATTTTCGGTTATTTCAGTTTTATCCCAATTTCCACATTATTTATTTCTGACTAAGGGTTTTTTGGGTCAGTGGGTTCATTTTTGGATTCTATTTCAAAATCAACTCCTGGAGCCTGAGGAGAATGGGAGAGAAGCAAAGTACGACACGTAAATGAAGTCAACAACCGAAGAAACCCTTATTTAAGTACAAAGAACGTGGAAATTAAAATAATTTTGACCGATGCGTTCATTTTTGAAGTAGTTGTAACCCGTACTTACTAAAATTCTGGGATGGAATTGAAAAACTCGCTTCGCTTGCGTCACTCCTCCTCCCCCTGGCACTAATCATCCTACTTTCTGTCCACGTGTCCGTCTGTCAGTCAGTCTCTATGTATGTCTGTCTTGCTGGCCGGCTGATTCTTGGAGTAACAATCCGACAACCGTAAAAGTTAGGGAATTGTTAATAGGTGTAAATATAAAAATAAAAAAGGAGATTCTAGGCTAACTCTCTTTCCCTTCTCTGATCCTTGGGAAGTGAGTTGAGTAATATTCTTCGTCGAAATTAATTCGTGGACTTTATTTAGGGTTCTGTATTGCCCCATTTTCATTAATATAGGTAGAAAATCAGACTCAAATAATTTGCAGCTATGTATTAGCCAATTTATCTTGAATTTTGTATCCCATTGACCAACATTCAGTATATTTATAATGATGGGAGGGCGGGTCAAAATATGAATCGATTTATGAATAATAAGTAAAATTGGGGTAGTCAAATTTTCGTCCGTCCCAGGGACTGGATATTGTATCCTCATGGTACGATATTGGAGTAGGGAAACTTAAGAGGGCAGTCCATTTAGGGTGGCGGCCAACGCCCCCCCCCCCATTGCCACGAATCGAATGAATGCCGCAGGGCAATGCCAGTGGGGAGGACTTAGTGACTCAAAGCATGGAACAAAACAGAAAAAAGAATGTGTAGTCTTGTTGAAGCAATTAAGATCACCCTACACAAGGGTAGTTAGCTACTTTTTTCGAACATCGAAAATTCTGTAAACCGCTCCCCCAAATCGATTCCAATAAAGTGCAAACAAAATCCTGCGAGACTTGGCTCAGTTGGAAAAAGGGGAACGCGTGCTGCAAGCTCGATCCCTTCCCTTCCTATGGAAAAATACAGGGGCCTGTAATGATGCTGTAAATATGAATCAACAAGTTTGCATAGGTATTTTGATCCGTTTTGAACTAAATTTTTTGAAATATTCTGAGTTGATGGATCCAGTAGGATTTGATTTATAGAATCCAGTAAGTTGAAAGAATTCGACACACTTTGGTAGGCATATTTTCATTTTCAACCTAGAAAATTGTCTGCAGTACACATTGCTCAAAAGTCTACTTTCTAAATTTGGATCAGGGGAATTCACTAGTTTCTCAACTGTAAGTATATCGATCGTGTGATCACTGCTTTAACTGAGGCGTATGTACGTTTATTCGAATCTATGTTCAGATGGTAACGTGATCGATGTACTTATAGCCAAATGATCAGTAGATTCCGCTGATTCAAATTTAAGAAATAAGTGCTTCTCTGTTGTCCACTCATTCAATTACCATCGTGAAGGAGAGATAAAATGGTCTAAGATCTCATATAGGAGGATGGGATTGATAAAATTGTAACTGTTTTTACATACTTACAGTTTTCCCTCCTAGGGATGGATCCCTAGATCCGGCGCTAGCTTGAGCACGCAAAGTGCATTCCAAAATGGAATTTACGAACATTTTATCAGCAATCCCGTGCATCATATTTCCGGTTGCACCGAAAAAATTTAATCGTCGAAACACGGAGATTAAGTTTAGGACGACGCTACATAAAGCAGCGGAATTGATAGTATAAGCCTGATGGAGCATTTTCGCTCGTCGCAGAGTATCATAGAAGTTCCATCGTAAGCTGCGTGGCCATGCCGACCGCATATTAATATTAATTTTTATTACCAGCGCGAAAGTTTGCAGTGAAAACGACTGCTAGGAAAAAGAAAACAAACAGCATAAAATTAATATATTTTTCTGCGTTTTTCCTCCCCATCCTCCTACGCTGCGCTGGTATACTCGAAAAACTTACTCCATTAAAATATTCAACATTTGAAAGAGGGAAAAAAGACTGTGATTAAATTACGTTTTAATGAAACATCGGACTTTATATTTGTGTAAGGAGTTTAACGTTCGAGCGGAATCGCCGAGGGTAGAATAATTCTTTACCTCGGGATGAAAAACAAAAAACAAGAAAAACAAAAAAAATCATCGTAGTTAACCCACACGGGGTACTTCGGCGTATATTCGCGGATGAACTTTTTTAATTTCGTTTATGATCGTTTGCTCTTCGTCGACGTTTAAACGAAAATTGTTGGTCGGGTATTTTACACTGTATGTCGAAACGACCGCCCTTCAGCTCGCCCAGGGCGTTAGTATGCGAATTTTCATTCACATTCGAGTAGAGACATTTCTCCTGAAGGGATTGATGGCTAATGGATCTAGTATACGGGCGATATACGTCGAGCCGACCACATTTAAGCGCATTTTCTCACCGTTTATTTCACGGAAGTATTTTCCTATTAGTCTGCTTACAACGATTCAGTGACATGAATGCACTCCCAATGTGAAATATGCATCAAAAATTGGTCATTGGAAAAGTTATTAAAAAAAATTGGTGTGTTGCACGGGCTGATCTCGTATGTACTTGCCCAATAGTAGCTTCCGCCCAGATTCTCCTCTCGTAAGCAAGAAAGCCAGGATCTTAATTAGACCAACAAATAAAAATAGAAAGACCGGCGAACAGACAGACTGTCTGACTGACACAACCAATCGGTGAGCAGGCTGGCTTGGTAGGTAGAGAGGTAGAGACGACGCGGATTTCAGCACCGTGGTTGGGCTTACCAATAAAAGAGGAAACCTTACCAAGAAACAATGAATTGAGACTTATTATTGAATACCATTTTGGATTTGCCCACCCCCTTGCTTCCCCAAGTTCTAATTTATGAACTTAGATCCAAAAATCATCCTGAATATTGTACTCGGTAACTTAAAAACCTCATTCATCGAATACCAGCTCCAAAAAAGTCAACTTGTGTGAACCCTCTTTTAGTATCATTTGGGGGGAGGATGTCAAATTGGAATTTTGTCTCCAAACGCTGGTTTGGTGCCCACTAAAAATTGGCAAGTAGTACCATGACTAAAAACTGACGTCTGTTCATTTCCCTTCTGATGTCTCTGAAGGAAGGACATTCACCTGAACCGTTACCGTAAAATTATTTACCTATTTCTCGAGAATCTCAGAAGAATTACCTAAAATGGAAAAGTTTCAAACATGCGTATTTTCTCACAAAAATAGGATGGTGGCTGATGTGATGACGCAGGATCATCTTCGATCGAACCGAAATCTCGCATACGCTCGTTCGGTGTTGATTAACCTTTTAAGTTTTTAGTGTTTTCAGATTTCGAAAACATTAAAAAACTATAATTATCCGGGACGTGACCTCAATAGTCTTGTTATACTAGAATTACATGGGAAGAATAATAACATTTTTTCTAAGACAGCTTCTATTGGAGAAATTTTTTGGGAATAGTCACCTCCTGAACTAAATGTTCATGGGAGATGAGGACCCTCACCATTATTGATGGATGCAAAAAAAGCTGAGAAATTTCAAATTTATGGGAAAAAATTCAAATATAAGTTATATTTCCCACTCAGCTGCACGGAAATTCGGTCTGTACACTTTTTGAAGTAGTTGTAACCCGTACTTACTAAAATTCTGGGATGGAATTGAAAAACTCGCTTCGCTTGCGTCACTCCTCCTCCCCCTGGCACTAATCATCCTACTTTCTGTCCACGTGTCCGTCTGTCAGTCAGTCTCTATGTATGTCTGTCTTGCTGGCCGGCTGATTCTTGGAGTAACAATCCGACAACCGTAAAAGTTAGGGAATTGTTAATAGGTGTAAATATAAAAATAAAAAAGGAGATTCTAGGCTAACTCTCTTTCCCTTCTCTGATCCTTGGGAAGTGAGTTGAGTAATATTCTTCGTCGAAATTAATTCGTGGACTTTATTTAGGGTTCTGTATTGCCCCATTTTCATTAATATAGGTAGAAAATCAGACTCAAATAATTTGCAGCTATGTATTAGCCAATTTATCTTGAATTTTGTATCCCATTGACCAACATTCAGTATATTTATAATGATGGGAGGGCGGGTCAAAATATGAATCGATTTATGAATAATAAGTAAAATTGGGGTAGTCAAATTTTCGTCCGTCCCAGGGACTGGATATTGTATCCTCATGGTACGATATTGGAGTAGGGAAACTTGAGAGGGCAGTCCATTTAGGGTGGCGGCCAACGCCCCCCCCCCATTGCCACGAATCGAATGAATGCCGCAGGGCAATGCCAGTGGGGAGGACTTAGTGACTCAAAGCATGGAACAAAACAGAAAAAAGAATGTGTAGTCTTGTTGAAGCAATTAAGATCACCCTACACAAGGGTAGTTAGCTACTTTTTTCGAACATCGAAAATTCTGTAAACCGCTCCCCCAAATCGATTCCAATAAAGTGCAAACAAAATCCTGCGAGACTTGGCTCAGTTGGAAAAAGGGGAACGCGTGCTGCAAGCTCGATCCCTTCCCTTCCTATGGAAAAATACAGGGGCCTGTAATGATGCTGTAAATATGAATCAACAAGTTTGCATAAGTATTTTGATCCGTTTTGAACTAAATTTTTTGAAATATTCTGAGTTGATGGATCCAGTAGGATTTGATTTATAGAATCCAGTAAGTTGAAAGAATTCGACACACTTTGGTAGGCATATTTTCATTTTCAACCTAGAAAATTGTCTGCAGTACACATTGCTCAAAAGTCTACTTTCTAAATTTGGATCAGGGAATTCACTAGTTTCTCAACTGTAAGTATATCGATCGTGTGATCACTGCTTTAACTGAGGCGTATGTACGTTTATTCGAATCTATGTTCAGATGGTAACGTGATCGATGTACTTATAGCCAAATGATCAGTAGATTCCGCTGATTCAAATTTAAGAAATAAGTGCTTCTCTGTTGTCCACTCATTCAATTACCATCGTGAAGGAGAGATAAAATGGTCTAAGATCTCATATAGGAGGATGGGATTGATAAAATTGTAACTGTTTTTACATACTTACAGTTTTCCCTCCTAGGGATGGATCCCTAGATCCGGCGCTAGCTTGAGCACGCAAAGTGCATTCCAAAATGGAATTTACGAACATTTTATCAGCAATCCCGTGCATCATATTTCCGGTTGCACCGAAAAAATTTAATCGTCGAAACACGGAGATTAAGTTTAGGACGACGCTACATAAAGCAGCGGAATTGATAGTATAAGCCTGATGGAGCATTTTCGCTCGTCGCAGAGTATCATAGAAGTTCCATCGTAAGCTGCGTGGCCATGCCGACCGCATATTAATATTAATTTTTATTACCAGCGCGAAAGTTTGCAGTGAAAACGACTGCTAGGAAAAAGAAAACAAACAGCATAAAATTAATATATTTTTCTGCGTTTTTCCTCCCCATCCTCCTACGCTGCGCTGGTATACTCGAAAAACTTACTCCATTAAAATATTCAACATTTGAAAGAGGGAAAAAAGACTGTGATTAAATTACGTTTTAATGAAACATCGGACTTTATATTTGTGTAAGGAGTTTAACGTTCGAGCGGAATCGCCGAGGGTAGAATAATTCTTTACCTCGGGATGAAAAACAAAAAACAAGAAAAACAAAAAAAATCATCGTAGTTAACCCACACGGGGTACTTCGGCGTATATTCGCGGATGAACTTTTTTAATTTCGTTTATGATCGTTTGCTCTTCGTCGACGTTTAAACGAAAATTGTTGGTCGGGTATTTTACACTGTATGTCGAAACGACCGCCCTTCAGCTCGCCCAGGGCGTTAGTATGCGAATTTTCATTCACATTCGAGTAGAGACATTTCTCCTGAAGGGATTGATGGCTAATGGATCTAGTATACGGGCGATATACGTCGAGCCGACCACATTTAAGCGCATTTTCTCACCGTTCATTTCACGGAAGTATTTTCCTATTAGTCTGCTTACAACGATTCAGTGACATGAATGCACTCCCAATGTGAAATATGCATCAAAAATTGGTCATTGGAAAAGTTATTTAAAAAAATTGGTGTGTTGCACGGGCTGATCTCGTATGTACTTGCCCAATAGTAGCTTCCGCCCAGATTCTCCTCTCGTAAGCAAGAAAGCCAGGATCTTAATTAGACCAACAAATAAAAATAGAAAGACCGGCGAACAGACAGACTGTCTGACTGACACAACCAATCGGTGAGCAGGCTGGCTTGGTAGGTAGAGAGGTAGAGACGACGCGGATTTCAGCACCGTGGTTGGGCTTACCAATAAAAGAGGAAACCTTACCAAGAAACAATGAATTGAGACTTATTATTGAATACCATTTTGGATTTGCCCACCCCCTTGCTTCCCCAAGTTCTAATTTATGAACTTAGATCCAAAAATCATCCTGAATATTGTACTCGGTAACTTGAAAACCTCATTCATCGAATACCAGCTCCAAAAAAAGTCAACTTGTGTGAACCCTCTTTTAGTATCATTTGGGGGGAGGATGTCAAATTGGAATTTTGTCTCCAAACGCTGGTTTGGTGCCCACTAAAAATTGGCAAGTAGTACCATGACTAAAAACTGACGTCTGTTCATTTCCCTTCTGATGTCTCTGAAGGAAGGACATTCACCTGAACCGTTACCGTAAAATTATTTACCTATTTCTCGAGAATCTCAGAAGAATTACCTAAAATGGAAAAGTTTCAAACATGCGTATTTTCTCACAAAAATAGGATGGTGGCTGATGTGATGACGCAGGATCATCTTCGATCGAACCGAAATCTCGCATACGCTCGTTCGGTGTTGATTAACCTTTTAAGTTTTTAGTGTTTTCAGATTTCGAAAACATTAAAAAACTATAATTATCCGGGACGTGACCTCAATAGTCTTGTTATACTAGAATTACATGGGAAGAATAATAACATTTTTTCTAAGACAGCTTCTATTGGAGAAATTTTTTGGGAATAGTCACCTCCTGAACTAAATGTTCATGGGAGATGAGGACCCTCACCATTATTGATCGATGCAAAAAAAGCTGAGAAATTTCAAATTTATGGGAAAAAATTCAAATATAAGTTATATTTCCCACTCAGCTGCACGGAAATTCGGTCTGTACACTTTTTGTGGAGTTACCCTTCAAGCTGTAGCCAGATGAATATTATTGATTACTGAAGCCAGAGTTGAAAACATAAAAATTCATTTACGAAATTTATAAACTTATATGGAGCTGGAACAATTCCGATACTGGCTCGGGATTCCGGTGACTGGATATAGATAGGAAGTAAAGACATTCGCCAATAGGAAACATAGATGGTAAAGACATTCGCCAATAGAAAAGGAAATACAATGTTAATCTTTATCCCGAATACAGGGACGACCATGTCACGCTGCCCCGAAATTGTATGAACATCACTTCTGGTAACAAATATTGTTATGTGCCTTCTACTTCAAACTCCGGTTGTGATAGAATTTTTGTTCTGAAAAATTGTTAAATTGTGTAGAATAAACAACTTTTTTTAAATTAAGGAAGCATTTTACATTAGAATGAATATTTATGTTGAGCTAAGAATTAGGTAGACTATCAAGGGAAAGTGAAGAAACGAAGAAAGAAACCAAATCTACGCAAAATTGAGAGGTGGATAATTGTAGCTCTTTTGCAAATTTGGTAATTTTTAATATATTCACCGTAGTGTCCATGTTGGAGTGTGAGTGAACTTGGTAAATTCTGTATGTAGGGTGTGCCACAACAACTAACTTTCAAAGCGAGTTCCTATTCCAATTAATAATATAAGACTAACTGATTGGACACACTGTACAACCACAGATAACCAATAGGAACACACCAAACAGGTTTACCATGCGGTACTAAACACCAATACAAGTACAGGATGACAGAGAAAAGTGTTAGGGTACTCCACTGAAGATGGGCATAACAGCCGAAAGCACTTTGGACTACAGAAGAAAGAAATTGTGAATTGGCACATCCTACATACAGAACATTCACCATAGACCAATTTTAGTGCCTTTAACCAATTTTCTTCTCTCCGCCTGCATTTAGCTCAACAGATGAAGTGAAATTTCTGGCATGTTGATCAGAAGATGACTCAATAGTTTGTCTCAATAAAATCTTTGCTGTCCGAAAATGTGAAAAATTTGTTTTATTCGATGCCGTATATACCAGTTATGTCATCATTTTCCAAGTTCTCCATTTATTTTTTTGACATAATGTTTGCAGTTTTAAAGTTTCGGACCCTGTGACACTTATTGCACGTTTCAGTTTCCATCAGAACTCATGTTAACTAACAAGGGCTTTGCCAACAGTGGTAAGTTGAATCCTTCTATCAGAAATTGGAAGCTAGTGCTCCCACATAAGAGGTACATTATCATAATTTATTCAACCGAATGCTGATTTTCATGACTGCTGAGCTGTATTCTTTTAGTTTCTTCTTAAATCTGTCCTTTTCTCTTGTGTTCTTGATGTTCCCAGTTATTTCATTGAACAATTATTATTGGCGTATTCAAGTGAAGCTTTGCTAATTTATTTCTTAAGTGGGTCGGGTAATGATTCGAACATGTAATTTTCATGTCACTTTGTACAACTATAGTCATATCGCTATGTGGAATATAAATGAAAAATAATGAAAAATCAAGCGGAAAGAACTTCGAGTCTCATTAACACTCTCTCAAATCGCCAATGAGCGAAAATTTTTTGTTCTGACGTTTCGATTTCTTGAATTAAATTTCTAGTTTTTCGTTTTCGACTTTAATTTTAATAAACTCCAAGGAAAATTTTGATGACTTTTACATGAAAATGAAAACAATTGAATCTACATTCTTTACAAAGCAATGTTTTTCAAAAGAAAATATAATTTTATTTCACTTTAATGAAGTTTTTTGCCAAGTCTGATGATATCCAGGAGAAAATAAAAACAAAAGAAAATGAATTCTGTTGCAAAACAATGACTTAGAATTTTAAAAGAAAAAAAGTACGTTGTAATTGATGATTTTCAACTTTGAATATTTTCGGTTTTTTTTTTTTTTTTTTTTTTGTAACGAGATACGTAACGCCTGTAGGCCATGATCTCGGTATCTACATCATATTTGTTAGATGTTTTTATTTACTGCAAAATGCCTCATTTTGGGAGTTTTCTTTCGAAATTTTATGGTTCATAAAACATGTTCAGTTGCTAGTAAATTGCATAAAAGTGGAATCCGTTAATTCTTAAGGGTGCTACGGAAGTTTGAAAAAAAATTTGTGAGAGAAAATTTTTTAAAAATATCGCAAAAACTGAAAAATTTATGAAAAATTGTGATTTTACTGAGAGAAAAAAATTCAGGGTATTAAGTAAAGAATATTTCGTGTATGAACGCCAACAAAAATGTCCTGGATAGCCCGGGTAATTTCAGATGGAATGACCTTATATTGTCTTTAGTTTTGCTCTTTCAATTCTTTTTTGTGTCTTGTCAGTGATATGTTTTTGAATTTTATCCAAAATTTTCAAGGTGTTTTGTGCTGTCCTACCTGAAGATTTTGCCAATATAATCAATAGACTTTTTAGCGTCGACGAACAGAAGGAAATCAAGAATCCTACAACTTTAACACATGGTTACAAAGGGATTATACTCCCAATGAAACAGACGGGGCAGTAAAAAAGTAAACGCATTTCTCTACTAATAAGCCCCTATCAAATTGAACTACCCTCTCATTCGAATTCGTAATCTCGTTTAATGCACCGGGTATCTATACTCTGTTCTTATCGAAAAAAATCTGTAATTTATTCTGAATGGAAGCAAGAATAAGGAGTAGGTAAAGGTCTTTCGAACGTCGCGATCGCTCCAATTTTAAATGATGAGCCCATCGGCGCCCGTAATTCTCCTAATGAGCCGACGCCACAGGAATTGTGTTTCAGACCCATTTTCAGCTCGTTTCTCTTCTTTGCTAATGGACAAATGTCACCGTGATATACCCTATCTCGCTTTTACGGTACAAAACATCTCGAATCCGTCACCGACCAATTTTTATAATCACCAATTTTCAGGTATTTTTTGTCACTTTTTCCCCACAGTATTTTAGAGACGGACTTTCTTTTTACTGACGAACACGTTGAACGGCCTTATCGAGTTTACATTATCTTATTTTTTCTCCTTCCTTCTCGCTGTGCGCCTTTTTGGAAGGAAATCGAAGCATGTGAGTAAACGGGTTAACGATTCATTTTGAGTTATTTGTGGACACCCGACAAGTGCTTTTAGAGAGGAGACGTATTATATTGAAGTATATTATAAAGATACTCCAACATGAAAAACATTAGAGAGAACAGTATTCGAGAGAATTGCGAATAATAATAGTTTTAAAAGGGTTTTAGTTCGTTTGAAATGCGGCCATTACTGTCGCTCATCCAGACATGAAGACAAACGTCGATAATATCGCCAGCGTGTCGTCGGACAGGATAAAGAGTGTGAAGAGCTTAGAAAAATGTCTGAGCCTCCAACCGGCTTACAAACTGTCGAGCACATTTATCACAAAAAATACACACGTGCCAACAAATTGCCGAAATATTTTGCGAAAACAGAAGTATGAATGTATTTCACGTAATTGGATTCAGTTGAATCAGTAATGAAGTGCGAGAGGGTTCAGAAAATGCGGGGGAGAGGATATTGTTCTTTTTTTGTCACTCATTTATACGATATCAATCGTTTTCCAGAATTATCCGTCTGGAAAAGGAGGCTGTAGGCTGAATTTCAGGGAGTAGGACCTTTTGAGATCTAAAAGTATCAATCCTTTGAACTTTGGTAACTAGACTACAAACAATTTTTCAAGTTTATAAAAGAAAAATTTACCATTATTGTTCATTTTCAATTTATACCCATGAAAAATATTCTGTTTTTCAATGTTCTTATCTATGGCTGCTTGATGTGTGCGAGTTGACGAGAGGGGCAGCAAAAAATTGAAGTGGTGTAAAGCTGTAGACGTAGAAAGTCAGCTGAATCTAACACTCCCTTCCCGTCTGTTCAGCAGCCTCATCTGTAAATGATAATAATGAGCCTAGAAACATTTTGTCTCTTTTATAACACTTCTATTAAGTGTAATTCTTGGAGAGGTTATTTTGAAGACGTTTTATTACTGAGGAAGTTGGAATTTATTTGAAAAACTAGCTAAAGGTAAGGGATGGGACTTGGAAGCGCGTAATTTTCCGCAAAGTTTCGCTTATCACCTTATGTTTCGTCTGCTCGTACTTGCCTGGCATTCATGGTTGGATTAAAATTTGAGAAAAGGCTGCATTAAAACGCTCTTTATTGTCTGTTTGGTTTTATCGAAAAAAATTGGCGTAGGTACAGTTATATGTTTGGTTTTGTGAAATGGATGAAATCAGTTACGTTAAAAAATGAACAGCAGGGCTAATTTGAAAGAATTGTAGAGGGGCAAAGTACAAAATGCAAACATGTGAAATAATATAGTGGAAGACAGTGTGAAATTAGAATATCGATGATTCATCCATCAGTAGCTTGTTATTTAAATATTCGAAAAAATTGACGTCCAAATATTATACAAAATCGTTGGGGAAATAATTACAGAAATAATGAACACTCTCGGGGAATTTTATTGTAATATTTTTGTTTTGTGATCAATTTTAGCCGTATGGATGTGGCGGGATAAGTACTGCGGTGGTCTCTCGTTGCCTCCCGCAGGATTTTCTGTTAGGATTTACTCCTTTATATTTGGATGAGTCCCGCTTTATGAGCCGGACTCCCGTCTGCTCATCCCGCATGTCGATTCGACTATTTGGCTGAAGTTGCTGACCTGCGAGTTCTTCCTGCAGTGTCCTTAACGGGAGTTTCTGGTGACCCATATCCAACGTCTGAGCCCACTCCGTTTTATTACCAACTCAGTCTTTAAACTTTGGACTTTTGCCTTCTACATCAGCAGCTCTGAGCTTGCCAAAGTAGAAGTTTCCACCCGGCACGACGTAACGCGCCCTAGGTTCTGGCTGAATTCTTAGCTCAAGGACCTACGGCCGTGGCTGAAGTGCTCATCGTTAGCGATTTTCCGTAACGCAGTTTCCGGAGTCCGGATTGTTGTATATGGGAGAGGAACTGCTTCGTTCTTTAGAGATGGTGCCGCTGAAAGTGAATTCAATCTTATAACACGATATTTATGAAATTTGATCATTTGTTCTTCTCTTCAGTACTTCATAGTTCTTAACCTAACATCGAAATAACTTGAGACTCGAGTTCACTGACCCCTATAACGTACGGAAAGAGTGAATTAGCACTGCTGAGTCAGAGGCTTAGGAACAAGTTTTGCCGGTTCCAAGTTGGTATACGCAGATTGCGACAAGCTCTACTCCCTGTACCATGCACCACTCTGGTCAATTGCCCATTAGTGCATCTGTCGATGTAACCTGGCAACCTAGAAAAACACAACAAAGCACGATTTTCTGTTAGTAACATTTAAGAGTTTGAAGAAGTAATGGATGAATAACCCTGTTGAGACTCATTAGAGGATCCCTTCATCTCAGTTCGATCAGCCGTGGCTATAACTTTTCAGTTTTGACCGAATTGGCAGGGAAAGCTTCAGTAAATTGCTGTATCCCAAGAATATGTCTGTAAAATCGTTTGGCAAAATACTAAGATTCGGTCTCAATTTCTTATGTTCTTCAAAAATTGCTTCTTTCGTTTCATTTTGCGTTATTATTCATGCCAGAATCCAGGTATATATATAGATGCGTAAGGTTTTGTTGCAATGGTCTGGATATCTAAAATCATATTTTGTAATTTTAAATTGATTTTTCTTTTTTATTTCGAAGAATTTTTGAATTATTTTGAATTTATGGTTCCCAAAATACAGATATCTAGACTTGGCCTAATTATTCATTGATTGTAGCCGAAAGTCTCGTCAATTCCTTGCCAGAATGTGGCGGGAGAACGTTTTGTTTTGCAAAAAAATAGTACTTCAAAAATATCTTCGAAAATGGAAACAGTGGCTATGAGATTGAAAATTGGTACAGATGTGTAAGTTCCTGTCCTGTAGTGATTACCGTACTAAAAATTTTCTGGAATTGGTGTAATGCTTCATCTCCCAAGTCTGTATGAGCAAAGAATGACCCAAAATTTCAGTTTATCACTATATTTCGTTACAAATGGAATACACCGTACAGTATGTGCTGTGATAATTTAATTGTTTCATAAAATTTAATACAAAGATTCGGCCCATTGTTTTGGCCTTGAGAAAGAAAAACTTTTTAGGTTGGTAGAGATATCAAGTATTTTGTTTAGTGTAACATATTAACCATCTGGATTCACGTTCAGCCTCTCAGCATCTTTTCCACTTTGAAGCATATTTTGGAGGTATTCTTTCTCTAACATGAGTATCGTGAGCCCATAAAAAAATCATGGAGAGATTATCAATGGAGTGCGGCATAATATGCAAACGCATATTTTTTGGGTCATTTCTTCTTATATCCAAGAATGATGAAAAATGTTCACGTTGCAGAAAAATCTTTAAATTTTCAGCCCCCGTTTTTTTTTTTTTTTTTTTTACATATTTTGCTAAATTCCCAAAATTGTCCAAAATACGACTAGTTTTTGTTTCATCCTTGTTAAGAAAAAATCGACTCGTGTTAGGAAGGAAAAAAAAGTAAATTTTGGGCGGTTTGGTATAACTATTAAGGGCTATGTAGCAGTGTTTTTCGTTTTAAGATTTAATTAATTTACCAAATTGAAGGTTTTTCGAGATCTTTGTCTTTTTTTTCGTTCTTAATATTTCAGTTTTATTCAGTTTTCTCTGGCGTTTTAGTTTAGAATAAAATTTGAACAACAATTATGAGTGTGGGGCTTTCAAAAAGCTGTAAAATGATACCCATATTGATTTTACATATTTATACATAATTCTAGAAAAAACGCATATTTTGCCATATTTGAGGTGAAAAAAGTCACATATGTTATGCATATTTGTTTTTGTTTTTTTTAGCATATTATGCCGCACTGTAGTTATGAAGAATTCATGAATTTCACGAATTTATTCTCGGTAGACACCCTATATTTGGACATCTCGATTTTAACAACGAGACCTGGTTACCTGTATCATAGGCGCCGACTTGGCACTTTTTTTTTGGTGGGGGCTTCCCCCCCCATAAAAACTTTGGCGGGGCGACGCACCCTCAATATTTTCAACTCAAAAATGGAAAAAGTATAACAAATTTTATCAGCAATGTTTAAATTTAACAAAAAAGAAAAAAAAAAAGAGAAAACGAATAAGCATAAAATCGATAATACCGAAATATCAGACGCATCTCAATAAAATAATCAAAGAAAAAACCTCGCTCCGACCGATTCTGCAACCCCCCCCCCAATATTTTCCATAAGTCGGCGCCTATGACCTGTATGTCTTGATTGTGCCACGAGATATAACGAAAAACCAAAAAATTAATTGGTGTAATGTGTAATTCGGAAGTAACCTAACCATAAAAAAAAAAAAAAAACATGAGAACTCGGGACTGAAAAAATGTCGTACTAAACGATGTTTCAGTGATAAGATGGGGTAAAGAAGTGAAAGACGAAGAGCGCTAATTTCGGTCGACATGGAATTACCCTAGATTTGTAACTCACTCACCTTTGATTAAAACTCATCCAAATTCTTTACGGGTCAGTATTATAAAACGTGGTTAAAATGCAAATCCGCCAATCCGGTGTTCGGATTCGCATTTTAACCACCGGTTAATTCTTAACCAAGTTTTATAATATATTGGCCCTGAGATTCAATTAGTTAATTATCGACGGTTTATCCTGTCCTCCCTCTCTCGGCGAGGGGCTGTGGTCCCATCTCGGTGGCCGGTTCGGAACTTTCTCCGGTGGCTCCGTGTATTGGACTATGTACATAGTAATAAAATTTATCATGTCACCCCCTCCACTGTCTTACATACCTTCGAGTAGGTTTAGCGCGGGGCAGGGGAGGAGACCTCACATTTTTAAAACTACATAATACATACAAAATACTTATATACAGTGATACAAAATTTACAGTCTTAGAGGCGAGATTACTACTATTTTGTCTGTCTCTTACTCAATTAGTCAGTTAATAATATCAAGTCTGCCTCAGATTGTCTTTTGTCTCTTTTGATTTCACGACTTCCCTATCGGCTTCCATCTTCCTTCCGCACCCGCCACTTCGGCAACACACCCAAGTCGGGAGGGTCGCTCCATGTAGAGGGGGCCGCCTCCATGGTCAAACGGTTACCACAAGACTTCAGCCTCAGGTTCTTTGTCGTTGCCAAAAAGTGGGTCGAGCAGGTGAGTTAGGTATTGGGTTCCAGGGTCCCCCACCAGTGACGCTCCTCGGGACGGGAGGGGACGCTCACAGGTGCCAATATGCCACTGGGCTTCTCCGTTCTCCCTCAACCATCCTCACCCGTTATTGTCATTGTCTCTTCCGCTAGTATTACAGCTTCGGTGGAGTGCCGCTTATTGGTGTTGGTTGACGCTGGGCCCGCCGTCTTTCAGGCTCTTCATGCCATCCTCTATTGGGCTCTTCGACTGGCGGCTACGGGTCCTCCCTGATTCCCTGTCAGCATTGGTGTGCCGCCGACAGAGGTCCCGGGTACGGGTCCTCCCTGATCCTTGGTGACGGTATATCCTGCTTCTGCATGGACGCATACTTCTTTTTTCGGTCACTGAATTCGATTCTTGGAGTATTTTTAGATGGAATGCCTAATCTTTCCCCAATTTTCCGCCTAACTTAGTTCTGTGAGGTTCGTTACACATAAATGAGATAAAGTCAGCCTTTTTTACAACCCTTTTTGGTGCTCAGATCTGGAATCAAAATTGTGGCTATGCGGTCGCTCCTGCCTACCTTTCTCATCAAAACCCGAAGTCCAGTCTTGATGATTTCATATGGAATCGATTTTGCGCTCTTCTAATTCCCGCAGATGTTCTCCGGTTCGGCTGCATCGAATCGCACCTGCTAAAATTCCACGATATTACACCTTCGTATCATCTACGTGTGAGAATAATGCGAGAATCTCTCTCCGGCCCCAACCCAGTAATATTCTGAGATCTTTTACGTATACATCATTTTTACAGCACGAAACAGCAGCAGTCTCGTGTTTTTCTTCCCTCTCTATAATATTGTAGTCTGTCCGTCAGTGTCCACTCTGTTTGCTACCTGTCTGCGGCTTAAAAGTTGGCCTAAAGACGAAGATAAATAAAGGTAATCCGGCGAGAAAAGGTCTTCAGTTCTCGGTGCGTTAATCCGTAACGGTATGCGAAAACATTTCGCCTTTACGTTGACGGTTTCAGCGGAAGCGGTGAAGCGGAGTAACGCAGCGAGGCAGCGTGCAGTGTTCGCGGCGTGGCGTGGCCGTCGCCCGCGTCTCCAAGTCTGCCCGGTCGGCGTCGTCATCGTCATCGCCCGTTGTCGGCGTACTCGTCATCTCGCTCGAAATTGGCAGGCACCACGTCGAGCTTCCCATTCAGCGGCTGTGGCGGCTTTTATGAATGAATTCGCTATTCATTCGGCTTCCAGACAAACCGCTCCCCGCACCCCCGCATCCATAAAACACACGCTCGGACCGGGTTGGTTTTATGAATCCCGCTAACTGCACACATCGAGCGCGCGTATTCGTATATCCGTCGTGGCGAGATTTATGTTTACTCTTTAATTCATTTTTGACCGCCGTTAAATACTCTCTTTTTTCTTTTTAATATTCGTGTAATATATCACGAACCGGGGGCAAGAACGTCGATAGCAGACGTAATAGCCCTTAAGTAGACCGCGTAAAATAATTAGATATCGCGGTGGGAGTTTTTCGACTGCGTTCTCGCTGGCCGCGTAGTCTCGCCTTCGATATTTAGTGTACGATTTGGTTAGTTAGGTGTATTATATCTAGATATTATTATACTTTTATGAATATACCTTTGAGGAAATACCGCCGGAAAGGTCGTAGACGTTCGAACCGTATGGTGTTTGCCGTATAAACGTCGTAATTAAATCGATGTCGTAAGTCAGAAGTGGAGCTGGTCGAGCTGCGGTGAACCGTCAAGTCGTAGGCAACCGCAGCTCGGTTGGGCGGCTAATATTGTGCGTCGAGGATTGTCTGAACTCGATTTCACGTCGGGGTTCCGGTGGAACGGAAGCTGTCGGTGGGAAAGGACACGGAGAAATGACCGTGGGTAGGGCTCAGTTCATACCTAGATCCAGCCGGCTGAAACGCCGTACAAAATTCTCAATGTCAGCGTCCACAATCGACCATGCTGCATTGTACTGGCGATGTAATACTTACTCTGGCTCTTTAACTATGTTATTATTCGAACTGTCTGTGTCCGTCGAGAGTTTGAGTACAAATCTCAAATACGTCAGTTGCGGTGTAGCTTACAAAATGCATCCGGATGTAGCCACTGCACCGGTAAAATACAGCCGAGTCATCATTCTTTCTGCTGTGGAGTACATGCACCCGGCGTTAGATACTGTTATTTCGATGTTCTTTCCCTTTCAACTATTCGATTGTTATTTACATCGCTCTCGAACACTCGTCGAGAGTTTCTGTCTCGTTACTCGAAGGGAAATAGAATGGCAGACAATCACGATAAATGCGACTGAATGCAGACAGACGTGGACTCGAGTATACTAAATTCGTTAGTGACTCCAAGATCCTGTGTGTTGTGAACGAAATTACTCCTTCGAAAGCTCCTCCGGCACAAATGTTCAGTTGGCCCTTCTCTTTAATCCCAGACTCGACACATCGCGAACATTCGAAAGTACTGAGTGGGCCTTATCCCGAATGTAGCTCGGTACAAAACTGTTGCTAGTGACATGAAAGGGGAGATCGCGGTGGATTCGGACAGTTTTTGCATTTTGTTATTGTACAGAAAAAGTTGCAATTTAAATGAAATTTTGATAGCACCATCGTAAAATTCAGACTTTCTTATATATAACATAGTGTTTGTTTTAAATTTTGATTTCAATCAACCCCCCCCCCTCCCCAAAAAAGTTCTGAAAATTGTACTTGTGTCGGGTGGATTCGGACACCATATGGGGAGGTTTCGGACACTACTGAAATTGTTTTAAAAATGAATTTTAACGCAATATTATTACATTTTACTATCAAAATCGATATTTAAAATACATTACAAGGTTTTGACATTACCACTGAATTTAAATTTTCGTTCGTAAATTTCTGGCGGTGGAATAACTTGAGCAATATCGGCGAATTTTATTTTTGACACATCTTGTACGTTGGGGTATACGTAGATATATCCTGAATATTCTCTGGATTGCGTAGGTCTAACAAAATCGGCAATCAGGTTACTTTTTTTGACTTTAATAATTTGACCAATGTATTTCTTGTAGCCTGTTTTGTTCTCCATTGGAAACCTCACAATTACCCAGTCGTGAATACTGACTTTTCTTAACACCTTCGAGAGGTTGATTTTCAGCGATGGTTTTCTTCTTTCCAGCTTCAACATTTCGGTTTTTCTTAACACGTTTCCTCCTTTCGGCTGTAGAGCCGGAGTCATCACTTTTGAAAAAATTAATCTTATTTTTGACCGAGATTTTTCTTTCTTTTTCTTCAGCCTTTTTTGCTTTCTTTTCTATTTCTGGTGTCTTTGTCGAAATTGTAATTTTTCATGCACTACTGCAACATTTCTTATTGATATTCATCGATGCCACCCGCCCGAGAATCGTGGGGCCAGCCCGAATTCCGGCATCGGTGCCAGATATACGCCAAATTTGCCCTCGATTCTAGCGCAAATCGAGCACCAATCGAAAATTGGCGCCCGATTTACGCCAGGCGGGGCCAAATATACGCCGGCCCCGCTTGCATGTATTTCAAAGGGGAAGGCGCTAGCGCCAAACTGGCGCAAATTTGACGCAGGCCCCACGATTTCCGGGCCGGCAATGACCTGATGGCACGTGAAATTGATGCACAATTGGAACCGGAACTCAAACTCTGCATAGGTGGAGTGGAAGCGGGAGCTGGAGTAGCAGCTGAAGAGGAAGTCTGAGCTTGAGCCGAAGCATGAGCTGCATTTGGAGTTGAATTAGGAGATGAAATGAAAGTTTCATTGCTGGGAACTTGCATCACTGCGTTGTTTTCATCGATTCACAATAAATTAGAAACAAATTAAACATTTGGAAATGTCAGAAACTGACAAAAAAATTCGCCGGCAAACTATTATCACAGCACAAAAAAATATATGAGAACTCGCTATATTGTGATGTCCGAATCCTCCTACATTTTACATTATGGTAAGCGACATGCTGCCGAAATGACAATTAAGATTCCACCTAGTTATTTTCGACTGTTTACTCTACCGAATGGTTTTTTCCTGATCGCGATAGCTCTTCAGGAAGCCACAAAATTCGGTTTTTGTGATTTCAAATGACGAAAATTTTCTGGCCAAAAAATGCATTTTTAGTCATAAATCAATGAAATTGTTTTTTTATTCAAAATTTGATTTACGTATGATTAGATACTACTATGACATTTTGACGCCATGACAGTCCTTTGTGGTAAACACTGTGGGCCCTAAACTCAGCGCGTTCGCATCGCCCCTCCCGTGTCCGAATCCACCCCGGTCTCCCCTACATAGGAAGCACTGTACTTCTCCCCTATATGTAGCCTTTTATCACCATAAAATGGCATCGCACCGACTCCCATTACCTAGTAATTTTCCAGGTCGTTGCCCTGATGGTGCTATAGGAATACGTAGGGCGGCAGGGTGTCTTATTTTGAAAATTTTCGAACTTTGAACTGGACGCCCGCTGAAATTTTTCTTTGGCGTTTGAATAAATCGTCACCAAATTTTCAATTTTTTTGAATAATTAACGTATGCCTCACATGGTGTGAAGTTTACCAAAGGATTTACATAAGAATTTCTCAGTAATCACTTCATTATCCATCCCCCCCCCTTTAGAATTCAGTTTGTACTCCTTAGAAATGGTAAGGCTATGGAGTTACATTGTACCTAGGACCTAAGTACATGATCACCTTTTTGAGTGTGAAATTATAAAATATTACCCTGGTTACTATGCGGGTATTCGAATTCGCCTTTTGGTAAAATAGGGACTTAACTTTTTTATTATTTATTATTGCTCTCAGTGCGCAAGAAATTTTGAAAAAAGAAAACTAGTGGCTTATAGAAGAGTACGGAAAACTGATTAAAAATCGTAGGTACTTCAAAAATACTGATTTTCGATGTCTACGTGAGTTGGTAACTCGAAACTGCCCCTCTGATACATTCCTGAGTGTTTAGAGTTTAGCTGTTTTTCCAGTAAATTTTTCAAGAATAATTGATTATCAAAATCATATGTGTATTCTCGGTCACTGATTTACATGATCATGATTTGAATTGTTCTTATGTAGGTACAGTGTACGAATCGATCAAATGACGCCTAGAAAAAGCTTAAAGAGATTATTAAAATGTTAACATTTTGGTCCTCCGGGCTGGAGGACCAACGTGTTTACTTTTAAAAAACTTTTTGCTTAAAATAAATATTTTATTAGGAAAAATTGTAAGTAATAAAAGCGAAGAATTAAGCCCATTTTCGTAATTCGAAGGTACATCAATTGACATGCTTTTTATCATCAAGCTGTTCTAGCATATCATGTAACCAAATATTTCTGATTGTTCAATTTACGATTGAAATGATTATTATATTTTCTAAACACTGAGTTTACCCTTTCGGGGTTCTCAGCGTTATTTTGTAAATTTGTCTCTCGTGAAGAATGACAGTTAATTCTTGATTCATTTCAGTGACGTAGTCTAGGGGGTGTGGATGTGTTTTTATGATTTTAGCACCGCCTCTAATACCCTTTCCTCCTTGAACACCAGGCTTGTTACACCACTGATTCATTCTTCCGACTCAAGTATCAACGACATGCGTGAGAAATCGGTTTATAAATATTGCCAAAATTGGCATGTTTACTAATTTGAAGTCCGTATATGAGGGATTGTGAGTGGAGGGGTTATTTGAGGCCTATATTCGGAATCAAAATGAAAAATCGGTTTACAGAAGTTAGTTTACACCTACCCCGTTGCAAAAATTAAATGTTTTCAAATTTGAGTTTTCCGATACCTCACTTTCAAACATTCATCTTGTATTCAGTTTTGAACCCAGGAATGACTTTTTTTCGAAAATGTTCACATAATTTTAACTACTTATAGGACATGTTTGTTGTATTCGTCCTATCTTCTTTCAAAGTCGGTATTGAAACATCTTCACATAAATCTCATGTTAAACTTTTAACTTTGTAGGATACAGGTTAATATGGTTCGAAAAAGCTGAAGATTCGGTCACAGCACTTTCGCGTGAGGAAGAATTTCAGGGAGCGTTTGGTTCAAAAGTCGAAAATATTCAAAATGAAAAACACCCTAGAGAAAGGGGGTACCTCTTTTCTAATTTACCTTCAACCCAGGCCCTGGAATTCGCCCCTTTCGAGCATTACCTCAGAGACATCGGGGAGGCTGTCAGAGCTGTCTCTGCCCACTTCTCATCTTGCCGAAAAACCGACCTAGGTCGAAATGTAGCGAGTTGCTGTGTGGGCTCGAATCCGAGACCTCCGGATTCCGAGACCAACGCGCTATCCACTCGGTCAACCAGACCCCCGGAGAAGGGGTACCTATGCCTGATGTAAAAAGTTTTAATATGATGAATGCCTTCCCAAAACGCATTAAGTTCATTTTGTTGTTTTTTTATTTCTTCGGAATCAGATGTGTGAACCCCCAGCTTATAAATGTCTCTTTGTCGAATTGCCAACCAGAAAAACTTTGCTTCAAGTTATCACAATATACTCGTCGTTCCAAAACGCAGTTGAAGGGTATCAGGTGAATATTTGTTAGGGCACTACTTGTTAATTTTCTAGAGTTCTGCTTGTCACCTCATGATTCCCCAAACCTGTGTTTTACGTGTTAAAAATTTGTCAATACTGCGAAATGATGTTGACGAAAGTTGGCTTCTTCCGGAACCTCTACGTAGAGAAAACGTAGCATGGCCGCAATTTTGTCGATTCAGCCTGGCAGTCAAGATATTATGCCAGGTTCCATTGATATCTCTTCAATTGATCTTGTCGAGATTACATCTTTGAACATAGCTGTAAAAGTTGGAAATTTAGATGGCGTTCGCGTATCGAGAGCAGAGATGGAAAAGGCTTCGAAGTGTTATTCGATCAATCATAGAACGAGAGTTAAAAGCTCGATAAATTCGCCGCATCCGCGAGGGGTGGGAATGTGAAAAGCTCGTTCGACACAAGAGTTGAATGCCTACTAGCCTTGGGCTACCAGAGCAGCCATTGAAATTTACGTGTCGGATGAAATTTACGTATTGCATAATGGTATATCGGTTCAGCTTGACGGATGTTATCGAATGGAAAAAGAAAGAAACAAAATGAGAGAAAAAGTTGATTGCATTTGTAGAATTATTCCAGTTTGGAAAACTTTACGACGTACTTCGAACTGTGCGGCTGAGTGGCTGTCTGTGTACAATGTACATGTAAGCGCGAAGATTCCAATGAAATTCTAATAAAAATTGGTTCTCGTGGCAAACAAACTTGTAAAGTATACCGTATCTACAAAGCGACTGTTGTGTGCCGATGGGAGTTTACCGGGGGGCAAACAAATGTTTCCGAATTTGGGGTATCCGACTCGATTAGCCTCCGGGTTTTGATGCGCTTGATTACGTTTCAAAAGCTCGGAGAACATTGAACATTAGAAGTACCTGTTCCTCTTATCAGCGATGCTTACTTTGGTATAATGCTAGTTCATCTTTTTAAATGTAATTATGAAGGTTGCCAAGGCGAAAGTTTCCATCTAAACTGGTCTCCGTCTGGTTAAGAGTATAATTTATTTCAGAACTGTAAATAGCTAAATTCTGGGAGTTTAGAGGAGGTATTATTGGATAACAGTTTTTTATTCATTGTGCGAGTTCCTTTTATTATTCAAGTGCAGAGTAATCAAGATCGAAACTAGTCTCTTGTGTATCAGGAGGGGTAAACAAAATTGCTGAGGGAGGAAATTAGAACAGGGGGAATCACAATGATATTCTGATTTACCAAAAGCAGTGGCGGATCCATTAAGTAATTATGGGAGAAGTATTTCAGATTGAATTAGAATTTCTTACTCCATGTCTGCCTGCCACTTCCTTCCCTCTCGTATTTTGATTTTTATGCCTTCAAAATTATAATTTTATGAATAGATGAGTAAGAAATACTTGAAGCTGTTAACAATGTGCACTGACTTCTGCTTGACTGTCGTTGACAGCGAAAATACCTTCTAGCGTGTGTGCTATTGAATTTTTTCGACTCATTGCATTGAGGCTGGGTGACAGTTCATGAAATTTTTTCCTCTCTAGAAGCGACGTGGAGCATCTTTATGACGAACTTCCTCCAACTTCGCTAAACTTGCTTAAGACTCTTTTAAAGCTCTCCAGCTGCATTTCAGAGTCACTAATAGTTTTCAAAGCTCGCTAATGATTCTATGTAACTCACCTAAACTCGATCAAGATTTCTTAAGACTCTAAATCTTCGAGGACGTTTTACTCCAGAGTCGTACTGAAGCGTTTTTTTGCCGAGGGGAGGGGGAGCGGTAAAAGTTTGTTTTCTTAACTGAAAACCAACATTACAAAATCGTCTATCAAAAACAATGCCTAGCTATATTTTAGATTTTCTTAATTTTAGCTTAGTGTCCGTTTCTGAGTGTGAGTGAACTTGGTAATATTTCGTGTGAATTGGCACACCCTACACACGGAAAATTAATTTTAGCTGCTAAACTTGCCAATTTTTGAAAACATTTTCGAACTGTTGGAGGATATTCAACTGAAGACTAAAATTTTCCAATTTTTTGAGATCGTTTAGCATAAAAAAACAGCAATTTTTTATTTTGCTAGTGGCAGCTGCTAAATTTACCAACTCTTAAAGAATTTCGAATTCCTAGAGTAGTTCCCCAACTGGAAACAAAAATCAATTGTCAGTGTTGAGTAAGAAAACAAAATTTTCCAAAATTTCTAGTTTTTGGCAATTGTACCTTCTGAGCTTACTAAATCTTGGAAATTTCATTTTATTAGGAGCTGCCCTCATGGCTACGGCTTGGCCTTAATTGCTCTGTACTGTGGTCTTATTTCTGACTCCGGGGAAACAATTTGGGGTCCAGGAGGCAGTTCGGAGTTCAGTCAGAGAGGTAGCTCGGAGAAAGGTAATGATTACAGTCTCCAATTCGGTAGATAAGGAAGAAAGAAAGAAAAAATTTGTTTATTTTTAATTTTTGGACCTGAATTTGGAAATAAAATTTACCTGATGGGATAACCGGCTGAACCAGAACTAACCCCCCCCCCCCCAGGGCTACGCGTCTGATTGCATGTAATTAGTATAAGATTGTATGACTCGTGAGGATTTGGTCTGAAGATTCTCGTCTCGGTTTTTTGACTCAGTCTTCATTACTAGCTAAGGAATCTTCATGAATGCGCATTTAAGATCCTCTACGATTGTTTTAGACTCTGTCAAGATTCGTGGACGAACTTACCTAGACTTTGCTGACCGTTCGAAGCTTGAAGAACTTGATTGAGTCTCTTCAAGACTTGATCCAAATTTTTTAAAACTAAAAGTTAAAATGCTAACCTTCTATCGAATATTTTTCCAATTTAATAGATTCTATTGGTGGTCAGCGTTATTTCAGCACTATCAATTGGATTGCCTCTCTGTAGGGGAGGACATTGCCTCCATTCACCTCCCCGCATATCCGCTCTTTACTAAGGCGCAAATTAAGTTGTTTGAGAGGCAATGTACTCAGTTGCAACTTTGTTACGGCTCGGGAAGCCATAAATTATGGAGTGTAAGATATTTTGAAACCGGTAGGAGGTGAGATCGTTTCACTCGCTTTTCCTTGATGATCTGTACAGCTTTCCAGGGTTTCTTCGAGGGTTGGTGCTCCAAAGTGCTCGTGTGACATTTTCTCAGAATATGCCGATCCAGAAGTATAGGCATCTGGTTCAAAAGGTCTCGATACTGAGTACATGTTGACAAGATGATTACACTTGGTGTGGCCGAATTTTCAGGTCCTTGTAAGATGTTCTTGAACGTCGCAAGACTTTGGTGCACGAAGTTGCTCGCGTCCCTTTCGGCGAAACTTTCGCTCCGAAGCTCCCAACTTTGGATGAAAAGTCCTTGGAACTTGTCGCGCCTCTTGTTGCAGGTGCGAAATTAACGTTTATGACGTCTTATATTTGAGAAAGACGAGCTGGTTTAGAAGTTATTTAAATCGCTGGAATGAATGTATTTTGTCGGGAAAGACACCCAACTTTCAGTGCCAACAACACGAACCAACTGTGATGAATACGTTTTAAAGTGACTGGGGTTTGACGTGCGACCCTCTACATCGGTGCGGAACTGTGTTTACTTGCCATTGTTAAACTCTTCAGAGTTCTTCATTACAAAATTTTGCCAAATCCTAAATACGACTGGTTGTTTGCTCGTCGGCTAAGTTTTTCGATTAAATTATGTGAGAAGTTGCACGGTGTGCTGATGCTGCCGCTGTTGATGGCATTTGGTTAATGTATCGAAAACGGTACCCGGCACCGCGGATCTCGTGTGTGGTTATCAAAGTGACAAAGTTTGAACTTACAGCTGTGTATACATGCGAATATGACCCAACTATTTCGCATTATTGTTTATGTTTGGAGTCGGTTCACGTAATTTCATTTGTGGCTATTTGCGCGCAATGAAAACACACACGTATTCATACCGCGGAGATATCTTCGCTCCATTTTGTAAAACGTTTCCTTTTGACGCGGCGAACGGGATTCCTTCGTTTTCTCCGTTTGAGGATTTTGCGGCGACTTTCCGAGTACAAGGGTTACACGTATAAGTTCGCAGTTTTTAGTTCGCGATTTGAAAATCTGACGGAAGTACGCGATTAATGTTTTCGTGCGTGAGATTTAGTGGCAGCTAGCTTATAGTGTCCGGGGGAAGGATTGGTCTTGACCAAAGCGAGAGGGAATGTTAAAGGAGTGCTAAAATTTAAACAAACACTATTTGATAAATTTGCTAAGGCAGGTGTCCAGATCCTGCCCTTGGCTGCGCCACTGATGAAATTGAAAATGTAGACCAATGCAGCGGGTTTTGAGATGCAATCTCTCTGGTACACAAATACATATAACTGTCTTTTGGAAGTGCTAAATTAGCCAACGCATTGGCGTAGCTGAGGAGGGGCTTGCGATTTCGTCAAATAGTGTTTTTTTTTTGCCTACCCCATCCCCCTTGGCCACCCCTCGAGCACGAGAATGGTTACACCAACAAGCAGATGGCTCTCGACTTGTGACTCGTTGCCTTTTTAGCGACACATTAGATTTGTAGTGGCGATGAAGAGCTGAAGAATTTGGCTCGCTAATTCTGGTCGTGACCTTTTTTTTCGAAAAGAGAAAAGAGATGCCTGATGGGCTAACACAGAGATGACAGCTGAGATGTGCTTACACAAGTAATAGAAAAAGGTATGATCCTGGACCGAGTTACAAAAATGGCCACTTTTTCTAAAAACTCGCGTCACCTTTTCGACACAACATTTAAAAGTAAAGTAGGAAATTGAAATGCAAATTTCAGACATCACATGTAAAAATTTAATTGCAAACTCACGCATATAAAGCTGCCCTTGCAATTCCATGATCAAAACCCTAAACGCATGCAACCGTTTGGTTATGTGTGGTATAGGCAATCTGACAACTCACCCAAAATCCAAAAGCCGCCTCTCATACGTGAGCTGCAGCTTTTTCGATACAACATTAATTCCGACGCGTGGACTTTTTCTAAAGTTCGGTAACCTTTTGTATACAATCACAGGCGCCGACTTATGAAAAATATTGGGGGGGGGGCAGAATCGGTCGGAGCGCGGTTTTTTTTTTGATTATTTTATTGAGATGCGTTTGATATTTCGGTATTATCGATTGAATTCTTATATTCGTTTTTTTTCTTTCTTTCTTTTTTGTTAAATTTAAACACTGCTGATAAAATTTGTTGTACTTTTTCCATTTTTGAGTTGAAAATATTGAGGGGGCGTCGCCCCTCCAAAGTTTTTATTGGGGGGCGAAGCCCCCAAAAAGTGCCAAGTCGGTGCCTATGTATACAATGTTGTTGCCCTGAGAACTCTTGGAGCAATTTTTTGAACATAACGAATGGGAAGCCTTCACATGTACACCCACCCTTTTCTTATGTCGAAAAGTTACGCGAGTTTTTAGAAAAAGTGACTCATTTTTATAACTCGGTTTAGGATCGTAGCTTTTCCTACTACTTACACATATACGATGTATATATACGTGGTCTCGAAAATTTCCGAGACATTTCAGGGTATACTGCATACGTTCTTTTGAGACATTTGTATGGTTGTGAAGCAGACAAGGTAAAATAATGATGAAAATTATCTAGATCAGATAAAGATATTACTTATTTGAAGACAGATAAGACAATGAGGAAATTCTTTGAAGTATTATCTTAGATAAGGTGAACTGAAAATTATGTATATAATTATATTTTTCTAATCTGTTTATTATAATTTCTTTCATTTAAAGGAAGGCATAAATTGTTCTTTTGCCAACACAGTATTTTTTCGTAATGCTAAAAAGGACCTAAATGTATGTTCGTTTTATACTTTTTTTCCAGTTCCTCAGAGTAAGCTTATTTGTATTATCCCATTTTTATTTTATATACTAATTTGTGATATAGCAACATCATGTGATAATAATATTTTTTGTGCATTATTTAAAATTGAACTGAAATTGAGAAGAACTTGAGGACAACGTTGTTCGCTGTTGGCTATTGTATAAAAGTTACTTTTTTCTCCTGCGTCTGTTGGTACACTATGTTGATAAAATCTGCCTCCACGCCATGGCCTGAAAATGTCAAGTTCAGCACTTCAATGCCGTTGGCTGCAGGGATACGAACTGAGAAAAGTACCCTAAAATACATTTTTATTGAGACCACAATAACATTACATTTGTGTGTGAGGTGGCGCCGTATGCGCGAGTCCATTGCACTATTCCTCAAGTTGCTGTTACGGATCAGCTCAGTAGCCTCACTTTTATAGCCAAAGTGAGGATTTTACTGGGCTCTATCCCTTTGACTTCACTCAGTGCTAGATATTCTAGCCCCAATGTTTCGCGTCTTGTCCCGGCTATTGCTGGGCATTGACATATGATATGGATCGAGGTTTCTTCCTCTTCTCCGCAGTACCTACAGGAGCCGCTTCTTACCACTCCTGTTTTATACCACATGTGTTTTGTGGCCCCATGACCGGTTAGTAGTCCGACCATGAGCCTTGCATGTTTCCTGTCAAGCCCTAATAGGAACTTGGCATACTTACTAGAGGTGTCCCCTATCAGTGTTTTGCTGACGTTCATTCCGCTGGCCAACCGCCAGTGCATTTCCGTCTGCTTACTTATCCAAGCCTTTACTTTGGATTTTATGACGCTGTATATGCTACGGGAAGACAAGGCCTGGGTGTTGCCAGTTCCTTTTTTATGCCCTCCTTCGCTAGCTTGCCAGCGATCATGTTCCCTTTTATGCCGCAGTGTCCCGATGTCCATTGTATGGTGACCCGGTTCTCTTGTTAACACACTCCGCCACCACCAGGGGGATCACAATAAATTAATTAAAACTATATTGTAAAATTATTAAAATCATTATACAATCTTGCAAAATGTATTAGATAATTTTGGAAAAGCTTTAAATTAGGAAGGATAATAGAGATAATGCCCATGTCTGTTGTGAGGTGTACATCAGGGTGTCGAATGAAACGTGCCCCGGAAAGGAAACTGGAACGCTTTCTATCACCTTAATTTCTCAAATGAAAACGTATGAAACAAAGTATTGAAATTGGGGTTTTTCAAGTCCCTGATCTCGAGTATCCAATCCAATTGTTGATCTGGCTGCGACTTTCTGGACTAAAATCCAAAATTCACTCGTAAAAAGGGCAAACTAGCTTTTTTTTCGTAATAAACGAAGTATCAAAAATAGAATTTTTTGGATCGCTAATTTCGAAAATTGTATCAAATTTCATATCCGACTCCGATTTGGGTCCCAAAATTTGAATAATCTCAGTTGAAATAAGTAAAGCAGCGTAAATTGGGTACGATCAAAAATCGTATGAAATTTTCAAAATCTGTTACACAGAGAATCCATTTTTCAATACTTCCGTATAAAGAGAATTTTGTCTATTTTACGAACGAACTTTCAAATTTGGGGCTTCAGTTGGAGTTGATCCGAAAATCTAATTGGATATTAAAAACCAGAGACTCAGTAAACCCTTATGATACTTTGTTTGGTAGGTACGTTCTCAGTCGAAAATCCACGTCCTAGCCCCCTTTTTGAGAGTTAGAAAATTTTTTCACTTACGTGAAAACTAGATATCAAATTGAGATCCTATTTTGTTAAATCTCGATCCGACTTCGCGGTCACAAATGAAGACAGGGCGCATTTGACTCTACACCCTGTGTAAGAATGTTGAACTAGAGCAAATGAAGAAATTTGGACACTGAGCTGAATTTACGTAAGAAGATAGTGAATTCAGGTTGTCTCGGCCATCATGAAGAAGAAGATGCAGACGGAGTGGTCGAGACAGAGGGCCGGCAATCTACCAAGCTCGGCCCACACCATTGAACAGGAGGAGAACTCTGTACCATCGTGGAAGAGCTGCTGCAGCTGCGTTGCGGACCCACCGGCAGCGGCAGGGCTCACCCGTCGTCACCACCTGCCTGCGTCGACACACGGACCAAGACAAGGAGGAGAGGAGTGAGTGAAGAGAGGCAGCGCATCCGGCCGTGGGGGACCTCTGAATTCCAGGCGAGCGCTCAGAGAGTGCGGACCTCTGTCAGTAGGGAACCCCATGGTGGCCCTGGTAAGACGCACGCACCGTTGCGGCACTTAGAAATGGGGGCTCGGGCCTGGCCCCAAGGCGTCCCTCCGGTCACTGATGCGATACTCGAAAGGTTTGTTTCCGGGGCCGGGGTCGCGGTCTTATAGGAGCCACTTTGACATGCGTGCATCACCATACGTCCCACCACACCATTATGAAATCAGGGTTTTGGGAGCACTTGGCTGTTATGAGCACCTGAAACATGAAGTTCAGATGAAAAAGAAGAAGAAGAAAGAATAGAAGGTAATAAGGAAAGGAAAACAACTCAGAAAAATAAGACTTATACTCAGACACGATATAACGGGTCCCTTTTACATCTGCCTCCGTTATCGTCTGCGTATATAATCTGAGGATGAGCTGAACGGGAAACTATATAAAGAGGGGCTACTTGGATATTTCATGCTGAATACACAGTCTTCAATAAATTTCACTTGCTACTTGGAAAGTGGCAATTATTTGACAACTAAAACTGAGGGAGGAGACCCTTGCGGACTGGAAACCTACGTAATATGTAATTAAGCAACCAGAGGCGCTCTCTTGAATCATTGAGATGAGGTTTCTTTCAATAGCTCAGCGTAAGATTGTGGCTAATAACGATCATGGAGATTACACCCATCAGCAAGGTGTCTAACAGGTCAACTACATAAGTCACCTAGGTCAGTTGAAGTCAACTATTTGGAGGAACGTCAAGTAAAGTTAATTAAAGACAATTATTTTGGATAATTCTAAATAATAATTAGTTGAAACATGATTTAAAAAATCCTATCAAAACTTCAGTTCGTGAATGCAAAGTTTCATTTCCGAGAACTTGAGCAAAGTTTACGGGAATGTGATGTTTAGCGAACTCGAACGGATTTTTACGAATTCATTTGCTCATTTCTGATTCGGAATGTAAGTACTGATTCCTGTGGCGATTCAATTTAGAACTACAACAATTATTTTTAGATGCACCTGAAGAAAAAATGTCGAATTTTACATCTGAAGTACTACTGTACATTGTAGTTTATTACCTGTAATTTGCAGAGAGTAGTCTCACGAATGATATTTCCAATTTCCAAATGAAAAAGTTTAGGTCATACAGTGCCATATGAAGATTTGATGTGCCATCTAATAACTCACATAATTTTGTTCGATTATTGATAAAATAAAGTTGTTTCTGGATGTTGATAATTAGCCCCCCCCCCCGAACAACTGGTATTTAGTATTATTAACTGTCTCTAAGAATGTGACTTTATTTTAATTTAAACATATTTTTTCAGTTTTCAAATAATTTTGGTAATGAATGAGAGATCAGTGTTATCTACAATATGCTTTGCGACCATTTTATAGACTGCGAGCAACGGGAAAAGCGAGTTGCGAGTTTTTAGTAAATGGCGAACGATATGAGACGATGAAGAGACAGTAGCCAGATATGAAATTTTACGTGAGGCGGGCGTTGATTACTCACGAATGACATTTGAGCCTTCATTCACCAAATATTCCCCTGTATTTGAGGGTCACCCTTCCTAGGAGCCTTCCTCATGCTTCTCAATAAAATCTTTGATATATAGCAAGACTCGAAACTCATCTACACGTATAGGTGGGATATAAATTTGCCTCAATATCTCAGAGCGTGAATACGGTACATATTCGACGCGACTTTGTAGGAAAAACTACGGAAACTACAGATTTTGAGAAATTATACCAGTCTCTTTCGCACTGAAAGATTGGACTCTCGAATTGAGAAATTCTCGACCCCTAGCTAAGCTAATTACATCATATCCGAAGAATAACGGCACAGGTCTCCATTCAGCGTCAGGAAAATCCTTTAGGAGAAAAGTGGCTTTAATTTAGCCTTCAATTTCTTGAATTTAGTTCTCTTACCACCCATTTACATGGTGTGAAGAAAGATGACCGTCTAGCCATCATCGTGATCCGAACTTTCCTGCCGTCTAAGAGGTGCTGGTATATCTTACCCAGAATGTCAACCATTTTAAAAAGAGAATAACTAAGAGCGGCTTCTATCACTATTTGATCAGTTTATACTCACGTTTGAGGTACGGTTTACACCCTCTTCTATCGTCGAGGAGGGTAGCTCCAGCATCCCCCTGTAGTAGCTGAGAAACCCGTATTATCGCGAGTACGTATTCGAGGTGTTCTCAAAAAACTCCCAAAAGCGTCAACTTTGCCGTGGTTAATCTTCGCCACTTTTTCCCGGAGCTTTATCTTATTCCTCACAACGTATCATCATCATCGGGGTTTTATTTTGATAGCGGCGTGTTTTCCCAACGCGATTGTACAACGACGAGCGCGTATAGCCATTTGCCTTCCGCCAGGTACGGCTAATAAAAATATTATTAATTAAAAACGTCGCCAAAAAGCTCGCACATCGCGACTCCGTAATCAGCGAAGGGACAAGAAAAATTTCAACTTCAAAAAGTTAATTAAAACTTGTCGAAGGAAGAAATCCGTTCCCGTTATCGTTGGCGACAACGGTATAAAAAAGTTCTGCTGGATTTACTGTCACCGTGTCACGTCACGTAATGCGGATGAGCCGATCCTGTCTCTGGAATATGGCAGTCTCTCGATTCAGCGGCTTTGGTATGGTGATGCCGAAGGCCGTGTGGATTCTCATTAGAATAACGATATTCCAGATTTTCCTCCTTGTGACGCAAATAACGACACCCTGACTGGAGCCTGCCTAAACAAAGATGCGATGCTAGCACTGGAACGCAAGTTTCCCAAATTGATGCGAATATACGAGAACGAGGAAAATCTTCCTATACAGTTCATGCATGTACATATTTCAGTCTCACTTTGAGGAGTAAGTGGCATTGTTTTCAAATATAATTCTAGATAAGCCCTATAGTTTTTCACATAGAGTGCTCTTAGTTGAGAGACTAGGAGGCGTTGACTCCTGGCTTTTGGGTCCTTTTGCGGCTCAAATGTAGTGCAGACACTACCTGCTGGATGTTATACAGTTCACTGTTTGTCTGCCGTTCTATTTGCTGTCAGTTCGTCTATCAGTTAGTCCATTTGTAAGCCCATGGGTCCGATTTACTGTTTGGCCGACCCTCTGTCTAGTTTGCTTCACTCATGTCGCTTCTCTCTCGCCGCTTTGTGTCTCGCGTTTCGTCTGTCTATTTCTCCGGTTGCTATTCAGCTAGCGGTTCGCCTCAAATCCCAAACTTTTCTCTCTCCTCAGAGTGGCAGCGCTGATGAAAATGATGGAGTCATTTCTCAAAAGGGGGTCAGAATCGATATGGGATGAACGAAGGTAGAAAGATGCACATACATACGTTTTTCCATGTGCGATACATTCGGTGTTCGCGAAGAAAGGGCTCAAAAGGACGAAAAGCAATGGCAGGAGGGAAAGCTGATTCGCCCTCTCCTTTTCAGGTTTCAAAAACCAGACATTATACCCATGTACACATTTTTCATCCATGAAAGTTCAATGAAAAAACTTTTTTCCTTTGCCTTTAGGACAGGAAATTAAAACTCCTTAAAATTTTTGGAATCTATGCTTACAAATTCTTTCCCCCTTTTTGCTTGTGTGAACATTTTTTTCTCACCTTCCCCCTTCCCTAATAACTAAAATTTAAACTTGGTAATGGAAAATACATAGTTCATTACTTAAGGCATTTGAATTCCCCCTTTCCTGACGCAGGTCCGAGAAGGGTAATTCCTGGGTTAGAGGGTGCGGTGTCCCAGGATCAATTTGGCGTGCGTGCACCGCCATACGCCTCACCATCATCGAATAATGGCATTTGAATTTCGAGATTTATGGTATTGAATAGAAAATATAGTAAACTATTCGAAATCAGCGACCCGTACACTCCAATGAATAAACAAACAAACATGCATAAAAAATGAAAATTCAATGAACAATTTCAGAATTTGCCGACTGTCAAATTATTGGGTGGGAGGGGGGGGGGCTATTTCATAGTAGGTTCAATTTTCTGAGTCAAATCGATATTGCTCCCTGTACACAAGTGTGTCGTAGGAATTTTGAAGACTAGAATTAGAGGCTGATCTAGCGCAATGTTTCCTATTTTGCATCAGAAAACCCCTGCTCCATATTTTATTCGGTTTTTCAAGCCAAGTTCATTTCGCCCCTGCTAAGTAAATTTTGATTTTGGGCTTGGATCAGTTATCGAACTTTATAGTCAAAATCAGAGACCCAGAAAACTCCTACTTTGTTATTCCGTTCAAACTCTCTTCTAGGGTCGTGGAAAGAAAATCCGAGGGGATGAAATGACTGCTGGGTCTTTTAGAACACGAAGGATATATACAAGTGAGGGAATTTTCATTTTTCCATTGAACTTTATGCAAGGAAAGACCATTTTGTCTATATTTTCAACGGTTTCTGTTCGAGATTTGTATCCTGAAGGCGTCTCGACTCAAATCAGTGTCACATATTGGAAAATAAGATTTCGATTTCAGGTCCAAAATTTTAGCCGGATCAAATATCTCATTAGATATTCGAAATCAGCGAACTGCCCGTGGAACATTGCCGACGTTGACGGAAGCATCGACATCTGTATCGACATAATTTTTTCACTGTTTTTTGCGTTTCTGTATCCTAATACTTTGGAGTACATTGTATTGAACCCAGTCATATGACAATAACTTAATTTATACAAAATTGTTGAGCCTGAAGCATTTGTCAAGTAGACATGTTGATGCAAATGTCGGCTGTACTATTGGGTCTACTTTGGTATACACTGATACTACAATGTTGGTAAGTAATGTTGATACTTGTCCACTAGAGTGTTAATTGAAATGTCAATTAGACGAAAATTTGTTGACGTATGCTGAACGCTTGTCAATTCGCTGCATACTACAATGTTTATAGTAATGTCGATACTGTAGGTTACTGGTTGACTAAAATGTCAACTGCATTTTACGTCCACAGAACACTTGCTTATAAATTTGTCTATGATAATGTATACTACACTGTCGACAGTAAATAGAGCTACATCGTCATTTGTATATATGCACTACACATGAAAATGTATGCTAAAAATGTCCTGGATTCCAATACTCACATTTTAATCGACATTTTAATGCGCACGTGTTTCACGGGTAGAAAACTTGTAAGTACTTCGACTCTTGGCTCGGTACATTCTCATTCAAAATTTCAAAATTGCTGGTAGTTTTGAGTTCCTTTTTAGGGGAGAAAAATATTTGTCATACAGTTAAAAATTAGGATAATTAAGACTCTCCAATATGCATTAGGATCATACGTGGAATTCGCTTGTTAGGTTTGCGACAAGGGGTCTAGAGAGCTACTCTGTTGGAAAAGTCGATTTTAACCCTCTTAATAATACATTTTTAATGTATTTTTTAATTTTCTAGGATGACTACGTCGACATTCTAGAGAGAGCTTAGCCCCCTCCCTCCTCGAGTAAAGTCTGCCTGTATTCAAGTAGTTATGAGTATTTCCTTATAAAAATAACTCTATTTTGAAATTCCACTTTTTGTATGGGGGAGAGGGGAGCTAAATCATTGTTTTGTAGAGGCTTAGTCTTCCAGCACCTCTGCAAAGTTTGCTCATGATTGGAGCTGCGATGAAGCTCATCAATATTCGTCAAGATTAAGATTCAGCCAGAGAGTGCTTAGTCCATTTAATTGAAAATGCGATTTTAGCGACACCTATTGACCAATTGTGGAAATGTGACTATATCAGCATAATGAAAAGTACCTAATCTATCCCTGTATATGTGTTCAAAGTTCTCGCGTGTCCCGGGACCCGTTTCTAAGAAGTGCTTTGTCCCGGTTTGGTCTTGTGCTTGAGGAACAACCGTTTTGGATCTTGGACTAAGTACTTTTTGGAATTGTTATTTTCTTTATTCAAATTCGTATAGATTAAATCGGTGTTCCTTTCCTTCGCCGCCATCGAGTGGGTTCGATAAAAATGTTTGACCGGAAAAGTCGAATTAGTCGGAAAACTGGAAGAGTATACCGAGTTAGTATTTTGTTCGGTCGTTGATTTCGATTAATAAAATTAGTGATCAATTTTTTTTTTACAGGGCAGATGTTACCTGCCCGTTTAACTGCCTGTGTCCAGTTGTCTGTCTTGATTGGCTGGCAGGCTGATTGACCGACTGATTACGCTCTAAAAGAAATTGAGGTAGAATTGTGAATTCTTCAGTTGATGATAACTATATGTTCCAGCAGTTTCTTCATTTTATTGTACATAAAGGATAACAAAATAATGTTGAATCATGGCAAAAGATTATTGCGTGTATTTTTTTTTCCTTTCTTGAATAAATTGAACCGTCTCCTGTCTATATTGGTGTTAGAGACACCTTTTCTGTCAAGAACTGGAAACCTTTGCCCTTAAATTCTTTATAATCTGGGAAAGCGATGGGTGACAGGCCGATACACGTAGATAAACTGACAGGGACACAGATCGATATCAAGAGCAAGTAACCAAATAGATCAAGGAACTCAATTCCCAGAGATGGAGGGCAGATTACTGATAAAAACATATCATCAAGCCAAACAATCAGAGATGCTTGAATAGGATTTACGTGTAGAGCGCTGAAAATGTTCTGATATTTTAAGTCCTGGATGTTGATAATCTGTTTCTGCGTGAAACGCGAGTCGCCGAAAAAAGTCATTGAATGTATGGTACGGAGACATGGGATGTCGAGTTCGGTATTTCTGACCATGGCCCCCGGCTCTGAATCGCTTTCCAGTAGGAAGATGGTTGCCTGGTATAGAAATAGTTGCGCTTGGTGCTCGTCTCTGTACCATTTTTTCCTTTTTACCTGCGTCAGCACTAGCTGGTCCACTAGCTCTCTCTTGATCGATTTAACTGGCTGTCGTCAGTCTGGCTCGATCTCAAGATCCCGAATTTGTCGCTGCGATTTTTCGGACTCACGCTGGATAATCCGCCCGGCGTTTATTTCTTCTCGGCGACGGGGGTCAGCTTCGGTTCTTTCGACAGCCGTGTTCAAAGCATACCCACATATCTTTCGCCTATTTTGGTCCACGAAATCGTGTGAACATTTCTCACATACCAAACTGAAGTACATCTTTCATAATTTTACCAACAAATTCGTGTATAACTTAACATGCTCTCGACGGTGCAGTAGTCCATCGACTTGAAAACCCCCTCGAAGACGGAATACAGTTGTGGCTCAGATCACAGCGTGAGGTATCTCCAGCCGATAAAGATACATCGAGTGTACCCATCCCTGATGAAATGGTGGCACGTCCGATTTAAATTTGTTTCCGTACAAAATATATATATATATATATAACTTACACACATGTACGCTGAACCAGCAACCCGGTTAAATTAAGGATGTCAATAATTGATATTCGAAAGGTGGCCCAGAGTTGGTACTCGATAGCGAACGAGTATTTTCATATTATAACAGCGGAGCTATACCTCTGGTGGATGAACGCTATCTGTATAGTAAATTGGTATTCCGTTGCGATATTTTTAATATTGTTTTAATTACAACGAGAACGTCATTGAAAGGCTGTATTGCGATTACAACGTGTACACTTGGAAATGCATTAGGTCGGATAGAATGCGGACTGATGATTCGGCTTTATAACGGTACAAACGAATGCCCGATGCCGGAGTTTCAGATTACAAGTTCAATTAATTATTTTACCGACGTCGAAATGGTTATAGGATATGTTTATTGGTTATTGTTGATGAACCATATTACGCGGCTGGTACGATATACGTTTCCAGTTCAATGGTCACGAACCCTCCCCTTTTGCTGCACCCTTTCCATGCGGACCATATTCGGGCGACGACGAACGGAAAAAGGTTATTTCGTGATCGAGGTCTGTTTTGTGTAAAATATTAGCCACATTCCGCCCGCCTGAAGTGGCGCGACGAACGGCTCGAGCGAGATAAATGGAAGCGTAAATGTCGACTAAGACGCGACGCGAATGACGACCCACGCGATGTCTAGTCGAAGGCATTAATTTCATGACCAGAAAAGCTTAACGACCGATCACGCTCAAAGATCCGAAAATGAAGAGAAGCTGACGAAATATTGGCTATTAGCAAAAAGTCGACTGATTCCTGGCTCCAAGGAGATGCCTCGCATAGTTGCCTATCATTTCCCGTAGACAGCTGACATGATAACTTACCAAGTCAAGTTCAGTGTGTGAATTGTAATCGAATTTAAGCGCCTTAGCTATTGTTCTTCCTTTTTCAAAACTTCGATCTCGCTTTCCTCAAAAGATTCTGTTTTAAATGTACAACCTGAAAATTCTACGTAGTAGGAATTTATATGTTCCACATCAGGTTATTGCCCTCTGGAACAGTGGCAAGGTAACGATCCAGTCATTGACCTCTAAGAGTAAATTGACTTACACAGGTACCTTAGTGTCGGACCGTATTGTGACCTTATCCATCCCTGCCCAATTAAAAATATGAATCGTGTAGCTTATTGGTTCACTTTGGTTCATTGACCTCTGAGTAGTGACACTGGAGCCGGAGAAGGGCACTTGGCACTTGCCCCCACTCGTGAACTGGGTAGAGCAATAGTATCATCTTGCCCCACTAGTTTCAACAAAGAAAATTGTAAGAATACTAGCTCACTTGCACGAAAAAGTATACAACCGGGCAAATACACTACGCCCATGTTCCTTCAAACCAGAGAAAAAGAAATGATTTAATTTCTTCTTTTGAAAAAACGTTCGGGCTGGTCCAGGTAGTGGCGCGCTGTCATCGCCAACTTGTAGTAGTGATCATGTGGGACTATCCCATTAACATACGTACTTAATTTTTAGGAAATATCTCAAAAATGAGAGAGTTTTTCTATAAAATGAAAATGACCAAATTGATAGAGGTTGAATTTCCTTTCAGATAAGTTCATTTTCATTTCAATCAGAGCAATTTTCTAAAATGATCTTTTTTATAGCAGTTCATCTTTTTCAGGCTATTGAAATGTAGAGCGCGACTCTTTCGCGCTCTCATCTCAGTCTGAATAGAGGCGGGTGGTATGCAAAGAAATACCAGTAACGTGATTGCAGATTGAGTAAATTGAGCTTAAATTGTTGTACAAAATATATTCCTCATATCAACGAGTTACATGGAGATGAAGCATACAACATGTACAATGTATTTGGGTCTAATCTCGACCATATTGATTTCGAACAGTGGCCTTCTACTCTTCCTCCGGTTCTAGTGTCAGCAATACTAGTATCCAATTTGCACTTAAAGCCATGAAAGTCATGGAAAAGTGATGTATTTAAGTCAGTAGTCACAAAGGTCGTGAAAAGGGAAAGGTCGTGCATTCTATTTTATATTAATTTGCTTTTTCCCAAAAATTATAAATCCCCTCAAAATTTGTATGGAAAAGAAAAACTGAAAAAATAGAGCTACCTGTTGATTATTTATTGTCAAAACGTGTTTAGTGACCAGTGACAACGTGTACTTGACATGGTAGGTGTGGTGGTGACATGAGCCAGTCTGCTGTGTATGTGACTTTTTGTGATGAATTTTTAATGTGCATTTACCTAAATTTATTATTTTGTTATCTTCCTTTTTAAACGTGAACTCCAAAATATTAGCACATGAAGAATTTAAGCAAATATCCCTTAAACATCAACATTAGTTCTTGTTTTTGCAATTTAGGCCCTCTAATATGAGTGTTGTGAGCTTATGAAAAAATTCATGAAAAGATCATGAAAAAGTCATGGGTTACGCCAATTTGTATTTGGTGGACACACTGACTTACACGTCCTAGCTTTTCCAATTGTACTTGTGCTTCTTCACCTCATAGTTTACTTACTTTTTAATTTCATAAGCGGGTGTTTTTGTCTTGACGCGTTATTCGATCATCATAGGAAATGGGAGGAGGTTGAATCTTAAAGTACTGAGGTCTCGCTTTTTAAAGGGTCAAGTAAATTCTTCTTCCGCCAAAGGAGGGTCAGGACAAGATCCATTAACATGTAAATTTCAAATATACGCGAGCATATTGAAAAAGGTATCGGAATAGAGGTGTTTTGAGGTCGCTGACAGCGAATATTTCCTCAAATTTTGGATCCATCTCTCGTTTGATTATCACAGCAGAAATTTTATCTTTGAGTGAACAAAGTTAGCTTGAAAAATCGAACAACTTCTCAAAAGAATATCACTGGTAAGTTTGTATAAAGTAAAATATAAATACTCGTAAGAAATTCTGAACTTTCTCCTCTTCTTCACCGTGCATTAAGTCAAATGAGAAATTGTTATGGGCAAAATCGACTTTGCTAAAAAATTAAGAACGTTGTTGAAATAATTCTTCTTTCTAATTTCGAATATTGCATCAAATTTCTGATCTGGCGCAAAATTAAATCCTTAAAATTCAAGTTTCACGATAAGATTTCCCAATTTTCACGCGAGTTATCTTCACAAACATCGTGATGAAGCTTCTGTGAGGTAGATCGAAATTCCTCATTTTGGATGGCACAGGGGATCGCAGAACGTAACTTGAAATAACAGTTTTAAATTGACCCAAAAAATTAAAAAAACTATAGAAATTGAGATTATTTTAGTTACTTATTATTCTGATTATTGTACTGAGTGTTGGATCCTACTCCGATTTGAGTTAACAGAATTCAAATTTTATGTAAGAAACATGGAAATTTCTTATATGGTACTCGTATTTCAACTCCGTACCCGATGGAAGACATGAACATAATTTCAAAGATCAGTGACTAGAGAAATACTTCGTTACTTTCTTCAATTTCTGAAATCTGAAATTTCGGTGTGCCTGAATTATCTCCGTTCAATCAAATGTCCTTGAGATTTTTTTTTTAAAGGAGTATTTTTTCTCTTTTTCTTATATATTTCAGTACTCACCAAGAGCTTCAACAGGTTGTGTGAAAATGCCATCAATTTCGATTTCAATTTACTCTTCTCAAAAGATGAACAAAAAAAAACACAGAAAAGAAAATTAATGGTAAATAAGCTTCCTTTTTTTTGGGGGGGGGGGAGAATTAGATTTAGCTGTTCTAATGCATGGGCGAGTAAGAATATTATAAAATAACATTCGAAATCAACAACCAAGATCTTCCATTTCTGTTTCCTAGAGTCAAGTCAATTTTACATATTTGAAATTGACTTTTGACTTATTGTTAGGCGAAAGCAGAATTTTTTAGGGAAAATTTGGATTTAACGGTTTCAATAAGAATATTATAAAATAACATTCAGAATCAGCGACCAAGATTACTAATTTTTGTTTCCTCAAATCAAGTCAATTGTAAATCTCTAATCATTTTTTGACTTCTTATGAGGCGAAAGGAAAAAATTTCAGTTTTTCGCTTTGATTTTTGTACTTCTGTTTCCTCAAGTTTTCCAACAATGAATTTACGTAAAGAGAAATATTTCTATTCAAAATTTTTAAAGTTGAGAAAACTGTGAAATGAAATTTAGATTTCAGGGATCCAAGTTCAGTTTCGCAACAAAAATTTGATTTATTGATTGAAATCCGTGATCAAAAACGTCCTATGTAGGTTTTATTTCATTATTATGTTTTCAGGTCCATTCGATTTTGTCAATAGTTGTCTTCGAATGTACTGTTAGATGACAGAAGAGAAAATCCAATAATTTCGTAGATAACAATTATAACTTTTCATCGTGAAGTAGTCTGGGTTTTGGGCAAAATTTGACCGAATGTTTGAATGAAATAACTTAAAAGACCCCTATTTTGACACTTCGAATCTCTACGTCAATTCGTTTTCGTCTCCTCTCCAAATTATAATTTCAATTTTGGGCGTTTAAACCTGGATCTAATTAGAAATATGTAGCAATCTTCGAAATCGACGGCTTCGAAAAATTTACTTTGACATTCTGAAGCCGAGCTACTATCGCCAGTTTGAAACATAAAATTTTCATTTTGGAGTCCAAATCTGGGAGGGATCAATCATCACCCGATAGAATGTTCGGATTCAGCCAAGTAAAAAAACAATTTCGGTGGTTCGTTCGATATCGTTTCTTTGAAAAGAGAAATGTTGGTGGACCCCCAGCCCCTGTTCGGAACAGAATGGATTTTCTGATCCTCCGAGAAAAAGGATTCTTGCACTGTATATTCTCCTTGGTTGTTCTCTCAGCTGAAAAAAAGTACATTGTATCGTTGCAGAGTAAATGTTCTGATATTTCGATTGGGCTCGGTTTGTAACTTTCACCGCCTAATCAATCTAATTAAGATTGAATTTTCCTCAGAAAAGCACGAAGAAGTCAGTTGTTTGACGTTTGAGCTGTGTCCCCCTTTTCACCTGAAATTTTGAATGTAGGTACGACTTGGTTTGTAACTCGCACCACCCCATCCATCTAATTAAGATTGGATTTGCCACAGAAAAGACGCGCAAGAAAGTCAGTCGTCGAAAGTTTGAATTGTGCCTCCTCTTCATCTGAAATTTCGATTGTAGGTACGATTCGGTTGTCAACTTTCACCACCCCATACTCAACCATTTAATTAGTATTGGATTTCCCCATAGAAAAGAAGTGAAATAAAATCAGCCATCGAATGTTTGAACTGAGTCCCCTCTTTGACTTATGATTCCTTTCCAGCTGCTTTGCTTCTACGAGGCCTATGGCCTGGTACGAAACATACAAACTCCTACTACTATATTGAAATTGTAAGGTAGGAAACAGTGCTTGGGCTCATTCCGTTGCCTCTTTAATCTACTTCACAGGTCTACTCCATAGAGCCACATCAACAAATTAGAACTTACGATGTAAAAGTGCTCATATAATTTAACTTTCAAGCAGTTATTGTATGTTTAACTTTCAACTTGCTGTGTGCGATCGCGAGATAAACTCTATTTTTGTTTCCAGGTTTCGTAAACAAGACGGTCGAGGCCGTGTTGGGAGAAATCGCTCAGCTTCCTTGCCATACGAAACCGCCAGCCAAAGACTTCGCTACCGTCGTATTGTGGATGCAAGGAAATCGTACTTCTCCCTTCTGCAAGTAAGTGTCTGACTCGGCCTTTTTCCTCTGGCCCTGTAGTGCGTCCTCACTCGACTGTTTGCGTTACTACGAAAAGTAAGTACGTAGGTAGGTCACCGGTACGGCAGCCAGCTTATGGAAAGTTTTCGCCGGAAAAACGTACCGCCGATTAGAGAATGCCGAAGAACGAAACTGGCCGGAACGTGTTAAAGGTTAAAATAGAAATTATCTCGCCGTTTTCGAATCCTTAGTCGAGAGAATTTTAAAGACAGTAACGACGCTTTAAGTAAGTTTCTAATTTAAAGGTTTTTATAACAAATTACCTCTTGGCGCACGTTTCGCTGGGCCATTCCATTGCCGCCGCGTGTAGTATTTATTTTCCTTGCCAACACGTTCGCCCCGGGTCGGCCCTTATTTTCGTTTACCTGGCTGGAATTGTGCATCGTCCTTTTCACGTTCAAAAGCTAAAATTGAAATATTTTTCTTTCCACGTAACATCTACGCCGTGTAATTCAAACCTAATTTAAAGTCGTTTACCTCCTTAAGTTTTTCCTCGTGTCCCTTTATTTCCCTTTTTGTCGTGTTTTCTCCGACGCTCGCTGGTCCAGTGCGGATTGTAAACTTGTTTTCTCGCAATCCTGGCTGAAAGTTGTACTGAAAGTTATACCGGAAAGCGTGTAAATCAGCTACGGGTTATTTACCGGTCTATTGACGATCAAAAATGGTGTCCGGTTGGATATTGAAAGCGCACGCGATTACGTTCACTCGTCTTAAAACTTTTCATGCAGCTTCAACACTGCGAAAAGTGTTTCGTATAAATCTTTTCAAACTTATTTGTACAACTAAAACGGGATTATTCGGATTGGGGAATACCTGTACAATATTTAGTGAGTAGGTGCGTACATTAGAGGGAGGTGAAAAGCAATGACCTCGCGGGGGTGTGCTTGTGAGGAATTTTTCCACGTAGGAGGCAGAATGAGCGAATGCTTGAGACTTCGCGAAGCGCTGCTTTACAGTTTTAGCGTTTCAGCTGTTCTTTGATAGTCCCACGAGGTTACTTTGCATCGTTCAAAGCCTTGCACTCGTTTGTTGAAGTAAACGAGAACACAGAAAAAAGAAACCAATAATTTATATAAGATATATAGGAGCCTAATATGAACCACATTCTGATTTTTCTTTATAAAATAAGCAGTAGTGGGAAGATTGGTCTGGAAATGGTTGCGCAGGAAACTTAGAAGTATTTGCTACCATAATCCCAGTTCGTATTTTTCCTGATTTTTGAGAAAACGTAGATTTTTAATTTACAAGTTTTAGATTCTTAATATGGACCACCTCGAAGGTTTGAGAAAAAAGAAAAAAGGAGGGAAAATGAATTGTGTTGTTAAAATTGAATACAATTTGAACACGAGAAACAAATATATATTGCTTCTTGCTGCTGCATTCGTCAATAGCCGCACCACACATTTCATGGCTCCATGCCCAACATTTAATGCACTCCTCAAAATTGAAATTCACAAGAACATCTTGTCCATGTCGAGGCAGTATTCTACCAGTTCTTCACGGAATCATGTAAGACTGGTTTCCTTCCCGATGGAACATATCCATCTTCTTACAGATACCACAGGGTTCAGTTTTCTGCACTCACAAATGAACACAGGACATGGTAAGCTTCACGTTATTATCAGAGAATCACTGAGTGAATTATCTTTATTAACTCACCTCGTTACATACTGTCGTCACCAATCTTTTTGGAGTCGTTAAAAAAACCGAATACGCTTTGGCAGTTCGTAAATAACTCATTTCTTGGGCCTGTACAGCTCGGATAGCTGATTCCATAGCGTCAGAATCCCACTTCTTTCGTGAAGACATCTGTAAGTAGTCTACACTTAAGAATTAACTGCAAAATAACCAAAATGTAAGGCTAGTACACGAAAATTCTTGTGATTCGTCATTTTGGTATAGTCAATAGTGGTAGTCCATATGAGGAATCCCGTAAATGGTTTATATGAAGACACTTTGATAAGAAATACACCTCAAGTTTCGTATACAATTGAGTTTCGTTTTATATGACGTGAAAGTACTGACCTTCACCTTCTTTTTAATATGTAGCACCTTGCAAGAAACTTCATCTACGTACACTTTCGTTGAGGTTTTGTGGAATTGAACAACACTTTTCATTTATGAAATTCCAATCTTCTTCTCTATTTCGCGTCTATTTGGTTTCCTGGCCTCAGATTTCTTGTCAAACGGTTATTTCATCATCAAAAATTACCTCAAATTTTTTCCGCCAAGTAGCGCTATTAGCATTTGAGATTTAGAGGTGGTGCACATTAGGGAAGTGCAGTGGTGTCGCTGGAAAATTTTTTGGGGGGTAATTTTTCAGTACTATTGACCTACATTCATCGGCGTTGGTGGATTTTTTGGGGCAGGGGTGTAGTATGTTGTATCAGAGTGTCTAACAGTCATTTAAGTCATGTATTTTCAGTCATGGTGATTTAAAAATTTAAGAATCAGCAAATTATACCTTCAAAAAGAGAAAACAAAGAATGTAGAATTGGAAAATTCTGTTAGAATGACCATGGCTGCAATTTTTATGCGAATGCATATGTTTATCTATGGCGTATAGGTATAAGTTTCAGAAGATTTTCACGAATCACAGAATTCTGAGTCAAATAAGCAGCACTTCATCTTGCATATTTCGCATATTTTTGCATTTACCCATATTTTGTACCTGTTCTGCTTATTTTTCAATTCCCCCCCCCCCAAAAAAAAAAATAATAATAATAATAATAATTAGTGTTGAGAATGATGTCCGACTCCAAAAGAAATTGTGAAGATAAGAAATTACGAATAGGTGCATTATACAAATATCTCCTGGGTGCATCTCCTATTAAAAGAATATTCTCTTAACCCTTCCAGTAACGAGAATGTTCCATCCCTAGGGGAATGTTTAGTTTCATTGATTATGATGACTACTACTATTCCAACAGACATGATGCATAAATTGCCTAACTAACTTCTGAATTCTAGTAGGAAATGAAAAAAAAATTTCAAACTTCCTACTTCAATTTTGAAAGGAATCGAATGGGACGAAAATGTAGTATTACAGATGAAGAAGTATATATAGCTTTAGCTTATTATTTTAGCGCATTCATATCATATTGGGTGGGGGGGGGGTGAAAGTCATTTATTTTCAGATTTTAATTTTGTTAGACACACTGTGTATGTGTATTGCAAGACAAGTATAATATGGTACGGTACTATTAACTGCGGTATCACATGGCACTAATTCGTTTACAAATTTTGTATAACTGCAAGTATCTATAAATATAATTATTGGCCTTTGAATTGGGGGGGGGGTAATTTTCATAATTTCTACCCCCAACTTTTTTGGTGGGGTAGAAATTACCCGTCTACCCCCCCCCCAACCGACGTCTATGAGTAGTTCATATTAGGCACCTCCACCTTATAGCAGTACAGATTACTATTCAGGGCCATATCCAGCAAGTTTTTTTTTTGTGGTGGGTTAGCGGTGGAAGTAGACAGCAGAAATACTGACTAAAATATAAGAAATTTCAGTTGAATCTAAAAAGAGAAAGAAATAAAAGATACTCACTTCTTCCTATAGGCCACGAACATTTGCCGAGTGCCGATTCTTCAAACAACATCCACGCGCTGCGGTTACAACTTTGAAGGTACTACCCAAAGAACGATGTTCTCTAAAATTGAGTTTGCGATAAATGAATCACAGAATCACAGATTCAATCAGCGACCATTTTCATTGTGGTTTTTCAGCTTTTTACTGATCAGATCGGTGTGTGACTACTCAATCAGCGAATACACGCGGGAAAAGTGGTCTCTGACTTAATCTGTGGCCGATTGATCGCTGAGTCTGATTGAAAGATTACTGTGTGGCATTTCACCCAGTAGGGGATTCCGGATTTCATCTATCAGGCTGTGGAGAATGAAGACATGACAAGTTTTTGCCTCTAGCAAATGAAAACATAATATTTTAAATTTCAGATGCAGTATTCTTTTACACGTATAGGACGGTACACCTGAGTGTTCATTTAATGAATTTATGCTGACATTTGTGTAAAAAGAATTAAAATTCTAAAGGCAAAGGGAGGGAGTGTGAACTTAAAATTATTTCTCTCCTGGTAGATTCTCTACGTATTTGCCTTATATTTCAGTCGTTGGCGACACTGTTGACGGGTACCAAATCCGTTCTTGTTTCGTCAGTACTGTAGTTCAAGTGAAATAGACACTCAACATTTTGAGAAATAAAAATTCCTAACTTGTTGCAACGGGACGTATTCTTGTATGGAGAGGGGAGAGCGATTATGTTGACAATAAATAGCGCAAGAAAGTTTTGAATATGAAAATTTTGATTTCTGAAATCAATCAGAGAAAAAAGTCTTACGATCTGTTCTGCGAGGGAAAAGGGATATGAGATTTGCTCTGGGAAGAATTGGCAGGTCTATCCTCTGGTTTTGCCGTGCTTGGTCTTAAGGAACTTGAAATGATCTTAAGAAATCTGGACGAGTCTTAGAATAGCCGCGAAAGTATTAACAAGTGTCAACCAGCTATAAAAGATTTGTAACCGATCCAACATGTTCTTAACGTAGTCTTAAAGAATTAGGCGAACTTTTTTTTGACCGATTAAAGGCTCAGGATTGGCCGAAATTAGCCATGAGTTTTTGCAATACTTCCAATCGTATCTAGTGTAAACTTAGATACAAAGAATGGTCATGGCTCTTATGGCTCCTTTTTGAATTGGTGTCTGCTTTTCTTGGTAATCAACTTTCGAAGACAGTTTTGTGTCCATTTTCGAATACCCAGGAACTATATGGGAACTCTGCACAAAACGCCCGTTCAGACTTTTTCGAGGGAGTTACTAAAACCTGGTAGGCGTTGCCATATTTTTTGTACTAATATCAGTCGATTTTTTCCCGTTTCGACCACTAACTTAGCGAGACCATTTTCTAAGAGCTGGCAATTTTCTGGAGTGGTAAAATAATTTGTCTGAGAATCTCTCCCCCGGTACACAAAAAAAGTACGTAATATATTGCACAATTAAGGAAAAAATATGCTAAAATTGAGGCGTGCTACGTAAGAGTGGTAGTTGTGTTTTGTCCTGAGATGCGTATTCTATTTGAGACATTTAACACGTAACTTCCATATAGCCGTTAAAAAAAAAGTAAGTTACAGAAAATGTGATTGCAACCCCAGAAGGGAATATATCCGGGTATCCGTTCTTATTCACGCCCACTGATCCTAAAGAGGGAAGCTCCCAGTAAGTCCAAAGGTTTGGAGTCTCACCCCCAACCGTCCACCGATGCTATTGACTTAGTCTTGGGGTTTGAATCTGGACTTGGCTATATGAGGAGGGGTTTAGCCAGTTGGACAAAAATGTTGAGGATCTGAGCTGGGAGTGTGACCAAAATCAACTGGTAAAATTGAAAAAGCGAAGAACTGCATGTTTATTTTCTGCTTGCTTGTTGATTGGAAATTCGATAAACTTAAAGCTGTTTCAGTTGCTCGAAGACCATCAGCGGAAGTTGAGTGGATTTATGTCACCTCATCGTCACTACCTCTGTTTACCTTACTGTCATTTTTTTGAACAAGTTCAATAATTTCGTCGTTAGTTAACTCGAATGCTCTGTTCAGCAACCATCCACTCGATAAGATCTTCTTTCCCTACAGCGTTACATTCTCGAACTCTTCTCAAGAAAGTAAGGAGTTTTGTTTCTTCTTCAGGATTTACAACAATCTCAAGGTCCTCATTATTCTCTAAATTATTGGTTCCTTTCATTTCTCCTCGACACTCATCAGTCGCTTTGTGATCTAAAAACTTCCTTCACGATTTTATAATCGTTAATGGTTGAACCTGATTTCAGCTCTACAGTATCTACCTAATTACGTCGACTGTGTCTATTTCCTTTAATCGGTTTAGAAGAATGCGGTTCAGAAGTTGTGACCGATATTTGTTTTTCATGGATTCTTGTACCCCCTGATTACACACCAAAATAAGCGTCAAAGAAGAAGACAAATGGTCCGTTGATGGTCAAATAATACGAAGAATAGTCAAATATTCGAGAGGTCAAATGACAAGGAGGAAATATTTCACGTCAAATAATCCAAATGTTGAATAGCCGGAGGTCAAATGATTGGAGGTGTACTGTACTGACTTGGCTAGTTGACCAAGAGAAATTGATCATATTGAAAAAGAAATGGTTTTTCCTTGTTTTCCCCTTATTTTTTATCGATTGAAATTTTCGGATAGAGTTGGCAGAATGCAGGCGATTAGTTAGCATTTCCCGATTTTTTACCCTTCCCCGCTACAGAACCTGGCCCTGCAACTTAGTCCGAACTTGGAACTTCTTCACCAACTTGATCTTAGTCTGACATAAAATCGGCTTCAACATTTCGAGATTCTTGGAAGTTGCTCTCATCCAGTCAGTTACTGATTTTCTGCGACACCCTCGAGTTACCACTTTTCTTTCTGTGCGCTCAAACCTCGGCCGATTTCTCAGAGCTGCAGCTCGCACAAGACTCACAAGAGCACGAATCTTCTAGCTGACTACTAACTAGCTTCAACCTTCCTATTTCGAGGAAGAGTCTTATTTTCGCCGTTTTTGTATCGAATCTCGAGTTCAGGGTACTGATGTCCAAATCGTACCACCTTTACCCTTGATTATCCGTGAATCTGTGACTAGTTTTTCCTGGCGGTATCATCGAAAATTAGTGTACCTGTAATTTTCAATTTTACCTCCATGAAGAGCTAATAACTTACAGTTTGCCGATGGTCGAGGGGAATGGGTGGTACGATCGGGGCATCGTTACTCTACCTACGCAAATAGAAATACCTGAGCGCTAAAAATAATTTAGCTCGCGGAGCTGCGCGCCCCGTCAACTGTATACCCTATACAATAACGAATTTTGATTAAATACGTGATTTGAAAAATTCTTAAAGACCAAATTAGCTCTGTTTTCGCCCGTTCCGTTTCGACCCTCCACTCTACATCGCAACCTCGAGTTGCCAAAAGTCGGAACTCATTTCACGTTTATTTGATCTTACGCGTATTTTATTCGCTCTGTGTTTTTATACAGTGCACTTTGTGTTTTCATTTTGCTGCTGCCCCCTGCCCCGCCAACAAGAATCTGTTACAAATGCGCAACGATGTTATAGCTGAATGTAAATAATCCCTTTGCGCGATCGTTGGAGTTTTTTATTTGTATTTTTGTATTTTTTTTTTTTCGGGAGTTATTAAAATACCGAATACACGCCAAACAAGCGTACACATAAATACGCGAGCAATCCTACGCTGATGCGCACGGTGCACGCGAGCCAAAGGCGCATTCATGCGGAAAATTAAGGTTCCGCGATTTAAATGGGCCACATACAGAACACGGTTGGGAAGAGCAAATATGCTACCTATCCTCTTCTGTACCGGTATTTATAAGGATATTATCCGAAAATAACTGAATTTTGCGCGATATTGTACTTCCGCCTACGTATTACTTTTATTTTATTTACTCGTAATTGTAACAAATTTGAGTAGTCCCCCCCCCTTCATAGCTGTGAGGGCCAATAATGAAGGGAGGATTTAAGGGGGGGGGGGAATTTATGCATCGCACTTAAGCTATTCGAGGTTAAAATGCCGTACGAGTGTTGGAAACGCTTTCGGAACATCTCAAAATGGTGTTCCTTTTGACGTACTCGTAATTGATGACTGTGCGGATACAAGCTGATCGATGACGAACGAGTCGATGATGGCTGGTATCCAGCAGCATATGTGGCGAAGTCGAAGTGAAGAAAGAAAGGATACGTTTATAACTCGAGATTTCACTCCGAAGAAGGGAGGATGTCCAGCAAAAAGAAAATATTAAAATGTCAAACCCAAAGTGTAGCTATAGTATTCAGAATGACCGAAATAACTTTTAATAAATCGAGAAGACGGCACTGGTGTAGAAAAACCAGCTTCGTCTACGTGATCGACACATCAAGGATTGGCGAATTCCTTCAAGAAATGAAATTCGAAATCCTACTCTTAAAATAAGATTAAACTCAAATTCATATTTGAAAAATAATTTTAAATCAGAACCGTTTTTGGAAAATGATTTAAAAACCAAATAATCCTCTTTGAAAAAGCAAATCAAAATCCTTTTTGAAAAAGGATATAAATAGGATGACCACTTGTTCATTTTTTCCATTTCAAAGGTCATTTTGGTCATTTTGTTCTCTGAAATGGTTATTTGCGGAAGTTTTTCTCTTTCAAATTCTGAAAAGATCGGGTGATTATGAAGAAAATTTTTCTCTTTTATTTTGTACTCCCACTATTCTGTCTAAATAAAACTAAATTGCAATCAGCAAAAACTTCCAACGAAACTCTAGCTAGTTAGTTGTGGGGGGGGGGGGAGGTTGAAAATACACGATGACGATTAGTGTAAGGAGAGAAGCACAGAAGAGAAAAAAAAATTGCAATTGGTCTGCGATTCTGATCATTTTTTGATCATTTTTCGTATTTCATTAGGTCATTTCCTCATTATTTTCCTGAAATTTCAAGTTGTCACCCTGTATAAATCAAAATGCTCTTCAGAAAATGATTTAAGATCAAAGCTTCTGTAAAAAGGGATATAAAATTAAAATCCTCTTTGAAAAAGGATTTAAAATCAGAACCCTCTTTGAACAAAGTTTCAAAATCGCTATCCTGTTTGAAAAACTATTTAAAAACGAAGAAACCTTTTTTTTTAAAATGGATTTAAGACAAAAATCCTCTTTGAAAAAGGATATAAATTAAAATCCACTTTAGAAAAGCATTTCAAATCAAAATCCTCTTTAAAAAGAAATTTACAAACAACAGAATTATCTTGAAAAACGTTTTCTGAACCAAGTCCTTTTAGAAAGGGATTTATAAATAAAATCCTATTTGAAAAAGTATTTAAAATCGGAACCCTCTATGAAAAGAGATTTGAAATCGATATTATTTCTTGAAAAAGGTTTAAAATCAAAACATTCTTTTAAAAAAGGATTCGAAAATTAAATCTTCTTTAAAAAAGCTTTTTATTTCGAAATCTTCTTTGAAAGAGAAATTAACATTTAGATCGTCTGAACGAAAATCCTGTTGGGATAAGGATATAAATTGAAAATCTCTTTCAAAAAGGATTTAAAATAAAACTCTGTTTGAAAAAAAGAGATAAATCAAAATCCTATTTAGAATAAGATTTAAAATCAAAATTCCTTGGAGAAAAGGATTTACAATCAGAGTCCTGTATAGAAGGAGATGGTTTACAATCGAAATCCTCGTTAATAAACTCTGAATCCTTCTTAGAAAGGGATTTAAAATTCAAGTCATCTTTGAAAAAGCATGTAAAATCGAAATCCTTTTCAAAAACATATTTAAAATCAAAATCGTTCGGAAAAAAGGATTCAAAATCAAAATCCTTTTCGACAAAGGGCTTAAAATTGAAAACCTGTAATCAGAAATTCCTTTTGAATGAGATTTTAAAATTGAAGTCCTCTTTGAAAAAGGATTTAAAATCAAAATCCTTTTGGGAAAAGATTTGAAATAAGGAATCCTATTTGAAAAAGCATTTAAATTTCAAATCCTGTTCCAAAGAAATTGAATCCAAATTATTTTTAAAAGAGGATTTATGAGTCAAATTTCCTTTGAAGAAGATTTTAATTTCAAAATTCTCTTTGAAGATGAATTTAAATTGAAATATTATTTTTAAAAGGATTTAAAATTACAATCCTCTTAAAAAAAGGATTTAACATCAAAATTCGGATCTTCAGAATCTTGGATTTGAAAATCCCAAAAATGAGCAAAATAATAATACTAATAAAAAGTTCAAATCCAAAATGAGAATGTAAATTTTTTTTGGAAAGGATTCAGCATCAATCTTCGAAAAAACAAGTTGGAATTGAATTCCAAAATCTGAATTTAAAGGATTTGACTCGTCCAGTTCAGAAAACATCTATGTGCACAAGACCTAATGTTCGAGAAACGGGGGAAAACTTTCTGAAATTTCGTAAAAAACTGAATAAAAAGCTGGATAGTGTGCTGAATATCATTTCAAACATTGTGACATAATAATCAAAAATTTTTTGTTCGTTGAGACCGAAAAAGAGGGCGTGTAATTTCGTTCACGTAATTAGTTTCTGTTCTCGACTCTGGGTCACAAATAAAGGAGATAAAATTGGCGGGTTGTAGATGGATGCTGATTTTGGATTATTGCACATTTTCCATCTAAGTTTCTGAAGTTCTTCTTCATTTTGACCATTTTATGTCGGTTCACAAGAAAATGTAAGTACGAAAACGTGCGGGAAAGGCACAAATATGCACAAATGAACATTCAGATGAAAATTCCTCAAGGGGGTTTCCGGACATGCGATTGATTGGAAATTTTTATTCAGATTTGTGCAGCGCCTTATACAGTACAACAAATTAAACTTTTCTTCTGATATTATATTTCTGACTGTTAGTCCTGTAGTTCTTTGCATTCAATTTCGTGTGTCACTTTGCACTTATGTATCGCTCTATTTTTCTTTTTGTCGGGTTTTCTTTCTTCTTCTCTTCATGTGTGTCTAGCTTTTTGCCTATCTGATCCCCCACTCATATTCTTGTAGTTCGATCACCCTGAAACTTCTCAGGACTGTCTTCCTTCAGATCATATCTATTTGGAAACCATTATCTGTGAAATCGAGAAAGAAGCCATCAAGAGCAAACAAGACTCTGCCTCTATTTTACTCCACTCGTGAGAGATTTTCTCAACTCAGAATACTTACATGATACAGAAATCAGTAATACGTACCGCGAGTAAGTAGTGTCACGAGGAGAGCCTCTTTTCGTGAGAAAATCACCCATTTTTGGCTAATTGGTTGTCAGTAGATGACTGCGAGGATTTTTCACCGTATGAGCCAAAATTGTGTTATCCCTGTAGTAAACCTCAGAAACGGGGACAAGAAGATAGTCACCCAGAGAGACAGGTTGACTGAGAGGTGTGTTACGCTGTGCAGCTGGTCCACATGAACAAAGCTACTACCAAAATTGGACATAGGTTGAAACCCCCTTAGTATATAGAACAAAAGTAGAGAATGATGGGAACGTTAATAAGCAGACGAGACTTGATTACGCGAAGAGGAAAAGTCGAAAATACTGCTCAAGAGGTAACGAGTGCACAACATTTCAAACTCTTGAACTATCCGATCGTTTGCCTGTTTAATCCAATGATACTGTGTCGATAAATTATGACTTATGTACGCATTACCGTCGTAATGATCTGATGAATTTTCAATTTACCAAGAGGAAGCAAGAATATAAAATACGAAAGCTCACCGACTATGTCTTCAGATGTGAACTACGATTACCTAGACTGCTCTTATCAACGTCGACGTATCGTCCAATGAATCGCTAATAGACGAAAGAAAATTCAGTCCACGACTATACGGCAAACGGAAAAACGTCACCGTCGAACGAGTCTATTTGTGCCGGGCTATTTAATCGACGAATTAAAGGAGGAAAAAAAAAGTAGAGGAAGGAAAAAGATATATAGGGAAAAACGATAAGGACGTTCAGAAATTGAAAACACGTACTGTTAGAATAACGATTTTCTTAGCGAGAAAGTGTAAGAAATTCGAAACAGAAGCTGGGACTGGAGAAGCGGCACAGTAACAACCGCAAAAAAGAAAAAAAGAGAAAAAGAAAACAAATACGAACGGGATGACCTTTCTTTATTTGTTATTCCAATGAAACTGGGCTTCCGAAAAATGTTAATTTATAGGCAGAAAATATACGAGTGCTCGCCCCAAAAGTCGTAGCCTCTTGTCTATTCGTAGAATAGCAATGGAGTGAAACTTCGTGTATAACTTACTATACTGGAGATAGCCAAGAATATGGCATCAACGTGGTATGAATCTCAGTCTTGATAAGATGTATCAGCGGTCGTACCATAAACATTATGCCGTTTTCTGCCACTGATTTATAATACTTACTGCCCGCCAATGGTGTTCCGATTGGGTATACTGGGTATATACGACCCTCAAAAAATTCCCGAAATTCGCCGACTGTAAGTCGTATACGCTTCGAAAGAATTGTCCACACTCTCACATCTTCTGAATTAGAATATGGTATTCTGCAGTCTCCTACAATACGCCGATAATAGGAAAAGAGAGTGAGTTAGCGGTATGCCAGTGCAGTTCGTGACTGAGAAAATGTTAGCCCTGGTTGAGAGTCATTCCTTAAATACTTTTAAAAAATTGATCCGAACTTATCATATCACTGCTTCCATCTCACCAGGGTAAAAATTATCTCTTCCTTCCGGATTTTGTAGATGTGGATCAATGAGTTATGGTACTTAAAATAAAAGCCAGCATACGTACGATTGCACGTCCTCCAAATAATACCTGTAACCAGCTACGTTATATACTGGGTGCGCCAAAAGTCGCGTTACCAATTTATTGGAATTTATTGACTGCGTAACGTGACTTCAACTGAAAATATTTGGACCAAAAATAATGGTCTTGAACTGCTCAGTTGATCTAAAAATATGTTGACGCTCATTTAAATTTTTTGCCGATTCACCCGTTTGGTATTTCTCAAGATTCAGATCCAAATTCCATCGGCCCAAATTACAGTGGAACTGATAAAATCCGAAAAAATGGAGGTCAGGTCTTGAGATTTTCCTTTTGGAGTATGTACCTTCAAAGACACCCAATTTTTGCGAATTTTTTATAATTTTTGAGTAAGTGTCATTGAAGGAAAATCATCATTGCATTATTCAGTCATATTTTCTCTACACACTAATGCAACTAACATACCAACTTTTATCCTCTAAAAATCACAGTCCCCATTCAAAGTAGTGCTTTCACTTGATCACTGTAATCGTGTATACGTGTTATGCTAATTAATTTATCATTTATTTGCACAGCCCCCGGTGGAGATGGCGGAAGAATTCAAGCTGGTTTAGAGGTAAACAACGCCAGGAAAGAACCTGCAATAATTGCTGGGGAAAGGATAGAGTAAAAAAGAGAAACTAAATACCTGGGACAAATAATATCGTTTGCAACTGCGAGTGAGAAAGAGTTATATCAAATAGATTCAGGAATGGTTGAAATAACTACTGGGGGCTAGAAAGCATTTTTAAAAGTGCACTCCAACGGGACTTGAGGCGAAGGCGTGAGGAAGTAGTGTACAAGCTACAATGGTATATAGCTCATAAACTTGGGCCGTGACCAAAGGAAACGTAAATCGCCTGAGAAGAATCTAGTATGCTATGAAGCTGAAGCATGCTAAATATTAAAAGAAAATACGAGGTTATAATTTCGGAAATGCTGGCCATATTCGCTGAAGGGGAAATGAGAGCTGGGGGTGGAAGGGTGGATCCAAGAAATTTTTGGAGGGGAAGGGGAGGCACATTACTCGATGACTGGATGAGTTATACAAATCCCAGGGACTGGATTGGAGAAGAAGTACCCATGATAGGGCCAAATGGAAAAAGAGGACTATGTCTAAAGTTGGGTGGCATGTGAAAACGGGGAGAGTAGGAAAGAGGCGGAGGCCACTGATCGTGACGCAATGCGTCGGCATTAAAATAAAACTTGAAAAATATTGTACATTCTGTATATTATGTAAATAGAAGGGCCTTAACCCCCAAAATTCGTGTCAATTTGAAACATGCCGAGTTGTTAAATAAACGACACATTTAGAACTTTTAATAGCAGGTATTCATTGGCTGAGTGAATTTTTCCTTACAAAACTTACGAACTGTGCTAAAGCTCGTTAGGAGGATCGTGAGCTTGATATGACAGAACTGTAAGAATTGCTATTTCAATAAATTGTGAAATTTCGATGTTGAGGGCCAAACTCAACGATAGATCGAAGTTATATTCTAGTATTCTAAATTGAAGACCCGAGAACTCGTTTCGATACTTTTCTCAGATTTCTTAAATTAATTCAATTTAGTCCATCTAGAGTTGTTTCTCAATCCACAGTGCGGCAATTTCGAAATTGGGGACCGAAAAACCTGTTTCGATACTTATCTCATATTTTTTTAATTAATTCAATTTAGCCCCTCGGAAGTCATTTCTCGATCCACAGTGCAGTAAAAGTAAGTGGAATTCGATCTTCTGTACCACCGATTCGCATTTTACTTGAAAGAAGTTTTCCAGTCATGGACGCAGGCAGGGGGCCAGTTAGATCTCCGCTCCTCTCTCCCCGGGAGATTTTGCACTCTATGCTAAATAAGACACAATAAGGACAGAAAACAACTGTTTTCATTCTCATTTGTTCTCACATTTTCACAATTTTTTGCTTGCTCCGCTTGTAAGTGAACTTCTTGTTCCCTTATATTCATCTAATTTCAGAAATGTGTTATGTACTCCGCTTGTCGGACTTCCTTTCATCTTACTCCTGATGATCGAAGTCAAGTTTTAGTTTTCTGTAAGGAAAAATTCTGTAGGCATCCCTTTTTGCACCAATATGTATGAAAGGATATTTCCTTCATGGAGAGATATTAAATTTGTATGTTTTAGCAGGGTTTGAAATCCTTTACGAAATTTTCTCATCAAAATATTGCAAATGTTGTACTAATTGATAATATTCTAGTAAAAATTAGAGAAAATGAGAAAATCATTTATGCGCCGAAATTTATAGTTGTTTATGAAGCCTTAGAAAATGTCATACCACATTGCACCCTCCTCCAAAAAAAGCAAAAAAAAAACAACAGGAGTTCGTAATTTTAAAAAACCCGGGTAGGTATTTTCAAGTCTTTGCCCTCCTTTTTCAGTGCCTGATTACGGCATTGGATGCTTTTTTTTTTTTTTTTTTTTTTTAAACCTAAAATGAATTAATTTTATCGTGCACTTTGAAATCGGTATCGGAAAAAGGGAAAGAAAGGATCGTATTTACTGAGTGTTCCTACCCTACGGGCAGAATGATGATTTTTCTCTTCAATACTCGACCTAAAATGACAATAGGTACAAGTATCTTTCCATTAACTCTTCACGAATTGTTTTGAGAAACTGAGTCTCAGTTTTTCTGTGCAAATACAACATTTTCAAAATTTACAAATTTTTTTAGCGATTTATAAATCAATAAAAAACTACCATAAACTGTAAATTCTGTCTTCCGGTCAACATTTTTATGTGACTCCTGAAATGTGTAGGATATGTAAGTTATCATGTATGGATGCAGGCTAGGAAAGTTGATTCTGAGAATGCAGGCGAATTTCGACGGTGATTACAATAAACACAAAAATTCATTAAAGCATGAAAATGTAGATTTCCCGTATTTGTTTAGATGGGTAACCAAGATCTTTCTTGCTTTACGAACATTTGAAAGGCGAGTCTTTTTTTGGACGAACATCTTTATTTTTGTTGTCCATGACGCATAGAATCGTTCTCAGTTATATCTATCTTCGAACTTTAGAGTTGCTACAGGGACGTAACAAACAGTTTTTCCTTGTGGGGGGCGGGGGTAAAACTGTGAAAGTCCCAACTGACTCGACTCAGAATTTCCAAGCATCAAAACCAAAAAAAAAAAACCTTTTGACTTGTTGAATTTTTTCAACTAACTCCACTAAAAATTCCAAAGTAGGTATCAAAGCAAATGAAAAATCTCTTGACTAGTTGGGTTTTCCCAACTTCTCAACTAAATTCCCAAGTATCAAGGGCAAAAAAAATGGTTGGATTTTCCCAACTCGCTTGACTGAAATGGTAAATTTTCCAAACTGCTGAGTAAAAAATGCCTACGGAGGGAAGTTGCCCGTACCCCCTGTCGGTACGTCCCTGAGTTGCTAGTTCTGCCATCAGATATAAGCCTCTTTGCCCTGTTTGCGTTCAACTTCAAAAATTAATGAGTGCTATTTGTTACGTTTTCTTATTCATTTCAATCAATTCCGAGCAGTGGCGTCGGAAAGTTTTTTTTTTTTTGGTGGGGGGTAGAGGGGAGAATTTTAAACTGAACTTGTCAAGCAAGAGAAAAAGAGGTTCTCTTGGAAGTTTTCTTGTTAATTTCTCAAATGTGGTGTAACATGCGAGAATCTTGTATACCTCCAAAAAACTCGTAAATCACTCTGAAATTTCTAACGGCACCTTTTATAAGCTTGCTGAATAGCTTTCCAATTTTTTTTTCCAGGGTGTCTACAGCTGCTGAAAAGTCCTTCAAGCCCTGAATTTGAAAAGTAGATCCTAAAAGTCCTGAAAAGTGCTGAAATTTAAAAAAACAAATTGGAAAGTCCTTCATTTTTGTTAGGAATGATTCAGACGATAACCAATCTTGTAGAACTGGTAAATCTTCAGTTGTTGTTTCTCCCGAAACGGAAGGCGTTTCGTCTACGTTCAGGTGCTTTCAACATGGCTTCAATTCCACGCCTGGAGTCATTTTAAACATTTTAAATTGTTCTTCAATATACGTTATCTTTTTTACTTTGTTCGATCGCCAAATTGGGTATTTCATCAAACGTGTATACGCCGCCTTTCGATTGTCTATTTCCATTATTTAATATTTGAAGAACAACAATATGATCAGATACGAAAATGAGTTCAAAGATGTAAACAACTCCTTCGTATCCCCTCAAAGAGTACGTATTACCGGATAAAAGTAGAAACTTTTGGTCACCGAACTTTTGTGTAAGCAAAAATTCGCGGGTAATCAAACGTATTTTTTCAATTTCCTTTTCTCGTTTTCCTTTATCAGTTTTGTTAATACCTCAGGAGCAGCATCAATTTCTAACTCGTGTTCTATTTGAACTTCTGCCTCTTGTTTTTCGAGTTTCATTATGGCTTTTCTCACCAATTTTTTCACTCTTGGTATCTCTAGGTCAATTGACAATTGTTCGATGGCTTTCTGGTATATCGTGCTCGTGGATTACGAAATTCCCAATACATTAACGAAAACGATTTCAGACTTTTTAATAATATAATGGCAGGAAACGATGAACCCCTTATTTTTGTTGGAAATACTCAAAAATAAATTTTTTAGATTCCTATGATTTGTCATTAGAAAATGTAACGCAGCATCTATATTCACAAGGAGGGAGAAGTGGGGGAGCACAAAGGAGGCAGGGATGAAGGGGATCAAACAAATGGGAACAAAAGAAAAAGATTTGCACACTTGGGGAAAAGACGGAAAATATATATGCCGGCTACAGTCCTGCAAAGGGTCCTGAAAAAGTACTTCACTTTTACTTTTAAATTTCTGTAGACACCCTGTTTTGGGAGGGTAGTGCAATGTGCCTCAGTTCCTCCTGTTCTGACGCCACTGTGTATGCAAGTACGAATATCTTTGTTTAGAACCCTTCGCTCCGACGAACAACGTGAGCAGATGACAGTGTATTTGAGTATTTCTCAGGTTTAGTTCCTGCAAGTGATAGAAGAAGAGGCGTTCGATACGCGAAATTCTCTCTCCCTAGATGGAAATAACTAAATTCGAACGTCGTAAAAGGTTGCAAACATCGCGAATAAAAATCGCGTCATTAAGTAAGACTAATTAAAAAATTCACCGAAGTTTATACAGAGTCCGTTAATGGAGAAATGTTGGCGTATTCCTCAGGGTTGATTTCTAACTTTTCGTGCAGAACTGCGTTTAACACACTTACACAGGATACCGTATACTGTATAGTTTTCGTGCTGCAAGCTCTCGGAGAATTCCTCAAATTTTTACGCGCATAAGCGAATCGAGTTTTACAACTATACGGTTTAAATTTTCAAATACGACACCGGGGACTAATATTTACGGACTGGAAGAGTGTAATACGTTATTTGTATTTCATTAGCAGCGTGTCGTTTTCTTCGGAAAACGTTTTTAGTTCGAGGAGCGAGTTCGAGAAGAACCAAGATCGCAGGCGGGACGAAGGATGAGGTTTATAGAAAAAGAAAAACGCTATAGTTTTATGACGTAAAACTTTTCGCCTCTCGAATCAGGTCAATGTGGTTACGATTTGTGCGGGAACGACTCACGTTCGAACTTTTGCTCGTCGCAAATGAGGATTTGATTTTTGGTCCATCTCATCGACGAGCTGATGATGCTGATGGCCGCGGCCAAGATAGCAGAAAGTTCACGGCCGCCGCTCCTGGACTCAAGTGCGACACTTTTCAGTAAGGGAAAGACTATAGCCCAGACGCGCACGTCTCGTAACAACGTCCTAGAGCTGGCCCAGTCAGCTGATAAGTATACTCGTCTGAGGAAATAGTCCACAGTGAAGAGAAAGTTCATTGGGATAGAAACCGTAGGCAGCAACTTGTATTTTTCTAGTGAGATGCTCGACTTAGTTCGACTCACTCCTCCCCTCTCAGAGTCTTCTTAGATACCTGCACATCCCCGTCTCCCTTTAATTTTCCCATGTGGTGCTCGAAAACTCTCATCAGATGCTGGAGCCTGTGAGCATCGCTGAAGTTACCACCCATAATAGAAACCTACAGTGATGTCTGGTTGGCCGAGTGGATAGCATGTTAGTCTTGGAATCCGGAGGTCTCGAGTTCGAGCCCACGGAGCAACTCGCCAGATTTCGACCTAGGCTGGTTTTTCGGCCAGAAGGGAAGAGGGCTAAGACAACCCTAACAACCTCCCCGACGTCTCTGAAGTAATGCTCGAAAGGGCGGATTCCAGGGTTGGGGTTGAGAGCAAATTAGAAAAAAGAGGTGCGTGGGGTTGGCTATGCAGGTATTGTGGAAATAGGCATTCTCTTGACTCTGGAGAATTACGTTGCGTTGCACAAATATGGTTGGTTCGAACTGATATTAAAAGGTATTACTTCGCAATTTGAATTTCTTAGGGACTCGGATCTGAAAATTGTTGGTGTGGGACAGCAGAAATTACTATGTTTCACTCTAAATGTACGGGAACCCGGGAACTCAGATTGGATTGGTGGTATCTCCGAGCTCCTTTGAGACGTGGGGGAGGATGATTTGTTAGCCAACAAAGAAACTTAATCATGCCATTTGAAAGGTTTTCATTCATCTCACCTGCAGTCAACGTAAAAAAATGATGTAGTAGGAAGGTTATCCTCTTACATCTTATATGGATTGCATACGTAGAGGAGGCACAATTGTGCATGCCACATGTAGGCATATTTTAGAGAACCACTTATTTTACGAACTCTACAATTCTGAGATTCTGAGTAGTACTTGGCAAAGTCTCGTTCTTTTTGAAGAAATAAAACTTTAAAAACTAGGTTCTACTACATTTAAAGGTGTTTTTGAAACAGAATTCTCTCTTGTTTTAAACAGTTTCGGTCGGTCTTACTGTGTACTGAGGTGCTATAGCAAGCCTTGAGAAGTACTGAGTTTTAATCAATCCTAGTAAACCCTAATGAAACTTGATACAATATGTATCGTATCTTTTCTTTCTTTTAGTGCCATATCTATATGCGGATGTGAGCGACCAAAGCGATCAGTGGCACACGGTTCACTAAGCAGTAGGGTATTTGCCATTGATTTCCCCTAGTTTGTTGCTGTAGAGTATTTACTTCACTATGCCGAGGATGTGTGGGCATGTAAATCGCTATTAGCCACGAATTTCACATGGTTGAGTAAGGGACCCACGAGACACGCACAACAAAGCACCAACCCTTCAGGTGGCGATAATAACGTATTGTATTGTTCCTGAGAACTGGCGAGGAACTGCAGATCACGCTATCTACTCATCTCAGTTGGTACCAAGGATATTAGAGGGAAGGTTAGTCCACTTGGCAAGGCGCAAATACGTCAATGACGTCGCTGCATTGAAACTCATACCGGCCGCTTATGGGAGTACAATTTTTTTCAATCTTTACTCATAATTGATGCCCTCAACATGTTTTTCTACTTTTACCGTATATATAACATTCAATTATTCAATTTAAAAAAAAAGTCCTGAACAACAAAAATTCTAATTTCCTATTACTTTCTTATGATAGTGAATATCGGCGCAAGTGAGACGAGTAGAATTGTTGCAGGTTGCCTACGCGAGTGGACCAAACCCTCCCTCTAATATCCTTGAGTTGATACTGCGGTTACTGTGCTAGGATGTAGCGAGAAGAGAGCCGAAATCTGCCCCCCCCAAACACACACACGCAAGCTTTCCGGTACTGGGGTTCAAACCTGCGTCGCAAGGTTGCAAGGCGGACACGATACCCTGTCTATGTTAACCAGCAATATTAAAAAGTCGCTACGTAGTCTGAGCGAGTCTGAATAAAATTTCACAAACTCTTAACCGCGCCTTATATGTAGAGTAAGTTCCACAGAACCTTAACAGAGTCTTATAGAGTCTTCAAGTGTCTTAATGAGGAGCTTGGTTTCAAACCCAACTTTATCCAAAATTCATTTTTTTCAGGAGAGACGAAAATCTGCTGCAGCCAAATCGGCAAACAGTAGGAAGGTGGTTTTAGGTATAAAACATTGCTAGCCAGTTTAGAAAAACATTCCATAAAAAGTTCCCTGATTTTCCCTACCACCAGGGAAATTTACCACTGTCTTTTTGGATAAAGTTCATTTTGACTCCAAGGTGGATTTTTTCTAGAAGTATGAACGTTTATTGTAGTTATATCAAATCAATAAATCAACGTCTCTTCACAAAAGTATGGTTGAAATTGACAACAATACGGTCGAAATTAAATTATTTTACACTTCATATTACCCGGCATTTTTAAACCTTTTCAACACGAATATTAAGAATGAATATCTTTAGAATTGTGTAGAAACGTAAATCACGGCATGTTTATCAGCTAAATTTCTTATCAGTAAACAAAAAAAAGGCTTGGAGTCAGAATGAACTATATCCACTGGATAAAGTTCATTTTGAAACCAAGGTACTACTTTGAGTGCATTTTTCTACAGGAACGAGGCATTATAGGACGGCGGCGATGAGCTCATGTGATAGCCCGTAACGAGTACTACCCGAAACCGTGCCTAACTCATGTTTACCGAAAATGGATAAGGTTGGGTTTGAAACCAAGCTCCTCCTTTCTGTTAGTGTCCCGAATGGTCATGAAATTGGGCCAAATATACTCCTTGGTATGAGTATTACTCAGTCACACTAAATTTTAGCCCTTATGATACCATATACTTTGAGTAGAAAATTCAAAACCGTTTCATTTCAAAAATAATATAATTAAGTTGAGGAACAAACACGGTATTAAAAAATAACTCATTGTATAACTCAATAAAATAGTTAGCAAGTTTTCCCTTACCATTTATGGTAGAAAACTTTTCCCTAAGAAATTGTTGAGTTATACCGCCCAGTTAAAATTATTCCCTGGTACAGCAGATACAGTTACATATGCAGACCCTTTCCTAGCGAATTTACATGTTTGTATAAATCGTTTAGTAGTCTTGCCTAGTCACTTCTGCGTAGCATGAGGCGAATGTTTTAACATACGTCTTCTGTCTTTTGTCTCTTGCATTTCTGCATTTCCAGTACGTGATCTTTTGAAAACCACGCTCTTCTTTTCATTTTCATGACTTATGCTCCTTTTTCTCCCTCGATTGGCCATGTAGGACATCAATTTAGTTCATTTTCAGTTTATGTTCAGCACTCTGCAGATCTATTTTCATTCGCTTTTTCTACTCTCTCGTTTCTTTAATCTCGAATGCCCTCGCTGCCATCCGACCTAAACATGTCTCACAAAACCCGAAAAGACCCCGCCCGTACATAATTTTTTCATGTGGGTCGCCAGATAAATCAACAAATCGTCAAAAGAACATATTTGGGTTGTTGATTTCGAATTCTGCATCGCATTTACTGGTTTCGAAATCGACACCCTACCTTTTAAAGGGAACAAAATTGACTTGAATTTGAAAAACAAACAGTTCATCAAAGGGGCGGGGGCTTATTAAGTTGTTAATTTTGAACTTCCTATCTGTTTTGGGATACAACGTTAACTTGGGCATCAAAAACGTAATCTCGCCTCAAAAATGGAGTAAAATTGACGTAGTTGAAAAAGTTAAACTAAGTATCGTAACAGGAGGTTCTTAAGTCTTAGATTTCGAATTTCTCATATCGCACTTGCAATCTGACTCTAATTTGGGCTTTCAAATCAATATGCTGTGCTTTAAAATGCATGAAATTGACTCGCTTCAATGTATCAAAGTATCGAAATAAGGTTTATTGGATTGGTAATTTCAAATAAGCTACCTATTAGATTCATGATCTGGCTTCAATTTCTGCTTTCACTGTTTAATCCATTGTATACCATAGAGCAGTCTGTCGTGAAATCATAAATGAGGACGTATCTGTAAAAAGGGCGTCCGTTCCATAAGAAATACATTGAACGAACGCCCTTTTTACAGATACGTCCTCAAATATGCTCTACGTCGTTTACTTTTGAGGTCACCATTGTTACACTTTGTTTATTTTGGAATAGAAATTTTAATATTACAGCGTTTAAGAATGCGAGAGCTTTGAAGAAATCTAATAGGTAAATAAGATGAAGGGAGAACTCACGACAGAGACGGATTTACACTTTGTAGCGTAGTTGGCGAACCGGAGAAATTGTGTTTTTTCGCTTGGAGGGTGGGGTTCAAAACTGACGAAAATTGCCTTTTTATTTTTCATCATACTCTTTTGGATTTTTCATTTTTCTTTTTTTTTTTGAAAAGAACGTTGCGCCGCTGCGCCTATACTAGGTTTTGCGCTATAAACGGCCGTCTTCATTGGCACAGTCCCCGCAACACTTCCCCCTATCCGAATTCTTTTCGAAAGGATTCAACTCAATTTTACTCTTCCGAATATAACTCCAATATAACATCGAGAAAATACTGAAATTTTTTAAGCCATAGCTGAAAACCGAATTGAAATTTCCTCGGGGTAGTTTCTGCATATTGTTACGATGAATAAACTGCGAGTGTTAGTTCGTTTACAAGTCATTTTGTACTGTTACAGTTTCGATAACCGTAAAGGATCCAAGTTCAACGTTGACGCTGACTGGAACAAGACCGTCTCGTTTCGATTGGATGAAAACGAGGAGTTTTCAAATTTGACGTTGAAACCGGTTAGGCGATCCCATCAAGGACTGTATCGATGTCGAGTGGACTTCAAATATTCGCGAGCGAGGTTCTACCTCGTGAATCTCACCGTAATTGGTGAGTCTCAGCATTACTATACCATACCTTAGATCGATTCAGAGTCAAGTCCAGTAAGTGTATTTAAGTGGCTAAGTGGGACGTGATCACGGTCTCCAATGCTTCGTAGATGTTTGATATTGAATTCAGTGTTCTTGGCACGAGTGCCTCGTTTCCATATTTTACGCTCAGTTTCTCTGGTAATGCTCGCACGTTCAAGGTTTCGGATCCCTTTGCGGTGCTTTATTTCGTTGGCAGCCTTGTTAAGCCCGACTATAAGTAGGTACCACATACGCAGTCCTGTTTAATACACAATTTCCCTGTGTCTGCAGTGTATTATACTTTTGTCATAACAACCACGCGTATCAACGTCAGGCTGTACGAAAGTAGACAGTTGAAAAAATTGAATTCGACTGCAAGAAATAATGGTGTCGAGAGATCTAAAGACCATCTCAACAGCAAGCCGAAGTATTCCGACGGCGGTGTCTTATTTTATTATCGTATCACCAAATAAAAGAGTATGAAGAAGAGACTTAAGGTAAAGAGATTCCGCAGTCGCTTACGATACCAGCTATAACACGAGTCGGAGGCAGCCTGTATGAAAATATGATAATTTTTGCATGTTTTTCCCATTTCTGTGCAGGAGCTTACTGTTCGTGATTGATATGGTTGTCTTTTTTTTTTTTTTCCACCGCTTATGGTATATGGAATAATGTAGTTGTAGCCGAACACAGAGTCGAGAAGCCTGAATGGTATGCGATGCGTTATCGAAGGATGATATGGAAATTTGAATAAACCTATGTCAGTTTCCCATTTGAAATTTGTATTTTGCATTTTGTTTTCTGCCTCAGTTTTTTGTTGCGCCTGCTATGAACTACATACTACATTATCCTAGAATCATCATTGATTATAGCTTTGGCGTACTGTTTTGTATTAGAAAAAAAAAAAAAAAATGATGTCACATTATTAATCTTTCTTGAAGGAGAATACCTGACTAATATACTTTTCTCATGAGAGGCATTTAAAGAGGAATTTTTCACCCAAAATATCTAATCTAGATCACCGAGTCGCCATGTACTAAAATAATGAAGTTTGAAGAGCTTAGATTTAGAAATCGAAACTGTGGCGAGAAGAGAAAGGGATACAAAATTTCATTTGTGCCCTTTCCCTCCACTCCTACCCGAACACACTTTCTGTAACAATAAGTTTTTTTTTCAGCTTGAAAAAACGTTTGGGTATAATACAATTAAATCTGCCCCCCCCCCACACACACACACACGAACCAAAAACAGTATAAATCTCCATTACAGGTACGCACAGCTAGAAATATGGGGTGAAACTATCTCTTTCATCATTGTCCTGAGAAACATATATTCAAAACCCCACTTTTTCGACCGAATCTCCTCCATTATATTAGAACAGAACAAAAGAGTATTTTGTTTTTCAAAATATACTCAGCTAGTTTATCATATTTCATCCATTCACTCTTCAGAAAGGACGCTTGTCAGTTGCATCCGCATGATACTGGTTACGCGATGACACATTAAAGGAGACAGTGATGTCCTTCCATAAAGAAGAAAGTTGTACTTTCTTACCTATTTATCGCAAAAAAAGTAACAGTGAAAGTTAAGGCGATACTTCCAAATGGAAATTCGGCAACATTTTGAAAAAAATATCGTACACAAAGCGGTGACAAGCGAGTCCAGGCCCGCAGTCAGAGTGGTGCTGGGGGGTGCAGCGCTTACCGGAGCCACCCCCGACAATATTTCATGAATAAAAAAATGAATTCCTTGTATTTTTCTCTCTAGTTTTGTTCAAAACTTTTCTTTCCGCTCCATTTTAATGTTTATAAACTTAGCAACATTGATTTTGCTTTGAAAGATGGACGAATCGTGTGTTCGTCGCTTTTATTCACAAATACAGTGGGGTAGGCTCGCGATCCAGTTCACATTGAGTATCGATGGCTGAATGCCTGAATGGCTGTTTGAGAACTGATAACTTGATAAGCCCACAGTAATTTTTTTACTTTCAAAAGTTCGAAGATTTTATTGTTGTAAAAGTGTTAATCTTTTTTCACGCGATTTATTCAAATTTTTTTTCAATGGGTTGTCGGTAAGTTGAATCACCAGTTTTGATTATGAACAGTGGCGTAGCCAGGATTTTCCCAAAGAAGAGTGGGGGCAATGTAAGATTTTCAAGGGAGAAAAAGTCGAAAATTGAGTTATTTTTTAGAAATCTCCGATATTAGAGGACTATTTTATGAAAGTAAAATTACTGTTCGAGGGAAATTTTTTCGAAAAAACGTGTCTTAAAGGCGGAAAATTGCTCATTTTTGCATATTTTACATTTAATTTCAGGTGCCTTGGGGTTTTCGCCGCCTTCTCCCCCTGGCTACACCGCTGCCTCGTAGAAATCTTCACATTAAATACAGTGTGTATCCTCAAGCCCCCCTCCCCAGGTAAACAGTCAGCACCCCCTACCGCAGATGATTGGCTACGGACTTGAGCGAGTCACCAATTAATGGGACATATCGAATTTTCTTCCTATTCCACAGCATCGTCGATCGAAATAAGTGTACGTGTCCTAGAAAAGGTCCCACTTTGTCGATCCCGGGAAGTCTCGTAGTTCTATTTTTTTCCCCATTTCTTTACGTAAAAATCAATTTTCTCAAAATAGGGTTCACCTGAGTGTACCTGAGCCTATTTCCATTGTGTACCTGAGCCTATTTCCATTCTAGAAAGCTCGTCAAAGTCTTATGTTGTGACACTTCGCCTCTAATTTCAGACTATGTGTATATTTACATAGGCAGTTACTAATCTCAATTTCTGGTTTTTCGTATTTTCTCACTTAAAGGCTATTTTCTCGAATTTTGTTTTTTTGTATTTTACCTTCAGAAGAACGTACCTCAGTCAATTTTCGTGCCAAAAGGCTCATCCAAGTCTCATTTTGAAGTTGCGGTCGCCTACTTCCCCCACATACCAATACCTCCGTAGGTATCGACAAAGTGGGTCCCTTTTCTAAAACACGTACACACATTGTAACTTTGAAGAAAAAAAAACACGAATTTACCAAAATAAGAGATTTTTGATTTTTTAAATCAAAACAATTTCATTTAACCCATGGGAAGGCATAGAAGGAAGAAATTCCGATTATTTTCTTCCCAAATTTTGAATTTTGCTTCAAGCAAACTCGAAATATCTGATTCTTTATAGTACGAAATTTTAATTCTACCAGTACCAAGATTTGCAGTGGTGTACTACACGTGAAGATAGAACATAAAACTATGGACTGGATAAATGGTAAAACATTACAATTTGTATCACGACTTTGAATCTTAAGTGCTCAAATTGGGACCGTGTCATAAAGAACAGAATTCTTTAAGTGAGCAAGAAAAAAACAGATTTTATTATTCAAATTTTTTTTTTATTGATACATTTTTGTATACAATTTCTGATTTTTGAAATTTGAAGGGGAGAAATCTAAATTCGAGGGCCCCTCTCGTCCTCCGTAGATTCGCTGTTGGATGTGTATGAAGATAATAGATGATTCGTAACCCGGGATAAGTTCCGTCAGAACGAGGAGGGTGGTGTAGTACATTGTGTCCCTGTATCCACCCCCTCCCTTTAAAAAAAAAAAGAGAAAAAAGAGGAATATCGAAAAACTAATCTACAAGATGTCTACTGGTTTGGAAAATTTGGAAAGTTTGGAAAAAGTCAGGAATTTGGAAAGTTGGTCAGGAAGTTTGTAAATAGTCAGGAAATTCAACAATATTTTTACGAAGTTTGGAAAAACACAAAGAATAAACTCGCGGAAAATTTTTTTCATCGTTTAATTTTACTTCAGCACTCCTTAGAATCGTACTCTACAAATAAAAACTGTGTATTGAATAATATCGACTTCAAATTATAGTGCATTTTAACAATAGCGTCTAGTAGTATAAACATGAATATATACTGTCTATACTGTAAAGGTTTAAAGAAGAGAAAAAAAAAGTTTGGAAAAAGTCAGGAATTTATATTTTTTCATTTTTGTAGACACCTTGAATCAGCAAAGCTGATAAAAAGGCATACTCAGTGATTTCTGAGACAAGATTTGTGAAATTTTGAAATATTTACAAGACTGTTTCAAGATTATCGGCTTATGTTCACTCCACTTGTAGAAAATAAGTAATTTTTGTGCTTATTGACTTAAACCTTTAATTTTTTACCTTTAAAAAAAAAAAAAACTTGACGCTACTGCCAGATATCACTAACTGCGAAAAGTCTTATCGCGAGATGTGAATTGTAGGGGCCCAAATTTGGGTTGAGTCAAAAATGGAATGCAGTTATTAGAATCAAGAAACTTTTATTTCGATAGTTCATTTGATGTCCCCACATTGATTCGGCATTTTCATAGTTTGATGTCTTCCACAAGACATAAGATTTGCGATAATGTGCGCAGGGGCTTATCCAGGATTCCAGCATTGGAGAGGAGAGGGGGAAGTTAAGAACACAATTTTTCGAATCTGTAGAAAAGAATCGTATATTTTCAAAATTCTTGGGTTGCAGAAGAAGCTCTAACCATTGAATTTTATTCTGTAAAATCTGAGAGGTAAAAGTTCCACGACATCCTTCCCTCCTTTCGAGCATCCATTACTGAATGCCCTTAAAGATGACTTGCGATCAGGAGCTTGAAAAATAATAAAATGTAGAAATTTGCATCACAATATGAGAATTTTGAACTGAATTAAAAATGAAATGCAATTATCAGAATCAGAGGCCATACATCTTCTATTCCAGTAGTTCCTTCGATATCTCAAGCTACTTTCACTTGGCTATCATGAAAGTCTTCGCACAAATTTGAACAGGCACAGTGCACTGTGCAAAGGAACAGGAAGACGGGGGAAGGGGGCGTACATGAAATTGTACTATTTTCTTAATGGCTTGCTTATTCCGCTTGGTGGTTCCTTCGCACAACTAAAATTTCCTCTTTATTATAACATTCAACTTGAACTCAATCTGCTCGAAGTGAGATAAACTGTAGGGGGCCACCCAATCCGAAAATTTTTCAATTTTCTGAACTATTTATTTATTTACAGCCTTACGTTTGTGTGAAACTGCTAATTACTAGACTTATTACCAGCTCTATTCCCACTCGGTGGCCCATTTCTGGGCATAGGCATCTACGCCCCTTTTCCACTTCTTCCTTTCCTTTGCCTCCTGTCCCAAGATCAGTCCCCATTCCTTTACTACCTCATCTCTCCATCTGGTGCTTGGTCTACCTCTAGTGCGATTACTCTCCCTGGCTGGCCATTTCGTAATTTTCCTTGTCCGTCTCCAGTCCTGTCTCGCTATAGCTGCCCTGCATATTTCCCTCTTAGTTTTATCATGCTGTATGCTGTAGTTTCCTTCTCAACTCCGAATATTTTATTCCTACTGTAGCTTTTCCATCATTTGTTTATTCTTTTGGAAATTTATTTTTTGTATTTGTTTTTGAATGCAGTGGTTTGCTCCAGATGTTCTATCTCGTTTATTTTTGTATTATTACCCCCCCCCCCCGATCTTATTTTTCACTCTTTTTATTTCATAAGATTTTTGTTTTTTCTGGATTCAGGGATAGCTCTAGCACCTTTCTGCTCTCTCTTGCGAATTTGTCTACCATCCTTTGCAGTTCTTTTGAGCTTTGAGAAATAATAAATTACTATATCATCTGCAGATCTCAGATTGGTTAATCTTTATCCGTCGATTTTTATCCCCATCAGTTTCCAGTTGAGTCCTCTGAAGATTAGTTCAATAATTATAGTTCAAAAATAGTATTTTTGAACTATGAAAAATTTTAGACACAACTTTCCTTCAACGCTCCCTCCAAAATAGGGCATTAGCTACGCGATAAAGTAAATTTATTTCGTACTTCCGAAGTGAGAGAAGAAATCATGAACGTTGTCCTCTCACATTTCATAAGCTGCCATAATGTGTCGTAGTAAAGAACCAAAATTAATGGGAAATATGGACTGTCACATACGACAATTTGGATGCTAGTTCGGATAACCTCGTCGGAGAAGAATGACGGCACATCAAGTACATGTTTAGTTCTCAGCATCCTCATCTACGCGCTCGTATTATTAATAAGCAATTTCATTTGCGAATGTGACCTCACCTTGGGTAATTGAAAATACGCCCTTATTCGAGTTCCGAGCTCGATTCGACACCAGCGTTCTTAAAATTCAGCTGAGAGTCGCGGCTCAAAAGAGCACCTGTATCCTCCATTTTGAACTTGGCTGCGAGTCCTTTCCGCTGTGCCGAATGAATGTAATCCAACAATTCAATTAAGCGACTACATTACTCAAGCAATGGTGTAGGCGTGCTCGTGTCATCCCATTCCAAGTAAATTAGTTCCTTCATCCTCTTTTTCATCGGCTACCCTTGTCACTACATTATTCCTACATATGAGAGCATTACCACGTGTCCTCCGCTCGTTCTTCTGAATTTCGCAGCTCCGTCCTCACTCCATCAGCCCGCAAAGGCGAATCGCCACCGACTGAGATGACGATTTCAAGTCGTTAAGGATATTTGCTTTTAGAATTGTCTTCTTCTTTCTTTTTTTGGGCAGATTTTATTGCTGGTAACACGCAGCATGTAAACGCAACGGTGGTTTTTCATTATAAGCAAACGTCTGTAGATATTACTCCGGCGGATTAAGTAACTTTATTTATATACGGAATTCATAATGGTGTAGTCTTTTGTTCGAAGGATACATTTCTGCTGAACACTTTAACGAACAATGACTTCGCTACGGTTGGGGGTTTTTACTTGTCAGAGAATGATTACGACGCCTTTAAGCCCTGTACAACCCTTTTTGCTCCGGTGTCCTTTTTTTCGCTCCTTTTTCCTCGCCTTTCTTTCGCCTCCCCCGCTCTCGAACGCCTTTTTCTTTCTTATACAAGCGTTTTCGGATTGTGCGGTTGTTCATACTATCATTATACAACCTCGAGGGTACACTTAATCAGCGTTATGCGTCCGCAGTGTGCCGAGAGATTGTTAATTGGCTGGTTAGGAAAAATCTCGCGTACATAGGAATTAGCGAAACGGTCGACACTTGGCGCTAATGAGAGGGTGATTGAAAAAAGGTGAGTTGAGGGTGCTCGCTCGACGAGCGTGTCGACTGTCGAGGGGTCGATGTCGAGAACCTTCGAGAACGACGTGTAACGAGTTTGCTTTATTGTGATCTTGAAAACGAAATGAAAAAGAAAGAAGATTAACTGTGCAGTCAACAAAAAAGTCACGCAGTGAAGTAAGGAAAAAGATGTTCAGGAGACGATTCAGGCTCTCTAGTCTGCATCGCACAGGAGGTCACTTTTCCACGTCTCTCAGAATGCGACATCAGTTACGATAGTACGACTGGAACATTTTAGCATCCTATTGCTGAAAACTGAAGACTTCTTAAATCCGATCATGAATGTTCCATCTCTTTCATACGAATTTATAACTCCTTCAGACAAGATTCCCAATGATGTCCGAGTGCATACCTACAAATGTGTTTCAGTTTTTAAATATGAGGTGGAAAAATTGTAAAAATTGTGAACATTTCAATATTCTATTACGAAATACGGGGACCCAATTCAAAACTGAAAAATTTGATACAATTTCCGTAACAGGTAACCTAAAAATGTTCATACTTTTGATTAAATTTTTATTTTATTTTGTCGTTAACAAATCAGTTTTGCCCGTATGAAATCATTTTTCAATCCACCGTAAAACAAGAGAGGAATGGATTCTGAATTTTTTCAGGAATTGGTAATTTTACGAGAAACAAGTCACACAACAGTGGGCGAAAAATCATGCGTTCTCATTGGAGATGTCTAAGTTAATGACCCCTTATCCTCCTTTCGTCTATTCAAACACTTGTGTATCAGGGAGAAGACCAAAATTAGATTTTTTGAGTTTGTGTTCTGTTTTGTATTTTCAAAGATGTATATGAAAATCGATTTCCTATTTTAAAGTATAAGTTGTTCATTAATAGAATCACCCTTGGGAAATTCGAGTTTTAGGGCCTCACGTAGGACCGGGTGCAATATGTTATGGGATATCCAAAATTAGCGGCTCAATAAATTAATCTTTATTTACTATGTTTTGTTTGATTTTTCCACGTCACTGGAATTAACTTTGCCTTGTCTCCAGCAAGAATTTCCATTTTGGGGCTGAAATTGAGACTGTATCAGCATCTGATGGGTTGTATATCACTATCAGTTCTTTATAGCTAATATAGATGTACATAGAGGAAATCGTATTTGGTATAGTATTCTTGAGGTGTTGCCCCCTCCCTCCAGGATCGTAACCACTCGTTGGTACGTATCAGTTAAAAAGGTTCGTGATACGCCATTAAAGGCCTGGAATCTAACGTCTTAGTTGATATTTTATCTTTACTAGACGACGACAATCTTGACAAAGCTTTTCTCGAATCTGAGTTATGCTCTTTGAAAACAAACAACGTGCCCATCAGTGTGCCCCGAATTATCGTTTTTCCTCTTTCTCAGCCGTCGTTAAAACGTGCACATTACCAGGGAACGGATCGCGGAAACGGATCGGATTTTTTGTAATTTAAACACGAAGTCAGAGTCCATTAGACTCGCGATAAAAAATAAAAACCGAATTCCCGCAAGGAAAAACAAACTTCCCAATCGCGAATGACAGCCATAAATTTTCGTATCAATTTAAAAACGCCAGTTTGACGGGACTGAAAATAACGCCACCTCCCTTTCTCGAGCCCTACCCAGGCAGGTCTCGTTTTTCTCGTTATTAAATACCGTGACACGGGACCTCTATACATCTTTCGGTTGCTCCGCAAATTCAACTCGGCCGGGGCGGAAACTGCCACGCGAAACCCAACTGTTTTTTTTTATTTTCTTTCAAAACCGCGGAAGTTCCGATGTAAAATAGAAATTTGTGTTTGCTGGTGGGTGGCGGCGGATTCCGACTCCTCGGTTACGTTTTGTCAGTAGCCTACCTGTTTTGAAAATCATTCGCGGAAATCTTTCGAATAAACTTACCCAACCTGTATTCATTGACACCTCCATCTCATATTTTAGCTTTTATGGTTCTTTGTAATTTTTCCAGGACATTGTGAACCATCCACTCGCCCGACTTGAATCCCCTCTAAAAGCTCTCGGTAGCTGCCGGAAACTTACCCCAGAGTGGGCGCCACTGTGTTTTGTTCGCTAATGTTCGCTCCGGTTGGGTCTTGTTTTTCGGAAATTTTACAACTACTATACTTCTAAAGTTTATGAATGAAATTCTTTGATTCGAAACAAGCCAACCCGCGAGTGAAATTCGTTGTATAAATGAAAATGGTAATTTGTGAATTTTGTTTTACAGTGCCCCCGCAGAAGTTAGATATTTTGGATGATAAGGGCGTCGAGGCTCGCAACCATCACATCGGCCCGTATAAAGAGAACGCGACCGTATTCGTGACGTGCTTGGCTTCTGGAGGTACGTATATTCTTGTTCTGTTTATGTTAACGGCGGGGGGGGGGGGGGGGTACGTTAGCCATTCTTGAAAAATGACTGGACTCGAAACTCGAAAAAGTATTCCTCGAGTTTATTCGTGCGGGTGCTGCTGTAAGTGAGCTACTGCCCTCATATTCCTTTGCATCGCATCGTGTTGAACATGAAAAAGAAAAACGGATTAACTCGAATTTCAATGAAATTAATTATCTCGGTTTTTGGACGGCCAGTTTCTTCGGGAAAATTGGATACGTAGATTATACTGGGGTTTGTTTCCGATGGCGGAAAATGGAGAAAAATTAAGTTCCAGGGCGAAGCAGCTACTTGGATTTTAAGTTAAAATATCGTAGAACGAAAAGAAAACTCGGCTACCAGAGAACGTAAAGTAGAACTTTGGAATGCTGAATGGAACCTGAAGTATTTAGTCGAAAATTCATCGCTATTAACATTAGCGAGTTTGGAGAAATTGTCGATATGATTGAACATTCCAAAGGACTGGACTAATTAGTGGCATTTTAGTACAGCAGATTTACGGGACATTACTATAGCGCATTAGAGTTGCACGATTTTTCCCAATTTTTGGTCTCCCAAAAATATGATATTTTCTGGAGTAATAACTCAGTAGCTATAATTTTTTGAGAAAGGAAAAATTCTAAAGTAGTGGGCAAAGGGTTTGAAGTATAACACAGGATTTTCTACATGGAAAGTTACAGTGTTTCTTTAAAAACATCTTACAAGTAGAGTTTCTCAAAGAAAAAAGTGATTTGACCGCAAAAATTTTGTTTTCTTAATATAAAAAACATTCAAGAGAAAATGTTTGTTTTTTTTTGGTGGGGGGAGGGGGACAAAAAAACGAATCGTGTGTGAAAATAGGGCTGCTGGGAATCTACTTATGAAATATTCTTTGCTCGGATAGATGTCACGTGATTATCCTATGGTTTTCGGATTCAATGAACCCATTTTGGAAATATTTTTAGACGCACCCCCTTCTCCAAAGAATCCATCGTAGTCAATGCATAAAAATTTGAATACTACGTGTAACTTTTACGAACTGTCAGAACGCTAGACAGACAATCAGAATTGAAACTGTCATCTTGCTCGCCAGCTGTCTTCGGAAGCCCCTAGCCTCCTCCTTTTCCGCCATCCATGCAGAATTATTTCAGAAACGAAGTCAGTAACCAAACAAGTACATAACTTAAAAGTCAAATTGAAGATACGATTGTGTAATTAATCGTTATTAGGTCCAACATTTGAATTATTTGTGACTCCATAATCGAACATCGAGATAAGTCTTTCAAATGTCTTATTGGCCATATACAGTCCTTCTGTTGTCTTTGACTGTTGTTAATACGGACGACTGCCCTAACCTGAAGAGTCTTGGAGTCGTATCGGAATCTACTATAGTTTTGAGATGAGTTGAGAAAATATAAGGTTTCTGGTTCAAAGCGTGCTGCACAGTCCTCTCACATGATATCACTGTGGATGTCTCGCGTACCTGAGTTTCCCTGCAGAGTCTGGGGTATGCAATTCGTGTACATTATTCGATCTAATTCTCTTGTATGGTGGGTATCGTGTCTGGAACTGGATGTAGAATAGAAATTGGACCTTTTGAGAAGAGTGGGGTGAGTGGCCACCAAGATGTAATGCAGAATGTCTCAATGCATATGATTCTCCTTCAATAGGGTATGTAGGCAACGCATCCTGATAACGTGTAGATATATTATATGGACATGTCGTAAGGCAAAATTCAACTTCGCGAATTCCGAAGGCTTCTTTCACGCCATCCAACTGACGTCATATAGTAGTCTGTCTGACCACTTTCGTCTAAACGAAGAATTATTTCGAAAACGATATTGCACCTGCCCTCAAAACTACCGGTCGCACAGACATTTAAAAATTCCGTCGATCATATTTCGTTACGCTGATTAACGGCATCACGCCTTTTTCATCTCAAAAACTACTGGTCATTCCAGCACTATGAAAAATACATGACAACCAATTACCAAATTAGTAGCTTCAAAACAACAAGACACGGAAATCTCCTCTACTCCCCCGACGATCTATCATCGTGGTCCTCAGACTGCCGCATATGGTCATACCACGTACAAGAATCAGCTCATCTGGGAGACCCCCGCCCTATCTCGAGGGCAATGGCGGATCTAGGGGGGGTGTTTTGGGGTTCGGACACCCCCCTTCGGGCCGAAGAAGAAAAGAAAGACCATCGCGAAAGCACATTATATAAAAATGTAGTGAATGTGTCCACCTGCAGTGCTGTAGTCCTGTGTGGACTTCAAAATATATCGAAACTTGTCTTCAAAAACTATTTAAAATGACATACAGCTCGGTTTTATAGAGGGCGGAGGTGGAAAAATTTTTATTTTCAAAACACCCCCCTGGGAAAATTTCTAGATTCGCCACTGCTCGAGGGGGCCGTACCAGGATCAAAACTCAGACTGTATAATCTCATCGCGATCATCGAGAACGAGTCTTCCACTTTTTCAACCGTTCGATAACGTAAAATTAAAGTTTTATCTAAATTGCTAATAAAGTATCCCAATTAATCCGAATCGGCTAAGTCATATAGCCGAGAATCTCTAATTAGGGGCTTGATGCCAGTCAGCCCCCTGGACCCACGCTGTGGACCCTTCTGGTTATCGTCAATCTACTACACCAACAGCAGAAACCCGAGAGGCTATCCAACCTCACGACAGGTCATTTGAATAAATTATCGTCTTTTTCTGGCGCCATATCCGATGCCGGACGTTAGCGGTCGCGGTTACGCACGACTCTCCTGGGCAGGTTAGTCGGGGTAGTTTGCCGTTGCCTTCCCTAAGTGTTTGTTGTGTTAGAATTTTCCTTCTCATTGCAGAAGAGTATGTAGCCGCAGTTCACTTACTAACCACGTGTTTCACAACGTTGAGTAAGCTGTCTACGACGTGCACACGCACAGTACCAATCTTTCTGATCTGGTGGCGACACGCTCGGCGATTGTAATGCCTTGTTCGTGCGGACTGGCTGGGGTTACAGGACGCGCTATGTTTCCACTTCGATCGATACTGTAGTCGCTGTGTTTGCTAAGATTTTATTGGGGTGTTTGAATATTACTAGCTTTCCGCGGTTGGTAGGACTCGAACCCGAGACACAAATATTACGAAGCGGGCACGTTACCACTTGGCCACACAGCAACTGAATAAATTATGCGCAGCATTAATGGAACATGTCTTCCTCAACATTGCTGACAGATAGACTGATGGAACTTTTGGTAATAGTAGAAGTTACACACGCATAGCTTCTGAACCTCTAATTTCAGAGAGAAACCAGGCTCGTAGCGCGACCGTCGTCTGTGGCAACTAGTCACATGAAGAGTTGTGTTTTGCACCCTCCAGATTACGTCCCGACTGGTGAGAGCGGCCACGGTCGGGCTATACATATAAACTCGAACGGATGGCCGTTCGAGAGTCACTTCTTGTCGAGTCGACGCTCCGATACAGTCTGCCTTGGTATACTCCGCTGCGTGCTGCATCCAGGTGTCTGGTGCACCGTTAAGGATGTCCAAATCGAGAACCTTCGATACGCTCCCGTCGCAGCATCCAGGAATCTCCAGGTATTTGGTGCTCCGAGCACGAACCGAAGGGGGTCGTATCCTGCTTCGATATACTCTATGTGCTGCATCCAGAAGTCCGGTGCACACTGGGAATCTCTCTTATTCTCCCGTCGTAGCATCCAGGTGTCTGGTGCTCCAGGACAGAACCGTTGCAACGCCTACGACCTTTGATGTAGCAAGGGCAAACTAAGCCTCATCGTAAAGTCGTCCCCGTGCCCCTGTTATTCGTTTGTACATACTACGTTTGGTGAAATTCTAAGTACTGTTGTTCGTGTAGATACTAAGTTAATGGTGTGGTGGGACGTATGGCGATGCACGCATGCCAAAGTGGCCCCTATGACACCGCACCCCGTCCTTGGAAACTACCCTTTCGAGTATCACATCAGTGACCGGAGGGACGTACATACTAAGTTAAGTGGAAGTCTTAATATCGTTTACGACTTCAACCCGTGCGTTATCACTCTTCCGGCGCTGACGAATCTCACACCTCAGCTTCAATGTCTTACAACCTCCGCTCGAGGAAATCAGACGTAACATTAGGAAGTTTGCCTGACGCAACAACTGCAACCTCCCACAGCGTAACAATGGCCTCTGCGCAAACTTCCCCCGGTATAACATAGGAAACAATTACAACGATAACAATAACTGAAAAAATTTGAATTAACAGGGGAATGAAGTCAGTGAGTATGTTTGAAGGGAACGAAGGAGAAAATCGCTCATCACGAAAGAATCGCTGAATTCAGAGATTAACCGTCATGGAAAATTGAAGAGATATCAAAATTTTTGTGCATAGTTTTAAATTAAAATCGATTCTGTAAGTACCTTGTTATTCCGAAAGTGGTATTTTTTTCAGTAGTTACCGTAACTGTCTTCCATTATTACTAAAACGTTTTACCATTCTATCTATTAGCAATGCTGAGAGAAAATTTCCCATGAGCACTAAATATTACATCTTGATATTCCCATTCTTTGCCCCTTCGAGTGTACGAGTAGGCACGCATATTAACAGGGTGTCAGGATGAGTTTGGAATCACGTACCTTGGAACACCCTAAGACGGTTGGACAAAAGAACGGACACTGCCCTTGATATGGCTGTATTGGACTAACGTAGGAGATATTAAAAATATCTTAAATTTGTCCTTGATTTTTCTCAGTATTAGAGTGTTTACTGGCAAGTAAGACTTTCAAAACGAGTAAATAGCAAGCATCAAACTGAAGTTAGTAACTGAGCAAAAAATTTGAAAATTTCTAATTGCAAAAAAGCTAGTGTCAAAAAGAAATTTTGATGTTGAGATAAAGAAGCTCTATTATCATGTAGCATTTTTGTGGCGTCAGTTTGGTCTAATCTGGTTGTGCCTCAGTCTTTCAAACGTGAGCTCCACTGACTTCGAAAACTTTTGGAAACTTAGTTGCGCGAATGTTTTCTGCTCATACATCTGGTACCATTTGAATAACTGGCCGCAGAAAACTGAAAAAATAACACGCGCTATCATGTGTGTGTGTGTTAATGTATGTGTCTACTGAAAAATAATGCTACAGTACACTATTGAAAACACAAATGCTGAGTATGCCTGTAATTGCTGTGAGATGTTAATTTCCAGGGTGATGGAACTGAGGGGCTTCTTCTGGTGCCCCTTTTCACGCACGTGGACAATTTCATTGGGATAGGGCAGCCAAACAGCAACTTCTTTCCAGTTTCAGTAAACATCCTAAATAGGGCATTCTTGTACGTTAGAAACCTAAAATGCTTGAATTTTGGTTTAAGATACTTGCACAAGCAGCCAACTCTGTCCTAAATTCTGACTTGCACTCCGCCTCATTCCTTCCAATTATAAACACAAAGGGGTTCGATGAGGTGACTCTATAATTAAAACTGATCTCTTGGCCGCTTAGATTCCGCGTGTAAAAATCCGGCGTTTATCTTAAAGTCACACCATTTCTCATCGTCAGCTGTATTTAGACGATCTGGGCTCAGCGTCAGCGGAGTTACAGTTCCAAAGAGGCTGTTGAAAGAAATATTCTAAAAATGATGAACTCGCAATGGCTGCAAGGTGAGTGCACCCTCGTCAAGAATTCGCACCCTCGTTTCTGCGCGTTTCCGACGCATTCCACCGGCTCATTATTCTGCCGTGGCCGGCCTATTAGTCCTCCGTTACGAGCCCAACTACACGTTCGCCTTTAATCACGATAATGCAACCACTTAAACGAGGGAGCACCGAAGTGTGGCGGAGCGGGCGTCAAGGCAGGCGGCTGTGTTGGCTCTAACAAGCCATACATTATCGCCGTTGAGCCGCCGGGGCGCAGGCGGTTCGCGAATTCTGATCGAACTGGCGTTTTCAATTTTTCTTCTTTTTTCCCCCCGAAGCTCCAAAATGCTAAAAGCATCCGGCTTCAGAGAACGGTATTACAATCGGTACCGAGTACAGCGAACACGTTCGTTCCTTTGTACGGGCAAGCACGCGGGCACCGCGTCGCCCGTCGCTGCGGAGAGATTAAAACAATTCGCCGACTGCCATGTACGAGACACGGCGATCATAATTCATATAGCGAGCGGATTTCGAAAATATGGACTCGGCGTCGCGGCGCGGACTCGGCGGTGGCGGCGGCCTCAGTGGCCGCAACCGTGGCCGCCCGGCATCGTCAGTCTGGGAGATTTTTGCGGCGTCGGCATCGCGGCAACGGCGACGGTAACGCCGGCGGATAAATGGTCGACGCTAATTTAACTAATTGCGGGGGCGCTTCGCCGACGGCGACGCGGCATACCGCGCGTGATTTATCGTCAACCGTTTAACGATACCGCAGCGACACTTTGTACGTATAAAAGGCCTACAACGCCGCATTAAATCCGGATCGGCCGAGGCGAACGATTAAAACTTTTAATCGCGGCCATCTCAGCCGATGGGCTGCCGGATCCGGCGTTAAAATGCAACGTTATGCTGCCGTATGCTGGGCCCTGCTTCGTACTTCGCCGATCGACGTGTTCGATTTCCGAAAATGAGAAGAGCACGAAATTATACCCCCCGGCCCGTCGACGTTGTAGTCGCGAGCTTAGAAATCATGACTGACAAATTGTTGACGCAAAGACGCACGGTGGAATTTGGAAGTGACATGCCTCAACAGTCCTGTGTTGAACTTCAACTCTGACGCGCTATCTGTAAATATTTCTTGTTTCAAAAATCTTGTGTTGGTTTGTCTCTAATCTCTGCACCAGAAGGAACAATGTACCGTTCGGTACTTCTCGAAATTCAAAAATGAGTGGTGGCTTATGCTCCATTGTTCCTAATACTTTGTTGGACAAATGAAAAATTGCTATTATCCTATCTCTAGTATAACAGAGGAAATTGCAGTGTCAGCAGTGGTGTAGGCGGGGGAGGGGATCTGGATATCTCCACTCTTGCAATTTTGTCAAATAGTGGTCTTTTTAATTTTAGCACTCCCTTCTAACACCCTCCCTCCCTCCTGAACACTAGACTGGCTATGCCACTGAGTGTCGTACTCTGGTCCTTGTCCTCATAAATGCGAGCATTAGCTGTAAAAGGTGAAGGTGAAATTGGAAAATGATGACGTTGCGAATGTGCCCCCTGTATGGTGTGCTCCTGTGCGTTTCATGTATTTCCCTATCTAAGCTTGTAGTTGATATAGTCCCGGGTTAAGATTAAGGCAGCTTACGAGCACGAGGGCCTACCAGTCGCCTTGCCGCAAATTTTTTCATATTTGTTCAGTAGGTTCTTAGTGACAGTATCCTGTCTGGCTGGTAGCGTATGCTTACATGCTGAAAGCAAAAATGCTCAAAATTCAGCTGACCCTCGAAATCGGCCGCTCCAGGCCGGTGCTTGTTGTGCGTGTAGGTAAACCCGGGGCTAAGCTGATATTTACAGAAGCCATTACAAAAAAAAAATATCCTTTTGAATAACCCAACGGGTATTTTCCTCTTGACCTTACCGGCCAATCGATCCTGTAAGTAGAGACTAGAGAACACGTTAGTTCCGATAAGTTATGATTGTGTAGAACTTTTAGGAAGGCGACAGTTTCTGTGGTCTGTGAGGAGGAGAATGGAAGGCCAGAACATCTCAAATTCTTCAGGTGCCCAAGACAACTTTTTTGCTTTCATATTTGCTCCCGAGTATTCTTAGTATAAAATGAAGAAACACGTATTTTTTTTTCTTTTCTTTGTAAATTCATTTTTTCTCCTCATGTCAATATTTTTTTCAGATATGCGGATTTAAAAAAAATTCGCGTAATCTTTCCGATTTAAAGTGTTCGCAGAATGATTAGGTCGTACATTGAGGGGGGCCATAGGACCAGAAAGCTTGGAAATTCTCCGGTTTACACACAGGTCTGAATTTCTTTGCGCAGTTATCCATATAAGATGAAAATTTTCTGCGTCGCATTTTCACTTTAAAACTTTGGCAGAATGATTACGTCATACTAGGAAGGGCCCATGGGACCAAAAATCTTTGAAATTCTCTGATTTTTGCACGGGCCTGAATTTCTAGCCTGCGCAGTTACAAGCCAAAGATGAGAATTTTCTAAAAACATTCAATTCGCTTTACCTTTTTGCTATGAACTGTCATTTTCCTTACCCTGATCTGGATAAGGTGTATCTCCACCCATACACATTCAATTTTATTTCAGAATCCCCTTTCTTTCTTTTCATTAGTGTAGTATTCATCTGCTCTCATCGACGTCGAGGAGGGAGGGGGCGGATTCCCCCGTCCTTGGGATTTTTTGTGCCCGAATTATTCGTCGTCTGATCTTGTTTGGATCTTCAAGAGCTAAATCGTAATTTCTGACGAGGGCCAATTTTTTTTTCTTTCTTTTAATTTGTAAGCAATTGAGTTCTTTTTTGGAATCTGATCATAAAATTTCGATTAAAGGACCCCAAAGTTAATCATTTTGCATCAAGTGAAATATTCCAAAAATTTTCAACTGATATACGATAAATTATAAATTTTTTCTTGATTTCTTTATCGAAAAATTAATTTTGAAACATTTTTGTTTTCAGTTCGCCAATTAGCAAAAATTCTTTATTCCAAAGCTATAATTTTTTTAATGAAATCTCAAAATGTTTTTTTTTTCTATCTCTGTTTTAATACATTTAACGCAATTATAATGATTTTTAGTTGGAAGTGAAAACAATGGAACGTGAATTCTTTACAAAACTATGTTTTTAAAAAGAAAATACGACTTTTATTTACTTAAAATACATGTAATTTTAAAGAGAGAATACACTTTTGTTTTATAATAGTCTATTCACGATTGCAAATTCTGGCCCAATAACGTAAACAGGACATTCTCCTGGGAAGGAGGAGGATAGTCCAAAATTTTAATGGCAGACCTACTACATCTCAACCAAAATTTCGGCTTAACAAGTAGAAGAAAGGTAGTCGGGGTCCAAAATTTTCCCAAGAGTTGACAAACCAAAAAGGATTTCGAGTTTAAAATATTATCTGTTTTCTTTTTCGCGTAGGTGATGTATCACTATATACCCCCCCCCCCTTATTTATGCCACTATTCTGTATACTTATGGGCGGGATTATGTTCATACATTTTATTTTTCTTAACATGAGTAGTCCCGATTTCTTTATTCCACTTCTCGTTTCCACTCTCGCTTTTCTCTGTGGAATTTTTGAAGTTCATCCATCTTGATGAGGTACAAATTAACTCCTGTGTATGCCTAAATCTTTTGGACATGAATTTTTCTTTATTTTTTATGCTTGCTATACAGTCGAAGAAATGAAGGAAACAAGACGTACACTGCATTTGAAATGATCACGATATCGACTGAGTCTCAAGCCATTTCAACAGTCGTTCCCAGTTTGAAAAGCTGAAGAATTCCACAATTGATGATAGTAAATAGATGTTCTCTGTCACTGGTCACAGTAAGAAGCATGCAGGTGGGCCTGAGGATTCGTGAAACACACTATGCTACCGCATTCAAACCTTTTGAAGAAACCAACAAAAAGCATCCAAGATATGAAAAACTTGGTCCAGACGTTTGGTGGAGCGTATCTGGCGATGCACATTTGCCGAAGTGGCTCCCCAGACACCGCACCCCTGGCCTCGTAATCTACCCTCTCGAGTATCGTGTCGGTGATCAGAGGAGAAAACTTTGTCCTGAAGGTTAAAAAGTGTATTACATTCGACTCTAATTTACGCCTCACCATAACGGATAAACTTTGAAAATTCAGCAAGAAAAAACAGCAAGAGTGGAAAATGGCAGAGGGGATCAGAGGAATCCGGACCACTCATGCTTGGAGAAAGGAAACGTGTGAGCAGAATTCCAGCCACTTGTATACTGTCAGAATGTGAGATCATGAATGGGCCACTATTGTATCTTCTTTTACAATTAAATATGGCAAACTACCCCGACTCAACTACTTAGTAAGCCGTGCGACATGATACTGTGATGTCCGAATACAGATGACATTAGAAGGAAACTTGCGTTGTACATTTGATATTTATCACCCAGTCTCTTGTCACATCAAACTCACTGCGACTTTGGTACTTTGTTTTCAGGTTGGCCACCACCCCGCGTTACTTGGTGGAAAGAAAGCTCGTTGTTGCGTAATTTCAGTGAAGTGCTACCGGACGGCTCGGTGCGAAATGTACTGAAACTGGAGCGACTGACCAGGAATCATCTCTATGCCGTCTACTCGTGTCAAGCCAGTAACAATAATTTATCCGGCTTAACGAGTACCGTCACCATAAACATGACGTGTAAGTGCTTATTGTTTGACACATTTTATTGCTCAATATGAGATTTATGATCAGTCGGTAAAATATCGCCGGTACGGTGGTTAGGCATAACACGTTCGGAACCGTGGGCGACGGTTTCGTGTCTGTATTTTGAAAGTGATATAGATGTTTGAAGATGCGATGAGCATCTCGCCTGTCTCAGAGTGAGTCACTCGACAATCCACACCGAGCTATGTTCTTGACAGGATCGTGTAGAGTGTGTTCTCTCACGACTTGCTCCAGTCCAGGCTTCTCAATTCCTTGGAGCTGGACTTACATATCCAGTAGTATACGTAGATTTATGTCGATTATCTCGTGTGGTTTTAGTGTCACCGCAGTCGGTAAAACTAGAGGGTGCTGATAAGCCAATGTCGGCGGGACGTACCTACGAAATCAGCTGTCACGTGTACGGAGCTAATCCATCACCGGTCATTAAATGGACAAGAGGAAACGACAAACTAAAAAATTACGAAAAGTCTGTAAGTCGCTTCCGCTTTCAGTACGCGGTTCGCGGGGTCCCTTCGACGAGCCGCGACCTCACGATGTCACGACTGTCCCGCACGGTCGTTAAATTCGATCAGTGGGTGCGGGCCATGGTTTTCTGCCGGCGCCGATACGTTTCGATGGCGCAGGGTGACCAGCGAGACGTGGATGTGGCGAAGCCACAAAGCTTTCTAAGAGCTCCGGCTTGTCGCAAAATTTTCTGTCTAAACTGTTAAAATTACAAATGCGAAGAAAATTACGCTAGTCGAGTGCACCGAGGCCCGAAGGACGCGGTAGTTTGCATAAATCTGTCGTTCGTTACGCCTGCGACTTCACTTCGCTCGATTGCCTCTATAGCGTGTAGAGCTTATACAATTTTTTTTTCGTGATTTATGAGTCGGCGTGTCGATGGCACTAGTTTTATAATTACGGCTCTCTCTGGCTCCACAAATCGATTTATTGTAATTCGTTTTTGCAGGATAGTAACGACGGCAATTTGACGATTAGTCGACTGACCTTCACTCCGGATCAGCAGGACGACGGCAAAACTCTGTCGTGTCACGTGGACACGCCCGCCTCCGCACCGGGACAGTTTTCTGATTCGCGTAAGCTGACTGTCACATGTGAGTTGTGTTTTTGGAATTCTTTCGCTAATGACCGTACTTTCTGCGAGTGGAGTGGTTTTCTTAATCAGTATTATTTGTCGTTGAAGTTTGGCAGTCGTGGTTGAGGACCCTTACTTGAGTTCTTTATTCTGGTACACAGGTAAACTTCCTGCTATGTACCGAAAATACGCCTCGTAAACTACGATTTGTAGGTGATCGAATTAGATGGAAAAATTGCTATCTAGACTATTAATTAGTCGCAATTTTGCTGCACTGGAGTAGAATTAATTTCAAATTAGTTAAAATAAGTATGTCTCAAATCAGTAATTCTAGAATGAAATTTATGATCTGCAGCTGTTTCCTAACTGGATCACCCCCCCCCCATTTTCATTTTGTATCTGATTGTCCTTAGAAGTTGATTCAAAGACTTTTGAAGTGTACAAAACAGTATTGTATAGGTATGCACTTGCTGTCTTTAACTCTTAGTTCCCTTTCCTCTTCTTAGTATCACAATTTTGAGAACAGTTGAATTGATATCAAAGCCGAACTCGGGTGGCTGTGTAAAACGTGAGGAATAATATCTCATGTTGTACTGGTTGACTTTTTTAATTTCAGTTTTCCTTGAAGTGCTACAATTTTGAAAAATGTATAATCAATTAACGTGTTATAAAAAATGAACTCAAGAGCCTATAAGACCTAAGAGGTGATACCCAAGTTGCGTTTATAGACTTTTTCTAATTCTTACCCCTTCTCTCTCCTACTCGTTAATGTCACCATTTTTAAAACACAGTTCATAGGATATTAGTAGAGACCAGATTCTTCGGCATTAAGAAATAGGAAATTCGGCAGCAACATCTGCAGAATTCGGCATTAAAAAAAATTCTTTCTTTCCATAAAATAAGCTGATAATTCCAGATGTTTAATTAAAATCACAAAAGATTGTGATTGTATATAATGACAAGATGTTTTCGTAAATTTTGCTGAATGAATTGATGGCCCCTGTCACTTAATATTAATTTGTAAACTGAGAATGAACGCTCTAAATCAACAGATATTAGCTGAGCAAAATTGTATGCAGACAGCACCTGTGGATCACGAGAATCCGTGCTGAGCACTTGGTAAGAAGTGTCACTGAAAGAAATACTCAATTCTCGAAGTAACGCGAACCCTTCATCTTTTGAAAAAACTTGTTCTAATTTTTGTTGAAGTATAGGTATCTTTGAGCCCCTGGAATGATCTGAATTTTTCGACGCACTTCTTCTATGATTTCGATTTGACCGTGTAAAGACAAACCTGGTGTTGACAAAATAGCATATTTCGGCATTTTTCGGCACGTAAGGCCACTTTTGGCATTTAACCCATTTTCGGCGTTTTTCGGCAATATAAAAAAATTTTCCTAGCCCCCTACCGATGATTTGTGCTTATTTCTCAAAATAACTCGTCTGCCTATCAAGGAAATGACGTGTCAAATGCCGAGGAATCCGGTCTCTAGATATTAGTAACGAAGTCAGCGGCCATATAAAGTCTCTTTCTTTAATACTTGTATGGTACTTGTTGACCCCCAGCACGTATTCAGCACTCCCTCTCCGCCTGTCGACGTTATAATTTTGAAAACACTTAAATTAGTGTCCAAAATGAACTCAAAGGCCTGTGGAATGTACAAAATTAAGCGCAGTAACTAGTTGAGTTCTTCAAATTTCTGCCCCTACGTCCATCACTAGGCCTCACAGTTTTGAAAATATAATCAAACTGGTATCAAAAATGAACTCTAGGACCTGTGAAAACTAAAAAATGATATCCATAGTGCGCGTATCGACCTCGTCAATTTTTATCCTTCCCCCGCCCCTACACCTCATAATTGCATCATTGAGAATTGGATAGTATGAACTCCTAGAATTGTGTAAGTTCGTTCTCCGGGCCTGTATTAATGTGTAGCCATAAGAGGTGTTCGTCTTGATTCACCTATGTTGCCGCACCTATCACCGTTGAAGGAAAATGGCAAAAGAAATTTTGTGTTGTACTTTTTATTGACATTTCCACCGTATCTCCTTGGAAAAATTGAAATTTTTAGCATGTTTACGTCCTGGGTAAGAGAGCAGAAGTCAATTTTGTCCGGGGAACTTTTTGGAATTTATTAGGGAACCATATTCCAAACACATTCTCGGAAAATTCTTGGATGTCAGCATTTTTTCCATTTTGCAGTCTACTTCGACTGAACTATTGAGGAGAGAATCCTCCAATTTTTCGAGACTGTTATGGTGAAGCATTTATTGAAATTTGGTAGGACGATACAATTGCGAAATGGTCGCTAATATTGAACCTCTGTGGAGGGGGGGGGGTTATTTATGTTGTTCTTTGAATCTGTGTTGGGTAATTTCATTTTTTTAAAATTGTCATCGCAGTCGTTCTCTACTGTAATACACCATTAGGTAGTTGGGGAGAGTTTTGTTGGTTCCCTGCGAACCAACAGAGGATGGAGAGTTTACTTGCGTGTCTTAGGGTCTATAGAACTTATATTATGAAAAATGAAAAAAACTCTTATTTCCTTTAGGCTAACCTCTGAATTTGTGTATTCGGTCACAAAGCTCTCATATAAAAAATTTCAGCGCAGTCAGATGGTATTTACTCGTTCCAGCTCGAGCTTGAAGATCTGAGAACCCGTGCTCGAGTGCGCCCGAAAACGCGGTGAGCATCGCGGTCGTCTCGCGTAGTTGCTAGACAAATATACGCAGTCGATTTTTCGGATCTTTTATCAATATTACATGCCGTTATTCATGTACTAATGTTTGTAAAGATCAGTGCTTTCCCACAAACTCCGTGAAATTCGATTCCCCTTGTACCCTTAACCTCCAACTACCAGTTCGCCAGATTATAATATATGAAAAATTGCTGAATAGGCGATTTTGATATTTCATTGTGGTAAACTGTGCGATCTTTTTGATTTTTTTTTTTTTGGGGGGGGGGATTTTTTGGCCATGGTGGGCGTTTTTAGAGATTTTCAGATAAAATTTGAAACTGGCGCTTTTCATTGAAAAAATCTGGCAACACAGCTGACTGCAAGATTCTCTTGAACTTCTCACGATTCCATTGCTAAACGTTGAATGCATTCGTCTACTTGTGCATTGTGAAATTCAGCGATATCTATTTTTTGAGAATTTTATTCGTAATGACAAATCGTTTGTGTAAGCAAATTGTTTTAGCTGGAGCAGCAAAACGCGAAAAACTTAGTTCGAAGTTACCTGCCACCAATGCCGGAGCATTAAAAAAAGGGATAAAATATTTGGCCGGCCAAAAAAGAACGTTCCAAGGACAGACCCCTGCACGTCGCAATAGTCTGTATCAGCGACTATTTTGATAAAACCCCACGTCGAATGAAGCGCGGCAAAAAATGCGATGCGAGCGACAATTGATACATTTTTACACTACTTGAAATGCGTACACGAATACATCGTACCTGCTCATTCAACATTGTATTGGACCTGGTGAAAATTATTCAACTAAATCCATCGTCAAAATTCATTCTCACTCAATATTTGACCTAGGATACTCCCCCCCCCCCACTTGTATAACCACATTTTTGATTGTATCTACAAAATGGAGGGTCAGCGGTAGATTTAGACAATGAGTTTGAACTCTGCGAGAAAAACTGATAAAGAATGGGTGGTTATCTCAATTTTTTTGATTTTCAAAAATTTTGAAAATTTTTCCATACTCTTACACATTGGGAATTTGGAGCCCAAATGCGAGTCGGATTGAAAATCTGACTCAATTTTCGATTTCAGTAGGTAATCCAAAATATTCATTTGAGTGGTCCTTATTTGATCTGTGTTTTAAAAAATTTCATGTTTCCGACCAGACCGACCCCCGATGGGTTTCCCACGTTAAAAATTGTTTTCGTAATATTTAAGCACTGGGCCAGAAGAGAAAAGAGGCCCACCAGCGTACTCAAAGATGACCTTACTGGTACAGTAATGTTTTTCACCTCATTATTTATAATATTATGTACCTGTTTAAAGGACTATTTAGACCGCGCCGATACGGCCTCAATATAATTTCTGCGGCTTTCGATATTTTTACCTGGCGTTCAACCCATTTTTTTCCGGTCAAAAATTTTTTGGGCGGGATCCGACTTGAACGTCGTGCGTACTTCATTCCAAGCGTTCTTTGTTGCTATTTCGTCGTTCAAACAACTTTTTCTGGCGGGCGGTTATTTCCCACCCTTGAAAAAAAACAAAAAAAAAACAAGAATTTCTTCTTAGTGTTTTTATATTCATGTTCGCCACCATCTGTGTTTTCTTTACATTTTTATTGAAAATGTACCAATTTTAAGCTTACATTTGGTATTTAAGTCACTAGCGAACGATAACATAAACTATTATTTTAATAAGAGAAGATGCATCTCCTTGGAGGATAATTGAGCGAATCCAGTGGCTTGGAATAACGATTCTGTCATTTCCATATGGAGCCCGATGATTCCTCACACAGCTACGCGGAACGATGCGCGTCGCTTACCGCGTTGCGCTCGGGCGCGCTCGAGCATATGTTTTCAGATCTTGAAGCTCAAGTCGGCGCTGGTTAATAGTATCCGATTAAGCTGAAATTTGGTGTATGGGAGTTTTTGATCAAACGCAACAAATCAGGAGGCTTTCCCAGCCAGAAAACATCCTCGAAAATTAGGATATAAGAGCCACTCTAGCTGTGTTTTTTTTTTTAATGTTTTTTGTAATCGACCTTGATATTAGATGTTGCCATCATTGTTGCCTTTTCTCGACATTCTGCGATCGCCTAAAATCACCCGAGTAAGGTTTTGTTACAGTTATTCCATTCAAATTCGGTAAATGTATTTACCCATATACATGTGTATAATTTACAATAATAGTTTACAATAATATAATGCGACAGCGTGTACGCAGTGCACGAACAGCCACAACCAAACGTCGGTACAAGTGTGTAATTCGAAAAGTTTTCCATTGTCAAATACCGCGTGCCAGTCGTACTCTGCTCGTCTACTTCCTTGTAACCCAAGCTGCGGGACGCGCGCGAGGAACACGAATTTCGTCGACTCGTGTGCGAAACCGTTCTCGTTGTTTTATACAAATTTGAACGACGACAGAAACGGCGTGTTACTGGTGTAACAATAATTTGTAAACTTTGAAATAATCGCAGTCGTTTCCGCGGGTATCCGGACCCATGCTGGTGTCGAGCTGCGAAACTAATTTCATAAATCATAATTTGCGCCCGGAGACAGCGATAACAATACGTTCTCGACACTGCGCATTGGATAGGCCCTGCTCGTGTTCGGATGGCAGCCTGTGGTTGAGACGACAAGCTTCCTAAGGAAGTATTATGTAGAACTCGGAATCGGAGTAATGTGTGACAGAAATTGCTCGTACTCTTGTGTACTCCGTTTACGTGTTACGTGGACGGATGTGTCGAAAACTGAAGCGCCCTTTTGGGATCTCATAAATTTACCTCCTCGTAAATTTGTGCGAGAAGCATGTCCATGTCGGCGGGCGATTGGAAACGAACTCTTTGGCTCGCTTGCATCGAGTTTTTTTATGCAGGCGGGCACCGGCAACCATTCAAAACAATAACGCATTGTACCTATGAATGAAAGGGGCTGACGGGTGGGGATATAACACGCGAATTTCGGTTTTAAAAGGTCGAAATGATTCTGGTGACGACGTTTATTACGCGAACAAATTGCGAGATATAAAAAACCGAGCCGCCTTATTGCAACATTCGCGAATAGGCCGTCCGTGTTCGGGCGGAACGATGTGGAGCGACGTTTCGAAAGCAAACCGAAATATATACGCTTGATTCTCTTATCTGATTTACGAAAAATGAAAAAATACTACCCCTTTTTTCCACTTTTTTCATTTTATTTTGTTGCGTACTTTTATTTACGCCGTTCGTCGACGGTAACGCTAATTGGTGCTACTTGGTCGCATTTGCGCGCTGTTGCAGATAAGCCACTCGCCACCGTCGTATTGGGCAAGAAATTGAACGCTAGCGATATTGTCGAAGGAGTTGATGTGTACTTTGAGTGCAATGTGAAGTCAAATTCGCCTGTGCAGAAAGTGACGTGGAAACAGGATGTAAGTATTAGCACAGCTCTGCACCATAGATGATAGAGCCGTCGGGAGAAAATCCGAACTCGGAGAGAGCACGTGGGGAAAATATTCTCCCGAGCCTTCCTCGGATATCACGATTTTGTGCTCGAAAACCCAAAGGAAGATCAGACAATGTAAAAAAGAAGATCGATCTATGAAAAGTCCGGGCTCGGAATCCCCTCCCCGCCTCCCAGTTTCATCAGGCTTGACCGTAAACCACATAAAGTCGAAGGTATTTCAGCCTTGCCTCGCTCTATGTTAGCTTCCTGGTTCAGAAAATTGATCATTGCTCTATCCACATTGTGTCTTGTGTAAAGTTCGAGTACCTACGAAATTGTTCCTTTTAGCGGACTTTCCAAACGCAGTCCCGGTAATTATTCGAAAATAGAGGTATTTTTTAAACATTGCCGATATTAGAGGACTAGGTAAAATTATTGGGTGGGGGTAGCACGTGCCCCCTCGTGCCCCTCCCCCCGACGCTACGCCACTGGTCTTCGGGCATGATTAGAAAAATAGGAATCGACGTAATCCCATAGCGTGGCCACTCTTCGGGTGGGGGGGGGGTGATAATTTTAGCCTCTACATTTCAGTAAATAAGCAACAATAAAAAAACCTCTTCCCTTTGGTGGTTTTTGTCAATGGTATCACTAAAATTTATCGACCTGATTATCTTTTTTCTTTCATACGGGAGCTTCGCTTGCTACTTAATTCGTTACTAAGTGTCGTCATTTTATTTCCACTCTCATTCTGTCGAGCTTTTCAAGTGTGTTAGATGGAGGTCAGCGTTGACTAGATATAAATACTTAGGTATTTTGTTATAGAATCTGAGTTTTGTTTTTCAAGTTTTTCTTGAATACATTTTGAAGGTTAAAAATAATAATTTGTTCTTAATTCATAGTTGAAATTGGGTTCTGTGGATCTTTTTAAATTTCATTTTCACGTCGATTTATTCTAACTACTCGCTTACTTTAATAGAAAATTTCAAAGTGTTTCATCTCCATAACAAGTGTAACTTACTGGGGGCTGCTCTTACACGAACCCCAATTTACTTAAACCTTATTAGATTAGCTGGACGGCCGGTTTTAACCAGCTTTGCTGTTTTGTGTGGTACCCACACTGGGAAGAAAGAAAATTTTTGTCCATATTTTGGGCATCGAGAATTACGGAGGCAAGTTCCGCGAGTTAGTCAGCGGAACATTGGTTTTTTTACTTTGTGGATTTTTTAAATCATTTGATAGAATTCTGATCTGGAGGAGCATAATTGTTCACTATCTGCATAGAACTAGCTCTGTAGATGAAGATGGTCCTACTTATATTAAATAATTGCTATCTACGATGTATACTAGGTTTATTTAGCTGCCCCTCCTAGTTCTGGAAAAATAAATAAATGAAATGCCTTCCCTTCTCCTTTTTGCTTTTAATTTGTGACAAGTTTCACAATTTCTGAAATATTTTTTATCTCTGTGGTGAAAAATAATTTTAAAAATTGTTCTCTTTGTCTCTCGTTCTGGGATTCATGTTGGAAATGCTATCGTTTTATATTGGAAACTGGTGTGTCTTCAGTGATTTTTAAAATATTAATTTTGAGGAAGAAAATTGAATTAAAAATGTGCCTGTCATGTCCTCCGTCCTCTTCAATGATATAAAGCTCTGAACTTGTAAATATTTTTTAACCCCTCTACTTTAATGATTAAAATGTTTTTGGTGCAACACTTCCTCATCGTGGTATAAATATACCCCAAATGTACTCCTTCCCGTCCTCCCACCCGAGAAGATTTTTATTTAAAAAAATGATGCAACCAACTTTTTTTCTATGAGGAAGCAGTCTGCCAGGATTTGTTCTTTTTTCCTGCCAAAATAAGTTAATTTTTGGTCTCGATAAAATTCTAATCCACAATAGCTTCGTTGTAGAAAAAAATGCAAATAAGTCTCTCCTTCGACATTCTTCCGCTGCACAAGGCTAACGCGCAGACTCTAGAAATATGTTCAAATTTTTCCTTGATCCATAATAATTATCTTCATAGTAAAACTAACAAATTTGTAAATGTGTCATTTTTCCGCCTACTTCCCTCTCATAACAGATGTGTACGCTAACTTAAAATGTTTTCATTTGTTTCTCTTAGAAATTATGTACTTTTTGATTTGATAAATGCTCATTTTGCAAAAGAGGTTCATTTAGTCGCTTTTCACTCCTTCCCCCTCCTTCTTTCCGTACCATAGAATTCAAATTCGAGAAAATGTTTGAATATTTCAATGTTCCTCCCTTTTCGCCGACCTCTTGCCAAGAGGAGAATGCGACATATGCGCTCGGCTATTATAGGAAATCATGATTCTTAGCCGGAGCTCGTTCTCCCCTTCCCATCTCCCAAACTCGTTCCTGAAGCAAAAATAGTATTTCTTTGTAGTATCCGGATGAATGATGTGTTTCATACCCAAACACGTCTACGAAAAAACACAATTTTTTCACTTTTTTCCTTCCCTTAACCTTCTGAAAATTCTAATACTGTCTAGTAACTTCAAAAAAATGTTTCATACGATTTTTAAAAAAAATCGTCGTTGGTCTGAACATATCTTCTTTCTTCTCTGTGTGTTAACAATTTGCCTTCTTCGCCGCCGTCGAAAATGAAAAAATCTCAGAAGAGACCTAAAACAGTTTGTCAGCTCGTTAGACTATGAATGACTGTTGTTAAAGGGAGATACGCTGCATCTAGAAGTCCATTCGAGAGATTAGATTAGGATAAGATTGTGCTTGAACCACAAGGGTCCGAAAAAGCTCGCCGATCAAACTGATATTGACAAAACATACATAAAAGCAATGACGTATGTTGAGAGAATGCAATAGGAGTGGAACTACCCTCCACCTCCAAAGTAGCTTGAAGAAGTGAAGTTAACCATCCGTCACAACTTACAAACAACGAAGGTTAATTAGCGGATTGAAATTTGAATATTAGTTTCAAATTTTAGCTAGATGTTTATAACCTACTTGATATATCCCTTTTAAGGAATTTCCCGCTTATCGGTGATAGTCTTTGTAAAGATCTGTTTAGCTTTAAGGATTGTTGTGAAGAGAAGGGGCTAAATCGAAACCATTAAACCCTAAAATGTTCATGTCGATTTAGAGGGATGCTGAAGAGTGGACTGATCACCTATTCGGTGCTTAAATAGGATCCATCGCGTACTTCAACGTGATGGCCTTAACGTATTTGAAATCTGAATTCTTCGAGATGTAAAGCTCAAGTTCCTATTCTTAAATTAGCTTCCTCTTAGAAGAAATTGCTGTCTCGACTTTTTGAAACTCATTGTTCCGCTCAACACCTAACCAATTACATGTTCCTCTTCCAAAGGGCGTCTTACTGCGGCACAATCAGAGCTCCGGACTGCTGATAACGAATTGGACGCTGGTGCTGCAGAAAGTGTCGCGTCGCCAAAGCGGCCTGTACAGCTGTGTGGCTACCAACCAAGAGGGCGATGGAGAAAGTGGCCCCGAATATTTGGACGTAAAATGTAAGTATATACTCGTGAATGTACGTACATTTCTCGAGATAAATGTACTCGTGCAGTTCAGTTTTTAAAAAAAAATTAATTAATTAAAATACGCTATTAGCTCGGCTTCATCGCATTAGTCGTGTACGAGTTGGTAATCCATAATAAAGAGAAAATTTGAGCCCAGAAAGGAGCGATGCATCTGTGGAAATGAATTTGCATTCGATTTTACGTACCAGTCGGCGCATTAATTCGACGTCGGTTTTTTCCTTTTCCAATTAAAATCGTGCAGACAGAGCTTAGGCGCGCTGAAAAAAGTTAATTATACGCGAAAGTTTGTTTTCTGTTTCGCTAACCGAGTTTAGCTAGTATATCAAAGGGTTTCCATTTTTTTTCTCCTTTTTATTCTTCTTTGTTTCTGGCTCTTCCTGCAGGAAATGTTCTCTCGTCTCCTTTGATTCGGCCTGATATAACGACGTTATTGACGTAATTTTTAATTGCACGTTGCGAGTACCCGATATTGCCGGTGGGTAATTTCATTAATGCCGGCGCCGAATATCGGCTTCAAAGTCTTCGATATAGACGCTTGATTACAGAAGATGTGTATAGGCTATGGAAAGACTTCGATTACGGACGGAGAACGAGTGATTTAGGAGTCAGAATTACGTTTAGTCGTGGTATTATGCACCTCGCATCTGCAGATGGAGTAGAACTGTTCTATGTCTCACAGGTCTTCCCTTCAGAACTTATCAGATGACAGTTGCAATCCGACTGCAGTCGCTGGATTAATTTTTTTCTTTTTCATTCTATCTTGATTTCACCTTGAAAACTGTGTGGGGAGTGGGGGCTTGAATCCGTGAAATAAATAGTTCAATACATGATATTACGCATCTTTCCTAAATAAAGGTACTCCAGCTGTAAAAGAGTAATCGAAATAGTAACAAGAACGAGTTCAGCTACCTTGAAACATTTCATATCTATATTGTTATTACAACTTTTGTAACCCACTTACTCCTCAATGCCGGATTTAGCGCTGCCGGCCCAGTCAGCTAACGTTTTAAGAGACCTTTCAACTTTTAAAGTTGAAAGATAAAAGGTCGCATCAATTTTAATAAGACAATTGTTCCAGGACCTCGTACGTCGAAACAGTTCGGCAAGATGTAGCAAGTGCCCGGAAAAGAAAGTCGGATGATCTAAAAAGCAATCAGACAATGTTGCTAAAGCAGAAAAAAATAGATAACACGATTTTGGCACATCCCCTTTAAAAAAAGTCGGATGATATGTAGCAGATCTGACGATTCTGCTGTGGGTTTCTTGCAGTGGTGGATTTAACAGAGCAGCGGGTGGATATCAACCGACTGTCGCCTTCTCCAAAGAGCTCTTCTAGGCCCTCTCCCCAATAAATATGTTTTAGAGGGGATTTTTTGGAATGAGCAGTCAGCAAATTTCCCCCTGCTACCTTATTGAATCCGTCATTGCTGTTCCCCATTGTAAACAGACAAGGGCTCCAGTTTCAACTCTGGGTCAAACTGATCTGAAAATTAATTCTTCAGTAACCATCAAAACCCAACAAGTATGGGTTGTATCGTATTAAAAAAAATTCTGTTTCAGCTTTCCTCCTACGCCCCCTTCGATTCAGTGGTTATCAAGATTGAATCAAAATGAACTACCGAACATTTGAGCGGTCTTTAAGACCCTTCATTGTAATACCTTTATCATATTATTTACAAACGATTTCGATTTTGATTCTCAATCTTGGTGCTATAATTTTTCAATTTATAAAGCGACCTCGAGTATTCATTTTCCAAATTCCTTCGAACTTTAAGAGCGGCTAGTAATCAAACTTGTCCCTTGACATTAAATTGAATATCTGTACAAAATTTGAGCCCGGTCAGTGATGTTCGTGTACTGTCCTTAGCTACGTGCCCCTTTCTTTAAGAGAAAATACGAAGAGCTTTGACGTTTTTTCTGAATTATAATTGTTTACGGTAGAATGAGGTAAGGAGAGCAATGCAGAGTGAAGTAGGGCCTCTAGAATTATTAGAAATTGAAAACGAAACGTTCTTGGTTGTATTTGTTATGTTTCGATCCTCTCTATTCGAAAAACTCTATTTGACGAAAACAGTGAAGGAAAAACTTTTACCTTCTTTTCCATAAAATCCGAGGGTCATTTTGGAGCCCTTGCTAATGACATTTTCGTGACATGTATAAAAAATGTATTTAGTAAAATTTTTAGGAAGAATCCAGTCTAAAATCATTGTTTTGTATAATATGTGATGATATTTAGAAGCCGTAGCCAACGCGAGGGGAACCCCTTCGCTCCCCTCACAGTTTGTGAAATTATACCTTCAAAGGTAAAAAAATTCTGACGCTCAGTTGGAAGAATTAGGTAAATGGTAATTTTTTACCTGTGTGTAACATATTTTCAATATTTCAATATTATAATCGTGGAGCTTTTTTTCTATTTTCCGTCTCTGTACTCCGCTCCCCTTCTCATAGGAATATTTTCTTCACATCAACCCTCCGTCGTGAATTCCGAATTCGCAAAAGATTTTGACGTGTTTAATTTGTAGAAGGGGATATAACTTTTAGTGTGTTATTAACTGTCGAACCAAATTCAATACTTCTCCACCAAGTTCTGCTTGTTGTCTCATTCTTTCTCTAGTATATGATTTGTCTACTCCAGACTGTTACCCTCCGATAAAAAACCTACAGAAAAATGCTTGGAGAAAATCAGCGACCTTCTCCTCCTCCACCACAAAAAAAAAAAAATAAAGTGATCGTTTTATTTTGATTGAATCTACTTAATTATTGAAAACGTGCCTTGTCTCTCAACGCTGTATAGGTTGCTTTTCTGAGGTCTATCATCCCAGCATCCAACTAGACAGAAAGTCAGAATCAGTCAGTCAGCCACTCCTCCAGCCAAACCAACGGATGGATGAACGGCTAGACGGTCAGTTGAGTTGACTGAGAAATAGAAAACAAGAATTAATAGGGAGACAGATGGGTAGGCAGGCTGTTTGTTTCAGATCTTGGCGTTGCAGATCTGTCCTTACAATTTCCCAGATTCTTCAAGCAGGCATCTCCTTGCATGACGAGTGATGCGGAAGACCAAATCTCTCCCGCTCGCTATATTCTGTGTTAAATGGCCCTGTGTTCCTGCGCCAACTAGCCTTTTAACCCAGAACTTGAATTCCCAGATCCATAAACTCTCTCCGTGGTACAATCGAACATAACACAAATCTGAGAACCTACTATTTTTTAGGCTTAATCAGTTTGAAATAGAGTACCAATATTGGTCAAGTTAAGCCCCCCTGAGGCCATAATCCTGAGATAACATCAAATTGACTACAGTATTGGCCCTGACGCATCGATTTTTTGGTTTTTGAGGTCACTGAATCTGAATTTTTCATTCATTAGTTTAACTTTGAAGAACCTTCGGAGCCTCCCCGTGAAAAGCATCCTGAATTTTATGCGGTTAAGCTGTTCATGTTATATTGAAATGTACGACAGAATTTGCACCAAATCGCTCATTTTGTTCCATTATGGCATCAAATTATCTTTTTATTTTGGTTCAGACTGGCATAAATTATTTTTGCGCTTTGGTATCTTCAAGTACAGATTCAATATACATTTTCAAAATTGTCGCTTCTGACGTTAAAACATCGAGTTGAATGGCATATAAATTACGTTCTGTTAGAGTGCACCCTTCCTTCTGCTGGACGAGAAATTTTTATTTTGAGAGGGGGATTAAACGGCAAACATGACGATAAAAAATATGAAAAATTTCGGTCGATAAACCGAAAAGGAAGTCCTCGCTTTTCCAGTCTTGCCGACTGACAACTAGAATTGGCCGAGTGCCGACTTTTTTGAAACAACATGAGGGCATCCTAACCCCATCATCGCTTGAGTCTTGACTGAGTCAGTTAGGTTTAGATGAAGCTTCGCACCAGTCTTAACTACCTCATCAGAGGACAGAAGACCATGGACGGCATCGCGATGGTTGGAAGGTTGCTGTGGAAAAAAGAGGTGTCCTTCCACTAGATGTCTGAGAATATAATTTAATCTGTATTTCTACAGGTTAGACCATTTTCCCCAGGGGTTGTTAATTTAAATTTCCATATCATCCCGCTGAGGCGTGTCTCTATATCCTCTCTTACGTCCATTTTTTGTCGTATGTCTTCATCTGTCCAAGAAATCCGTCAGTCAGTAAGATGTTCGTACAGAAAGCAAAGCAAGGTGCGCACCGGTTCTGTCGGCAAAGACTATCGCAAGTTTCATTATCAGCATGAGATTATTGTGCCTGCCGTGTCATCTGTGAAGAATCGAATAACTCTCTAGTCGCTCATAAATACTTGGTCATTAATGTTACACAGAAGAAACGGGTGGCGTTAATAGTAGAAGTAATATCCGCTTTTCTTTTTCGTGTTTCAGATGTGCCGGTCTGCATTTCGTCTTTGCCGATTAAATACGACGTCGATCGAGGTGAGAAAGTGCAAGTGCAATGCGAGGTGGAGGCGAATCCGCCGAACGTGAGCTTCGTGTGGGAGTTCAATAACAAATCCGGCAATCTGAGCTTGCCGGCCGAACGATCTACCCATAATGGTACTCGCAGTGTCATTGTGTTCCAGCCGAATAGCGAGAACGACTACGGCATGTTGTACTGCCGAGCCCGTAATGTTCTGGGCGAACAGGCAAAGCCCTGCTCATACCACATTTCCCCTGCTGGTGAGTTCCATAAAACAATCTACAAGTTTGTCGCGGAGCACGAGTTGAAGCTCGAGCAAATGTTTATCTCGAGTTTGATGGCAACTGTTAGTCTCTATCGCCATTTAATTTGGGTTTTTCCAATGTCCGTAGGGAAACCGGATATGGTGGCTAATTGTTCGATAGTGAACAAAACGTCGACTTCGTTCAGGATTAAATGTTGTAGCGGCTTTGACGGCGGCATCCGTCAGGAATTCAGAGCCGAGGTGTACGAGGTGCACGAGCCCGCGACCAAAACGTTGATGTACAATCTTAGTAACGAAAAGGCAGCCGAATTCCTCATCAGTGGTCTACAAAGCGACCGAGTATACGACATCGTGTTGTACGCGTTCAACTCGAAAGGACGAAGCTTAACCACAGAGTTGCAGGAAAAGTTGTACGATAACCATGACAAGGATGCAGGTTTGATTTGTTACTGGGTTACCGAAGAGTATAACTGCCTCCCATAAACTATTAGTTGATTCATTCGCTATTCGCGGTGTGTTGCAGCGAAATTGATGCCGATATTGGATCTGTCTCCGTTGCTGGCGATTCTAATGGTCGTGGTCGGTGGGCTGATCCTATTGACTTGCTGTATTGTGATAACCTTGAGGTCGCAAGATAACAAGCGTCGGAAAAAGCCGTACGCGTATAAGAGTAAAGAGAGCTTGGAAAAGAATCCGGATATCATACCGAACAAAGATGGTATGTGGAAACGACATTCCTCATTTAGTTTTTGCTCGAGTAGAAGGAAAATAGACAGTACAGTTTCACAGTTGGTGACATTTCAAGGTCACGTAAAGATCATTGGCCATTGGGGATAGGTTTACCTTTGCAAAAGCTAGTGTTCTGAACAGCTGAACTGCCGAGTTAAGCCTATTATGATGATGGTTGTACTGAACTGCAACCTAAGTATGGAGTTGTGATGTACCCTAAGCCACTACCGTCAGTCTAAATTTGAAATAGTCTTTCTGCGTATACCTATCGTCAAATAGCTGAATGTAATGATCTTGAACCTATTGTGTATGTCTGTCACCAGTTTTCTGCCAGACCCTTTTCACGTTCTTTCCTTCATTAATTTCTTCTGTATTACGCAGGCAGTTGTCTCTCGCTAGACCTCTTATTTGAAATATTTATCCGCTCTGAGACTGGTTTAGCAGATTTTTCGAATTTCTTCAGCGAATTCCTGGACTAATGTTCTTATTCTACCATCTACTGATCAGAAGTAGTCTGTCTAGCACCAGTTTACGCAACCTAATGCAATTCTTTATTTGAACACCGGATGAATGTTTTGGAAGTTCTACCAGTTTCGACCTTCCTTAGTTCAAAAAACTGGCGTTGGGTTGATAGATAAGTTTAAACTTGGAGTTGAAGATGAATAAGTTTGCGGTTCCGTTCAGTACGACAATCAATATAGGTTTAAATCAGCTTATGATGCTCAGCGGAAAAACCAGCCTAAACTGAAGGTGGGGTTGTAGATGAGGTTACATCACAGCTTCATAGTGGTATAAGATCCTATACATAACAATTAACATATTCTTGACTTTAATATTCGGAACACCTGCAATTGGGTCAAGGTTAATACATCCTTCCTTAATTGTCGCTGACCTCTTTTCTAATTTACTCTCAACCGGAGTCCTGGAAGCCGCCTTTTCTAGTATTACTTCAGAGACGTAGGGGAGGCTGTTAAGCTGTCTTAGCCCTCTTCTCATATTGCCGAATAATCGGCCTAGGTCGAAATGTAGCGAGTTGCTACGTGGGTTCGAACCCGGGACCTCCGGATTCCGAGACCAGCGCGCTATCTACTCGAACAACCGGACCCCATGCATGACCTTGAAATACTCTATCGACTCTGAGGGTGAATAGTTAATTTCCTACTGCTTCTTTTGCTGTAATCTAGCTGTGTGATTATTATATACGTAGCTTCTTGTTTGCTCCGAAAATACTTGTATATAGCTTCTTTGACTGAAGGAAGCGGGGACTGAAAACGATATTTTAGGTTCTTAAGGAAGCAGTGTTGTCTTGGTTTTAGGAATGACTGGAATGTGACATTGAATATTTTCAGCTAATCAGAAAGCTAATTTTAGAGAAATTCAGGTTTGTCGAGCAGCTGCACCGTTTGACTTCATTTTAGACTGCAGTGTGCGATTGTCTTCCTTATCAGTTGAGCCCTGGAACACTGCTTAGTGTGCTAATGATTTAGGAAAAGCAAAGACCAGGCTGAGTTTCAAAACAGAGTTCTCTTAGACATGAAGACTTACTTAAAACAGAAGTTAGACATGTAGTTAATTTATTATTTTATAGGTACCTAGCAAAGTCTTAGAAGAGTTTCAGTCAGTCTTGTTTGGTCTTAAGAGAGACTCATGGCGTTTTGAAAAGTCTCGAACAAGTCTTGCGGAGTCTTAGAAGTCCTAACGGGTCTTCAGGTGTTTTAACGAATCTTACCGTAACTTAATGATTCTCATCAGGATTCTGAGGAGCTAAACTACGTTTATAGAATTTTAAAGGAACATTATCATAATCCTAACAGGTTTCAGTAGAACTCAACAGAGTTTTAGTCTCGAATGTTCTCAACCGATAGACTTGAAAAGTGCTGACTTAATCTTGATAAATCTTGTGTACGAGTTGCAGAGATTCTTGATCAGTTTCAAGGAGTTTTAAAAAAATCTAAGGCGTTTCAAGAGATTTCACTGAAACCTTCAGATTCTTATTCAACCCTAACATGGCCGTAGCCGTCGAGGGGCAAGGGGGGCAATTGCCCCTCTCCCCGGACTTACAAGATTATTTTCGAATATTTAAAGCCAACTGAATAAAATTCGTAGAAAATAGATGTGCCTAGAGGCCTAGATACTAGACAACGAAAATGTGTGACTGGCGCCACTTTGATAGCTTATAATTCTACCTTTTTGTCCCTCCCTGGAAAAAGTTCTTGCTACGCCTATGAACCCTAACGCAGCTTTGTATTTCGCTAGGAGCCGATACTTCCTTCGTTTCTCCTCATTTGATGGTTGAAGTATGACCAGAGAACAAAGCCCTTGAATATAGTTCGAAAAATTCTCAATAAATGAGTATTGGAGAGTCTTCATACCTAATGACGGAATTGGAATCAAATTTTAACATAGTTTGCTATAGCCTATACTCTATGTTGAAAATGTCAGATAGAAAATAGAGGCGTGGCTACGGAAATGCTTCTTTTTATTAAGTCTATCTGGAGACTTGCAAATAATTTAGTATGCCTTTGTGTTCCTTTTAAAACCTTTGACAATGTTTTAGATGCCAGTTGTACGTTGGAGATAGCAAATATTGGTGAAGAGAAACGAGCTCATTCTACCAAACAAACTGATATGTCATTGATATTGCAAAATTCTTATGGCACTGATATGGTGAGTCCAACGAAACAGTTCATTTTTGCGAACTCCGGTCTTTTCTTTCAGAGATTTCCGTAAAATAGCCTGGCTGGATTTGAATATTTGGTTGTTCATTTTGCTGATGTTACCTTGTTGAAGCAGATTTCTGTTACAATTCACGAAGCTGGACTGTACCCCCATCATCTTCTCGCCGTGAAATAGTTACGATATCGTGTCGAATATTTCGTCACTTATTTTCTGATTTGTTGCCCGTCGTTAATTTTTCAGAATAGCGATTTTATCCTGCATCAGGATGATTACAAGCCTAAAATGTACAAAAAAAAGACTTCTAGTTTAAGGAAATTGAACGACGCCGAAATCACATACGCGGCCTGCGATCAACCTTGTCCACCATTTGTTACCCAAGAAACACCGTTGTTGTCTAATGATAAAGTTCCTTTTGTGGTAAGTATAATCCATGTATTGGAAACTTGTCTTTCGACTACATAAGTATTTCGTACCATAGACTGGAACAGTTACATTTAAACCAATGTACCAGTTGTGACCTGTCTGACTACTTGTATTGTCCACTTGTTCCGACTATTTGTTTTTCCTAATCTGATCTAAGAAATGCTGGATGGTACACCATTGTTCAAGGAAAATGCGAAATCGAATTTTGGTTTCAGCTCTGGTATTTCGTTACCTTTACTATATAGTTCAACCTTTTATAGTCGAAGGCATAACGCGATTGTTTTACATATGTAGATTTTCTTAGTCGATGGCCGTGTCGAATTACTATATGTTTCTTTGTTCTTTTTCCTTAGACTGAAGGCCAACACTCAGTCCGATGTTGTATTCATGGTCTGTCGAGATCCACCAGTATCAGTTGATTTCGCGAGGTTACTATCTTTTTATTTTATTATTTGAGCAATGTTCCTACATCCACTGTTAACTATTGATTACGGTAATATCACGATCAGCCACGAGAGTATATTGATGAGATACTCGCCGAGGAAGACGACCTTGTATGTGTTCGATAATTCAGTGGAACGACTGTCACATTTCGATTATGTGCCATGATTATGAAACCCCTTTCCTATAGTTTCAGTATAGTAGTTAGAGAGTCCGAGTGCTCTAACCCATTTTTCCTCTTTCCATGGGAACTCACCAAACAAGAGTAAACCACCAAACCACTTTTTAGAGGGTAAAAAGCTCCCATTCCCTGGGCAAAAGAAACCGACGAGTAATTCACAAACTGACACACAGACGTGCCTCTGAATCACTTGTCTCCGTTTACAGTGAAGCAACGGTTGTGGGTTGTGTTCGACTCGATTGACACCGAGAAGCTATAATCTTCGAATGGTAGCTAACAACGTGTGCTTTTGTATCGAGTTCTTTTGGTTTAATTTCAGCTGAAAGAGCAAGTTTGTGTCAGTGTCATAAAATTCCTATTTTTTTTCACTATCTTAAAATTTTGCTCGAATCGTAGTAAAGCTATTAGAAAAATGACCTTCCACAGCCTTTCTAGCGTATTCGTACCTGTGTTGGAAAAACACACTTGGAATCTCTCTGGAGTCTGAAAGAGTCAAGCCTAATAAACCATTAGCTTGCAGTGGGTGTGACAACGTAGATACAAGCGAATGTGTCTTACGGGGTGAACTAAAATTATTATAAAACCGCAAAAAATCTTAAAATTGTCGAGTTTCTGATCGAAGTTACAAAGTTGGTGTTGAAAAGTATTTCCCATTCATGTCAACTACCAAAAATCAGAATTTGTACGTTGTTCTTTTTACAATTCGAGAAAGAGGGTGGGGGTAAGTTTCTTGGCTCCGCTGTTGTTTACATACTTGTGGAACTGATTTTGTTCCATCGAAATTTGACAGTCATTCTACAGAGCTTGTCAGTTGAGAAAGCTGCCTAGTGTAATGTGTCGTCCAAGCACAGCGCGCGAATGTTTCAACACAGATTTATTTGTTTGTTCGCTCCTCGTTTTACACGTGGCTTGATTATACACGTTTCCATCGAACGTGTACATAAGACTGTAAGTTTAATTTGTAAGTTTTACTTTTTTAAAACATATTTTCAGTTTTTATATGTCTCATCGTGTTTTTCGGGTAGAAAATATTATAGACGTTCAGTTGTACAAAATTACCTATTTTGTTGGTTTTAAAAATGGTGACGTATGAGTATTTTAATTCATACCTGATTCGATCATGTTTACCCTTTGTTTTTATAGGTTTATCGTTCATTTTTTTTAAACGGAATTTTTTTTTGTAATTTAGTTGGATCGTGTTTTCCAGTTGTACCGTAGACAGCGCAAAGTGTATGTTCGTTTATTAAAGTTTTGTTTTATGTATATTAATTTTATGAGGCGGAATAATACGATACATCCGATTTTCGAAAACAACTGTCCTATTTGAAACATAGCCGAGAAAGCTTAATTTTATTTACTCTTTCGATCAGCTGGAGAATTTTGCCTATTACATCTCGGCCACTAGGTCGCGAATTCCCATCAAATAAGCTTTCTGATGGACTAAATGGTATAGGTCACATATTCGCCCACAATTCGGCCATGTTTCAAATATGACCGATGTTTTCATGTATCGGAATGTATGGAATTGCACGGAATCTAATACCCTTTGCAAGTAATTCTGTAGGTTTGAGTTATGGAATCTGTGAACCGTTAATCAAAGCACTCAGCTGTAAACGGTAATTTCGAACTCGACACAACGCTATCTGCGAGCCAGCAGTAACTCTAGCCTGATAGTACTGTGCTGCCAATAGAGCAGATAGCGCCGCCAAAAATAGTCGTCCTTGTTCGGATTACGTAATTTCTGGGGTAGATGGCGCTGATAGTTATTTGCAGTGATTTTCTGTTCATAGCTGTCTGAGTGTTTCGAAGGATGGCCCCTTACTTTGTCGTCGGTCGACATTCAAGGAGAAACGAGTGGAAAAAATACGAAACTCTGTGATCCACCATCGGCCAAATCATGGACTTAGAAGAAAAAGCTGGTACACAAATGGAAAATAATGTCGGCTAATGAGGTATTTCTTGCGATCCCTAATTCCGAATATGTGACGTGTCACAAGAAAAGGGCCTGAGTGTTCATTTATCATAGACACTCGTAGACCCTTTTCTTGTGACACGTCACATATAATTGTAGAGTTCAGCTCTGACCTTGGTCAAAAACGGACTTTGATATAAGGTCTGGGGGAGAGGGAAGGAGCGATCTTTTCCGAAAATCAGTTTTAGCTCCCTGACTCCCCCAATAATACATTTTTTATTTCGATTTTTTTGTGGGGGAGGCGCTATGTTAACCTGGGGAGGTATAGCAAGCCACCACCATCTCCACAAAGTCCACATTTCCAAACTGACGAACGTCTTTGATGACTACGTTGTACATTAATTTACCTAATTTTCCTTGAAAGTTTGAAAAACGTTGAAAATTCGTTCAAGAGGTGTATTAACGAAACGAAGCGCCTCACGGTAGTGCAAAGCCTTGTGTGTGAAAATGCGATCATTATGTCCCAAAACTCGAAAGCAGAATTAGCAGATATTGCGGTACGGCCATGATACACCCACTGCCTCATATTTTCCAGTATCATCTCGCAAGTTTCGGCAATGCTTGCGTTTACGAAATCTGAACCACTGTGCGACGCTTCGTTTTGTTGACGTGGCCGTTACATGACGTCTGTACATTGATCCATCTCAATAATTAAAGATACACTAAATATCCTACGAACGTAGTCGAGTACTTTTTATGTTTACCCCAGAAACGTCAACAGGGTGGTTTAAAATAACCTCGTACAGCACGAATAATATCCGATATTGTGTTCAGACTCATTTTCGGCGAACTGCTTATGTGATTTTACGAAAACGTCGAGTATCCAATGGCGTTTGTAAAATCAACAGGCGCTTCGAATTCACTACACAGACGAACGCGCGTTATTTGGGAAATTTTTATTTGTCTAACACTAAATAAACATATTCTACGTAGGTACATTTAAAATGTCTACTTCGATGTCACACAAAGTCAACAATATAGACGATGGAATAAATACTGAATATAATCATTTTAAAAAACGAACAAAGTAAGTAGAAAATCTTTATATAGTAATCTGCTATTTATGTACACGAAGAATGTAAGGAAATTAATAGTATGATACAGAGGTAACAAAAAGAGATTGTCTAAACGATTGTATTTAACATGTATTGGAAAAAAAAAAGGAAAAAAAAAGAAACGACAAAAATATAACATAATACAAGAAATATTGAGATATAGCGGAACGAGAGAACAAAAACGTTCGTAAGATTATATCGAGAATACTGAAAACGTCGAACTCAAGTCGAACGGAAGAAAGTGAATTAAATAGGAAGAGAGACAGAGAGAAAAGGGGAGAAAAAACGCGTTATCGACGTATAAACGTTATGATAATCTAAAAAATAAAAACGAATATCCGAAATTTAGGCCTCTAGGTATGCTAATACTATATATTACGTAAACTTAACGTTTGTTGTAGCAGTTTCGATAATATTTTGGTAACTAATTTACGTTTTAAGGAAGATATGTTTCCATATTATACATACAAGTATTATAAAATTGAAGCGGCAAAAGAGTGTTCAACTCGACTTTTCAAAATTGTGTCTAACCGCACGAGTATATGTATAGAAACGGTAAAACAGAAAATATCCTCGACGTCGAGGGATACACGTGATTCATTCCAACGCTTTAATTAGGCGTTAGAAAAAGAAATAAAAAACGAACATAAAGAGGCGATCTCGAAGATATGTGCGGATAGAGGATGGAATACAGTAACGAAATGTACTTAATTTCGATTAACTTACAATAATGGTACGTTTTCATGGTTCATGGGCTTAAATTTGGAACTAAAAATGATGATAAAAGAAGCAAGGTGGGCGGAAATTCGTTAACTATACTTTTCTGGTCTAAGATATAAGTTTCGGACGTCGTTTGCAATCGAATATCAACGCTGTGCGAATCAGATTATAGCGAGTATGATTCTCGTCAGTTCTAAAATAACCAGTTTCTTTATGCGCCACCACTTAGTAGATGTAATTTCCTCAAATAGAATGTAAAAAAGTGTAAGCATCAAGATCGATTATAGATGAGCGAAGTCCTCTGTCCCAATATCTTATTTTCTCATAAAGTTGCCCATTTGGTGTACTTAGAGAAAATCGAGTAAAACAAAACCTGATGAAACCATCCGAGAACTTGTCTTTGTTTGCTTCTACACACTTGAAAAAAATTATTCTGCTTTTGAACTCTATCCAGTTCCGAATCGCGAACTAGTTTTGACTTGCAGCTTAGCAACCTAATTCATTCGACCGATTTCACGTTGCTTGAATGCGAAATTTACTTAGACGAATTGCACGGTAAAAGCGGAACAAACGTTTTCGAAGTTGACTTCGAAAATGAAATAAAGTGTCCGAAATATGTTGAATCTTACGGCACCAATAAATAAAATAAAATTCGAGATATACGCGTACGCGCTGTAAAATAAATTAGAAGTATTGTACGTGAAATTGGTCCGATGACGATATACAGACTACATTCGAAAATATAAAAATATCACAATTCGAAGAATAAGTTAAGTTATTATTACATGGAAAGTAGAAACGTGGCCGAATTTGCAGGCCCATGTTTCTATGACTAAGCAGGTAGAAAGTTAAAACTGGACGCATTCTCGTCGCCATGTTAGAGTTTTACTATACGAAAACCAATTCCAGTTAGATTTTCTATTTTGAATTTTCATTTTTCAAGCGCGACTTATTATAATAGCGTTAGAAGTGTCCTAGACAGTGTCAAGTAATCTTATCAGTTTCAATTTTTAAAGCCTCAGAGGACAACCCGTGATGCTACTCATGGGGGCACAATCCTTCTCCACCGAACGGCATATTCCCAAAAATCTCAAAAATGATTACAAGTACGAAAAAAGTTTTAAATGAAATGAGAACTGTTCTATTTCAGATTTTCTGTAAAAAAAAAAATAATATCACTTTTTTACCTGCCTTAGAAATGTTATGTGATGGAAAAGGGCGTCAAAATGACTATTTTTAGACATTTAAAGTAATCTGCGGGATATTTTCTTGTTTCTCAAAGCCATGAGTTGAAAAAGAGAATTCCAATTTTCGCCGGAGTATTTTCCCCACTGCCACATTTTTCTGTTTTGGGATAAGGATGCTAATTTTTTCATCCGAGAAAAATATGTGGAATTAATGAGCAACAGAAAGGAAGAAAGAGAATAAATGTAAACTTGTGGTCATATCAGGGCAACAAAACAAACCAATTTTTCCAAATGTATCAAGGAGAGGAGAGGTGGAGAACGAAATAATAGCTGTGAAAGTGGGGAAATGGCATTGATGAAAACTGGGATCTGCCTGTTAGTATAATTTTGAGTCCCGAAATAAAGCTGCTGTTCTCCCTTTGAAATCAGTTGATATTCCAATCCTGCACCGCCCTCTTCCCATCCATTAAATTTATGGGGCAGAGAAAACATTGATATAAAAATTGTCGTGGTAAATCTGACTTAGAACAGTTTTTTCTGTATTTTTTCTTAGTTTTTTTAGATTTCGAGAAGGACGGGAAGGGGGAATAGAAAGACGAATACAATAGAGAAACATCTTGCTCGGATTCAAAAAGCCCAGAAATTTTAGCACTGCACTACAGTGAAGAATTTTAGACCCCCGTCACACACTTTACAATATTGAGTTTGTTATCTAGAATGTTCCTTCAGTCTTATGTACTTTTATATTGACTGACCATATTACTGCTCTAAAATAATTTTAAAAATAAAATAGATAGGCACCATTTTCAAAGTATTTTACAAATTTTTACCGAACAATTATCCTTTTGTAATCAACTTTTTCACTTTATTTTGCTTATTTAACTGGACAGGAATGTTAATAACATAATTCATTCCATTTTCAATTATTAAAGACTTATGATACCTATACACTTCTCCATATTATGTAGAGTTATAGAAAATGAATTCTGTGAGCGTATACAAAAGAAATTTAATTAGAACACAAAAAGCCATAGGTACATTATTTTCTAGCCTTTTGCGCCTCTCAGTCACTTGGAAGAAGTGCAACAAATAAATCCGAACTTCTCCATACTGCTTATGAAAAGCTCGCAATGCCTGCCGATAACTGTCCCCCACAAAATCATTAAAGAGGCGTTATACCACTTCTTCGTTATTTCTAATTATTTGGAAAAAAGAAAATATTAAGCGCCATTTCCTTAAATCTAAAAATGACACTAAAACCCGTTTAAGCCTACCTAATAAATACGGGGAAATTGGACACACATGTTATTGTACAGTCGGGAATTAGAGGCACCGTTGTACGAACAGTAAAAGTTAGTATAGTTTATGACAAATATCGGTGAAAAAACAAAAAGGGAAAAACGAAATATATGTACATTTATCGTCACGGATGACAGAAAAAGGACAAAAATAGAAACTTTGAATATCTATAACAATATCAGCCTGACAACTGATTTCAGAATAGTAAGTATTCAAAATTTAAGAGACGAATCGTTTGAAACGTTTTTTTCAAACTTAAATAAAAAATGTAAAAATTATTGTGCTTTTCGACACTTGGTAATACATTAGGTACTTATTAGTTTAATGCGTAGGTATTGTCGAGAATTTTCATTTAGGTTTGAGTAATACTGAAACATCTGTTTGTACATTGAAAGTGTAACTAAGTACTAATCTACCTTACAACAGAAGTATTTTACGGAGAGTCGTTGGATTCGGTTCCAAGTTTCTGGATCGGAAATAACGGGTACCATCCGGTCACATGTTCGCACAGTTTCAGGGTATCGACACGGATCTCAGCACTGCCAAGACCGTGGTTGTGTTCGAATCCCTTCTGTCTTTCCCATAGCATCACCATCAAAGATCGGTCTGACACATCGCGCACAGCATATTTCAACGTTTGGTTGAACTCGGGAGCACAACTCTTTGTCACTACTCTGGTCTTGCGTTTCAAAAGCAGCCGATCGCCATCTCGTAAATACATTTTTACGTAAGTGTCTGTAATGGTCGTCGAATACATGATGTGAGGATAAATTTGTCTCATATGATTAACATAGGTATATGACAAGAAGCTGAATGTTGTGGTTGTGACAGATGAAATTTAGTCGCTAAATCTTTCAGTTTTAGAACCTGGGAGGCACTAGAGCACCTAATTTGATTCAAATTAACGTTTATTTTACCTGGAGGGTTATCATTTGGTGTCAGGCCTCGAGCACTGCAAACTTTTACAGCTAGTTGACCTTTGGTTATGCATAATTCTAAACTTAGTTCGATATTTCCGCCTGCAAAAGAGCAAGAAACAACTCATTAAAATATCAGAATAGTTGGGCCGTGAAATATAGAGAATGCATATTGTTGACAGAGTTCATTTGTAAGGAGTCGATGGTGGCAATTACTATAATACAAATACAACGGAAGTGCTATGATAACTTCAGACAATACTTAGAAACGTGAAATTTCAATTTTTTGCACATGAAATTGCATCTAACTTAGGTATAAGTTATATAACTTGCTGCTCGGTATATATTAAGTATGAAAACTGTTTACCTTTATTGAAAGTATTGAAACGCGGTTCAAGTTGGAATGGTCCTAATTTTCTATCATCCCTGAGAGATAAAACATGATGAAATTTTTATTAATTACTAATATTAAACGGAAGATTTGATAATATATTCGTCTATCTACCTATACATGTTTTCATACCTACTTCATTAGATACTATTTTTCAAACCTAGCCAAAACTATTCCCCTTTTCTAATTAACTCACATTTCTCATTCTAAAATAGACTGAAGTAACTCTCATTAATTATATCTTCAGAATGGTCATCTATTTAATCAGAGTTGATGTAAATAGGTGCATTTTTAAGTAGATATTATTGTTTGATAGTCGGTCTGCTGCAGTATCATGAATTAACATCTCTTCCTTTACACTGCCATAATAGAATAGTTTTTATACAACATCAAAACATACATATCAGTTCATCATTTTCAAGCTATTAGATATATAGTACAATAAGCTTTATAAACAATATATAAAGCACACGCAGACAGGTATAGTTTAAAGCAAGGTACTGACATACACAAAGAGTTAAGTATGTATATATGTGATGTGATGCATTGTTCTCTTCAAACATCTTTCACACGTTTTTCAGTATTTTCCAGAAAAAAAAAACAAAAACAAAAAAAAACCACAACGTACTATGTACTTAGATAATGATATAAATACCTCCTAAACTTCTTAATAATTATAAACTGCCAACCTTGGAAAAATTAGTTGTCCATAATATTGGTAATAAGAAAATGCTTAAGTAAGCTAAATTTTGGAAATATTTAAGAAGGCTAACGTAATAAGATTAGCACTTTTCTTTAATTCCAGATTTTGCTCCCAGAATTCCTAGATTAATTACTTATTTTTAATGTGGAATAATTTCCATTGTCTGTTTTTTGCCTCTGCAGTCCAAACTGAAAACGTGACTACACCTAACCATTATATACAGTCCTAGGAAAGGGACCTTTTAAAATAGTGAGTTTAGGTTTTCTTCCCATGGACCTCTCTTCAGTAGCATGTAGTTACAGCACATTTAAATTGGACTGCAGGTCAGATCTGATGAGACAGTTTTAGATCTCTATGTATGTTTTATTAACTTTATTTAACATGTTATTGTTATATATAGGGAAACCCATTCCTAAAATAAAATTGAAAAATTGACAATATCAAATATTATACAAGTCAAAAAGAATCACATGTAAAGTATTTTCCTAATATCTATCAGATTGTTTCAAAAAAATTTAAAAAAATAGAGAACTCTGAATTGTAAATTCAAGAAACTGACCTAGAATGTAATAACATTGAAAGGAAACACTTGTATGGTGATGAAGAAAAAAAAAAGAAAAAAAAGAAAGAAGAAGTGGATTACCTACATCAGGATTACACACAAAACTGCGCATGAAATGACTAGTCAGTGGGAGTAAGAGTACACATAATAGCCTCTACATGTAAAATGATGGCGTGCCTGCTGTCCGGTAGCATTTATTGGTACAAAAACGCAAATACCTCGTATGTATATGTATCCATACAATAATAATCCAGGGTTCTGTGCCATGTTTTCAAAAACACTGGTGAGGAAATCAAAGCGAAGACATCGAGGAAGTCTACACAGCTTAAGGTAATACGGGACATCATAGGCAAGTATAAGTGAGTGATAAGAACAGTCACAGAGGAAGCCAAATTAGATACAGTGGCGCATTTGTAATATTTCAGTATGTCATGGGAATTTCTAAGGTATAAGATGATAAGTATGCATTTTTAACTACGCATGTGTATGTAAGTATGTCAAAGTACAAGAAGTAGTATAAGCTTCAACATAGCGCCGCATGCGTTTACATGAAACTAGCTTTGTTCATAGAGACGTCGGTTGGCGAGGATATGTCTGCCTTCCCATGTGAATAAAAAAACAACTTACAACTATGCTATCAACTCGGACAAACTTTCCTCGAACTGAAATCATAAGTTGAGAAATGAATGAGAATAAAATGTGAAATGTAGTTTATCGATAAATTTACATAAAGACAGGTCCAATACCTATAGTTTAGAGATTTATATCATTCACTATATAAGTATGCAGAGACACGTAAGGCTCAGTTCCCCTCTGTAATCAGCAGACTCAATTCTTGCATTCAGAATTGGTGAATTGGCTTGCAGAATCGATTGCAGAATTTAGCACAATTATGGAATGGATTCCTCAACTAGGAAATGTGATTCCTGTGTAATTGGAATTTAAACCTGACTGTATAATGGCCACGCGGAAAGAAGTCCAGAAGATGTGAACCATCTATTTACTCATCATCTTTAGACTGTCTAAAATATAATTTACGTTGACATATTATACATAAGTTGAGAAGTGGATATTTTCGTCCAGTGGACAGTCTATAGAATTATTCATGTAAACATGAAGGTGGAGAAGTGAACATTTATATCTGCTTAATGTTCAACCAATGCGTCAAGTCTAAGGCCGTGGAGAGAAAACTTGAACCCAGGGCAAAGTCATTCTCCAGGTCCCACTCGCCCTTTTATTTATTTATTTTTGTAGCAATGATTGCTTAGACATTACTTTCCATATTATTTTTGACTTTATTGATAAGAAATTCTGGGCGCTGGAGCCCCTTTGTACAAGGCGGGTCTAGGGCAAAAGTCTCTAGCTGTCCCAGCCCTCGTCTGGCCTGATCAAGTCAATATTTCATGTGTACACGCATATTGTATATCTACTTGAAATGTTTTAATCTCTTGTTGTTCTATGAAAAACTTTTATATTAGAGGTGCCAAATGGAAGAAACATCCATTCTTATATTTTTTGGCAAGAATGAAACATTTGGAAATTAGCCTGTCCTAAGAATGAATGGAATTAATTCTCTTGTTCAGCTATCAGTGCGATAAACTGAAAGGAAAATTTAAACAATGTCCGACTGTTTCAATGAAGATTACTTTTTTTTTTAAACTGGAGATTTCAGTCATTATATTATTTGGAATAGTTATCACGTTATCAGAAATATACATTGAAATAAATACTGAAACTTTATGAAAAATGGAATGGTATTCAGAATTTGAAAAGACTGAAAACTGAATATGAATGGCATCCTTTTATCATTTACTCAGTCCCTCTGTTCAGTGTCTACTGTCTACGCGGACGACGTTCTCTTGGAATCGGAATTTTGTGGAGATACCAAAATATGTGAAGATTAAACTAATAACAGAATATACTTGGTGACTAACCAGTTTTATCCTTTAGCATACTCTGTTACTTGACACTCAATCCCGTTTCGCGAGAAAAGATAATTTAAAATACCTTCCTTTTCTTTGAAAAGTCGGTAAAAAGTAATTACCGATTTCCAGATAGGTAGTATTAGATGTTTCCCCAAACATTCTCGAAATAATTGTTTTCAGAAAATTCCTATTTCCCGAATTCCAGATTGAAAACATTCTGGAAATATCCTTTGGTATTAGTAAAGCTCCATTTTTTTCCTCAAAAAAATTAAATAAATAAAACTAACGTGAATGAATGTATTTTTCTTCATTTTTCACCTCTGGTAATCGCTTAATCAGTGTTGAAATTAGTAACCTCGGTGCTAGATTTAGCAAATTTTCCAGCTTGTTGGCATATTTTTTCCAGAAAAAGTGCTGAATAATTTTTAAATGAAGCATTTTAAGCAGCTGTCCAAATCTGCATTTTTAAAAAGTAAATTAAACCATTTTTTAATGTATTTTCGAAATATTAAAATACTTTTTTCCCCATTCTGGCAACGTTTTTCTCAATTCTGACGTAAAGATCTCTAGCTGACAACACTGCGTGTAATTCTAGTTGGTGCAATGGCGTTCTGACTTCTGGCATTCAATTCTCTTAAATTTCCGCCTTAAGCGTGTTATAAATTAGTTTTAGTTTAATTCGAGTTTATAATTTTGGGATTTGTGTTAGTTTTTCGTTTATGTGAAATTCAGTCTTCGGAAAGTGTTGAAAGGTGTAATTCGACGTATCCAGCATGAAGTTTACAATTTTTTTATGCCAATGGCCGCTCGCGAACCTGTTCAATAATGAATTCTCTCAGTTACCGATTTAGTATTCATAATTTGTGCGCTGTAATTCCACTTAATAGCTTCGGTTTTCGTTTTCGGGTATTATATAGTGTTCGTTATCCATTTGTGTTTCCCCTTTTGATGACTGGTTAAACTTTCAAACTGAACAATCAATTGCAGTGAACTTGTTCAACAATTGCTCGTGCTACCATCTTCCAGCCGCGTAATGTGATTCGTATTTTCATTCCGGAATCTGAACCCAGATCCTCGAGGCATACAGGTAAGAAAGTCTCACATATTTGCAGGTGGTTTACTGATGATCGATTATATTTATAACCGCTAAAATTGCTATATACATATCTGATGTGGGTCTGTGGGAAATTAAGTGCATCTAGTTTGAAATTGAGAGAGGCCTGTTATTTGTATTACCAATGCGCCACTGTGGAGGGAAGCAAACAGTGAATATAGTGAAGCCTTCAAATGCGTGGGTACACATCGAGCAGACATAATATCAATCAACAAAGAGAATGTCCAGTTATACATATACTGTCAGCTTTCGACGAATTTGGAAGCTCTTCAGTTTGTCAGCCGAAGCGAAAAGCGTTCATAACATGTAACTTAATTAATACAGACCTGAAGATTGATTATTCTTTTTCCCGAATTACATCTATTATCTAGTTAGGTTGTAGCGTTTGTTTAGTAGACGATTGATTAGTTTTCTTGAATTTACAATATAAGATTGGGTGATATTTATATATTTTGGAGTAGAGGAGGCCTCTCTTTAACTGGAACTGACTTTGTTAGCAGTTCGTTACCTTGCTTCGACATCGTCATCTTGTTGGTCGGTTGCTGGCTCCGTTAGTTCTGGAACGGAATCTTTAGATTCTTTTCTACGATCGCTGCTTTCTGTAATCAGTGATCCATGGATTTAGTTAGTTACTAGTATCTTTGATTTCGAATTCATCCTAGTATTAGTGTAAATCTGATATGAAACCGTTGCCTTTTATATTCAACTTGTTCAGTGACAGTTAAGTATTGTGAATTCTCCATCTATGAGAAGCTTATTTATTTGAAGGTACCTCATTTCAATACTTTGTCCGTAGTACAATGCTCATGTTGGTATGCGATGTACTTTTTGAGAATCTGAGGAATATCTGGGTTTTTGGATGCTTTAAATTCGACTTGAATGTACGGGGCAGAAGCTGCTGTTGCACTTGGGATATTGATGCAGGTACATGCTCACACTATTATCAGTTTGGAGAAGACGAACTTGGAACTTCTCATTCACTTGGGCTTCTAATTGAAAGGATAGATTTGGTTATCCGTTTTCTGTTACAACTGCTTATGACTGTTGAACGTTTTTGAATATCGTGGCAGTTGTAAAAAAAAAAGTATTAATTTGGTTATCAGTTATACAGTTTACATTTTAGTTTCAAGGCATAAATTGCAATATCAGTTATCAGTTGCCGTTGCGTTGTCGTTTTGCTATTTGCTGTCTCAATCAGTTTATCAGTTATTAAGCGCATATCAGTAGGGCAGTTCAAGGCCACTTGGGTATCGCGGAATAACAGGGAGAAAGCAGGTCAGCTCCGTTTCCCATTTGACTACCATATATATTATGTATGTAACCTGGGAAGTGTCTAATTCTATATGGAACGTAGATGGATCGCATCTAAATAGTGGAACGCGAGGGCTAAAAACAATATTTCCAAAATGATGTAACTGTTTTATTTTTGATGCAAGTATTTTGAGTTGAAATTTAAATGACTGATGTTTACATCCTTCTTCAATAGCCAAGCTAACAGCAAGCTGATCTTAATCAAAATAACTCGGCTAATGGCTAAGCTTGTCACCTCTCTGCTCAGTAGTTTTTGAATCTACACATGAGTACTTTGATTTATAGCACAACACTGGAATTCCATGTCTGTGACAGAGTTACCTGATATTCGTATATTTATACGTAGTTTCTAAGATCTAGTAGACAATGCTGGAATTTCATTTCTGTGGCTGGAGAAATGTTGGTGTATGTGAAAAAATCACTTAATCTAAAATACTGTATGAATTTATTACTTCGTCTCATACGCCAGTCGCCGCTGCAAATACTCATACTTCTTCCCAATAACTCTCCTTTGACCGCTTTTAAATTTTTCAGTATCTCGTCCGGATCAGGCCTGGGAGTGCATGAACTGCGACGTCTTCCTTTCGATGAATACGTGACTGGTGGTATATCTGAAAATCAGTGAGGAATGATACAGCAATGTGTTCGGAACTTCTCGGATAACGTTTGATAGCCGGTGTTTGCTTTTCTTACCTTTATCGACATTCTGTGTTGACTGAAAAGAACTGCGTCTAGAACCCGGTAGCGATCTCGAGAAATCCCTGTTGAGCTGATATGGTTCCACTTCCAGCTGTTCTGACTGACTAGATCCCCTACGGGATCCAGCCAGATACGCGTGATCTGGATGTAACAAACCGCACGTTCCCTCTCCGCCTTCCAGTTCGCTGTCTCGATCCTCTGTAATTGTATTTGCTTATTTAAAATGTGGAAAATGTGACAAGAGAGGAGACATCCTCAGTACCTTCTTACATAAAGTAAAATTCGAATGTGTTTTACCTGAAAGGGATCTTTGTGTGCCGTCGATACTAGGAGTTGGAGAAGCTGGGAAGTACTGGTTTGGTTTCTTAATTCCTGGTGTTTCAGGATTCTCAATTCTATACCACACGGGCGTATCGATTGTGAGATCTATTTCGGGGATAACGACTTCGCCTGCGGATATTTGAGCAAATGGTAACTATTGGTTCTAAGGATGGTGGGTTAGGAGTAGCTAATCTATCTAACTCGAATCTCACCGATGAAAATTTGTTCACCATCTGGCCTCTGATCCCATATTGTCACTTCTAGTGCTTTTTCTAATACGTTATTATTTTCGGCACGCAGTTCTAGCGTGGTGTTCCATATTGGATTTTGGTTAGGTTCTGCGACGTCACTGAAGACTATCTGATCGTTATCACTAAAATGAGGAAATGGGTTAGGATATGATCTGTCGTAGTTTAATCTAGGCTAGATAACATAGATATAGGTCTGTAGTATGGGACGTACGCAGTTGGAAGTAAACGAAGTCTAATGAAAGCTTCGGGTTGGCAGCCTCCAAAGTAATAGTCATCACGTAAAGGTAAATTATCAGCGGCCAGTATCGATACAACGAGCACCGATTTTTTCTCTTTGCACCAAATTTCCAGCTGTATCCTTCCTACTTGTGGTTCCTTGGGTTCTTTATCTTTAGTTTGGTCCTGGGTTGTTATTACCACATCTTGGAGCTCCATCTGTAATGATTTTTATTTTTTCAGTTTCTAATTCCTTCTGCGGTATCAGGCGGAATACTCGAGTATTAAAAAGTAGTCTTACTGGCGTTTTGGGCAATTTTCTTCGCGTTGGAGATATCACAGATTCGTGCGGTTCTGTGAAACAAAAAGTTCTCATTTAAAATTTCTTTGATAAGTTTCGTGTGCCGAATTCTTATAAACATCTCTTGATTTATATGTATACGCGATACGTTTTATTGGTATCTTTCGTTTTTTATTTTTTGTGGAATCGCCAGGACCGTTGCAAAGTCGCCGGAAATGGAGGGACAGTAGAAGTTGGAAAAAGATAAAATGAGTGTGATGTACTGGTATCGTAATTGGATGGCTTAGTGAACGAATCATCGAGACGCCAGATTGTCTTCCATTTTATTTTTTTAATACCCTATTATCCGATTGACGTGAAAGATGGTGACACCCCCCCCCCGGCTTCAAACAAATCTTATCAAGTCACATATAAAACGAGTCCTTCAGGTGTCGAAACGAGCCTGAACTGTCTCAAGTAGCCTCAGCGAATCTTGAAGGAATCTGAAAAAAGTCTCATTGAAACTTCGTAGTCAGCAGAATTTCATCAAGTCTTAGTCTGTTGATACAAATTAGAAGAAGTCTTGATCGTTGAATCCTAAAGAATCTTAATACAACCTTAGAGAATCTGAATGTATCGTGAGAGTCTATAACTCACTCTCATGGTGCCTTAACATGGTGATGAGAGGTTTTGACGAAATACTCTCTTATCATTTGCTTTCACCCTAGCCCTGGAACCGCCTCTTCGAGCATTACCTCAGGGACATCGGGGAGCCTCTTAGGGTTGCCTTACCCTCTTCTTGCCGGGAATCGGCCTAGATCAACTACGCTATCTTCCTGTCGAATACCCGTATCACTAGCCCCGTGGTTTTATGACGGTGAATTCAACGAGCACCGGCAGGTAGCGCCTTACCCATTTACGGCTTTCAGATACTGGCGACCGATTACACACTTCTCGGAAGCCTCTCTGCTGTGAGTGGTTGTGACTCTGTGTACGTTATCAGAATGCGGTGTTAGAATGTGTGACAAGTTCTTTCTTGCATTACTGATAACGATGCCGGCGTTGGGAATCGAAATCGGTGCCTTTCGGGTTAGGAAGCCAAGTTCTTACCGCTACGCCACAGAACCACAGGTTTTGACGAAATAAGACAAAGTCTTAAGGAGTCTTAATGGACGTTAACGAATCGTAATGCACTATCAACACTCTGAAGAAATTTGCTGGTTCAACATAAGTCTTTAGAAGTCAGATTCAAAAGGTGTTTTAGTATTCTTGATAAATTATTCCTCTTCACGATCTCAAGTGTTATCAAGGGTAGCGCACAAGAATTTTGGATTTTTTCAAGTAACAAATTCATGGAGGAGTTTCTACGCACTGCCTTTCTATAGCCACGGTCCTAGATAATCCATTTCTGTTTTTCTAGAGTCATAAAAATAGATGTTACTTACCGACTATTTCTGGTGTTTTTTTACGCGTTTGACTGGAGAGAGAATCGACTGGATCGTTCATTCTTCTATGCAAAATGAATAGTTATAATATTTGTACATAAAATAAACAACATTATGGCAGGCACTGATTTGTCAACTAGTGTATTGGTGACCTCGGTTTGAAATTGACGTTGGGTTGGTTGTAGTTTTCTTATTGTCCTTTGAGTTTCGTTCATAAGTGCAAATATCAATTGACATGAACTGAGGGGGGGGGGGCGAGAAGTATCAAATTAAAGCTAAAATTTTTTGGCTCGAATGATTCTTTATCTTTAGGAGGAGGTTTTTCAGTGGATTTTGGGATTCTGAGCCTCCTCTTTCTCCTTACATGCGCCTCTGGTTTCGCTATTAATTTTCGATTTACCTAAGTAGTTGGTGTTGCCAGATTCAGAACCTAGAAAAAAATGGACTGAACCATGAAAAAAAAAAAGGACTAATTTGGTTATTCTCTCTAAAGAAAGAAGAAAAGGACAAAATTTCGTTATTTTTCAGGAAAAGGAAAAAATGCTGAACAAAACCCCGAAAAGGACAAACAGTTTAAAATTAGGTAAAAAAATACCTAAAAAATTGAAAACCCCGGAAAAATACTTCCATTTTTTCATAATTTTTAAAAGAACCAACTTCGGTTTTTCACGTATCTAAGAACACTCTGGTGTAAGTTCCTTCCTGAATATTTTGTACAAAGTTTTATGTGCTGAAGGTTATAATATCGGTAATTGAGACGACAAAATTAAAGGCTAAACGTCATTGTGACACCACAAATAACGTTAAGGCACCAAAAATCGGTGCCACAACATTTTTCAATTGGAGTGATCGCAAACGATTAGGAACGCTCTTTCAATAAGTTCCCCCCCCCCCTTCCTTATTCAATACGTTCAAAAAAGGTGACATTTCCTCAGATGGAGATCACCCCCCCCCCCGGACCGTCGACCCATATCACGGATCTATGCTGTTTTATGTATATATTTAATCAGCGTCAGATGACTAAACTTATTGAAATTTAACCAGCTTTTGATTCCCATACACGCTGAAAAAAAAAATGTATTGTGAGGGCGCGTACGAAAAGGGACCAGTTGACCAAGTGTAAAATTGTACAGAAGAAGCATTTAAAATTGAGTGTATTTTTTTTTTTGTAATTACCATTCTGTTACTTACCAACATTTCAACCGTGTAGGTCCTACACATAACACTACCCCACGCTTCTCTAATCTCTTGTCCGTTGTTTTCGGAAAAAATTTCCAGTGTTTGATCTCCGAAGAATTTCATCAAGAAACTTTGGGAAAATTCTCGAATGATTTTCAAGGAATTTCATCGGAAATTTTCGGATCCGAGTCCCTTGAACGGTAAAGAGTAAACATTCATGTCGCCGGATAAGTTGCCTACATTATAAGATTGGAGGTTCCCAGCGAGAAATGTGAGATTTCCCTTCAGCAGGTACGTAGGCAACTCATCTTGACAATGGGTAAATGTATTTGCCTGCTCTCGCATTTAAAAGGGCAAGCAGAAAATATGTCCAATATTCGTAGAAAATTGTTTTCGAACAATTTAATTTTACCTAGGAACATGCTATTTTCTTTTTGTACTTTTTTTGAAATTTTTAAAATGATAAATTTTGACTTGCCTCACTTAAAACTGCAATATCGCTGAATTTTCAAGATAGAAGTCTGGGGTTGGTTTTATTCGACGTCTTATACTTAAGTTCAGTCAGAAAAGTAAAAATCGAAAAATTGGTCAACTGGTCCCTTTTTGTATGCGCCCTCACTATAGCCGACGTTATTAAATTCCCCCCCCCCCGATCCGAAATATGATGTCGGCAGGAGACGATGAATAAATATTTGAAAACCACGTTTAAATTTTATTTTTTATTGTTTGTTTTGAGTTTTGATTTTTATTAAATACTTTTAATTTTTGTCGATTAGTGACAAATAACATTCATTTTGGGGAAAATTTTTTGCCTAGTTTCAAATGTTCAAATTGACAAAATTATACATCTGGTGGATACATTGCCTTTATGTTGGTTCACCTTACGCGGATAAGATTTTGAGTTAGATTCTTGTTCCTTTGACGGAAATGAGAAATTTTCACATTTTGAGCTCTCATCAGATGTTATCAACGGGTGGTGTTACGACACCCCCCCCCCCACCTTGTTATGGACAAAGACGGCGGATTTTCACAGTTTTTAGTTTTTACAAGAAAATTGTTTTCTCAACGTGTAATGAAATAGAGCTTCGTTTTCGTAAATTTAACTAAGTCTTTTGACAGTGGCGGAATATAAAATAAGCGTTCATCTGGCAGAGTGAAGGTAGGGGTTCAAAGCGGAATGTGATGGTGTACAAATGAAATACGTGGTAGGGATCAGTGTATCATTTTTCAAGGACACTGATTTGATTCCGATAGTATTTTTTCCGGATCCAATTTCATGGAAGGCTACAGTTGGGGTCAAGACCAAATAATAACTGTTATTTAAGATGTTATTCGATTTATTGGTTTTTGTGGTTGCTTAACTTGATTAAGAGTTTTTTGGAACTGAGTACTGTCCAACGTGGGTTGAAACCAATAATGATCGTTATTATTTCTAGGTGGTGGTATTCGTACAGGTTTCGAAGCCGAGACTTTTGATTCCAGAGGTCTTCGCTTTAATTTAACGCTGTGGTTGAGACCTAATAATAATAATAATTGGTATTTCAAGGTGGCATTCATTTTTTAGGTTTCCAGATGTCTGTATTCGATTCTGGATTATTTTCTTATCCGATTTCTTGGGTCCCATTTGAGAAAGTTATAGTCAAATGATATAAATTATGTTTCACTGTTGGTTCCAACCTCCATTGGTTGTACCCTTTGAGCTCATTTAAAAGCACCCCAAGAAGAGAATCTCAAAAAATACTTCCAGTATCAAAAGCTATGAGTGAAATACTGTGTCGGACGAATGATCATTATTTAGGCTCAACCCCCTGATGTAGGGCGTCAGATCCAATAGATGCTATCAAAATCGTAAAAAACTGTACATAGATTTCCATTATGAATTGTATCTTATCCACCCTTTTTTGGAGTCCGATGTTGAATCTTGCACTCATTCTGAATAACTGAATTATTTTATGTCTTATCACAGAGTTGCCACTTTCTGGAAAACCGGGAAAAGTCAGGGAATTTGGTCAGTCAGGGAAAAGTCAGGGAATTTTCATTTAAGTCAGGGAAATTTTCTGAAAATAACAAACGAGTTCGTATTTTATCAGAGTAAACTTTTTTTATCTGTTGGAATGGACTCAATTTTCTTTGAGTATTTCTAATATTGAAAAATATTACATAAATTACATCTGTACCTTCTTCTTCTCGATAGCGATTTTTTAAAAATCTGTATTGTAAAAAATTTCTGTGACTCTCCTCCCTCTGGGTTTTCTCGGAATCCTGTAAAAAAGTCAGGGAAAATTGGAAAAGTTGGCCTGGAAAACCGGGAAAAGTCAGGGAAAACCAATCCTGAAAAAAAGTGGCAACCCTGTATCAGTATTAAGTGACTTATTGGGATGTCTGAGCGTGAAGACTCATTCGGAACGAGAAAATAATTTTCTTGTTAAAACTGTGAAGAATCGTATGTATCTTCGTATAAGAAGGACGGAGGGGGGCTGTGGCGCCGCTTCTGAATATCGTTCGATGGAGCTCAGATTTTCAGGATTTACTTTTCCGTCAGTCGAGAAACCATGTGGTATTCAGAGTTGCCATTTTCTAGAAAACCTAGAAAAATCATGGAATTTGGATGGTCAGGGAAAAGCCATAGTCTTCATCCAAATCATAGAATTTGGATTCTCTGAGTGACAGACTAGGTTTCTGCCTTATATTCTATCAAAATTTATTGTCAGTGAATAATCACGCTTAAAAAAGGAAAAATTCTCCCCACTTTTGAAAATATCAGTCATATACTTTTTTCTTGCTGGAATTATGATCAAGATTATGAGGGGGTGGGGAGTCTTGCCAAAATCCATGATTCCTTTCCCATTCGAAAGAAAAAGTTATGAAAACATAGAAACAGAGCTGGAAAATTTGGGAAAATCATGAAAAATCATTCTTGAAAAAAAGTGGCAACCCTGCTATTACTTACAATTTAAAAGTATGTAAAATAAGTATCACTGAATGGTACCACGAGTGTTGGAGTCACCAATAGTGAAACACCTTATAAAGGAGTTGTATGAAAATTTTCAAAACTTTTCTTAATAGAAGGGTCAAGAACGTGCCACCGGGTGATTAAGGATGATGGGTTGGATCTTTCTGTGGACAGTCGGCCAAATCGTCGTTAGCAAGCAAAAGTTGGAAAATTCGAGGCATCAGTTGGTGAATTTGAGAAAGTGTCGACATTTAATTTTACTTGTTCTTATTGGAAGTTTGTATGAGTTGACAAAATAGAGTACCCCGTTGACGGGAGTTGAAAAGTTTTCCATCCTTGCTACTGATCCTCAGAAAATTCCGGGTGGCAATACTCAATCTATAGTTTGATGAAGTAGGAGCTCCCTCCAATTCAAAAGGGAAAAAAAAGGTCACTTGGCAAAAGTATTTCAATACGTCTTTGCTGTGCATTATACTTTAGAGTGCGCCGTATTCGCTAGTTTCAGCGAAACTATTTGAAAATTTACAATATGTAAATGTTCAGGGCCGTTGATGAACTGACAGATGGGCAATTATAAGTATAGCCGAGGAACTATGGATAAAGAGCGACGGCTCAAACTTGAGGCTCGAAATACGGCTCGTATTTTAGCGTAAGAAGCAACGTTGATATTTCTTAAGAGTACCTGGTTAGTGTCTTGTCATTTAGTTATGAAATAGCTGAGCACTGTAGGAAAATTTTAATTCGTTTACTTACGGAACTCCTTGAGTCTCGACAACCATGTCTATTACGTCTCCCGTTCGGTCCATTATCGATGTGACTTCGTCGAATGATAAATCCATTAGCGGAATTCCGCACAGTTCTAGTATCTGCGCGTAAAGCGAATAATTTAACGTTAGGTTGATTAAAATTTATGTTTCTCTCTCGCGAACTGCGTAGGTAAACCCGGCAAGTTTTGTAAAGTAAACGCCGCACTGTTGCGCCCTTATTCGGAGCCAAATTATGGTGGGAAATATTTCTCCGAGTTATAAACTCGGCGATTACAAAATAAACGGAGCTGAATTAACGTTAAGGACTTGTCGGTTTTATCGAGCTATAAAGTACCTGGTAGTAGATTAAAACGGTTGCGTGTGTATGTATACACATTTAACGAAATTTTTCGTCTGAAAAATTCATAGGGTGGATGTGCCAAATGTGGGCATGGACTGTAATGTGGCCACTGACAGAATAAATGTGATGTGAGAATCCCAGTTACCGTGTTCATAATTGAAGGGTAAATAATCAAAACTCACATTTGCCATTTTACTTCAAGACCGCAAATAGGTAAAATACTGTACACTGGTGCAGGAATATCTTTCCTGCGCCTGTGAACGTGGAGTATGTTATACATATCGCACATTCACAGGCGTAGCAAAGATATTCCTGCACCCGTGTTCAGTATTTTGCCTGTTTGCGCCCTTGAAGTAAAATGGCAAATGTGAGTTTTGATTCTTCACCCTTCAATTGTTCTCCGGCCATTTTTTTTGTTCATAATTTCCTTTATAGGTGTTTGTTAGTGGCCACATTAGGGCGTATGGCCGCATTTGGCACATTTACCCTAAGCAAGGGTAAGGTGAAAGCGTTCATTTTTATTTACTTTATCGCCTTTTCTTAATCTCGCTTTTTCCGCCGGTCCTCCGGGCATCGTCCAGACGATGTAAGTGTAGAGTGTGCCGTCTGGTCCTGGTTTTCCGCCCACCACTCTCATGCCGAAGCCTCGAGCTGAAATTACGGTCAAAGATGTAGTCTGATTCGAATTGAACTGTCGTACCGAAATGTATAATGTCGAAATTGTAACGATGAGAAAAGAATATTACAACCCCATAATCATTAACGTTGTCTACTTTTTATCTCCTTCCGAGGGGTGTTGTGGTGAGTGGCCCTTCTATGAGATCTGGTAGGCTTAGAACGTACGCTTTGTCCCTCATGACTATTGGGACTTTTCCCCGACCCACTATTATTACATCTTCGAAGATCACCTATCTGCGTATTCTTAGGACACAACTTTGTTAAAATGAAAAATCAGTATACTGAATCCTGTCATTGAATTTGTGTGCAGCAAGGTGCATACCTAATTAAAGCAACACTTTAAAGAGATCTCTGTGGTGACTCTCTCCTCTCCAATTTATATTGTTATGGTCCTTAGTTTTTCGACTAGTCGGTTGTGACTCTGCACTTTTTTCTTTTCTGTGCTAATCTTTTCATTTCTGAGAAAGGTTTACACTTTGTATCCTTCGTTATCTGCTTTTCATAACTCATTCTTTGCCTTGCCTTACTGTTCTTCCCCTCAACCATTCCCTCTAGCAGTAATAACAATATCCCTGAATGTCTTATGTCTTATCATTTTAACTCTTCTCTTTACGATTCTATTCCAAATTTCACTTTTCCTTCCTATTGGCCTCAATACTTCCTCATTCCTGATCTTTTTTATCCATTTGATTTTCAACATTCTCTGATAACACCAGATTTCCAAAGCTTCTATCCTTTTTCTTTTTTGTGTTCCTATTGGCTAAGTTTCACAAATACAATGGTATACTCCACACGTATGTTTGAAGAAATCTCAGTCTTTCTTCCAAATCTGTATCTGCCCTAAATGTGTCTCCCTTTTGAAAATAAAAAACTTTCTTAGCTTGTCCTATTCCACTGTTTATTTCAATTTTCCTTTTATGGTCTTGCGTTATTGGACTACCTAAGTATTTAAATTCCTTTAGCTCCTTTATTCTTTCACCTCGTATTTCCGTATTCACTGGATTTTGTTTCAATCTACTGAATACCATCACTTTGTTCTATTTTTACTCACCTTCATTTTATTTTATTTTTTTTTATTTTTCCTCCAACTTTTTTTAGTGTTTTCTTTCGTTCTTCTTTGCTTCTTTCTACTATTGTAATATCATCTGATTTACCTTACGAATTGCCATCTTAATTGTGGTGGTGGAGACGCATCTCCAGGGAAGAATACTGATGTAGTTTCTTCTTGCTTTCATTAGGGTTTATCTGTCGGAGTTTTCTTTCTCTTATGTGCTTTTAGTTTTTCTATAAGCTCCCTTTGCCGCGCCATGCCAAGGTAGCACACTCAGGGGAGGCTCCAATGTATATTTTTGTATAAATCATCCTGCCAGGCCATATTTTCTGCGTAACGCGATGCGAACGGCTCTCAAACGTCTTTTGTCTCCTGCATACTCGTACTTCCTCTACATGATCTTTTTTAAACAACGCTTTTCTCCTCCCTCATTGTCCTTTTTCTCCCGTGATCAATCAGGCAGGACATCCGTTTAGCTTAGTTACAGTTTATCTTTGGCACTCTTTGTCAGATCTGTTTTTGCTATTAATCGCTCACTCGTACAAGCACTTTTTACACGCTCTCATTTCTGTGATTTCGAATGCTCTCGCTGCGGCTCGGATTAAACATGTCTCTCTCGCGAAAAACTCGCATCTCTTTTCTGCTCTCACCTGCTCTGGCCAGTGAACATCCAGTAGTTTCCTTCTCCCTCTAGACTCAGTACACGCAACCTCTCGTTTCTTACAATGTACTCAGAATTGAATCAACACTTCGGACCTTCAAATTCACATACACTGAAGATTGTGTTGGTTTCGTCGAGGTCCACATTTTTTTGAAGGAATTCATATTTCTTCCTTATTGGGACCGGTATGAGGAAAATATGTATATCGACGGAATGGAGAGCTAGCGGTAGTCATTTACTGTGTAATTCATGCCTGTTCTATCCGAGTTCTAGAATATCTGCAGATGGAACAAAAAGTTCATAAAATTGAAAGATGTATGGCGAGCGTACATAGACTTACTTTTGTGAATTCGTTCATTCGGATCTCGTCGTAAAATGACTCGTCTCACGGGTGATACGTCGGTGTCTGTAACAAATACGCGGTATTTCGGATCAGTAGTTTCTATAGCTAAAGTGAGATCAAATAGACCGCGAATGCTGTGTAGAAAATATTTACTCGATTGGTCCAGTTCAATTTGATCAACGTCGTCGATAACGATTTTAATGTCCTCTCCCGATAAAGATGCTTGTCGTCGGAAGGTATCCGGATAGTCGCTGTCTGGTGCGGTCGCGCTAATGTTAGGAGGTGCGACCGGTGGCGACGACCTCTGGTTGCCAAGTAATCCCGCCTTTATCGCGTTCAAGTCCGGCCTGAAAATGGCGAATTGAAAATCGTTCACCGCGAGAAATCTTCTTTTTTGTGAGTTATCGAGAGTTCAATTTGCTGGAAATCCTTTATGACTCGAGATTAGTTAAAGACTCATCAACTCCGTGGACACATTTCCAAAACTTCCTGGGATCTTTCCATACTTGTTCAATTTCTATGCTACAACACTTTAGATCGTGTTTAAACTTTTTGCAAGACTGAGACATGTTGAAGGGACTAGATTGATTTAACACATTTAGGTACTTTTGTAAGAGTTCCTGAAACCCTTCCATACATACTCGTTTTAAAGCTTGTTTAAATTCCTTGAAACTCTGTTAAGACTTTCCAGGACACTGGGACTCATTCAGATCTTCTACAAAACTCCTCTCAGACACGTTTACTGGTGTTCAAGACCTTTCCAGTGTGGTTTAAAGAATTGAAAACTTTTAAGAATTCTTCAAGACTTGCTAAGATTCAGCCAGACTGGTTTAGAATTCCTTGAAAATCTTTCACACTTATTTGAAGGCGTGAAGTTCAAACTACCCTATGTAGTAATGTTAAAATTTTATAGGAGAAGTAAAAAGCTGTTTTATTTGGGAGCAGAGTGGTAGGTGGATTGGGAAAAATGGATACTTGATTAATTCTCTGAAGTCTCATGCACATGATCATCAAAGAATTTTGTGCCTCAGTTATTCTCAAGCTGAGATGTGGCATCCTGTGACATTTAATTCCTAACCCCATCCTAAATCCATCAAAATATTAAGCAAAATATCGTAAGTGCCACCAAGGTCAGTTCCCCCGGTTATTGCAAACTGATGGTCGAGACAGCTTCGTATCAAAAGTTTCGTAATATGTAGTTAAGATGTTTTGTATGGATTGAGCTCTTGATACATATGCGTGCTGCGATCTATGGGCTGAAATCAGAGGTACTTGAGGCTACGTGGTCACATAATACCTATGTGACAGTTTCTATAGAAAGGGACAACTTTGTCGGTAAGAAAAAGACAAGGAAAACGGGAAAAACTAAAGAGTAACATTTTTAGCAAAAAAGAAATCGATTTAAAGATTATTCTGTATTCTTGTATGAAATTCGAGGCTCTTTCACATGAAGAAAATCGTAATCTCCAGAAATATTAACAAGTAGTTCTATATCTTCGACCATCGAACTTGTACGTATCTAGGAGATGAAAAAATTATACGACCATCTTCGCCGAATTCTGAATTATTCTGCATTGAGTAATTTTTTCATTTCCTAGATACGTACAAGTTCCCATAGTCACAAGAGCTCCCAAACCATTACTTATTTACCTGGCCGAGTGGATAGCGCGCTGGTCTTGGAATCCGGAGGTGCCGGGTTCGAGCACACGTAGCAACTCGCTACATTTCGACCTAGGCCGGTTTTTCGGCAAGAAGAGAAGAGGGCTAAGACAGTCCTACAGCTTCCCCGGCGTCTCTGAGGTAATGCTCGAAAGGGCGGATTCCAGGGCTCGGGCTGAGAGTAAAAATTAGAAAAGAAGGTTGGATTAAAAACGCTCCTTTTGACCATCTAACCGAGAAATGAAATTTTCCTAACCTCTAACGTTTTCTAACGCCTTCAATTTTGAGAATAGGCAATATTTCTTACGAAGATTTTTTCCATCCAAGCCAGTGCTACCTGCCCCCATAGATTATTTATTCCGTCAGTTATCATGTCTTGTGTATCGTCTTGAAAATTGTGTTTTCTTGTAATCATTGAAACAGCGTAGTCCCTTCAATTTGCTCAAGGGCAACTTCTCGTACTTAACTTTTTTGGTTCTATCGAGTACAATGTGTAGTTGTGTACCCGGACACCCAGTATAATAGTCTGTGAAACAGTTTGATCTTTGGCAAGAAAATCAACAAAATGTATTCAAAAACTTTGAACGCGTTTTTCTCAAAATCTTGTTTTCGAAAAATTGGGTGGTACCTCTTTTTTAATGGATGTAGAGAAATGAATATAGCACATAGGAAGCTGGAAATGGTATCATTTTTTCAGGAATTGAGTCTACTATATAATAAATATGTGCCTAACTCAAAAATTATGTGATCGACAAAGTGGACCCCCTTTTTCTTTAGTGTCCATTTCGGAGTGTGAGAGAATTGGGTTATATTCCATTTGTAGTGTGTGCCAATTCATTTTATCTTCTTCAAGTTGTTTATGTATATTTTGGCTAGAATGGGTAACAGTGGTGACCCCATTGCTAGGCCTTCTGTTTGTTCGTAATATTTGTTGTTGAACTGGCAGTAATTTTGGTAAATGATTTCTTTTGTGATGTTTGCGTATGCAGTTTCTCCTGTGTTATGAACAACTCTGAAAATGACCTATTGAACAACAGCAAACACAAGAAAAACATAAATCTATGGACAAGATACGTAGACGACATATTAATCATTTGGACAGGAACAGATAGACAACTAGACCAATTCCTCACGGAGACAAATAGCATAAACAGCAACATAAAGTTCATGATGGAAAAAGGCAACAAGACCATCAACTACGTTGACCTTACAATACAAGTAAAAGACAATGTATTTACAGAAAACCTACCCTTACTTACGCAATAATACCCAAAGACTCACTCAACCATCGAAAACACAAAATGGCAGCACTACACAACTACTGCCACAGAGCTGTCAACGTACTAAACGACAACAACCTCAGAACAACAGAAATCAACAAAATCAAACAAATAGCAATTAACAACAAATACCAACCACAAACAGTAGACAGAATAATTAACAAATTAACAAAACCAAAAAACACAGACACTGAACTAGCAACTACAAAAACAGACGAATACGCAGGAGCAATATCATTCACAGGAGCACATACATACAAAATAAAAAAAATCTTCAACCAATACAACATAAAACTCGGAATCAAAAACAGACCACCTCTGATCAAAGAAAGAAGCAATGACAAAACAGAAACAAAGTACAGAAACAACAGTAGTGGAGTACACAGACTCTGGACTGTGAACACTGTGACATGACCTAAATAGGAGAAACAGGCAGAAAATTCCTAACCAGAATCAAAGAACATGAGAAATCGCAGAAGCTAAATGATGACAAATCACCTTTTGGAAAACACTGCAACAACCAGGGACACAACAACCGCACTAGTTTACAGAAAAATACAAAATCCTGCACGTAGAAAACAACATAAGAAAAAGAAAATTAGAAGAACAACTAGAAATAATAAAGACAAAAACAAAACAAAACAACCTAAGAAAGACAACAACTAACTTCCAAAGCGAGAACTTATTCCAACTAATAACACCCATGGATTGGAAAGACTGCACAATTACAGACAACCAATAGGAGCACGCGACTAAACAGGTTCACCATACGGTATTACTCTCGACTATGACTACAGGACCACAAGAGACAAGTCTCATTTAAGGTACCCCACTGATGATGGCGTAACAGCTGAAAGCGCTCTGGACTACAGAAGAAGAAGAAGTGAATTGGCACACCCTACAAATGGAATGGACCCTTTTTATAGAAACTGCCGCATGTGTTTAGCCTTTCTGCAATGGCAATTTACTACTTGCAAATTTGCTTAGAGAGAGGGGGAAAAGGAAAGGGGGATGCGATACCCGAAGAGTAGTTTCTTCTAGCCGGATTCATTCTTGAAAGACCAGGTTGTTCGAGATCTCAAGACACCTTCATTTCTGCCAGTACGTGCACCACTGAGATTTTTTGTAAAAAAATTACTAGCTCGTTAGATTTTTTGTTTTTCGCCTTAAATCCTGTCAGCGTACTCTTTTTGCCTCGTTGTTTTCAATTGCGTGTTCATTAGGGCGAAGGATAAGTCGTTCTTTCGAGGGTTCATTGGCAATGTCGGGATATCCGGGCCCAGTTACCCCAACTACTCTTGTTTAAACAATGGAACAATATCGTTTAAAAGAAGTACAAATGGTAAAGAGAGTAGCTTCGCGTAAATAATGAAAGAAAATTCGCGTAATAATGTACGCTCGTCATTTTCCGGCTTCATGTCTAAAATGAGCAAAATAATGCATTTTCCGCGACGAAAAAGAAAAACTACGCATTTACAAATTTGGGTGTTAGGTTCGCAGTGGTTGTCTGAGACACGTATAATTCTTCAGTGCAAAATGAAATATGCCCGAGGGAAACTGGTAAGTTATGCAGCTCCGTGGAATAATTTTGCCTTTACTTAATGGCGTATTATGTACGAAAAAGTGGCCCCCAAATAACGTTCTGGTTTTCATTAATCAGCGGAGCGGACATACTGTCAGATTGAAACGGATTCGTTTTTGAGAAATGATTGCAACTTTTTAAATAAATTATTCGGCCTTTCATCGGTGCCCGAGAATCTTTCGCTTGTCGAATGAGTGCGAGCTGCATTTCGTGTATCGTCCGGCCGCCACAAAAAAAAAGCCTCGCGAGCTGACTTTAATTATAAGCTCCGACTGACGCCATTCCGACGATCGAAATTCGAGGTCTACATCGGCGCTATAAAATTATGTACGCGGAATTCCTCGGCTATATTCTGCTCGAAGTGGGGGACGTGGAGTGGTAGTGGATCGAGTTAACTCTATATTACGACTTTTGGGTTCGCAAAGACAAATTATGTTGTTTTCGTTTTCTTCGAAAAATCAGAAAGTAGCAAATACAAGCCGGGCCTTGTTAACCAATAGGTGCCTTAATATTTTTCCGACGGTCATTTTGCCGAATACGAATCCGGAGCAGGGGGGAAGGGGAAGCAAAAAAAAATGTAAACTGGTAAAATAAATCGTAATAGAAAACGAGAATGGAATCTGGCCCCGGTATCAGCGCGTTTTCTTTTTCTGTACCCTCGCTAAAGAAGATAAAGTGATTATATATTTTTTCTCTATCCCTCGTTTTTTTTTTCTTTTTTAAACAAAATTTAGAGCACGTTTTCGAAAATCGGATATTGGAACTGTTTGTTAGTTTTTTTTTTTTTTTTTTTTAGATGATAACTTGAGCGTAAAGCTGACATATAAGAACATCATTTCGTGTTATAACTTGGACGAGGATTAGTTATAAAGATTTTCTACCGGATGCCGTGTAGATACTCGTATACAATGGCCGAGTACGCTCGAGCTAATACGATTTATCTTAAACTTTATATATTTTCTGGTCACTCTTTTTCTAGTGGGCGAAGAGTTTTTTTTTCTCCTTTCTTTCTTTTTGCAGCAGGTTACGGAGTCTGATAAAAATATTTTATGGTTATAGGTTTTCGAAGTCGTATAATGTTTCGCGAAATCCAGCTCCCTGGTTATACTTACAATTGCGATCCTCGTCTTCGGGCCCGTCTTTCTTCGTCGTTGATGCCCAATGTCGCGTCTGCGTCGTATAAACCTGATTAAAGAAATGAACAAACGTTAAGCCGGATTTGATTTTGAATAGCTTTAGCGCGAGGTACGCCATTTGTAGCCGTCGAGGGCTCATTTCTCTTACGGACGTTATAAACTCGTTACACGAAGCTCTTTCAGGCATTCGATTGATAACATTGGAAAAGGTCCTCGAAATCCTTGCTAAAGGAGTCGATTCTGAAATGTGCAACTCCGTTCCACTCTCCTGCTGTGAATTATGGTCGGGGAAGTAATCAACATCCTGTAGGAAGAGGGAGAAAACAATTTTGACCAAGGATAATTTCTTACCTTTTTTTACTTTTTATCACAGCTTTTTTAAAACCTCGATGTATCGACTAAAGTATTTCAAGGTCACAGACTTCTCGATTTTGGTAGTGATTTGGGCGTCGCCCAATTGCGTCCGGGTCAATAAGGGGAGATAAATTGTTGAAGAAAATGAATGGTTTCATTGCAGCCCGATGTAGAGTTTGATTGCGTTCAGGCTCATGGTTCCATTGCGTCCCAATCCATTTAGTGTCATCCAGAGTGCATCACGAGGAGGCGGACCGAACTACAGTCAAGACTTTCAATATACATCCAGCTAACTATTCTTCAAAATTTAAATAAACCGGGGAACTGAAACCGTGGAAGTGAGTGCACAACTCGCTCTGTTCAGAAATGCAGAAGAAAAAGCACCTAAGTAGATTTAGGTCTTATTTTGAAAAGCCAATAGAATTTTTTAGCCAGAATGCAGCCTTAACCCTTTCGCTCAATTTTTTTCGATTTGAATTATTTTCTTAGTGGAAATTGTTGCATGGAATCCTCATAATATGAATCCGGTGTCGGAGAATTTTTCACTCCCCCTTGGACCTGGGACAGCGTATGTCCCACTGGCAGAGTAATGAGAGTCAAAAAAATTATTTTCGAAACAACCATGCCATCTACCGAGACGTGAGTGAGCTAATATACGAGTATGCTTTTGTAGGTACTCGGGTAACCAGCACTGTTTTCAACGTATATTTGACCCAGTAGAATTTTTTAAAAACCGTTGGGACGAACGGTGTCCTGTTGGGAGCGAAAGGGTTAAGACCACTCACTCTCTAAAAGACGCATTCAGATTGCCTTTCCTACTTTTCGAAAAGACTATATCAGATTCCGCTAGTACTCAATCAGACTGCTTCAGACTTGTTAAGCCTTGTTAGACTCTGATGAGACTCATGCTGACTCTTTGTGATTTATAAGACCACATTTTTAGGCATATGTGAGACTCACTCGGACTCGTTCAGATATCTTGACTCTACTTAGACTCACCGAGGCTGGGCTTTGACTCATCCGGACTCCATCCGCGATTGACAAAAAAAGGGTCGCGAAACCTCAGTACACAAAGAAGCGGAAACTGGGATTTGAGGCAAAAGAGTGCTACTTTTTCAACCAGTTAGAGCGCAGGACACAAACAGAAACGAGTACGACATGCTAGGTGAGGTAATTTTGTGACGTCACTTGGTCAAACACAGTTTTATGATGGACGCAATCGAACCATTCGAAGCAAGGGACAAAATCGAGACGCAATAAGATAATGAGAAAGGTGTAAGGGCTACTTTTCGGACGCTATCTGGCTTCTCCGAGTGATTTGGCTGTAAATTCAAGATTGTGACCCCCATAAAGGGAAGACTCTGAAATTTCATAAATTGCAGTATGAGTATCCTTTCACAAGTATATTCAAGGTCGTTAAACTCGTTCCTGCGGCCAATTTTACTGTAAATTGAAAATTTTGGTATCCAAGGGGGCACATGAATGAAGATGACAATAGAGGCAGTATTGATGCACCATTAAACAAGTTTTCAAGATCATTGAAATAGTTTTGATGTCAGTTGTACCCTAAAATGAAAATTGTTGCATCTACGTGAACGCGAGGGGCACATAAATGATGGTAACTACAAGGGCAATATGGATATCATCATGCTGGTTTTCAAAGTTTCTGAACTCGTTTCTGACATCTGATCCACTCAAGAATGAAAATTATGGTATCATATACACATCGTTTCTTGTGTTTTCAAGGTCGGTTAGTCCACTTTGGATATTACAGTGAGTCTATCAAAGTGAAAAATTAAAAATGTGAAACTATTGGGGGGGGGGGAATTTGTGATTTTATTTTTGGATCTTGGGAACTTTTCTCAGTTTTGCATGGTCGATTCTTGATGAAACTTTTGTAAAAAAATTAATTCTGGTCGGCCGAGTGGATAGCACGTTGGTCTCGGAATCCGGAGGTCCCGGGTTCGAGTCCACGTAGCAACTCGCCAGATTTCAACCTAGACCGGTTTTTCGGCCAGAAGGGAAGAGGGCTAAGACAGCTTTAACAGCCTCTCCAACGTCTCTGAAGTAATGCTCGAAAAGGCGGATTCCAGGGCTCGGGTTGAGAGCAAATTAGAAAAAGAGGTTTCATTTTTATTTAGGGAAAATGAGATTGGTCAGATGGCCGGCTCCAACTGGTTCTCTATTGCCAAAAACAGGGGAAATGGTCTGAACTGAACAAGGCTTATGCCCAAAAATGGTTTATCTGACTGCTGAGCCTGTGGCGGCGAGGATTCACGCGCCCATCGATATTAAATGTAGTGTACAGTTACATGAGAGGCACTGAGTGGTAAGCCTGATAATTGAAAAATGAAATAAAATAATTTTTGTTTAGGAAAAATACGTTTTTCCGATTTTTGAAGGACTGTTTTTGAACATTGGAAACTTTTCTGGGTTGGGAAACTTGGAAGACTGTTACTTACAACATTGTATTACCTTGAGCTCTGTATTGCAAATTAGAATTGTTGGGGGCAAAGGAGAGGATTGATGATCCGTGACATTTTTGCCGCCCTGCTCTCATCTTCCAGATACACCCCAATTCTCCCTTTAGGTAGATACTGATGTTTGAAGACTAGTGAAACGATACCCGCATTGCAATTCATGAAATTTCGGAGCACTCACCCCCCCCCCCCCCTCTGGTACCAGAATTTAGAATTTATAGTTGAGCTACAAGCGAAATCGAATTCTATGGCCTTGACATCCCCCTAGTTGGTATATCAATCCTAAGATTCATGTTAATGAAAGTACTCTTCGACGTTTCTATGACAGTAAGAAAAGAATCGAATAGAAAGAACCGTTCTTAGTAGAATCTCGCGAGGTACAATCTTGTATGAAACATTTCCCCCCAAATTCGATAGGTTTTGTTGTTCGTGCGGAAATTAGTTCTGATGGCTTGAACTTCCCACAAAGTTAGCTAGCCAAATAGGGCCTGAGGATTCTTTGAGGTGATTAAGACCGCCAGTATCAATGACATTCCGCAGTAAGTCCATGACACTAATTCTTTCCGTTATTGCCACGGTCTGCTCTAATTTTCCTGGGCTAGGGGTGTTACTTGTGGAATAGATTAACGGAACTCTGAACTTCCTTCACTCCTTGCGATAGAAAAACCATTTCTTGCGAAGATATTTTGAAGCACATTTTTCCATTCGATGTATGCATTTAATTCAACACGTGTTGTCGCTTGATTCATTTCCACTTAGAAATGAGCTCGTTTTTAGTGACCTAATAGGAAACGGTCTATTTATGTCGGCACCAGAAGAAACAGTGGAGCTTAAGTTCTCAATGTTGTGATCGAACTGACCGGTTGGCTTGGTAGCTGTCGATGACACTTCGATGGCTTCAAGTCAAACCGGTTAGTTCGACAGCGAAATTGAGAACTCATGGGTCGTTCCATCGTTTATCTTGTATGTGCTGACATATTTAGATCAGTTGCTATCAGGTCATAATAGAAACGAGCTCATCTCTGGAAAGAGGTCAAAGGATGGCACATATTGTTAGAATGTATGTGTCATGTGGAAAACTGAGCTTCAAAGTATGTTCGTGAGATGAGGACACCCCTCCAGGAGAAAACGGCCGAAATGGCGCCGACATCATTGTTCTTGAATTTCTCTCTCCATTCATCCACTATAATTTTTCGCGTTTTTGAAATGCCGGACCGATCATCGTTCTTAAGTTTTGCCCTCAATACAGTTCGTGACATACGCGCTAGATTGATGAATATGAAAGACTTCGTAGGCCATAACTCTAGGCTACTAGTAGCAGTTCTGATTAAATTTAGTTAGAAATCATCTTGTAAAAAATAGGGGGAGGAAAACATAATCTTGTGATTGTCATCGCGTGTTTATTGTCTGATTTCTCGAGGAACATTCTTCGTCGGCCTCGCAATAATATTATCTAGTTGCTGAAGACAACAGCTGCAAATGGCGTCAGATTATCTAATAAAGCCGCAAATGTGATAGTGAGGTGTTTCGTGTTCGTTTCATTCGACATCGGCAGCGACGGCACCGAAGTAGGCAACAGGTTAAGGCGAACGAAACGCATCACTGTGTACTCGTATACAAAAAGAGGAAGATGGGTAATACATGTTGGTGCTTTTAAATTCGCTGCTAGTCGAACGGTTCGTGAAGCCAGCCGCAATCTGATTTTCGTGTAATCTAATAAAAGCTACTTTTCGTGCTCGCTGCGAAAGCTCTCCGATAACCGGGTACTATACGCTTCGACGACTGTGAAGATTGAATTATCCTTTCGTTCGCATTTAAAACGGTTATTTAAGAATCTGCGCTGGAGCAAAGTACCGAATCCTTTGGCGAAGGTTCATTTAATTTTATACTCGCTAGCGATAGACACACGCCGATATTATACTCGTATATACCTAATGAAAAAGAATTTCCGCGACGTGATATTTTCCGCAGTCGATTCGAACCGAATGGGGCCTCGTAAAGGGGAACGACGATGTGAAACTGAGAGAAAGAAAAAGAGGAACAAATGCAGAATGAAACAGTCTGTTAGTGTTTCTTGCTTGGTGAATACCTCTTTAGTTGCAGTCTCAATTTCTAGTTTGGCCGAGTAAATTTCTAAGCCTGGCGAAATGCAGGAAAACAATTTGTAACATTCTTCGATGATCCCGAATTGACCAGTTGGGTAAATGAACCTAAGAAGTGGATACAAGTGAAATGTGTGCAGTTTTGAGTAAATGGAGCTTATGTTTAGTAAGCAAATTCAGCGGGTTGAGGAGCCTGGTGGACATTGCGTAACTAGGCCTTATTGCGACCGTCTTGCTCGTAAGTGATAGCTCTGTATTCTTCATAGTTCTACGGAAGAAAATCGCGACAAAAATTACTGAAAATTCTAGTCTCTGACGTTCAGCAGTTTAAGCACTTTTTGATAACAAATTTGTGGTGATTTATGGTATAGATTCTAGTTAATATTACCGCACTCAGTTCTATTGAAAATCATGTAATTCTCGTTAATTTTAACAAAATTACAGTAACTTATCGTTGAATGAGTATGTGTATTGCTCATCATCAGAGACGTACTGATATTTTGAGTAATTCTTGTTATATAATGCTTTCTTTGTGTAGAATTATGTGGCGGTACTGAGGACACCAAAAAATTTTCTCGGATCTACACATCCACCCTTGGAAGTTGTTCCAAAACATTCTCAAAAAAGTTTGATTCTGACTGGTTAATATTAACAGGTGCCTCACGTAGGTTACAATTCTGTTAAAAAAAAATTTAGTTTTTTTTTTTTTGGGGGGGGGGGGGGTCAAACTCGGCAAATGATAATAAAAAGTACTAAAAAATCAAAAAATTACCGGATTCCGATGAAACAACGGGGAGTTATTGTCTCAGGTCAGTACATCATGCTGGCAAAATTTTATCTGTTTATATTCCCCAGTGTTGCCGTAGCGACTATTAAGGATCTTTTTTTTGGTGGGGGAGGGGGTATAGTAAAGTCCCACATGTTGATCTACTTTTTTTTAAATGGCCCCTGCAAACCATCCTCCCAATATCAGTATTGAGTCCTAAAATCACGATTAATAATAAATTTTAACTCTCTACTTTCACTTTTTTCAGTTGAATTTTTTCAAAGTTCAGCCAGTTTTAACCCGCAGGGATTTCAAAAAAGGTCCAAAAACAACAATTTGAACCTAGTGTCAAATGTTGATCCTTCAACGAATTTCAACCTGAAGTTCATTACATTTACTTACGCCCTGAAATATTTCGTACATTTCGATCCGGCTTGTAAAATGTGCAATAGTTTTCTTTCCAGACACTCCTTTAAATATAAAATATTTTTCTGGTCAACATTCAATACCTAGATTAACGTTTGACGCTTTTTTCAAGTATGAAAATTGTTTGCCAAAGGTTGATTGCTGCCAAATATTTATCTTTTTTCTGAACACGAAATCCTGAACTTTGACACCGAACATGAATTACAGTAAAACCTCGCTAATACGAAACTGACGGGGAATGACAAAATTTTCGAAATAGAGAGAGTTCGAATATTCGAGGTGAATTAAAAAAAAATCGTTTAATCGAGGTGTTTTCCATTCGTACAGTATAATGTATACATAATTCAGTACAGCTTATTTTTTTACAGAAATCAGTTATTTTGGTTTGTTTAATACATTCGAAAAATGCGCGATCAACACATTTTTCAATTTCATCTTCAAATTGTGTCTAAACATGTTCATAAAGATGATAAAATTTTCGTTTCCTCGTGCAAACTTCGAATAGGCGAGGTTTTAATAGGAGAACGTTCGAATTTTAGAGGGTTTCTCGTGCAAACTTCACATTGGCGAGGTTTCAATATCAAAACGTTCGAATTTTAGAGGGGTTTTCACGTGTTATTTCTTCGTATTACTGAGGGTGTCAAAAACAATGTATTTTTTTCGAATATTAGAGGTTTCCCCAAGGGACAAGCGTTTTACTTCGTGATACAGAAGTTTTCGTATTAACGAGGTTCGATTTAATGAGGTTTTACTGTATATCTATATCACTGGTAAGTTAGATCATAACAACTGCGAATTAAAAAAAAAAATCAAAATTGGAATAGGTTTTATAATTTTTTTGATCCGGTCTCATGTGACCCGCAAATAGCCGGTTCGAAGAAAACATTTCAAAATCTTTCAAAAGTACTTCGTTAACTCATATCAACGCCCACATGCGTCGAAGAATATATAAAAGTATTTACCATTTTGATATTTCCAAATTATTTTTTCCTAAATTCGAAAATTGTTGAATTTTAGCACATTTTCCAATACAGGAACTTCAAAATAATCATGCGGTAACACAAATCACATCGAAACTACATAGAGGGGTACGTGAAGGTTTACTCTCCATAATATGTGATTCACGACAAAAAGAAAAAAGTTGCGAGGGCTCCAACGAAGATTTATTGAATCTCGAAAAAAGGATCAACATTCGATACCTAGATCCACATTTGGCACTTTACCTTACATGCAAAATTTTAGATGTATTGAGTCAGGCTTTACCGCATCAAATATAGCCAAATATATATGCAGATGCTGGAGAAATTTTGAAGTTATGAGAACCACATTTTGAAAAGCATCAATCTAGGAAAATATCGGAGTACGGCGGCATAAAAATTAAAAAAATTGCTTGAAAATTTAAAAATCAATTATAAATTTGCTCATTTTGTTACATTGGTACCTGAAACATACATTAGATACATAAAATTTCTAATCTGTTCCTTGAAATAGTATTTTTGTTGTATAAAAATTTTGGGTGGGCTTTGTGGCCTGCCTAATCCATTTAGAGATGAGGGCTGGACGGCATTTCATAAATCAGAGAATGGAGATTTCAACAAACTTTAGGAAATTTAAAATGTTCCTATTTAGAGTGGAATAATTTGAGAAAAACATTGAGAAAAAGTAGTCTGTATAAAATTAAAATTTAGGACTAAAAATTATTGCCACTTGAAGCATAAACATTATTATTTGAATTTCTTACTTTTGAATCACATTTTTTCAATATTTTTTCCCAATCGCGCCGCTGCGAAATACTCCATTCTAAATTTTTCAAAATTCAGTTGAAATCTACATTGTTTATTCTACATAGAATACCTGCGGCTCCGATCCCTAAGAGTTGTTTAGGGAGGTACACGGGGGTCCCAAACTTTTGCACTACGAGAAAGAAGAAAACATTTTTCGATGTTCAAATCGGTGCTGTTGTAATGCAGGTACAGACTTGAAATTTTATGTACGAAATGCATTATTTACAAAAATTATATGAAATAATGAAAATGAATGACTACGAGATCGACTATCTGGATTACCTTCCCCATTTCTTAGTAATATTTGACAGCTTCAAGTAATTTTCGACCCTCTGTGCGGCAGAAGAGAAAGGAAAATTTTAATTTGTTCTAGTGGATTTGTTTTCATTTGAATAATAAATTAAAAATTATCGTTTTTCCGTGTGAACTTCAGTCGTTGGGACTTCAAATGGAGCCAGAGAAAATCTAATGACAGGGTGTCTACGGGTCGTACTCACAAATGTGGTAATTCTTCCTAAACAGTCACCATATTTCTTATCAAAATACAACCAAATTGAAATTTAATTGAAAATTTCTGTTCTTTACAACATTCTTCGCAATGATTCGTTCGTTACTATTTCCTTATTAAGTTTTTCTTCAAAGTTTTTGTTTGCTATTAGCTTGTTTCTGAAATTTTTTTATCCTCTGGAAGTCAGATTCTGTTCAGGCATGAAAATTGTCCGAAAAAGGTCGTACTAAAGTCACACAAAAGTCGTAAAGTAGTCATGCAAAATCATACTATTGAAAAATTTGTATTTGGTAGCCACCCTGAATGAGTGGTGAGTTGTGTAAAATCATAGACCCAAAAGCTTCTACTAAGATGTGTCAAATTAGGTCTATTTCATTCCGTCTCTAGGTTGGAGTTCTTATAGGGAAGGATGGAAGAGAGCTAAAATCATGCCCTGATTTAATTTAATACAATATTCGGAAATAAGTAACCCAAGGAACCATTATTTCAATGCCTTGTTCGATTCTTCAATCCAAGTTGATTTCGCTGATTTAAATGATATTCGGATTTTGTGACCAAGCCAGAGTTCTATGAAGTAGTATCTGATTGAATAATGGGATTTCGCAATCAGCTAATCGAAAATACCGCATATGTCGATAGTTTGTTTCATAACTTTTTAGAAGAAATGTGACCTGTGCTGAAGAAACAAGTCTTAGCTTCGAAAAAATCAATTTTCGTTTTGATATTGATTCTTGTTCTATTTTAATGCTCTTTCACGTGATGAGCTCAGAATCGCCTAAGATCAACCATTTCGACGCTACTGTGCTCAGAAGTGACTTAACATTAAATCGCTCTCCTGAGAAAAAAACCTTTGAAGCTAACCCCTGTTTCTTCAGCACAGATCGCAAATGTCCAAGTCGCTAAACACCCAGTCCTTGTTGAGGGGGGTAGGGGAATCTTTAAAACGTTTCATGTAGCTGGATTTCTCATCACTTCAAGGTCGGCTTAGTCCTTTTCTGAGATGCCTCCATTGATAACGATGCCTCTGATGAATTGTAGAGGGCACTTGAACTTTAAGACTTCCAACTAAAACATTGTTTTCATCCGGGGTCATTATTTGTCGTCTAGCTGCCCCATTACACCCACTAAAATGTGTTTTATCTAAGAGATATAAATAAGATAAACTAGACATGGCTAGGCCGAAAGTACAAAGAGGAACTGATGTTGCAGGTTCCTAGTTTGCAGAGGTTGGGTGTGGTGTTTTCTCTCAGTATCACGTTCCCTTCTTGCCATTCGGTCAGTGTCATCAGCTGGTAAAAACTGTACTTATACACTTAATCCCTTCCAACGAGTTCCACCCTCTAGTTATGGAAGTGTAGATGACAGGAAACCTGGCGGAGATGTGAAACTTGCATCCTGAAATTAGCTGACTCTCATCTGATTGTGACTTCCTAAAATTCACCTCGCCAACAGGATTCGTATTTTATATTTTGCACCCTCCATCGATGCTGAATAAGACTCACCTCCTGATTTCCTTTCCAAGGGTCCTTCTTACCCCTTGAATTTAAACCGGCCTTACGCCCAATTTTGGATTCCTTATTTTTTGTCGACATTCTCTGGCAATTCAACTCCAAGCCATCGTGTAACGAGCTACTTGGTCATTGTTTCCATATTTTCATTTGGTGACACTAGTGATCCTTCCGGCATCGATATGGCAAATCGTCGACCCCCTTCGATCCCCTTTCAACCGTTGTTTCGATTACGTACCTGATATTTCGCCGACGGGTTTCGGTTTCATAGATTGTCTGCGTCCGATGGACGGATCGTCTGGGTCGCTGGAGCCGGGCGGTCGACACGAGGACCGTCGCCGGGCGTCGATGTGCAAAGCCTCGTCCTTATCACTGGGCGATGGCGTACGAAACGACGATCTGCGGCCTCCGGGCCCTTCTTTGCCGATGGTCGCCGACAAGGAGCCGGCGTCCGAACCCCGTTTATGGTACACGTCGTAAGCGGATGCCCGTCGCGGTATCGCTGCAAATGATAACGGTTCGGTGGTCATCGTCTTTGGGCAAGCAGTACGTGAGTTTAGAAAAGTGTACATACGTATAGCAAGCATCTAAATGCGACAGAAGCCGTGTATAGAAAGTTAAAAGTCGATACAAAAGCGAAAGAAGAGAAACTAGGAGGAGGTTCGGAGACGTGAACCCTTCAGTGCTTCTTTGGCGAGAGTACTATGTACATATTACGTATATCTGTGTACGAGAGAGAAAATTTTGTGTAGCTGTGTTAAAGATTAATGAAATTCCGGTATTTGGGTTTCGTTCCCACTGAAGTGCCTTGAAAATTTCGCAGTTACTATTCGCGCGCTGCGAATGAAGGACCAATTCCGCATTATCTCGTGAAGCTTAACGGAGCGAAGTTAGCCTTTTTTCCTCCCCTTTCGTGTGTGAGAATGTAATGAGAATTTACGTAGACTTGTCGAGGATAGTACCTGCGTTTGAGTCCAACATATTGGCACCGGATTTCTTACTTAAACTTTGTAACTCTTCGTCGTAGCTGTGCTGTTTGGGAACCTGCGATTTTCGCCGCGTTCTCAGCGCTGCTGGAATTGGTTTCGGGGAACTACTTGAGCGTCGGTTGTTTTCACTCGAGTCTTGTTGGCTATCATCTGAAAAATCGATTCGACTGGTCAATATATTCTTACCGAGGTTAGGTAAATATTAGCTCGTATGTGTACGGACATGCCTGTCGAATGAGTTTCATGTCTGTGGATACCAGTTTTCTGAAATGTTTGTACTAGGCACCTGGGTGTGCATCAGAATAGGTGATTCAGCATTACATCTAAGTTTTTTGAAGATCCTTGAGGTGGAACTGAATCACACTTCGCGTGTGAAACGGATTCGACAGAATAGCACTGTGAAGTCGTTTGTCTGCCTTCTTGGAAAATATCGACATGATTGTAGAATGTAAATCGGTCTAATTCAAAATGGCGGTGTTCAGTTTAGCTTTTGCATTCGCTAGTTTTAAGAAGACGATGGTTTTGTGTTGAACTTGTAGAGAATTGGTGTGTGGGGTGATGGGGCAGTGGGTTATAGACTCGAGATGCTTTTAGTAATAAATAAGAATCGATGTCAGGTGTAATTTCCACGCTATATGAAGACCAGGAAAATAGTTGTTTGCATATTTGTGTATGTTTGAGTGATAATTCGCAAGAATTTTGCCAATCATTTGTTTTTTCGGCCAGGAGCGAAATATGAAATATTATCGAATACTTCTGCAAATGAACTAACTAATTACGAGCAATGGCTCTTCTAATCTTTTGGAAAGCACCTAAGTATTAGCACTGTTTTTTTTTTCTCTTGGATAAAAAATACACGAAAAGTTTTATTTTAAAGACTTACTGAGCCTAACGATACGCGTTGTAATTATTTCAAAACTCTTTAAATTTCTGCTAAGATCCATTATGACTCGTAAAGGTATGAATGTCTAGAGTCGTGAAAGCTCTGTTGAAAATCTGAAGGAGGTAAGCCTCCTCAAGACTTTGTTAAAGCCCCCTCCCCCCCGAGATTGCCAATATTTTCTAGCTTGTTATGACATATGAGAAAACTCATTGGTACTTTGGGGGAATACCATGAGACTGTTCAAGATATTTTCAAAACCGATGGCAAATATAGAATGCAATCCGGTGAGGGGCAATTCAGAATGTATGAATTAAATATTCAGTCTCTCTCCGTTCCCGATGAGTACGTGAATCCTTTTTTCGGCCCTCACGATGATATTTGAGTGGGCATATAATGGAGATAGTGTTGACGTTCTTTAGTGACATTGAAAATGAAATTATTCTTTCCTAAGTGATCCGTCAGTTTTCCCAATTTATTGGATTCTCATCGACTGGGTAATAATTTGAAGGATCTCGATGTTTGCTACAAGCCATCGAAGTTCCTCCCTCAAAGACGGAAGGGGTAACAGTACTTCTGACTAGTTAAGAGCCTTCAATCCTGTAATGCTTGTGTAAAAATCTCTTAGCCTTTCTGAGACTAGTTTAAAACTCTTAAATTCTAAACTTGTTTAAGACTTGCTAAGGCTACTCAAATAGCATTCACGTTTGATTAGTTTTTTCAATGTGTGGTTGAGACTTTTCAGATCCTTTTTAAAATTGTCTCAGTTTCATGTAAGACTAATATTTCTGAAAACGAATTACATATGACTCTAATGCTCAGTTACAACTCTCCAAAAGTTGTCTGTGTTTCCACAAGGTTTTTGTTGAGATTCGCTTACGATCAAGATAGGTTTAGGATTTTTTACGACTCCTTCAAGACTTATTTCAACTCTTCAAGACTTGATCAATGTTTACAAAGTTTCCTCAATGCTGGTTTGAGGCAACGGTTAGACTTTTTACGACTCTTCCAAGACTTATTTAAGCTCTTCAAGACTTGACCAATGCTTATAAAGTTGTCCTACACGCAGGTTTAAAGCAAGAATACACCTTAAGGCAAGAAGACTCTTCTTAAGGCTGAGTGGATAGCGCGCTGGTCTCGGAATCCGGAAGTTTCGGGTTTGAGTCCACATAGCAACTCGCTACATTTAGACCTGGGCCGGTTTTTCGGCAAGAAGCGAAGCGGGCTAAGACAGCTCTGACAGCCTCCCCGATGTCTCTGAGGAGATGCTCGAAAGGGCGGATTCCAGGGCTCGGATTGAGAGTAAAATTAGAAAAGAGAAGGCTCTTGTAAACATTTTAAGGATTTACCAAAACTGTTCAAGACTCATTTAAGCCCTTTTATAAATTTTAGACTTGGAAAAGACTCTTTAGGGCTCTTTAAAGCTTGATAACTACTTGCTAAGATTATACAACTGCTTTAAGTTTTTAAGATTCATTTAAGACTCTGTGAGGACTCTTCTACACTAATTTGAAGCACGTCATGAATCTTCAAAATTTGCTTACAATCATTGACTTCGGAACGAGGTGTACAGGAATACATTGTACAACCCCCCCTTCAAAGAATAAAATAATAAAAAACGTTCAGCTAGCTTATAACAAAACGTCTTGAAAGACTTGAAGAACTGGATTTATTTACAAGATTTTTCGATTGTTAACTCAATTTCCAGAGACGAATATTTTTTTTTTTTGGCTTGACGACTAAATTTTTTGTGCCCTCCTATAAGAACATCGGACACCGCCACTGCTTTCAACTTTCGATGCTTTCGTTATTTGTTTAGGGGTGCTTGAGGCTCTTTTTATAATTCTCGCAGGTTTTTTTAAGACTTTCATTTTCAGTGAGAGGAGAAATCGCCCCATCCCCGATGCATCCGCGTTTGTTCAAGTTAGTTTACCTCTTAACTGACTGCTCAAGGCCGTTTCACAATTGAAGCATGACATTCCAAAACGCATTACGTCCAAAAAAGCGATTTTACAGCAGAAGCAAATAACTGTTTCCTGTGTTACCTACAATAGTTCCGACGCAGATGACACCCTTGTTGCATACTCGAACATATACAGGAATATACGTAGGTCGAAGTTTCGTACCACCTATGCGCTAATAACATAGATATGACGCCACCAACTTCAGCATCTGTGGACTTGATGAATTTTGGATATTTTATTTTTTTTGGCTTCCGACACTTCCTCTAAAGGTTATTCTGACCCTTTTAAAGCTCCGAGGTGAAGCGCACATGTTTCTCCACAAGATAGCGCGTTTGTCTCATTTTTGCTCTAAATGGATTTAATGCGTTTTGGAATGTTATACTTCAATTGGTTAAGATTCATAAAGATGGTTTCAAGGCTGCAGGAAGAAGTCGACACTTAAAAATTAAGGATAGGCTCCTTAGAGTACGTTGAAGATTCAGTTTTCCAGGCAATTTTCATTTTGGTTTCGAACTTGTCACGTTTTTTCGCAGCCAAAAACCGATTCAAAGAAGCGCAACAATAAGCAGAAATGTGAGAATAGAAGCTGCTCAATTATCACGTGAATATCAGTTTTGTTTTCGCTCCTGCATAATTTCGCATTTCAGATTTAAATTTCGGATTTACTACTGGTTTTGGAGTTAAGCCGATATTTCATTTTTACGTAGTTCTTTTGGTCGACCTTTTCGGCAAGAAAATGATCCGGGCTGTCTGGCCTCCGTCTGTTCGTACTTTTCGAGTTTCGTTTTCCGACCAAAATCGGAGGCAGAAGATATAAAGGAACAGCTGTTTCGTTTGTTACTTTCACATAATCACGTTGTATGGCGCGAAAGAGCAAACGAATCAAAGCGCAGGGTTCTGTTTCAAAAAGTAAATACTGTAGAAAGCTTTAGGTACCTAGTTGTGTTTGAACAGGTGACGAAAGTTGGTCGTTGATTGTGTTGTTTAGTTGGTTATTTCTGTCGTCGAGTGAGATTCTTTTTCAGTTTCAAGTTTACGATTGCGGAATACATCACCGTAGGGATATTGGGTTCATTTAACATCATTATTAACGTTCATATGGGTTACGGTTACGTGAGGTCAATATTTAGTATTTCTCGAGTCGAAGAAGTGGGAAAAGTTTGGGGCTTTAGCCCGCTGTGACTTTCGGAAGGTCCTCTAGTAGATTCTTTTTTCTTCCCGAATTTCTCTCCTGTCTGGAAAAGTGGATCCGCGGTCCACACATATTAAAATATGTTGGAATTTTGGATCCTAAGTTCCCTTCCCAACAGTGTCTCGTTATCACCTCTGAATCGAATGCTTCCAAGATTTATAAGTTTTTATGCTGATCGACTACTTTAATATCGGGGACTGTTCTGATTTGTTGTTTACCCTCTCAAACACGTAGCCGACCCAAAGAGAACTGGTAAATGATTCTGTATACCTGTGATATAAAGTATTACTTGAAGGTAATGTCCGACTATATTGCCTGCCTGGCTTCGTAACCTTAATAGGAACTTGGTAGAAAGCCAAAACATATATTGCTTCAATTCTTACAAGGCTTTTTTGAAAGAAGGAGAATTCATTACTAACTGAGTTGGAAAATTGAGCCTCGTAGGGTACTTTTTCGAAATTATAAAATGTAGTTGACGTTTTTTGTTTCTGGTGGTAAAGGTAAACTCTGCAGTGTAAAATAACTGGTATGAATCTGGATTTTCCAGTTATCTCTTCATTAGTAGGAAAATGATTGAAAACCCGCTGTCTTAAGGCAAAAGTTCCTCCTGTTATTTTCAACGAAAATTTTTGACCACAAACTTATTTTCTTGCAATTTTAAACGTATTTCTAAGCAATTATCATTTTTATGGAAGTACGCCGTAGAATACAACCTTCTTCTTTTCTAATTTGTTCTCAAACCGAGCCCTGGAATCCGCCCTTTCGAGCATTACCTCAGAGACGTCGGGATGGCTGTTAGGGCTGTCTTAGCCGTCTTCCCTTCCGGCCGAAAAACTGGCCTAGGTCGAAATCTGGCGCGTTGCTACGTGGGCTCGAACCTGGGACCTCCGGATCCCGAGACCAACGCGCTATCCACTCGGCCAACCAGACTCCTACTCGGCCAACCAGACTCCTAGTAGAATACAATCTGTCAGTTGTAGAAAATCTGATGTACTTATTTTCTGATACTAAAAATGCATTAGGAATCTTCAAAGGTCTCTTTAGTCGCCGTATTCCTGCTGAAATTTCAACTGTTCCCTCTACAGTGCATCTGTTATAATATTCATACAGACGTCTGAAATTTCACTTTCGAACGTACAAGAAATCAGCCGATATACTTCCATGTATCTCATATTGTGAACAGAATATGGTCGGCCGATAAAAATTCCTACACTCGTATAAGGTACTGAGTGATCATTCTGCATCAGTACTCAGAATGATTATAATCTACTGATGCTCACTGAAATGTCTATCCTACTCTCAGAATGCCGAATACTATTTCCTGGTTTCCTACTGAAATTCGCTCCCCATCTATAATCTTCGTGGGTCACTAGTAGGGGGAAAAGGCTGGACGTGTCTTGGTTACCGAAATTAAATTAATTAGAAAATTCTGTAGTAGGATTTCAGCGTCTTCATGCTGTAGGAATTTCCAGTTTCTGCAGGTTTTTGTAGTACTATTGGGCACTGTTCATGGTCGTCTGATTGAAATTCCTACAAATGTATCAGATACTCCGTGGTTATTCTGGTGAATGTTCAGAATAGTCACATCCTGGTATTTATTTTTAAAGAAAATAATGGATTCAGGTGCATTTGTATTAGGAAATTATCTCTTACGATCTCTTATCTTCCCATTTACTCTTGAAAATAGCTACACGCAATTCTCGTTTTTTAGCTCTTATAATATTTTTATTTTTTAGAACAGCTATTACTATTGATATGATGGTAGGAGTGAGGGTGTGGTGAAATTTTCTCGATGTTCCATAGGAAAATAAAATTGGAAAAAGTAACCTACGCGGCCCAATTTTCTATTGTTTCCTCCAATTAACTGATCTACCTGACATCTTAGCAACATTGAAAGAATAATACTTTAATAATAGTAAACCAGGGACTGAGGTCACTGTCAGTCACATGAATTTTCCTTCTTCCAAAAAACCTAGTCGAAATTGAAGCAATACATTTTTCGGCTTTCTGCCAAGGTCCTATTAAGGTTAAGGAGCCAGGTAGACAATATGATCGGAAAATACCTTCAAGTAATACTTCATATCACAGGTATACAGAATCATCTGCCGGTTCTCTCTGAATCGACTACGTGTGTGAGAGGGTTTAACCCTTTGCCTTGATATCCAGCCTGGCAACTTGATGTATTTAAGAAATCTTACCGTCTGTTTTGAGTGGACAGTGATTGCTATCTTTTTGATCCTGTTGAACCCCAGAGTAGCATACAGAGAGAACAGCTTGAAAAAGTCTCTGATGAAGCTGGTGTAGCATTTTAATGTTAAACAGTCTAGCGTAACAGCGTTGATTTTATCCCGCGCATCAAATATCTGTATTTCTTCCTTGGTCCCAAGGCTATAGTTATGAGTGAGGTCGTGGAGTAGATCTCTCCCTTAGGTAGTAAAAGTACATTTCCCCACTTAAATTTGTTGAAAATTCAGAAAATTTCCGCTCGATTATTAACAAACAGTATTTGCTAACTTTTTTAAATTATAAAAAACCCCTCCTTTCCGGCGACCTAGCTGCCCTCCTCGTATATTGTACCTTGACGAGTAAATTCGGCTACTCTCAGTCTACCAGCGCGTAGATTTTTACGACGAAATCGAAACTTTCAAATCGTGGTATTCGCGGTCGAGGAGCTTCTCACCTCTCAACCAAGTCGTGCGGTCACTATGATACACTCGGAGCTGTTTCGAGTCTATCTTCCTTACTTTTTAAACTGCTTTTGCAGGTCCCAAAGAATTCGCCAACTGTGTCTGGAAATCTGCTCGAGTATTATAAAAGCTCTTGAAAAAGAAAACAACCGAAAGTGCGGAGTACGATACCTATACCCGCTGACAGTAGTACCGGTTCGGCGTGAAAGTCGGGTCACTCAGGGTTGGATAATTTACAAACAAAATAATATTCTTAATCCTTTTTAGATTTATGTACTCGTAGCAAACTCAATTTGACTTTTGTCATTAGAATAAGTTCCATATCCGGTGTAGTTATTCCGCGAAGGAAGATGTTGCAAAAATTGTAAGGAATGTTTGAAAACCAGAGCAAGAATTGTGTGTGTGTGTTGTGTGCTGTAGAAAAGAAAAAGAAGAAGAAAAAAAACGTGAATTACATATTGTCGGAAGCCGAACTGTTCAGTTACGGTTAGTGCTTACAAACTTAGATTAAAGGGATTAAATGCTTCGCTGTAACGGTATTATTAAAAATGTTGCGGAAGTAGCTTACGAAGTCTCGCTGCATACACTTCGATAATTTAGTTTGAAATACGTCAAATAGAATCTGTTACATGATGACAATGCGATGGGGGCAACAATAATTATAACGATAATTATTTTAATAACGACTCCGCGACTGAGAATTTAATAACTCAGCTACTGCTAATCAAATCAGTATGGTGTCATTTGATTCGCTTGTCAAAGACTTTTCCTGAATACGTAACAAAGAATAGCGTAGGTCTGATTTGAATTCTGTTAACTTTGAACTTGGTAGGGCCGGCGCCAGACCTTTTCCCCGTATGGTGCATAACCAAAATTTCTCTCGCTAGTTATTTCTCAAATAGCAAACCTTCTTTTTCTTTTTTCTTTTTTTGGGAGGGGGGGCTCTGTACGGAACGACGAAACCTTTAGGTCGATGTTACTGGATTTCCTGATATGTAGTATTCTATACCTAAAATTGTAATTTTGAGATGAACGAGGAGTTATAAGTATACTGTATACCTTAATACATTGTCTACAGACGTAATGTATATGTTAGCGGCAAATTGTGAAATCCGTCATTCAATGAAATCCCGAGGCATTATGTTAGTTGTATACGTAATGTGAAAACCGTTATTTCGGCAATACATGGTGTTTCTTTTGCAATAACCCCCTTCCGCCTGGTAAATAGGCAAACCTACCTCGACAATATGTAGATATGTTTGCATACTCTTACTTTTGAAAGAGCTGAGTTATGGTCACATTTTGAAAGGTTTTCTATCTTTGATTTTTTTTTTCTTCCCACGACTGGAAATAGAAAAGTTGTACCAGTCGGTAATAGTAGAGGGCAGTTGTGGTAACCACAGAAAAAAAATGGTCGGAATCGGTTCAACAGGGTGTTCATAAAATCAATTTTAGTACAAATTATACCAGAAAATTTTCACATTCTTCCAATTTTCTGCGAAACTTGTCCTCTTAAGCTAGTGTTTTTTTATTTGCAATGCACTGTATACCAAATTTCCCATACAAAACGTCATTAGCAATTTTATTGTACTTGGATTAGAACTGCTCCGAATGGAATTCAAGATATCTTTATGAATTACATATTACTTTTTAACACAGATGTAAATGGAGATAATAATTATCTTCTTCAGCTACTTTTTTACCACTTCGCAGAGTTATATCATTTATGGGGCTCATTTCCCTACCTCCTTTCATCTAGTTACCCTACATTTGAAATTGAGGTCCATACAATGAGAGGGGGCGGGGTTAGTATTTTGTAAAGTTTAATATGGGCATACAGTTCCTCTCAAACATGTATCAAGTAAAATAATAAATAAATTGATAAATTAAAAAAATTCGGTTGATAACATTTTGGCCATATTTCCCGAACTAAGCAATGAGGACATTTCGACTTCTTTCTTGATACTCACACCTACTTTCCTGGCTCATGAACCTCTCATTTCGTTTCATGTTTTGACTTTAATTTTAAATTGTCCATTTTATTGAAATTTTGTAGTTATACAGTTCGCCGGACACCTATTCGTCATTTTAAATATTTCCTAGTTTTAAGACTGAAGTTACAATACTGACTTAATAGTTAAGTTATCATCAAGTCGATCTGAATAAAGACCCTTTAATTAAAGAGTTATAAAATTCAAATCAATTATTCACTAAAAATATGAAATGCAACTAACAACTGTCGAACTATGTATTGAGAAACAGAACACGCAGTATTAGTAGAGAACCGAAAAGGGTGTCTGGGTAGATCTTTGGTATACCAGAACGCAAAATCAAAAGTCCAAGTCTAACAATATTTTAACATTTTTAACTTATTTTTTGGTTTTGGTATACCAAAGGTTGACACTTTTTGGTTCTCTACTGATAATTCCTCAATTAGAGGGTTCATATTTAGGTCAACTTGCTGATGAATATTTAATACACTGGTACACGATGTAAACGTTTAGCACTTAAGGAATATTTGAGGTACGTTTTAATACGTCTCATTGTGGAAAATGATCTTTCACACGTCACACTTGTATAACAGGAATAGTTAACATAATTCCTATTAACCAAACCAATTTTGAGGTAGCGGTGCGAAGCTCTAAACGTTTACGTAAAAAATGATCACTTAAATTTTTAGGCAAAATTCCACCATCAGCTGTTATGCAATCGAATAGCACATCACGATGCAAAATGAGCCCCTCGTGATCAAAATGATCTGCGCTATAAAAATAAATAATTTCATCGACATTACCAAAATTGCCCTTTTAAAAAAAAGTTTTCAATTTTATTCAGAAAATTAATCGTTTCGGACTTCAATCTATCTTTTAAGCTTTTACCTGTCACATCTATTACTTCAAAGTATAATTTTCGATAATAATCCGCTGGTGTAGTAAATGAATGAGGGGACGACTGCGAATCATATAATGCTTTGGAGCTTTCCTACCTCTTGGTAATTCGGGTCCTGGTAATTCCAAAGTTTCCGCTTTCTTAATAACATCTGACCACAAATTATTAAAACTTATTTCGATCTCTGTTTTTAAATATAAAGTTGAACTACTTCAACATTCATATGAGACTCCTTTAAGTGTATGTCAGTTGCTTGTAAAGAGCAATTTTCGTAAGGATATATAATATGAATAAATTGTAATTTTGGGTTGAAAATCTCTGTACGGTGCATTGCACCATACAGAATCGCCTGCGTGGTGCATTTTGTATAGTGTACCACATCTAACGCCGGCCCTGGAACATGGTATGGTTTAGCTGGTGTAGGCTGCAGTAATTGGTGTGATCTTGATCGAGGAGATCAGCAAGGTGATAAACAGCTGAAATGGGGAGGAGGAGAGAACCCGATTATTTGACTTTTTAACCACGATACTACGTAGATGTATTAAGGGCACAGCAGTGATGGGTATAATTCTGGCATCAGAGATCGTCAAGATCGTGATTAAGGATGTAGCGAAGAGTTTTTTCTGGAGAGGTCAAAATTGTTGAATTCCCAACTGATTCATGTCAAAATTTTCAAGTATCAAAATTTGTTTGTATTGCTGTCGGATACCTATACCCGTATCACTAGCCCCGTAGTTTTATGACAGCGAGTTCAACGAGTACCGGCAGGTAGCGCTTTTAATCCATTTACAGCTTTTTAGTTACTGACAATAGATGACACACCTTTCGGAAGCCTTTGTTGTAAGTGGTTGTGACTCTGTGTACGCTATCGGAATGTGGTGTTAGAATGTGTGACGAGTTTTTTCTTGCATTAAAATTCAGGTGCAGGTGTATAGTGTAGCACTATAATATTGGTAATTTTTGTTCATTCTTTCTGGCAGAGGCGGATACAGTTAATAATTTCAGAAAGTCCGAATGAAAAATGATTTAGACGAAATATAATAGCTGTAGGTCACTATAGACAGATTTAGACTTTTTTTTTTGGGGGGGGGGGGGGGCTATCCGCCACTACTTTCTGGTCATCTTTAAGTTTCTTGACCTCCATATGAATAGATATATAATGAACAAGTTGCCACTATTGCTCAACGTGACATGATCTTTCTCTCACTATATAATCCAATAGGTCATTCTTGAGAGTTTGATATGCTTCAAATCTATCTAATTGCTTGCAGCTACTGCCTATGTGATATAAAGTTTTGAATGCTCAATTAAATCGTGAATTCTAAGAAGCTTTTCTGAGCACAGTCCTCTTGTACATGATCTCAGTTGTGTAGTTAATTTATGGATAGGATATTAACCGCGTAAGCCTTCCTACAGTTAATCAGATAATACTTGAAATTATTCCAACGATTTGGCGGAATCTCGTAAATCTACTGCCACAGTAAGCCCAATATACATCGTTCAATGGCGTGTATTACTGCGCAGAAAGAGAGAGATAGTAAGAAATGCTAAGAAATACGCGGTGGGACATAGAAGAAATAGAACTATTGCGGAAATTGAAATACCTACAAGTAGTGAGACAACAACTGACATGCCACATCTCTTCGATCCAGAAGTACGATATCTTCAAGACACAAATGCATGGTAACTTGTGTAGGCTCTGTCATCGTCAAATGAATTAACAAATCCAGCCCGGATAAAAAGGTATAAATGTTCTGGGACTCGTGTGAATTCTGTTGATCATAATTACTTGGCACTAAAATGATGTAATACCTAGTTAATTGTCGAGTTGACTAGTGTTTTCAAAAGTCACCAGCAGTCTTCCTCAAAGTTATTGAACTACCCTATGAACGTATGTAAAAACGGTCGTATACTTGATTGCCCAAAAAATTTGAAAGTAATCGTACTAAACAGTGACAGCCGGGGTGTCGAGGGAGTCTGAACCCCTTTGCAACTTCGTCAAGTAGTGGTTTTCCTAATTTGAGCACCCCTCATTACTTCCTCCTCCTTTGGTCAAGAGCAGACCCACCTTGAATACTAGGCTGGATTCGCCACTGGTATTGAATTACACGCATGTCCGTCATCCTAGCCCATACCACGTGCAAATTACGGCAACTTCTTAAGAACAGGTACTGTGTCGTAATCCGCCCCCAGAAGGTGGATCAAACATACGCGCCCTTTTCAACAATCATGTGATCTCACATCCGTGTATTTCGGGTTTTGGCGTACACTCTGAATTGAAGAAGATGTGCCATATCACTCATGTTGCTGCTACTAACGGAGTGCCGAAAGTACGCAGTGAAATCTATTGGCTGATATTTTGAGGCAACAGAAAGGATTCTAGGTACTGACCTGTGTTTCGTTTGTCTTTATCCTTCATGCAGTCGTTGTTGGACGGTCTTCTTTCGTAAAGCGTGGAGGAGCCGCTGCCGCCGCCTCCGGCGGGACCCAGTTGTTGTTTATTGCTCGGCGGCTGGTTTGGTGCGCAGGTGGAGCCAGATCTGGAGCTTCGCTGTTTCTGTCGCCACTCCAGCTCGCGTTCCCATCTCATTTCTTCTCGTTTGTCACTAGCCACCTTTAACAAGGCCTGCACCAATCAGATCGTATACTTTTTACCAACCACATACAGGTATAGCGCCTGTGAGCATGGTGGTTGAGAGAGGTCAGCGAATGTGTGGAGGGAGTAGAGGCAGACGAATAAGGAAGAGAAGAAGAGGTCAGAGAGGTCGAAGAAGAGCAGGAAGAAGGAAGCAAGTTGTAAACAAAACATTAAAATGGCGTTCGGCGGAAGTATACGCCAGAAGGAAGACGCGATGCGACCTCGAACGCCAATAAAATGTCCGAATTCCTCGTCGTACGTCAATTTGCGAAGTAAGAGTACCGTAAAGTTTCTCATCTTGGCTGTACTGAAGCCGAACGGAGACGCGAAGGGTTCTAAATAAATAAAACGAAATTAGAGCAAAATTTTACCACTCTGTGCAGTTTTGTTTTGATAAAATTACGTTACGCCGACGAGTCTCTGCGGTCGCGTAATAAACGAAGTACAGTCGTTTCTACTGGGGCAGAAAATCCTTATAATTTGGCAGTCAACGAAAGCCTCGTTGCGGTCGAAAAGGATATATACAAGAATGCAAAGCTTCTCCTAATATGCGAGGATTTATCTTACATTTTCGGGCCGCCAAAATTATTCATAAAAATGCAAATAATTCGCCATTTTGAATACATTTATTCGAGCGAAATGAAGCTTTTCTAATAATATGGTAATTCCCGCACTTTTCGCGTGAAGGTGAAACGAAATGTTTACCGGTAAAAAATATTAATTTGGTTAGATTTTGCTTTGTGAAGTCTTTCTAAGTGGAGGCGAAAAACTAGTCGATAGAGCGCTGGAACCGGAAACGCAAAAGAAAATGTTCGTAATTTGTCGAAACTCGACGTTGGCGCGGGCGTTTGAATCGTCGAGAGAAACACAAATTCCGGTTTCCGGACATAATCTAGGCGAAGATTTCAAAAAATAGTTTCCGTAGCAAAGCCAGAGACATCTCATTTCTTATATGTGCCATTTTTGCGGTTCTTTCAACCGTTCTTGTAGATTACGAAATGGTAGAATCGTTTTTTTTCTCGTTTTTTTTTTCTTTCTTAAATTCATTCATTCATTCATTTGTTCATTCATTTATAGCTCTTATAATTTATGAAATTATACTCGAAGAAAGCGGGCTAAAGCACAATTTATTAATGCAATATATTTGCTCATTGAAACAGGCGAGTTTCAAGCTTTTTTTGTTCATAAAGGCAAACGTGTCTGCAGCAGTTGCTTTGGTATCTTATTTCCGTCCCACGCCCAATTTTCGCTTTCCTCGATTTGGCTCATAACCATATTTCACTTTCTTCTGTGTATTCGAGCAGTTTTTGCTATTGCTGAATGATAGAAATGAAGTGACAGAATTAACTGAAATGAACTAGAGTAATTTCCCAAAACTTGATTCGTCAAAATTTGACCTTATGAGATATCAGGGCCATTTGATAAAGCAGATCAGCCCAGAAAATCCCATCAAATCGCTATATCGCTTGGGTGCATTCTTCCTGAGATATTCTTGTTCAATGATCATCGCAGCTCATAACACTACAGAACGGATGAGATTATAATGAAGAGCCCACTTCCAAAGTGACCTAACTGATGAGTTTTTGTTTTCAAAACGCTGTCGTGCTGCGCTAGGGACATATAATTCGCAAAAACAAAAACGACAAATTTTTCTTGAAGGTTGAACTTATTGATACCTACCTGCAAAAAATCCATTACCTACTTTATAGTTTTGCTGAAAGTGTCTTACTTGTTTTTCTCAAAACTAAAATTTTGCAGTTAGGTCACTTTGGAAGTGGGCTCCTCATTATGATTTTCGCTCATTTTTAACGCTGAATATGATGGTGTTAACCATTTTTCTCGAGAACCTCTCGTTTTCCATATTCAAAATTCAAATTTTATCAAAATTTTCGCTTTTATTCCTTTTTGTCGTCCACGAATAGCCATACTGATACCAATAATACTGAACGCGCATAGTTGTTTGATCAGTGGTACCATCTTGATGGTATTAAATTTCGCATTTAAGATAGGAAATAGGAAAAAAATGAACTATAATCCAAAAATTAACATCGGCATTAAATTTCATATTGAAAATATATATAAAATAATGTAGTCTCAAGGCATTGTTTTTTTATAATCTCAAATTGTTACTTAATGATTAATAATGTATTTTTCTGTCAATTTTCGGTGTTTATTGAAGAATTAATTTTTTGGGCATACTGTTTTTCGAAAATGACTCTTCAAGGGACAGGACTGACAGAAATGACAGCATATACCCACGGCGAGTCGTCCACGGCGAATTGTATGCGACCCGACAGCATTGATGGAACGAAAAAATTCGTTGACAATGTGAGACAAAAATGAAAGAAAGTGAAGAAATTACAGATAGAATTGAAGACAGAAAAAAGAATTGCTAACAGAAATGGTGGGCGTGTAATGACAAACTGACGCGTCATATTTTATATGATTGAAAGAAATGGCAGAATTGATAGAATTAATAAAATGTAAAGAGGTAGCAAAATTATTGATTGAAATTACAAAAATTGCGGACAGAACTGATCAAAATAACAGATGTAGGTAACGGTGATAGAAATGTGCAAAATGGATAAAGAGTGAACAATTACAGATTTAGTAATAATTGGAATTAAAAAAGTGAATGGATTGATAAAATTGATATTGGTTAATAAAAGTTTGAGGAATGTACTGACAGACAGAAATGACAGAACTGATGGATATTATTAAAATAACAGAAGTGGTATAAATGATTGAGGAACTACAGAACTAATAAAAATGGCAGGCAGTTCTCATATGTGCGCAAACAGCCAACTTTCAGTAGTTGGGAGCTCATGGGGGACTGACACGTATCAAAATAATGTTGAAAGTGCTTTCGCTTTTATACTTCCAGATTTTTAAATTTATTTAGAGGCTAAACTCTAATCTCGCTCCTCTGTTTGGGCCTGGAGTACTCTTACTGATGGAATACATACGAGGAGCGATGTCCCAAAATGGCCTCTGTTCACTTTTCAAAACTTTACAGGAGAATAGAAAAACGTGATACTGTTTTGTATACCATATATGTGCCACCAGTGACACTTACATTGCCTAGGAGAACACCGACCTGAATGTTGGTAGATTGACAGTGTAGGAATATGTGCACATAATACTATATCTTCTACCAAATGAGGTTATAAAATGGGTTTCAGAAAACAGAAATGGACATAGGCCATTTTGGAATATTGCTTCGCTTACGACTTACAGCAATGATAAAATTGAATGAACAGGTGGAATTGAGAGAAATCTTAAATGATAGAAATGAAAGAGATTATGGATTTCATAGAACGACAGAAATGAAAGATTGACATGATTGGTAGAATCAGTTGACATTTAAAAAATGACAAAATTCAGAAAACTTAATAGAACGTGAGACTCATTAGATTTTACTAAAATGAGAGGAACTACGTGCAGGATCAACTAAGTTGATACAGCTGTAAGAAGGATCAAAATTGACAAAAATTTCAGAATTGATAAAAATTGTGAGAATTATTAAGATAACGGATGGTCATAGGAAAACAATGAATAAAACTGGACTAAAATGGACAAAAACGATGTCATTCATAGAAAACTTCATTGCAGAATTATTGATAGGAGTAGAAGAAATTTGAGACATAATTGATGAATGAAGCAAGGAAATTGGTACGAAGTCAGGGAATTACAAAATTACTGACGGAATTAACCAAAACTAAAGCAGTTACCGAATTGATAGAAGAGGAAGAAATGTCAGGCAAAATTACCAGAATACCACATGTCAAGGGTTCGCTGGATTAATGATGAGTAGCACAGCTTTTGAAATTCGTTTTTTGAGTGAAATAACAAGGGAATATAATTAGTTCACTTTCTGACTACTGTTTGAATGTGAAGTGCAATAGCGGATTTCAGGCGAAAGTCCCAGATACAACTATTGCCAAATACAAACAGGGCTGCAGTTATCTAGGTCTCTCATTTCTGTGTACGTAGGGGTGGGGGTGTGAGGCAGAATGCCGATTAAAATTAAATGAAGGAATTCTGCTCAAATCTTTGAAAAAGTCCTTCCTAGTTTTCAAAATTTGCCCACTGGCTAGTAGAATTTCCGAGTACAAACGTTTCAAATATCATTGGAGGTATACCTCCACTCGTTTCGGTCTCGATGGCCCTTACTACCGACAAATTCCAAACCGTGTTCTCCAGTTTTATTTTTACTCAAGCTGTAGAAACCTCACCCTCGTGGGAATTCGTTCATTTGGACAGTCGCTGGCCATGCTTTCTAAATCACTGCTCTGAAACACCTGCATCGCCAGAATCGGATTGGCAATCGCGATGTTCGCGAAAACCTAGTTTGCCCCGGTGGAAAGAAACTGCTTACCTACGTTACCTCTTACCTTTTCGAAATCTCGCCTCAACTGGAGCTCAGCCTGCATTTAACTCACGTATACGTTTCGCGACTTACTTTTTCCAGTTCCTTAAGCGAGGCTGGCGAGACGTCTGAATGACGACGCAGCTCCGGTGACCGCGGCGGTGCCAGTCCGGATCCCAACGATTGGATGTTGGAGCCGGAGTTGGACGAGCTGATCCGGATATCCGAGTGTCGGCGCTGTAGCGTGTCCACGATCGGAATGTCCAGTAAACTGTCTGTCGAATCTTGAGCCACGATCAGTTGTTGGACGCTTTGCTGCTTGCGTCGGCAAACGCTACACGACCACAGAGACTGAAACCAAGCACAAGGGTTGTCTGATTAGCATGCTGCAAATGCAAGACGAGGAAGCGTTAGGCGTGAAGAGAATTGAAGTATGGGTGAAATGAAGACCTAGAAATGGTATAAGACTTCAGAGACGCAGGGATCATCTAAAGAATTGAGGGTAACTTTTTTTTTAAATTCTTCTTTGTGTGAGATGGCGCTGTACACGCTGAATGCTCAGACCACGTAGTCCATTGCTTTTTTCATCAGACTGCTGTTAAGGATCAGCTCAGTAGCCTCACGTTTACTGGCCAAGTGAGAATTTTACTGAGTTCTATCCCTTTGATCTCTAGTCCCAGTGCATCGCCTCTTGTCCCGGCTATTGCTGGGTACTGATAATATGATGTGAATTCCTCGTCTCCACAGTGCCTATAGGAGCTGATTTTTGCCACTCCTGTTTTATACAACATGTGTTTTGTGGCCCCGTGACCAGTTAGTAGTCCGACCATGAGCGTTGCATGTTTTCTATCGAGCCGTAGTAGGAACTCGGCGTACTTACCGGGGGCGTCCCCTACTAGTGTTTTGCTGACTTTCATGCCACTGGCTATCTATCAGTGCATTTCCATCTGCTTACTTATCAAAGCTTTCACCTTAGATCTTATGACGCTGTATGTTATGGGAAGACACAGTCTAAGCGTTACCATGTCCTTTTTTATGCCCGCCTTCGCTATCTTATCCGCGATCATGTTCCCTTTTATGCCGCAGTGCCCCGGTGTCTATAGTATGGTGACACGGTTTTCCTGAGCAAGGGTGTATAATTTGTTAATATAGTCCGCCGCCACCAAGGATGCACTTCAGTGTGCCGATAATGTCTTAATATCCGATTGACTGTCTACACAGTTATAGATCTGCTTGTTAACAAGGCCCTTCTGCCGGCTATTATCAGTGGCCACCGTGATCGCCATTACTTCTGCTTGAAGGATAGTGACCCCCTCACCCAGTGGCATTGAATAGTTGTTAGCGTCTTTTGTATTCATGTTTCCCATTCCTGCCCCTTGGTCATTCTTTGATGCATCTGCAAACCACACATGCTCCTCTTTTCCTTTTCTCATGCCACCTGTGTGGATATCATTGCACGGCATGGCTGGTCAAACAGTCCCTTGGCACCCCAAAACATTTGTCCGTCGTCCCCACCATCTCTCATATCTGTCTGTGGCCTGTTCTTCGGGCTCGAAGGTTTGGCTGGCTCAGACGATAAGCCCCCATTATCGCAGCTGATTCTGTAGCGGTTTAAAGTGGTGGCAGGTTTAGGAGTCTTTCAATTGCTTTCGTCGGCATCGTTCCCATCGCCTCTATTGTCGTCATACACGTCAACGTCAGCCTTTGCAGGTGGTCCAGGTTCTCTCTGACTTCGGCCAGGTGGACCCAGCCCCACCAGCCACCACCCAACTGCCGCATATGTGATTCTGGGACATATTACACCGGTATATACCCAATGTATCATTCTGGGAGAGAGTCCCCATGTCCTGCCGGCAGAGGTGCGGCAAACCTAAATAGCCTCAACCCCTTTTCTTATTTTCTCTGTGACATGATCCCTCCGGGAGAGTTTTTCGTCTAGATATACTCTTAAATACTTCATTCACCTTTTTTGTAAGAGCTGGGTAATAGTCTTCCTTTGAATTGCACCTCGATCGACTCCTTGCTCTTCTTTTGTGAGTGAAAAGACTGAACTCAGTTTTGCCCGGGTTTATCGATGACCCTTTTTTCGGTCTGTCTTTCTACCGAACGGCTTGTCTATCTGCCCAAAAGCTTGTGTGAAATAATTCGTAGAAGCAGAGTGGCATAACTAATATTTCATAATTTCCAAGTTATGACAATTATAATTGAATTATTTTACCTTAATTGAAGTTCTAATTAATCACGAGGGAGATTAATTATTAGTTGAAATTAATCACGATGAGATTAATTATTAAAGGTGAACTTTCCACCTGCATGGTGCAAGCAGAAATCTAGGCACGAGAACAACTGACACACATACTCGAGAAATAACTGAGCCAGTGTAAAAACAAACAAATTTATTCCTCGAGTATTCATCTTCTTCTGGCTCATTTGGTAGGTTTACCTAACGGCACAAGTAGAAATAAGATACCGTCAGTCCACACCATTCTATAACGCCTTGGATCGATGTGAGAGCACCGGGGCTAACACAATCGAGTCCAAGTTACAGAAACGTGTTCCACCGGGGTACTAATGATACGACCACCAAGTACTCTTGGATAGATATGCAAGCACAAGTTAACATCGACAAGTCCAAGGGGGTGCTGACGAGTACTATCGAGGCACTGTAATGCGCGACTACCAAATACTTTGATAGCAATCCGTAGAATCACTGTAGAACTTGTAGGCTTTACCAAGTGCACAACCGCGATGACACCAGGCATGTAGGGGAAACGAAACGAACGGACCATAGGGAAATTTTGACCCTTCAACGAAACGCGAAATATAGTAACTTGAATAATAAAATCGTCTGACCTGGTCGTTGGACGCGGCGTGGTTTTCCATCATGGAAGTTCACAAAGTACATAAAGTGAAAAATGTTCGCAACAAACCGGCACAGGCGAAATAATTCACGAGCATAGCCAGCACGGTAGCGGTAGAAGTGCAAGGTCTCGGTACATGGCCGCCGATCCCAAATTTGAGAACCAGACATCCCCCTCCCATTAGTTCCGTCTTGTACGTACGTGATTACGCGTGAATCAATGGAGCTAAATTTCATGGTAGTACGTGGAGCCATGAGGGGCCAAAACCCTTACGGGAATGAGCTGCACAAGCTCAAACGAGTCCAAATGGACGCTGTTCAGCAAAAGGGAACCAACTAGCAAAATTCGATTTTTAAGAACACGTGGTTCGGAGTTCAAGAGCCATGTAGAAACTATATGGCATTGCGTTTACTGATAAGCTTTTTTCAAAGTGAGGACACATTTTTGCATTTTTGAATCGGGGGCCCAATTTTGAAAAATTCTACGTTTTACGCTCTTTCCAACGATACTAATAACTCATTTTGTTTACAAATGTTAGTTGGTTATTCCCTTTTGTTGAACAGCGTCCAAATTATCCTAACGAGTAGGAGCAAGCCGAACTAAGCCGAGCGTTGAAGGTTAATTAACCACGGTTGATTAATTACGATTGATTAATACAGTTGAATCAGGTTAGAGTTGAATTGGGATCTGTTTGGCCGAATGGGTAGCGCGCTGGTCTCGGAATCTGGAGGTCCCGTGTTCAAGCCTACGTAGCAACTCGCTACAGTTCGACCTAGGTCGGTTTTTCGGCAAGAAGAGTAGAGGGCTAAAACAGCCCTAACAGCCTCCCCGACATCTCTGAGGCAATGCTCGAAAGGGCAGATTCCAGGGCTTGGGTTGAGAACAAAAATTAGAAAAGAGATCAGAGTTGAATTGGATTAGAGTTGAATTAATTAAATTAGCCTAACGATAATTAATTACGACTATGTGTCGAGAGCTTGTCTGCCTGTTCAGCGAGATAGTTGACCGACTGTGTGTGTCTTTAGCTGTCTGTCTATTTGGTTAGTCAGCTTGCTGGCTGTTTCACGAATCGGCTAGACTTCGTGGTGACAGCTTCAACTCTTTGTAACTTTCCGGATTTTTGAGGTAGTCAATGCCAAGTCTTGTTCCTCTGGTGGTAAATGTGCATACGGATAGTAACGTTTCTCAGTCGAAAGGCAATCCAGACCTTTGTCTTCTCTCCTCTTGATCATGTTATCTTGGAAAATGAAACTATGAATCAACGTGTTTCTTAATCGGGTGTAGGCCTTGTAACGGTGTGGGTATGAACTACAGGATCTCTGGAGCAGAAATAGACTCGAGTTGTTTATTGCCCTTAGAGTCGACGCACTTGACAGCTGGAACGAGTCATCAAGCGAGGAAATGCGAGTGCTGCGAATCGTACTCTTAATGAAACATTAAGGCGAGGTAAATGCTCTGGCAGTTGTACTGCTAAACGTATTCCGTATACGTCTTCGCATTAAAGTGTCTGCGTGATACCTGCGAGCGAATTTAAATAACCTGCCACTCGTTGGCAGAAGTAAAATTATCGGCAGATTATTTTAATCTGTGCCGCTGCCGGTTTATATGTACCTGTATCATATTTGCGGAAAATTCGCCGGGAAATTACACCGCCCTGGGCGAACGGAGAAGAAGTAGACAGGAAATCAGATTTGAGTATTCTTGGAGCTTTTTACACATCTGACGCGCGTACGCTCTGTTGAGAAAATTACCTAAGTAATTCGATCAAGTATGTACGCCTTCGAAAAAGACAAACAAAAGCTGAATAAGATATGATATTTCAAAGTAGTCCTGTTTCCGTGACACTGATGCGATTCAGTAATTTTTTTACCCCGAGCTGGAAAATACATCCGATTTCATTTTCATATTCTGGGGAAATTTACTCGTTTGTGGATTGTTATACTTTTTCTTGGTGAACGATTTCACTCTGCACATTTACATGAACCTGTATTACGTTTGGCGTAGGTGCGTGCAAAAATAAATTAAGTCTGACTTGTTTGTTGTCGGTTTTTTTCCCGATATATTTTGACTAAAACTTTTAGGTAGACGTAAAAGGGTATAGGAGCATTTAACTGATCCCGACTGTACAAGGTTTGAAAAAGTTTTTTCCTACACCATTAATCAACTAGCATATGCGTATAACTGGATACCGAAATTCGTGTGGAAAACTTTTTAAAATAAGATTAAAGCGAAAGCCGAGTAGAGAACACTTTTTTGCGCTGTATTTGAAATACTTAAAAAGTATTTTTGAAACGGCGAGTATTTTTTTTGGTCGATTTCAATTTATTGAAAAGAGTATTTCGCTCGAGTATAAATATACCTTGAGTAGGTACGCATACGTTCGTTGGTATATTTTGCTGAGTTCTTGCGTAGGTTCGTTTTTGCGAGCGAAATTGAAGTATACCAACGTTACGTCGTATTTCCTGTTATTCGACAGGCTTTTACGTTACCATGAATCACTCGAACAGTTCTACTCGGTAATGAAGGTAAAAACAAAAATTAATAGCGAATAGGTTACAGCCATTACTGTTTTTCGCATATTCACGTAGGATCGGTTGCCAGCAATTTTATTCGTCGAAAGTGTAGAGAATGCAAACATGGACAGAATTTTCAAACCACTCGGCGAAATAGATTTTCAACTAATTTTTGAATAAAATTATCAGAAAATTTGGCTTCGTGAGTCCGTTAAAAAAGTCTGGTTCGGAACAAATGATCTCATCAACCCCCTTACCTTTTATGCCCTACTCGTGATAACATGGGCACTTCAGGCGAGTTGAACCAGAATGGAGCTTTTCTAGTTATTCGATAGAGATTCAGAAATTAGCCTCAGTTTTTGATAAATCACTGTAAATTTTATAGCGAAGTTTTAACGTCGAATGAATGAGGTAAATCTGAAAATTGGTACAGCTAGTCTTTGGAACGTACTGATGAACGTCTCACAAATCCTAAGGAATTGCATCGGAACTTTGGCTTTAACGGTGACGTAGTCTCCTCCTCTATCCCATTGATTCTTGATTTATAATAAAATAACATTAGAAAAGGGTGTCTACCGGTCATACAAGTCATACAATTGTCTCTAATTACTTTAAAATTTGGTAATTCTTTTAAACAAACGTAGTATTTCTTATCAAAATGTGGCCAAAATGAAATTTAATCGAAAAATTGTTTTTTATTGCAACATTCTTTGCTATCATTCGTTCGTTTTTATTTAAGTTTCTTCAAAGTTCTTATTTGCAATTAACATGTTTTTGAAATTTTATTTCCCTTGTGGAAATTCTGTTCAGGCGTGAAAATGTCCGAAAAAAGGTTGTACAAAAGTCATAAAAAGGTCATACTTTTGGAAATTCGTATGTGGTAGACACTTTGTAGAAGAAATGTTGACATTTTTTAGACTTACATAGAAAGAACCAACTTTTTAGACCTATTTTGACGCTGATTCCGAATCCGTCGGCGGATTTTTTCTGTAACGTCTAGATTTTGTACTAGACCTTTGAAGTCATCAGTGAGTTCGTTTTTCTTGTTTTCAGTCTTATTTTTGACGCGTTTAAAAATCATAGATAAATTGCAGTATAAATATTTTTACACTAATATTTTATGTAAATTTGAAATCTGGTCTTCGAATTTGTATGCAATTTTTTTCTCCCTTAGGAAGATCAAGCACGCAGTAGGGCCCAGTTCTACATTTTGAATATTTTAGGAACACATTATGTTTCTAGACCTGTTTTGTGCTAATTTCGAATTTAATGTAAAACTTCAACTTGAGCCAGCTCAAATATGTCCTTCCATGGGCCGAATCCGTTCATCTCGTACGAAAAGCAGTGCTTTTACACTTTTTTTTTTTTTAATGCTGAAACCCAAATCTGACTTTGAAATTTCAACTGAGTTTTCTTTAAAATCGAAAATTGCCTTCTAGAGATCAAAATGGTAAAATTAAGAGTTTATGTACCCCTGTAGAGAAAGAAAATTCTATTTCTTGACATAAGTTTTGTTCGGATTCGGCATGTGACCTTGAAATTTTGATTACGCCTTTCAAGTTTAAAAATGGTCGCTTAATGGCGAAGGAAGTTGACATTCAGATCTTGCACGTTGGGGAAAATGGATTTCATATCTTATTTTAGCCCTAGTTCCAAATTCAACTTAGAAATCTCAGTTGGAGTCTTCATTCATTCTGAAAATAGTCTCACTGAGTCCAAAAATGATGAAGTTCTGACTTCACTTCTTACAGTAAGAACAAAGAAATTTTCTGTAATCAAATGTTTGCGCTTATTTTGAACTTTAATGCGTCGGAAAATTCGTAACTGAAACTACTGGGTGACCATTCAGTCATTTTTTCCTTTTTAGGTCATCTGAGGTCATTTTTGGTCAATTTCCCCCTAAAATGATCATTTAAGTCATTTTTGGGAAGTTTCTCCTTCAAATTCTTAAAATTCTGCTGATTATGAAGATATTGTTTTCCTTTATTTTGTGCTTCCACTGTACAGCGTTAATAAAATTAACGTTCAATTTTCCTGCAGATTGTAAAAAAAAACTTCCTATGCAACCCTAGCTAATCAGTTGAGGGTTGGAAATAAGTATTATGATGACGAGTAGTGTGGAAAAAGAGAAGCACAAAAAAGGGGGAAGAATTTTTCAAATTTAATAAGGTCTTTTTTCTTTTTGTTTCCTTCTGAAATTTCCAGTAGTTACCCTGGACGTCGTGAATTTATTGGAAAGAAAATTGTTGTAAATGTTATGTCTTCTGTTATAAATTTGTCATCTGCCGAAAATGTCCTAATTGCGCTACTACAAATTGGAAACGTAGAAATGTCTAGGCAAGATTTGGAATCAGTCCAAAAAGTTTAGATTTTGTGTTTTTCTTTTTTTTACTTTTAAATTTGAAGTCTGAGTGTTGCTCTTTTGACCTGTAAATGGCCATTTTAGGCTTCAAAGAGGCTCAGTCCAAATTTCAAGGGCAGATTCTGAATCAACACACAGAACAGTGGTTTTTTAGGATCGGCAACGAGCCTCGTGCAATCGCTTTTTTTCATTGTTGACATTATTTGTTTTATTGAATTGATGGCAGAGTACGTTCGTGTTCCTGATAGAAATTTCCATTAAAATTTTTGTTTTTCGAACCATCTTTTTTTTTCTCCTCCTTTTCTTCCAATCATTGTTTCATTGAATTGATTGCAGACTGTGTTCGTGTTGTTGATAGAGAATTTCCTTAGAAATTTGCAGTCAAAAAATACAATCACTGTATTTATTTATTTTTTTATTAGGTCAGGACTGGGTTGATGATTATTTATTAATTTTTCCATTATTTCTTTTCGATAGTCAAGATTCGTGCTTTTTTGCTGACCCTCCTCGAGTAGCTACGTAGGTTACTTGTTTCGTACTCAAATGTGAATTTTGGCCATCTTGACCTATGAAAGGCCATGTTTGGCTATTAAAAAAAAAAGGCTCACTGAAAATTTTAACGTCAGATTTAGAATCAGCACAAAAATAGGTACAGAAACACTACATGTTTTCAATAATACTAAAAGTGTAAAATTGGTTTCTACCAAGTACTTAGAGGTGCTAAGGAGGAAAAAAGAACAACTAAAGTTGAAGGCCAGATAAGACATTGGTCTAAAAACATGTGTAATTTTGTTCTAATTTGTAAATGGGTCAGAAATGAGCCTAAAAATACCAAAACTGCCTCGCTGGCGATTTCGGAGGCCGTTCAAAGAAAATCTAGACCTTACACAAAAATCAGCCAACAAATTGGTCATCAGTGTAAGAAATAGGTCTCAAGAAATTGGTTCGTTTGTTGTAGGATTTTCGATGATAAACTGTGTAATTAAAACAAAATTATTCGAAACCAGATTCTCCATAAAAATGTTGCCCGTCCCTAGAACGTTGTAAAAAAGGGACTCAAACTTCACACTACACACTGCTCCACATTAATGCAGGTCTCATGATGATCCGAAAACAGATCAAGGATACCAGGAAGTGGTGCAAAGACGACTGGCCGACGAAGACAGCTAGAAATACACGAAAGAGAAAAGACAGAATTCAAATTGCTGAGATGAAGAAAATCATCGGAAAATACCAGACCGGGGACCTAATGGAAAATGAGATGATATTCATAGTGCGGCCAATTCTGAAGAAAGAAATGACGGCCGCGTTCAACTAAAGCATGGAAGAAAATACTCCTTCTTAATGCCGTGGAAGAGGACAAGTTCTGCTAATCCTGAAGCCAGGAGACGAAGGTCAAGCCAAAGCGAACAGGTACAGACTGATCTGCCTACTGCCAAACACAGACAAGCTCTTTTAAAAAAGGATGATAGCAAGCAGAATGCGTGAACGCTAGCAGGGGAATGACGGCCAGTTCGGCTTCAGGAAAGCATGGTCTACAGAAAAGCGATTTCAGGAATCATCAACAAAACCAAAACACGAAGTTGGTGTTGAGAACATTCCTACGCATAGTAGAGTATCCTAACCGCAATGCAACACCTCGAGGACTCAAACAGACTTCATGCGTGGAGAGGTTCAAGTACTTAGGAATGAGCCCGCCAGAGTATGGAAAGGAGTTCCACGAGCATATAACGGTACATTAATTGAAAAAGTGGCAAAGATATTCCTGGTTTTGTAGATCCAGCCGAAACACATGGAAACCGTACGTGTGCAGAGCTGTTTGGATATTGATAGTGATGTATTAAGTTCTGGTAAACCGTCACAAGTTCCAAAAAAAGTAGAAGGTCAAAAAGTGATAGGTTATCCTTACAATCGATCGTCAAACAGCCTCATCGGCAGAGAAGTTAACACAGAAGCAGACAAGCCATACAGTCAGACAGCCCGACGGACAGTCAGACAGATATGTAGAAAGCAAGGCGTGCAGCGTCGAGTCGGTGGCTGATGAGCTAAACATGTCAACGTGGAAGTTTGGAGGCAGAGTACGCTTTTAAACTTGGGTGGACTTCTTTTCCCAGTAACGTGTGTCTCAGTATAGGTTAATATAGAATCAGGAAAAAGTAAAATACCTCCTGCACCTGTACTCGCGTCCATGAAGACTAGATTCATGCTGAGGTACCTGTAATATTAGTCTTGACGGACGGTACCTTAACTTGAGTGTACCTGTTGCTATTCGTAAGATTCTCGTTGCTGCCAACAACTGACGAAAAAGACGATCCGGCGCAGCTCGACAGCGAAGAAGAAGAATAAGACGCCGTAGATTCGCCGCCGTGAAGAGGCGAGAGGAGAAATGGGGGCAACAGGACTACTTCAAAGCGACCCCCCTATACGCAGGCCCATTCGAGGCATTTTCGGGATTGGGGGTGCGGTGTCCCGGGGCCAATTTGGTATGTGTGCATCACCATACGCCCCACTATCATCGATTCGTACAATTCTTTAATGACTGAAAAAAATGAGATGTCCTTCTAACTCGTGACGTCGAGACAAGAGCTGAACTTTGAGACCCTCAGTCGTCTGGTTTGTATCGTAGCACTAGACTTCCATTTACCTTCCCCGTTCGGATCTTTTGAAGTTGTAAGAGCCTGGTTTCCTGAAACAATACCCCGACCCCGGTGCTCGCGTAAGTGCTCTCATTAATTCAAATTTATTATCGGGCGAAATCGATGGAAATGTAATACATAAAAGGCTTTTCCGCGTCGGAGGTAATATCGCGAATATTCTCGGTCGGCTTTTTGGGGCACGGCAAAACTTATTAAATACTAACGACAGTCTTTACGACATTAATTATTAGATTTATATTTCCTTAAACGTTGCTGTTCGGTAATAAGTGTCGGCGAATAAAAACGTCGTCTCGATACCGGTCGTGAAATTATGGTGGAGGGCCTCGCGTTTTTCGGAAACAGCGCCAGCGCCATTTCCACTCCTCTGAAACGGGCGACTGATACAATTTAGCACGCCGATCTCGATTAGCTCGAACGCTAAATGCTGCAGCAGCTATTCAATTACGGTAGTAGGAAATTCTCGAACCATTTAATTTCTTCGTAAGTTGGCGGCAAGACGCCTATAAAGGCCTCATTTCGACCTCTGATTTTGAAACTAACTCGTACAGCGATAGTGTTAGTTGATTGACAAACCGAATCTGCGTTCATCAGATTCTTAATTTGGCTTCGACTTGGAGTTCAATGGATCCGGATGGACCCTTGAAATTGGTAAAATAGACTTGACTTGTGAAACTGGGTGAAGTATAGAAACATGAATTTTTTGGGGTCATTGATTTCGAATTTCGCATTAGATTCTTGATCTGGTGTCAATTTCAGCTTCAAAATTCAATTGATTTGAATTTGGAAAAAACAGTGAGAAAATAGGATGTTAGGCTTGCCGATTTTGAATATTGCATTCGAATTTCAGTTCGTTCCCATTCAAGCTCTAACATCCAAATTTTATCGTCCAAGTAAGCAATGAAAGACGCATCCGTCTGTGGTGCACCCGAATTCCAAGTTAATGCTGGGTGAACGTTGCCTCAAGTTGTAAGGTGTCCCATAGTGGCCCTGGCAGGACTGCTCGAATCCGAAGCGGAGAGGCGAAATGGGGGCCTGGGCCAGCCTCAAGACGTCCCTGTGGTCACTGATGCGATACTCGAAAAGGTAGTTTCCGGGGCCGGTGGTGCAGTGTCTGGGGAGCCACTTTGGCATGCGTGCATCGCCATACGCTCCACCAAATGAGAAGCAGTGACAGAATAGAGATAAAATACAGGAGGGAATACAGTGAAGTCTTACCGACAATACAACCACAGAAAAAATACATGAAAGTTCACTCACTCGGAAGTGACAAATCACGTTTTGGCAACAACACTCAAATTACAACCAACATGACTATAAGAACCTGACTGACAATTTTAAAATATTAACTAGGTACAAGAACAGATGAAAATAATCAAAGGAAGAGCAAGACAAAATGGCGATTTATTCAACACAACAACCAATTTTGATAGCGAATCACTGTTATCGTTAATGATACACATTGCAAAAAATAGACAACCAATTGATTCTAATTCAGTACTTTTTGTTTTTGTTTTCTGAATTTTTATTTTATTTTATCTTTGCATCCCTCTATGGCCCCAGTGTGCGAACTCTACTCAGTGGGGTAGAGTTAGTAACCGCGTGGTGTTTTTTACAGTAAAAATAGGAAGACACAAAGACAGGACACAACACACACTGCAATAACTTCACTAGATATTGGACATACCTGCCAGACTATAACAAATAATAAGACTGAACACAGCATACCTACCATACGGTATACCCTCAGTATATTAACAGTAACCAGACTCTTAGTAGTCAGATAAATGTTGAATAGTGACGATGGGCTAACCTTAGGAAAACGTTTTGCCAAGTATATCTATCTGCTCCTTGAGTAAGAGGGGTAGTGTTAGTACATACAAAGTTTGTGAGTCGCAGTGCCTTGAATTCCAGCCATCCAATTTCTGGAAATCGGCGGCAGATGTTATTATATTTTCGAAGCTAAAATTTGCAGGTATCGATACCTGCTCGCCACATACGTTGTCTCAGTTGGTCAGTCGTAGCCTACGTCAGAACGTATGAAATTTAGTTCTAATTCCAATGTGACGTAGGAAAGAGGAAAACCATATAACTCTACATATTTTTAGTTAGCAAATTTGAAGATGTCGATGCCTGCTCGCGACACACGTCACCTCAGTCGTCCAGTCGCAGCCTACGTCAGAACGGACTAAATTTAGTTTTGATACTGCTCTGATGTTGGAAGATATAACTCTGTACGCTTGGAACTGTATGAGGTAATGTATCGAAAGCGGTTCAGTGATTCGTGTGTGGGCTTTTCCGGAAAGCTGGCTCAAAATGAAGTAAGCGTGACGGTGCCATGCCTTATTTTTTTTGTACACGTGTGCATTTACAATGGAACGAAGTCGTAAAATGGTTCCCCTCGTGCCTGTAAGGGATAATTCCAGATAAAATGTGAAAGAACCTCAAAAAACACTGGAATCTGGCTGTATAAAAAGGGTGCCATTATGAACCCTGACATAGTGGACAGGACTGGTGCCTTTCATGGTGAATGTAGTTGCTGAATAGGAGCGCAAGAAAGATACCCCGGAACTGATTTAGCGATACTTAAAATCCCCATAGGGTTCAATGAAGAGAATCCAGCGACTAGAAGATCTCCAATTCTCGAAATTAATATTCATTCCCATGAAAAATTCAGTTCCCTCGAGGCGCAGGTCATCTTTGAGCGACTCTACTCAAACTTTGCTCATTTCTCTTTTTTATTGTCTGGAACCGATGTCGGGAGTGCCGCGAGCGACTGAAAATATGAACTTTTCTTACACCGAGAGTAAATGGACGCTGTTAGGCGTAACAGAACCAACCGACAAAATCTATTTTTTTGAGAACACGTGATTCGAAGTTCAGGAGCCATATAGACACTATATGACATAGCATTTACTGATAAGCTTTTTTCAGCGTGAGTGCACATTTTTGAATCGGGAGCCCAATTTTGAAAAATTCTACTTTTCACGCTCTTTCCAACGATCTTAATAACTCATTTTGTCAATAAATGGTCGGTTGGTTCTGTTACGCTTAACAGCGTCCAAGTGAGAACCGTTCTAGTGACCGTTCTCTAACTTTTTCACTCCATTTTCGGACGTAGAAATACTCTATACGTATGAAAACACTGAAAACTGTTTCCTAACAGTGTTACCAACAGTCTAATACGAAGTAGTGAATGCAATACCGTGTATTTTTTTCCAACAGATGTTGCACAATATTCGTTTTTTTTCGAAAGTTTAAAATGAAAGGGGTCAAACAGCTCTGATTAGTTAATAAAATTACAATACATTAAATAAATGTTGAAACTGATTCACTCAAGACTATACTTTACCTGAAACTAGTCTGCCTTTTACATAAAAATAGTCGTTCACAGTTTTTTGGTATCAGTCCCGGAACATCCTAATAGAGTGGAGGGAGGGGGGGGGCAAAGTAATGTTTTATTTTGCTGCATATTTTAACACAGTCCTTATAGTAGGATTTTAAATAATTTTTGGTTTTACCCGATTCTGTGAACTGACAGGATCTTGACATCCCCAAACTTGTTTTCCTAATTTCGTACGTGCCGATTCATCCCTGAGAATTTTGCGTCCCCTTATCATCTCCGACCCCTTCAAGCGCGCGTGTGTGTGTGAGTGTGAGAGAGGGGTACCTACGAACGATCATCAGGAACTACTTTGCGGACAGAAAGATAGCATATAGAGGCGCAGAAAATTGCCACGTCCAGAAGATCATCTCGGCGGGTGTACCTCAGGGATCGGTCTTGGACCCCTGTTGTGGAACGTGTGGAAACATGTCCTTTGACAGGGTCTTGCGGCTTACACTTTCGAGAGGAGTCCAGATCATCTGGTTCTCCGACGACACCCTTCTCCTTGTAGAGAGGAGGTTGGAGCTGGAAATTTGCAGCAGGTCCATACTCAGCATCGAGATGGTGTCTCCCTGGATTCAGGCGAATGGCTCAGAGGTGCCTGCCCAGAAGACAGAAGCCGTCCTTTTTCACGGGCGAAAAGGGGGCAGGCCACAGCCATGTGACCTAGCGGTACTGGGTGAACAGGTGAGGGGTCTGGTTGGCCAAGTGGATAGCACGCCGGTCTCGGAATCCGGAGATCCCGGGTTCGAGGCCACGTAGCAACTCGCTACATTTCGACCTAGGCGGGGTTTTCGGCAAGAAGAGAAGAGGGCTAAGACAGCCCTAGCAGTCTCCCCGACGTCTCTGAGGTAATCCTCGAAAGGGCGGATTCCAGGGCTTGGGTTGAGAGCAAATATGAGAATAGAACTGGGTGAACCGGTATCCCTACAACCGCGAATGATGTACCTGGAAATCACGGTGGACAACGACTTGTGTTGGCTGTACAACGACAGAGAAAGCAGAGCGGATGCTGAGAGCGTTGCGTCAGCTTATGCCGAACCTCTGAGGGTCGAACGAGTGTCGAAGAAGACGGTATTCGACAATAATCTGTTCGGTTCTTCTCTATGGGGCTCCCAACTGGGCATCAGTCGCGGCTCGCCGCGAGAACAGAGAAGACATAGGGAGGGTCCACCGGGCTACGGCACTATGCTTAATCTGTTCGTATAGACCCGTTTTATATGATGCGGCTCTTGTACTAGCTCGAATGCCTCCTATTGATCTGCTGGCTAGGGAGAGCGCTACTTTCTATCAACGCTCCCAGAAGCTCCAACCAGCTGACAAAAAAAAAAAAAAAAAAGTAAAGGAGACGATTTAGGGAGAAGCCCGGTGGCAAACAGTTCAAGAGTGAGTGGCTCGCCTCCAAAAGAGACGCACGAACAGCTCTCGAGACGTCTGTCGGCAGCCACATCACTCCTGAAACGATGGTGGAAGTGATGCTGGCTAGCCCGCAGAACTGGTCAGCGATGATCCAATTCGCCGGCACAGTGATGAGGGTCAAGGAGGATGCCGAATGCGTGAGACAGCGGACAGCATCCGCGCAGCTCTCGCAATCCACGCAGCAGGTTCTGAGCGATGACTCCCCATAAATACGGAAGGCTCCCCACCGGACGGGCGGCTATGCAGCTGAAGCCGCCGTGTTCGAGAAGAGTACCGAAACGTGATACCAGGATGTAGCGACAGTAAGGACGCGGATGGACATGACGACGATAGTGGAACCGCAAATAAGAAGGTGTGCGCTGTCGTTAGATGTACTTATTTTTAAAAAAAGAGACACACATCAGTTAGTTATTAAGTCAGTCAGTCGGTGAGTGAGTCAGTTAATGAGAGAAAGAGAGAGAGAGAGAGAGATAGTGTGTGTGTGTGTGTGTGTGTGTGTGTGTTAGTGATTGGTTGTAGAATAGATTGCCAGAATGGGAACTTATATGAGCCTGCCTGTCTGTTCGCTTGCTCAAGTGCATTTCAGGTTTGCTGACTTAAGACTTCTCGTATTTCTGTCAGCTTTCGAACTGCCTGTCTATACAGCTGCCGACTAATTGACTAGCTGTCGGACTGTTTGTTACTGAAGCTAGTTGTGTGACTGCTTATTTGTTTTTCGACCTATTTTTGTCTACTAACCAACTGGCTGTCTGTGGTGGCCTCCACAACGGCTCGTTTATGTGACCAACTGCCTACCTCGCCAGCTAATTAACTGTTTGTTAGTATTTATCAGTCAATCTATCTATCTATCTGTCTGCGTGCCTCTTTTCTCCTTTTCCACATACTGAGAACCCGGTCTTCGCCTTCGTCCTCCAGCGCACACCCTTCTAGAGCAAATGGATCGCAACGTGTAATGCAGAAGAGCAGACATTTTACGATCCGGAATCAAAGAAATATTTTCCGATTCCGTCAACCCCGAATGATGTATCTCACACATCCGAAATCAAAATGGCGCCGGCGCCAAAATCTTAACCACGAGATGTAATTAAAACGCTAATTTCGATCTCGATTTCTCTGATATTGTACCCGTATGACGTGGAAATGGTTGTCGAAAATGAAGACATTTAACAACGTTTTCATTTTCGTCGTCGTATATTAACGCTCAAATGTTACTCATCGTCGAGAACAAAGAGACCGCGCGCCTAATATAAATGTTAATACGGGGTAGATTCGTGCGCCGGGGCGAAAGCCAAATACTCGTATTTTCAAATGAAACTTGTCAGCATCAGTGTTGCCTTTGGCGAGGCTGGTGTTGGCACAGCGACATAAATTCACTCGCATATATGCACTGCAGCGTGTACTTATTTGTTATTATGTACCGTGTACGAGAGTCGTATACTCATGGCGAACACGAAATAATGCCGACAGTTTGCTTATCTAGCTCGCTTTTTGAGGAGAACTTCGTGCGGGCTTGTCTGTTTCTTGCACTCTCCTCTCGTACTCAAAATGCTGTACTCATTCGTGCACCGAATATTTGTATCGTAAAAAGAACGTAAAGTTTCTCAGACATATATGAGACACGGGACTTTCGAGGTGTTCTGGGCGCAAACGAATTGTACCTACTGTACAGAAACAGGATACACGACGACATTCCAGTGAAAATGAAATCTAGTTGGTTTTCGCGTCTCGCAATCCGAGTACGCGACAGTGAATATTAATATTGAAAGAATTTAATCACCGCATTTTGTATTTCCATTGTTACTAGCAATACTATCTCAGTTGACTCGAATGCTCTCTCAGAAGCTGATACCCTCTTTCCGATGTTGACGTACGATTTTTGTCTCGTATATCGACTAAATGGTCGCGCTAAAAATCCGAGCAAACTGTTTACTTATTTATTTATTTATGTATTTACTCGCTCGCTTACTTTTTCTTGCTTACTTTTTTGCTCTCCGGTCTTTTACAACCTTGAAGTGAAACTCAGAAATTTAATCCCGTGAAATGCATTAGATTGATTGAAGTTTTGTCGATTCGGCGTAGTATTTGGTTTTTATTCTTTCCCATTTGCGAATAAAACTCGTTTTTCCTTCTCCACTCGCTCCCCCCACTTCTCGACCCAAAAATTTTATCAGTTCGCTCGGTCTTTTTTTTTTTCATTTGTTTCCAGTTTTCTCCAATAGAAGTTTCCTTTATCTCATTGTAAAGTTGTTTAACAATCATTTGAATCCGTAAAACAGATTAAAGTTTTGTAAAGTTCTTTCCTGCGAACAGCTTGAAATTCTTCCCGCCCCGAAATCGTCGTGAAAGTAAGTTTTTTAATGGGTACCGGGACTGGAAAATGAACCATTTAAGTGACCCGTTCGAGTTATTTTTCCCCGGATACATTATTGTGAGTGAAGCTCGATATCAAATCGTGAGCCTTATCGAAGTCTCTCTAAGACCATTCCAATTAATTCCTTTGCTTCGCTGAATCAACCCACTCAAAGTCAATCGAGATGTAGGTAATGATGTATTCATTGAGACTAGAGGACAGGAAACAGAGATTTCGAACAAGGGAAGAACTCGTTATGGGTATTGCAAGAAAATCTGGAAAATTCCAGTTCTGACAACGATTTATCATCTGAAGTCGTTAATATTGGCGCATACATCTCAAGTGAGTTTCGTACAAAATCAGCAGTACATTTGAATGTGAACGATTGAGGGGCAGAGGATAATGCCAAATGTTTTGAAATAAAAATTACTGATCCAAAACTTGCGACATCCGGCATTGATTTCACATATCGACTATCTCCAGTGTACATAAGAAACCAGTTGCCGCTGACTGCTTCGCAGTGTCTTATACCAAAAGCAATCCAGGGAGGGGTAATTCCGTGTGTAATAAATTGGAGAGTAGTTTTCGGAAAACGGCTTATATTTAAAAAATCAGTTTTTCAGAAATCACGAAAAACTGCTGTGGATATACAGTATCCTTATGGAAGGGCGAGGGAGGAGGGCATTATTTGAGTGGATAACTGAGAAAAAACTATTTGCAAGGTGTCCTTAAGATTAGCTGAGACTCTTCAACTTTCAATACTCGTGTAAGAATTCTTTTAGACTTTCCCAGATTTAAAACTCCCTGAGACTTGGAATTCGTACTGCTCTTTATGACACTTTTCTTTTAGACTTGATTACGACTCATAAAGATACGATCGAGACTTCTTTAAGCTCTTAAAGCTTTTTGAAAATTCGTTAAGACCTACAATCTCCTTCGTCGTCGTATTGGTCGCTTCTCTTGCATCAAGAGGTTGCGTACATCTATATTCTTCGATTCCTGGCACATCTGATCGTATCACGTAGGTTCTTGCACGGAGAGTTCATTGGCGAATTCATGGTTACAAGCTCCGATCTTCTCCTACCTCTGATGGGCTTTCCCTGAATTCGTCCTTGTACTGTCAGCATGAAAACGCCATTTTCCCGGATTTTGTGTGTTATGTACTTCAGTTTTCGATTCTTGATGTCTATCTAGTATCGTCTTTTCTTCTTTTATTCTTGCTAGGACCGCTACGTTCGCTACAAAATCAGTCCACGGTATTTTCAGCAGTCTTCGATAGCACCACATCTCGAATGCGTACAACCTCTTTCCGCTTTCCCCATTCATTGTCCAGATTTCACACGAGTATTTTAGCACAGTCGACACGTAGCATCTCATTCTTTTCCGCAGACTGATGCTCTGAGTTTGGTCTTTCAAAACGCTGCCGAGGTTATTGAAGGCCTGCTTCACCATGCCAATTCTGCTCTTACTCTACCATCCTCGTTGATAAGAGCACCTAGATATCTGAATTCTGTGACGTTCTCAATTTCCTCATTGTCTATCTTAATTTTTGCTTTGGTGTCATATGCTCTTCTTGGCATTTATCTTCTCCTTAGAACCAGTTAAAAATTCTCATAGCTCATTTAGAACCAGCCCAGACGCCGAAAGCGCTCTGGACTACAGAAAAAGATAGAAGCGTTGGAAGGTTGGGGGGGGGGGGATACAAAACCTGAAATTCGAATTTGTAAGCTAAAAAAAGTTCTTAAAAACAGAGTTAAAAAGAGAACAATCTTGTAAATCTCAAAAAATCTTGCATGTATTATCTTTGAAATTTCTCGAGGCGCCTTTCACGCCCTTCAAAACTCATCAGGCTATGTAAAGATTCTTTCTCACTTATAGACAAGCAGATTCCGTTTACGGTTCTAAATTTTTTAAGGTTCTCCAAGAACGATGTTCTGAGCTTTCAAATTTTCTAACTTGCTTTAGGATGTTCTAAATTTTATTTGGACTAGTAAAAACTCAATTATGACTTTACATAACTGTTTAAAACTTGTCAGACTTTCAAGATACGCTTAGAGCTCTTGATTACTTGTTTGAGACTATGTGAGCTGGCTGCGACTCTTCGAGACCCATTTACGACTTTCAAGACTCCCTCATACTCGTTTAGGATTCCTTAAAACTCTTGAAGATTTCAGCCGGCTCGTTTGAGACGCAGCAACACTGGACCATTCTTGAACCGTTTTTAGTTTCAGAGTTTCTCTTTGGGAAGGACAGTTCTCCTCATTGCCTCTCCTGTGTACTCGCGTCTGCGGCCTTAGAACCTAATTCCTTTGTCAGTATTCTTACTGTCAGCCCCATTTCCAGTGTGGTGTACTTGCTTTTTGATTCCAGTACAAAAGATATACATATTTGAGTAATAAACTAAGGAATGGTCCTGGAGCTGCACAAGTTGAGAGGTAAAAAAAGTCTTAATAAAAGAGCTTTTGCAGGCGGTGCTGTGTTTTGAATAATTAAGACAGAAATAGCTTTGTGGGAGACTAAGCCTTCTCCTCTCTCTGAAAATCTACTTGACCATCAAAAATTTTGAAAATACAACAAAAATTCATTATTAGTGGGACTAAAATTCATTTTTTGAGTAGGAAATCTGACGAACCCAAGCCCGTGCATGATGACTAAATGAGTTACTTTTTGATTACTTGGAATGGTTTTTTACTTTTATATTTTCAATCTTGTCCAGATTTATTGCCTGCAGATGAATTGCCAATTAATTACTGGTTATTGATTTTTTGATTTTCGGATACGTATAGTTGTGTTTGTTACCGAATTTTCGAAGAAAAGGGAGGTATTTTATTCTTAGTTGGTGGATAAAATGATTTAGTATTTTTGGTTCTTTGATAACGTTCTTCGTTTTCTGTGATTAAATTTCAGCATGCATGTATGTACAGCGCTAGTTAAGTTATCCACCTTTTGGGCGAAAAGCTAAGAACACATAAATCATGAGAAATTATAGGTATTATATGTATAGTCGTGAAATGTGAAAAACAAACATCTATTCAGATGTAATATTGTTAAGAAACATAAACGAAGAAATGCATATTAATATAAAAAAATAACAATTAGAAACAAAAATTATACTAAGATAATTAGAGAAAACTGCTTAAGATTGGAAATATGAGTGAGGTTATTGTTGTTCATAATGATACAAATTGGGTATACGAAAAGTCGTCGCGCGAAAATTTGTCATGCAAAATTGATAGCGCGAAAATTCGTCGCTACGAAATTTTTAATAGGGTGATGTTATCGCGAGGAAGATGATGACGAAGAAATGTAGTACCATACTTGCATGACCTGCTGAATACGTTTACGTACTGTTTGAAATAAGAAACGCTGAAATGAGTAACGATAAGTGAGAAAGAGCAAGTAAGTGTCAATGTAGCGAAACAGAAACGGGTAGTTAGAAGATACAGAGCAGTAAGTACCTATTACAAAATAGACCAAAAATGTATAGTTACTGCATAAAAGTTTCTTAAAATTATTATTAAGATCATTTTAAAATCAATTAATGAAGTTCTCATAATGGTCAGATGACACTGAAAAGATTATAGTAACCCCATTGTTTACAAATAATCATCGGAATTGTATTTTATGAAAAAAGGTTACTAATTTTATTCCTCATTCGCGGTCAATTTTCCCCGCGACCAAATTGTCGTTATTCTAATTTCGCAGCGACGAACTTTCGGCTTTCAGTTTTCGCGCGACGAATTTTCATTCATCCGCTCTTGAAGTAGACATTTTTAAATTTTTCTTTTTTCTTCGTTAAAAAAAAAAAAAAAAAAAAAAACTCCGTCTGATCGTTGAGATTAACTGTCCAGTGGGAAATGATGTAGTATCTGGAAGACGGAACCGAACTCTCCGACAGAACAATAGCGGTAGTAGTATTCTGGCTTGAAGATTCAGAACTTTGTGAAAGATTAAAGGAAATCGTGTCCTGAGATGAAGTCTTCAACTTTTGAGTAAATTCATTTTACTTGAATCGACTGTGATATTAGCAGTTTGTCCCACATTCAAAGTATACGATCCACTGGAGAAATTACATATAATGGTAGCTCCTTCAATTGTTGTGACTGTGTTGATAATTCGTCCTTCGCGGTTTCATCAAATTTCTCAGCATGCACTCAACAAATTACGTCAGTATCAGCAGTATGATCCACGAGCGTAAGAATGAATACTGATTTCATTTCTCCTGTTTTTAAGATTCGTTCTGTATGATTAAGACTCCTTGCGCGACCAAATGTATCTATAGGTCTACATCCTTTAATATCAGAAATGAATGTTATAACTAAATCAAATGAAAGCTTCATTGTTCTCATGTTCAACAAAAAATATATTTAAAAAAATGTAAACGATGATCTGGAAATTGGTATTAAGCTGCCCGCTCAACGATACATGTTCCCTGGTATTTTAAATGTTGGCGGGAAGTTCTCATATATTTCGTGGCACCCAGTTGAAGTCATTGTCAGGGCATTATTCGTTATTGTATGCCCTAATCTTACCAAAAAAGTGATGACTACGATCACCTTTGTGGTTCAATATATTATTCAACCACTGTGGTGGATTTGATGAAGATTGTACATGTACTTTTCTATTTGAGCAGCATAATATTTTCCAATTTATTTTTGGTTCACGACTCTTTTTGGACCTCTACCTAATTTTCGTATGCTTGGCATTTTACAGCCCAACAGTTATAGAAAGTAAAAAAAAAAAAAAAAAAATGAAAATGAAAAACTGATAGAAAATAATTACCTAAGTTGATAACACACTCATTCTCTTCATCAAGCTAGGTAATTTAAACAAGCAGGTGGGAAGAAAATAGATGAAAAACTGTCTTTAGTAATGGAAAAATTGTGCTATTAGCAAAATCCAAATGAAGACTTTTTTTGTTTGATCTTTTCATCAATAACAAAGATCATGGATTCGAAACCTCCTTAGTTCAGGTTGGAAAATTACTATCCTCTCTACCTATAGTTGGATTTCTACAGTGGCCAAATTCATTTTGATGTATGTTGTCGTTAACTCTGATCATTAATGGGGAAATTGAAAATTGTGTGAATTAATAACCTGCGTTTAAAAACGTGATTTTGATAAAGCTGAGTGTGGACAGTTTTATTCAGAAGCGTAGTGAACTCTATCGTCGCGGAAGATGGGTGAAAATTGATTGGAAATGCCGATCGTATACAAACATGATCTATGCAGGCAAGAAAAATAAGGAAACAGGCGCTTTTTATGTTTTGCCAGCTGATGCCCAGTCCAGAATTTCGACTATAATGGCCGAAAATTTGCCAAAAAACGTAAACTCAGTACAAAGATTTTCAATCTTTTATGTGAAAAAAAAGGATACAAAACCCTTTTCTTGTTTGGCTAATTATAGTCCGAAATGCCGACTAAATTGTCAAATTTGCCGAGAAAGTCCGATTCCAAATATTCGTTGAGGTGTCACCATCCCCCTTTACTGCGCCATTACTTTTCTTAATCATTAACTGTAACTATTGCATTCATTATTCCTCGGTATAAATTAATTAAAATTATTTTTAGTTAATACTTTTTCTGATGTTTATTTTCTGTTTTTGTTTATAGGTAAGCACTGCCAAACTATACTGGAAGTTAGTTGATAATGTTGGTGTATTCCTCATATGAATTTGAGTGCAAAACTGAGAATCGATTTTCCGTTGTTGGTGAGTTACTAATAAAACAATTTCTTATGTTCGTGACTTGGAATCAAGACGTCGCATCATAAAAAATAATAATAATTGTACTTTGAATTCGCATGCCGCAACAACATGGCTGTAGTGTTAATATAATTGCATAATTACAACGGCGCGAAATTCCACACATATCCGAATTATTCCGAAGTGTTAATAAAATTGCATATGCTAAACGCCGTAAATCACTCATGATGTTTCAGTTCGTTTGAATCGTTATACAGATTGGAGCGTGATATGAGCCACCGATATCGAACCCCGTCGATTTTTTTCGGGAATAGGTACAGTTCTTCTTCCAGCGTAACTGTGGTCGAGTCCGGGTTCTTCTTCTTCCAGTTTCAAGAGTTCGGGTTCTTTTAAAACAGGGTTTTGGGTGTACAGGGTTTGATTGCTCTTGGGTTTTTGAAGATCGAACTAGGATTCGGGCGGAGTTCGAGTTCGGTTTTGGATTAGATTTTTGAGATTCAGGTTTCCTGTATTCAGTCGACGTACCACAGGAACGAGTAAAACCTTCGGCAAGGGTGGGCCATTCTAGGCATCCGTCTGCATTCTTGGTATCCGTTGTGTCGTCTGCTCGTGTCGCTCGATTGTTTCGGTAGATAAAATGTAACGTACATTTTTCGTTGAGAGCCAGTCATATAAGACATAATATATCCATGTCAAAAAGACTGTTACATGGATATGTCGTCCAGACAATCGCGTTGACGCTTATACTCATATTCTGATGCCTTTTTTAGTCATCCATTCTTCTCCGTGTTGGCGATAGTGTTTTTCTGCGAAGTTTTTCTCTTTCACGCAGCGAGCCATCAGACATATCCATGTTAAAACCAGTAAGAAGTAACTTAAGCTGTTGAGAAAGACACAGATTACGAAATTATGAATAAGAATAAGGTGAAGTAACTTGAGTTGATAGCATGCTCGTTCCTTCTATCCAGATACGTAATTCAATTGCAGCTAGTTAGCAAAAGTACTTAGCTTGCAGTAAACAAGTCGTTGGTCGTTACGTTGCTCGAGGAGTGTGTTGTACGCAATAAATTCGTACCGGCATTTGGCAACATTTACATGGCATATCATTGTCGCAATTGTAGCTTTTTTCGCGTTATCATACATGGAATGGTGCACTTATACATAGACACACATGCAACACAATTTAAAAGCTATATTAAAACTTTTGAAAGTATATTTTTCAAAATTTGTTTGTAAAAACTTTCTATAAATCCAGAGAAGTGCAATACATTTCATGCAGTCATTGAGTAGCCAAGACCGGACAAAAAACATGTCCCAACTTATAAAATTGATTATATATTTTGAGATCTTGAAACTTGTCAATTTCGTAGCACACGCGTTTATTTTGGCACCTCCCATCTGGAAGGCAAAAAAAGAAGGGATGAAGAGCGGCAAAATTTTAAATCTGGAACTGGATTAGAAGATCTGATTTTCTCCTTCTTTTGAGACAGAAAGACACGCACTGATAGAATGCCAACCTTCGTTCAAATCGATTTTTGTAACCAAGAAACTGAGAAGAGACTTTTTTCGGTATTCCATTTCGTTATTTTTATATCGAGATGCGATAAAATGTTCTCGAAATAGATACGACGTAATAATGCCCGTCGAAGATCGTACAAAGGCAGTCGTTCCGATAACCGCCTGCTCCCTCTCTATGATAACCGTCTTCAGAAGTTTGATAGGTGCCGATTCGAGTGTAGGTTTTCAATCGCTCCCAACCCACTTGTTGCTTGACAGCGCATTCGCCGGTATAAATACGAAATTAATAACGGTACCTCAACTCCTTTTGTCCAGTGTGGGTAACTGGATGTTCGGGTTCCGAAGGATGTGAACGTGAATGTTATTGATGAATGTTACTCGTTAGAGTGCGACAAGCAGAAGAATTGCTTAGCTTACTTTTTGCATTGGGTGGCACCTGGTGTAAGCTAGCGCTGTCGCACGTTTGCGACTGACGAGATCTGAAATCAGTACTAGAGATCCCTCATGTCTGCAGTATTCTGCTTACAGTGACAAGTCGTCATAACTGAGATTAATGACATAATGAGTCATTAAAGAGTCTCAGCTATTAACGAATCTCAACCGAATTTGAGTAAGTTATAATGAGTTTTAACGATATTCAAATCATCTTTGAAGGCGTATGAACAGAATTTTATGCAAGGAGAGACCAAATATAATTTTTGAATATCTCAAAGGGAGCAAGGATTTGGTACGTCTAGGGTAGATGTGCTAAATGTGGCTGCTATGTCCAATTGTGACTTTTTCTAATTCCCGAGTCGATGCCCTGTAAGCTGTAATAATCATCAAAAAAGAATGACTGTCGAGGCTGTGAAAAATGAAGAACATGGCAACGTAATTCCATTACGAGATTTTACTTTCGTCCATAGTATTCTTATAGCACATGGAATATTAAAATGGCCGCATTTGGGCCTGTGGCCATATTTAGCACATCTGCTCTACTACTGTCCCTGTTGGGTATTAGGCGGTGCATGTGATCGTCTACTCTCGTCTGCGGAGTTTTTCATCCGTACTGTATCGAGGTTCAAGTGCCTTGCGCACAGTATGTTGTCTCTTTGTATATTGACTGCCTCATCCCAGTGTCTGGAAACTGGGTAGATATTCGGTGATTTCAATTTATTTCTCGGGCAGGTACCCATAACTGAGAGGAATGGATTTGGTGCGGATTCGCGTTCGCGCGATGAGACAGTATAATAAATGTGCCAATTAATGTGGCGCGCTAATCCTTACCTCGTCTTCATTTTCTCCCAGTTGCGAGTAGGAAGCGCAGTCTTCGCATACTTTCATTTTACATCCGAAACAGATTCGCGAGTAATCTTCTGGCTTGAAGCTTTTCAGGCACACGCGACATGATCCGGCTCGTCTTCCAGGTTCCCGCTCCTTTGAACTGCAACACATTAAAAACGTTATTTATGATATAGACGAGCAAACATCATCATCGCACTCTGTCGTGTGTCGCAATAACACTACATCAAATTAAAGAAGACGCGAGCTGCCTTAAAAGCGTGTCTCCGAACGCCAATTCTTCTATATTAACACATTTGTGCCACTGTTCGAGCTCGCTAACGAGCTCCCTTTGTCGTTAATATTTTCTTCATTTCTCCAATTCCTCCCCCCCCCTCCGCAGGTTGATTCAATTCTCGCTAATGTTCTAGTTGCCGAGTATATTCGTCTTCGGTGTCACTAATCTTCTGAAAAAGTAGTCTTATTTATTTACCCCTGATTTACAGTCCTGTACCGCCTGGCTCGGTGTTATCTAAACCTTTCACTTTTCCACCCGGGTTATTGAACTTCAGTCGCGTTTCTCCTTCATAGTTCCGATTCGACAGGTGGACAAGACCCTGGGTTGTAACTAGCCATCTGTGGTAGAGGGGGATGAGGTATTGAAAGGTGTTGATGTTCGAATGACGAATGAAAAATATCGAACTGTCTGGTCGTTTACTTTGAATAGTTTTTCACAGAAATCATAAAGTTGCTGTCAGATGGACACTTAACAAGCTTTTTTACGGAGATAGATGTAATTTTGGTGGTGTAACCAGCACATCGTATGCATGTGTATGAATCAAAGGTAAAGATGAAAAAATACCAAAATGTAAGTAAATTGTCGCGTGAACGAATGATATACCTGGTAGAGATGGAAAACTACCGTAATTCAAGTTAATTGTAGCTGAATAACAATTTTTTTTTTTACTACAATAATTTATAGCCGTGTCCTATAAATCCTACGAGTATAAGTCCTATAGAGTGCTCCATTTTTAAGGCGGCCCTATAAACCTATAAAAGTACTCTATTTTTAGTCTTGGTCCTATGAAAATTAAAAAACCAACTCTCGAAAAGAAAGAAGAAAAAAAAGGTGAGATGAGAGGAGGTTGTGGAACTGTGTGTCTGAACTGTACATTCTTGAAATGAAAATTGTCGCTCAAAGGACAGCTTTTGTATGCTTATGAAAACTAGGAAAATTCTCTTGGAGGACTGCGAAAGTTGCTCTCAAATTTGTATAAAAGGTCCTGTAAAAGTCCTATATTTTTGAATTTTAATTTTGTTTGACACCTGTTAAAGAATATGGTTGTCGGTAAATGGATGATTTACCAACTTCCTTTTAATGCACAGGGTGTTTACAGGCCATTAGAAGTTACAGAAATCATTGTTATGGATAACTTTTTTTTTTTTTTTTTTGAAAGGGGTCATGAGAGACATGGAAATGTTACATATTTTCTGGATTATCACGAAATCTTGGCAGGTGCGGATACACTAGGCAAGAAAGGGACAATTGCCCCTTCCAGAAAGAAGAATTATTACTGAAAATGCTTCAAAAATGACGAAATTTGCAAAGTCTAAAAGAGTCTCCAATGAAGATATGGCGAAGTTTTCAAAAAATGTAAGAGTTTAACACAAGCTTACACTTAGGTTTCAAGAGTCTTAAATGAGTTTTGAAAAGTTTTGGACGTTCTTAAAAAGTTTTAAATCGTGATGAAATCTTGAAGTGTCGTAATTAAGTCTAGATGAGTTATATAGAATAAAGAATCTGCTACATAAAAGTGATCTTTTATAAATCTGGAAGTCGTGGAGAGTTTTTTGGAAGCATGGAAGTCATACAGCACCTTTGAGTGTTGGACAGTTTTGGCGGATCCTAAAAACATTTGGAGGAGCCTTTGGGATCGTCTGCTTTTGTTAATGAAGTATGAAAGAATTTTTATAGTCTTGATAAAGTCTGGAAACTCTTTAAAGTTCGAAACGAGTCTTGAACCGTCTATAAGTCTTGAATGGAAGCCGTATAGGTACTATCATAAATAAGTTCAAGAGATTAAAAAAAAAAAAAAAGGTGAACAGTTTGTTATAAAAAGTGCGGATTATGTCTTGAAAACCCATAATTAAGTGTGGAGAAGTTATAAAAGGTCGGTAAATGAGTTTGCAAAGATTCAGCGATTCTTGAACAAGTTTGTACAAACCTTAAAAGGTCTTGAAATAGTGTAGGAGAACCTAACAAATTCTGTCATAAGCTTTTGAAATATCAGAGGTTAGATTAGTTTCGAGGACTGCAGTGCATCCCTCGCTGAAGCTAAAAATAAATTGGCCTTATAGTGCATGTTTTCCCAGACATATTTTTTCAGATTGCAGGAGAAGTTGTTTTAAGAAATTTATATGAATTAAATTGCAGAATATATGAGGAAAGAGAAATGCGAATAGATTTCAAGAAAAACAGGTTAATTATGATCCCTAAAAAGGCAAGAGAAAGCAGATGTGAAGATTATCGTACCATAAGTTTACTTTCGCATGCATCAAGGATTCTAGATAGAATAATAAATAAAGGAATGCGAAATACGATAGAAGGAAGGGTGGGAGACGATCAGTTTAGATTCAGAAAAGGTAGAGGAACTAGGGAAGAAATTGTTAGACAAAAGACTGAAATAAAGTTCGGATCCATCTGTAACATTTGTAGATATAGAAAAAGCTTTTGATGATGCTGAATGGTCGAAAATGTTTCAGATCTTGAAGAAGGTTGGTAAGTCTAAAGAAAGAAAAGTAATACGGAACTTATACAAGGGTCAATTTGTTTTTCTCTGTGTACTTGCCCGTGTGTGATTTCCCAACGGTATTTTTTCTGTACAAATCAGTTATTTTGAAATACCAAGGTCCTTAGCAATCGTTGTGAAACTACTTTCTCCTTCAAGTTAGTCAACTGATTTCCTTTATATTAAGCTTTCCCTGCTCCTATAAGGGTATTTTTCGAAATGCACTCCTGATGATTTTTAGTACGCAAAGCCGGATCGATGAACGACTAGAGTGGTGTGTTTAATGTCTCAAGGTTACGCATAATTGCAGCTGAAAACAATTTCTCTCTGAAAAGGATGAATGGAGGGGGGCACCAACCTCAAAATTTCATGGAAAAAGGTATCGAGCAAAATATCGAAATAGGTGGTACTTTTCGGGGTCGCTGAATCCGGATGTCGCATTAGATCTTTGATCGAATTCCAATTTAGATCGCAAAATTTTGAGAAAAACGGTCAAAATTGACTTGGTTTTACAAAATTGAGCGAAGTATCGCAATAGGGTTTATCTGGGTCACTGATTCCGAATATCGCATCAGGTTTTGACCATTGGCTCAATTTTTATGACTATATTTTTCCCAATTTTAACGAAGTTTGAGCCTTAAAGGTTCTGGTCGAAAATCTGATGCCGTGTTCTAAATCAGCTACCCTGAAACCTTTTATTTCGGTAGTTTTTTCGATTCTTTTCCATTTAAAATTTCAAAGTTGGTGGCCCCCTTCCCCGAGCCATCCTTTTGAGAGACAGAAAATTGGTTCGGTCTCAATTATGCGCAACTTTGAAGTAATAGAAACGTCTTTTCGGTCCCACTTTGCATACTAAAATATTACCTGGAAGGGCAAGTTTCAACAAACACCTTGAATGTTTTCCCCCATACATATATGCCTACAATAGCCTATACGCATAAGTGGAAGGAAATCGGAATGCTTTTCTTTAAAAGTTATCCTGGAGTTCAAAATTAATTTTTCACTCGAATCGGAGTCAAAAAACCTAATTTCGAAGTAAATATGCAAAAAACTGATTTCTAAGGCCAAACTATGTTTAACTGATTTTTTATATTGATTTTGCAACGACCGAAACTTCAAATTTTATTGTGATATTTTTTAATATAAATACAAATAAAATGTTCTAATATTCAAACATTGCACATGCCCTGTCACTTTATGCGCTAATCCTGAATACTACCTTCAGTTTTGGTAAAAGTATCCCACTCATGAAAAAACTGTTTGGTGAAATCTTGTGACTTTATTGGGAGGAATACAACATGAATTTTCTATTTTATAGGTTTCTCAGGTTGTCGGCATCAGTTCCTACAATGATTATTCAATGCTGACTTACTGATTGAGAAATCTACGCAGAGGGGAGGATCGAAAAGTGATGCTGTCTATAAGTACAATGTTCACTTCTTCAGTATTCAAAATTACCGAACCTTTTTTTGGATGCGGACTGACCAGTAAAAGTAAAAAGTTGTAAAATTGCGAACAGAAAACTGGAATGTGTGAGAAGTCGATCAGAACCAGGGTTGCCACTTTCTGGAAAACCGGGAAAAGTCAGGGAATTTGGTCAGTCAGGGAAAAGTCAGGGAAATTTTCATTTAGGTCAGGGAAATTTTCTGAAAATAACAAACGAGTTCGTATTTTATCAGAGTAAACTTTTTTTATCATAACATAAGAATAATGATAATCTATTCGCAAATGAAATAGTCTATAATATTGAAAAATATTACATAAATTACATCTGTACCTTCTTCTTCTCGATAGCGATTTTTTAAAAATCTGTATTGTAAAAAATTCCTGTGACTCTCCTCCCTCTGGGCTTTCTCGGAATTCTGTAAAAAAGTCAGGGAGAATTGAAAAAGTTGGCCTGGAAAACCGGGAAAAGTCAGGGAAAACCAATCCTGAAAAAAGTGGCAACCCTGAGAACCCTTCTAACAGTTGTTATTCTTTTTTATTTTTTCGCAACTTTTCCAGGAGAGTTGAAAAACAGATAGCATGCGTATCCTGTCATGTATTAGCTCTTCAAATAAAAATGGGGTCATTTCCTATAAGAAGATGCCGATGTCAAGGTTATTAAAGAAAAAATGAGAGCACCAAAAGATGGCAATATTGCCGGAAAAGAAATAAAAAAATAGGAAACCATTTCTGGGTATTTTCCTCCTAAATTAATTTGTTCGTTCGCGGTATTTGCGGAGCCTCTAAAATAAAATTCATAAACCGAATTTAATAATCCGCGTTCCTGTCTTTATGACGTTTTATAATGCTTCCTTCCTTCTTTCGGGAAGACCTTTCCGTTCCATTTCGAAAAAGAAGAAATAAACTGAAATCCTTCCTTTTTTTCCCTCGTTCGCGTTCTTATATTCTCAGATATTCGAAAAACTTCTTAATTACAACTGTAGTTGACAAGGTGTCATCACTAGGAAAGAAAGGGGAAAAAAAAAGGTTAAATGCCGGGGTCGCCATTTGTCCTCGAAATTTTACTTTTTTAAAGATTGTACGATTTTTCGCAACACCAAATAGGTAAATCAACACGTTGAGGGAGCAAAGATGGTCTGATAAAAAAAACATATATATATGTATACAGTATACATCTTTCGACATGAAACTTATTTTAAAAACTAGTTGCTTGTTTTCCTCGTCGCCTTTTTATTTATTTTTTGTATTTTGGAATAACACAAAAAGAAGAAGAGAAAAAGGTGAAAAACAACGAAGGCGCGCTAAATTCTTTTTCTTTCGCGTGTTACTCGAAATTTTCCAGGTTTTAAAAGTTGGAGAATCTTTTACTCTTTTTGTCTTCGTTTTAGTTTTATGTCGTCGTGCTTGACATCGCGAACTCGAAATTTCGTTTACCGAAGTAAAAAGTTTCTTGCTGAAAAAAAGTTATTATTTTTCTTTGGCGATGAAATTGGAAAAATTGTGTTTAGCGAGCCGTCCATTAGAGCAAGGAATTCTCAATTGGTTTTGTATTTTGCCGTGTCGCGGCTAATGAGAAATATTTTACAAGAGTTCTTATATATCGGCGGGGATTACGGCATATGCTGGGTACCGTGAAAGTTGCCGCGACTTGGCGGAGTCGAAAATGCCGCTGGAGAACGAGTCAAGTTTATGACAAGGTAGAACGAAGTCATAGAAAGGAAACTTTCCTACTTTCTTACTTCAGAAATCGATCAGTTTAAAAGCGGTATTAGTATTTCTGTTTCTTCGGTAGAAGACCGTCCTAACCAGAGAATGGAATTAAGTGTGAAATGAAGCGCCGCACAGTGGTCTGAGATTTCAAAAACGCGAGCACAACCCTAAAAATTGAGAATAAAATAGGAGGATGGAAACCCCGGAGGATCCGATAACGCTAAATCCATTCTTCGTGTCAGAAAAATGTTCATGTTTTATTAAATCATAAGCTGAGAACTGCAGTCATGATGTTTTTTTCTTGAACAGCTGTGTCAGTCAGGTCTCACAGATTGGGAGTGGTGGCGCACTCTTTTAATCTGAGTTGAATTCCCTCCACCTGTATCGTCTGTGTACAAATACGCGTGCGGTGGTAACTATTTATAATACCCAATGGCTAAAAATTTTACGCTGTGAAATCACTGTGTGTTTGTGAAATACTCAGCATTTGCGATGTTGCCTCTTCTTGATCATTTTTGGCCTGTTAATGTTCAATATTTTTTTCAATTTTTAAGCACCTTGTGAGGCTTAGAGGATAGGGGGAGGAAGACAAGAACACGAGAAATGGATTCAACGACTTTTCACATGTTCATTTCAAGAAGGGATGATGCTTAAGTTCATAATGAACGAGCTCCAGCTTCTAGAGGACCTCTAATACTCGAGATCGATGTTAATTCCCATAAGAACTTTTGTCGGCTACCCTTAAACGATTTTTTTCAAACTTTGCACCACATCATTTTTTGAATATACTAAACCGATCGAGGAGGTGTACCACATTAAACAATGAAAATTTGAAATAAGGACCACCCTGAGGGACACACACAAGGAAAACATGATGATGACGATAACGATAACGTTATCAGTTCTACAACCGGTTTGATGCAGCTCTCCATTTCTCCCTATCTTGTGCGAGTTCTTTCATTTCATAATAACCCTTACATTTGACATCCTTGATTATCTGCTGAACATAATGAAATCTTCGCCGACGTACCTAGTTCTTTCCTTCCACTTTTCCTTTCAGCAGCAGTGATATTCCAGGGGGTCTCTATGTAGGAGAAGCATGTAGAAAAAAAATTATATCTACAGGGTGAAAGTACGAGATACCCAAAGAATAAAAACTAAATTGTTTTCTTGCATGTTTTGTTTTGCTTCAAACTTTTTTATATGATGTAAGCATCCTATAGGAGAAGATTCGTTGGTCTACCTTCCAAAAAATTTCTCTTGGGTGCACTGACCTATGGTTGTTTTTAAGTAAATATGTGGGTATTCTATTGTGAACCTAAATATCTTGGATTCAAATTATCGAAGAAAGATGAATCAGGGACGATTCCAGTGAGAATAAAATTAACTTTAATATGCCGCCGGAGTTTGATCAGAAAAAATTGCAATTTGAATAGTTTGTATGTAATTGAAATGTTGGATTTCGGTTCCCACCAAATATACCATCCTCGAAAATGTTGAAAAAAAGTATTTATCTCTGCCAAAATGATTTTTATTTAATAAGATCGCGCAGGATAATATGTAACTCACATGGAGTACCAAGGAAAAATACTGAAACCAAAATAGTTTTATGGGACACTGTTAAGCATGATTTCCTAACCACATATCAAGTAACCAACCCCCCGCCCTTGTCTCTAAATGTCTTGGGTGGCTTGAATGTCCCCATAAACGATTTTTGGTGAAAATTTCATGGTTAATCAATCCCCTCTCTCTAGTTAGTCTGAAAAATATTTGGGACGGATTGAATGTCCTGGTAAGCGGCTCTTGGCAAAAATTTCAAGGAGTGCTGCATGTACGAGAAAATTTCAAGCGCAACATTTGTTCGGCTGTAAAATATTTGTGAGTTCAATTCTTATGAATTTCTTCCTAATTTCTAGGTGCATCTGTGAGGGTAAAATAAAAAACGAAAATCCCTTGGGCCCTTGAGCAGTTTTCCCGCTTTAATTTTGCTCATTGACGGAAATGAATTAGAATTTACTTTGTTGGGGTTTTATTAGTGAACAACAACTAGACAAAAAATTTCGATTTTGAAAATTTTTGACTTCTTAAATTTTTCTATTATGAAACATGCAAAAATTTCAATTTTTTCATAACAAAATTAAATTTAGGAATCCTTAGATATTATTTTCAAAAATTTCAAAGGAGACATATTCGGTAAAAATCTACCTGGAACATTTTAATTTTGTGAAAATTTTTTTGGGTCTTTAGTAGGAGACAACAACCAGGGAAAAAATATCAATTTTGGAAAAAAAATTTTGATTTCTAAATTTTTTTATGATGAATTATGCCAAGAAATTCAGTTTCTCGTAACAAAATTAAATTTGAGAGTTTACTGATCATTTTTATAAAATTTTTGAAGGAGGCATATTTGGTCAAAATCGACATGAAACATTTCAATGACGTAGGAAATAGTTTCTTAACCAACTTCAGCGGCATTATAAAGTGTGCCATTTTCTCATTAGAATAATCTTTCGTTCATCTTTGTACGGCAGTTTTAACCTCAGATATTCAGACTTAAAGTAGAGGGCATTCACGCAATCTCTTAAAAACTACCATACACTGCTGTCAGATAGAATTTATTGGCAGAGTGGTGGGGCGCAGCGACTGAGAAGGAGGCTCTCCCTCTGTTCATCAAGTTGCCCAGTTCGGATAAGTCGGGAAACTACCGTTCTCTCTCTCTCTCTCTCATCTATCTATCTATCTATCTCACACATACACACACAAAATTAGAAAATCCGACTCCAGAAGCGCAAAAAAGACTTTTTTCGCCTATTTTTAACACTTGAATCATCAGAAATAAAAAATCAAAAATTTTGTCATTCGCTCCGCTCGCCAAATTTCAGGTCCTAAGTTGAGAAATATGAATATCAGAGAAAATCCGTATTGCGAAAGAAAAGTTCATTACGTAATCAGAGCACCTACAAATATAAGGACACGTGTCGAGGTTTTCAATTCCTTGTTCATCAACAGGTGCAACAACTGCACATAAATTTGTCGGGTGGCTGAAAATACGAGCGTAACGCGCGTTATCGCTTTCGTGCTCATTTTTCATTCTCGCCATTTTTTGGGCAGAAAAAGCTTGTAAATTCTTCGGGCGTTTACCGTATTTATCTATTTATTCGTGCCCACCCATTAAAGAGATGCAGCGCGTATTTCAGGGTTATGCGCGGCCGATTATTAGAGGACCTGGGAAGGATTAGCCGCACTCGAAACTCGATATGGGGTTTAAAACCGCACATTTCAGCCTCCACTTGAAATACGCCCGGCTCTTCAATCCGGACTAACCGCTGAAAACGCATTACGCCGAAAATGTTACTAAATCAGTTTTCTACAGTTCCACCTCTGTGTGTGGGAGTGTCTGTGTGTGTGTGTGGCGGGGGGGGGGGTCCTTCATCAGGATCAGCCTCACGGCTCGAGCCGAGAGCCATCCGTAGAATATGAACTGCCGAAGAGAATGGTGACATAGGTCCTTCGGTCGAAGTTCTCTGGAGAATAATTGTGTAGGATTACACAACTAGAATTGATTTAGGAAGAGATTCGAGGATGCACGGTTACATCGGCTAGTTCGATCTGCTTCATATTAACCATAATGTAAACCAGATGGCATCTTAAGAGCGGTATACCATATTGGAACTGTTGGGATCAGCTAGTCGGAATCATACAGTCTTAGGCTTTTCCTGAAGGTACGTTGTTTTGAAGAGTGGAAGTGGATGGAACCGAGTGGCGGCCTTTGTCTCGGCCATCATGAAGAAGATGCAGTCAGAGTGGTCGGGGCAGAGGTCCGATGGACGAAGCTCGGCCCTCACTGGACACAATAACTCTCCACCATCCTAGAGGTGCTGCAGCTGCTGTGGACCTCCCGGCAGGGCTCACTCCGCTGTCACCACCTTCCTGCGTCACCACACCAAGACGTGGAGGTGAGGGGTGAAGGAAGGAAGTGCGTCCGTCTGTAGTCATTCAAAAGAACCATCCTCGAACTTTTTGGAGAACTAGTCACTTGCTCTCCCATCTAACCCCACATGCGCCAGGCTCTGAGCTACCCCATCTTACCGCTGCAGACCTTTCCTGACCTGTTAATAAAGGTCGAGACATGGTTTTGATGGAAAGTCTGTAAATCATTCTCAATTTGTCTCATCCGTGGGGTGGTGGCTCTTTCGTCTTTTCCCCCATTTCACTATGGTAATTTCAAAGACGAGCGATAAACCTGCTCAGCGGAAAATACTGGCGTGATTTTTGATACGCATTTTATATCAAAATAAATGTATTGCAGTGAAGATGAGAGAGAGGTAGAGGAGTGGATTCTGTGAATTATTTTTATCAGTTCTTTGAAGCTGTACATGTGTGGGTAGTTGCCGATCATTAGGAATAAATTGTGTTTTCTACTTCGCTATTGTTACATTCAAAGATCTTAACACTAGTTGCGGAAGGAAAATTTTAGTTTTGGAGATTCGTGAAAAAAATGAGCTTCACACACGTCACAGAAGAAACCGAAGATACAGAAATGTTTCCGATACAACTTGTATGTGTGGGGTGTTTTGTTGATCATTTTAGGGTTCTTGCGATTCAAAAATAATCTATTGCTTCCTTTTTATCGTTTTTATTTTGAAAACGTAGCTAATTAGTATTGTTTGTATTACGATCTGTCAGTTCAGCGCATTGAATGAATATACTGAGCGACAGCTGTGTCCACATTCTGTACATTATGGGGTCCTGATGATTCATTATTTGGATGTAGAGCACTTGGAGCGCTATAGTTCGTTGATCGGAGAATGATAAGAGATGCTTTGATTAGAAAAACTGTGCGTTTGTAGCTCTCATCTAAATAACTGCTGAATTCTTCCTTTTATAATTTATCAAATTTCTGATGGGCTGTACTGGGCAACGAGTATAATTACAAAATATGCTAAACGACACATTCTCACTTAATTTTCAGTATCAATTTCGTAGTACTTTTACTGTGACAATGCAAGCTACCTAAGTTATCAAACAAAAAGCTGTTGGCATTCATATTCTTAGATTTTTAAGGGTTTCCCGAAGCGAAATACCCTACTGCGTTCGCTTTTTTTTTTTCTTATTGAAGTTTCTGTTTATTGAATTCTGTTTATTCACTACTGCTAGCCTAATAGCTTGAGTTTATAAGCAGTTAATCATAGCCTAATATCCTGAAGTTATAAACAGTTGATCATTTGAAAAGGAGAATTAAAAAAGTCTTTATTGTTGAGTTATTGAAGAGTTCTTTTTACTTTTCATTTTTTTTTTTTTTTTTTTTTTTTTTTGTCATCATCTTATCATTTTCTAGCACCATATGGGCGCACTGAAATTCTCAGTCACTTACGTTAATTTTGCATAATTAGAAAGGACTCATGTTTGTTCAAAGTAGAGGTATGGCTTTTCGCTGTCGGATTTGTTTATATGATTTCTTATCTCCCTTTGAGAAAAGGACATTGAAAGCGGTCTTATTTTGTGTGTATCTGGAAAAGTTGAAGGGTCTTCATGAGTTTCATTTTTTTAAATTTTATATTTAGCGAGACACTTAACGCCTGTAGGCCATGGCCTCGGTATATTTTAAGGTTAGTTACTTAAAACGTAATGGATACAGCAAACTTAAATGAGGTGTGAGAGCTTGTTGTGAGTTCTGAAGATGATGAGATGGGGTATGTTATCGATGAGTAGGTACTGAATGAGGTGGTTGCGGTGGTATGATTTCCTTGTTCGATTTATTTCTCTTATCAGTTATCTTTCTTCGTAAAATGAAAATGGTCGTTGTGCTACCGAAAGTTCTTCATTATTCCTGTAGAATTCCTCGGTATAATCATCCGAAGTTATCACTGCACTAGAGTTATGTAAAGTGTAGCAACTACCAAACTGAGAAACGCTATATAGGTGGAGTTGATTCGCGTTGTTAGTTGAGTGTATTCTTGAAAGTTGAGTTTTGGAAAGAAGAAAACAGCAAAAACACTGGAAGCCTTCGAAATTAATTTCGGCAAGTGTAACACTCCGAACGAGGAGGCAGTTGTATATATTTGGAAATCAAAAAAAGTTCCTTAAGATTGCCGGGTTTTTGCGAAAGAAGCGAGTTGACGTAGATGAGAAACTGGTAACCCTTTCAGATAACGTTTATGTGCGCTGCGATCTCGTTTCCTGTCGGCCTTTCGCTCGCTTTCGCTGCTGATGCTTTAAGCTGTACTTCAGCTTCTGCACGTAAGGTGTAAACAACGCACGTCTGCCGCCGCCGAAATGCGTAAAATCGCTTCTGTGTATGCTCTACATATATACATTACGGCGGAAAAATACGCACAATATTGTATCGATTAGACGTCAAAATACGATATACGACGTTAACAGGCTGATTTGATTACCAAATTACGGCGAAAGAATGACTGCTTTTGGGGCGCCGGGACGGGATTTCAACATCAACATCTTGCCGTTTTTCGGGTCAGATACGGAGGGTCTGGGCGAGCTTTCTGGATTGAAATGCCGCATCGTGGTTCGAAATCTCGAATACACCCGAGTCAAATTTGCCATAAAACTCCGAATTTGAAGATTTGTTGAGTTGTCACCCTCCCCTTTCACTACGCGATCGGTTTTTAATCATTAACTGTAATTGTTGCACTCATTATTCCCCGTTGTAAAAAATACTGTTTGTAGTTAATACTTTTCTCATGTTTATTTTCTGTTTTTGTTTACAGGTAAGCGCTACAAAACTATACCGACATGTTATTTTAATGGTGAACCTCATGTATCCGAACTTGAGTGCGAAACTGAGAATTGAATTCACGTTTTTGGTGAGTTGCTAAATAAAAAATGATTTCTATCGACCCTAATGTTCGTGAGTTTTTGATTTAAGAAGAGGTCACATCATAAAGAATAACGTTATGTTATACTTCAAATTCGAAAACAGCAACAACATGGCTGGAGTGTTGATATAATTGCATAATTGCAACGCCGTGAATATTCCACGTATCCGAATTACGACGAAATGTTAATAAAATTGCATACTCAAAATGCCGTAAATCTGTCATGATGCTGTTTCAGTTCGTTCGAAATATTAATTCGCTCATGTATCCGAGTTTAAGTGCAAAACTGAGAAACGATTTCACGTTATTGGTAGGTGTAAAAGTAATTAACTTGCAGGAAATAATTTTGGTCATTGGGATATGCAACGGAATGTAGAAGCTTTAGTGTGCACTTCCTAATAAAAGGTGAAGTGATTATGGACGGAAATCACATTGTCGTGTATGGTAAATACGGGTTTTAAAAAAAAAATCATAAAATTAAGGAATGACGAACGTGCTTCAAATTTGAACTGTAGGGAGCTACATATTCGAACTTGCGATTAAAAATTTAATATGTCAGGTAGCAAATATATTAGAAGTGTGGTGAAGTGAGAAAGAAAAGTGTCTTATCAGCTTCTTATATCAGTTACCGGCATAATGTTTCGACTGCGTGGAAAAGGTCCTTCGTCTCTTGAGAAATACATTGATCGAAGGCCCTTTCTCCACGTGCGCTTCAGTTTTCTCCATAATCACTCAATGATGGTTCACAAAACATCCGCTAGATGTCAGCCACTTCAATTCCGAGTCCCAATTACGTTGCTCGAAGAGTATGTTGGCAACATTCACATTGCATGTCATTGTCACATTGGCAACACTTTACGCGTTATCATACGCAGAATGGTGCACTCATTCATGAACTCACATGCAACATAACTTGAAAAGCTTTATTACAGTTTTTAAAATACATTTTTCAGAATTTGTTTTAAAAAAAAAACTATTCCACAATGAGATCTGTAAATCCTGAGAATTCCAATACATTTCATACCGTCATTGAGGAGCTATGTCCGAACAAAAAAAAAACTCATTTCTGTCGTATGAAGTAGATTGCGTGTTAAGGTAATGCTCCCTAACCTTATTTCTCACACTGGCGTACGGGGTGTATACCAGTCATGAATGTCATGAAAACGTCATGAATTCAATTGTATATTTAATTTGTTTGTTCCCAAAAATTATAAATTCTCTTCATATTCTTCTCGAAAAGAGAAAAAAGAAAAAGAAAAAAGGAGAGCGTAGGCACTCAGGCAGCAGCAAAACGTGCCTCACTGTTGATTACTTATCTTCGAAAAATGACTCGTTATAAGTGATAACGTACACTTAATGAGTAGGTACGATGCTGACATGAGATAGCCTGCGGGGTGTGTGTGTGTGATATTTTGTATTATTTTCGAAAATGTTTTTTTGTGGATCAGGATTATGTTTGAGTTCTTTCAATCGTCCGGGACTTTCTGCGTTATCAGTATTTTGTTGAATAAAATTGTCAGAGAGTCGATTAGCCCTGGACCTAAACCGTACTTGAAATGTTCATTTGTTAAATTGTCGTCTCCTCCTGCCTTATTGTTTTTCAGATTGCTAATAATCCTCTCTAATTCTTTTCTTAAGAACGTCGGTTCTGGGTCTTTCAGGCTGAGAGTGAGGGGTAAAGCTGGTGTTTGGGTCTGCTGGTTTTCGTAAATATTCTGGTAGAAGGAAGTAGCGATTTTGTTTATACCGAACCTGGAATAATTCTTATTTCCCTATTCATCCAGCATGAAGGTAGTCCTATGAGTACCTAGAGATTTTAGTTTCCTAATTTGCTTAGTGCTCTTTGTGGAGTTTAGTATCTTGGAGATCTTTAACCGTTCCTTTTCCCTGTTTCTTTCCCTGATTTTTCTTCTGGTAAGTTTACAGAGTATGTTCAGCTCGACTTTCTCCTTCGTAGATTTGTTTTTCTTGAATCTCAACCTATCCCTGTCTCGTATCAGTCTCTTAAGGTCTCCAAGATCTCCATCTTCCAGGTCTCGATCTTTAGTCTTTCCTGGAGTACCTTAAACTACCATGGCCGCTTCCAGCAGATTTTCCGTGATAAAGCTGTTGAGCTCGTTTACCCCCCAGCCTACCATCCCTTCTTTCAGTGTACTTGACCTGAATTTATTGCTTACCTCTTGTCTGTCTGCTTCCTGGTCCAGTTCTACTAATTTTATTCTTATTCTGTGGGGACTTTTCCTTGCTTCAAATCTCCCTCTAGTTAGATCGGTCTCACACATAACGGGCCTATGATCGAAGAAAAAATTAAATCTCTTCATCACGTCAAAGTTTTTAATCGAATGGTCATTTACTGGCGCCAAGATGAAGTTGATTTGGTTTTTGTACTCTAGGTTTGGAGATTGCCATTTCCATTTCTGCATATTTTTCTTTTTGAAGCGAGTGTTAAATAATAACCTTGAGTTGTTGCTTGTGGCAGAAACTAAGTAACCTGTCTCCCCTTATATTTCTTTCCCCATAGCCATTAATTCCAACCAAATTTTCCTCTCCACTCTGCCTTTTCCCTATCTTGCTATTGAAGTCCCCTACAATTAGGAGCCGATTATTTGCATTTCTGGGCAGCGATAAAGCGCAGTCTGTAAGCTCATTGTAGAAGCTTTCAACTTCCTCCTCTTCTGCCGCTAGAGTTTGGGCGTACACTTGTATTATTTAGCGTTTTGTGGTCGCCTAATTTAAAACTAGCCAGTGCAATTCTATCTGAAAAACCTTTGAACTCCATTAGGTTCTTTTTCCATTTCTGGCTTACTATAACACCTACCCCCCTCTGACTTCCATCCCCATAAAAACAGAACAGATTTCCTTTTTTGGTTTGGATTATACTATTTCCCGCTCTTTTGATTCCCGATAGTCCTAGGATATCTATATTTTTCTTTTCCTGCTCTAACTCTAGCTCCTCTATCTTTTTGTTTTCTCTTAGCGAGCGTACATTAAAACTAGCAATTCGTAATCGAGAGTCGAGTGACGCAGTTCTCTTAGGTCTTAGTTGCCCATGCCGATCAGCCTTCCCTGAGCGAACGGAATCCGAGTCCTATACCCGCTGTTTGGACTTACCTCTTTTATCTTTTGACTTTCTACTATTTAATTGCGACAACGTTAGCGGCTTACTGCTGGATCTCAAGTTGGCACTAGTTTGGACTCTTGACTTTTGCGGGTCCACCTCGGCCTCTTTGCTATCGTTTACTGCTGCCTCTTTGGCGAGCTCTAGTTAGTATTCGTCCTTTATTCTAATCGCTGGTCCTTCTTCCATTTTACGAATGTAAATTGTTCCATCTATGACCCACGCACTTGCGATCTTTCCTTTTCTCTTCAGGTCATTTGCTTTCTTTAGGGTCGCCATTCCGCGTGGGATCAAGTGTTTGCTAACGAAAATCGGTACAGCTGGATTTAAGTTAAGTTCCTTACCATGGAATTTGTTTCGCTTTGAACTTACTATCATTTTGGACTTTCTGTCTCTGTTATTTAATCTTACTACTATCGCCGGAATATTATTATTTCTTGCCTGCAGACGATGGGCGGTACAAATATCGTAGTCGTGCAATGTTACGTTTAGCATGTTTGCTACTAGTTTTACCTGCTCGTACACGTCTTCGTTCTGCGAGTGCGGGATGCCGTAGATTATGAGGTTGTCTTTCGTGCTGTACTGCTCGAGGTCGTTGATACTCTCTTGCAAGGACTTGTTTTGCTTGGATAGAAAGACTGCATTCATTTTGAGCTCTTCGTTCTCCTTTTTTATGGCTTCCACTTAGGTAGTCAGCAGGTCCATTTTGGCATCCGTTTTTTCGGCCGTCGTATTGATGGTACTCACATCTTTCATCAGTTGTTTTAGATCTTCTTCTACCGTCATATTCGTAACGAGCTAATTTACAAGAATGCGCGTGCACACGACTTCTTGGATTTTCTGATATACGTACATAGGTGACAGTCTTATACGAGTATATCTACTTATAATGTTTGGGATGCATGTAAATCATCTCGTAAGCCGTATTGTTTTTTCCCCATTTGAAGAAATTTTACGGCGTCTCACCGATTGCAGAACACTGCACTGTTGCAGTCAAAATGAATAAGGGACGAGAATGTGACAAAAGCCAGCGTCATCAGTTGAAAAATATGTCCAGTTGCTCCCGCTCATGTGTCTGAGTGCTTTCTCGCGGGTGTCTCAATTCTTAAAGTGTCTGGAATGGTTTCTTTTTGATGTTCGGTGTTTATTTTAGATCGTTGAATAAGCCACGAGACTTAGGTGATGACTTTGAGTATCAACTCAAATTCCATTTTCAAATATTTTAAATTTCAAAATAAATGTCCGTTCCGTGATTTTTGATATTTCCACATTTACAGTTTTAATTTGTTATTACTGATATTAATGACTTGCAGTTGAGAAATATTGAGTTGGTAGCGGGGAGGAGGAGGATGAGGTGGAGTGCGGTAATAAGTTGAAACGTAAATTTGATACTTGGGTCAGGTAATTATTGTGCGTGTACTTTCAGAGAATTTGACGAGCACATCTCTGGTCAGTGTAGGCTGACTTGGTCGCCGCAGATTAATTTCCAGGTTTCGCCTGTTTCTTTCCAAACTGCGTAATTGAATGATTTTTATCCATCGTATAAGATAATTCCACGTTGATAATTCATTACTCGCTCCAACTTGAAAAATTAACAGTAGCGATAAGACGGACGTGATATCGGGCTGGAGTCGATTAAAGCGAAAAATGATGGCCACATTTAGCGGTCAGAATTTACTCACAGCGTCGTCTTCATTACATTTTTGGCGGTTCTTATACCCGGAGTCGCGTTATCGTTAATGGTACCGTCGATTTATTTTTATTTTTTTTCCTCGGATATAAATCAAGGCGCGGTGGGACTTTTAGCAACCATTTTCGAGCAACAAGTCATTTTATCTCGAGCCAAAACCAACGGTTCGCCGTTATTTTAATTTATGAAACGATTTATCCGCCGCGTGGTTCGCGGACCCGCCTCAGATGTTAGGTACTTTTGTGCTCGACGAGTTCATCTTTCGAAAGCCCAAAAAGAAAAAATGAAATTTTTTCCCCCCTCGAACCGAAATAATGTTGGCGCGATGAAGACACAGACTTTCGAAGGTTGACCTGCTCGCGTGCATGCGGTTCGCGTATCCATTTCTGCGAACGAATGCGCGAAATTTTCCGAGTCAGCTTCATTTTCACCAAAATTTATTTCGCTGGATTCGCCGCCGCTGTTCGCCTTAGTCGTTAGTCGTCGTCGAGTAGAGTGAAAGAGCAACAACCCGCGCCGCGCCGAGTAGCGCGACCATAAATTTTTCTCAATTTCGTCGATGGTGATTTCGTAACGACCACAAATTATTCTGGGCTTCGCTCTCGTACTTTCGTCCGTTTTTTACGTTCTTTGTTTAATATTTTTGTGGCAGCGGTGCCGCGATTGTAAGCGGGGAAACAAGGAGGGAAAAACTAAGAAGAAAATCAGACAGGGCAGAAGAGAGACGCGAAATGGAAAGATTTTTCTATCTTCTGAAGTCGTTTATTATACGAAAACACGAAAAATAGAAGTAAATGTAGAAAAACGTATGTTTGATTCGGCTCATCCGATGTCGTTATTTTCTGTTTTTCGCCTGTCGTCTTATCGATGTCAGAGCCGAAGCGAACGGGGTACGGGGGCGTGTTCGGGACTGTAGGAGGCAATTTGACGAAAAACACAAAGAACTTCGGAAGATCGAATTGGATTTCCTAAAATTTGCAAGCAGAGACATTCACGATGTAGTTTACTCGAATTTTTTATTTTATTTCACAGGCTTGAGTAGCCAGCGTTTCTTTTTCTTTGATGATAATTATATATTTAGGTGATTCTATCCAGGGTATTGCGAGACCTGTGAGAGCCCACATATCGCACTATTTCATCAACCTATCTGCCACTCTACCTCTTTTCATCTTTTTTCGAGTGGGATCAATGGCGTTGCTACTTGGTTTCGTTTGTTTGGACCTTCCCTCGCCGTATGTCCCGCATAATTGAATTTGAGCTTTTTGAGGATGTGACCTGCACTATGAAAGTTGGTTTTAATATTTATTTCTCTCAAGCTGATCTTGTCCCTCCGTTTGATGTTCAGAATGCTTCTTAACTGGTGTATTGAGTTCTGTTCTGCTGCAGCACTTGTTTCCTAGTTAGTAACCACGTTTGGCAGCTATAGCAGTGCATCAGAGTTATACTCATTTCTGACTTCCATTTTTGCTTTCTGGTGGATTTTTTTTTTTCAAATGAAATGAAATGAACTTAGCTTTAATCGAGGGAAAATCAAACAATCTTAATGTATAAACTTAACATTAGTCCCTCCCCGCCCATCTTTAGAACTGGAAAGGTACAGATTTCCAGGACAATTGCTCTTAGTTTTATTAGGAGGCGTCATTTGTGAACAGCTTTCATTGCCCAAAAGCTGTTCCAGCCTTGTGAAATTCTACTGGAGATCTTCCTGTCCAACTTATCTTGGAAAGCTATTTTTTGTCCTAAATATGTGGTTTCTTCTACCCTACTTTATTCCCCCACCCCCTTTCAGAATAATGCTGGCCTCGTCATTTTGTCTCGAAAGTAACACTGTTTTTTTTTTTAATATTTATTTTTAGACCTGCCTTTTTACCGGCTGCTTCTAATTCCGAAGCCATTTCTTGGAGGGAATCTAGATCTTGTGCAAGTACCGCGACATAATCTGCAAAACGTAAATTACTGGGGTATTTTCCGTCTATTCTGATGCCTCTATCCTCCCATCCCGTTTCTGAAAATACTAACTTCTATAATATAATTGAATAGATTTGAAGACAGCGGGTCTCCTTGTGCTTATTAATTAAAGAGTAACTTTCTAGAAACGCAAATGACCAATATTTCACATTTTGAGCTATTATTGTCATTTCATTTTATAGGGCAACCGTGTCCTGAAAATCCTTCCGATTCGCCATGTCGTTTGGAAGAATATTTACTAAGGTATTCGTGTTCAAAGATCACCGCGGCTAATAACAGTAATGCATTAAAGTAAAGGTGCCAAATGTTGATCTACTTTTTAGAAATAGCCCCTGCTGCCCTCGATATCAGTATTGGACACCGAAATTGTGATTAATAGTAAATTTCAACATTCTACCTTCACCTGTCTCACGTGAACTGTTTCAGAGTTCAGCCTGTGTTGACCCACAGGGATTTCAAAAAAGTCCAAAGAGCAACATTGCACATCCGGTGTCAAATGTTTTTTTTTCCCTTGACGGATTTCAATTTCAAGTTTACGAGTATTACATTTAGTTACACACTGAAACATTTCGTACATTTCGATCCGGATAGGAAAATGTAAACCTGTTTGATCTGATCACATTTCACATTCATCTCAAGTATGAACATTTTTTGCCAGATGTTGATCCTTTTCTAAATCCCGAAATCTTGAACTTTGACCCCGGAAATATGAATTATATCAATAATACTGGTGTTCTAGCTCACAAAATCACAAACTGCAAATTTTTGAAAAACATCGAACTGGAACATCTTGCATTTTTTTTTTTTCACTCGGATTCATGTGACCCGCAAATAGCCGGTTCGAAGTAAAAACTTCAAAAGCCTCCAAAGTTATTTCATTTGAACCCATGCCAGTACATGTAAACACCCATATATGTCAAAAAATGTATTAATGTATTTACAATTTTGATATTTCCAAATTGCTTTTTTCTAAATTCGAAAATGGTTGAATTGTAGCGCATTTTTCAACACAGGAACATCAAAATTATCACACGATAACACAAATTATGTTTTCACATCCGAAATTATAAACGACCATAGGTGAAGAAGATTCATTCCATACGATTCACCACAAAACAAGTTGCGAGCGCCTCAACGAAGATTTATTGAACCTTGAAAAAAAGGATCAACATTCGATACTTAGATCAACATTTGACACTTTATTTTCCCAGCAGTTTCTCGTGTTTGTTGAACAATTAGTTTTCCGTTATTGGAAAAGTACTTATACCGTTCAATTTTAATATAATACCCAGTTTACATTTTGACAAATGCAAAAGTTGGCAATTTAACGAATGCAAATCAGCGATTTTACAAATCTTCGTACGAACCAAAATTCACTTACAGAGAAATTTATTATAAACGTATTTGATGTATTAATTCTAGTGCTGAAACTGACGATCTCAAATTGGCCATTTTTTGAAAGAAATACATTCATCGGAGAAATTAAACAGGATCTTCAAAAATAACGCGTAGAGAAACTTTTATAAGTATTGAATATCAAATTACTTAATTTTAGCGCTGGTATAGTTCGCAGTTGAATGAAGGCGAATTGGCAATTTAGGAAAGAAAGCCCGTTGAAAGAATTTGATTTCTAGAAATTAAGAACAGGGAAATTTGTTTCTTCTAAAATTACAAAACCGTGAAGCAGAATCAAAACGCTTTCTTCCATTGTCGTAAAGTGGGTCAACAAATAACCCCAAAAATATCCATGCAGACCAAACTTGCTTATTTTGAATGCGATACCCTACCGGTGCTTGAAAATTGAAGTACAGTAACTATTGGAATAAAAGCTGCTCGGTTGCTAATTTCGAATATTGCATTTCATTTTATTTTCGGTCGCAATTCTGGGCTTTCAAAATGAAAATTTCAAAGAGAACAATGTTTCCAGTTTCTCATTTTGTAGTCTGAGGCTATTTTGAAGCACATTTTCAAGAAAGGTATGTCATGTTGAAGAATTGCGTTAATCAGAAGTTTTCGCGTGTAGGAGGAGAAGAAGAGAATTTTTGTTAAACTGAAGCGTGTTTTTAGAAAACGTATTTCAGGTCAAACACTGGCGTAACTTAAAAGTTCTTTCACGGAGAGGGCGGAGGTAAACAGATTTAGGTAAAAGGTAAAATAGTAGAAGATTTTAAAGTATTTCGCCCGAATTTCTTGTCTTAACGAATAAGAAAAGGCGAACAAAAGTATCAGACTTGCTATGTCAGTTGATGAACTCTAAAATTTTATTTTTCTTATTAACTCTCCAAGGAGGGGGAATATGTTCCTCTAGAACTCCATTCACATTTCAGATTTTGGATTCTGTAAAGTACCGAGTAGCTTGTTCTTCCCTTTGGTATAGAACCGCATTAACAAGAAAATTTTTAACCAAAAGTACATACTTAAATGAAGTTCTACGTAACGTTTTCCATAAAATCTGCAATTTTGCCTTAAAAAAATTATAAAAACACAGTTTTTTAAGAAAAAATAATGATAATAATAATCGTCTAACCATAAAATACTATTTTTTTCTATGATAAACAAAGTACGTACCCAGAATAAGTTCGAAAATTTTTTCCATCTTATGCTTGAATTTTGAACTTTGAAGCCCAAGCCAATGAAATAGAAATGAAAGAAAATCTTTTTGCATGAATTTCGGGCACGTAAAATTCATTTTTGAATTTGTTGGTCGTAATCCTTATCTCAAAGGCTCTACAGGAAGGAGAAGAACGGGGCGATGGAACCTAAAAATTAGGGGTGGTATTTCCAAATATGCCGAAAATAAAGTTTTCTGTATCCTTGAATTCGCGTTTAAAGTTGTTTCTTCAGTATGCTCCACTCAGATTGATCCACGGGAAGCTGCAGCATGAACATGTTTGTAACATTGATTAATTCACAAATCAGCTCTGAATAGATTAATTTTGGTGGGGGTTACTGAGAAAAGTACTTCAAAAATGAATTCAGTGATTCAGAAAATCCTGTTTCCGATACATTTGGAATTACCGCCTCATTTTAGGTTTACACCCGTGATGGATTTTAGATCCGGGATTAAGAGCAAACAATCTCTAAAATGGATTCAACGTATCTGAGAACCGCGTTAACAGATTTTTGTTTATTTGTATCCTATTGATGTGACCTGTAATGAAAAAAGTTCGTTTTTGCCCAAAATTCAAACAGCGGAATGACATCTGAAAAAATTTTCTACCAAATTTTTGGTAAGCTTGCTACTGAAAAGAGGACAGTTTTTATAGTTTAACTATTTTATTTATTTATTTACAAAAATTTCTTAAAGCCAAAAGTTACGGATGTTTAAATCGAAAATCTAAGGTTACATACAATCCAAACCCGATAAGTCATCCGTAAATACTTCGTATTTTCAAGAATATGTTTGATGGTAAAAGAAACAATATGAATTGAAGAAATCCAAATCCACGTAGTATAACTAATACTCTAACATCCCCATATTTCCTCCTTGTTTTCACCATCAAAAATAAGTGTAATTCCGCAGAAAAATTTCAAAATCCTTCACTTTTCGGTACATAGGTTTAGGCTTTTCAACACTGTGTTTAAGCTTTTTAACATTGCTCTAGAAAATAACTTGTGATGTCGAAATTACGAAATTGCAAAAATTATCATTTCAATTGTGAAACATAAATGTAGGTGCTAAAATTCATGATGAATTAATATAATTCCCTATTCAAAATTAAAGAGCCAAAAACTCCGCGTCCATGTTTATCTCATTTATTTTGATTGACTCCCCTGTCTGAGGTCGTTTCTAGATCCACAGTGCAGTGAAAGAGGGATTTTTTCGACTTTTGGATCGATTTGAATTATACATGTACTTGAGACAAGCTCCCAGTCATGGTCAATTAGATCTTTTGCCCTTTTCTCTCCGGAAGTTTTGCGCTCTACTCAAAATAAGAACGAAGAGCTGTGGTAGAAAACGACTATTTTCATTCTCATTTGTTTTCGATTTTCAGCATTTTTCGCTTGCTGCGCTTCACAGCCCATCTTTTTGTTCATTTAATTTTCCCTTTAATTTCAGTTGTTCATTCGTTTATCAGTAGCTTTTGTATCTAATTTATTATTGAACTAAATTCTTGTTGACTCTAGAAAAAAAATTCTCAACATGTCCGTGTGTGTAATTATGAACCTAAAAGGACACTACTTACTTAAGCAAAATCAAAGATTTTGAAATCTACCACTTTCCCTCCTAAATATTACAAAAAGTAGTGAAATAGTTTACACATTAAGAACATTCTATTTAAGATTTGAAAAGTTGTTTATACTTCGCAATTTACACTCGTTTATGTAGCCTGAATCACACTCCTCCTCTTACTTCCCTCAAAAATATTGAACCCAAGATTTAACAGCTTGAAAAAGTTAAGTTGCCATTTTCAAGTCTTTGCTCTCCCCATCCCCTCCCCGCAAAAATCTTGACTACGGGTCTGGTCGATGTCCGCCTTTTCTTATCTGTTTGCTGTTGTCGAAAAATGTTCTCCAGTTGGAATTAACGAAAAGCATTTTCATATTTTACAAATCGCTTCGTAGCAAACTTCTTAGTTCTCTATTTTCTGTGCAGCATATTATTGGCAAATGAAAATGAGGCTAGTTCGAGAAGAAAAAACTGTCATTTATTTTGCATTAATGAATCGATAAATCGATTTCGAACGTCATTATTAGATTTGGTGTAAGACGATTATGATTTCGAAAATTACTTTTTTCTTTTCTTTTTCCTCCTCGGAACCCTCTCAGACATTTTCATTTCTTCGTGCTAAATAGTTTAAAACGAATATTTCATTCGTTGAATTAAAAGTGCCGAGAGAGGAAAAACGCACAAATCTCAACTTTCCGATTTTCGTATACTCGTTTGTGTTTTTCTAAATCGTTTTAATTACGTTGAAATAAGTTAAATTGGAGTTTAATTCATCGGAAAAAGCTCTTTCTGCTGAGTAAAAGAAATTGAAAATGGAAGGGACGGGGGTACGGCGAGAGAAAAGCGCCGAAGAAAACTTTTAAAACTCGAATCGGTTACGATGTTTAATTGGAAGAGAGGTATGAAAAAGGAATGACAAGTGGAAATTAATTTTAAACTTCAGCGGTAGGAAGTAATTATTTTGATCTTTTTCGGCGCCTCTCGAATGTGGGTCTCGCGCCCGCCAGCTCGAGGGCATACGATGGCGCGGCACTTCTGTCGAGTGATCACTTTTTTCGACATGCGTGTGTTGTCCGTTGAACACGTGTTACTGTGAAGCGGTAGTGCACGAAGGCCTTTTTCCGGTCAAAAGCTGATAGACTAAAAGCTGACTCCATTATTAAATTAAAGGTGAAAATTTACTCTTACATGTTTGGTAACCTTTTGCATAAATCGTTCTGCCTGGCTACTTTCTGCGTAGTACGATGCCAGCATTTAACATAATGTCTTTGGTCTCCTGCATTCCTGTACTTCCGGTAATTTTTTTCAAAGCCACGCTCTTCTTTTTATTCTCATGACTCTCATTTTTCCCCCTCGATCGGCCAGGTAGGACATCAGTTTAGTTCAGTAACAGTTCAGCTACAGTTTAATTTCAGTTTATGTTCAGCACCCACGAAGGTATGTTTTTCCTATCGTTCAATACATGCGCTTTTTCTACTCGCTCTCGTTTTTTGATTTTGAATGTCCTCGGTGCGTTGTGGACTGAAACTTCTCGCTGGTAAAAATCTCGAAAAAACCCGAACATGTATTGGAAACGGTGATCAGTTTCGATCATCTGCACAGTTTCCTTTCTCTTATCTCAAGTAACTATGTCTAGCTTGTTGTGCATTGATGCCCTATCGGTTATCAAGATCCTATCCAATTACACTCGGTGATTTTTGGCTTCAACAAACAGGTTCTGATTGATACTGGGAGTACGACGTATTCGCCTCAGTGATATTCCTCACATTCCTGAGAATTTCCTAGTGTACTGTTCTTGCAAATTGGTCATACCTTTCCTTATATTCTCTTGGAGCCATCACTGGGTAGTAGTTCAGCGCATGTTGTATCATTTCACACGATTTGCTGAATGTTTAACATCTATCTTCCACTCTGCTCTCCTCGATTATAAAAATATTTCCGGTAGTTCTTCGTAGTCATTACTTTATCTTGAATCGCACGAGCATGAAACTCCGGTGACCAGCCACATGCTGGAGGCTTCCTTGTTAGCCTATTCTCGGTAGTTCTTTACCATTCCGAGCTGTTATCAGATCATATTTGTGGCTTCTGGGGTCCCGATCGTCGCCTGGGTCATTCAGGTTCAGCGGAGTTAGGTTTGTGTCAGACTTAACCCCGATCGTATGCATTTCGTTTTCCTCGGATCTCTTGAGGAGGTAATCTATCATTATCTGCTTTTCAGCTCTTTCAGATCGATCATTCCTCATCCACCTTCCTTCCGGGGGTCCATTGTTTCTTCAATATTTTTTATTATTTTTATTATCTCTCAGAAAATGTGTGTAAGTCACAGAGTGCTTAGTGTGCGGTTATGCTGTGTGACAAAGATGGGCCAAATGAAAAAAATCGTAAAAATCATGAAATGAATTCAGTTGGTTTTTTAATTTTCGCATTTGTTTCGTGATTTTTATTATGTTGATAAAAAGAGTTAAATAATCTTTTGAAAAAGATATTGTGATTTTGGCGTATTTCTTAAATAATTATTTTAAAGACAACGGTTTTTCATCATTTGATTTTTAATTTTGCTCATCTTTGTGTGTGTGATTTGTTTGTTACGCACAACATCTGAAGTAAGTGAGATCAGAAAATCAAAAAATTCAGAAAAATTGTTGATTATAAGTTACTTAAATCATTTTGTGTTCGATTTTAAAATCATAATATTAGAATCAATCTGAAATATTATTTTCATGATTTTCAAACCTTAAAAATTGAAAAACCACGAAGAAAATATTTTTGTTCATAATTAAATGCTTTTTCGAAAAAAATGATTTTGACTTTTGGTTATTTCTTTTCTTGATGATCTTGAATTATTTGATTTTCGATTTTTCCTGTATGCATAATATAATTCTTTTGGCTTGTCAGTTATCACTTCCTAGTTTCTATACTTTTCCACCAGAGATATGCCAAATCAAAACCCAACGATTTGAACTCATGATTTTGAAATATAATTTTTGAAATCAGTAAAATCATTTTTAAAACAGCAAAAACTTATTCTCAAAATTAGGGAAATTGTAAAACTCTAAATCGCAAGCTTACCAACTTTGAAGTGCCAAGAACTTAGCATTGAAATGCGTTTACAAATCTCAATTTTTGCAATTTTTGTAATTTCTATGAAGTGAATTGGATGTTTATAATTTTATTCATATTTTGTTTTCACTTTTCAGTCGTTAGTAGGAAGTTAATTTATTTTGAAATTTGAAACCAATACGTTTTGCAGTTTGATAGTTTATTAATTTCTAAGTTGTGAATTACAGTCGGAGTTGGTATCTCAAACATGTTAGGTTCTCCGTTCAATAATACCGTTTTAAACGTTTAAAGCAGCTGTTTGAAACGTCAAAATGTTTGGTTGAGCGAAGAAAAAGGTGGTCCTTTGTCTCTGAAATCCCGTTTTGTCCGAAATATTCTAGCCGTGTAACAGAAAAATACAAAAGGAAAATTATCCCTTTTCCAGACCTTTTAAATCTAGCCGCAGTCTTTATGTGTCTGACCCCCAAAACGTATAAAAAATAACGTTTACAACGGGATGTGAAAAATATGTTTATTTTGAACTTTTTTGCTCCGTTTTAAAAACTTTTTTCATGGCCTATCTTAAACAGTGTTCTGAATAATATTTGTCTTGAACACTTTTGTTTCAAACATCTACTGATTGCAACTGAATATATTGGAAAATTAATTGAACAGATCGGTTTTAAATTAATGTTTTGAACTGATTATTAGAGTGCGGGATAGTATACAAAAAGTGATCCAAATATGCATAAAATATGCGACTTTTTTTTACCTCAAATATGGCCAAAACATGCGTTTTTCCTATGAGTATGTAAAAGTATATTTTACAGTTTCTTGAAAGACTCATTCATAATTGAAGGGTAAAGAATCAAAACTCACATTTGCCATTTTAATTCAAGGGCGCAAGTAGGCAACATACTGTACACGGGTGCAGGGATATCTTTGCTGCGCCTGTAAAATGTACGATATGTATAACATACTCCACGTTCCCAGGCTCAGCAATGATATTCCTGCACCCGTGTACAGTATTTTGCCTCAAATGGCAAATGTGAGTTTGATTCTTCACCCTTCAATTTATCGTTGTTCAAATTTCATTCTAAACTGAAACGCCTGAAAAAACTGAATAAAACTGACATATTAAAAACGAGGAAAAAAAAAAGAGAATCATCTCGAAAAAATTTTAATCTGCTCTTTTTGGCTTTGTATTACGGAAGGTAATGCTCAACTTCGTGTTCAAGTATTACCAAACCGCCAAAATGAAAATTTGCTAAAAGAATTTTTTTCCTTCCTAATATGAGTCGATTTTTTTCCTATTTTTTACAAGGATGAAACACAAAATAGCCGTATTTTATACAATTTTTGTGAACTTCGCATATGTATGTAAAAATATTTGTATGTTTAAAAAAAAAAGGCGAAAAATGTATGAAATGTGTAAAAATATATATTGTACCCCAAATAGGTAAAATGAAATGGGGCTCAAAATACAGGGATTCTTCTGAAACGTAAATATTTTTCATCACTCTTGGGATCAGAGATGACCTAAAAATTATGCATATTTGTATATTATGCCTCACTGCACTGATTATTATGACACCTTTGATCCCCACTATTCTGACGCAGGCTCAATCGAGGTATTTTCTGGGTAGGGGGTGTGGTGTCCTGGAACCAATTTGGCGTGCGTGCATTGCCATACGCCCCACTATCATCGATTATAACACCTTTGAGAATATATCAAGAAAATTCTCTAAGAAGGAAGAAAAAAACATGTGCGAGCATTTGCCAGCCCTGCCGTTAGGCGATAAAGAGGCGAATAGACACTTATCAACCGCAGTCATAAATTGTGTTCATGGATTTATAGCTTTGTGTCGATAATGTTGAATCTTCTAGGAGGATTGAAGTAGGACACGTAGAGTTGAAACACCAATACGGTATTTAAATACAAGTGATCAAGTGATAACCCAAGTAATGGTGGTGATCTATATGTTCCTCGGGAGAAGGACTCTAGTCTCTGAAACGTCTTGAGAAACTTCTTAATTCTTCTTCTTCTTTTTTATTATTATCGAGCCACGGAGCTACACTCTCGGGCTATGGGCTCGGAAAAGGTTGCTGTCTATATGTCGTAGAGGTATCCAGCAGCGGAAAGGTAGGCGAGGGTGTTGTTTATGTGATTGTGGTAGTTGGAGAGGACCAAAATTCGACTATGGGGGACGTGGTAAGAGTTACGAAGGCAGGTGATGGAGGGGCATAAGAAGAGGTGATCCACGGTGAGAGGGTCTTCATCTTCACAGGGAGGGCAGTGAGGGGATAAAGAATCCTTAGGCGGGTGATGATAACCTCCTCATGGCAGGAAGAACATTGGGACGTCAACCAGGGAGAGGTGTAAGCTTTGCGAGCTTGTTGTGCGGAGAGGCTTGATGCCGCCACTCTTTGATTCACTTACACAAAATGGTCTGGCGAATGGCGGAAGTGAGATCTTTTGAGATAGGGAGGTGACGAGTGATATATGGGAGGTGGGAGTTGTGTAGCTTGCTATGTTGCTTGATCATCTGTCTCATTTCCTGGGATACTAATATGGTTTGGGATCCAGATGAGTGAAATGAGATGGAGAAAGAGATGGATGCGTTGGACGAGTGTCCGTTGAAAGGTGATCAGAAATAGACCCTAAGGAGGGAAGTGAATTTGAGAAGATCAGATAGTGGGTGGGTCTTCGAGCGAGGAGATCGTGACTGGGCACTGTAGGATAGCATGGAATTCGGCTGTGTGGATAAAAGCTGTGTTTTTAAGTCGGACGGAGTGTAATAGACTATCTAGAGTAGGCGTAAGCGGTATGTCAGTTGTTCTTTGAACCATCAGTGAAGCATAGGATACGGTCAGGAGAGCGGTCCAGAATTTCTTGCAAATGTGTCCGATAAACTTGGGAGGTGTAGATTTTTTAGGGAATTCTGTTAGTTCAAAATTGCACGGGGGAAAGTTCAACAACCAGGGCGGAGGTGATGGATGGATTATTGGTCGTGAATTTTAGGAAAAGGTACGGGACAGTGTCCCTCCGAAGTGTGAACTGAAGTGCAGCGAGAATTTAGGAACAGGGGTGTAGTTTGGAGGGTTAAAGAGATACTCATAGACAGGAAGATTAGGGTTGTGCGCTATCGTAACGAGAAGTTTGGGGGTGAGTTGCATTCGGTGGTAAGAGAGAGGAGGAGTTCCAGCACCGGCACACATACTCAAAGCTGGGCTAGTGCGAAAGGTGCCTGTGACTATACGTAAACCCGCATTTTGAACAGCGTCAAGAAGCTTTAAGTATGAGGGAGGGGCAAGTTTGATCCCCAGTAATATGGATAAAATCGTATTCGCCATCAGTTTTTCAGGAAGGAGACTAGCCCCCCTGGTTTTTTCAGGCGTGCAGTTCCCATCGCCCCTCCAGGATTGCCTTCCTGAACACAAGATGGGTAAGTTAACCATTGCGTCCCTCCATTTCATGTAAGCATTGAGCGAGTACATTCTGAGGCAGCCTTAGGAACACCTCTATTCTGTATAACTTGCATTGCAGTTATAAAAATATAGAACTCGATGTCGTTCGGATTTGGACCATCGGAAATAGCTCCGCGAAATATGAACGTCGATTTGTATAGCGAGATTAAAAGAGCCCTAAGTGCTGTTGCAGGAATAGGCTTGGAATTGTTCTTCGGTCGCTTGCGATATAAACGAGACTCGGCACCGCGTTCAGTTTCAAATTACGCCTTTTACCGTTCGATACAACATCTGTCAAAAATCGTATTTTATCGAAAATGGGATTTACATTTAATTTTTCTTCTCTCGCCTACCTACATATCGTGCGTTTTATCGACATCATGGAGCGCAACGACGACGAACACTGACAGCTGCCTAACACGTTAAATTTTTTTCTTCTTCAATTTACTCGTTGTAGTAAACGTGTGTATATGTAGGATATATACGTTTACTGTTTCTCGCGTCTTTCGAATTCATAATATAACACGGTAGTATATTAAATGTATACGATAGAATACAATATGAGCACGCGAGCAGGTTATCTGCATTTACTATAATTTATACGTATTACGTACATACAAATACAATATGTGCGTATACTATATACGGTATAGGTATACGATCCCGTCTATACTGTTCAGTGTATATAATATGTACTTATATCCCGTTTATGGCAGTATATCGTTTTTACGATATCGAGTGGAAATATTCAGCCTCGATATTTGTTCTGCTGATAATTACGTATAACGGTGTCAGCGAACGTGCCAGGTGCACTTTTAACCGTTTTGAAAGTGCGGTTTTAATATTTCCGCTTATTAGCACGAGCTTGTCCCTGGCAATTTTGATCATACACATAAATGAAATGCACGTCGCTTCATTTTAGTATTTTTCCTGCGCCACACATCCGTATTATCGAAACGATATGGCCGTCCACTGATTTCCCCAGACAACACTTATCGTATGATATGTATACTCTATGTATTGGTATTGCGAAAGGGGGATTAAGCGTCTGCGGAAAATTCTGTTAGAGAATAACCTGAAAAGGAAAAGTCGCATCGGAATGAAATGAAAACATCTGATTGAATACTATCACGAATAACCTTATTGAATTCTAGCTAAATTAGTCGTTGTAAAGAGAAGAGAGAAGAGCTTGAAGTTGAGTTTAGGCTAGTTCTGCAAAGATACTTTTGGCCTCAACTGGAGAAGAGCCTAAAGCAATTTCGACACCGAGAGCCCCGGACCAACTTGAACTTGCGGCTGATCTTTGTCCAGAGAAGGGGAAAAACGCAGACACGTGCAGCCAAAACAGAGTGGCCACTTGGCCATTTTTTCAATCTTAAGTCATTTCTGGTCATTAAGTAATCTTTTTCGTTTTCCTCCCAGCCCCGTAGCCGTGGAGAAGGAAACTGAAGCTGAGCCCCCTTCTGAAGGTATCTTGAGCCCCCCTCCCCTAGCCAAAGATACCACCACTAAAGAAAATCATCATTACGCTGAACGAGAAAGAAAAAAGGGATGAAGAGAATTAATATCACAGAAAAATTCTAACATTTAGAACAAAAACTTGCTTAACTAACTTGGGACTCTTGCATTGGGAATGGGATTTTAAAAAAACATATTTTATATGCGAAAAATTGCTCTTTTTTGCATGCTTTAAATTCAATTTCAGGTGCCTTGGGGTGATTCGACCCCTGTCTGCACCACTGCTTCGTAGAAATTTTCACATAATATACTATGTGTATCCTCAAGCCCCCCTCCCCCTCGGTAAACAGTCAGCACCCCCTATTGCAGATGGTTGGCTACGGGCCTGCTTCCGTCTCCAAAACATCAAACTAATGTTGTGGCTAAACTTCCAAACTCTTACGTGGAAATTCAGATCCCATCTACAGCAGTTCCTCTAAGTGTATAAGCGTCAATGGTATCAGATGATTTGTTTCCTTCAATAAGTATTGCAATTACTGCTAATATGCAGCTCTTATGTCGTAATGGTGCCACAATTAGAGCTAAAATCCTGTGGGTGCTGAAAGTAGTTGTTTCAGTTTGCGATCCTGTGACGATATAACGTTTCTGTTGAACGCCATGTTTTTCAAATTCAAGAAATAAAAATCATGACTTTAAATAGAACAAAAGCTCGATACCTTTACTAAAGCTTATTGTGGTCCATATTTTTACAGGCGTTGGAGGATGTCATAAAAGTTCATGTCTGTTGTTCTCTTCTGTATGATAAAATGTCTAATGTCGCTAATAAGAAAAAGTTACAAAATTTATGCTAGATTTTGGTCTAAAAGTAAGGACAAGGGATGGTGATTTTTTCAATCCATTTCGTCGACTATGAATAAGGCTCACTCGCCGCTGAAAAATTTGTTTATGTTAGGCTCAGATGGTCTCAATTCTAACAAATCAGTGTTCAGTTTATTCAACGAGAAAGCAAAAGTTATACATTCTGAAAAGTTTATCGAATAAAGGGACTTGCAACATATCTACACGAAGTCCATAGTGCTTTTTCAAAAGGTCTCTTGATGAAATTGGCTACGAAACTGCAGAATTTGTTTCAGCTTTGCGTTATTTTATTAATGAATACCCTAACCAAGATGTAGATTTCTGAAAATTGGAAGTGCCACATGTAAAAATACCAAAACGCATTTCAGTTCATTCGTTAACTTTGAGAGATTCAGTAAAAATAATAATTAAGCATAGTCTCGTGGCTAGAGAATATTTTTTGGTTTTCTTATCAAAAGAGAAGCCGAAACTATTAAATAGCTGAGTGTATAAACTTATTAATTATTTTTTATTAAAGAGAACTCACAAAGATGAATTGGAATTCCTATTTCTTGCAGTTTCCCAATTATTCACCAATATGACTGAAAGGTTTCAATTTCCCAATGAAATATTAATCCATATTTTGCATTCAGAAAGTCGTTCTCTGTATGTAACACTTCTTAATCGTGTTATGAAATCATCTAACATTTCTTTTGTAAAGTTCGACAAATCCGAACATGAACTCTTACCTATGAAAGAAGTAGTTGTACCAAAAAAACAAAAACAGAAAAAAACACAAAAAAAAACTGAACTTTCTACTATTAATGAAAGAGAGAAGTTGGAGTTTTGTTGTGTTGTCAAAAGAGCTATTTAGCTATGACAGAATACTTATACTTAAAGTGCTCAAGTCAAACAGAAATTTCAGCTGTGAAATCTATGAGGTTCCTAAAACCCCAAAAAACATTAAAAGTGATCCTAATTATGCTCAAGATGTTGAAAAGATGTCAAACTTAGTGAAAATTAGTGAAATAAATAATAAATTACATATTATGATGAATATGTGCTATAAAAAATGAGAGCATTTTTGATGAAGAAATGACTATCAATAATTTTTGTTGGACCACAGTATTATCTTTTGAAATATGAATCGGAGTTTGAAAAGTATCCTAATTTATAAAGTATTTTTCTAATTTGTGTATAATAATTTTTTTCCCATTTCGAATATTTGAATTTTGAATTGAGTATGAATCATGGAAGGGAATAGTAACTAGAATTTTGTTCAAACAATGTACGCAGCCCCACAAAAGTTGGTACAGAAGAGGCTAAAACTTTTGAAATTGAGTACATTTTTAGGTCACTTTTTTGTGAATTTTGGTCATTTTTTCAATTTTTTTCAGGAAAATATTGAGTCGTCACCTCTACCTAAGTATATTCGGGAAAAGCAGACCAAATAAATAAACAAATCCACATCAGAAATAAGCTTTTGTTATAATAACAAAACTATGCTGTCGATATAATATTACAGAACTGAGCTTTTAATGTAACAGAACTAAAGTTCTAAAGCTATTAAATTATATCTCGAATCGAATTTTTTGAGAACAGAACAGAACAAAAAAGAAAAAGGAAAGCTACTCAATAGCGATACTAATGTAGAGTGCAGCGGTGCCAGAGCAGAATTACCAACTATACAATAGCGTGAAAAATATTCTCTCACATCAATCAGAATAATACATGCACTTCTTGCCACAACAGTGTTTCCTTTTTTGCCTCTCGGTGGTTCATTTTCAGTCCTATAAATTTAATCTTCTTCAGTTATTGACTGTTCAAGACCTATCAGAAATTACCAAGTATCAAAGCCAAAAAAAACCTTTTGACTTGTTGGATTTTTCCAAATGACTCAACTCAAAATTCCTAAACATCACAGCGAAAAAAAACCTTGACTTGTTGGATTTTTCCAACTTTGCAACTCAATTCCCTAGTATCAAAGCAAAAAAAGAAAAAGAAACTTTTGGTGTTTGAGAACACTAAAAGAAAGCTTATTCTTCTTGTCACTCAAAAATGTAAAAACAATCGAAAAATAATATGATTACATCGTAAGCAGTGTACTTTTTTTTTTTTTTTTAATTGCAAGACCTTTTTTTTTTTCGAGAAAAAGGGAAAGTTTTGCGCCAATTTTTTTTCTCCTTAATTCTGAATGAGAATAGGGTCAGATTATTTCTCACAATCATAGTAGAAGGATTTCCCTGCACATTATCATTCAAAATTATTTTTGAAACTCTTTCTAAAGAAAGCTTGGACTATGTTCACTTATTACCCTGAGAATTGGGTGTTCACATTTTGCCTCAAGTGACCCTATACCTGCCGATTTTATAAATTTGGTAAAAATGTATTGCTTGTTTCATAAAATCAGCAGAACCGGCCGATTTTATGAAATCGTCAATTTGATCAATTCGGCGTAACATATGCACGTAGGTAATAACGACTGACGACGCATTTTTGAAATGTGTGTAGGACGAACAATAAAATGGTGAAACTTCTATAATTCAATTTTTTCCCATATGTCTCTCCATAAATCGAATTCTCTGTAATTAAAAATATCCATAGTTCGAACTTTTTGCCTGGTCTCCTGATCTTCGAATTGCCGAGAGGCTACTGTACAATAAGGTAGAAAAAATAAAAATTATTTTGAAGAAAATGTAGAAATTGATTGTTTTATAGGGGCTAAAATTCTGCACAGTGCGGCAAAATCGTCTTTTTCGGATGGCTGTTTTAACAACTGATTCAGCTGAGTCCTGCAGTTCGATGAATTTTAGAGCAGTTTCAAATGCTTCAAAGACAGGGTTTTCCAAACGATATACTTTCGGCAGTCTCTTCATCAGCTGGCTCATCTTCACCATCATCATTTGTCGAAAATAGTTCGGCTGTTCATCATTTGTCATTGTAAATTCGATATCATGAACTGCATCCACTCATTTACCCCCTGTGCAGGCAATTCCTTACCTCCTAGCATGTTCTTGATAATGTCTACAATTTCGTTGGTTAAATCGGGTTCAACATTTTCGAGTGATTTCACATAAAGCTCATCATTCAAGCCAAGTAACTTTGACCATAGTCATTTCATAGTTGATTCTCGCACAGAACCCCATGCTTCAGCGCTCCAATATACCCACAAATGATACGGGTTTTCAAGTCCTCATGTTCATATTTCAACAACATTACTCGAAGTAATAATTTTCGTGCGATTATTCCACCACATTTAACTGATGACTCGTCCATATGTGAAGGCGCATTATTTTTAAGGCGAAGAACTTTTTCCCTTTTGCATGTACGTCGTGCGTACTGTATATAGTTGTAAAGGCAAGTTCCTGATATTTTCAGCTATTTTTAACCCTATAATTGAGATAAAGAACAATTGACCGACTTTTTAAGTCGGATTATCGAGGAATATCCGGATTGAAAAGTTTGCTCGGTTAATCGAATGTCAGATAATCGAGTTTTTGCTGTAATTCAGATGGCAACAGACTGTTATACATAAATTCCACTGATAATGGTGCATTATGCAGCCGCGAGTTTGCGAACATGTCAGTATTGCATTTGCGTATGTGTACAACATAGGAACGGAAAATGTATGGATAAGTAACCCACCCCCTAGTGGCGTTTATCTATACTGGTTTGTACATATGTTGCCTACAAATGCAATGTGACTCCGAATTATGAGTGTAAACTGCTGTTGTCTTAGCATAGGCACTATTTGCCTGTGGCGCCGTGCAGCACTTATTTTTCTAGCATTATATGTGTCACGGCTCACTGGGCAAGGTAATCGGAGTAGTTTTCCATTACTTTCCTCGCAGTTTATCAAAATTTTCCCTTCTCTGTACCGAAAACGTGTGCATAGTGAATCGTTACCAGTCACGTGACTGTCGCGGAAGCGACCAACGAGACACGCACGACACAATACCAATCCTTCAGATACTGTGGTGACCCGTTTTGGGAGTTTAATGCTTTGTTCTTGACAACTGGCGAGGAACTGCAGACCTAGCTGTCATTTGTTGGTACTGCGGTCCTTTGAACGCTAGGATGTGTGCGAGGAGGGTTCATCAGCTTTTCAATACTGGGAATCTAACGCACATTGGCATGACACTAGGTGGATTTCGGGAAGCTATACTGCTCATCTGCAGAACTTCATAGGTGCAGCACTGCTCTTGTATTATTGGGAATTTCAACAGTTTACTGTCCTCTGAACTAATAGGATGACTAATGAGGTATAGGACTTACTTTCTATGAATGACTATGACTGACTGACTGACTGAGTTTCTGAATTGTTGGCTGGTTGACTGGCTAGATGGTTCTAACAGGATGGCTGATGAAGTATGAGACTGACTGATTATGACTGACTGCCTGATTGATGGCATTTGGTTGGCTGTTTGGCTGACTAGCTGAGTGTCTGTTTTCGTGTCGAATTGCGTTGCTGCCACACTATTCCACCCACAAGATTATCACTAAACTGACTCGTAAAACACAGTGAATCAATATTATCACATGTACGCTTTTCACAGAGCAATTAGGAGACTAAAACCATGGTATCATTTTTATTTATCCCCAATAAACCGAAAAAGGATCGGCGAACGAAAACTCGGTCCGGATGGGACCGGGCTGGAACTAAAGTGGGGGTTGGCACTTATTTGAAAAAGTCATACGAATAAAACAGATTATCTGTATTTAATTGGTGAAAAAATGTTCCTTCGGTGCTCCGTTGTGCGGATTGCATTCGCGCCCATTTTCCCCACGAATGCAGTTTTTCAAAGCGGGATACGTGGTGTTTGGTCAGGTCGGGCGCAGCGACAATGATATCGGCCCGGCGAGTCGCGCTATTTCGGCTGGCAAGGCGACAGCGACACCAACGCGGGTATCTGCCCTTTGAAAAGGAAACAGCTGTGGACGAAATTTATAGTTATGAGCTCGCCTTACCGCACACTTCACCGTACTCAGATCGAGGCTGGCGGACAGAGCGTGAGGGCGAATGAGTTGGAGGGAACAGTGGAAAGTGGGAACTGAAACGAATACGTATAATTTACAGCAAAGAGCGGAAAATCATAACATACACCCTTCTTTAGATTATTAACATTTTTGCATACTAATAATGGTTGTTAACATTTCAGAAATTCGCGCATTTCGAATATATTCTCGTTGAGGTTTCACTCGTCGTACTTTCTTTCTTCCCTCTCAAGAATTCCCGCGTACGAATTGTACGTAAACGAAACTAACACTATGTAGCCTGGCTAATATTTCATTGTTAAACTTGCGAAATTTAAATAAATGCGAAACTAGCTTCGGCGTACCGCATTTGGAACAAAAGAAGCGATCACGTACTAGTGTACTGTACTCGTATGTCTGTGTACAGAATGTACATATGCATGAGGCAGGTCGACAATTTTTTCGACTAGTAGAGCGATATTGTTTGCCTTTTGACCTCAAAACAACGTGTGCCAAATTTCAGCGGAAAATGTGGAAATTTCTCAGAATCAATTTTAATTTGAAATTTGAGGTCAAAAAGTTAATCAATGAAAATGTACATGTATTGCCTCTATGGGACTCTCCCTCGGATTAGGTCCAGTGACATAAAATGAAAGTCCTGCAGAGTTTCAGATTGATCAGATCAGGGCACACGAGCCGCAGCTCCTTCCTTGTCTAATTTGATAATTTCTGCTCACCAATTTTTTCTTAGCCCGTATAATCGTTGAAAATTTAAACTTCTATAAATTACCGTAATAAGGTGCGAGTCCCTTTTAATTGCCTTTTAATATGTCGGATTTGGAATATACTTTCAAAATCGAATATAGCGACCCTTCAGAAATTTATAAATCGACACGTTTTCTCCAATTTTGTTTTTTCGAACGCTCTCTCCTATTTTGGAGCCACTGCGAAGAAAAAGAGTTCGAATTTTTAGCATTTATGGGCACTGAGAAAGGAAAAAGGTTTAATTAAATTAGAAGGGGAGTGGGCAATGGCTCATGTGTCCAATCTAAAACACTGTAGAAAAGTAGAAATTTGATTTTATCCTATTGGAGTTGATCGGGAGGGTCCCGATAAAATGAATCCACCAATAAGAAACAGGGGGCCGGGTATACATTTTTATAGATTGAATTTCTGACGTCAAATTTCAGACTGTAATTAGTTCGGAAAAATTTCAATATTTTCACCGTAATTTTGTGTACTTATAGATTGGAAGCCGCAAAGACGCTTTACTTGTCGAATAAATGTTTCGATCCACCCTGGTGCACACATACGTGATGGTGAAATGAAGACGAAGTTGTACTTTTATTCGTTGTTAAGTGGTGGTAGTCGACCGATATGCAAATAATTAAACAGATGGGAATTTGTTGGGTTTTGGGAAAGAGTGAGTATTCAAGATGCAGAGGAAGAGAACAAAGGTCTGCTCGAATCGTATCGTGCTTGGTTAAAAGTCTCGCAAATCTTATTCAGACCGAGAAAAGAGAGCTTAAATGATTTAAATGGGATTTCGGCGTAGGAATTAATTAAAATATGCGGGAAAATACATCAATTAAGAAATGTAGCCGGAATAATGACTTGAAAAAAAAAAGTTGATAAAAATGCGAAAAACATTATTTCAGCGACGATCTTCCAACGTTGAAGATCGTTTAAAAACCGAAAAGTTTTTTAATTAACCTCTTAAAGGACAATAGAAGCGAAGGTTAAAAGTATTATTCATTCCGAGTGAGGTTTTTTGTTTTTACTTACTTTAATTTAAACGAATATATACCGATTATTTCTTTATTAATTATCATTTTCTTTCGCTTATTTCATTATTTGAGGGAAAAGGAATGACTAACTAGAGTTCCGTCCCAAAAAGTAAAAATAAGTTCATTTTTGTCGAAATTGAGAAATTTAGTTGATCACCGTTGCATGAGGGACGGAGTGCTCCTCGAAGGCGAATATTCGAAATCAGGTAGTGGTGGTGTAGGCGGCGGAAATTGTAATTTGTTATGTCAGAACTGTCCCAAATACGATTTTGTTACATTTATTCGCAATTTCATCTCTCCATCTGGCGGAAGGTCTACCCCTCTCCCTTACTTTGTCCTTAGGATACCAAACCTCCATCCCCTTGTTTCATTTATTATTATTACTCCTAGCCAGGTGTCCGGCACAGACGAGTTCAAGTTTCTTCACGGGCTATCCTATATCACTATCTGAGCCCTTTTTTCTAATTGTTTGAATTTTACTGTCCAGTTTTACTTTTAGTATCATATGCGCCATTCTATTGTGTGTGGCCCTCAGTCTATTAACCTGGGTCTTGGTCAAAGCCAGGTTTGGGCATCGTAGGTCAACGACGGCTCAATGCACCGTCTGAAAACCCTGGCTTTAGAGAAAACATTTAGTTTGCTTTTGAATATATAGCTCTGTGTGCCCAAAAGTTCTTCCACGTCCCAGAGATCTTTCTTCAGGTTCCGTAACCGATGCCGGACGTTGGCGGTCGCAGTTTTTGATGCGCGACTTTCCTGGACAGGTTAGTCGGGGTAGTTTGCCGTTGCTTTCCCCACCCCCAGAGATACGAGCTTTCAGTTCGTGGTCTCGCCTGTCTTCGAAGGAGATAATTTGGCCCACGTATTTGTATTTTAACACTTTTTCAATTAACTGATTTTCTACCGAGAACTTCAATTCCTCTACATTCGAATTTTGATTTCGAGAAGTTAATAGAGAGTCTACTTTTCTACTTTCCCCACATAATTTGTTGCATGAAGGAACTCATAGAATGCGTCTTTAATGGTCTTTATATTAGAGTCTTGATGAGCCTGAGATAGTTGTAAACAAGATTAGAAGAGTCATAAAGTCTAAAACGAGTCTTGAAAAGTCATCGATCGAATCTTGAAAAAGCTGAGAAAAAAACATTCGTCTACGATGAAAAAATCTCAATGAGTCTTTGATCAAGTTTCGAAAAGTCATGAAAAAGCCTAGAAGAGCCGCCAAAAGTCTTAAACGTGTCTTCCTCGGTTCATGGATCTTGAATAAGAGCCTTAAAAAGTCAAATAGATGTGGAGCAGTTTAAAAAAAGCACTGAAGTTTCTTAGTTTAGAGTACTTCGGAGTTTTGTGCAAGTCTAGAAAAGGTTCCAGAGTTCTAAGAAGTCTTGATCAGGACTTGATGAGTCATGAAGTGTCATAAAGAGCTATGAAAGAGTTCTGAACAGTATCAGCTAGTCGTAATCAAGCTTGGAAAAGACTTGAAGGAGAGTCTACAAGATTCATGCATTAGAATTTAAATGTCTCAGCTCTTCTTAAGGACTGCTCCACAATCTTCTATGAAAAAAGCCATTGGATGGTATTTGAAAATGAATGCTCAAATTCTTGAAGAACTGTCCCCCAGTTGGGAGTACAGTGACATGGAAAACTGGGGCAGTGTAGATTGAGAGGTATTTTCATTTTCATCGTCGCTAAGAATGTGGTCAACAATACAAATCATTCTGACTTTTTTTACACGTTCGGAGTTACTCCTTTCAGGATTGCTTTGTGAATCTGCCACTGAGTACAGTTTTAGCCGTGCAGAAGCAATAAGCATCAGAGTTGTTTCAACAACCCGTACCTCCAACTTGTTTGAAGAATTTAAAAAGTAGGGGCCCAATGGTATGAAAATACAGTTCGTGATGCGACTTGTAGGTACTTGTCAATTAAAGCGCAAATTCCATTTTATTTACGACAGTTTTTATAGCTTCAAAACGGAAAGTGATATCGAGTTCAGGTTTTCACGAAAAATGAAAATACAAGTTTCCGAGAAAGACCCTATTCCGTGGGGTACCCTCTTTGTGGCAATTTGAATTGAAAATTTTGGGGATTTGAGTTCGCGTGTTCTTTGCTTTCACGCCGCTAAACGTCGTGGCTCATCCCCCCGGCATTTAATTTGCTCGTGTCGCCTACTCAACATTCTTCCAAGTCAATCAGTGTGTTTTGCTAACAGTCAGTCACGGACCATGGGTACATTGAAGTCCTGAGAAGGCCCATTAATTCTTTTCAAAACTTAACGACTTTGTTGTTAAGACTCATTCAGATTCATTAGGATTTGTGTTGACTAAGATGGAGATTTATTAAAAGTCGAAAGAGTATCTTGTGGACTACAAAATCTCCTGCAGAAGCTAACGTACATTTATAACATTTATAATATTCTCGACCAGTTCGTAGATTTACTTGTTGAAATTCTTCTCGTGAAAGACGATATTCGTTCGAAATCGAAGCGTTTTCACGAACATTGCTCCTTTTTTCAACCAGCAACAATATGCTTCGTATTTTTTATCGATTTCAGCGTGCCGAAATACAGCCCTCTACTTTCATCTCATTTGGGCGACTTCGCCTTCGAGTCATTTGGTTTTCTTTTTTGAAATATATATTCCTGAGACTCGGATTTACTTCGGTATACTTTCGCCTTGCGTTCGAATTCGATCTATCGAAGAACGTTTTTTAATAGCGGTTTCTCTTATAAAAGAAACCTGGTTTCTCGTTTAAAGGAAAATGGCGCCGAGTTGTAGAACAGATTTGTTCGATGAAAATTCGAACACCGCAGTGTAGAAACGAAAAGAAGAAAAAAATAGAAGGGAAGAAGAGCGGACGACGAAATTTTCCTCGTCAACACAAATACATTTTGCGAAATACATAAAACGGTAAAAGAGGTTTTGCGAAAAGGTAAGAAAGTAAGGGCGAAGGAGAAAAGAGGGAAAAAAATAGAAAGAAATACTAGCAGGAGACGGTTTGACGGGTTATCGAATACCCTGTAGGAAATAAGAGGAGGTTAAACTAACGTCGCGAAAGAAAGGAGAATAAAAAAATCTATGACCGAAAAGCCGTTTTTTTCGCATAACTTGTTGAGAATATCATTCTTAAAGCTCTCGATTGCCGGCGCACTTACACCCTATTTTATACGAAGACTTTTATTTCAAGATATTGATCTTTTCGTATATCGGTATTCGCCGCCGAGTATACCTACATGCACGAAAAGTATAAAAAAATAAAGAATACAAAAAAATCTTTTTTCCGTGTCACCGATAACGTGCATCCAAAATCGAGATGACAGCACAGACAGTTCCGAATGGAAAAGATTTCCTACAGCACGTATGAGTCGGGTTTTAGGCAATTTTGTCGGATGCCGGATCGTAATTATTTATCGCGACAGAGGACAAAAATCGAGGTCTAAAAAGTTTCATTCTTATTTAAAGAAAGTGCGTTCCGAAGGCTAAACTTATTTTAGTACATGTAAAAATGCTGCAGATAAAAAATTTTTTCAATCGAAAAATATTTGGGGGTTGTGCACCTAAGAGAATCCAGTTGTACCTGAAACGTGATTAGAGTCTAAAATATTATCCCTCTTCCCTTCTGGCCGAAAACCCGGCCTAGGTCGAAATCTGACGAGTTTCTACGTGGGCTCGAACTCGGGACCTTCGGATTCTGAGACCAACGCACTATCCAGTCGGCCAGCCAGACCCCAACCTTCCTTGAGATAAGCAGTTGGTTAGTATTTGATGAAGTTCAAATTCTTCAAAAACTGTCACCCAGTTGGGAATACAGTGATTTGAAAAACTGGAGCAGTGTAGATCGAGAGGTATTTTCATTTTCATCGTCACTAAGAAAGTCGCCAACAGTACAAATCGTTCAAACCTCTTTACATGTTCTGTAACAATGGAGTACCTGTGTGCAGGATTCTCTGGAAAAAAATTTTCAAAGGTCAGTGCACCTTCTTACTCGTTGGAGAAAAAAAATTGGCTTCAATTATTGCAAAGCGTAACAACGAGAGTACAAACAAATAATGTAAAAATGAATTTCCATGATTTTTTGGAAACTAATCCTTTTTAAAGGATATTGTACATCCACTCTCCACACTAAAGGCTCTGCCAGGAAGTTACGATTTAAAAAATTACGAATAGGCATTTCAGATACATCTGTGGTAGCGTTTCTTGACCCTTCGATTTAATTCTGGGTATGTTGGTCCTGTTCTTACCTATATTCGTCTGCTAGGAGCTGAAACGTGAAATATTCGAAATGTTGGCTCCAAATGTATCAAAACTAAGGCTTTCTAAGCAGCGATTTCACTTTTGAAGTTATTTTAGTTCTGGGTCCACCGTGGGCTGGAGTGTGAAAAATTGTAATTTAAAAATGTTGGTATCAAGCAACATTTGTACATTTGAATGATTCACTTGAAAAGTGAAGTCACCAACTCAAAAATCCAGTGTGTGATACACTTGATGCCAGTTGAATATTTCATGTTCTAGCCCTTTGCGGACCGATGTAGAGGGGAGAAGAAAAGTCCAACACAAATTCGAAAATGTAATCTCTGACTCTAGGAACCTTATTGTAGATGTACTTGAAGTGCCTGTTCGTAATTATTTTGGTCTTAACCTCCTGATAATGTATGCAGAGTGAGAGTGGGTTTGAAAATCCTTGAAAATAATTTATTCAGGGAGAATGTATTTTCCCAGCCCCAAAAGTTTGAATTTCACTCTTAGTGCCACCCCTCATTTGTACTCCAACTCTGTTCATCTAGACTCTAGAGCTTAGGCCAATCTGGAAACCGGAGTAGTAAAAGCGTCTTCCAAATTCAGAATTCTGATACCGAACATATGGCATTCGCTCGTACATCACAAGTATAGCATAGTCTGTCGTTTGTACAAGACCCCCCTACAGTATTAACAAAGGGGTAAGTATAAAACTGTAAAAGTGTCCCTCCCCCAATTAAAAAATTGGTACTTATTCCTGAGACCAGCACAACGCTTTTCATATAGTAATCACCAAGGGGTTATGTCTGTGGGCTGTGGACATACCTCCCTCGAAATTTAGTGCTTGCGTCGTTTGTACAGCATATTCTGTTGCTTGCACGTATACCCCCTTCCTTTCCCTCCATATGTTAATCACAAACGGGCAGGGACGAAACTTGACTTTCAGTTTGGGTGGTTGGAGAGGGAAAATTTGCCGACAAATATTTTTTGAAACATAAAAATTCGTCGACAAAATTTTTTAAAAATTATTTTGAAAATTTGCCGATTTTTCAATCAAAATATTTTTTAATTGAAAAAAAAAAAATTCAAAATTTGCCGACTGCCAAATTATTGAGAGTGTTTCACCCCCTTCTCCCATAGTTTCGTTCCTGCAAGTGCGGATTGGAACCTTATCCCCCAAGCACTCACATTTGCGCACATGAGCATACGTTAGTCTGGGAGGGTAAGCAGGAAGGATGTAGGAATAGATACTTGAGAGAAACGCACCACTTCCTTTACACATACTCTTGGTGATTTTTTTCCTGAATTTCCTCTGATTCGTCTCTTAAATTGGTTCCAATAAAATTAATCGGAAAAAAAATGTACAAAGTTGAAGGTCGATCGGATTATGGGAATCCGTGTGCCACAAGCTCCGTTTCGTTCTTCTTATGGGAAAAACACAACATGGAGTTTTGACTTTTGTTCCAGACTGAATGTCCCTCGTATATTCACCAGGACCGAAGCCCATAAATCAAACAATAGAACATTTGCTATCGGATTCAGCTTGTGACATTGGAAAATAAGTCTTGCTCTTAACCTCTAGATTTGAATAAAATGTTCAGCTTTTTCAAATTTCAGGCTCCAGGTCAAATAGAAATTCTAGTAGAAACAGAATAGTCATTGAAATTCGAAATTCAACGTTTGCTACCGACTGTCAGATTTTCGACACGTCTTCCGCATTTCAGCTTTGTTGCAACTTTTCAGACAACTTTCGATACTCAGCTTGAAACCTTCGGCTTTTGACTGACTAGTCTCTGACAGAAGTCTAGGGTACTCCATTTTCAGAAACGAAATTTGACTTTCAGTTTGGGAAGGTGGAGAAGAAAAATTTGCCGACAAATATTTTTTGAAAACTAAAATTTCGCCGGCAAAATTTTTTTTAATAAAAAATTTGCCGATTTTTTAATCGAGATATTCTTTAATTAAAAAGAAACAAACAAACAAACAAACATTCATAGAAAATTAAAAATTCAAACAAACAGCTCCAGAATTTGCCGTCTGACAAATTATTGGGAGGGGGTGTTTCAACCCCCCACACTCCTATAGTTTCGTCCCTGCAAACAGGTTGCCTTGAAGGCTGTGGGATTGCAGCCCGCTAAGATAATTCTGACCCCAGATAAGTACCGATTTATTGTGTATCATTTGTACAAGTTTGTACATACGATATATTTTGTGTTTTGGAATATGCTGTGCGAACGTTTACAAACGAATAACACTAAGCTCGGGTTCAGAATTCCAATTTTGGGGGCTTCTGTTCCCCCGGCTTCCAGATTGACCCTGGGCTTTAGATGAATAGTCGTTTGTAAACAAACGATGGCATATGCTGTACGTATGTGTACACAAGAAGTATAGACAATTGCCCCTAGTCCGCGCTCAGTATTCCAATTTTGGGACGCTTTCGTTTCTCGGCTCCCGGGGACGGACCCCCTAGATGAACAGAAGTTGGTGTATAAATGAGGGGTGCTACTGCATAAACCGTATAAATGAATTATAAACGACTGAGATATGTATGGAATGAAATTCAAATTTCAGAGGACTTGGTGGAATAAACTTGAAGTGCCTGTTCGTAATTATTTTGGTCTTAACCTCCTGATAATGTATGCAGAGTGAGAGTGGGTTTGAAAATCCTTGAAAATAATTTATTCAGGGAGAATGTATTTTCCCAGCCCCAAAAGTTTGAATTTCACTCTTAGTGCCACCCCTCATTTGTACTCCAACTCTGTTCATCTAGACTCTAGAGCTTAGGCCAATCTGGAAACCGGAGTAGTAAAAGCGTCTTCCAAATTCAGAATTCTGATACCGAACATATGGCATTCGCTCGTACATCACAAGTATAGCATAGTCTGTCGTTTGTACAAGACCCCCCTACAGTATTAACAAAGGGGTAAGTATAAAACTGTAAAAGTGTCCCTCCCCCAATTAAAAAATTGGTACTTATTCCTGAGACCAGCACAACGCTTTTCATATAGTAATCACCAAGGGGTTATGTCTGTGGGCTGTGGACATACCTCCCTCGAAATTTAGTGCTTGCGTCGTTTGTACAGCATATTCTGTTGCTTGCACGTATACCCCTTCCTTTCCCTCCATATGTTAATCACAAACGGGCAGGGACGAAACTTGACTTTCAGTTTGGGTGGTTGGAGAGGGAAAATTTGCCGACAAATATTTTTTGAAACATAAAAATTCGTCGACAAAATTTTTTAAAAATTATTTTGAAAATTTGCCGATTTTTCAATCAAAATACTTTTTAATTGAAAAAAAAATTTCAAAATTTGCCGACTGCCAAATTATTGAGAGTGTTTCACCCCCTTCTCCCATAGTTTCGTTCCTGCAAGTGCGGATTGGAACCTTATCCCCCAAGCACTCACATTTGCGCACATGAGCATACGTTAGTCTGGGAGGGTAAGCAGGAAGGATGTAGGAATAGATACTTGAGAGAAACGCACCACTTCCTTTACACATACTCTTGGTGATTTTTTTCCTGAATTTCCTCTGATTCGTCTCTTAAATTGGTTCCAATAAAATCAATCGGAAAAAAAAGTACAAAGTTGAAGGTCGATCGGATTATGGGAATCCGTGTGCCTCAAGCTCCGTTTCGTTCTTCTTATGGGAAAAACACAACATAGAGTTTTGACTTTTGTTCCAGACTGAATTTCCCTCGTATATTCACTAGGACCGAAGCCCATAAATCAAACAATAGAACATTTGCTATCGGATTCAGCTTGTGACATTGGAAAATAAGTCTTGCTCTTAACCTCTAGATTTGAATAAAATGTTCAGCTTTCTCAAATTTCAGGCTCCAAGTCAAATAGAAATTCTAATAGAAACAGAATAGTCATTGAAATTCGAAATTCAACGTTTGCTACCGACTGTCAGATTTTCGACATGTTTTCCACATTTCCGCTTCGTTTCATCCTTTCAGATAACTTTCGATTCTCAGCTTGGAACCTTCGGCTTTTGACTGACTAGTCTCTGACAGGAGTCCATGGTGCTCCATTTTCAGAAACGAAATTTGACTTTCAGTTTGGGAAGGTGGAGAAGAAAAATTTGCCGACAAATATTTTTTGAAAACTAAAATTTCGCCGGCAAAATTTTTTTAAATAAAAAATTTGCCGATTTTTCAATCGAGATATTCTTTAATTGAAAAGAAACAAACAAACAAACACACAAACATTCATAGAAAATTAAAAATTCAAATGAACAGCTCCAGAATTTGCCGTCTGACAAATTATTGGAAGGGGGGTATTTCAACCCCCCCCCCTACGTCCCTGCAAACAGGTTGCCTTGAAGGCTGTGAGAATGCAGCCCGCTAAGATAATTCTGACCCCAGATAAGTACCGATTTATTGTGTATCATTTGTACAAGTTTGTACGTACGATATATTTTGTGTTTTGGAATATGCTGTGCGAACGTTTTACAAACGAATAACACTAGCTCGGGTTCAGAATTCCAATTTTGGGGGCCTCTGTTCCCCCGGCCTCCAGATTGACCCTGGGCTTTAGATGAATAGTAGTTTGTAAACAAACGATGGCATATGCTGTACGTACGTGTACACACTACACAACAAGTAGGTATAGAAAATTGCCCCTAGTCCGCGCTCAGTATTCCAATTTTGGGACGCTTTCATTTCACGGCTCCCGGAGACGGACCCTCTAGATGAACAGGAGTTGGTGTATAAATGAGGGGTGCTACTGCATAAACCGTATAAATGAATTATAAACGACTGAGATATGTATGGAATGAAATTCAAATTTCAGAGGACTTGGTGGAATAAACTTCATCAAAGTTCCCAAAAACCGCGGAAGAAATTACACTACGCAACTATTTGAGATTTTTTTTAAAACAATTGCATGAGAACATATGTTTTAATATGTATTTTTTACAAGGTATTTAATGCTGATGTTAATTTTTTCTCCTATCTCCTATCTTAGATGCGAATTTTAGTATCATCAAGATAATACAACTGCTCAAACAACTATGCGCGTTCAGTATTGTGATCAGTATCAGTGTAGCTATTCATCGAAGACTAAAAGGATTAAAAAGTGAAAATTTTGATAAAACTTTAATTTTGAATATGTGAGAAAAAAGGTTAACGCCATCGTATTCAGCGTTCAAAATGTAACTAAAATCTTATAATCTCATTCTATATTGCTTCATATGCTGTTGTGTAGTGTTATGAGTACTTTCATTTCGTTTCTACGTTATAATCTGCAGTAACTGAAACTCACATCTTCCGAAATAAAAGAGGGTGCATTGACATCTGAATCTCCCTCCCCCCGAAAATTCGATATAAATATTTCATTGTTGCTGTACAGAGAACAGTTATTTTAACCAAACTATTTTCAAACTAAAATTAGATTTTTTGAATTTTTTACTGTAAAATTTCAGATTTTCCTACGGGAAATCTTGTGTTAAACTTCCTCCAGGTATGCGACCTCTAAATATTCTTTGATTTCCAAAAAATTTCAGCTGGTGTGCTTTCACCCTTTATTAGAATAAATTCAACCCTCGGGGCGCAACTTTTCGTTGAAAATTTTCTGTTCTGAACCACTCTACCCTCCACAGGCCGTAAATATTCTTGTATTCGTGAACAATGAAACCTGTTTATTTTGAAAATTTCAGCCCTGAAAGTGACGAGTATACAATAGTTGTATAAACTCACGAATCTGGGAATCGCGTATATTATGTTTTGGGATTTAATGCTCGAGCTGAATGAATACGGATGACTTTCGTAGCAGAAATTGCTCGGCAAACTCAAATGTAGGTAGTCCCTTTACAGTCCCTTTAGGTTATCAAAACTTTTCAGTAATGGCAGCTTTGTTCTGTGTTTCGCGCGTTGTCAGTTTATATTACGAGTATATATATTTCTGTGTACGTAATTCGAAAGCTGCTCTTACCTGACCGTCGACTTCTCGCTGGTTGTAGTGGTGGTGCTAGTAGACGATTTATTGTCATCTGGCGGAGAGACCGGACTGTTGCAGTCTGAAAGAGGCGAACTTGAGTTCCGTCTCGAACTGGATGTAACTGCAACATATATAAACCTTCGGTTGTAGTCAATCCTGTGAAATAATCTATAATTTTTACGCCATCTAAGTGGGACGTCAGAACGGCGTGCACAGAATTACGTTGTGGGCCCAGAATGCAAATCACTCGGAGATGAGTGAACATTGTGGGCTCAAAATAGCTGTCCTTGAAACTGTTTCTACGTTAGATTATGGAAAAGATCGGAAGGAAGAATCCTGTTTTTCCTCGAAGGTCCTGTGGTCAACCGGATATGGGATCAGAGTTTGACATATTCTGCCCACAGTGTTGATGAATGGGTGTAACTTACCCCGGTAAGACTGGGTAAGTTGGTCCCCGGGAATGTCCCATAGGCGAAACTACATAATGAGATTCATTACACGTTCACAGATACTCTACGTACTTCGATTTTGTTCTGTTCGACTTCCTCAATCATTCGATTGAATAATGTCACTCAAATGTTGAATACTCTTGACGTTCATTGTAAATGAGGTCGATGAGTTTTTTGTTATTTACCGTTTGGAGGTAGTTGTCAGCCCAGACGAGAAAAGGGCAGATGTGGTTATTTTTCTAACATTTAATTTCTTCAGAGAAGCCCAAGTCCCGAAAATCATTTCCTCTTTCCATTAACCTGGTTCTGCCGCTACCACTAGAAGAAACTTCTAGCTCTGTAACATGTCCCTGCAGTTGCGTATCGAAATCAGTTTTTCGAGGGAAGAGGTCCGAAAAGGATTTAAATGAAAAATAAGAAAGAAAACCAAGTCTTTACTTGATGAAAACGTGTGTGATAGGTCGTATTAAGGAATAAGTTGCTCTTCAGTTTCAGTGCTCAACAAAAATCATTCTCTCCACCAAAAAGTTAACAAATACAAATAATTTGTTATTTAAGTGACGTTTCATTGGGCCTAAAAAATTTCGGTGTGCTTACGAGTCCATGCAAATCCAGGCCCAGCCCGCACCTTTGGCCACAAGTTCGTATGTATCTATCTGAAGTCTGTCTTGTACAGAATGATTGTTAAAGAAGGAAACCGGCTTCGAGCTGCGCGGCTGTCGCCTGCGTGTCTTAACATAGAGACAAACAGGTGACAGTCATGCAGCTCGAAGCCGGTTTCCTTATTCAACAATCACCGTGTACTTCAACTTCCTAATTTGTCTGCATCTATCTGTAGTTTAATTGCTCCTAAACCTTATAGGCAAGGTAAGAAGCTAGAATGTCATCGGCTCTGGCGAAGATATATGGTTGAGATTTTGTATATATGTATTATGTAAATATGTGCACGTATTGGGAAGCTTTTCAGCCAAACTTTGAAACATTGGCCCCTTTTTAACTTTATGAGTTTATGACGAATCATTAGTTTACATTCTAATACTTGGACCATATTTTTTCGGTATTTTCACCGAACTTTTCCGTCTCAGAATATTGTATCATCAGTTTTAAAAATATAGTTGAAATCTACATTTTTCTTGTGTACTCTATATTGCGAATCTGATCCTAATATTTGGATGCAGACCTTTTTTCATCTCTAAAATGACCTTTAAACCCCCAATAGGCTCAACATGAAAGTTTAAGATAATTTTAAGAATTGTGTCTTTGGACTTACCTATTGCACTGGTTCTCCGTGTGATCTTAAAACTATGATTGAATCCTTTTTCACGCTAAAAATTATATTTAAAAACTAAAAATGCCAAAAATTCAGGGTTTGGTTGGATTACGAAAAAAACAGCAATTATGTTTCGGGATGAAATTTGGCGCTAAATTTGTTGCTGATTCTGGATTTCGATGAAAGTCTTTTTCTGGTGAATTTTGGCATTGTCGTCTGCTAAAAGACTCAGATTTCAAGATCAAAAGTGTCAAAATCTAATTGAAAATAGATTGTTAACTGAAATATCATGATCAGATCCGAAATCAGCGTAAAGATTTCATCTCGGACCCCCTATGCTTCTTTTTCAATGTAGGAGGTGTGAATTCTAGAATTTTTGATTTTTGCGGTGATTTTCTGAATAAATAAGAAAAAAAAAAGAGTTCATCCAGATTTCATAGTCAGATTTAAAACCAGTCCAAGACATAGGTTTAGAAATATTATTTTTCCAATTGTTTGTGTCAGATGTGTAAATGTGACCCTACTGAGCTTTTAAAGGTCGCTGTTGATGACAAAAAAAAAAAGAAAAAAAAAGCTTGTATTTGAATTTCTAGTTCGCATTTCAAATCTACACGGAACATGTGTTTAGAAATATGTAGGTATATTTTCATTTTGTATCACTTTGTAAACTGCTTAGAAATGAGTTTGAGACATATCAACCATAGCTTTTTCGTTGTGCTTAAAGAGCATTTAGCGAAACATTTAGAGCTCAAAGGAAAAATTCAATCAACAAATGCGGAATCTGCCTGGAAAAAAGGTCTACGTCGAACAGTTGCACCAAAAAAGTCAAACTTTGTTGGATAATGTAATGTTGCCCTTGGTCATTTTAGATAAAAATGTTGAAAGAAATTATAATTCTACGGATCTTTCTTGTCATTTCAATTGTTTCCGTAGTCTCCTTTGTTCGTGTCATTTGTCTTTTTCCGGTCATTTCATGTTTTCGTGTATGGAAATCAACCATTTTTTAACTTCTATCAGTAGGCTCATTTCTAAATTTCTGTCGTTTCTAACTCTCATGTTTTTTTCAGACAGGTTGTCTGAAAAGATGAAAATAATTATTTGCTACAGGAAAAAATCTTGTCTCTCGCTCCTCATCTTACTGAAAAATCTCCAGGGTCGAAGGCAGACAAACAGGATGGACAGATAGTCAGCCAGTCAGTCTGTTAGTTAGCTAACTATTCAAATACAGGTTAGTCAGTCAGTCAACCTGTTTGTCTATCAATTATCTAACCAGGCAATCAATCAGTCAGAAAGCCAGATAGCCTCTAATCTACCTTCAAACTACGAAGGATACGATTAACCATTTCCTAGCTCGTTAAGTTACTACATTAGTATATATATATAAAAAAAAATCATAATACTTTCAATTGATAGTGAACTTTAAAAAGATGTGGATTTGAGCGGGAAGGTCGAAGGGGGCCCATTTTAACGTTGGTAATGCCATTATCAGAATGTTTTTAAAAGGCGACCAAAATGGCTGAAAATCAATTGCTTTTTAATTTTAAAACGAAATTTCAGGGCTGTTCTCGTAAAGTAAAATCTTTTAAAAGCAATATCAACATTAGCAACAATAACAACAACAACAACAACAACGTTTTGAACATAATTAAACAGTCGAAAGGCTTTGCGAGATAATCCGAGAGGCGAGTTTTAATATTCTGCAAAACTTTCAGCGAACTTAACATTAATAGGAAAACTTTCAACATGCATCGGCGTTGACGTCATAATTCTCGTGTTAATAGAACCCGGAGAGGGCGAGGGCGATTTACAAAAATATTTCTCGAATTCGAACCACGCCGAAGCCGAAATCGAGTTTATTCGTCGACTCCGTTTAATTAAATCGACGCCGAAAGTTACCGGCATTTTTCAATTTATCGCTCGAACAGGTAAATACGATTTTAACAACAAATTCGCATTTCGATACGTGCTAGTTCGATTTTATGAACATGCCTGCATTTTATATACGAGAGTATGTAGTATTTCTGTACCTACGTGAACGGTTACGAAAAGGCACTTTCAGAAAACTCGACTAACTTTTAAATATTTATACTAACAGATGTAGTTTTGTGCCCCAGTGAATTTACAATTTACGCTTTGAATCGGAAAGGAAAAAATTTTTTCTAGTGTGAATATAGTCAAAGATACACGGAGACGGGTTAACATTTTTTTTTTTGATCCTAAATAAGAGTGTGTATACCTTTGAAACAATTCATACGGTACGTTAAGCACGTAATTTTTGGAAAGTTTTCAAACACTCTTTTTTGTTGGTAGTTTAGGTCTGGCGAAAGCTGTTGGTATATACATTACGAGACTACCACCCATACTAATCAAATAACCGTAAATTCTTGGTGGCTTAAAAAGGATCGAGTATATAGAGATATAGATATTATAACTGGAGGGTAAGTTACATAGTTATATGAATGACAATCTTTCACTTGTGTTGGCATCGACCGAGTTGACATTTCGTTGGTGATGCGTAATGTCGCAGGTATTCTCAATTTTGAAACGTGAAAGTTGTAGGCGAAACGATATAACTTTCACTTCACTTGCGCGACCGCGTCGAGTTCAGTGTTTACAAGGGACCAACTCCGAGGTCCCAACGCCCGCAACAAGCCTTTGAAGTTGCTTGGTATTCCGACCTCCCACGCGACCACCTTCACTACAAAAATCAGTCTGCTATGTAGTGTTGATGATCAGCCGTATGTTACCAGATTTGCGAACGAACTCCAGATTGTCCGGCGTCAACGAAAATCGGTGCCCTCAAAGTCCAAGACCACGTAGCTACTCCGTGACCTAATTCTCACGTCAACACGAACGAATGTACTCTCGGCTCCCTGCTCGAGGTCACGCATCTCGTTTACTGTCCATTTATCTGTCTATCTGACTGTCAGTCAATAGGGCCAAACCGATATGTAGATAGGTGCTAAGACCGGTGGGAAATGAGAAAATAGATGGCCACTAATGTATTCAGACTAATTCAGTACATTAAAATAGTCAAATGGTATGAACTCTTACGATTGTTCCGATACTACTTAAATAATAACTATCGGTACATATCAATGTTACAAGTGCAAGACGGATTCCAAAAAGTTTCTAGATATTTCAGTCTTTTAAACGATGCTAAAAATCTGTCAAATTGGTTAAGGAAATTACTTTTGTTCTACTACCATATCAACAGAACATCTTCGCTTTTTCAAAATTTTTGCGACGAACATTTATAAAAAGCCCGAAAAGAGTCCAATAAGTCCTATATTTTTAATTTCCAAATTATTTGTTAGACACCTTGTAATAATCAGTGGGAAAAACATCAGAATGATATCAAAGATTTACCGAACTGAATTGTCGAAAGGGCTACACCGATTGTAGAATTTTAATAATAAAATTGGAATGTAATTTTTGAAGTGCAAAACATGCTGTTAATGTTGCCCCTTCTCATTTTGGAGATAGGCAACAGGTAATAATAATAATTTTCGTTTCATCTCCTATGTACAGTATACCCCCCCTCCCCCGCTCTTCCAAATAAGTCGGGAATAGTAAAAGTTTTGCAACATTTTGGAATTTTATGACATAATTTTTTATGAAAAACGGCTATGAATAGAGGCTGCTGTGAGAGAGAAATAAAAATTTTGGTCATCGTCTGTTACCTATCTTGCAAATGGAAGGAGCTACAAAAATTAACAGATGAGCATTTCAACAACATTATTCAAATTTTATAAGTAGAATTTCGATATCAGGGAAAGGCAGTTCAATTCGGTGAATTTCTGTTACTTCTTCAATGTACATCATTGATTATCTTTGGAAAAATTCTGAAAATTAAAATGCGTAATCAGACTCGCAACGAAAATCAATTGTTTTCAAAGTTCGAAAACTCGTAGCACCTCTGTTTGGAGTATAGGTCATACTTATACATAACATTGTGTATTCCTCTAGTCGAGTATATCATCTCCTGCCGGTTTCGCATACTCAACTGAAACACTCTTTTTTCTAGTTTGCTCTCCATCCGAGTCCTGGAATCCGCCCTTTCGAGCATTACTTCAGAGACGTCGGGGAGGCTGTTAAGGCTGCCTTAGCCCTCTTCCCTTCTGGCCGAGAAACCGGCCTAGGTCGAAAATTCTGGCGAATTGCTACGTGGGCTCGAAACCGGGACCTCCGGATTCTGAGACCAACGCGCTATTCACTCGGCTAACCAGACCTCAGCTGAAACACCCTATACTGAGAAATTGAAACCAAAAATGTTCAATTTTTCTCTCTAAGGACCATTTGGCCCTGGTAGGAAGTACATATTGACTGATTCATTGTACATGACGACAAAATTATTCGTATATCTCGGGAGTCTGGTTGGCCGAGTGGATAGCGTGCTGGTCTCGGAATCTGGAGGTCCCGGGTTCGAGGTGACGTGAAAACTCGCTACATTCCGATCTGGGCCTGGTTTTCGACTAGAAGAGAAGAGGGCTAAAATAGCCTTAACAACCTCCCGGACGAGGTAATGCTAGAAAGGGCGGATTCCAGGGCTCGGGTTGCTGTGAGCAAAATTTAGAAAAAAATTCCCTCATTTCCGGAAGAAGAAGGAGAAGGAGCTTGGCTGAACCCATTAGTTGGTGAATCCTTCGTTCTTGTCGCGCAAGTGAAAGATTAGTTACCCTTCTTGAAGTTCGTGCCCGTTTGATTTGCGTATTTCTGTCAGAATGTCTTAGGGTGTTACCTCATCAGCGACTTGCTAGCTAATGAGTTCTGACAAAAATACGCTACTTTAAAGTGAAATTGGTACGGACTGCAAGAACTGTAGAGGTAGTCATAAGTAGGTGGCTAGTGAAATGGGAATGGCAGAGAAAGGTACTCGTAAATACAAAAAAATAGTCAGACATTAGAGAGATATCAATTCCAGACCCTGGTGCTCGGCTCCGTTTCAGTTCTTTTCCGGAACGGGAGGACATTCCAGCTTGTTCGTCTTTTTGTTGATTTGCCTATCCATCTGTCGGATAAACCGGCTGAATGACGAGATAGAAAGCTGGATGTTGTTTTTCACTCTACCTGTATCACGAGCTGACTGGGTCCTAACGTAACAGATCCGCTCGTGCATTTTTTTTCAATTTTCAGTTTCAGTTTAGAAACGAGCCACCCATTACTTTTCAATCAGAGTAGTAAGTAAAGTTTAGGTATCATAGTTTACAAGGCGATTGTTAGAGAATCTTCTACTGTCTTCAATAAAATCTGCTGACATTTCAGTAACGCTCAAAATTGGAGACCGTTAACTGTGAACCGTGCTTTACTCACCTTTCGTATGCATTTTTCTTGGGAAAAATTTGGATGGTAAACTTTGTCTAATAGATTCTACCTAGACAGCAGTTGCACAGACGAATGAGCGAGACGAGAAGAAATGAAAAAAAGAAAACGGTATAGCTGATTAAGGGTTACCTTCTATTTTTTGGTATAATGAAAAATAGCCGCGAACGGTCGACGCAACCCACGTATTCTGGAATCGACCGAACTATATCGAGCATGTTAACAAATGACATTCGTGGCAAACAAACCCGCAAAGAGGATGCGAAAATGGGGATAAGAGTGGTGCGTACTCGATAGAAAACCGAATCCGCGATGTTCTCGGCGAATTCGACTTCATAAATCACATCCTTGAAAAATTTTCCGAGAACTCGGCAAAATAAATCAGGTAGATACGACTACGTAGGTATTGATCGCTCTATTTCTTAATACCAAGTTACACGTATTACTCCTGTTTGAAGATGGAGTAAAAGTATATAATCGAATGACCCTTATAAGACCGATATAAATTGACAAATAAGGGTGTTATGTTGGTACCAGGAGTACCCAACTGCCAACTGCGATTAACCCGTGGTCGTTCTTTTGAAATGGATTTGGTAAATATTGTGTCTTATAAGAAACGTGATTTATCAGAATTAATTTCAACTCGGACACTGTTTTCTAATTGTGGCTAGCTGGAGCAGTTCTTGCAACCATAGAAGCAAATATCAGTTTTAATTAAAGTCTCCGAGCTTAACCGAAATAAAACAAATTGATTTTCTCCAAAAAAAAAAAAAAAGTAAACGTGAAGGTAAAACGAAACTAATCATAAATGCTGGTATGACGTCAGCTTTTTCCCCTCTTCATTGATGTTTAATCTGTAGGCGTTTTACCGAAAAAAAAGTGAAAGAAAAGCAAACAGAATCCACGCAGTGAATCTCTTACCTTTATCTTTCTGTTAAGTCTTTTTCTCTCTATCCTTTTTTTTTTCTAATTTTGTCAGAAACCTTTTATCATATACCGAAGTTCTCTTTATAACTTTCGGCTTCGATTAGCTTTTAGCAACGAGATAGCAGACATTTTTTGAACCAGACATCGAATGAAGTTCCAAGTTGTTTTGGCAAATATTTTATTGCTCAAAATTGTTCTGTGGATGAATTTAACCTGTATGTTTAGTTAATTCCCTAAGAGTGTTTTCAAGGTAATGCTGTGAGGTTTGGAAGGAACCGAGAATGCTTTACTTTTGGGAACACCAGACTCGGAAACTATTGAGAGGCCATACATCGATTTCAGATCAGCTTTGTTCAATATCGCTAAAAACGCAATACCATTTTTGACCAAATTGCTAATAAAATATGAGAATAATTTAGGGATCGTACATGTAGTTTTTGTTAGTGAAGATTCGATTATTGGAAGATTCAGTTATTCTCTTCCTTGAACCCGCTCAAGACTTCAAAATTGATATCGAAATCGATGCTTCAAATTAACGTCGAAATTGATGTTCTAAATTGACTTCGAAAACGATATTTCTAATTGACCTTGTAATCAATGACAAAATCAGACAGATTGTCAAACTATTAATGTCAAATTGACGTCCAATTCAGGAATAAAAAATCTGTGTCGATTTTATGAAACCAAATCGACGCTACACCGATTATATTCGACATTGCACGTGTAAGTAAAAATGATGTCGAATTAACTCGTAAAATCGAAGTCTATTTATCTGTAAATTCCATGTCGACAACGAGTAGAATTATTGTGAAAATCAACGGACTGACAATCGATGCCTAATCGACGTCGATTTTATGTGTCGAAATCGTTTCATGGGCAGACAGTATCTGTTACTGTTTGAAGGGATTGTCTCGGCACGGGCCAAATTCAACTTACATTAAATCAGTTACAGAAGTAGCACTAAGTCAAGTGGCAACGATAGGCTTCTCGATAATGGCATAATAAAGGAATGGGTATGGGTTTATATTCACTACTAGAGCTAAAAAGGAAGGAAAGAAACTGAAAAATACCAATTTTCATTACTCAAATGGCTCAAAAATTCCAAGATACGATACAAATAGTTTTTCTCAGTAAATTTTAATTTATCCACCCCTTGCCCTCCTCTCCGGAGGAATTTATCCATGCCCTACAAACCTCTCGATTACATTACTGACAACATGAATATCGAATGTACTGACCTGCAGTAGTGTTCTGACCGGATCCATACTCTCAAGGAATTTCCGAAACTGGTAGAGTATACGCTATATACTCACTCCCATAAAATTTTCCAAAACTGCCGTAAATCTTACATTATTTGTATTTATCATCTAAATTTGGGGCACATGTGCCAAGTGCGGCCACTGGGAGCTGATTTACAAATTTTGGAAATCATCTGGCAACGCTGTTTATATTCTTTTATTCTACGAATCCTGCAGTTGTAAAAAGTAATCAACGTTTTGTCACCTTGTGATCAAAAATAAATGAATAATTCGAAAAATGTAGGGAGTTCCTAATCTGGCAACTTTTGTTCTAATGTAGCCACTGCACAGTCCTAATTTGTGATCGTCTATGTTTTCATTATCAGTATCTACAATTCTGCATGTAAGGACAAAAAATGTGCCTAATATAGCCACTTTCGATCCTAATGTGGCTATCCAAATTTTCGTTATATATTTACCTAGTAGTTGTTTCCTGTTCTACGCAGTTTTCGATTTTTTGTCAAACAGTTGTCATTAAAGCGAAGCGGGGTGGGGGGAGGAGTATGAATCTTGAAAATCTTTTAAATTATGAAAAATGACTTTGTAAGAAGCCAAATGTGTCCAAAATTGTGGCTCTGTTTGGAACATGAGTAACTTAGTCCCTAATTTGGTCACTGTAATAATGTTTTAAAAAGCGCATACAATCAGTCAATTTACTTACTTTTATTTCTTCTTTGTCCACTACATCAGTTTTATATTGAAGATGATAACATTTACAACCAATATACCATTTTCAATTCAACTACATTTTTGCGTCTAGTCCAAAGAACAAGTGAGATTCTAGAACTATCAGTCTTGATCCCCCCCAACTTTTCAGATCTGTTGAGAATATCTTACCATTAAGAACTGAAACTAGAATAGCGTAGTCCGTGTACATAATTTTTATCGCTTATTCCCTTTTGTGTACCAGTTTGTACAACAGGTTAATTTTCAAAGAGGACGGCGGTCTCTTTTTTGGCGTATCTGCCCCACTGAAATCGTACGGAGCGTTTACTGAAGCTGAAAATCATCATAAGTTTTCGCAATCTTATCGCTACTCATGATTCTGTTCAAGACGTTGAAAGAGAAAAGATATTAATATCTCTTTGTCTAGGCTTTTTTTTTTGAAATTTAAAATTTTCGCTTATTAATATGATTCGCAGTTATTCATTCTCTAAAATCTTTTATACTATTCATTTTGTTATAGAGTCCTGGAAGCTTTTCCAAATTTGTTTGAGATTCTTCAGGATTATCTTTGAAGTTCGTTCGGACTCATTTACATCTCAGCTCAGGGTCCGTTACCCTGGCCCCCCAATTTTGATTTTAGACCCGATTTTGGGTTAGGGGAAATGTGCCCGAAATGTACCCAAATGTACCGCTAATATTACAAAATGTACCTCCTCCCCTTGCGAAAGGGGAACAAAAGTACTTTGGTGGGGCCTAGGTAGCGGGAGCCCCCCAATTTGTCTGATTTCATCAAATCTGATTCGAATGAAAGGTACCCGAAATGTACCACCAATTATCTGAAATGTACCCCCTTTATCGCCGCCGGGGAGAATTAAATTTGGTGGGGCTGTGGTAACGTTAGCCCCCGCCCCATTTGTTTACCAAATTTTGCAGAATGAAATGTACCCAAAATGTACCATAAATTATATAAAATGTACCTCCTCCCTTCCCATGTAATGACCAAAAGTATAAGGGGGCCGAAATGAATTAGAGCTCCCAACTTAGCTGATTTCGTCAAATTTGGTTCGAATAAAATGTACCCGAAATGTACCACCAGTTATATGAAATATACCCCTTTATCGCCGCGGGGGGAGGATTAAATTTGGTGGGGCTGTGGTAACGTTAGCCGCCCCCCATTTGTTCCAATTTCACCGACTTTGTGCCGAATGAAATGTACCTGAAATGTACCGAAATGTACCGAAATGTACCATCAATTATATAAAACGTACCCCCTCCCTTTCCATATAATGACCAAAAGTATAAGGGGGCCGAAATGATATTAGCGGTACATTTCCCCTAACCCAAAATCGGGTCTAAAATCAAAATTTGGGGGGCGGCAGGGTAACGGTCCCCTAAGCTCACTGACGGCGAAAATGCTTTTTCTGAAATTTTGAACCAGGAGAAAATAGATTTTCTAGTAATATGGGGAATCAGGAAACTTTTGATTTCAATTAAGAATCGTCTTTACGAAAATTTTAAAAATACGAAAGAAATCCGCATTCAGAAAGTTACTGATAATATTTTCACAATCAGCCAGATAAGGATTTCAGGCAAAAGTATGGACTATACGAGTAAAAGCCTTTTGATTGTTCCCTTGAAAAAGTTGTTACTACGTAGCAAAACAGAAAATCTATCCTTACTCCTCCCAAAAGTATTAATTATGTTCTTTGTCTCCCTCCCCCTCTTCGACACAAGAGGTTAATTTAGGTAAGAACTAAATGGGGAGTGAAGACATACGCCATTTTGGATCCAACCGTGCCCGTCGATGCCGAATTGACTGCGCAGTATGCTCCGTATAGTCGGATTCGGGATTCACGAGCACGGCTGGATCCAAAATGGCGTATGTCTTCACTTCCCCTTTAGTTCTCTAGTTTAGGTAGTCAAAATACAGTGATTTACAATTGACATATCTTTCGATATAAACTTTGTTGACGAACCCTAAAGTTCTGAATTTCAGATGTAGCCTGATCTTATTTTACAATCGCATATCTCTTCTCTTCCCCCTCCCCCGCCGGTTTTATGAAAATTGATGGGTACCGATAAGTGTGAATTATTTTGGAACAGTGGAATTTGAAAACTGCGTACGAATGGACGGCATACAGGGACGAGCATAATAAAATTCCAAATTTCGCCGGTAGCCTTTCCTCACTATCAACGAGTTGACGCAACTGACGGTGGAGGGAAGAGCTGACAGTTGAAAAATATTTTTCAAAACAAGAACAAATGCCTAGGTGTTTCATTTCGCCAATATTTACTCGTAATCAATCAACTCGGAGGCTGTCCTTTCAATTACGCTTAACATACGTCGTAATAGTCCCGCGAGATATATACGATCAGGAAATAGAAAGATTTTAATTGTTTTTCTGTCGCTCTTTCCCTTCTTATTCGCTTTTTTTCTTGCTGCATATGTCTTGCTCTTTCTACCTCTCGTATTTTCAGCAGCGACCAGAGAACGAAACGTAAAAATGAATTCGTTTGAGAAAGCTGGAATGAAAAAAAAAATACCGTGTCACGTTCATTTTGCTAGTTTAAAATCACAAAAATGGCTGTTGGCTTTTTTGCAGCGCTAATGTGAAAGAGAGGGAGAAAAAAAGAAACTGAAAGAATGATAGAAGAAGACAAAACGAAGTTATTACTTGGTATTCCGAAAAACACTCGTAGTGAATAAAAGATCTTTACCCCGAGTCGATTCTTTCCACTTTCTCTTTCTCTGTCTAGTAATTCCGCAATTTTCTTTTCTTTCCATTTTTTTTTTCTTTTTCTCCTTTATATTTTTTTAGATTTTAGGATTTGAAAACGTTATAACCATATTTTCCCTCTTGATCCCGGGTATTTTGTCCGTTAATGAAACTCCTTGTAACAACTATTTAAACGTTAAGTATTAATACTATCTTTATACGGGTGTGAATGGTATTTGCAACAGGGAAAGCAATTTCATACGTCTGGCAGTTGGAGTTGAAATTAAGTAACGGTATAAGGGAAAACTTAACAAATCTGAGGTTGTTTTTCTTATTTCTTACAACAAAAAGCTGAAATGAGAGTAGGAGAAATGAAACTAGGTGATCCTCGAAGAGTGAGAATACTGCACTGTTTTATTGCAATGATTTCTTTTGATTGCAAAAAGCAAAATGCTTTTGTTTTTGGTGTTTTTTTCGTACTTGTTCCCTCTCATCTGTCTCCTTTCTAGGTGCAACAAAAACATAGGCTTAGTACTATTCCATTTGTTTTAGCATCATTCTCCCACGGGATGTAAAACTTTCGAATTTGACCTCTGAAGCAGATTGGTTAGGTGCTTATAATCAAGAGTCTGACAGCCCCTCAGATCCCAAAACGGAGGACGGGGATGGGACAATTCTCCAGTGTATAGAGAGAATGAAGTCTTTGTCACCTATTTTTAGGCTGGTGAAGGCAGACACGATTGTGCTAAATATGCTAATTTTTCATGGCTGCGTGACTTAGGGTACTTTTATTATTATTATTGGAGCGCCCCTGATTATTGTGTTCTTCGTAAATAGTTTAAAATCATATTTTAAATATGGCGCACTAGGTTGAACTTGATTTACATTGATGATTTCTTCCCTTCCAATTTCTAAGAGGTGATTTAAAACATAATGAATAATGTTATAAATAGGTCTTACTACCCCTTTCCCCAACAAAAAAAGAAGAAAAAAAAAGGGAAAAAAAAGAAAGTTAAATTGGTTCTTCCATCAAATTTGGATTGTATGGAACCGAATTTGCGCCGGTTCATAATAGAATTTAGTGCTTATAGAATCAGTGACCAAAGATTTTCTCTGTCTTTTCGGTTTTTCCGGGTCTTCTCAAAATTTTTCAAAACACCTTTGTTCCTTTCGAGTTGAAGTCCTTTCAAGGTATCATTCTTCTCAGATTTTATCTAGTCTTCTCACGCTCTTCTGGAGGTCTTTTCTAGTCGCCTTGGTTTTCTCAAGTTTGCTGGAGTTTTATAATGCTTTTGCCTGGCCTTTTCAGGTTATTTTGACGTTTCTCAGATGTCTTCAAGTCTGTACTCGCTCTTTTTGCAGCTTTTTGAGCTTTCTGGAAGCTCATCATATTGAGTTTTATCAGCGTCTTTTCAAATCGCATTAAATTTTCTCGGATATGTTTGGGTTTTATCAAGTTCTATCAAGTTTTATGAAATATATATTTTTTTTGTTTCGGGCTTTGATTAGTCTTTTTTGGGGGAAAGGGGTTGGGTTAGCCACGTCATGTACAGCCTGTTAACTAGAGATGTGGAGACTGTATGAGTTACATTTTGGAGTAGAGGTTTGTGGCATTTTAGAATGATATGAGTTTAAGGTTTTGGGTGTGATTGTCGTAGAGCAGGGATTCTAGTATTGAATTTGGGATATGTGAGTTTCGCTGAGATTGGAATTTTAGGTATTGGGTAATTACGTTGTTAATGAAGATAGGAGTATTACGTGTATCGCAGGTTAGTTGGAGTACTTTGTTCAGGACATAGCTATGGAGAGCGGAGTGTCCAGTTTTTAGTTTGAAAAGTATTACTTCGTCTTTTTGGACTTTTCGTAGGATGTTTTCCAGGTGTGAACTGTGATTTTTATGGATTTTATTTGTTAGTTAGTGGGACTGATCATTTAAAATCTTATCAAATGTCTTCTTTGGTTTGGGTAGATCTTTGAAGTTTCTTGCGTGTATTCTCGATACGTTTGTCGCTATAGTTCAATCTGATGGATTGTTCCCGTAGTCTGCCGAAGCTGTTCTAGTCACTTTCAAATTTTCTAGCATCTCTTTTAGTTTTCTCCAATTTTATGGTGTTTTTTAGTCCTCTCGATTCATACTAGCACAAGTAATCGTTTTTTAGAGTATAACTTACTAATTACCCCCAGGCACCAGCTAACGTGCATTACAGTGGAAACTAGCATGATATGTGAGTACATATTTTACTACCAGTATGTTTACATCATAGGAATACGAAGAGTGTATTTGACCTGCCGAAATGAATAAGACTTTGGCAGTACACATTTGGATTTCCTTTCTAGCTAGACTTTATCCTTTTCAATACATCATCATTCTCCTACGGTGTCTCCTAACAACGTAACACCTAAGAATCAACTAGTCTCAGATACGTGTATATAAGTCAGAATGCTTCAGCTTTTATAGTAGAATAATTATGAAACCAATTAATAACCGACACAGTACGTGCACTCTATTTGGTCCCATAGATGTTAGATTTTTATCTGTGCTTTATTTGATTTTGTAGGCTTTAGAACTTTATCTATACTTTATTTGATCCTGTAGACTTTAAATCCTCACCCTGTAAAATGTCTGAGTATATATGATTTTAACTTATCTTCTCTTTTTTTTTTCTTTTATTTTAGGTAAGTTCGATTGAATTGTAATGTTACTCGCATCATCCAGAGAACTCGAGATCATTTTACCTACTCGTCATTGCCGAAGAAAAAGTTACGTTGTAGTACGATTGGTAGAATTCTTTCATCTTGCAGTTAGATTATTATAGGTAATATAGTATTGTATTTTATTCATCTAAGATTTATATAGTCAGGAAACCTAAAATGTTCATCGCCGATATAACAGACAATATTATACTGAGTATTGTGTATTGTAGATGAAACACTGTTTCTCGCAATTCCATGGTCTGGTCGTGCACCCACATCTTCGATAATTCGTTCAGTCTTTCAAGCTAATTCAGTTTTGGCCCATTTCAAGTCCAAAATTTGAATTTCCGGGAACAAGTCGAGGCCGGATCCAAAATCTAATGCGATATCTATGCGAAATCAGCGATACAGAGAACCCTACTTCGAAACTTTATTTAGTTCTTCGAGCCGATTTCATTTTGATCCCTTTTGGGTCCGAAATTTAGATTTTGGGTCTCAAATCGGGACCGGATCAAAAATCGGATGCAATATTCAGAATCAGCGACCTAAAAAGCATCGATTTCGATACTGGGTTCAAAGTGTCAACACAATTTAATTTTGCCATTTTATGTCAGAATGTGAATTTTCGGGCCCGACTCGGGACCAGATCAAAAACCTAAAATCCAACGAACCCGTGTTTTGATTTTTACTCGGTACCTTCCTACTTAACTTTCCGAAGTTGGTGTTATATTCAAGCCCTCCTTTCGAGAGAACACTATTTACCCGAAAAAAACTAGGTCTTGTTACTCGAAGATCAATTTCGAGATTAAAAAAGAAAAGAAAGAAAGACCAATTTGTGAAACACCCTGCATGTAAACTTGACATATTGTTACGTGCTTGGAAATCATCGAAGGTAAAACTTCTCAGAATTTGTTGACTAGCGAATAACGTATTGAGGAGAACCAAGGACATTTTCTGCGCTGGGTTTCGAAGTTTTCTGCCGTATTTATAGTTCGAAAATTTGAAAAATTCTGCTCTTCTGAGAACTGTGAGACTGTACGTGACTTGACTGTTTTCATACTCACCCATATCTTGTGCGTTGATTAACGTATTCCTGAGCAGTCCACGCATTGAACTTTCATTTTCATCCGATCCCCCGTCCACAGCCACGATCTGTAACGAAAATAATGAAAAATTATTAATAGTTACTTGCTGAGACATTTTTTTCTGAGTGTAGTGCTTGACCTAAAGAAAAACACTTCATTGTCACCGACCATGGGCACGGTGTTAGGCCATTTTCAAAATGTTTTATTTTCTGTTGGAACTAACTAGCGAGAACCAAAGCTCTTCGGTTATTTCACGCGGCCGCGTTTAGGACATTTGAAAAGGTCCTTCGTGTGAAACCATAGCAGTGCTGTGTGACAGTAGGCCAGCGAATAACGGACCCGCACGTCGTGATCCTCCCATTACGGGTGTGCTAGATGAGGGGGGGGAGGGTGAAAAAAGAGCGAAAATATGAAACTAACGAGTTATTTAAACTTGGCGCTCGACAAAAGGCAATAATGAATGAACGAAATCGTGACGCGAATGGTAATCGCAAGCGTAAGATGACTGCGACATTCGCGCCATAACGGACGATAATTTTCACATACTTTTCGTTACGCGGGAGCAAGGGTAGGGGAGGCGAGAAAGTTTTACGCGTATCGTATCTACGATATAAACGCGAGTTCGTTAACTTTATAACGTTTTACGCCTGTAAACTTTTCTTGTGCGTGAAATTTTTCTTTCGAAACTTACTCGGAAATTTAAGTATGGCAAATATTGAAAGAACCCGTGTACGTCAACACCGCTGTCGACATCGCGAAAATTGTCCCTTACGCGGCGAGAGTAAAAAGCCGAAGAGATAAAGACGATATAGAATGTTCGCTCCGTTCGGAAAATGAAATTGAGAATGGCGAATTCGAAAGAGGCAGAAAGTGGTTCTGTGTCTGCTGTTAGCCCAACAAGGAAGCAGCAAGTACTGTACAGTAGAGAGGTCCCCATTTTTGAATTATGAGGCTTTAATGTAGTACTCATCTCCAGATCAGTTCCGCGTATTGAAAAAAATGTTATGCGAAGATTGAGCGAAATATCACTGAAGAGGGGGTGATTTTCGGATCGAAGGGTTAAAGTCCTAACGGGAAGTAACTTTGATTTCAAGCATTTGAGGCCCTCTCTAGCAGTTGGAGCTTCTTTATGTGAGTTAAAAAACTATTTTCGTTTTGAAAAGAGAATCTTAAAGATTATTGGGTCCAATTCCTGGGTTCTTTTCCACAATTTTTTGATCTTTTAGGCTTCACAGAGCGCTTTAAAAATGAAAAAATTTTAAATTAGCTCCCTTGGAGTCAAATCAGGTGAGAAGAGTGCTAAAACAAATTCGTGATTACATATTGAGCGAACCTTAAAACGAAATAAATTGGGGCTCAAATGAAGAGGATCCAGCTGCTGGACGATTTCGAATTTTCAAAATCAGTATTTTTTTTCCTTTAAGTAGTCAATGTTCGCGATTGAGTATCTTCGGCCCGTATCGAGCAAAAATCTCCCGGAACCTACCCCATTCAGATCTGTCCCGGGCTACTTCTTGGAGATTTTTGTTTCTTAAAAATTGGGTAATGTCAGCCCATCGTGTTTTTTGTCTTCTCTTTTTTTTTTTTTTAGATGAAGCAGAAACCGAAATGTTGCTTTTTGCGTCCAACGGTGATCCTGTAGTCTTGAAATGTGCCCGTCTAACCCCACTTTTGATCTCTAATAAAGGTTGAGATGTCCCTCATTGTTTTTTAATTTACCACTGATCTTTCTTACTGGGATGTGGTCTTCACGTTTAATTTGGAGGATTGAACGTGCCATTGAGTTTTGGGCTGTTTTTAGCTTGTTCATTATCGGGTCACTTGAAGACCAGGTCGACGATCCGTATGTCATGATGGGTAGAACATAGAGATTAAAAATTTCGCGTTTGAAACTTAATCTATAATTACCCTTAAGTATTTCCTTTAGCGTGTAAAACTTTTTCCAACGCATTGTTATTCGTTGATTGACTTCTTTTAAGGCTCTCTCTTCCAAAGCTATTAATTGGCTTACATGAATCGTTTCGTTAACGTATTCGATTTCTGTCCCCCAATTTTGATTTTTTATTGGTTGGTATTGTTTGTTAGAATTTCCCCCCCCCCCATATTAATAGATAGCCCTGCCTCCTGACTTTCGTTATCTAATTCGGTTATCATTTCCTCTAATTGAGTCGTGGATTCAGCAATCAAAACCACGTCATCTGCAAACCGTAGGTTAGAAATTTTTCACCGTTTGTTTATCCCTTTGTTTTCCCATTCTAAATTTTGAAAAGCTCCTCTAAAGTGCAGTCAAAAGTAATGGGGAGAGGAGGTCCCTCTGTCTGACTCCTTTTTCTACTTAATATTTTCCCACTTTATCTGTTTTAATATGTACTTCTAGGTTTTTATAAATTTCCATAGTTACCTTAATTAGTGGAACTTGGACTCCTTGGTTTTTTAAAGCCTTATGTAATAACTGGTATCGGAGAGAGTTAGAGGTTTCGTTGTAGTCTACAAAAGCTAGCACTATTTCGAAATTATATTCGTTCCCCTTTTCTAGCAGTTGGTTGATTACTTTGTACGTGATCGATAGTCGAGAATCCATTTCTAAAGCCAGCTTTTTCAAATTGTTGACTGTCTGATATAGCGCAGCCTATTTTTCAATACTTTGAGAAAATTTGTGATAAGGTAGGAGATAGACTGATTGGTCTATAATTTTCTATTCTATGTTTGTTTCCTTTTATGTGTATCAAGATTATGTCTGATCTTTTCCATTCGGCTGGTATTTTCTCTGTAATTAGGATTTTACTAAACAGTTCCATAATAATTTTTGTTGAGGTATTCTCGGCATACTTTATGTGTTCATTCGTTATCCCGTCCTTTCCTGATGCTTTTTTCCCTTTTAAATTAGTTATAACTTTATTTATTTCAGGCAGCAAAAAGGGAGGTATCTGTTCTTTACTGTTAATGTTTGTCCGTTCCGCCAGTTCAAGTGGAATTAAGTTTTTCGAGTCTGGGTCACTGTATAATTTTTGGTAGTAGTCAGTTGCGATTTTGTTTATGCCGTCTCGATCATACGTTTTTGACTTATCTTAATTTTCTAAATATGTAGTAAAAACTGGCGTCTTATATTGCTAGTTTTCTCTTCATTAGTTTAGTATTTCTGTTTCCTTCTAGAGCCGTTTTCATTATTGAATCCCTTTTCTCTTAGCTTGAACCGGATTAGTCTTGAAATTTGGTGTAACTCAACTTTTTCTTTTACGAACTTGTTATTAATGTTTAGCATCGTAGATCTTTTCTTGTGCAAAGGAGATAGTTCGACTCCTGTGTTTTCTTTATGGTCGGGTTCCCTTTTTTGGTCTCTTTTTGATTTTTGCTGTTTTGTGCATTATATTTGCTATAAATTGGTTTAATGATTCGATTTCGTTCGGAGGCTTAGCCGTGCTTTTGTGGAGGGAGACTAACGCGGATTTGCAACTGTCTGTGTTTTCGACTGGATGGGGTTTCCTTTGGTATGTCCTGTGTTTCGGCATATTTATTTTTACTGACCAGCTTAATAATCTGTGATCTGTAAATCAGTATTAATTCCTGTAAGAACTTTGATCTACAATGCTCCACCTCTGAGTATTATATTCGTTAGTGGAGTTTAATTGACTCTAAATCTCCAAAATAAACCGGCGTAAAATAGAAGTCGCCGCCGCGACTGGTCTGAAAGCGTAAAAATACGTGAAACTCTTTAGCGAGCACAAAAAACAAAATAAAAAGATTTCGCTAAATTAGCCTATTTTAACCAGCTTTAAGAGTAATAGGCTGGGCACGTATGCATGCAGATGGTGAGGTATCTCCGCATTACGCGTATCGGATTTCAGCCTCATCAAATGGTTTCAAGCTGTACGATACATTCAGACAAAAAGCGGATTAGAAGCTCTACGCGTTTAATGCGACCTTCTCAACTTTTAGTGAACTTCGCTGTAGAGCACGCAGCAGCGCAGTTTGGATAGGATTACAAAATGAATAAAAAAATTTACCCCAGTTTTACGACGTAGTGTATTGAGTTTTGTTCATCGAATAAAAATTATAGTCATTTTTGGCTCGCTTGTGTGTCTACCTTTCCGCTTTTGTTTTCCGCTCACTGTCATTAATTTCATTTTCGAATTAACTGACCGCCTATTTGGACATCTGGTCTCGGAATCAGAATTAGTACTAAACGCAGTATTTCTGGAACGGGGTCTGGTTGGCCAAGTTCTGTACCACTTGAAAACGAACGCTCTGGTCAACGACAGACAACGATCCACTCCTGTGCAAAGGAATTTGCTGATCAGAATAATGAAAAACTGCGCCCAAATTCCCACCGTAATACCTCGATGGTCAACAGCGTGATGGTGAGAGTCTTAGCACTAGAAGATGATTTACTGCTCGTCAAACTAAACTAGCACGGACCAAAATAAAAGTTCAGAAAAGGAGCAAGAAGGGTACGAGTCAACTTTTAAAGGTTGTCGAATTTTGTAAGTCTGTATAGACAAGCAGATGCAAGTACAATTTTCTCACTTTTTCCACCAAAACTAGCACTTTCGAGGGACAATTCCCAAAAATGTGTAAGCGTTTCTCCATTATAAATATTCTGATGTAGGTATAATACAGTAAATACGTATTCTTATCTGTGTGTATTTAAAAATTAGTTTGTGCTCCCCGTCCCAACCAAGAAAAAATCTGTTGAAATTTGGCAGACTGTAGGCGCAGATCTGTTTACTCCAGAATCAGCCACACGTACAAACAGATGATTAGGCACAGACATAAGGAGATAAAGAAACAAGCTGCCAATAAACAGACAGTTGGACAAGCAGGGAGATAGATGGACAGGTTCATAATCAATATAGCTTAGAGGTTAAGATTAGGTACAAAAGGGTTTATTTCATAAGTTTACAAATGAAGAAAAGAGTATGTAATAAGTACTTTTTGATAACTGATACATCCGCCCTTTACGACTATGAAGAAATAGTAGCCTCTAAAACTTCTAAAGTGCAGATCATTTGGCTATATGGGCTGCTCGTCTCGGATTACCGTGTCATTTTTTAGAGGGGGCAGTTACAGGGGAAAAGGAAGTATTTGGTGCACTGAATTCTTCTGCGAGCAAAATCGTTGTCGAACATCGTGATTCTAATCCCTTCATGATTTCTTTGCTTTATATTTCTGGATCGGTTTTTCATTCCCTTATAAAGAGTTTCTCCACCAAAGGCACACAGTACCACATCACCACCACAATTTTCGGAATGGTTAGCTGGAGTTGCTAGATTTGTTCCTTTGGTTCTAAAGACCCTCGTAGCCGTAACTTTTTGAAATCGAACAACTTTGAGAGTTTGAGAGGTCCCGTCGGCGGAGGAAGTCAAGTTTGACGTAGATTCCCCGTGAAGAAAAGAAATGCGCTTTTATTGACAATTCCTCGAAGTAGAGTTCTGTTTAAAAACTTGGTCCGAAAATAAAAAATAGTTGTTATTAGTATACAGATTGAGTATACCTATCGAAAATTCTGCGAAAAATCAGTTCTTTTGGTCAGTGACCTCTTGCATATTATTAGAGCCCACAAGAGACGTATAAAAGCATGAAAATGAATGCCTAATTTGTTTTTAGGCGCACGAAACCCATTCATAAACCTTCATTTGATCAGAACTCCTACTCTGAAGGCTCCACCGAAGAGGAGAACCTTAGGATTCTAGATAATACTGTCAAACATACCACTGAAAATTGGGTTTCCGAGGTCTCTGAATTGGTTTTGAGGGTTATTTCAACCGTAACTCCTATGAGTACCAGTCCACAGGTGGCAAGGATTTAAAAACTTGTATATTATAGAACATTACTTTTAAAATCCTATGTTGAACTTGACCTCCCTCCGGGGAGCCCTGGATCCTTCAAAGATAGTTGATTTTGAAAATTTTTAGTTGATACGTTTGTGGGTTTATCGGGTTTTGCGAGAGAGAATTGTCTAGTCCGGCCCGGAGTGAAGGCATACGAAGTCAAAAGAAGGGAGAGAGTGTACGAGCGAGCGTGTGTACTGATCGATCGATGGTATATACAGACCTCATCGAGGGTGTTAAAACGTATACTAACTGTCGCTAAACTGTAACTCAACTGATGTCCTGCCTGATCGATCGAAAGAGAAAAAAGGAAAGTGAGTCATGAGAATAAGAAGAAGATGAACGTGGTTTTGGAACGATTATGAATCGGATATACTGGAATGCAGGAGACGAAAGACGTTTCTAAGCCGCTCGCATCATGCTACGCAGGAAGTAGCCAGGCAGGCCGTTTGTATATGTGGCGTTCCGCATAAAGATGGTCGACTTTTTCGGTCAAGCTGATTTTGAGAAAAGTGCAAAAATGTGGTTTTATGTCAAAAATATCGATTTTTGGTTTTTAATGTTTTTAGGGTCGGCGCAGCCAAGCCTTATACAATGGAAAAATAGTTCTTCACGACGCAACATTGGTGACGTCAGTAGTTTGTGTTTGTCTTCCATTGGCCCTTTTTCTTATCAATCGATGTTCGAGATACACGAGAATGAATCGCGTTTGCTTTCGGCAGTGGCGCTTGTGGTTTTAAATGTAAAAGTGAACGTAATCGTGTGTAAAAACGGATAGGAAAATGGTTTTACATCGTGCTTACAGTCTCAGCAAAAGCGACTCGAGATATCAACATAAGGAATCGATGAAAGGAGTTCATTTTGTGAAATTTGTAATATTGTGTATGATTCTTGCTGAAATTATGGTCGACGTGAACCAGCTGACATTTTTGTAAACAAAATGAGTTATTAGTATCGTTGGAAAGAGCGTAAAAAGTAGAATTTTCAGAATTGGGCCCCCGATTCAAAAATGTGTACTCATGTTGATCAAAGCTTATCAGTAAACGCTATGTCATATATGTAGTTTCTACATGGCTCATGAGCTTAGAATCACGTGTTCTCAAAAATCAGATTTTGCTGGTTGGTTCCCGATTACGCTTCACAGCCTCCAAGTGCGATTGTACTTTTTGTTCGAAGTTGGTTAGTGTAGCTGCCCAGACTTCAACTGAAAGGCCGACCCTACCACTAGGTCGTAAAACGACCTGGCTTGGTGTTTATTATGGTGCTCCTACTTTCGTGTGAGACTGTTGGAGCCTCTAAAAATAGTTTCCGGCCTTGATGAATGTAGTCAGCGCGCCCTTCTCATCCCACTACTTCTCAACACTCCCGCGAATGCTTATTCTCGGCGATTCTTACACTGGTAAATTTTTAGGACTTCACACCGATATTTAGCTCTTCTGCAGGTGAAAACCTTTCTCAAATAAAAATGTGTCATTCTAGTTGTCTTTTCTTTGGAAAAATTCTTACGCAAAATTTTGAACGGGTTTTTCTCAAAACTATGTTTTTCGAACATTCAACTTGAATGTTTAGAACTCCGTCAATTTTGAATATAAAAAGCTCCGCTGGATCTCATTTTAAATAAAATTTTCTCTAGTATTAGGAAACGGACCGAACTCTAAATCGACTTGACCGATAAAGTTGACCCTTTTTTACTGAACCTCACGTATGTGACATACAGGTATACCGTACAACAAAAATTATTTACGAATGAGGTCGGTAGTGTTGAAAGTCAATCGCGGTGAAGAGCACCAAAGGTTTCTAGATTGAAAGGAACATATTTAGCAACGGAGAGCATAACGTTTCGAAAATTACCAAAATTTAAGTTCTCCCTCCAACTTCCTTGATGAGAGAAGAAAAGTTCTCAGCTACTACCGTTTGAATTTCGCTAATAATAACTAGATTTTATCAGAACTGGCGATTTCCTATTACAAAAGGGAGTGTCTCCCTCCTACGACTACTCACGAAACGTTTCAAATTATTATTCTACGTAAGTATCCGAGTGCTAGCGAGAAACTTTTGAACATAGAGCGATGGAAGGGGATCGCATTCATTTTTTATGAATTTTTAAATGCGCATTCACAACGTGTACATGATTACGAAGCAGTCTCAATTCTCATCGGGATTCTAGGTTATGGCGTTACTCAGGTGCAGCTCAAAAGCTATCAAACTTTCTGTCACGAACGAAACCATTCGCAATATTCGAGCACGGGTTTCTCACCTATCCCACGAGCGTGGGAAGACGTGGGCATTTTCTTTCGGGCCTCGAAGATTCCAGAATTTTCTTATTTTTTTGCCACCAAGATGACGAAGAAGTGTTTGCCTTGCCAACACAGCGCACACACATAACGCGCCAGTCAAAATTAAACGAGCAGGCGAACAAGATAAAGCTCGACCTAACCCGGCTAAGCCGCAGTAATTTAATTCCGCGGATAATAACGGCGCGTTTACAGGTAGCCCGAGCTGAGCGTCGAACTGGGGTCGGGCGAGACGGGGGCGGCACGCGGCGGTCTTAAAACTTGTAAAGCTCGACAAAATACGGGAAAAATGTGTACACGTATTGCGACGAGCCGCCACGAAGCCATTACTCGGGGTCGGGCGGAAAAAATGAACCCTCTACGCTCGGTCGACGACGTTTATAAAAAGTCGTTCGCGCTTTCCTAACGTAGCCGAGCTTCGCGGCGCCGCTGGCGAAATGCCGCTGCGGCACGTCATTTCGCCTTTATTCGGTTTGCGCGATTAGGGAATTGGCAGCTCGACATTTTCAACTTATGACGTCGAATTACGGACGATAAACGAGCGTCGAAAACCCGAGTTTGGTCGGAGGCGAGCTAGCGCGTGTTCCAACTACGCACTATCGTCGCACACCGTCTAGTCATCATCCTCATCCGTACTCGCCGCCTTAAAAAGCAAACGTAAACAAAATTTTGTTGTGTTGAGTTAACGCAGCTCCAGTCTCTCATCGTCCCAGAAATAGTACGGGAAGGGTGGATGAGAAAGAAGCCGGAGTTCGCCGTGACAAGCCATAAGCTGATACTCGCTCATTGCGACTGGGGTTTGCCCAACGTAGAGAGGTCAAGAAGCTAAATTTCGAAAGTATATAGCTTTAGTTTGATAACGTCTGGAATTCCCATTTTTGTAGTAGCACTCTAGTCGTATTGATATTGGAAACCAAGTGAGGTGATATACTAAGGATAGGAACGGAGGAACTATTGCCGCTTAGCATATGAATAGTTCTGTAATCTTCAAATTTATCGTGGAGAGTTTTCACGCTTTACTCATAGCGCTTAAAAGTTTGTCTTCCGTAACTGCAATAGTGTTAAGCCTTGAAAAATGTGTAAGATTTTTCTTGGCTAGTTGTTTGGAAAATAAAACCAATTGCATTTTGAAACCCATGATATCACCCCAGATATCATGGATTAATTGATTTCTTCCATGTAGCTTAACGTTCAATTTATTAATGTGGCTCAGAAGATCTGCATAAAAAGTGCACAGTCCGATAGCCATATAATATCTTAGATTTTCACACGCTTTCAACATTTCTTTTTCTTCCATGAATGAGATTATTTCCTCTGTCAGATCCCAAACTCGTTCAAAAACTTGTCCTGCCCCGAGCCACCTTACTTTAGTATAGTAAAGCATATCAGAATATTCATCCTGCAGTGGGTCAAGAAACTCTCGAAATTGTTTATATGTATTTGAGTGCTCGTGAAGGAATGCTATTAACAAGCACATGTTTCCTGTCTAGTGCAGCTTCACACAGAAATTTACGTATTAGTGTCCATTTCTGAGTGTGAGTAAACTTGGTAATATTCCATGTGTGCGGTGTGCCAATTCACTTATTCTTCTTCCGTATTCCAGAGCGCTTTCGGCTGTTATGCCATTATCAGTGGAATACCCTACATGAGACTTGTCTCTTGTGGTCCTATAGTCATGGTCGAGAGTAGTACCGTATGGTGTACCTGTTTAGTCTTGTCTCCTATTGGTTACCTGTGATTATGCCGTCTGTCCAATCCGTGGGAGTTATGTTATTAGTTGGAATAAGTTCTCACTTTGGAAGGTAGTTGTGTTTATTAGGTTGTTTTGTTTTGTTTTTGCATTTATTATTTCTAGTTATTCTTTTAGTTGTTTTCTATGTGTAGGATTTTGCACTTTTCTGTCAATTTGTCATTTTTATGTCCCTGGTCATTGCAGTGTTTTCCAAACAGTGATTTGTCATAATTTAGCTTCTGTGATTTTTCATGTTCTTTAATTCTGGTTGTGAATTTTCTGCCGGTTCCTCCTATGTAGGTCATGTCACAGTGTTCACAGTCCAGTCTGTATACTCCGCTGCTGTTGTTTCTGTCCTTGGTTTCTGTTTTGTCATTGCTTATTTGTTTGATCAAAGGTGGTCCGTTTTTGATTCTGAGTTTTATGTTGTATTGGTTGACGATTTTTTGTATTTTGTATGTATGTGTTTCTGTGAATGGTATTGCTCCTGCGTATTTGTCTGTCTTTGTGGTTGTTGGTTCAGTGTCTGTTTTTTTTGTTTTTTTGGTTGTGTTAGTTCGTTAATCATTCTGTCTACTTTTTGTAGTTGGTATTTGTTGTTGATTGCTATGTGTTTAATTTTGTTGATCTCTGTTGTTCTGAGGTTGTTGTCGTTTAGTATGTTGACTGCTCTATGACAGTAGTTGTGTAGTGCTGCCATTTTGTGTTTTTGATGGTGGAAGGAGTCTTTGGGTATTATTACGTCTGTGTGGGTGGGTTTCTACTGATTGGACAGACTGCATAATCACAGGTAACCAATAGGAGCACAAGACTAAACAGGTTCACCATATGGTACTACTCTCGACCATGACTATAGGACCACAAGAGACAAGTCTCAGTTAAGGTACTCTACTGATGATGGCATAACACCCGAAAGCGCTCTGGAATACAGAAGAAGAAAAAGTGACTTGGCACACTCTACACATGGAATTCTTTATGTATAACCCAATGCAGAAACAACATTGTTCCCAGGAAATGACTGGTTAAATAGGCCTACAAAAACAGATTTTCTCCCCGTCATATTTGGTGCTCCATTAATAGTAATGTTATAGATATTGGTCATAGGTACTTTCAAAGACGTGAGACCTTCCTCGAATCGTTCAGAAATGTCTGACCCTTTTTCGTTCCCTTTAATGAACGCATGCAAACTAACTCCTCAGTTACACAAAAGTTGTCATCGACACCTCTTATAAATATCATACCAAAGAAATCGAGAACTCAAGAACAAAGCGAGATGGACATGAGACACACAGTTGAGCTGACTCGTGCTGAACTGAACTGCCAACTGTCTCACAGACGTACGGGACAAGTGTGAACACGGACTGGCACACATATCAAATACGATATTACACAAAACGCATAAAGATCATGAGATTGAAATAGTTCTTCACTTCTAGGCAGGGTTGGGCAGGATTTAAATCCTCAGACATTTTAAATCCGAATTTCCAAAAATCCTAATTTTGGATTTTGAATTTCAAATCCTTTTTCAAAAGGATCTTGGATTTTGGACTCAACTCCTAATTATTAGCAAAGGATTTGCATTTTGATGATTCGGAAAATAAAATCCAAATCCAAAAATAGGGTGCTTGCAGCGCTGTGCTGCGGCAAACGCCCTAAAAATCCTAATTTCAACAGTTTTAATGAGTTACCTGCCATTAACTTATTGATATCTTGAAAATCAAACCTTACATATTGATAGCTGGACGCTGTTAAGCAAAAACCGCCCAAGAGACAACATCTTTTTTTAAAGAAAACGTAACATTAAAAGCTAATGAATAATGCCGGTTTACGGACGTAGCGTTTACTGATAAGCTTTTTTCGACGTGGATACAGATTTTTGTATCGGGGAGCCCAATTTTAAAAATTCTACTTTTTAGTTTTTACGCCCTTTCCAACGAAACCGATAACTCGTTTTGTCGACAAAAGTCGCGTGGGCAGTTTTTGCGTAACAGCGTCCAGTTTTACATCCTTTTTGGCGTCGTATTCTGCGAACGCGTAGGAAACTCATTTGGTCACCTGTTAGTTAGTAAGAAGTTAGAACGCTGAACGCAAAGTCTTAAAAATTTCTCTCTATCACTGATTGCAATTAGCATTTTAGCGTTGAACTACAGGCAACAGAAACTGTATGCAAACGTCCTCAGCCAATAGTTGACTGAAGATTGCGTGGGTATTCACTGCCGGGTTACTGTAATATAGAAGTCAAGAATTCAGATTATTGGATTTTGTATTTAAAATCCCAATTTTCCTGAATATTGAGAAGATTTAGGATTTTGGTTTTGAAATTCTCTTCTAAAAAGGATTTGAGACTTTGAATTCAAATCTTTTATTATCAGAATTTTGGATTTAAATCTTGAGAGTTCCCAGATTTTGCCCATCCCTGCTTCTAGGTATGTACATAGAACAAAAAATATGACCTGTGTGTAGTTGTAGGTAGTATAATTCGAAACCATGTTGCGGGCCGGATTAGACGAGCTCAAGGTCCGCACTTGGCCCGCAGACCGTACTTTGCCTATCACTGATATAGACCTTTTCACCCAAATAGAGGAGCTGGATTGACACCTTTACTTTCTTTTATTCGAAAAAAAATTATTGAAAGCAGCATTAAATACAGTGTTTTATTCGATCCAGCATGAAATTACCTTTACCGAAAAATTGGATGTAGCTTCAAATCGCACTGACTCGACGATGTTTTATGTCTTATATTATGCCTGTATTATTCATCTTTTGTGTCTTAGTACGCCTTTGCAGTTTCCTCCTTATGACTTCTTTGTGTCATGTCGGTCAATAATTCTTCAATCAAACATAATAACGCATAATAGTTGATTACACCTTCATGACTTACTAGCTGGAGAAAAAGGAAGAGAAAAGAGGATGAGTACGATGGTATGGAAGAATAAGACGTATGAAGACATCTAAAAACTGAACTCCTGTCCCCATCTGTCTAAAGGCATAGACATGAAGGTGTAATGAAGAAGGAAAAAAGATTGGTTGAATACAGCTAAACAGTTGCATTTGGACATAAAAATAATGCGTGCAAAATTTAGTTGAAAATCATTAATTGGAGCTTTACATCATGTAATTAACAAATTATCAGAGAATGATTTTTATCTAATTATTTATAAATGGACAAATTTAGTATTATTTGCATCTTGATGTCTTTTTCCCTCTTTTGGATCGCTGAATTTGTTTCCGATGTAATTTTGACTGCAAACTTCTACCCTAATTTTGCGACCGAGAGGTTATAACCAGCTAAAATCAGTAAAGTATATTGAAGTGGCACACAACAGCTTCAGTCCTTTTTTTTGTATGAGTGTTTGTGGACGGGGGGGGGGGTTATTTCATAGTCGATATATCTCGAACGTGATCTCTGCTGCTGTAGGAGCACGAGTAGTCTTGAGATGGAACGAAAACGGCAAAAAAAATTCTGAAACGCTAAATACGTACATGCATACACATAACTATTTAATTCAAAACCCCCTGTGGTGCTGCAAGGGTGCAAGGATTACTCTCGAAAAAACATTAAAAATGAAATAGGCGGCCCAAAAGAAAAAAACCGGATGTGATTGAAGCTGTTATTTCCGAGACTCGGTCTCACTTATTTCGATTCCTTGAAATTCTCTGAGACTTGTGCAGGCTTCTTTGAGACTCTATAAAACTGTGCCCTTTGTGAAAAGAATCTCAATTCATTCTCCGAATCAATATAATCCCCCCGCCATGTGTGATTTTTTTACGGGTTTTTGAGGGACTAAAATTGGGAACCGGATGCAGTATATAACGAGACTGATAAAATTGGAAAACGGATGCAGTATATAACGAGACTGATTAAATCAGCGATCCAAGGAAAAGACACCATATTTTTTTTATATTTGGTTTAATTTTTCGAACATGTATTCCATATTTCCAGTCCAGTCGATTATGACTCCTGGCAAGTGTGAAATTCTTGTTTTGGTCGCCAAAATCAGAGAGCATATAAAACATACTCGATGCTAATTTTAAAATTAGCGAACCACAAAACTCGTGTTTTTTTTTAGTAGTGTTGAAGTTCAGGCAGTGAACCTTTTCTATCTGTCACAACCACCGCCACATCGGGGATAATGGGAATTTAAAAAGTGGCATTAAAGCATCCTGTGCGTTTGCTTATGACCTTTCATTCGGGAAATGGTGCAATTGTTTCTCGCGATGTTATGCTGAGTTGAAGAAATTTGGTTCACGGTTGCTAATTTTCGGGGAGAAAAGATTCGAAAGTTATAAAAAATTGTTTTAATCTTCTGGACGCTTCTCCAGTTATTCGAAATGTCGTTGTTGCGTCTTCTAGGATCGGTTTACTGGATTATTCGATTTCAAGAAGCCCCGTTCATATGTGTAGCCTTCTACGAAGTATAGAAAATTACGGCAGAGCGAATAGGTATCTCTGTTTTCTTTCCCGTATGCCGTGTTTCCATTCTGAAAATAAAGTGTAGCTGTAGCGAAACACTACTGGAGTTCCTTGTATCGGCCATGCTGACGTCTTTATTTTCTTATACACTAAGGCCTTCCGAGACTGGAAAAAGAAATGACCGGTCAAATGAAAAAAAGGACCACAATTCAGTGCTATTCAATTATGACCAGAGGTATCACGCGCGTCCGGCGTACAGCGACCATAAATATGACAAAATATTAATGGGAGAATAATATTGGTGTTTCTCTTCAAATTTCACACGATATTTTACTCGTGCTACACATATTCCGAACACTTATTCGGTACATTCCACCTGATTTAGTAATGTTTTTGAATACCTATAGTGCGCTCTATCAAAATTCCCACCATGGCTGTAAGCGGGGCCGTAGTGAAGTAAGTTTATTGAAGGGGGGAGAATCAAAAGTTTTCGAACTGTTGAAGCAAAAAAATCAAAAATTTTCCATCTAATGACGAGCAAAAAAACCCTTTAGATGCGTGAATTTCGTGAATTTTTCCAAGGAGCTATTGAAACTACCTATTCGCAATGTTTGGTGTGGCGAGGAGCCGCTCATGTGTTCTCCCTCCCCACAGCTTGGCCCTGATTGTAGGAGGAACGTATTCGGGTAAGATTTTTGCTGTCAGCTTTCACCATACATATATAAGAAACTTGAATGCTCTGGTATTAACAGCTAGGACTGGAATGTGGAAGAAGAGTGGATACAGAAATGATTTAATTTGATATTATTTCATATCTGTAATCATAATGTGGTATTTTGAATCTTATTTTCTCGGTGACCATACGAAATGTAAGGCGAATGGCTCTCACGATCTTGGTGAACTCCAATTGCGCGCATTCCTTTGCGAATATTTTTTAGGAATCCCTGAGGATAGCAAGAAATCTACGGTCGAGATAGGACTTAGATGGTATTGTAGAAAATATCAAAGTACACGACCGCCACCGAATGCCACATTTTAACCAGAATTTATAGATTCTCTCTTCTCGTTTTCGTATCTAAGTAAACGGAAAAGATTTAACTTGCGAAACGCGTTATCTGACATGCAACGAAGTGGGAATAGGTTGTACATTGTTTTCGCTCCCGATGGCGGTGACGAGGGGTGGGGGTCGAGGGGACGCTAGATATTTTTGATTTTGCGCCCACGAAATTACATTATTGGATACGTAGCGCTGCAAAATTCGAGCACAGCCTTAACCGGAGAGGTACGGGCACGCGGCTACGATGTGAAGCGAAAACACTCTATTTGGGTAATTCGATTTGCGTCGCTTTGAATTCGCCGTGTCGACGATTCTCCTAATTAGCTTTGTTGTAATTATGAATTCCAGTATATGAAAATGGCCGATAAAACGAATTTAGTGTCGTCATCGTCGGTCGAATTCTGCGGCCGAAGCTGTAGTCTTGAAAAAGCAACAGTGGCTGTGTGAAGGACACCATTCTGTTGCAATGCTCATGCACGATTTTCAAAACGAGAAATAATTTAAAATTGTTAGCCGATCCCTTTCATAGATGTGCTTATGCGACAGTGAAACTGATCAACAGTTCGAAATCGATATCTTTTAGAAAAAGAAGATTGCCTGTCACATTTTTTGAAACGATACAGGGACACTGTTCAGGTTACCTCCCACTTCATTAACTCAACGATAAATGGTAGAACGACCCCGCGAGTGGTGTGGAAGAGACTCTCACGATTCTCATTAGCTGACAGAATCGCCCTCAGCCTAGACAATACAGAAAGTCGAGTCCCTCTTTAGGCGAACGAATTGCACCCAAGCGGAGATTTTTGTACCTCTGAAAGAAGCAAAAAACCTAAAACAAAATTGTGAATCAATTTAAATCTGCAAATCGGAGGGAATTATTAGACTTCCATGTTCTCACGTATCCACATACTGAAGTTTCCTTATTCAGGCAAATAGTTGCCTTATATGCAGTGATCACGATGCTTGTTTGTTCATGGTTTATTTGATGGATTTATTGTTGTCATACTAGAATTGTAAGTGGATTAGGCTCTTGAGATGTTTGTAATGTTATCTCTGCGATGGTAAAGTAAAATTTGAGTTGGAACATGACTTAGTCGAAGCATAAGAGATAGGAATGGGAGCCAAAATGTGTGATTTCCGGGTAAATGGTATCACCGGCTGTTAATAATTGGTTGTGATTAACCTACTTGGGCAGATTGGGACACAATGATTATCAAGAAAATCAGATGTTGCTGGCCAAATCAGAAACAGTTTGAAACCACCCCTACCCATAAAAAGAAGTTATTTGAAAGAAAACATTTTTCATTATATTCTCTATTTTTGCTTTTTACGGCGTTTTTTTTTTTCAACTAAGGTACAGTTATATAGTGAAGTTTGAATCATTTTTTATAATTTTCAATTTCCCAATATTTTTCTGGGAAATAATAACGGTTGGCAAAATTTCATTGACTTTTCAGATTTTTTTTTTTTTTTTTGGGGGGGGGAGCAATTTCTGAGTCCTCGAATGAGAGTTCAGATGTAAAGGAATCAATTCTTTTGTAATTTCATTGTTTTGTCTTTTGGGAAGTATGGACAGTCGAAACCTAAGGCGTTTCTCTGTAGAATGGGGGAGCTGGTAACGTTTTTCAATGGAATACAAATTTTCAGGAGTTATTTTTACATTAAGAAGAACCATAATTAGTCTAGTACCATCACCTAAGTGTTTCTGTGTAGTAGCGTAAATAAGAAGATAGGTATAGCTTATAATTTTACTGAAAATGAAGGGGAAACAGAAAAAAACAAAAAAAGTAAGGCCAAAATATAGTCGCAAGTGGAGTCAGTGAGAAATGTTTGGGAGTTTCCATGTTTTTCAATGATTTGACCAGCAGAAATGAATATTTTTTCTCAACTTTGTTCCTGGTTCAGGAAGGGGGGAAGAGAGGGAAAGTGTAATTTATTCCCATACTTCGAGATTCTTTGAGGCATGTTTTAACTTACTTAAGATTTACAGAATTGATCCTTTTAAAGGGTTTTCGGACTTGTTTAAAGTTATTATTTCTCGCTCTGCAAAGACTTTTTCAGCCACTTTAAAACATTTATAGTCTAGACTCTAGTGTGTGTCTGAAAGAGTTATAAGCAAGTAGTTAAGCTTTAAAAAGCCTCCAAAGATTACTAAATCCATCTGGATGAATGTTGAATGGAACCGTTTCAGAAATCTTAATGTAGCATAATATAGTCCGAAAAAGTTCTAATCATGTTTGGAAGGTCCCTAAAAAAGTCTCGAAAAATCTGAAGCAAGATTTGGCAAATCTTGATGAGTCTCAGATTCTTCCGGATTATTGAGTGTATGTCTTAAATGAGTATGAAAGAGTCTTAAAACGTCTGAGCCGTGTCTAAAATAGTCATACAAAGTCTCAGTCAGACTTGGAATAATCTTCAAATGAATCCAGAAGAGCCCTAAAGATGATCTAAAACATGTCTGGAAAGGTCTTGAGTCTTGAATTTGGAAAACGAAATAGAGTTTCAGCAAGTATTGAACCTGTCTAAATTGTCTCAAGAAGTCTGAAAACGGGTAACAGTTATGAAAAATATCTCAGCGATTCTGAATAACAATGAATCTGTAACAGCATTAGAATCTTTTAAATTTGTTTTGAAGAATCCCGGAAAATGTAGACAGTAGCAGGAGCCTTAAAGAAGACTTAAAGAGCTCTAAACAAGCCTAGGAGTCTTGAAAATTTTTAATCAAACCTGAAAGTTTGAAACAGTTTGTTTATCTTTTCAAACATTCAGCTCCTCTGACGAAACCCAAATTTTAAGTGAAACTTAGCTCACATTGTGTGATAGGTTGTTACCATAGTACTTTCTGAGATCGTCTGGCCACTTTGGTTGGCCAGGTCATATTTGCCCCAGACCGTCAGACATTTGCCCGGTTACCCGATGAGCTAGTGATCTGAAATTATTATAACGAACTTGCGATCTGAACTTTTTATGATGAACTTCTGCGGCCATCACATGATAAGAAAAGCCAAATTCGCAGTTCTTTTCTTTAAAAATCACAATTTTGATTATTTCTTGTTCTTTTAGTACCTATGTTCCTATTCGAGGTTGAACTCGCAAAATACCCCCATTCATAACCTCTATCGACTGAAAAATCTCTTGAAACTAGCTCCTCAAATGTATCTGAATCAGTCGTTCCAGTTAAAACGAGTTGGATTACTTTCAACTAGAGAGAGGAGGGGAATATTCAATTTTTCCTCACTGAATCATCAAACTCGGCTGCCGGTTACTCGACTGGGATGGATTGGGCCAAGAAAAAAGCAAAATGAAATGAAAAGACAGGAAAAAAGCGGACATATCAATTCGGCGAAATCGTTGGGAACTTAACGAGATAAGTAAACGTCGTTTCCAGTCTCTTTAACGGTTCACCTCGTCGATGATCTTTTTCAAGTTAAAACAAAATCCATCATTAAGCCGAGGCGGCCCGAATAAAAAGAATACGAAACGAATATCGAGGAAACGAAGCGCTTCCTGAAAGTCGGCTGTTGGCACGTCTTCGTAAATTGATTTGCACGAAAACTGAACAAAAAGACCGCTGGTTTCCTCTTTATCGGTATCTAATGAGCTTTATCAAGAGATTCTTTGCCCTCGAAGAAGAGAAGAGCTCGCGAAAGATTCTACGGCAAGAGGATGAGCGAAAGCGAGGAACAGAGAAAGACAGAGCGAGAAAGCCTGTCTGTCATGTTCGCCGAAGCGCCTCCTTCATCCGAGCCTTTAGCTCGTCGTCGACTTCATCTTTTGCGCTCTTCTCGCGCCATTCTTGCTCACCTCGCTCCACCCATTTTAATTCGAATACATTACGAAACGTCGTAATAAATATTAACGCTTCGTAAAACCTTCGAGGACGTATTAAAGCGAAACAAATTACCGCAATTTACTCGAGAGCTACCTTCAAATTGAAAATACCCCGGTACTTCGAATTTTCAAAAATCGTTTAATTTCTCGAAATTATACCGACGCGACTCCGCGGCGCCCGCGGCAGCGTCGCACCGTGGTTCGAGGCACGGCTATTAGAAAGCCATAATCGTTTTGCAACCGTTTTTAGAGCCTCGGTATTCTTCCCATCATTTATAGGGTAACGACGGCGACAAGAACAAGAATGTGAAGCCTCACAGTGGTCCGAGAACTCCCGAAAACGTTGGCGGTAAAATCTGAAGATTTAAAAAAAAAATTAATCCAGTTAAATTATAAGTAGCATTTTTACACTTGAAAACAGAGTGTGCCAAAATGGTTGACCTGTTTTTAAACGCTTACCATGTGGCAACACTGATGCGTAGGCAATTTTTTTCCACGAAAATATTCGGCTATGTGTGCCATTTAGTAAGGCTCTGTTGTCTGGAGAACATTGCTGTTTCCGTGTAGAAACGTTTATTCTAAAAAACAAGTGTTAGGCGACTCGGCGCGCATTTCAAGAACAGGTTGAACCGAAAAGACACAATCTCGTTCCCTCTCCAAAGACAATCCTACCGCGCTTGTTCTCCCCTCTCCGAACGTTATTGGTGATGCCCTTGAGTCGAACATTCTCCATCCACTGCTTGATTGCCTTAGGAGAGGGAACAAGATCATGTCTTCTCAGTTTAAACTGTTCTTGAAATGCGCGCTGAGTCGCCACAACACTTGTTTTTTATAATAAACATTTCTACACAGAAACTACAATGTTCTCCAGACTACAGAGCCTTACTAAATGGCACACATAGCCGAATATTTTCGTGGAAAAAAATTGCCTACGCATCAGTGTTGCCGCATGATAAGCGTTTTAAAACAGGTCAACTATTTTGGCACATCCTGTAATGACTTGCCACACAAGGTGTGCTTTTCAGCAAGAGCACTCCTATTAATAATAACTAACTTAATTTACGAGAAAAGTAATTACTTATCATAAATCAGGAATATTGTCTAAAACTTAATTATTTGATGCTTATTGTCGGGTTGTGTTGTTTTTACTTCTAGTTTGTATTTCTTCCATACTAGTGATCTGCAGGTATTCGTGAATTTCGTCATTGCGATGGTACCAACCAGCTTGTAAAATCGTTCTGAGGCATTTATTCCAGAAACTCTGTATAATTTTTCTGTTACTCATTGCTATTGCTCTCCACATTTCAATACCCTATGTCCAGACTGGCTTCAGTATAATTTTGTTTACTAGTAATTTGTTGCTGCGGACAATTTCGATCCTCGGCCAATGATCCAATTGAAGGATTCATTAAAAAAATAACCATTGTCAGTTTTGAAATTCCGATTTTGTTGGCAGATAACGCTGTATCCACAGCCATTATGCTAATAGTGTATTTGAACAGGGCAACATCTGCTGGCAAACTCAGCTGAAAGTTCATCTAGCTGAAGAACAATTGTATCGATATCTGCCGGCAAAGTCAAAATTTTGAAACTGACTATGATTGGTTTTTTTAAATTAACCCTTCTTATTTTGCGCATCTTGAGGCTTAATGCATTTCTTTTGGCTATTAAATGCTTCTTCCAGTTGAATCTTATATCTAGGTCTAGTCCCTAGTATTTAACCCCATCCCTTTCTGGTAGTACTACATTGTTGAGTGTGATTGGTGGACAATTTGCGCACTGTGAATTTAGTGTGCACATTTCCAGCATTACTTATTATTCCCCATTTTTGTGTCATTTGGTCAGGTTGCTTTTGTGAGGCTTTTATATTGTTTTCACTTTGAGCTAATGTAGTCGTATCGTCAGCAAATGTAGCGACCGTGATGTTTCCTTCATCATTTGATATGTCTGCAGTATAGAGGTTATATAGCAACCAAGTGTACTCCCTTTGCGGAACTCCAGCTTTGATTTCTCTGACAGAAGAGAATTCATTCTAATGTTTCACTAACATTATTCGGTTTTCCGTGTACGACTTAAGTAAGAGAAAATGCGGATTTGGCAGGTTTTTCTTTATTTTATAGAGTGATCCTTGGCGCCACACTCTGTCGGAAACTCCTTCGATGTTTCAAAATGCTGTCGAACAGTATTTTTTATTTCCTAGTACTTCTATTCGATTAACAATTCAGTAAATTTGTTCTGTGGTTGAATGTTCTCAGCTAAAGCTAAACTGAAGGTCTCGAAATGCTACTCTTGGTCTCATTCTGTCCATTAGGATGTTTTCGTACACTTTACTGATGGCTGGTAAAAAACTAATGGACCTGTATGATGTCACCAGGTAAGGGCGCTTTTCTGGGCTGTGGTATCATTATTATCTGCGACCTTCCATAGATCAGGAAAGTGACTCACTCTCAATATTCCATTAAACAGCGCTGTTAAAAATAGGATGGTTTTCTTGGTAATATTTTCAGGAGTTTTTATGTAATTAAGGTGCTGATGCCGTATTGAAAATCTTTTTTAAAGGATGAAACTTCAAAGTTTTCTTTAGACAAATTACCATTTTGTTTTTATTTTTTACCAAAGGGGGACTGAAGAGAAGCGTTCCAAAAAATAAGTAAGTTTGGGCCTTATTAAGACTAGCTATTGTTCTTAATAAGCCCGTCTTCTTTTTGCGACATAATTGTATCAAAATACGACAAAACGAAAGAAAATTGAAAGATGCAACATATTTTGACAGCTTGTACAAAATTAATTTAATGACTTAAATTTTTTGCAATTTTTGATTAAAAAAACATTTTTATTTCTTACCTGTTGCACTCTTAGAAGGGAATATATTTTTCGTAAGCAGTGTGGCTTTATAATTTACCGCTTTATTTCGGCATACTCTGTTTATTGCGCCTTTTTCCACTTATTGCTCATGTCAAGTGAAGAAATCTCATTAAAAATCAAATTTTCGATGGTGGGACTTATTAGGAAAATAAAGAGATCACTATTTCAAACGTATTGGCGAGTAAACGTAACTAAACAATCTACGTAATATACCTTATTGTAGCTAATTATTGTACGCAGAATAATACCGCATCAACAAATTCTTGAAAACAATGAGTAGGTACTTACATTTCGTAATATTTCAGTTTTTTCGAAACATGAGAATCACATCAGCGTTTGAAAAGCACCACATTCTTCCTGGAGGGATAGAAACCATGTTTCCTATGCTGGACCTGTAGAGCGGGCGTTTCTGTCATGCAGATGCCCCCGGTGCTAATGGAAGCTAATGGCAATCAGTTTGTTTACAACGGGGCATTCGCATGACAGGTACGCGCGCGTTACACAGTATAACGCGCTCTACAGTTCCACGCTCGTATAATGTAATTAATCCGATTTCTATCTCTCCAGGAGATTTATACTCAAAGACCAAGCTCAAAGACCACATTTTACTATTTTTTGGCTTCCGCTTGTAACCAACGCCCTCGAATGTGACAGCATGCTAGTAGCAGTGTTGCCAGACATCTCTACGTCACCCTATCGAGGTAGATTCACGACACTTGATCCTAAACGACGAGATAGAGGTGGTTGGCCTTATTTATGCACCGGGCCTTATAGAGCATCATTACGTTAAGAATCATATCCTGGTGTTTTTTTTTGTTGCAACCCCTTTTTGATTTAATGAATCACGTGTGGCGATGTTAGCTTTATTAGTAGACTCATCTGCAAGATCGTGTCTGTCTGAGTACTGACTAATGTCTTCAACCAGAGGATCAGAGTGGGGTTAGCAGACTGTGGATAAATTTTCGGGCAAATAATTAAGCGTTTTCTGAGTCACTTTTGTTCATTTTCCGTTTTTATTATGTACATAAGGTTGGCACAGGGCGGAAGAGAAATAATTAGGAGAGGTCTCTCAACTGTTTCGTTTCTTGTGGGCAAGGAGGGTAAGTATTACGGACCTAGTCAAACCTTCATGTATAAGTATTTGTAGTTTTTTATCCCTCTCCATAAGTGTCACTCAAAGAGCAGTTGTCGTCTCAACTATTTTTCGACATTTACTTAAAGTGTACCGTTGACGGTTCCAGAAAAACGACGTTTGTTGAGGCTTCTAAAAAATCGTGTGCTTCTCTCCCTCCTGGAAAAGTACTTACGCTATATTCCGTTCAACGAGTCGGTCTGCGAAATATTCGCCAAGTAGCTCTCACTTTCTTTTCTGGAAACAGCGATAAGTCGTAGTCAGACGTGCCCGATCATAATGCTTTCAAATTAATTTCTTCATTTTTTCCCAGTAGAAAGCCAGGATGTTTTTGAAATACATTGTTGTGGTGGGACGTATAGTGATGCACGCATCCCAAAGTGGCCCCTGAGACACCGCATCCCCGGCCCCGGAAACTACCCTTCCGAGTATCACATCAGTGGCCGGAGGGACATTATGTAGTATATTCACTATACTATGTCGTAAATAAACCAACCCATTACTGCAAGAAGAGTGTATTTCGAGGTGTGCCATTTTACGAAAATCGGATTTTCGTTTAATCCAATTCCTCAGCTTTCATTTCGTGAAAACTGCATCTGGATATCACTTTCTGTTGTGAAGTTATGAATATTCTTGTAGAATAAATTTTCACTTCCACAAACTAAAGGCTGTATCATAAATTGTATTTTGAATTGATTTTTTACCTAAATGAATCAGGCTCTTCTCGCTTTTATAAGGTAACGTTGTGCGAAATGAGCAATAGCGACGCTTTAGGAGACGACAAAAGGCTTAAATCGCCCTTGTTCAGTAGTTAGGAGTTAGTCCAGACGGGAAATCAAAGTACGTATCTGTCACGATGTAGACGTTTTAGACTCTTCAAGTGCTAATTGACAATTTTGTTTTACAGTAAACTTATTTTAATAACTCTCTCTCTCTCTCTCTCTCTCTCTCCCTCTCTCCCCTCTCCACTCTCCCGCTCCCCCACACCCTCTTTCTCTCCCACCGCAGTTTACGAATTATTTACGGTATCCAGCTGGACACGATTTCCTTGAATCGTACAAAATTAGTTAAAAAAATCATATGATTACAGTCAACCGTGAGTATAAGAAGTACGGTACCATAACCCGTGGCAAACCAAAGGAATGAGAAAATAAGTACCTATGTGGCATTTTTTCACTATGTTAGAATGTTAGAAGGAAGATAAAGTCCTGTCAATTAACTTGTTTCATAGTTTAAGTACAATACGAAAAGAACTTAAGAATGCTGAAAATGTTGCGCATTAATATTGCAATACCATCGTAACATAAAATGCCCTTTTTTCCTGGAGAATGCCCGTATACTTTATTCTGGTTGAGATTCCAGATTTCTCAACAGCTAGCCCTAAGGGATCGACGTATAAAATTATTGCATTCTGGCAACTGATGAAACAATATTTGAAAGGAGTTTTTTCCACACCCGTCCTATTCCCACCGGCACATCTTGGACAAAAATACAGCTCGCGGAATCTGGAATATTGCTCGCATTTGAGTAAGACTGTTTTCAGGTCGACTATTCCTTCTCTTTCGTTTCCATTATAGTCTGTACTACCGCAGGAGGATAAAATGCATACAAAACTGCACCAAATAGAAAATGTTCAATCCGCACTGAAGAGGGACACGTCTTATTTAACTGTATTCTACCTACCGGTCGGGCGAATAAAAAATTACTGATCGTCTCCTTTCAATGTTCAACCCCTCGTACGTGTTCATTTTTACAAATATTAGATAATATTTATTCTGCGAATCCTGACATGAACTGTCTACATCGTGAATTTAACCCCCACCCCTTCCTTCGCTCTATCCATTTTACTTCCATCGGACTACCTGTGACACGATGACGTCGATTGTAATATTCTTTTTGCGTGTTCGTTGGCACGTAGAGAAGCTTTGGGCTTTTAAAACGTAAATTAGGTAAATAGTTTTTTTTTGTCTGTTTGTTTCATTTCATTTTTATATCGTGTTAGCAGCGGAGGTCATCACTGATGTAATTCACTTTTTTATTTATATATTCGAAATATCAAATAATATTCGCGGATTTTGTTACGTTCTTCGATGGCATCAGGTTGAGCAAATACACATTTCATTCGTGTATTTGGCAACAGGCTCGCTCGAAGTTGAGCTGGTAAACAGTTTGCAAAATTAACGATACTGTAATTCGAACGCACGTGTACGAAACGAGGAAAATTCGAATAATTTTGCAATTATCGATACGCGTTGTTGGTTATCCAAATAAGCGGAAATTATACCTGGTAAAGTTTAACCGAAATACGGATGGCGAATTAAATGTAAAGTTAGCGGAAACCGCTGATTTGTTTTTCGAAAATATTGGTTCCAAGATTAATCTTATATTGGTTTCTCCTTTTGGCGTTTTTCTGTTACGAAAAGGTTCTGAGATTTTTTTTTTACGTTAAAGACATTTTGACTTCGATAACGTCATGAAGAATAGTCACAAAAGTAAAATACGAATATGAAGTGAGCGGGAAAGAGTGGAAAACGTACCGCAAAGAGGTGGAAAAAGAAGAGAAGAGCTTGCTTCCTTCTAACGAAATATTGTCTGTTGGAAAAATCAGCGTTGATTACGGTAACTTGAAGTGGCTCGGCCTCCCATTCGACATTCCCCTTTCTACGTCGAGCTTTCTCTGACTGACTGAATAATTGTCTCTCTGCCTGCTTCCTTGCATGCGTGGCTACCAGGTTGCATGTCTGTCTGCTTACATGTCCATAGGGATCCTGGAAGTCTTATTCCGTCGGGGTCGGTGGCCATGAAGAGGCGAGGTTTTTAGAATCTAGGAGATCTAGATGGGTCTCACCTCTTGGCTGCTTCGTTGCACAACCCCTTGACAAATAAGTATGTCTTACAACACGCGTGCTCAATAATGAATGCATAATCAAAACAGCCAGAAATAACCGAGAATGATCTAAAATTTATATCGGCTATCGGAATCCGTCAAACCGATACTCAATCGAACCAAAATGGACTAAGATGGATATAGGATAACCTGAACCAACCAAAACTAAACTGGCTGCAGTCACTGAAAGACCCCATTTTGCGCGCTTCATAATTTGTGTCTGATTTTTTCTGATAAATCAGACTTTTTTCTCTCTCGCTTCTGACTTTTCATTGTCTCTGCTTTTGTGCGTAATTTTCCACGCTCCGTTCGGCTAACTATTCCGTGGTCATGGTCTCTGTGGCCTTGCCGTATATGTAAATCTGGCGATCTTTGCTCGTACAAAAGATAATTCGTATGTAGTATAGTAAGAGGAGAAGAACATAGGTTACAGATTGGTGGTGGTTGGTGAAGAAATATATATTCGTGGGTAAGACGTGAGTGGCCAAGGAAGATTCTATTGATAGTTGTTTCGGTTGATCGAGAGGTAGCGCATAAGGTGCTGAAGATGTTGGTCCAGTTGGATATATCCGATTTGATGCTGCGGAGTTTGTTGTCGGTGGTATGGATCCATTCTTCGTTCCATAAGGCCATAATTTGTTGATGTAGGTAGGCTTTGATATCTGGATTATTCAGAAGTGGAATAGTTGTTTCTGGTTTGGATTTAGCAGCAGCGTCAACAAGATCTTGTCCTATAATATCACGGTGACCCGGGATCCACGTTAATACTATTGTGATGTCTTGTTGAGCAAGTTGGTTGAGAATAAACTGCGTTTGACTGGTCAGGGCATCCGTGTTGGGATTTTCGTCTGCTTGGAGTTTTCGTAATGATGTTTGGGAATCCGTGAAAATTAGAAATTTGGAGAATGCTGTGGTTGGTAGGTTGATCAAACACTGGTTGATAGCGACCATCTCGACTGTGTTGATTGAAGATCAGTTGTGAGACTGAATTTCGCTGTATCATATTCCAGTACATACTTCTGTCTACAAATTGACTTGAATGACTTCTGAATTGGAAGTCTGTTTTGGTATGTTACACAAATTTTCTCTTATTGGAAAAAATTAAAAAAAAAATTATAAGAATATTTTTGAGTTTTCTAATAATACATTGACAAAAAATAAGAATACTCGAGTTGAATAAAATTAAATTTTCGCAGAAGAAAGTGAATTAATTAAAAAAGAACTCAAATATTGTACTTCATCTTTAGAAATAAAGTAGCATTTCATAAAAGTTTCCCCAAATTTATCTATTAAAAGTTCTTAAGTTTTCAATCGAAATAAATCGAAAGCGTCTAAAATGTGTAGGCTGTTTCATGTATGCTTCTCGTGTTTGTAATATGTCCCTACCCTTTTACAGAATGCCCCACCGTGAGAAATTTCCCAAAAAGTTGAATTTTTCAGAAATTGTAAATCTTGGGTCCCTCATTGCATTCTTATATTGAAACCTTTTCCAAGTCTACTGGAGTAATATTGGATCTTTTTGAAAACTTTTTATAAACACTGAACGATTCAGTTATAAGCAGGAAGAAAAAGAGCCCAAAATTTCACATTTTCCTCCACTCGCCTTATTGCGACTATAGAATACAAAGTTTTTTGGTGGTCAGTGTTCCACATGGATTTACGAGCCCACTTACTCGATCCAAACGATTTGTAATTTCAGCCGGCACTAACCGCTGAAATTAAAGCTAATTACTGTACACAGAGTTTCACTCGGAACAAATTCGGTTGCAAATTTTTCCTATTGTGAGGACCCCGAAAGTGTAGGAGTGATTCGATAAAATTGCCACTTAATTGCCTTCTCGATCACCGGCGACGCCGACGCTACAATTTAATTACCTTCGTTCTTTCGCTTCGAGAGTTCGGGGACAAGTGCAGCGACAGAGGCAGAAACGAAGACTTCTTCCGACGAAGTTTTGCACATTAAAGAAGGAATTTTGAACCCGCTCAAACGAGTAAAGATTAAAATTTACTGGCTGCATGCAACGAATTTAAATGAAGTTGAAATTATGACTTCAGTTCGAAAGAGCAAACGCCTTGCTTCGCCCCCGCCCCGCCCCTTCCTCCCTTCATCGACGGGAAAATTTATGCTGGGGAGCGTTCGAATTAACCCACGCATATTTCACGGCGTGCAGGTTTTAAATCTTACGTTTAGCCTCCTCCGGGTTCATTTTCAACCGATCCGATCTTCGTTCTTTTTATTTATTTTTGTGGAGAAGAGGGATTCGAGAACTCGCGTTTCGCTTTTAACGTAAAATTGATTGTTTTTTGTTTTTTTTTTGCGAGAAACAACCGATGTATCCAAATAAGATTGAAGCAGGGTGAATTAAAATTTTCAGTTGGAGATTACCTTTTTATCGACCCTTTAACGTGAGAAACATTTCGGTGCGGAAATGTGAAAAAGCTGCTCGCATCAGAGGGATCGGTGGGTTCCATGGTATACTGATGATGAATGTCGGTAGATGTTCTCGACCGTACCTTTCTCAAGGTCTCATGCATCCGGACTCTCTGCCGGCCGGAACTCGTGGAGGAGCTTTAAAAAATGTATCGAGAAATCCGCATTTGTAGTTTAACTCGGTGAAAAAGCGAATGTACAGTGTAACGGGTGGATAGATAGTAGCAGCAAATCTGGTATCTTGACAACTAGTCAAATGGCCGGTGAACCTCGGCCAAAAATAGATCTAAATTGGCTCGGAGAAAGTTGGTAATGCTGCGATAAGACTCTTTGTACGAACGTGTTGCGACTTTGTTGAACTCATCGAGAGATTTTTTTTTCGAATAAGTATATTATGTTTACCTAGGTACGAAGTTTCATTAGCAGGTTAGTCCGGCCTCCGTGTTTGATAACCGTCTTTTGGCTACGTTTTCCAATGACTAAAGCAATCTTCATGTGGTATAGATAGTACCGTATAGTAAACTGAACTTGCAGAATCCTGTCTTCTGATTGGTTGTTGTGTCTGACTAGTTTGTGTAAGGTCTGTCGGGTTATTAGCGTGAAAAGTGGCTTAGAGTAGAAGTTCGTTCTGTGTGGATTAATTATTGTTTTCAGAGCCGTAGCGAAGGGCTTACTTTTTCAGAAGGGGCGGGGAGAGATGATAAATTTTGAATATTTCTAGCTAGAAATTAAAATCTTATGATCATTGGAAAGGAAAAAGAACACGATCAGTTTTGTTAATTGCAACTGCTAAGTTTGTCTACTATGGAAATTTTTTCAATTATGAGAGGGGGGGGGGATTTAACTGAAACTAAAAATTTCAGAATTGTTAAGCGAAAGAAATCTTATAACATTTTTAATTTTTCCTACTCGAGGTATTAAATTTACCAACCCGTAAGCAATTTCAAATTCTTGGAAAGTTTTCCTACTGAAAACTAAGAAGATCAACAAAAGAATGTTGCCAACTGCCACTGCTTAAAATCTCAAATTATTGGTAGGACGCCCCCTGGTTGCAACCCTGATTGTCATATCTTATTTTGATTTTTTTTCATCTGTTTTCCGGTTTTCTTTTTCTTGTGTTGTCTGGTGAAAGTGTTCGATATTTAGACTGCGCCAGTTGGGTTTTTGTTATTATTTTGGTGGTCTCGACATCTTTCTTTCGATGTGTTTTCTTTTTATTATAGTCATTGATGTCGAATAGTGACCTGTGTTCTCTTCTTTCTTTGTGTTTTCAAACATATTTGTGACATCTGATGAAATAAGTTGGGCATTGCTAGTTCATATAGTTCATCGGTGTAAATAAAGGAAGGGATATGAGGATACAGCCCATCTCTCTGGGCCAGAAGGAAAGGTAAAAATTTTAGAGATTATCACTTGACGTTTTAGACCCAAGACTTTTTTGTTGTTGTTTTTTTTTTTTTTGTTATCTTGCTTATGAATTCAAAAAATGTTAGGTCTGAAACCCTTTTCCCTCTATTTTCCAACTTATTGAAAATTTTTGCAAAATTACTTTAGACATGAAACTTTTTTTTTCTTGTGAAGCTCTGAATTTGGGAGAGAAATGTTTAGTTGGAGACTGTTTCTTTCTGATCAAGATAACATCTACGATTACATCCCCCCCCCCTCATGAAAATTTCCTGTTTATGCTGTTATCCTAGTTTTAAATTCGGTAAATTGTTTTCAGTTGTGTCTTGTTTTGTACCACTAAAATCTGTTTTAAAATTACGCAACAATTATTTCAAATAGCCAGAAAATAGTTTAGTCGAAAATACGTAAACCCGCTTGGAAAATACATTATTCTTATGGACGATGTGGACCTCTGAACTCAAGTATCTCAACTACTATGCTTGCTAGCGATATGAAAATTTGATAAACTCGTGGATACTTCTTTGCTATATCTACTGATTCTGATAAATAAAAATTTCAAATTTTGATATAACCGTTTTTGGAAAGTTACTCATCAATTGTAACTGTCTTCTGAAAATATCGCTACAGTTCTGACGATATTGTGGCTTCGTACATCGATATTTGTTGTTAGTATCGTTATTAGTTGGTCAGCGTTATATATTTGAATGGTTTTATTTAACCTTTTAGTTATGGTGCTTGTGGGTTAATTTCTGCCAGCTCGTTGTTAGTCATTATATTGTTTTTTTCAGCATCTACTGTTTTTCACTTGACTTGATAGGTACTTATGTGGGGTTGAATTTCAGGTTCGTACAGCGATTTTGGTCCACGAGTTCTCAGCTTTCCGTATGTAGTCGTTCTTGTCCATTATTACTCTTGTATTGCCCTAGGCCACTTTCCTTAGTATGAAATTTTTTATCATTTTTCGTTCCAAATTACTCATGGTCTTTCCTTTTTTTCCTGTTCTTTCAGTCTCTGTTTTGAGGCCTTTTCAGATCTTTCTTGTTTTTGTTCTTGTCTCAGGTGTCATGACGTCGTCCAAGAGCGTGCCAACGAGATGAGGGTTGTCTTCTACCACCATCTCTTCATATTAATTGAAAAACCGACACCAAGCAGATTTTAGTGCCCAATCGGCGAAATTAGGAACGGGCGGTTTTTTTGTTATAGGTTGTAACGGACAGAAACGAATTGAGTCCCATGAATTGGGTCCCGTGCTGAAAACAATGAATTGAGTCCCGTAAGAAAAATGAAGATGTACGAACTGAGTCCTGTAAAGAAAATGTAGATGTACGAACTGAGTCCCATAAACATCCACATATCTTCCAGGTACTTCAAGCCTTTCTAGAGGTACAGGATTTCTCATTCATTATGAGAAGCCAGCCGAGCGATGCAGTTGATGTGAATGAAACGTTCCTTGGAGACCAGTTCACCCAATTACAAGAGGGGAAAATTACGCGCTTCGAATTCGTGAAACCTGTTTCGCAAAAATTTTTGTCCACGAAAATCAAATTTTCAAATTAAGATACTTTTATTTTTAACGAAAACAAGTTTTATCATTAATGTACTTTACTTTCTCTTTCAATATAAATAAAAGTGTTTCTTTTGGGACTCAATTCATACATCAATTTATTTTCCACGGGACTAAATATTCATTCATCAGTTTATTTTCCGTGGGACTCAATTCGTACATCGCCGGCCAGGGACGGGACTGAAATCATGCAAAAATGACAAGATGGGTCTCAATTCGTGATTGCCGGTTGTAATTTATTGATGTTTTTAAAAAGGTTTGTCAGTATTTCTATTTGACCCCCCCCCCCGCTCCTCTCTGTTAAGGATGAATTATGTCAAAATTTGCCATTCCGATTATTTTCCATTATTTTCTAGAACGACACAAAAATATTTCGTATCACACTTTCGAATCTACTTTTAGTGGACATTTTTGGACTAAAACTGATGATTCAGCAAAAGACCTAGTGTGGTAACTGACCTCACTTACTGTATGGGTAGACAACGCTTCGTGGAGTTATTTTGTGGAGGTGGAAAATAACGTATTAACGACGCATACATCGGAATCGAACTTGCGTTATTATCGAGCTGGAGTACACGTTTTTTTGAACGGTGCAACTTGTTCGTAATTTTGCGTATCGAGTGATCAATTATAGCTTTAGCTATCCAGAATCATCTGACCTAACCACTCCAATTCTAGTTGATGTACCCCCGCTCCATTAGAAAATGTCTTAACTACGTCCCCGTAGTGGTCCATGGTGTGTGTGATTTGTTCGTACTTTTTGAACTTTGGTTTCTATTGTGTTACACTGGTTTCATTTATCATATAGTCTTGTTTCTTGATCCATAGGTAGACATCGTTCATGCTTTTCAGGGTCGGATTAATGTTTTTCACTGTAGGGGGCCAGAGCTTGTGGGGGCCGTATCTTCATACGAATATACAAGCCAAAAAAATTACAATTGTACAAATAACATTTATCATTTTTTCGCCAATTACAACTTGTTGGTTGGGGCTCGGGAGCCAATGACCCCCTTGTCTCCACCCTAAGTATGGTCCTGATGCTCTTCACTCTTAAGGCGAATTTGTTTGACGGGTTAGTTTGGTAATTGGGCCTGTTATTTGGCTGAAATAAAAAAAACATGGCTGGGACAATCTGTTACATATTTCTAGTCACGTGCCTCCTTCCTTCTCCCCCTCCTAAAAAAGGAGATCAGACAATTCTGAGAACCCTCATTCTAGTGAACAAAGCTCTTTCTACAAAAATTTTATAAGCGAGAAAAGGTTAGACGATGTTAACTTGACACAGTTACGGTTCATTTTTTTTTCTAGTAATTCCGGGGGCTGCAACGGTCTTTTTGTGCACGGAATCAGTTCAGAAAAAATGTTCACCTGCTATCCAGTTATATCATCCGCTGAGTTTCCGTTTCTCTATCCCCGTGTGTAGACCCTTATGTTCCACATACTATCGTTCCTCTTGGTAAATAACTGGGTTAACGACACCTACAGTGGCGTAGCCAAGGGGTGGGGGGTTAGGGGCATGAATCTTCCCTTGAGATGAGAATTTTTTTATATGCTGGCAGTATGACAGTGAATGCGCGAAATGAAATTTAAATCCAGATACATAACTGAAGTTGAAAAGCACAACATACTGATACGTCAATGTAAAAACATACAGTTCATGTTAGATGTACCCCCCTCGCTGAAAATTTTGCTGATATCCCTCATTGGAAAAATTCTGGCTATGCCACTGGACGCCTATAGCAAACTTGAGACTGTTTTACGATTTCCCCGTGCATCGAAAGACGCATTGAGTATCACAATCCTGACTGGAGACGTTCAGAATGTAACTGAATCGAATAGTTTTGACTTCTCCTCCCTCTCTCTGAGTTCGCAGACTGATTTAGGTATCCTCGAAATGATGATTCTGTGAGTGGGACACTGAAACATGTAGCATTTCGGATGATTTGTATCGACCCTTTCCGTGTATATAAGATATCCACTGCGGCCACCGTACTTCTTCATTCGCAAGTTCAACCCAATACCCGCACTTGCCTGCTTCCATTTCAGCCACTACAATGACCATTGTTTCTCCATTATCTTGGCTGAGGTCAAATGTCACCGATGAACGCGACCGTAACTAATTGCTTTCTGGTGAAAACCTTGCGGTCGGTCGCTCTTCTCGTACCCAATAATGTTCTCGAAACGGGCAACGGTAGCACTCGGTTTTGATGAAAAATAATAGGCCTTGTGTCCTTTCAAAAATTGAAATTAATAGCTTCGATTTACGAAGATAAAAACAAAACACGATCCCGAAACAATGAAACAATGAAAATGCTCGTCTTGCTGAGATCGTCGGTGCGTCGGTGTATCGATTAGAGAGCCGAACAGGAATGGGTAAAAAAAATCTGTATCGGCGTATATCCGTTAATTCGCGAAATGAAATTACGTTTTCGTCCATTTTTCGCTAACAGAGAACAGATACGTGCGCACAGGCAGAAAAGGCATCGTACGTAATATTTCAGCCATCAGCAGTAACAGCAACAGAGAAGCAGGCGCAGGTATAATACGCGGGAAAAAATATAAAAAGTGCTCGTGCCATTTCGCTGTATAGTCGGTTATGGTATATATGATTTATGTCACACTTTTGTAGCAAAGGCGGCGCGGCCGTAGCGGCGGAATTTTGACAGCTGTTGCTGTGGCCCGCCTCACCGCTGCCCGTACCTAGCATCGGCGCCCACTTTCCGCTCTTCCACTTTAGGGCTAACCGAACGAGCCACTTGTTGGCGGGTACCGCAGCCCGCAGGGCCAGGCGGTCTCCGGATTGAGTCGAAAAGAAACGACTGTACGCGTCGGGGATAATACCAGCGGCGTAGAGCTGTATAGTCGATAAAAAGACATTAACAGCCGTTTACGTTCAGCAAAATGCAGAAGATTTATATTAACGTCGACACTGTGCCGCAGAGAGGTTGATAGAAACGAAAACGAATCGAACCGCCCCGAGAAAATGACCAAGGTTTTTGTACCCGACCTTTTTCCCCTTTTTTTTTATTTTGCTCTACCCATCGTCATTCGCCGAAACTGGAAGCTCAGAACATCGAATATGCGAGCAGTACCGAGAAAATTTAGAGCGAAATTCGAGAATCAGAATCCGTTTTCTCTGTAAGTGGAGGTAGAGAGCGGGGTATCAATGCGAATAACTGGAGAAAAGAAGAACCAGAAAGGTTCGACCGACAGACATACAAATCTTGATCATGTAGATGGTTCACGTCAATAAGGTCGAATGCAAGATGGTCGAAGTGAAAGTGGTCTGAACTGAATCCATGAGGTCGATGATGCATTTAGGTCGAATGAAAAAATTGGTCGAATAATGAGTAGTATATAATTTTGAACATAACACTTGGAATTAACTTGAACATTTCCCTCCCGAAGTCACCGACATATTAGAGTATTTTGAAGATACATGGATAGGCCAGCCACGCAGGAGGACGAAGAAGCCACCACGTTACCCTATTGCCTTGTGGAACCAGTATGATGCTACCCTCGAAGGATTACCACGGACAAATAATTCGGTGGAAGGCTGGCATCGCGGATTTGACGGTATCACCATTTTCCCTATGGGAAGTTATAGAAAATTTCCGGCGTGAGCATGCATTATCAGAAGCAATGGTTGAGCAGGATTGTGCAGGAGGTCCCCCTCCTGAGAGAAAAAAACGGGTCATCCTGGGACAGGACAGATTTTTAGTTGCCGTCGTCCTGAAGTATGAAGAGGAAAGTGATGACTTGGAGGCATACTTGAGGGGTGTGGCTCATAATTTAAAATATTAAAACTAACAGTGAATACATTTCCTATTTTTATGAATTTGTAGAAGCCATTTTTCTAATTTTAAATTGTACTTTCTATTTCATGATAATGTCATTATATTTTTCATGATTCGACCAATTTTTCATTCGACTTAAATGTATAATCGACACCACTTCCACTTCGACCATGCATTCGACCGTATTGCCAGTTACCTGTATGATGTGAGGTTGTGGACAAAACACGGAGTTTGGTCGGGTCAATTAAGTCGAAAGCGATTTGGTCGACGGGGTAATTGGTGGAGAAGACCCGTTGATTGACAGAAATCGTTTTCTAAATTTGGTCGATTATAGGAAAAAGTATGTAAATGATGTAACGTTTTGGAAGTGCTGTAAAACAGACGCCGGTCGATTCCCAGGCCGGGCATGCATGATCTTCGAGACTGTGGTTACCCACGCAAAGTATATAACCTGTTACACCGGGGGGAAGTTCGCATGGTCGCGATTGTGCGCTGGGGGATGTTGCCATGGTTGCGTTTGGCAAGCTTCCCGGTGTTATGTCTGGTGTCCTCGAGCGAAGGACACCTGGATGATGCAACGGAGGCGTATCGGAGATTCCCAGTTCGAATATCTGTGACGGTGCACCAGATGCTGGCTGGGTGCAGCACGTAGAGGAGTATATCGAAGCAGGATGCGATCCCCTTTGGTTCGGTCCCGGAGCACCATGCACCTGGATGCTGCGACGGGAACGTATCGAAAATTCTTGGATCGAATATCTGCAACGATGCACCAGCCACCTTGATGCAGCCCGCAGCTGAGTTTGTCGAAGCAGAATTACGACCTCTTTTTGGTTCGTGCCCGGAGCACGAGACTCCTGGATGCTGCGACCGGAGGGTATCGAAGGTTATTGAACGGATATCCTTAGCGATGCACCAGATACTGGATGCAACACGCAGCGGAGTATACCAAAGCAGACTGTATGGAAGCCTAGACTTGACCAGAAGTCTCCACACGGCCGTTGATTTGAATTTATATAATCTGAACCTGGCCGCTTTCACCAGTCATGACGTATTTTGGAGGGTGTGACGGTCGCGCTACGAGCCGGGTTTCTTTCCAAAATTAGAGTTTCCCTAGCTACACGTGCGTAACAAACCACATAGGCAATGCTGCTGCGGTCGAAGGGTGCAAAATTCGATATAAAGTTCGCCAGAGGGCCCGGAGACGCAAGATGCACCGAAATTTTTCTGGGCCGAAAGTATTGCATCTTGCAGTCAAGAGGCCCATAAGATCAGTAACCTCCAACAGACAATTTGGAACGTGCAATTAGAATCGCTCGGAAAAGAGTCAGACCTGAGACCTCGTCGATTGAAAGATCCTGCATGGAGCGAAGATGTTGTTCTCTTCTTGTCCCATGATTCCGGACCTAACGAAGGCAGAAGACTCCCAATAATACTTCATAAATGGTACAATTGTAAAGTAATGCAGTTTTAGGAGAACACGAAGTTCCTTCACATCTGTCGACAAGTTAGCCCCGTCGACCGAATCGCATTCAACCTAATTGGCCCGCGACCAAATAGTGCTCGACCAAATTAACATGAACCCCCCCCCCCCACCCTGCCTCTAGGTATTTCTTGTTGATGCTGAAAATATCCTCTAAGGTGTGCAATCAAAGTAAATTAAAAAAAGTTGTATTATCCCTAAGGGTCAGTTTGCTTCATTTTTCGTGAAGTTTTTTGCGAATTACACGCTTATTAAATCAAGATTTGCCATGTAAGCCCAAAATCTGATTAATCAATTTTCCAGAATTTTTTCGAAAGTAATCAACTGATAGTACATTTAATAGATGACAGAAAATTACTTGGCTAAATTGCCTGCCTTCGAAGGTGCTTTACTAGTCTTAAGATTTGAATCATAATATTTGAATAAAAATCTTGAAGTGCCTAACTTCTAATTCTTGTAGCTTCTCCAATTTTTGAGATGGGCAGGGGGCAATAACAGTAACGTTTGTTCCTCTTTTAAAGTGGCTACGATCCATAGCCATCCCTGACAAAAAATTATAGATTGTTCGGGTAAGCTTTTATTAAAAAATAGTAAAATTTTGGAACCGAATTTTGTCGTGACAACTTATATGCGATCTCTTTCGAAGGTTAGCGGTTATATATAGCACACTGAAAATGAAACAAAAATTACTATTACTTTCTGTTGCTTATAGATTTTATAGTTAAAGTTCTAAAACTGGTGCAGCCTGTTCAGTATCAAAGTTAAGAAATTGAGTTCAGTAAATCTGTTTTACCCTTTCGAAATTCTCCCCATTAATTATTTTCGAAAAAATTCAGAACTAAAATCAGTAATCAGATTCGTAATGAAAATTCGCTATTTTTCAAACTTCTAGTAGCTCGTTTCGCCTTCAGTATAGGCTATACAGATGCATAGGCTATTTTGTTAATCTCGTCGAGTACTGTCACCTCCCATCGGCTTGCATATTCAGCTGGCTGAATTCATTTTTGAAGTTGTTTCGGATTCCCCCCCCCCCGCTTCTAAAGATTTACAGGCGGTTGAAACCTGAAAATTATCATTAGTAGCTAGCTTCCAGTATATCGATACTGTAGTTCATTTCTGAGGTTATTTTCGCCGTACCCTGTACTCATTAAGACCAATATAAAACTAAAAACTGAAATACATATTGATTGTCACTTATGTCGGCATCAGTTAATTGTTTTTTGAATTGCTAAATTCATTTACAACGATCAGGGACGTACCAAAGAGTTTCTCCTGGGGGAAGAGGGGTAAAAAATGTGAAAGTTTCAACTGACTCAACTCAAAATTCCCAAGTATTAAAGCAAAGAAAAACCTTTTGATTTGTTGGATTCTTCCAACTTCTCAACTCAAAATTTCCACGTAACAAAGCAAAAAATTGTATATGTATAGAAAAAGAACTTTTGACTTGTTGGATTTCCTCAACTTTTGATCCATCTACTGGTAAGTTCCGTCTCCGCTTAACTGAAATGATAAATTTTCCCAACTGCTGAGTGAAAAATTCCAGCGGGGGGAAGCTCTCCCTTCTCTATTGGTACGCCCCTGGCGACGATCTTCAAACTGTAACTCTTAAGTCATCAATGTTTACAGTTATGTGACTGTCATTATTTCAGATTCTAGCCCTCCAGAGAGGGGCCATCTTTAATAAGAGAGACAACTGAAATAACCTGAAACATGGACACATACACACACACACAACTACTAAACCATATTTCAATATAATTAATGTTCACTACTTATAAAACAGTCAATTTTTTTTTATGCTAGCTACTGGTGAATTTTAGTGGGTATAGGTCACAACTAAAGTGAAGCGGTATACGTGCAATTCGAAACCCAATGTTTCAAAATTAGATCTCAAATCTAGAAAACACCATGCTTGAAAAATAACTGATGTCCACTTGTGGCTTTCACTATTTCAGTTTTTAGTTCTTTTGGGTTCTAATGGGCAGGGGTGACGACTGAAATAAAAATGAACTTGGTGTCACAAAAAGCCTAGTATATGAGCACATTGAACGCTACCGACGCCTATTTTCAGATTTGGACTCCCTGTAGACCCCTAGAGGTGTGATGTATCCAAAACGACTTCAAAAATTGGTCCATCGTAGCTGAAAATTGTATTAGAAGTGAATTATTACGTAATTCATATATGGATTGAAACTTAAATGCCCCCTCTCGAGAGACCTGTTTTGGAATCCACTATAAACCCCCTAAACGTAATTTGTTTTTGAAAAAATATCGGTGAAACCTATTTTCTGTGTGATTGGTAACAAATTTTGTGGGGCTTTCCCGTTTTTTCTTGTTTCCCTAAACTGCTTGTGAGATTGTTACCTGCTAAACTATGTATTAGCTTACGGAAGGCCGTTTAATGGATTTCAGTCCCTTTTAGGCACTGGTAAATTTTACTGAAAAAGGCTGATATCTTGCGTACGATATTCGGAAGGAAAAAATGAGGGCTCTGTAATTCGAAATTCGAGAAATTTTCACATAAGGATCCCCGTGTAGCGTTTATTGGCTGTTGAAAAAAATCTACTTTGCCGATCTGGGCTACTGTTTCCTGGACAGCTTCGCATTATTTGTGCATATTCGTATTTTTCTCTCAAATTTTCGATTTCGGATGACTACTGAAGTCGAGAGCGCAATAATCTTCCAGAAAGAACTAAGAATGTGTTTGCTCGGGAAGTTACGAGAATAGTGGTTTTTCGAAAACCTGATTATAACAGGGAAGTTGTCACTACAGCTTCTCTTCTCTTGTTGGGTGGCAGAGAGAGCATTAGAATTTAATTTCATCGTGTTTGGATAAATCAATTTGAAATATAAAAAATATTGTCTATCAGAGAAATGGTGGTGACATTCTGTTTCAGTTTAGTCCTCTTCTGGATGCTCAGTGGAGCGATTCGCCTCAAAAGACGCTCGCCACAATTTCCGAAAAACGAGCTCGTCCAGCGCGTATACAGTAGAAATCGGTTATAACGATGTCGCTTAAAACGATATTCTGTTTTTAACAACGTGATTTTCAAGTCTGAATAGAAATAACTTAAGAGGGAAAAAATGGGTTGAAGCGGTATATCTGTTTTGTGACGGAAAAAATGAGTCCTTCGACTTCACTATAACCGATTTCTATTGTGAACTAAATTATATTATACGTCTTTGGATCGAACAAGAGCCATCGTAGACACTTTCGTACTCGTATCTCACCGTTAACGTAGCCGCGACTCCCGCTGGTCTCAATTTTCTCAGAGCGACCCGATGTCGAATGGGTTTCGCGACTCCAAATAACGAAGCGACACTCTTAACCCAATTATGTGAACTCGAGCGAATAAATTGGGCGTATGGAAATGCGACGAAATAAAAACGTGTTTATCAGAAGATTGTGCGATGAGGAGCTTTTTCTCTCTGCACAGTTTCTTCGGCCGACGAATTTCCTCGCCGAGTGCTTCGAGGAGGAGTGTGATTTCATTTTGACGTTTGTCTCGGCGTCGCCGTCGAGCTGTTCTACATTTGCGCCGCCGTTGGCATTTTCCAGGCCATTTTCACGCTCGATTTGGCGACGATGCACTATGCCACGCCACGCCATGCCTCGATAAGCAACGCCGCGTCAATACGCTGGTCCCGATGGTCGCATTGAGGCACATTCGCATAATGTTACGATAATATATAAAAAGTACACAAAAGAAAGACCGGACTGTTCCAGAGCCAGCTGAATTCACCTCCTTTGTTTTTTTTTCCTAATTTGCTCTCAACCCGAGCCCTGGCTTCTTCAGAGACGACGGGGAGGCGGTTAGGGCTGTCTTAGCCCTCTTCCCCTCTGGCCGAAAAACCGGCCTGGGTCGAAATTTGGCGAATTGCTACGCGGGCTCGAACCCAGGACCTCCGGATTCCGAGACCAACACGCTATCCACTCGGCCAACTAGACTCGAGTTGCGTGTACCCTGTTCCCTCCCTTGTCTCTGAAAAACGAGAATCTTCAAAGAATCTGGAAAGAAGAAGGCACCGCGTGTTACCCAGTACTGCTGGAACTAGACGGCTAGACTAGGGGGATAATAGTAAGTGAAAATGGAGCCATGTTACGAAGATACTATAGCCAACTAATCGAAATGCTCCACTGCGCTGATGTACGCACTCTACCCAGTTTAGCCATATTACATTGTTGAGCAAACATCGAGCGGTTGCAGACAACCCAAAGAGCGAGGGAGCGTAGTTGGGCATCAAGGTAAAAGATAAAATTGAATCTTCAGGAATTAGTGCGAAAACTGGTTTCGATGATTTAGGGGAAATGGTAATAAGAAATAAATGGAAGTACGGAGGACACATCTGGAGGCAGGGGGATGGAAGGTGGGAAAAACAGGTGGAAGGGTGGACTCCGTACAATCACAAAACAGAGAGAGAGAGAGAGAGAGACCCACTACGCGGTGGAGAGACTTATTTCGAAAGTCGCTCGGCCCCTTGTGGAGAAGACATACCTGGGACAGGAAAAATTGGAGGGAAAAAGGGGAGGCACAAGCCCAGGAATGGGCGGGTAAAGAAATCACGAGAGCAAGGGGGAGACTAGCTCCCTCCTGGCGGAATCCACAGCGATAAGTATGTTTTTAGGTAATAAGTGATACCCTGTACAGTGCTGGTAATAATAATAATAATAATAATAATAATAATGGTCAGAGAGCGGAAGAACAAATGAAATGTAGCAGAAACCTTTCGACATGAAAAGAAAGAGGGGAAGATCAGGAACCAGGTAGGTGGATAAAACAGTGAAATTTACCCACCCGCAGTGGTGGACCAGCAGCGCCTCTTCAAAAGGGTATATTGGGAGCAAATTAGGTTAGACAATGGCTCACCTATATCCTTACTAAACTACTCTGTAAAATGTAAAATCATCATACAACTAATTGAAGCTATAATAAAATAAATCTCTTTCATTTTTCAACCGATCGAGCGACTTTTTAATATTCCGGGTCTGTTGTGTAAGATACCCTTCGAAACTAGAATTCGATTTTCCTAACTTGAGACACGGTTTCCTGGGCTTCATTACTAGTACATATTTTCGTGTTCGTCAACATCCTGTATCATTCATATTTGATTACGCCTTGATACTTTTCTCTTCGTAGTGGCTAGTTCTAAGCCCCCTCCTTCGCTTCCCTTATAGTGTACCTGGATTTTCAAAATTGAGAAAAATATAATTACCTAGAAAGAAAACGCCAACATTGAGAGTCCACATCAGTGATTTCCAAACAAATTTCACAACTGGGTACGAAAATGATCATCGAAAAGTGAGAATGCGTGCTGGTGTTATGGTACGTGTGTGCTCGCCAATGAAGGAAAATAACGGCGTACGAAGGAGAAAAACAAGCCTCTTATAAAATGTTCCCAAGGAGAAAACATCTTTAATGTCCCCAAATGCGGTATACTTTTAAATAACAGAATTAGGTTTGCTTTATCTCGGAAAAGACTTCCATTGACAGATGTTCGACACAATGCTGACTACAGTGGTACAAAAAATAAAAAGAGAAAAAAAAGGAGAAAAAATGTTGAAACGAAAATATAACTAGAAGAAAACAGGCGTATAAAAGAAATCCGAGTATTCCATTGGCCCGAAGGCCAGAGTACGTCGCTTGTACCACTCGTTTTTGTAGGTTCTTTCTTCTCCGGTTTTGCCTCATTCAGTCGTTCTGTGTTTTTGAACTCCGGATAATAGATTGAATTTTCTTTCACCTCCGGCGAGTCGCCTTTGCTATATATTTTAGGTTTTCATCGCTTTCTTCTTATACGCCTGTGTACCGCCGCTCCTATTTTTTTTTTTTTTTTTTTTTGTCAAGGACATTCAGACTTCAACGCCTTTTACAAAGTTCCAAAACTTGCTATGTAAGGTTGAAAATCGAAACAGAGTGATGTGGCCAACTAATCTGCTTCATCCGCATAATACTCTGTAACCTACCCAGCGGTCAGTGGTTGCCGACCCACGTTCGAATTGCTAGATCCGACGTAAGTAATACGAAACCTAACCTACTTTTGAGTGGCTTTCGAATTCGAGGATAAACAACAGAATTAGAAGGAAAGATCGGGTGTCTCGAGAAATGCGCTGAATGGAGAGAGGAACGTCGAGAACACGTGCTCAGTTCCCACAGCCCGGTCCAGAGTAATGCGTTTCGTCGAGATTGCGTTTCTAAAATCTCCATAATTTCTTACCCCTGGATGGACTATAGCTGGAAGATGCGAATAGTAAGATGGTGCTGGTGATCGCGATGTCATCTTCCTGTACGTATAGGTGGCTGCCACCAAATTGTCTGTCATACATTACAGTAACATTTTCATTCGCTTCCACCGACTGTTGGATCACCTCGTGCTGGACAAAGTGGGCGGTATTTTCGAATCTACGCGAGCACAAGGCGTGAACTGCGCATAGACTACTTGAAATTAATTTTTTTCACGTACGAGGTGCAGCGCACGTTCGCATGCACCGTGAGCAAGTTTATTTGTGTCGATTTGCAGACAACACAGAGTAACTCGTCGCCGAACGAATCGGAAGCCAACGTTTGAGAATTTTTCAGTCGCACGAATTCGTGTGACCCGCCCCGTACTTCGGGAGAAAAACTCGTTTCGAATTGCGAACACGTTCGCATAGACTCGACGATACGGTTCCACCGGAGCGCTTATTTTGTTAACAAGAATGACCCTGGGAATCGGACTAACCGCCGGAACGACCCACCGAGCGGTCCTTACGAGTACTGACAATACTTCTGCTAGGTCTGTCGATAACAGATAGAAAGATATATTCGCGTATCAAAACGAGCGAAGTGAGTGACCAGGGACCACTAGAAATAAAGCGCGTCGAACACATCGAAAATATGGGCTCGAATTCGCCTCGTACGGCAGATTTATCATTGAGGTGACATTCGTACTAATTTTCAACATTGGAACTGTTTTGCACTTGAAATGCATGATTCTGCAGGACTGATTCGTAGCATGTTTTTCTTTTGTTAGCTTCTAGTGGGCTTCGCCCTGGGTGGCAATCACCTTTTTTTCTTCTAATTTTACTCTCAACCCGAGTCGTGGAATCCGCCCCTTCGAGCATTACCTCAAAGACGTCGGGGAGGCTGTTAGGGCTGTCTTAGCCCTCTTCTCTTCTTGCCGAAAAATCGGCCTAGGTCGAAATATAGCGAGTTGCTACGTGAGCTCGAACCCGGGAGCTCCCGATTCCGAGACCAGCGCGTTATCCACTCAGCCAACCAGACCCCTGGATGGCGACCTGTCTGACTTGATGCGCTCCGCTTCTTGTTTGTCTGTTCCGTCTGCTTGCTTGCCTGCATGACTGATTTTACCTCTATCTGTCTTTCTGTGCACACCGACATAGGAAGAGGGAGAAGAGGGCAGTTCGAATTTTACAATTTGAAATAACGAGTGGAGTACTAAATTCACCATAAGCTTATGTACAATGTTTGGGCGGGCGGACCTGGACGGAAACTGCTCTAGATTCCTATAACAGATTTTAAAATCACGTTGAGTACGGGTACAAAACAATACCACATTGTAGCCTAAAACTAATGTCAAAGCATTAAAGCGATCCTGTTCTCTGGCCCAGTATCCGACTAGCACCAACATACCAGGGAGTATATACTTAGTCCGCACGAATGCTTATAGGTACCCTGGTAGTGCCGGCCCTGAAGCTGTGCGGCAAACTCACTGATTAGCCGAGTGGATAGCGCGATGGTCTCGGATTCCGGAGATCCCGGGTTCGAACCCACATAGCAACTCGCTACATGTCGACCGAGGCCGGTTTTTCGGCAAGAAGAGAAGAGGTCTAAAGTAGCCCGAAGAGTCTCCCCGACGTCTCTGAGGTAATGCTCGAAAGGGCGGATTCCAGGGCTCGGGTTGAGAGCAAAATGAAAAAGAGAAGCTTAGTATGCTGTCCGGAGACTCGACCGGAATGCCTGAACCACAGCCGGATCCACATTGTCGCCTGGGTAGGGTAACGTCTACCAACCCTCCCACCGGCTAGAAAGTGTTGCTAGCAAGCGTAAATATAAATTTAGTTTAAAAAGCCATAACAAAATATTGTACTCAGTAAACAAGAGTCACCCCAAATTGACCTGTCTCACCAACACTACAAAATAGGCGACAACACTGTCGAAAACTTGGAGATTGCCACAAATCAATCACCACTAAATTGACCTCATCGTTATCATTCACGAAATACCACGAGGCACGAGTTCGCGACGAGGACCTTGATAAAGGGATGCGTCTGTCGCCCTCCAACAGGTTCTTTATACGAACCAGTATACATAGTAGCGGGTGAAAGCGGAGGGAAGCGAAAGTAACAAGCGCGTAAAATTCAACCCTATACGGGGTGTATTTTAGACCGAAATTTACCCTTACACCAGTAAGATGGCAGGATGTTTGCTATAGCGACCGCTTATCCCCCGCTCCCTTCCAAGATCGAGACCTTCTTGCGCCAGTGTCTGTCTGCGTCTGTCCGTTTATACCGCCTGTCTGTCTGCTTCACTTGACTTTTCAGTGTATCCGTCCACCTATCTGAAAGTCATCTCCTTTTGCTTGTCTGCTTGTGTTGGACTGACTAGTCAAAAGAATAACTGTTTAATGAATTTCTGTAAGTCGGACTGTCTGTAATAATAATAATAATAATAATAATTAATAATAATAATAATAAATAATAATAATACCATTATTATGGTAGATAGGTACATGGGACATTGGCGACATTATGTTGTTTTCGATTTGTACAAGTAAAGTTTCATTACCAAGAAAGTCCAAGGTGTGCCCCTGAATGTACCCCCGGCCCATAGAAGGTAAAGATGCACCCCACCCTCTCTCATTCATTTCCCTATTTAGGGCAGTTACATGAAACTGTTTGTTACGTAGAAACCTATCGATTTCGTCCCTCCACCTAGCTTTAGGTTTACCTTTTCATATTGTTTTGTGCTCAAGGAGCCAGAACGTCGCTTGGTACGCCCACCCTTCGGGCGTCGTCTTGCGACATGCCCTGCCCGTACCCATTTTAAATTACGGATAGTTGCGAATAAGTTTTTTTATTCTTGGTAGTTTCGATTTAATTGTTTTTAAGTTGATGCGGTCCTTGAGTAGATTTCCAAAATGGAACGCATCATAGAGTTCTGCGTGGTTTCAGTTTTATTAATTAATTTTGAAGTAACGGAACAGTTGGTTGAGCCATACATTAAAACTGGTGCAACGGACGAATTAAGAATTTCAGATTTTTGATTATTATTAAATTTGCTCTTGAAGATGTGCTTCAATGACCAATACTTTTCCAGGCAAGCGTGATTCTACGAGAAATTTCTTTTTCTGTTCTATTTTGATAAAGAGATTAACTGTCCCAAATGAACTGTTTCCGTGACTGATTCTATTTCGATGTTCTCAAGAAAGGTTTTAACAGGGTTCATAAAGTTCGTTAGAATCTTGAATTCTTCTAAATTAATTAATAATCTCGCGTTTTTGCCTATTTCGTATAGCTCGCCTAATATTTCCTCCGGCTCCTTTCATGGTTACGAGATCACCTCAGTATCGTCTGCGAATCTGAGATAAGTTATTTTTTCCAATTTTTATTTAAGCCTTTACTTATCCACCCCAGTTCCTTGAAGATTACCTCAAGGATTGCGTTGGAAAGTACAGGGGATAGGGGGATCACCCTGGCGTACACCTTTACCAATTTAGTAATGGTTTTGCCTTGAGGGCTTAAATACATTTTAATTTTTTTTCTATATTGGAAAGTTGGTCAGGAACACGTTGATGTTTTAGAGCAACTAGGATGAAGCCGTGGTATAAGGAATCAAACGCCTCATTGTAATCTATAAATGACATGTTTACATCAATTTTGTATTCGACTGATTTTTCAATAATTTGGTTAATTGTTTCGAGGTGATCAAGGGTAGAATAGTTTTTTCTAAACATCGCTTGGTCGGGAGGCTGTAAAGTCTCCAAAAGTGTTTCAATCTCGTTTCTGTCAATTTATAAAATAATTTTGAAATTGTGGGAGAGAGGCTGATAGGTCTGTAATTTTTAATATGGTTTCTGTTCCATATTTTGAAGAGGAGGATTATGTCTGAAAGGTTCTAGCTTATGGGAATTTTACCTGCTGTCAGAATTTTGTTAACTAGAAGAGTTAGTGCGATCTCCTCTCCTTCATGTATTATGTGTTCGTTCTTTATACTAGCACTACCTGAAGCTTTATTCTTTTTTTTGTCTTGAATTCTAAAGTATATTACTCCAGAAAGGGAAGAAGGTAGTTAGTGCTCAGGTTTCTAGCCTCTGATTTGTTCTTTGTTTTATCTGTACGCGTATTCTGTTATTCCGTAGGTTTCGTCTGTCCTTTTTATTTTTTGGAATTCATACCTCCTACATCTCTTATCATTTCTTTCATTCCCTCCCCTCCCTCCAGATTGGTATATACCTTACCGGCCCCCGCACATGTTCCGTGGCATTTGGGGTTTCATTGTGTCATATTTAATGCACTAATCGAAATTTCCACATAAATGCATATTATCTATCTATATCTGTCTATCTTTAACCAACTTGGGATTAAAATGATTTTCGTTTTTAGTTCACCGAATCCGTCTTTGAGATTATGTTCGCTTTTACTGCTTCATCCCCTCGTTGAGATCCTCAAAAGAGAAACCCAGGAAAGAATTCGTTTTCCAACTATTTTTTTTAAATCGCCATTGGAGTTCGTCAGGTCGCGGAATCCATGTTCGAGTTTTTGTTTAACTTTCTTCCGCCACTGGAGGCTGACGTATGTTTAATGCTAATTTTTTCACAATTAGTAGAATATTTGGTGTACATAAATGTTCCACAAAAGAAGAGGTGGGCTTCGCTAAACTTGACAAAAGCAGTCATTGACTATAATGTCCATAGCAGCTTCAAGCAAACAGCAAGTTATTCTATTCTCAAGACTTCAAACAATAGCTAGCACAATACTCTGTTTCAGTAATCCTGAGCGATCTTGCGGATGTTACTAACTTGACTTGCGCATACTTCTAGTATTTGGCAAAAGTAAAAAAAAAACAGTGTATTGCAAGGTCCAACATGGCGAATGTTCTAAAATGTCGTGCTCATGTATGGCATTAGTATATTTATACTACAGTTTCAACCTCCGGAACTAATTCATAAATAACCGATTTTCAGTCGCTTTTTTTTCTTCCAAATAGATCACTGTGCATCTGCCAATCCGTCCGCATGCTTGTCTGTCTGTTTGTCTACTTGCCTATCTGTCTGTCTATCTATCTATCTATCTACTCATCCATCGGTAGTGTACGAATCCAAGTGTGACCACATCTTCAAATTCTGGGCCGCGAATGACGAACGTGAATTATTGATCACTGGATTTCACTGAAATACATTAGACTTGTATGGGTACTGCGTATACGTTCTACCCAACGAATTATTTATTTCTCCTTTAACGCCGACTAAGTAGCGATTAGAAAAGTATGAAGTGAGAAGAACATCGAAGGAAGAAATGCAGTAGGCTGGGGAAAGTTGAGGTCCACATTTCAGCAGGAGCACGAACCAAACTGAACCTCGCCGCATAAAACTTTTAAATAATTCATAATCTCGAAAACTAGTCGGAACTAAAATTTACATTTTCAACCTATTTTGCCGAAAGTTTATTTTACGCTTAATTTCGAAGACGAAAAAGGCCAAGAGTCGAGTAGGGTGCACTTACGTACACTGTTGATGTTGGCAACAGGTTACGTATATGAATTTCAAACGAGCTGTATACGTATAGAAAGAAAACGCTCAAAATTCGATTTTGAAAGTAGAAGAGTATGATCCACTCGATACGGTGCCGAGAGAAAGATGAAAGTATTTTGAGAAGCCGCGTTGCGAAGACTCGCGCTTTTTTCTAAAGGGTTGCGACGAAGACGCCGATATGGTGCTCTTCCGTTATGCTACGAACGCGGAGCGAGAGGGTCTTTCTTCTCTGTATTTTTCCAAGAGAATTTTCGGGACCGAATGGCTCTGAAATATTCTGCCGATAATGGAAGGATGAACGTGTACAAGTTTTACGAAGAAAGACTCTGCCGTTGCTTAGAGAAATTTCCAGTTTGTTTCCTTACTGAGCAATATTCTACCGAATTCTTGGTCTCTCTTTGACACCATTTATTGTTGTGCTCGTTAACGAGAGAGCTGCGTCACAAAGTGATCAAGAAGCGAAGTCTCTCGATTATATAAACAGAATTTATTGTTTTCGGTCAGGATTTCTGGAAGGGATCTCAATTGCAATTCCTGTGTAAAATTTGAGCTTAACGACTCAAAATGTCTACGAGTCAATTTAAATTTTATGAACTGCAGCTCATCCTCATTTTTATACATTCCCAGTGAGATTCTTGGAGGTGTCAAAAATCATCGCGTTCTAATTTCGCTTTTAATTTTTCTAATCATATTTGTATAATGCGACTTAATGGATGTTATTTAACCTATTATTATGTAACAATTTTGGGTTCTTGAATGTTTCAGGTATGGATATTCGTGAGATTTTGAAATGATGTGAATGTAGAATTGTACCAGAACATAAGGTAGTATATTTACAACTGAAAATAATAATTTTAAGTGTCAACAGCTCAATTTGCCAAATATTATCTACTATACTAAGATAGCAGAACACGTGTTTTTTTAATTAATAACAATCGAAACTGTGAAGAGGGAAGGCATTTGTTGAATTCAGTGTTGATCAATACAGAAATGTTAGCGTATCTGCCTAAGTCGTCACTCAAATCATTTTTGAACAAAGGGGTTTCTTTCATTCTTTGCCCTAGTTCCTCTCTCCAGGTTAGCACTCCGAAGCATTTAACTCTTTTCTTTTCCCTCGTATAAATTCAGTATTCCTACTTTGGACTCCTCTAGTTTTATTTATTCTTCCTGGACTTGTGCGAGACTATTTACGACCCTACTGGGCTCGTAAAAGACTCTTAAAGACCTTGTTGCACTTCTGAGACTAAATCTGGACTTGATAAAAACTGTTTGAAACTCGGCACATGTATTTCGATTGTTCCAGAAACGGTGAGACTCTTCCGAATGACTCAAGACTTTCAAAAACTTATTCAATATTTAGCTGCACTCTTTCATACCAAATTAAGATTCCCAGACTTGTTTAGTATTCAATAAAACTTATTACACTTGTTTAAAGTTAGCTGAGACTCTTACATACCTAGAGCCATAGGAAGTCAGTTTTTATAAGGTGCAGGAGACAGAGATTTTTCGAGATTTGTTCGAGGAACTTTACGTCATTTCCAGGCTGCGAGGTTGATCCACCACTTAGAACTGTTCTATGATCTGTTCAGACTACTCCAAGCTTGATTAAAATTCCTTCACATTTGATTGGACTACTCCCACCCCATCCTAACTTGTTTAGTATTTGGTGACGCTCTTCTACTTAGTATTCTTTTGAACTTCCTCGCGACCTGTTTCAGCTTGCTTAAGGCATCTATTATTTCTCTTAAAAACTTGATTACTTTTCCTGGCTAGTTTGAAACTCCTTTCTAACTTAATTAAAACGCTACAACTTGATTATTATTCTTTGTATGGCTTGTTTAAGTTTGTGTGAGACTCAGTAAAATTTTCAGGCTTGGTGAAAGCTTCCCAGACGTACTTCAGCTTGGGCATGATTATCAAAATAGTTCAAGGCTCTCTTAGAGTTTTTTAAGCCTCACTAAGACTTGCGTAGGACTCTTTAGGCTTTTTCCAGGCATTATTGAGATTGTTCGGGACTCACTCAAGTCTTTTCAAGATTTGTTAAGCCTATAGTCTTATCCTATTCAGGACTTATTGAGACCAGGATTCCCAACTCCTGTATATGAAAATAGTTGCCACCCGCAGAAGTGTTTCTATTCAACATGTTATAAACACCTTTTGAGTTGTTCAGCAATGAATTTCCATAAATTTACTCAGTCGTTCGGCCCGATAGCACCCTCGCGCTCTATCCCTTGGTGATGGTGGCCTGGATTCCGTAAGACCAACTCCCGTTCCAGAACCTCGTTCGCCATTGTTAGTTTCCCTGACTGTAGCGGAGGGGCTTAAATACATCAACAAGTAGCAGGTACAATGCGAGTTTTTTTTTAAAAGTAATTAGATGTTCGCATGGAAGCATGCTTTAGTCATGAGCTAACTGCCAAAAAAGGTCTCGAAATTTCGTTACAAAATTTCGTAACGAAAAGTAGCGCCTCATGAGCTCGTGTTCTTCATATGAATTTCCGTAGAAATTTATTTATTTAATATTAATACCAATATTGGCCATCAAGTTCACGTTTTCTACAAAAATGTTCGGCTAATAATTAGGACATAAAATCAGAAACGTTTTGTACAAATCGTTCGGCTAATAATGACGCCACGCCATCAAACTGGTTCAAATGTCGAGATTTTCTTCAGTAATTAGAAAACGATAAAACGTGTATTGGGGTTTATGTTCTGTTCATTGAACTGTTACATCTTCTTCTTTTCCTAATTTGCCCTGAACCCGAGCCCTGGAATTCGCCCTTTTGAGCATTACTTCAGAGACGTCGGGGAGGCTTTTAGGACTGTCATTGCCCTCTTCCCTTCTGGCCGAAAAACCGGCCTTGGTCGAAATCTGGCAAGTTGCTACGTGGGCTTGAACCCGGGACCTCTGGAATCCGAGACTAACGCGCTATCCACTCGGCCAATCAGACCTCCCACTACAACCTGTTACATCTACGTCTTGATATAATGATAAATAGAAAACATATCGCGACAAAAAGGAAGGTAAGCTTCCTCTCAAATTACCTGCGACAACTAATGCTGAGCTAAAGCATGTTCCATGTTCGTTATATTTTAGGTGTAAGTTCAATACAAAGTTAATCGGGGGGGGGGGGCTTCTTGCGAGGCCCGAAGGGCCGAGTTTTCTTGTAGTTGTTAAAATAACCGTTTTTTTGTCACAGTTATTTTTTACCGTTTATATCTGCCTTCGCCTTCAAATTTCTGAAAACAACATCGGTGCAAATAAAATACATAACTCGTAACTGCCAGTTGGTAACCCTAATTGAGATTCTTTTCAACTGATGTAACAAGTGCAACTTGCACATCGATCCAATAATGTCTAGCGTGACTCGCTTCGAGATTCTCTTTCCATATTACGTTAGTAAATAAGAAGAAAAAAAAGTAATTTTCTTGTTGAAAAGCTAAATTGCTTTTGCTTGAACCTCGACGAATTCAGTAAGGCCGTTTTAGCGGCAAAGGTCTCTTTAATTCCTAGCGACGAGCTATATTTCAATAGTTTAATCAAACTGACAATAATGGGAGTCATCGCTCGGGCGACTACCCACGAGCGTGCAAAGGCGCGGGCCGTTTGCGTTGCTCGTGTTAGCGATGGCGTAGGCGTTTCGGAGAAAGCAAAAAAAAAAAAAAAAAAAATACGTACAACAAATAGCGGCGGTAATATAAATTTTTCCTCCCGTCTAATCTACCTCTATTGCGGCTTATGATTATCCCTCTCGAAGAACATTAACGAGGCGATTTGGCTAAACGGTGCTCACTCGAAAACGGCATCGGGCACCGCCAGAAAACGCATTAAGCGGCATTGCGAACCCCATACTCGTACATTTATATTTTCCACGAACTTGTCGTCGTTTCGAAAATTTCGCCCCGAAGTTTCGCGTCGTCGGCAACGGCATTGCCTCGGGCCTTATTTCCGTTTTTTCGGAAAGCCGCTGCAAACGATGACATCATCAATCAATTACAATCCGCCATCAATCTTTTTTAATGTAACTTCATAAACTGATGTATTCGGTGGACGCAATGGGTGTGTGTGTCTATGTACGTATTGCTGTTCGGAGGAGACGGAGAGAGAGGGAGGCAATATGCTCGGTATAATAAATCATGAAAACTCGGGGTGACGCTTTCACGATTGCCCTGTTGATATCTGCTGGCCGACACACCGCAACCCCGAACACGAGTTCATAAATAATTAAAAGCCGTAATTACTCCGGCTTTGTTTTTCAATTTTCATAGCCAGCATGTGGTGCGGCTGCGAGCGCAGCGAATTGAAGAAGTTACGAGTATTTGCCGAGTTGATGATACAACGCTACGCGTCGCGGAACGGGCACCCGCAACGTAACACCGTAAAGACCCCCTCCCTCCCCGTCTTCTAGTCTGTGTGCACTGGTGAAGCCGACGTTCGTGTATGCGTTATTGCCTAAGTGATTCGCCGTATTTCCTCGCGGAACTCGCGGTGCTGTATGCGTTATTGCCTAAGCGATTCGCCGTATTAACTCCCGAAGCCCACGGTGACATACGTTACCATGAAGTGGAAGTAAAAATGTTCGAATTTTTTCCACAAATTGGGCGATTTTGTAGCGCTTTTTGAATTGAAAACAGCGTGTGCAAAATGTGCCGAAGGCTGTATCCCGTTAAGGTAGGTGAATCGGCCTCCGGCGATTTTTTCGATTTTAGTCTTCGATTAATACTGATAAACAAAATGTTGGAGCCTATGACGACATTCCCATCCACTTCCAGAGAGGCGTGACCTTGAAATATGTGATTTTCTTGTTTCTAGTATTATCTCAGGCGTTTTTCAATCAACTGAAACGAAATTTTGTATATAGTAGGGTTTTCTTGGGCACAGACATTCTCATTTTTCAGATTTTTGTATCGCTTATGCAAAATCGACTTCAAAATTTTCAAAATGGCGTCCTGAGCGCCATATCTGGGGTGGGTATTCAAACAAATCCACGTATATTTTCCAACTATATACCCAATTTTAGTAATTTCCAAGTCCGGGCGTATTCATAAACAATGAAGAAAACATTTTTTTTGTCAAATACCATTCATGTTTTGCCATTCATATGCTCATGAACAGCACGATCCGCAGTTATTTATAAGAAAATTATTTATAACTCAGAGATCGCAGGTTTACTTTATTTCTTTCTAAATGATCACACAAAGTATGTGTTTGTATAGATGAGGTTACATATTGATAATAGGGAACGAAATTATAAAAAATGTTATGTGGAATCTATAGTCTCTCTAGTAAGTAGATTGAAAAATTGAAAAATACCAATTTTTTTTCAATCTCGGGTCACTGACGCGATGCTCGAAAGGGTAGTTCCTGTGGCCGGGGGTGCGGTGTCATAGGGGCCACTTTGGCATGCGTGCATCGCCATACGTCCCACCACACATATAAGTAGATTGAAAAATTGAAAAATACCAACGCAAAAGCCGAGGAGCAATTGAAAATTCAAGAAAGGCACAATCATCATCATTATCTTCATTGATTACTGTGACACAGGAGTCACAGACCTCTAATTAGACAACAGTTTTCATGTGATGGGAAGTTATTCTGAACCAGTGAGGATTCGGGAGTGTGAAACTATCTTCAGAAATTACGTTGTCCCTTGTAGTCTTGTAGAAAAATGAATGCGAATTCCATAGATTTACGTATAACAAACTGAATTTGAAGTTTCAGTTCTTCTGAGAATGTCATTTGTATATTTTTTGGTCATCCTGATTTTCGGATTTGTAATTTTTTATTATCAGTTGTACAAACTGATGGGTCAGACAAATCGAATAATATTCTCACTGCGATTTTCACTCAATGGAAAATTATTGTGAACCAGTAGTCTTGGAAGTGTGAAACAGTTTTCAGAATTCACACTGACTTCGTAAACTTGTAACATGAATATGAATTTTCATTGTCATTTGTATGTTTTTGGTCCTTTTAATGGGTATACAAGAAGTCATCGTGCTAAATTCGTCAGGGTATTTCACATGGCGAAGAAATTTCGTCGCTACGAAATTTTGAAATGGTTAATGTTATTGTGAGGATGACGATGATGAAGAAATGCAGCACCATACTTGCAGGGAGTGTTTAACAGGTTTACGCTCGGTTTGAAATAAGAAACGTTGAAATTAATTACAAGAGAGAAAGAACAAGTGTCAGTATAGCGAAACAGAAACGGTTGGTTTATTATTGTAAAATGTCCGTGAAGTACATTCCTAGCCAACGAGGGCAAGGAAGAGAGACATAGACAAGGAATAAGCAGATGCCGAGGCACGCAGCACCAAACAAGGGACCGACAGAGACCAAGGGGGTGCCAGTTCAGTAGGATGAGTAGACTGAGCCTGCAAGATGTTAAGAATCAGATTAAGTCAAAAGTTCGGAGCAAAATCAGTTATCATAAGTTAGTTGGTCCCTTATGAGAGGTAATCCATACGTTTTCAGCAATCCGTTATAAAGTTTCATAAAGAAATGTCTCAGTTTCCAGTGGGTGGTGAGTTGAAAATGTTCTAGAGCTGTGTTTCACCCTGTTCGACTCCAACCCTACTTCTAACTCGAAAATAACAATGTTGACGGTTTTGACTACGATAATGATATTATAGAATTTGTACGCGATATAGCCCACAATATTTCTTCTCAATTATTGAGTAATTTATTCAAAGTGTAGATAACTAACATAATTTACTATACTCGTACACGGTTTGCCCCCTAAAAATAATATTTTTCCGCATTCGCGGTCACTTTCCATGCAACCAATTTGCCGTTATTCTAATTTCGCAGCGCCAAATTTTCGCGCGACGAATTTTGCTGCACCCCCTTTTAATACAGAGATTTTCCAACTGCTTCTTGGAAAAGTAAAGTTTTACTATCTCGATGAGTGTGAAACAATTTTTAAGAATTCACACTCCCAGACCTGTTGCAAACTGAACGTGAATTTGTATGTATTATAAGAATATCATCTGGGTACTTTTTGATGGGTTTGATACCAAGATCTTTCAACTGCATTTTTAAAAAGCACTCTGTTATTATCAGTTGATATAGACTGATGTTTGAGACAAGTCGAATAATATTTTCCCCCTGGAACCAGTGGCTGAAAGTCGATAAGTGAGGCCCTTCGGAATAATTTTGAGCTAATATGATGTAAGTTTCCTCCTTTCTTGTAATTTTCTGTCTTTTCTTTTTACTGTCTTTTGTTATTGTAAATAATTTCTCTTCCTTCTCATTCAGTACTTTCAGTTTTTTCATGTCACTTGCTTCCTATTTCTTTTTTCCTTGATTTTTTCCCTGTTTTTGGATTTTCTCGTTTCCTCTACCTGTCACTTCTTGTCTACTTTTTTTTTACAAACTTTAAATTCAGTAAGATTAGTATTTGCACATATTTTGATTCTAATAATTTATCCAAACAACGTTTTAAATCTTCCGAGACTTACTCATGTCTAATAATAGCTTATTCTGCATCTCAAACGATCTTCAGTTTGAGAGATAGGGGAAAAAAAAAACAGCAGAGAAAGAAGAGGGAGATGGGGACTGAAACAAGTAAAAAAGGGGGAACGGAAGAACGACGCCATAAATTGGAAAAAAAAAAAAAAAACAGAAAATAATTCACCTACAGAAAAAGGAAAAAAAATTACCCCATTTGTCCACATTGGTCTTATCTTTCCTTCTGTTTCTGTCTGTTTTTTTCTTTACTGATTCAGTCATCGTCAATCTCAGCTATGAAGTCTTACTTCATATTATTGGAAAACAGTTTAAAATTACGAAATCTTCTCGCCCCAGAAGACCTTCAAATACTTATGTTTTAACATCTGGAGGTGTTCATTTTTGGAAGAGCAGAGAAGTATGGGAGATCAAGTGTTATGTATAAATCCCCCCTCCTTTGTCAGAAGCAGTTGTTACATCATAATGAATTGGCCTATTCAGCTGGAGCTATTTCGCATGAGTATCAATATCATAATGAAGACATGATCGAACTATCCTGAAGACATAGACATGATAAGTCTTATGACATAATCTAGCAATGATTTTCTTTTTGCAGTGACATAATCTGACTCGGACATAAGTGGAGACATAATTTGACTCTGACATAAGATTATTCTGTGTTACGTCTCATCAGTTGGAGTTCTCAGTATAATACGTCTTATTGAAGATATAATCTGAGATAATCTACGTAATAGTATAATATAGGTCAGTTGTAGTTTTTCTAGAAGGTGTAGGACAGATATGACCCCAAAAATAAACTCTGCGACTGAAGAAATCCTGCGTGTAATGTCATTGATGCTCACGTGTTCAACTTTCAGTATTTCAGATTTATAGCCCTTTGTGAATCTTTCTGACCAAATGAACTCAGAAATGAACTCCGTAACTCAAGAAACCTGATAGTTCGACAACCATTAACCCAAATTTTCAAGTGTCGATTCCCTGTGGATTCTGTCAAGGCGGGGGTGCATTTAAGAAATCTCAAAAATGCGTTCAGCGAATCCGAAAACACGGTGAAAAAATTTTACGGGACATTAATTTGAATAACATTGAGTGGATTACATGATCTGGGACGTAAGGCAAGTTTAAACAAACTTCATAATATTGTGAATAAGAATTTGAAACATACTTGAAACACATGCTTGAAGCAGTCTCCCTAAAAGATGACCATCTGTGGTTTATGAGAAATAAGATCACGCACTTTGCCGAATATTGTGGTGATGTAAAACAGCTAGTCACGTTCCTATTGGATGAAATACCCTACGATTGGGGAATAATTGGGAAGCCAACATATACCATCTAAAAACTGATATCTTAGATAGTACTTTCGTACAGATGATGTTAGATCTCAGCGGATTTCACAAGACACGTACCTTATTTAATATGATGAAATAACGAAAGGAAAAAAAGGCAACAACCTAATTCCTAAATTTGTATCTCTAATCGTATGAAAAATTCAAAAACACATTGGATTGCTGAACTGCAAATTTTTATTCAGGTAAAGAAAATAGCTTCCATACTTTGAAATGACTGCGTCTACAAACCGATGAATGCAAGAGTGCATCAGCCGGAGGCCTTTTGCCCGATCGGGGGCTCAGAGCATCGGGACAGATTATTTTTCTGGAGAGCGGGAGTCTGGAAAAAATTATTCACCAGAGCCGAAGCTGGAGCACAAGAAAAAATTTTGTGTTTAGAGTCAAAACCGGAGCCAGATCTAGAGTCAGTTTAAAAATTTTTTGGAGTCCGAGTTTTGGCTCCCGTCTCTTCCAACCTCTCTCTATTTGACCTCCCTGTGTACCTCTCTTTCACCCTAAACATGACCAGAGCCGCAGTTGAAACTTTATTTTCGGTTGATTCGAAGCCTTTTCAACAATTTTATCGGAGCTGTAACCGGAGCTCCGGTTGGAGCTGCTCGGCTCCGTATCTCGAAAACAAACAAACATCACGGACCGTGTCGAAACGAAAGTATTTCATGGTCAAAATCCATTTTCCAAGACCTTTACTGTCGCAAATTAAAAATTTTTCGTCGTCCGTACACGCAGATGGATTCACGGGGAAGCTTGTTCAAAAAATTCTTCATAAATAGGCACCTCCATTAAAACGTGTCGCGAATATTTCATAAATCTGCTTAGTTACTTCGCCGCGATATTTTCTTCAACTTCGATAAAAATTCAGCCAGTGTCAGAGAAATACGTCGGCGTAACTTTTAAGTTTGAGCCATAAGAAAAGTAAAATAGAAATTTAAGGTGTAATTTCGAAATCCATCGTCGATGAACTCGTTCCAAATGAAAATTTGGGATCGCAATAGTAGGACGGGAAAGGAAAGCGAAAGGAACGGAGCAGCGTTCATCGTCTTAGTAGAAATAATCACCTTCTTCAAATTGAAATGGTTGTCGTTGATCGTTGCATGTATGTTTATATTTCAAATATTTTTTCAATTTTCCTTTTTCTCTCTATATCGAGAAACATGGAGCCGCTGAAGCGCATTAATCGGCGTTGCGCATCTTTCGATGGTAGTCAACAGTATGGCGGAGATTATTTGTTTCTGCGAGGTTTACCGAATTTGAAAAATCCCTTTGATGAGAGCCACGCGTCGGATCTCCGTTTCCCTTGATCGCATTTCTGCATCAATTTCTTCTTTCGTCTTCTTCAACCGTTCGTTCCATTAAAACCAACCGGCTTTGATCGAATTCTTTCCAAGATTCTTCGCCCCCGTTTCGCGTTTTCGAACATTCCGGGCCTAAAAAAGTCGATTTCGCCGAAAGCGAAAATACATTAATATCTTAATTAAAGATACAAACCACGTTACGGCCGCTGCGTACAACAAGAGACGAAAAGAGATGAGATGAGATGAGACGAATCGAGGCGAAAGGCTCGCAGAATGTAGAACTCTTTGCAACAATTTAATTGAAAAATGGTGTTTACATTCCGTATACTCGAGGCAACAATTATACAGCCGCCACCGCTTCTTCATTAAGATAACGAGTTTAGCGAGTCGAATTTTATTCGGTTAATTTTTCGACTCGATCAACCAGCTCGCTTGCAGAAAACGAATCCGCGATAAATCTTTGCGAGATATACTTTCTACTCTCGGAAATTAATTTTCGCAGTTGCGATGCTGAAATTATTGGCGACATTTACAGAAGAGAAGAGACTTCGGTTCCGTTATTACTCTTCAACTTTACCGGCGAGACTCGCGGAGCAGTTATCAAGAGTTCATAATTTTGAGGGTTTATCATTAGCATTACTATGATTCACAACTTACAGGGGTATGAATTTTCAAATGACAAAGGGCTCGCAATTTTCAGAGTTGACGAGCTCAGTATTCGCTATACTTAGGGTTACCATTTCGAGAGTTCGTTAATTTGAGAGCTTCCATCAGTATAAACAGAACTTACAATTTGGAGCTCTTACGGTTCTCAGAGGTTTACCGTACTTATTGCCAGGGTTCACGTTTTTTAAGTTCCAGAGGTACCTCGTATCACGACCAGGGCTAGAGGTTTCTGACAGGGTTTCTACTTTCTGGAAAACCTGGAAAACTCATGGAATTTGGATGGTCAGGGAAAAGTCATGAGATTTCCATCCGAATCGTGGAATTTTGATTCTCTGAATGACAAACTAGGTTTATGACTTATATTCAGTCAAAGTTTATTGTCAGTGAATAATCACGCTTAAAAAGGAAAACATTTTCCCCTTTATTATTCACGTGCACACTGTTCAACAAAAGGGAACCTACTAACATTTGTAAACAAAATGAGTTATTAATATCGTTGGGAAGAACGTAAAACGTAGAATTTTTCAAACTCGGGCCCCCGATTCAAAAATGTGTACTCACGTTGAAAAAAGCTTATCAATAAACGCAATGCCACATAGTTTCTACATAGCTCTTGAACTTCGAATCACGTGTTCTCAAAAAGCGGATTTTGCTAGTTGGTTCCCTTTTGCTGAACAGCGTCCATATTTAATTAAGAGAACGGCTACATGTCCTTAATTTGAATTATTTTTGTACGCAAATTGGTCCGATTGCTGTCTGCCAAACACGGCGCCAGACAGACGTAATGCAGTAGTCTTTTCTCGCTGGCGTTATTATCAAGATCGTGAGAACAAAAAGTTTTGCCAAAATCCATAGAGCTCTTTCCCAACTCGAAAGAACAAGTCATGGAAAAATAGAAAAATATACCTGGAAGACCTGGGAAAGTCGTGGAAAATCATGCTCGAAAATAAAGTGGCAGGCCTGTCTAGGTTATTATTTCTGTTGACAATTTTGAGACTTTGTAATTAGGTTTTTATTCGCTAGAGTTCGCTGTTACGTGTAATCAAAAATTCACATTTTCCAGGTATTGTGATCTCTCTGGCACCAGGCGTAGACACACGGTGACGGCAGCGAAGTGGGATAGGGTGATCATTTCTTTCGGAAATTGACCCTCTCAGAAAGACAGATTTTATGTAATTTAAAATGATTCAAAACTAATTTATCTAAGGGAGAGAGTCTTTTAGGAAAACAAAAACAACCGGAAATGTCCTGAAGAATCACAGAGTTTTAAACTAGTTTGATAGATGTTTGAGAATCTTGAAAAAACGTCTCTGATCCTTTACAAACTGCATCCTTTACAAACTGCAGTCTTGAACGAGTCTTTCTCAATGAGCTGTGGGGAATCCGAAAACGGTCTAATGAAGTCTAGACGAGTTCTGGTGAAGTTTGAAATAATCTTGAATAGCTTCAAACCAGTCCGGAATAGTTGTAAAGTGACTTGAATCAGTCTCGAACAGTCTTAGTGAGTTGTCTTGCTTGAAGATCCTCAGTGAGTCTGCAACGAGTATGTGAACCGAGTATGAACGAACATTTGAAAGTATTGATCTGGATCAAATCTTGAAGAGCCTTAATTAATGAGCCTTGATAAAGTTTAGAAGAGTTATATGAGTCAGTTTAACCCGAAGAAGAGCTTCTCGGGGATCTTGAATAAGTCTATAAATGTCTTAGCCAATTTTAAGGAGCCTCGGGGTCTGATTCGAATCTTGAAGAACCTTAAACATGTATGGAAACTTTTGAAACATCTTAATTAGGTACATCTTGAAAAAAGTCGTTAACCTAGTTTTGAACAGTCTTAGCGAATCTTAAGTTTGAAAACACCTTAAAGAGTATTAGCCATAGTCGTGAGGAATCTTGCCATCACTCTTTAGAGAAGAAATTGAATAATATTGATGAAACATTAATAAGTTTCTAAAAATTGTCGCCCAGTATCTATAATTCAACGACTTGAGAAAAGTGACGGGTCATTTTGGAAGGTACTCGTATTTTGGTTTTCCCTGTCAATAAGGAAATAGTCTGCAGCACAAACCGTTCAAAACTCTCCATATTTCTCCAATTTCCCTCCTTAATTATCACCGTACTTGAAATTATCCGAATACGTTAGAGAGTTAAGTAAAAATATTCATATCGTGCATATTTTGAAGTGTCCCACCCGGGATGGCTTCGTGGATCTACTGCTGTCAGACAGTCGGACTTACAGCTGTGGACAAGTGGCTTAAGATGGAAAACGTAGTTTTGAGGTAAATCAGTTGACCCTTTAGTATTTGGTACACGTTGATATTCTGAATGGATAGGTACTTGAGACAGTTTTGAAGCGGTAACTTGGAAGACCAAGTGTGCTAATGTTCAATTAATTCCCCTCAGAATGACGCCATAGTTACCACAGTTTAAAAAAGGAAGGAACGGACGGTGCTTTTCTTCTGTGTAGCATTCTTAACACTTTTTCAAAACCGATGGTCTCATGGACACTTATGCAAACTAACATTTTTGTCAAAATTGAGTTGAGTATGTAGATCTGTAGCTGAAGGTGTAAGCTATCCGGTGGTATACATAAAATGGCTGATAACTTATTATTTGGATCGCTAGAGAGCGCTTCATGATTGAGGTAACTGATAAGCTATAAGTTGATGAAATTTTTAAAACGCTCTCTTGAAAAATTTCATTTTTGGTACCATAAGTGTCCATAAGACCATCGAATGTTAATGTATGAAAAATAAAATAAATTGAGGCGGGGTTTGGAGTATGCATCTTGAAACTCGAATGACTCAGCAGAAGTGCACGGTAGCAATAATGTGGTTGGGTTGGACTATATTCCACTAAATGGCACTGATGACTCAACGTGATGGTTCTTAAAGAAAATCCTGATAATGTTTTAACTGTAAAAAGCTGAATTTCTGAATCGAATCATTTCAACGAGAAAGTTGAGACGCAACTGTAACTTTTTAATTATTAACAATGATTTCCATATTTCGTGCCAAGTTAATGCAGTCTCTAAGCCTCTATTAATTATGTAATGTTTCAGCCGCGAATGTATGAACTTGTCCAAAGTATCAAAATATCAATTTACGTTGCTAGGTCGGTGTCGATACGATATGATAAATATTTGAAACAAAGGTCGAACTTTGCGTTAAAAACGTACACCCAATTTACAAACAAAGCGTCAGTCAGTTTTTGGGAGGAAAAAATAACTGATAGCGAAGGATGATAATGGTACCGAGTTGGCGATATTTCACAATAATGGACTATTTTAGGCTTCATAATCGAGAATATACTATCGGAATAGGTTTTTGGAATTTCGGATTAGCTCGATGGATATAGGCGCGCTGGTCGGAGGGGGATGTCATGCCGAGATGATGAGTACAGAGTTGCTCAAGGTTAATGATCTCCTTTCAACCGGATACGCAGGCAAATTATTTGACCGCATGTATGCTTATATGTCTAGTTCAGTGCTACAATACCACTCGGCAGGGCTCACCCCGCCGTCACCACCTTCCTTCGTCGCCACCCGTACCATTGTTGGTCATGAGAAATTGACGAGACACGAAAAAAGTTTTGCATATTTCACCTTAAACGATTTTTATGTTATTTAAAAAATTCCACTTTTCGATTATTTCTAACTATGTAAATACGATTCATCAGGAGAAGTGAATAAATTCATATTTAATATGCTGTTGAAAAACGTAGAGTAGTCCAACATGACTACTTGCTGTCCAAATAAGTAGTCTCATTACTCAATTGAAGGATGATCTCTCACCATCAGATACTCTGTGTATCAAGAAATACTGCTGTATCCATGTCCAGATGTTGGCGACCTTTTGGGATTATGTCGCATGGTTAACTAGTTAGGGCAGTCTGAGTAGTTTACTAATGAGTATTTCCTTCCACATGCTGAAACCATAGGTATGTGTATAAGATCCGATTACATTGGAATAATTGTAGTCGCACAAAACGAGAAAATGCACTTTATTAAATTAAGTGAATTTGAAACTACGCCGTTTCATACGACGAGAACATTATAGAAGCAAAAAATAAAAGATATACTTTGAGCGAAAGCCAGAAGAAGACTGATTGGGGCGAGAAGTAGACTGTATGAGGTTTAAGTTTGGATGGAATAATGAAGAGTCATGAACTGAACAAGACTGGTTGAAACATGCGTAAATGAGAAAGATTAGAAAATGTTATCTAAAGGTGACGAGAAGAATGAGGAACTCACATGTGTACTTGAATCGTTATGAGCCACGTGTCCCATATGATGCGAACATGATACCTTCCACGTTAGTGGCAGCCCTAAAGTGACTACAATCCATCTATGGACTCGTATGAAAACGTGAAGTTCTTGACTGTTTCCAAAATTTTCTGTGAAAACCGATTTTTTTTTGTAATATCGTTAGGATTTTTTGTTCAAGATTTTTATTGAGACCAAAGCTGTTAAAACGTACTAGCCTTGTGAAAAAATGAGCACTTTTTAATTTCGGTGTAGCTTTTGTCATCTGCAGCACTACGCTGTGAAAATGATGACGAAAACCGAATCCCTACTAAACCGAATCGGAGACTGGATAGGCTCCACGAAGAAAATTTATTCCGCGTATTCGACGCTGATCGCGTACATAATATTGGGGGTATTATATTCTTGTTCGAATACAATAGGCTGAATTTAGCGAGTGAATGCTGAGAGAGACAGAGACATTGAGCGAGTATGGGAGGAGGCGATAGAGCCGCAGTTATTCGTATTTGTCATGAGGATTGTCTTCGCGGTTCAGATTCGTACAAATGATACCTTGATACCTACAATGATGAGATAGTACACACGTGTTAGCCTGGGGTCGAAACGTATTCAATGGGAGTCGACTGATCAGTTCGTGTTCTGGAAACAGTTTTCTCCCTGAGAAAACTATTTGCCTTTGTTTCAGTTTGTCTATATACATCAAATATGTGTAGTCGAGCTCACGAAAGGGCGAATGTATGAACGCAGTTTTTTGTTTGAAGTAATGAGCCTTCTTGAGTTTTGTTACAATGTATGATGTGCATCTCCTGTATCTCAAATACCTCTATAACGAACAGAGCTATGAGCAGGCTTCGTACCAGAATTCCTCTAAGGGGTAGATTTCGTGATATTAATCCGTTATAGTGTTAAGGAAACACTGATTTTCCAGCGAAACCAGCAACATTTTTTCAATTATCCGAAGAATTCTTCGAAAAAAATTTATTTTGGACGTAAATCCGGCTGTAGCAACGAGACTTCAAAATTACATGAACAATATACAATATGTACGAAGTGAAATCTGTTTTAGAGCATAATTGGCCCCGCCATTTTGTGCCCACAAGGAACTTGAATTATCCAACCTGAATGCAACATTAAATGGGAAATATTTGGAAATGGCACGAGACCGTGGCCTTTGAATGTACAAATTAGAACTTCTGAACTTTCAAAACCCTGTTGGAAACTTCAAGGTAACATATTTTTCCAGTGAATTCAATTCATTGATGAGATCGGTTAGAATGTGACGAGATCCAAATGTGTAACTCTACTTTTCCGTCTATAATGTCTGTGTCATTTCCGGGAATATTGGTACACGAGGTAAAGGATACGTTGGAAAGACTGAAAATAGGAAAAGCCTCAGGACCTGATGGTATTGAGAATAAGGCCCTGGAGGAACTCGCTGAGGTAGTGACCGAACCACTAACGTTTTTATTTAATCGAGTTATTGAAGAGGAGGCAGTACCAAGTCAGTGAAGTGAGGCGGAGATGATCCTAATTCACAAAAAAAAGGGGGGGACAAAACCAACTGAATAACTATCGGCCGATCCGTTTTTTTTCCAGGAAGTGTTTACAAGGTGTCTACAGGTTTGGAAAATTTGGAAAGTTTGGAAGAAGTCAGGAATTTTAAAAGTAGGCCAGGAAGTTTGTAAATAGTCAGGAAATTCAACAATATTTTTAGAAGTTTGAGAAAAAAAAACAAAGAATGAACGCACGGAAAATTTTTTTCGTTGTTTAATTTTACTTCAGCACTCTCTAGAGTTGTATTCTACTATCTCTGAACACCTTCCTAATACTTTCACCCAAAAATCAACTTCAAATTTCAGTTCATTTTAACCATAGCGTCTAGTAGTATAAACATAAATATATACTGTCTGTACTGTAAAGGTTTAAAGAAGAGAAAAAAAAGTTTGGAAAAAGTCAGGAATTTATATTTTTCCATTCTTGTAGACACCTTGGTTTATGAAGATCCTGAAAAATAGGCCGAGCAAGCAGGATTTAGGAAAGGCTTCGCTGCGGTGGACCACAACCATACACTAAATCCACTCACAGAAAAAACGGGTGTCTACCAAATTGAAATGCATTTGGTGTTCGTTGACTTTTGTAAGGTTTTCGATACCGTCGACCATGTATTGGGATGTCCTAAGGGAGCTGAGAGTTGACAACAAAATTGTGAGAATATTTGAGGTCCTCTACCAGGACTCGTAAGCCTGTGTAAGAACGGATAGACCCGGACCCCCATTCTGCTTATACAGGAGCGTTAGGCCGGGTTACCCCCTGTCTTCGAATCTGTTGTGAGCAATGCCACCAGGGACAGAATTTAGAAAGGGGGTAAGGAATTGGAATTGGTGGTAGAGCATCCATACCTTGGCCAGGTTATGTCATTCAGGGTAAACATGAGAAAAGAAATCGAGGCTCAAATAAGGCAAGTTTGGAAGGGATACTGGGCTCTAAAGACAAGCTTTTAGGGGAATCTGCAAATACCATCAAAGGTCAAGATACTTGAATCCTGCATCCTACCAATTTTAACATATTGGGCCCAGACGTGGTCGATCACGGAGGACCTGACCAGAAGACTGGTGACCACGCAAAGAAATATGGAGAGGAATATTCTGGGTATCAAAAGGGAGGATAAGATTGGGACAAAAGTTATAAGAGGGAGAACCACCTAAGGGAGGAGTTTGCGTTACCTCCTCCCCAACCGTAGCTACAGCCTTGATGTCCATACGGTCACATGTATTCTGCGGCCATGAACAGTACCTCAGCCAAATGAACGTTGATTTTAAATCGAGCAAAGAACTTGCGTCAACTCAGCGGCTTTTTTATTTTATTTTTGTAATTTATGGGAAGTGAAAAATCGCTAAGCGAAATCGAAAAGAACTATCGGAGTGAACGAAATGTTCACGTTTACCAAAGTCTCGAATGACGCACGCCCTGCCTGTCGTTTTCTGTTTCAAGCTGCTCGCTCGCCTTTACGCAGAATGTAAACATTTCATTTGAAATTTTAAAATACCATTATACAATAGCGAAGTCGTCTGACTCGTGAAATGAAAGCAACGAGAGAAAATGGCGTACATTTGTTAGAAGAAAAAAAACTTTTTGCGCTTTTCCTTCCTCGTCTTTTCGCTCTCGTAGATGTTTGAAAATAAACAGCGTAAAAACCTTCGGTTTGGTTCCTCTTACATTGGGGATACTTTTTTTTTTTTTCAAAAACAACTCTCGCCATCAACAAAAATAAAAAGAAGTTTTTCGAAGACTATTTTTTCTTCTGTTTTCTCAAGTTAAGTACGACTGTGGCGAACTCGTAAACTGGATTAATGTTAATTTTTTCATCCGAATCTCGTATACTTACGGAATTCGATTGAGAGGAAACACGAAATTTAGCTCAAGAGTGGATGCGAATCTGCTGTTTTGGAACGAATTAGGGACGGAAGTTAGATGTGTCGGTTGTTCGTTAAGAATATCATGGATTGTCAGTTTTACACCTTTGCGCCTATTTTATGCAAAGGCAGGGGTATTAAGTAGTAAAAACCAGAATTAAACTCTGTATCATCTCATCATCGCGATTCAGTTTAACTACAATCCATGTAATATAGTCGAATATCCCTGTTTGAGTGAGCGTTAAAAAAAGAAAGAAAGTCATAATATGAGGATACTAGGTTTATCAGATAATAAAACAAACAATCCGCTCATCGAGGAGATAGCGACCCAGGTAGATCGCCAGACTCTTGAGAAATGGTCTCGACCCAAATAGCCCAAAAAGCACCGTTATGAGCATCGCTATGAGGAGAAATCCACCACATGCCCCAGCTTTGGAATCAGCAACTTCAGTTAAATTTTCCGAATATAAACTCGGGTTTGATCCAATCCGGATCGTCTTTTGATCTCGCTCTATGGTATCGCGATAAAACGTGGCTGCGTTTTGATCTGTCGTGCGGTGTTCTTCTAAAGCCTAAAGTCAACCAGGTTGTGCTCTAATGGTTAATCGTGTAATTAACGTAAAGTTTGTCTAAAGTAATTATCGGTGTTACGAATAAACCTACATTCTTTAATTCTCTCCGGGACCAAGCGTTTCGTCGTTCTAACCGACTGAGAGGACGGCCTGAAGGCCTTTGCTTCAACTTCCGGATTTATTATCGCTGTCTCGAGCCGACAACTTCAACTTTGGTCCACGTCCTTGGCCACACCGGAGCACCCTCAGATCCACACCCGAACACCTACGACACCTTTATATTCCTCACAATACGTCTACGGCAGTGAACTGGGAGGAGTCTCCTCCCCCATCGCTGTCATTAGCCCATTTTAGGACATATGTCTACCCACTTCTTTTCCATTCGTTCTTGTTGGCGACTACTCTCCTCAACTTTGGGCTCATTTCCTTCCTGAATTCGTTCCGCCAACGCGCCAGCGGCCTACATTTATGCCTTTTTTCGTTGTACGGCATCCAAATTTCTACTTATTTTGTCCACTTCCCTTCTTGTCTCAAAATATGGCCCACATACTTCCATTTTTACTTTTTGGATTACCTTTCCTATGTCTCTTGCTTTTGTTACCCTTCTTATCTTTTTGTTTTCCTGTCCTTTTTCATTATGCCTAAGATACTTCTCTCTGTTGCTTATTGAGTGGTTTGTAATTTTCTTAATTAGCTTTTGTTTTAAATCCCACGTTTGGGAGAGTGCAACTATCCCATATTTTAGTTTTTAGGTCAATTCCTATCTTTTCTTTGAAAATTTTATTTAATAACTAAAAGTGTTTCCACCCTTCTTTGTACCTCCTACATACTTAACTCTTTTCCCCTTTTATTTTTGAATGAAATCAATTGCCCCAAATATTCCATTTCCTCTACCCCCTTTAATTTCTAACCCGTCTATTTCGAATTTTTCTAATTTCTTTTTTGACAGAACCTTGGATTTTGTTCAATTTATAATTAAACCCGCTTCCCTACCCCTGGCAGTAAATTCTTTTCCCATTTCCTTCAAGTCTCTCGGTGAATTAGCAATTATGACTACGTCATCCACGAATCTCAAGTTGTTCCAAGTACTCACCACCGACCCTCAGTCCCTTCCTCTCCCAGTCGATTTTCCTAAATACTTCTTCTGATATACTATTGATTCAATAAGACTACATAAATGAATAATGATAATATAAATATTTTTGAGCGCGAAGACGTGGGAAGTGTTTTGACGGGGATTTTCATTCGAAGACGGATTGCACATCGAAATTGTAAGTTTTCGCGAATTCGAAAGAACGCGAAAAATCGACGAAACAATGCCGAGAACTTGGGAGTTCGAGTCTGCAAATCAAATTGTATCACGCAGTTCACGATTGCCAGAGGCAGTAGCAGAAGCAGCCATACGCAACCGATGAATTAATAATTCAATCAGGTAATAGATGGGAGTTCGAAACACATCAGCTTCACCAAACTGTTGCGCTTCTTCGCCGCTTCACGCCGCCTGTACTCGGCGGGTGTCAAAAAGCGTCAAACTGGGAAACGGACTCAGTCAGCGTCAGACTTATATACAACGATGTCAAAAGAGTTTTTAACCTGCCAGTTTACGCGGCGGTGGGAAAGGACAGAGACACCGTATTATAAAAAGTGTGAGAGAGAAATAACGACCCGGTGAGGAGAAGTAAAGGGTTGCTAGTTCGACTGAGCGATACCGCACATCGCAACGGCGAAAGCTCCGTTGGAAAATGTATAATATGAAAGTTGAAGATGAGCGCGCGGACGCGGTGGTTACGCGTCGGACGCGCGGGCGGCGGCAGAATTCTTCTGTATCGATTATGGGGATGCACACAGGTGCTATTCAGCTAAACTCCATTCGAAGAAGCACCCTCTTCGCCGCCGTAAATCTTGTACGCTGTCTTAGATTTTAGTTTTAGCATTCGCCACTTGTTCTACATACTCGCGGACAGGCGGCGAATGGCTGCCTGCTCACTGTTGCTCTCTCTCTCTCTCTCTCTCTCTCTCTCTCTCTCTCTCGTTTCTCTTTTTCTCGGTTTTCCGCTTTTGCGGCGGGTAATATGGAAAAGTGTACTTAATCTAGCGATCTGCTCTCGCTCGTCCGCACACGCAGGGTTGTGTCAAAGCGAGATCCGCAGTTTGATTGATTTCGAGTACGAGCGCAAAAGAGAAGGCAGGCAGCAACCTCCAAGTAATGGAAATAGATTCATTTCGAATTCGGCGTCGAGGTCGCTGGTAATTATTTTTTAGAACGTGCGCCACCGCGAACTTGGGTTGCGAATCGAACAGAATAAGTTTGCGGGAGAATCAGACGCAGTCGAATACGTCGCGGGAAATGTATGCGATAATGCGGTATCCCCCGAAAAAGGAATGCGTATGAGCAACCGACAACGCTGCTGCTCCGACTTTTCGCTCGACTTTCCAGGAACGGAAGTTGGTCCGACAGAAACCTTGAAACTGCGAATCGAATGGTAAATTAATGCGTTCTTAGTTTTTATTTCGTACCCTCTTCGACGCAGAACGAATATGATCTGCAAACTTCCGGCGAAGGAGAAAGAATGAAATGCGAGCGTAAAAATCGCACGAGAACTGAGGACACGTTTAACGTTGTTATGTTCTGGGACGCACCCACACCCTCGAGGAAGCTATTGGAGGCTATAGTACCCTTCAACAGAAACGATGAATACGTGAAATGAACTAGCATAAGGCTCTTCACTTGCGAAATCTTATAACGAATTATTAGAGATACGAACTGATTAGCATTCATATCGTACATATGAAGGTCATGATGATTCCCTTATCAGTTCTTTGCTGTAATCAGGGGCGAAATTATAGGGGATGTGGGAGGTAGAAACACCCAGCCCCAAATAATTTGGCAGTCGGCAAATTCTGAAACTGTTTATTTGAATTTTTCATTTTTTATGAACGTTTGATTGTTTATTTCTTTCAATTAAAAAATATTTCGGTTAAAAAATCGGCAAATTTTTAATTCTTGAAAGTTTTGTCGGCGAATTTTTAGTTTTCAAAAAATATTTGTCGACAAATTTTTCTTCGCCACCTCTCCAAACTGAAAGTCAAATTTCGTTTTCTACGAGGGGGAATTCAAGAAGACGGGAAGGATCTAGGACACTTTCATCAGTTGTACACTACTCATCAGTGGGGTGAAAAATGGAAAATTCGAAGCATCAGTCGTATGTATCTGAAAAGCAAAAACTTCATTTGTTCGCGGATTTCAAAAATTTTGAATTTCCAATAGCTGGCAAAAGAAGATCCTGAATTGGCGCGATTTGAAGAGTTAAAATTCTCGGCCAAGGCGAACATTTTGTTGTTGAAATTAGGATACTTTTTCCAACAAAGTATTTTCGGTGCATCTCTGTAAAGGAGATTTTCAGTGGCTTGATCAAGTTCGGAAGAGAGTTTTGCAGAGAAAAGAATGTTGAACCAAGCCTTAATAAATTACACTGTTATAATCAGAGTTGGATGCATTTCAAAATAACGCTGGGAGGGCATCAGTATATGACAGGCTGAGTTTACACAGCAAGTTAATGATTATATCAAATCTTGATTAGTGATCTCTTCCCCCGCCCTCACCATAACGTTTCCATGCCAATGAGCTATTCCATCAGATTTACCAGGCAGGTAGACTTTCATCATTTCATTCATTTTCATTATTTACGTAATTTAGGTATTTTTTGGTCATTTTTGTATTTTCTACCTTGCTGTATGTTCTCTATCAGAACCATATTTCTATAATTTTCAATGTTCTCTTTGGTGAAGGGAGGGGAAGAGGATTAAAACTACTTAATTCTTATTCTCACATTCCAAATCGTCTCTCCTGGAATCATCTCTTTGATCCGTCACGAATTTGATAAGTTTGAACGCAGCTAAGGAAGTCTCAGAGAAGTCTGAATGAACCTTAAAGAGTTCTAGACAGGGACGACACCCCAATAATCTGGCAGTCCGCAAATTTTGAAACTGTTCATTTGAATGTTTCCTTTTTATGAATGCTTGTTTGTATTTTTTTTTTTCCAATTGAAAAATATTTCTATTACAAAATCGGTAAATTTTAGTTTTCAAAAAATATTTGTCGGCAAGTTTTTCTTCTCCACCTCCCCAAACTGGAAGTCAAATTTCTTTTCTGAAAATGGAGTATCCTGGACTCCTGTCAGAGGCTAGTTAGTCAAAAGCCGAAGGTTTCAAGCTGAGTATCGAATGTTATCTGAAAGGATGAAATAAAGCTGAAATATGGAAGATATTTCAAAAATCTGAAAGTCGGTAGAAAACCCTAAATTTTGAATTACAATGACTATAAGAGAGAAAAAACTTTTAATTTTTGTTTTCTGAGTGAGAAAAACTTATATTTATTCTTTTAATTTTAATCGAAAATTAAAAGTCCTTCACTGATCCATTCTGCCTCACACGTCATCCAACAAAAGCCTTCGTACAATTATTTTCAGATGAATATGTAACCAGATTAAATAAAAATGAAATGAGTGTCCTATGTTTTTTTGTGTTTAGTATAATGACATTTTTATTCATCATCATTAACACGAAATTCAGTGGCGGATTCATTCTGCTTCGCACCCCCCCCCCCCCTCACCCATCCTGAAAACTCGTGTGAATTTAAAGCTGGGACATTACATTGGAGTATTTTCAAAATTCGAAATGATTCGCTAAAATATATATCTGATACATACGTAATATGATTGTGCGGTATACAGAAAGAGTTAAGTAAAAAATCGAGACTGGAAATTGCACTGATCCTGCTCTTCTTATCAGGCGTTGCAAAAAAAGCTACACACAGCAAATTCTGAAATTTTGTGAAGGAATTTCTTCATCTCAGCTGGCTGTATCAAGTTTGTTTTTCTTCGTCTCGAATTATTTTATAAATATCGCTGTTAACACTCGATGGTAGGCAGAAGAGAAGAAAAAAACTCGAATTCTCGAGAATTGGTTTAGGTTTTTATATTTTAGTATTTTACGTTCGCTCGGCGACGTCGGATTTTTCTAATATTACTTTTACACCCGAATTTATATTACATTTTAGGTAATCGAATTTCCTTTACGATTTTAGTGAAATAGAAAGGGAGAAAAAAGTAGAAGAACACGGAGCTTGTTAAGTTTTTACGATTTCTCGGCGGGGCATAATGCGAGACACTTGTGCGATTCGATGCCGAGTAAACGACTTCGCGTGCGTTTCGCCAACTTTCACTCGTATTTATTTACTGTAATATTTTTGCAAAATATTTATGCCCTTCGAATGATAGGCGTGGCATTGATGCCGATTTTACGTTCGACCAGAATCACCCTTTGAAGTGCGTACGAGTGAAAATAGCTGCGTTTTTGTCGCCAAATTGTATGTAGTACACGCTACACACTATGTATTTTTATTTATTTCTTTACAACGGTCATTGAACACAGACCGCAAATCATAGGATTGAGTTATTGATGCCTTGAGATTCTTGTTCCCGTTGCGAAAGTTCTTTGAGAGAAAATTCGAGTCACGTGGAACGATAATCGCTGTGATCTCTCAGAATAATTTCCTATGTCCAGGTCCTACTGTATCGGATTGAGTGGCTGCAGGTGAAAATTGGTAGAACCTGTATCGAGACCCAGAAGGTCCAGTTATCCAGCTTGTTCAAAATTTTCATTGTTTTACACAATCAGATAACTCGTGTTTGAACCATCGATATTTCAGGTATCAGCTTACCCTCATGGGTGCTACTGAATGTTCAACTAAGAAAATTGAACACCGTTTCGCCAAACTGACCAATTCTAATCTTGACTTCCCTCGGTGGTGTCCATGCAGATCTGTTCCAAAAACTGCTCTCAGAATCAAATTCTGTGACTTTGCTCTCAATCCAAGCCTTGGAATCCGCCCTTTTGAGCACTATTTCAGAGACGTCGAGGAGGCTGTGTTAGGGCTGTCTTAACCCTCTTCCCTTCTGGCCGGAAAGCCGGCCTATGTCGAAATCTGGCGAGTTGCTACGTGGGCTCGAACCCGAGACCTATGGATTCTGAAACCAGCGCTATCCACTCGGCCAACCAGACCACTGACCTAGATCGTGGAGTCAAACTATCTTATACTTAGAGAATATTATGCAAAAACTTATCGAAAACGACATTTGTTGCGTTGGCACGAAATGGACAAAATGTTTTCAGTTGAGGTCAAAATTTATCTGAAAAGTTAGTTTGCCTTTAAATTTATATTTATTTGTCATAAAAATGTATTTTCTCAAATTCAATTTTCTTGATTCATGAATTTTCTGGGTGTCTACCGGTCCTCTAAGTCATCTAAAGTTATCTATTTTGAAAAGAAGTCACCTGAGTCATTCAAAGTCATATTTTTTCGCTGTAGGTCATTTAAAAAAATGTATTCTATCAAATAGGTGAAGAAAACTGCCAAAATAACACACGTTTATTGTATAGACATCAGCTAATGAGTGAATAGTCAACGAGTATAAATGAAATAGAAGGAAATAATGGACATGATGTTTTAGATTCAGAGTAAAGTAGGACGGCAAAAAAAAAGTAAGCGATCGGAGCAAGCAAAATTTTTTTGAGGCTACTAAAAAATGGATAAAGGTTATCTAAGTTATCTTTTTTTTTTACTTTATCAATTTCCCCAGATTCATATTCAAACTTGGATTATTTTTTTTTGAAAATCTTAAGAATTTTATCTATTTTTGGAACGTGTTAGTTGAAATTCCTGTCTTCGGTGGCGCAGATTGGTTCCTCGAAGAAGCTAAAATAATATTCTATAATATTCTAATGTATCTTCAGTATTATGGTGAGGAAACCCCTCCAGGGTGTAACCCGACAAAATTTCGAACCTTTCTAAAATTTGGAAGACCTTAATTTTTCCAGAAAGGATCCGCACTCTCCCTTCACAGAGAAAGGGAACAAGAATAATATTTGTGAGAGAATTGAGCATGTGCATTAAAATAACATTACCACATTTTATAGAAATTTTATCGCAAATTATTAAGATTTCTTCGTGGTCCAAACGGCTTGCATTTCAGACGTAAAGCCGAAAAACCAAATTCTTGAAATGAATTTCTTATTGTTTCTCAGTTAATTTTGGAACGTTGAATACACATAATGGTCTCAGAATCCATAAATATATTCAGTGTAGTAAAAAAAAATTCAAATAAAATTCCAAAAAAAAAGTCATGACTACACCAATTTATCTGGATGATTAATCAACCTAGGTTGATCCTAAAACCAAATTCAAAATGGGCATTCCAAAATTAGTAACAACGAATAATAAAATTCGGCTCCACAAAAAATTGATGTTTTTTCTGTTTAAGTAGGTGTTTTAAAAATATTTTCGGGTCCCTGGAACGCGGCAATATTCGGATATTTTCTAGCGTAAAGTTTGCACGTATTATTTGTGCGTTAAAATGTAACTTTTCAGTACTTTTAGACGTGTGAATCCAATTTCTTTTTCGTTCCGCACCCAACTACACCAGAGCTTTGACAGACTCAGAAACTGTTAAGGCTACTTACAGAAATTAAATCGGGCGAAAACTGTTCGAAAAGTGGAGGATTATTTATGTGTGAAAAGACGTACTAGTGTGTATTTTAGGGTGAGTAATCTTATTTCAATCGAGTAAGAAGTCGGCCTATCGGTCTTATCCTGACACTTAGTAGTTGTGTTTCCTTACTTTTGTATATTGGTTTTCAAGTAGCTTGGATACGAAGATAGTTATTTCTCCGTTTGAATCTTCTTTCTCTAATTTATTTAATCTTTTCACGATATGAAATAATAAATTGATGAAATTTTCTAGAAGATAGGACTGGGGAGTCAAGTTCGTAAACATTTTAAAAACTTTCACGTGTCCATTTTCGTGAAAAATGGCACCCTAACTAAACAGTTTTTCTGTAGGAACAACACTTTCCCCATGCAAACTTTTCATGAACGCTATTTAGTCTCAACTTTCCTCCTATTTAAGTTGGAATTTTCAATGTTGGTGATGTTTTCTCAGTGGTTGACGCAGCTATCTTCAGTCCGACGAAATTTTATAATTTTACCTCCTCCCAACCCTAGCAATTCCTGTCCTGATGCTTCTGCGAGTAGGCCATCTCAAGCTTACCGGCTCTTACTTTCTCTCCTACCTTGAACTTACTGGCGGTTCTTTCTGCCAACAAGAAGATCAACTTCCAGTCCATATCCTTGTCTCTTGTTCCGCCGCTCAACATTTCATAATTCGCCTGAAACTCTTGGAATCCCTCCCTGACTTAAATTACCAACCCAACTTTTTCTCTTTTTTTCTCCAGTTCCTAACGTTATTGAATATTTTGTCTCTGATCCGTGCTCTCCACACAGTCTAGCACATAGTCCAGTGAGCAGCTAGTGCTAAATAAAAAATTTTTAAAAATGTTGGTTTTGTGTTTTTTTAAAACTGGATTTGTCAGATTTTCGTTTCGAAAATCGGCCTTGTCTCGTCGCTCACTTGTAAATTGTGTTTCCAAAATCGGACTCCTTGATTATTTTCCGGCAAAGTCATGCTCATCGCCGCTGTTTTCCAATACCAGATTTGTCCACGTTCTTTCAGCTTTCACTTTTTACGTTGGGCATTTACGGAAGTATACGTTCATCCCCCTCCCCCCAGTCGGAATTTTTCGTTAAATTCGATCATTAGTTGGCAAAATTAAGAAAATTGTTGATTCATCTACATCGAATTTGTTTGCTTAGATGAAAGATGTTTGTGTAATTGAGTCTGTATTTTAAACATCAGTCAGCAAAATGCGAAAATGATTGACCTATTTTGCTTGTACGAAATTTGCATCGAGAGTTGGTATTGTCTATCTATTTCCACATGTCTCTTTCTTCCGAGGACAGGATTCGACTCGCCTCTAGGTACGTTATGGCAGAGATTTTCGGGTGCACTGCGTACGAAAATGAATTTTACCACTGCTGACCAGAACCTGACCACAAAATAAAACAAAATAAAAGTGAACTGAAGGGGTGAAATAGTTTTCTTCTTTCCCGAAAGATTAATTTTCTCTTCCGTTGAAAATGGGATCGCAAGGGACTTCGACTTTCGTGCCGTACGGCCAGGTTCACTCAAGCAACTGAGCCGTCAATGGAATGCCAGGTTTCTTGCAGATGAAAGGCGTCCCATTTGACCAAGTTTTATCTATTTATTTAGAGCCTTCAAATAGTCATATAGAAGTAAAAGGAAACAGATGTACATAACAGACTTCACATCGACAGACAACATCCCTTATGTGACTATTTGATGCTCGTTAATACTAGCTCTGTTCCCCCTCGACAGCCCATTTCTGGACATAGGCCTCTACGCGCCTTCTCTGCTGCTTCCTATCCTTGGCCTCCCTTTTCCAGGTCAGTACCCATTCTTTTAATATCTCATTCCTCCCTCTGGTGCTTGGCTTAGCTGTCGTACGCTTACGCTCCCTAGGTGTCCTATAATTTTCCTTGTCCATCTCCCCTCTTGTCGCACTAAGTGTCCCGCATATTCCCCTTTCAATTTTTTGATGGTACATATATCCAGTATCTCGTAACCCTGAATATCCTTTCTAATTCTGATATTCATAATTTTTTCCTTCTCCTTGATTTCCAATATGCTCTTCTTGATAGCTCTCTGAATAGTTTGAAACGTCTCCTCACCGACTTGAGTAGCTCTCCGTGTTTGACATCCGTATGTGAGCGTGAAGGGGGTGCAGCTTTTCCATATTTTAAACTGAAGCGCTGCGTGGAAGAAGGGCTTTCCTCTCATAAGAAATACATTTATCGAAGGTCCTTCCTTCACGCAGCGCTTCACTTTTGAATTTATGTTTGTTCAGCCAGTAGTTTTTCCACCCGTTATTTATTATTTTGGAAAGTTCGGTTTTGTATTTGTTTTTGAAAGCAATGATTTAGCTCAGATATTCTATCTTGCTCGCTTTTTGTATTACTCACCCCCCCCCCTCCGATCTTAATATTTCCACTCTTTTTATTTTACAAGATTTTCTTTAATTTAGTCATATTCCTGCCTTTTCGCTCCCTCTTACGAATTCATTTGCCATCTCTTGCAATTATTTTGATCTTTACGTAATACTCGTAATTACTATACATATTATCTGCAAATCTCCAATTGGTTAACCTTTCCCCCATTGAGTTGTATATCCTTCTGTTCTCAGTTGAATCCTCTGAAGGTTTGTTCAATTACAAAGTTGAATAGATTGGGGGACAGCGTATCTCTCTGGCGTACTCCCCTCCCGATTGGGAATTCCCAGCCCCTCCGGTACAACTTGATGTAAGCTTTAGCCGTCTCAGTTATGTTTCCTAAGATTCTTATCCATTTTTATCGTATTCCTTGTTAGGCCAGTACTTTCTATAGATAGTTGTGGTGGTCCGAGTTGAATACTTTGTTAAAGTCCATGAATATTAGGTGGACTTTTAAACTGTATTCGTTAGCTTTCTGTATCAGCTGGTTTGGTCGATGGCAGAGAAGCTTCGACGGTACCCCGCTTGTTCCCGGCTTTGATTCTTGTCCAGTTGGTTGTATATTCGATTTTTGATTATGGTGGAAAATATTTTGCTTAGACTTTGTATTAGGCTAATTGGTCTACAGTTCAAAATGTTGTGTCTTTCCCCTTTCTTATGTATTAAGATTATCTCCGCCAGTTTTCATGGTTGGGGTATTTTCTCTGTCGTTATTATTTCTTTAAATAGGTTTGTGTGTGGTGGGTGGGGGGCTTAGTTTATCGGCTAGACACTTTAGCACATCGTATTAATTTAGTCGGTTCCAGGGACATTGTTGTTTTTTAATTTCTTCTGGGCTTGCTCTACTTTCCTGTTTAATATTACTGGAATTTCTTACGTACTTATCCCCTTTTTTCTCTCTTCTCTTACCCTTCTGATTTTTTGTATAGTTTTTGGTAGTATTCTGTAGCTATGTATTTCCAATATTTTCCCCCTACATTTCCCTGCCCTGTGTGTTCCTCGGATTCTTCCTTTACTTGTTTCCTTTTTGGCTCTTTTTATTGTTCCGCTGTCCGTCACGATCTTTTCAACCTTTCTACTATCGAATGCTCAATTTTTTGTGGGGGAGGGTTAGCTACGTCATGTACAGCCAATTAGCTAGAAACGTGGAGACAGTATGGGTTCCATTTTGGAGTTGAGGTTCGTGTCTTTCGGGTATGATATGAGTTTTAAGGATTTGGGTGTGATTGTCGGAGAGCAAGGATTCTAGTGCCGAGTTTTGGATGTGTGCGTTTAACTGGGATTGGAATTCTGAGCATTAGGTAACTACGCGGTTAATGGAGATAGGAGTATTACATGTATCGCAAGTTGGTTGGGGTTGTTTGTTCAGAATATAGCTATGAGTTCCTGGACTTTTGATTGGATGTTTTCCAGGAGTGAACTATAATTTTCATGGATTTTAGTTTGTGGGACTTGATCCCAGTCGTTGGAAGGATTTGTGCACGAATGATTTACTGATTTTTTTGACATCTAATATCGGGATTGGAGAAATGTTCAAGGAAAGCCTTGCAGTTTCATCGGCTATGTCGTTTTGAGGAATGTTAGAGTGGGAGAGGATCCAACATGAAGTGAATTCTGTAAAGACGATAGCATTTGTACTATCTTTTGGGAGATGGGATGTTGTCTCTTTTTGTGGAAATTTCGTATGGCTAGGAGAGCTGATAGTGAGTCTGTAAGAATTAAGAAGTCGTTCAGTGTGAGATCTAAACAATATTGGATGGCTCGTTTAATGGCATAGAGTTCTGTTGAAAGGATTAAGTGTGTTGATAGTGGGTATGGTACTGAAATGTTGTCGTGGACAATGGAGCATCCTGATTAATCTGCTGATTTGGAACCATCAGTATATATTTTGTGAGATTTTGTTGGGATTTGTCGAGGTTGGTAAGTCATAGATCTAGCTTTGGTGAGTATGAGAGCCAAGGTGGATTGATATTGTAAGGGGGATGTAACAGTTTAATATTAGTATGGATAGTCAGTTGTAAGAGATTGTTGTTATTGAAAGGGAGGAATGTCTCTTCTTATCCACTTTCCGACTAGTTTGCATATTTCTCCTAATTTTATTTTTTCCTTTGACAGGAGGGACTTCTTGTTTTGTACTTGGTTTCTTTCTTCAACTATTTCTTTGTTTCGTCCGTCAGTTTATCGTCAGTAATATCTTCCCATTTTGTGACCCCATATTCTTCGATACCTTCTCTGATGTTATAAAGTTGTTGAACTGAGTTTATATTTTTAAATCGTGTTTCTGTTCTTTCTCTGCTGCTTTCATTAAGTGCTTCTGGGGTATATGCCGGGAGTATTTTATTAGTCCCCCCTCCCCCCGAAAATTACTGTGCTCTCTATTCTCGCCCTTGATATTCTCTAACCAAATAGAAAATCAAACCTGGCCAGCGTGGAAGACATCTTGTATCATACTCATGTCGTTTACTAGTATGTGACCTATTTCCCTTTGTATTCTCTGATCTGGAGATATCCACATGAATTCTCGTTTCTTATTTTTCTTAGGGAAAGTGTTAGCTATAATCTGAGGTTATTTAGGCCGCGAATTCTAGTAGTTCATCTACATTCCGATTTCTTATCGGGTGTACTGCGCACGAAAATGAATCTTTCCACTCTGAGCCTGAACCACGAAATAAAAGTAGACGGAACGAGTGAAATAGTTTTTATCTTTCCTGAAAGATTCATTTTCTTTCCAATTGATAATGGGATCGCTATAGTCCGTTCCAGATAAGAATATCAAAAACCTGTAGAAAATGCGGTATCAGTGGGGTGAAGGAAAGCGCGAAATTCACACTGAGCGCGTCAAGCAGCAGAACGCTGCTCGTCTCTTATTGGTCGTGAAAACGACGCGCCGACACTCAACGTTGTGGTCGCCCCGGAGGTTTTGATACTCTTGTCTGGAACGGACTATAGAGGTTTAGATTTTCATGCCTTACGGCCAGGGTCACTTGAGCAATTGAGTCGTCAGTCGAATGCCAAGTTTCTTGAAGATGAAAGGCGTCTCTTCTGATCAAGTTTTACTGCATTGCAAACAGCTTACGATGGTCGTGTCTCAGCGACCGAAAATGCGAACGTATTCAAGAGAAAGTGCACTCACCTTATTGATGAACGATATGACGTTCGTCGGTAACATAATGAATGGCGTTGGGCCTCCTCAGAGCTGCACTTCGTTCGAGGAACGCTCCCGAGTCGGAATGCTGCGCTGGCGTTCTGCAGGCGGCGGCGGCGACGACGACGCCATTCAACGCGAGTCGCGGAAACGGTAAACACTCGCGGCAGGTCGATTTCGGGTCGCGCCGTCAACGACCTTCTGGCCGCGGCTCGATCTCGCTGACGACGGCATAAATGCGAACCAGATTGTCACCGCACCAAAATCGCTGAAACCGAAAATGAAATCCACTCTCGTTACTCGTGTACGTGTAAGTAGAGTAGGCTACGATAAGTACGATATAATTACTGTTCAACTCAAAATATCTATACGTCCAGAATATTTGTACCCTAGCGCCGGTGCAAGTTGAGTTTCAAAAACAGACATTCGCACAGTTACACGTACACGTATCGTAACGTGACGTGACGGACGTGCTGAGGTTCAACCGTTGTTTTCGCAGGCATAATTTGATACTGACGCGTCGCGATTTGCCTCGACTGTTCGTGGGTAATATGTGGGTGGTGTGAGCGCGTGTGTACGTGATACGGCCGAAGTGAGCGTACGTGGTCGTGAGAACATGTCAAATGTGCCAATTTACTGAAGGAAATTTCGTTTTTCATTTTAGGAGGTGTTAAATTAATAATATATTATAATGTTGCGATTACGCCTCGTTTGCCATTTTCGTGTAGAACTTCCGCATTAGGTCGCGAAATCCGAACTTCGTTTGATCTCTGCGCCCGTTTCATCTCGCCCAGGCCTGGCAGCCCTAGCCCAGTATAGCCTTTCAAAGGTTACTGTGGCGGGGTAACATGTAACTCGCACCGAATCAGGCGTGTGTAGCTCTTGACTAGTAGGCTGCGTCTCTCCACTTTTCTCATAGCTCACTCTTCGCCTTCTTTTCCAGTCATTTCCTCAAGCATTCCCTCTAACATTAATAACAACATCCCTGGATGTCCTATACATGTATTAAAACCTTTCATTTTTGTTCTTCTCTTTACAATTACAATTGCAAATTTCTCTGTCCCTTCCTGACAGCCTCAATACTTCCTCATTCCCGATGTTTTCTACCCATTTGGTTTTATACATTCTCCGACATCACATTTCAAAAGCTCCTATTCTTTTTCTTTCTTGTGCTCCCATTTCCAGATCTCACATCCATACAATGCTATATAGTACACTCCCAACTATCCGCCCTAATTGGGGCTGGAGGTAGGGCGATAACGAAAAGGCGGATGATCAGAAAAAAACAATTGAGAAATGGGGAAAATAATTTTTATTGAATCAGGTACGTTAGGTGGTACGTTATTTTATACAAAAGAAAGAAATCAATATAAAAAAAATTTGCGTTTTTGGCTTTTTTGGTCAATGAAGGGGAAAAAAGACGCTGCCTTAAAGAGAAAAGCTAAAACAGATTGCCAGCTCTGTTGTTCTTTAAACACCAGTGACTTTTCCAGCGCTGAAAAAGCATTGTGAGGATCCATAATATGTACTGACGCTTTTCCTACCAGTTCCTTATCATCATCATTAGCTGTGGTAAGGACTAGGATTGTGATTTTAGTAAGATTTCGGATTATCCGCCCTTGGTTTGGCGGATAATCCGAAAAGGCGGGCGGATAACCGGAGGTCGAGTAAACCGATAGCGGATAGTCGCGAGTTATTTTTTATTGAGGGGTGGGGGTAGCCACGTCAAGTACAGTCAATTGACTTAGAGACTTGGAGACTGAAGTGGTTACATTTTGGAGTAGAGGTTTGTGACTTTTAGGAATGATATGAGTTTAAGGTTTTGGGTGTGACTGTCGGAGAGCAGAGATTCTAGTGTTGAGTTTGGGATGTGTGTGTGTTTCACTGAGATTAGAATTTTGGGCATTGGGTAATAACGTGGTTAATGGAAATAGAAGTATTACATGTATCGCAAGGTTAATCGGGAGTCTACTGTACTCCAATTATACTCGTACGTTCTGAGAAATCGCAGTCTTACTTTCATGTATACCTATAATTGCTCTAAACATATCTCCTTCTTGCTAGAAGACTTGTTCTATTCTACTCTTTACTTCTGTTTTACATCTTCCATTTTGTGTTATCAGACTGTCTAAGTATTTTAATTCCTTTACCTGTTTTATTTTTTCACCTCCTATCTATATTTATTGAATTTTGTTCCCATGTACTGACTACCATCGCTTTTGTTTTATTCTTAATCATCTTCACCTTGTATTTTATTTGAGGAGTTATCTGTCAAAAAGACCCCTGACGAATGGGAATCCCATTCGTCAGGGGCCCTTTTGACAGATAACTCCTCATTTTCAATTTTTAATCCACCTCTTCAATGTTTTCGTTAGTTCTTCTTTACTTTTTTCTAGTATTCAATGTCATGTGCAAAGCCTTACCATTCTAACCTTCTCAATTTGTATTTTCACAGCTGAGTTCTTTTCAATCATTTCTTCAACTACTTTTTCTATTAATAGGTCAAACAGCACTGGTGACAAACATCAACCTTGTCTCACTCCTTTTTGAATTTTCGCTTCTCCTCTTTCATCTTCTATTTGTATTTGAGCCCTTTGATCCTCATATAAGTTCTATATTGCTCTTCTTCCTTTATACCTAACTCTTATCTCTTTCAATATTTGCAACATTTTTGACCATTCAACATTATCAAAAGCTTTTTCTAAATCTACAAATGCTACATTATGCATCTAAACCTTTCCTTGGTCTTTTTTCCGACAAAAGCCTCGAGCTTAAAATTGCTTTCCTAGTTTCTCTACTTCTGAATCAAGACTGATCTCCCACCCTTACTTCCATTTTATTTTGTATTATCTTGTTTATTATTCTTGCTAGAATCTTTGACGCATGCGAAGGTAAACTTACAGTACGATCTTACTCCTGATCTTTCAGGGATTATACTTAGCCTGCTTTTCTGAAAATCTGTTGGTATTTATCCTTCCTGATACATTATGCCGATTAATTCATATATAAACTTTTACAAAACTACTCCTTTCGTATTCTTCAATAACTCACTAGCAATTTCATCAACTCCTTCTGTATTACCTGCTATCATCTCTTTCAAAGCTTTATCAAATTCCGACCTTAAGATAGGATCTCCTCATTTTTCATCTTCCACCTTATCATCTCTTTCCATGTATAGACGAGTTACTAAGAGTTTTAAGTGGGTCTCAAGCTATCATAGAATCAGGAAAATGCTTGTTTGTTTGGACATCTTGCTGCTGCGAAAAAAGTGGGCCCCTGAGCCACTTCGGGTGTTTGTTTTATCACAGTACAGATTTCTGCTATTGAATTGGTGCTGTAGTAACACTGGTGAAAAGTTAAGGGAAAATTCTGCCTACGTATTGTTGTAGCTGTAGACAATAACTTAGCTAAATTTTGTCAAAATCATCGTATTGTTAACTTTTTTCCCAGAACCCCTTTGACCAAAAAAAGGTCAATTTTTTGATCCGTTGTAAGTACGATGCAGCATTATTCGATTGAGATCTAAATTTTTACAGACTTTCTTTGAATTATGTCCATCAGTTTAGAGATGGGAAGGGTGTAATTTCTGATCGGTAGAAAATGTTCAGCTGGTAAAAAGGAAAAAAATAGCAATTTCAAAAATCAATCAAAAAGATCAAAGAACGTCAGCGGAAAACCATCGCAGTATCTCATGTTAGCACTGATCTATCTTATGTAATTTTTCTAGACTTATAAAAATTGGCCCGCGGCACTTACCTTAATTTTGAGAATTAATAATTAAAATTAGATAAAGTTGAGATAATGGAACACGTATTACGTGAAAATGAAATTAAACTTAAGACAAACTAAATTACATGAATTTAACATTTCCATAATTTATTTCAAAGCTATCTGCTAAGCTTCAAAGTTGGCAGATATTTTTTTTAAATGTGGAATGTGATGGCTTCCTTTGAGTTAAATTTCATGTGTATTTAGAAGTCAGGAGAGATAAAGTTGATTTGGTGAAAGGCCAAGAGATTACTTAGTAAAGGGTGGTGGTTAGGAGGTGTCCTTATACTTTTCTCAAAATTAAGTCTTCACTTGTTAACAGTCTTATCGAGTTTTGAACTAGTTTGGCAGAACCTTACAAGTTATAAGCAAGTCCAAAAGAATCGAAGCGATTCTTGAACTGGCATTCAAGTGGCTTAGCTAACTTTAAAGTTATTTCCTCCGTTCCTCCCCCCTTCACTTTTTCAAAATCATAATTAAATAGTATTGGAGTGCGAGTCAAAGAATTTCGGAAAATGGTCGTGTAGACAGACAGAAAAATATTTATACGAAACGGATTCATTCACCAATAATAATTGGGGGGGGATATAATTGAATCGGTTAGAACCAAAAGGGGTCAAGTCCAAAAATCGCACTTTTCAGAAAGCCAAGGAAACTGTTTTATTCGAAAATTTGAAAATCGTGGAATACGTCCTTCAGGGTGGGGGTAGAGGGTCACAAGAGACAACTTTTAAGCCCTGTCACATCGAATAAAATTTTGATGAGCCGAAGCTGGGGGTGCTCAAATTTTTTGGACGTAACCCCTTTTGTTTGAACAATTTTTTTTTGCAGTTTTACGGCTCGAAATTGCCCCCCCCTTTTTGTAGCCAGACATAAAGAGATCACTTTAGTCTTGGTCCCATTCCAATCGAGCAAAATCCCTTCTTGTAAAAAAAAAAGTTCTGAAGCTGTATTAGAAAATTGCAATTTCGTTTTTGAAAGTAGCACTTTGTAGGTATAAAAATGCGAAAAGAGGGGGTTGGGTCGGAACTTTTTATTTATTTCTATTTTTACACTAAAATACACCATTTTCGAACAATTTCTGGAAAAAATACATTTTTTGAAAAAATTTTATTCCAAAAAAAAAAAAAAGGAAGAAAGCGATGTTGCCAAAAAGCACTCTCCCAGCTGTTTCACGAAATTTCGACCACACTAGCAGATCCGCGATACTTCAATACCCCATAATCCGTGAAAAAAGCAAAAACGACAAAAGTGGACTTAACCCTGTTTAGTTCTAACCGATTTAATTGCTGTAACATAAGAATGAAGAATCATTATTTACCCTAATATACGAGCGGTAGTCGGATTTTATTTCTATTTTCACAGCTAGGCCAAGCTTGCCCAGTTGTGACAAGCAGAACCATGCTTAAGTGTATAAAACTCCAACTCCTTCCCTGTGACAGTAAACAAAGAAAATGCCTGGTTAGTGTGCCAGAAACGCTGATCTGTCTGAATTGAGACGCAGGAGAGCTGTGAAGACGATAATAATTCAGTATAGTCCCTTTTAGTCTTTTGAGTCATGGCGAGTCCCATTAAATATTGATTGAGTCTTAAACAAGTAGGTAATTTGGATTGGGTCTCTAGGTAACCTAATGAGTCTTGCAGCATTTCGATGTTTCTGAATTTGTAAGAAGTCTTGGTAGATTCCCATGAGATACTTACAGAATATTGACCGTGTTCTACAGTGGGTAGTTGGTAATGGCGGGCTTAAAAATAGTGAAAGTGGAGGAGACAGTGTACCTGGTCAAATAGTCTCGTTTGAGAACAGTCTAAACAATGGAATAAGCAGAAGGGGGATGAATGCGTTGGAAAAGCTAATGGAGCCTAAAAAGAATCTTTAAAGGAACAAAGTCAATAAACGTGAAGAAGAAAGTCTTCGAGAGTTGCATACTTTCGGTTCTTACCTACGGAGCGTAAACGTGGGCGATCATGGAGGGGCAACTAATGAGGCTGGCGAGAACACAAACAGCTATGAAAAAATCAATGGTCGGCGTCAGAAAGTCAAACAAAACAAGAAACACAGAAGTCAGAGCTAGAACAAAAATGACTGATTGTCGTTTCGTGGTTAGAAAGCTAAAGATGGAGTATGCCAGCCACGTATTCAGAAGGGAAGAAGGGAGGTGGGGGAAAAGGGTCTTGGAATGGGTCCCCAGGAATAGGAAAAAAGAAGGTGGGAAGGCCAAGGACAAAGCGGGAAGGCGAAATCGTAAGCAAAGGGGGTATAGCTTGAAAAAGGGACGCTCTGTATAGGGCGCGGTGGAAGCAGGTAGGGGAGGCCTATGCCCAATTTTGGGCACATTAAACGTAAGAACCATAAATTATGTAGCAGTCGTAAGGAAAATATATAGGAGGCCTTAATGTGTCCTGAAAAAAGTGCTGAAGATTCTTATGAAATTTTACTGTTAGGTTTTGTTTAAATTGAATCTGTATTGACGTACTGTTCATGAGATTTAAATTCTTAACGAATCGTAACAGAATTTGGTAAAATTCTAAGAGCTTTAAAGGGTATCACTTGTCTTATCAGTCCCTACAGTGACCTAAATAAGAGGGAGTGTCGCGATACCTCCTACCAGAAAAAATATAAAATCACAATCGTTGGAAAACCCCTAATTTATTCACTCGTTTCGCTCACGATTACTTTTTACCGCTAAAATTTTGTTAATTTCCTCCTGAGCCAATTTTCTGTTTACGCTACTTGGTCCCTTTATGGTATTAATAAGGTGTCTAAAGTGTTGACGAGTCTGAACATAACCTGAAATTGTTTACCGAGTCCTTACAAGTCTTGACATTATTTACGGAGTTCTAATGTAGTACATAGTGTTCACTCATCGTAAATATAGCTTCAACTGGTGTTAACATGGTTCCTAATTCCATACCCAACCAGACCAGGTAAATCGAATCTTGCTAAAAACGCATTCCTAGTATCTGAACCAGGTTACGGATAAACACTTTCAAATTTAAAGCGACTCGCTCGAAATGAGAATGTGAACGTATTTTTCAAATGTGCGCCCCGAGGAGATGATAAGTGCGTGAACGCGCATCATTTAGGATTATATAACTTTTTATTTTTTGCTTCTGTTTTGGCATACTGGAAACTTTACTTCACACTTAATTAAAATAACCCCGCGTAGCGTGTAATTAAGTTTATTAAGGAAACGAAAAAGTTTTTTTTTAACGCTGGCTTTTCGCCGCGAACGCGAGCAAGCGAGGGCTGGAGATTAACACCTAACTCCTTTCGGTTATGGCTAATTAGAGGTAAACACCGCGAAATTCCGCTTTCGAAATTCGCCTGCTCGACGCCCTTTGTTTACACATATTCACTCTAACGAAAAACAATTTCGCTGTTGCGATTATCGTCAACCTCTCGATGTTTGTTACGAAGTTTGAATGTACTTCAAGCTGATCGATGAGAGCAAATTGAGCTAGAGGTGGTCTATTATTCAGGAAGTAGCGGCACTTATCTTCCTCGTGTAATTATTCGACCTATATATCGTTACATTATGTATCTTATGCCGGACCCTTTTTAACGTGGGCGTGAAGGAACGTGAGTTTGGCTAGTGATACGAAACTTAATTGAGCTGTAACAAGACACGAAAACTCAATTTGGCTAACCCTGTCAACTCCCTCGAATATCCCGCCTCGTGAAAACCTACTGCTTGTGGGTAGTTGCATTTGAAGAGGGAAGGGGAGGAGGTCCTGAGTAAGCTGTCACTGGAGAAGCTCTTTCAAGAGCAGAGGCACAGGTTACTCCACTGCTTTGATCCTGTTTCAAGCTTTAGAACTGCTGTTCACACTGTTAAAGCTTAGAGGACACTATAATACGTATTCAGTTGGTCAGATGCCGTATCCGCTGCCGGATGTTGGCGGTCGCGGTTTCTGACGCGCGACTTTCCTGAACAGGGTTAGTCCTTAGTCGGGGTAGTTTGCCGTTACTTTCCCCATGGTTTGTTGCGTTAGAGTTTTCCGCAGTTCACTTACTAGCCGTGTGTTTGCAGGACTTTGAGTAGGCTGTCCACGACGTGCACACGCTAGTCTCAGTCTTTCAGATCTGATGGTGGTTACTCGGCGTGCGATTGTAATGCGCTGTTCGTTCGAACTGGCGGAGGTTACAGGGCGTGTTAGGTTTCCACCTCGATTGATACTGTGGTCGCTGTGTTCATTAGGGTGGTAGTGGGTGATATTCGAATATCATTAGTTTTCCGGCGTTGGTGGGACTCGAACCCAAAACTCAAGGATTACGAAGCGAGCACGTTAACCACTCGGTCACATAGCGACCTAATAAATATTAAGTATGCTGAGCGGAACTAGTACGATGATGAAGAGCTTGACTACACTTCATTTCCGCGTAGTCGAATTCATCATTAAACTAGTTGGACTCCAAAATTTGGAATGAGCATATACCTAATTTGTTTTATAGTTTCCATACACTGATCGTAGGGTTGTCTACCGATTCGAATTTTGATTTCAGTATTGGTAGTGGTATTGTAGATATTTTTCGAATCTTGTATGGTAGAGAAGTGTCTAGTTCAGACCAGAGCGAAGGCATAGGAAATCAAAAGACACGAGAGAATGCAGAGAAAGCGCGTATATTGATCGATCGATATTATTATATAGATCTCACCAAGTGCTAAAACATAGACTGTAACTGACTGCCACTAACCTGTAACTCAGCTGATGTCCTGCCTGACCGATGGGAAGAGAAAAAAAGAGAGTGAGTCATATGAATAATAATAATAAAACGAATAACATGATTTTGAAAAGATCACGTACTGGATATACCGGAATGCAAGAGACAAAAGGCGTTTTTAAGATGCTCACCTCGTGCTACGCAGGAAGTAGCCTGGCAAGACGTTAATATATGACATGTATGCAACAAAAACGAAGCATAAAATAGGTAGGCAATGTTGAAAAATCAATCGTAGTGGAGAGCATTTTGCAGTGTCATGAAAAGATGAATTAAAGTACCAGTATTGGAATAATAAAGTTTTGAGAAAAATGTGTTCGAATGCTTTCGGCCAAGTTAATGTGAATGCAGCCTTGTATTCTCAACTCGTAATGACCTGCGACGAGCATACAGTTTTCAAGTGGTGCAAACGGGTTCATGATGCAAACCACAAGTCAAATGAACCTGTTCCTAAGGACGTATGTGAACGATATCATCTGTTCTATTTGTAGTAGTATCAATATTACCTATGACATACTAAACGTTTAGTAAAACTTCTCTTGAAGTTGAAATTAACCCTTTCATGTTGGAGCGTTTTCACAACTAAATGATGGTCAACGTGTAGTGTACATTTCACTTTATTCAGGAACCCGATCTGTGTAACGCCCAAAGGTCGAAAAGCATTAACAATGTGAAGGTGCGTGCACATTAACCTGATAGAAAGCATTTTAAACGCGGTGTTTTCGAAAATTTATTTCAACCTTTCAACATATTGGGCAGCTTCTAATTTTTAGTCATGTAATATTCATTTCAAAGTTCTCTTTTATGGGGAAGAGAGTTTTATCGATGAAAAAAACAGTTACAGGGAAGCACTTTTTCATCAAGAAGATGTACGCATCCTTAGGGGATTCCAGATTCTACGCTGATTAATTTGTATTTGCATAAAAAATGGTTTCACTCAAATTACGCACGAACGTTTACATACCTTCCTTATTATTTCGCTCTACTCACTCTCGTTCGTTTCACGTTGACTCAAGAAATATTTTATCACTCTTTTCCCTAATTTCTCTTTGATATGAGCAATCTGTTGCACTCTTATACGTGAGTTATAACGTTGGAGATATGTATTTGATTCAGTGCGAATTTACTAGTCTTCGTTAGAAGAATTTGAATTCGCGAGAGTATATGTACATGCATGGGTCCCGTTTATATATCATCCGATACATGTATTCCTGTTTAAAAGTTTTCAAATAGAACCCTCCAACAAATATACACGGATAATAGTTTCTTGTTTTTTACTTCGCGCTCTTCCTCTTTGTAAACCCTAGATTTTCATTCGCGCTTCTATTTACCAGAACGTACTTCTCATTTTTCTTTCTACTATGTAGTTACTTTTCTGTGATGTTTGCCACTTAAACTTCTGAGGATTATCGCTGGTGTCTGTGATGCTAATAGGGCATGTTCGTTTCGAATATTAGCTTATTTTCGAATGTTTCGCTTCGTGCGCTATCTACCTCGGACACTCTAGGTCTAAGTCCTGCCAGAACTTCGATAGTTTTCATACTTGGCAGTTGGAGGGCTCATTGCAGTGACGTGCCAAAAAAGAGCCGTGTTTGTAACCCTTTTAATTTTGAGATAATGCCCTTCAAATCAACCACAAAGAGTCAGTGTAGCCTCATTCGAAAATATTAGAAAACGTTTGTGATGGATTTCTCGACCTTTAATTTTAAGTAGGTACCAAATCGAAAATCAAAAAATTACATTTGTATTCATTAAATAGAAGAAAGTCGTGTTGTCTTTCTTCGTCTCATTTTATTTGAGAAGCGGTTGTGGCTGGACAGTTTGATGAAGCGCATGACTTCATCTCACTAAAAATTGTAAGTCACATGTAAAAAATAGGCGGTTGGCAGTCCTCCTGGAAAAAATTTGGTATTTCTGTGTTTTTCTTCAAGAGATACTTGTACATAATCGAATGTCCATCCGTGTCAGGGCAGTTAACCTAATTTCACCATGCTTACTGATTTCTGAATTCGTTTTTTAGAAGTTCGTACTTGAAGCTGGTGGTTCAATTAATGAATCTTCATCAGTCTCAAACAGTTCTTAAAATGTATGAAATTATCTTGCTTGTTATTAGTGTAACTTTGGTTTTAAATTAAATGTGATAATTATGTGTGTATATACTGTAGAGCTAGAGAAGACTGAGGCGATGTGTCTTTCAGGTGAAGTGTCACAGCTTCTAACATCTAACCTTAAATTGATCTGCAGATTCGGTAATTGAGGCAACTTACCGTTACGATGAATTAAAACTACAACCTAAAATTTCGTTTTCACTACTATCTTTGAATGGTTGTTATCAATTATCAGAGTTTTCCTATTGCAAAAAATGTCGTTTGCAAAGTTTCTATCATTTTTTCTAGTGACTTCAGAACGAGGCTCCAATATTTTGACTAAGTAAATTGTATTTATTATATGTTCATGACACATTTTATTTCTATTTTTATTAAAATAAGTTCAAAAGTCCGAGCTATTAGAACAAACTTGGCCGAAAATGAAATTTTCATGCACAGAGCAAAATGTCACGTACGGGGGGCGGGGCAGAAGTCCTGCTACAGGGTGGCTAACGGCCCTTCTAGTCCTGCTGGTCCTGAAAAGTACTGCGTTTTGCTTTAAGGTACTGAAGTCCTACAAAAGTCCTGCTTTAAGTTGAAGGTCCTACTTTTTTCCAAATTTGAAAGCGTATCACTCAAGCGAAGATTAAACATTGAATTTGAACGCCAATAAATAAACAGTTATTAAAAAAAAAATCTTGAGTAATATTTTCTTAAACTTATTTTCGTAATAGGTTTTTGAAAAAAAACCCACTTTTTTGGGGGGAGGGGGGGTGCGTTATTATTTCGAAAAAGTCCTGCTGAAGGTCCTGCAAGAGTCCTGCATTTTGGTTTCGAGATTTCTTGAGACACCCTGAGCTAAAACAATCTAGTGGATTAGTATATGTAATGATAATGGAGGAGTTGATTCGTTCATGTTGAACTTGTGCAGTATTCGGATGTAATAATTTTAGCGCGAAGGGCTACTGAAAAGATGCGACCATCGAAGCCCGCAGATCGTTTATTCACTAACCACTGTACTACATCGGACTATACACAGAATTTACATTTCGCTTATTGGAATGATCATTAGGGAGAGAGAGAGCGAGAGTGAACAAAAGGCCGGTCTCGCTCTTAATCCTCTAAGCGATGGGTGCAGGAGACCGGATCGCGAGAAAGAAGCCGAGGAAGGTAGCTGAAACAATTCAGCACGAAAAGAAAGATTTCGTTGAATTTCGAAAGGTCAATACATCCTTCGCTACGGCGAAAACGATCGGCAAGCCGAGTCGCCACATCATGACATCTACTTTTTCATTTTTGTACAATGCTTAGTGATCAATATCCAGATTCTGTTGATGAACCAAATTCTATTTTCTTCTGAATCCACTAGAACGTGGACACTGAAATCGGAAAAATGGTTCGAAAATCGAGTACAAATTTCAATTCGCTTAAAGATTCAGAATCAAGTTTTAAGGACTCTAATTCGAATTGGCTGATAATTTTTTCAAACTTGACTAAAACATGAGTATGGGATTTCCGAAAAGGATTCAACAAATTTCACCTCATCCAAAATCAAACTCGGCTAAAGAATGGGTATTGGATTCCAGAAAAGGAGTAAAAAAACTCTACATTCCAATATTGAACTGGCACAGAGGTCCGAAATTAAGTTCTAACGACTGTCCATCTTCTTAGTTCCCAAATATTTGATTTTGAATCAGCTAAAAAATTGGTATTAGGTTTTAGAAGAAACAGTTCAAAATTCGAAATTCAGGTCCTAAGATTCAACACGCGCAATTAATTCGCTGTCCGCGATCGTATTTTATTGACCGATAAATGCAAAAGATTATTACTTATACAATTTTACATTCATTATTGATTCCCCCCCCCTCTCCCCGTCGTAAAAGCCTTTTGTGAATTGTTGAGATTCTGCAGTGAATGTGAGACTCTGCTGAAAGTCACGAAAAATCAAACGATTGAATCGGTTATGACCCCATTTATCCTTATTTTTCTTTAGAAATGATCCATTATTGATGTATTTTCAACAGTTAACGTGTCAATTTGTTGTCGCTAATCGTCGTAAACCCAATTCATGCTGTAAATAGTGAGAATACTCTGCAGAAAGTTGAAGTCACCTGACACTCTGATTTTTATTTTGTTCATTTTCCAGAGCATTTTATGTATTGCGCTGCGAATTTTTTGGAAGCATGCTTTACAAAACAAATGCACACACTTCAGTTGTTTCCAAACGGGGAACGTTCAATTCACATGATTAAATCGGGGAGAGGGATTGAATATGAAATATTCCACGAGAGTCCCTCAAATTGAAGTCGATTTGCATTTCATCGGGTAGCGTCATACAGTATTTTCAGGTTAACGGCTTAGTCCAGTATCCCTGTGACAGACTATGATACCCTGAGACCGACTCCAAAAATGACCTAAATATCAGACCGTGGGCTTAAGTGCTTATCCAACTCATCGCAACTTTCGTAATTATTTTTATTTATCCGTTTACTGAGGACCAGCTGCAGTACTTTTCCTCTGCCAACGACTAAACAAGCTTAGCTACTGCTTATTTCGGGCCCGCTCGTGGGTGAGAATTTGGTTAGCTTCTATGTACCTGTAAAAAAAGTATACAATTTACAAGGGTTACCTTGCCCTGCATTAGAAAATACCAACTGTCAAAACCAGTGACGTCTGTACGGATCAGCGAGGCAGCACACAGTCGGATCATGAGCGTATAAAAGTACTCGAGATTCGGTTTAATTATTCAGAAATGTATACATTTTTCTTTCTTTCTGTCTCTGTCTCTCTCTCTCTCTTTCTCGTTTCTTAAAACCAAGGAGTACAACCAAGCATATCACGCTGGAAAAAAGGGAAAGAAGCGAGGAGCGGCGGGAAGAAAAAAACAGAACAGAAAGGTAAATTTGCGAAAACTTTTAGTACGACGTAAAAACCTAAATCCTATTTTCGCGGCGATGTAAGTATTTTCAAAGAGGAAAGTTCGCAACGACGTTTCATATATCACGAACTTCTTTACCTGTATAAGTTTTCTTGAATTTTGACTTCTGCGAGTTGGTAAGTTCTTGTATTGTTTGTTAACTTTCGTTCACCAGACAGACGGAGCGACGTCGGTGAACGAGTAGTTTGGGCCGAGTTGCGTTAAATCGCATTATAACATTATAAGTAGGTACCTCACTCCTCACTTATCTGGCGAAATCGAAATTCCGTCACCGCACAGTTGCACATTTCTGAAAATCTTTCACCTCGACGTCGATACGAAACGTGGGCGTCGTGGGCGTCGACAAAGAGGAAGGCGCTCGCGAATCAAACCGTAATAATGAATCGGCGAAGCATCGATTCGACCTTTGTTCGCGAATTAAAACTGATAAGTGGGACCTGTTCCCTCGGAAATTTATTGTTATCATAAAATCACTCGAGGCTGTTCGCTGTAAATAGAGAAAAGAAACCGAGGGTCGGCTGAATTAATTGAGGCATTCGATTAATCGTATAGTTTTACGTACGTATATGTACAAAATTGGGTTACTGAGGATGAGCCTACACGTTTATGTACCAGGATCGCGTTAAATTTCAATTAGATTTCGCCTCCGCTTTTACCGTAATGGTTGTTATCTTATGGTGGCCTGTGAACAACGGGTTAGTCGATCAAATTATTCGATGGCCACCCAAACGACAACACATACATTTTTATTTAGGTAAAGTATTGTTTATATGTCACTTTTTTCTGAGTTACTCCTGCAAATACTTGAAAGTGGAGTTGGGTCATCACGATCTTAGTACCAACTTTACACTGCATTCTTATCGAATATTTTGGTGATCCATTGGTTCATTTTCTCGTAGTGAATTTCTTTTCTATACCTCCCTTTTTGACCTGTAATTACCGAAAAACTCGGTCATGGATCACCATCTCCTAAAAGGAGAACTGAAATCAGGGTGTCTACTGGTCTGAAAAGTCATGATTTCAAAAAATTGTCATGAAAAGTCATGAACCTCATGATATTTGAACCAAAACTCGAAAAAGTCATGATATTTCATCATGTCGTAGTTCACAGTGTTTCCATTACCAAAAAAAAAAAAAAAAAGAAAAAGAAATCAGTGTTATTCATTTAATGAGAAAATAATATTGAGTATTATGGAAGTTTAGCGCGTTCTATATTGAGCCCCCGATGAGGCGCGAAGCGCCGAGTTTGCCCCTCCATTCCACTTCCTTATTATATCCCCTATGATAAGTCATGATATTTTGTTTCCCAAATCAGTAGACACACCGTGGAAATGCAATCAGTGATATTATGAACTGATATTATTGATTACCCTTCTTCTACCCGGATACATCTACCCTACATGTAGCAGAGTAGAAGGGGGCAATTGACGTATGCAGGCAAAATAATTACTGTATTTCTTTATTGTGCCCTTTTTATTTGGTAGCACTTATGCAAGCTATCAAAAGAACTACCAAACACATCCTTCTTGCGAAGTGTCCTCCAGTTTCGTTATGAAATCTAACAAATATTCGCTATCACGTGAAAACGGTCATTATCCATTTATGAGATTGCACAAAAAAGTCAGAATATTTCAGCACTCCGTTAAAAAACTGGGAAGACCACGGTGCCGGATTAAGGGACTTGGCTGCTTTAGGTCAAAAAATGTTTAGCCACTCCTGTGTTTCATGAAGAAAAAAGAAAAGATAATAGTTACGATTTAATTTTACATAGAGTAGAGGGGTAAAAGGTGACACATTTATGATTTGAATTCACATAGCTTCTTCCCTTTACGCCAGCAGATGGAAATTAAGTTTTGATTAAAAACTGCAATATATCAGCTTACCTTTGGACGATTAATAAACGACCTATTTTTTTTACAAATATTTTGGAGCGTTTTTATTTATACTCTTTTTGCCCACATAAAAAATGAGAGCTAAGATGGCTACGTTTTATGAAGTCATAGATTATTCTCAACTTACTTTAGAAATTTTCAACTAGCGTCCAAAGTTAGCTGTTACATTGTAGTTTTTAACCATGGAGAAGCTATGTGAGTTCAAACCTTAAGCCTTTATTGCGTCGCCTTGCCTCCGCTACTCTGCATCTGAAGGATGGAAATCACTGATCGCTTTTGAAATATCGTGATTTATGCAGTTTATCATTTATCACAGTCACAAGTTCTATTGGCAGTTCAGAGAATAGTAATTCGACTGATTCGTAATGGGCTAAGTGATCCATAATTGGTACATTATCTTAATGCGAAGACCGACTGACATATTGTCCAATTTTATGGGAATGTAACTGCTTGGAAAAATTCTCATGATGTCATTTAATACCTACACCTTTACTTAATTTGTTTTAAAATTTTCAAATTATTTACAATCGATCTCAATATTAATGAATTTTTTTGCAGCAATACTTATGACAGATCATCCGCATGCGAGCAATCTTCAATTGAAGAAATGCTGACTACGCTTTTCTTAAGAAACAGAGCTGGATTTACACGAGGTAGGGTCTGATGAAATCGTGGCTGGGGCTTTCGGCTGGAAGGGATACGTAAAAAGAAGAGTAGAAAAATGAATAGTGAAAAAAGAAAGAGCAGGAAAAAAATTATACAAACAAATTATGAAAAAAATTATATAGGCTTTATGGAAATTTCTGTAGGCGCTGTTTCGTGGTTCTCTGTTGGTCAGTTTTTGTTCTTATTACTAGTTTTGATTTGATTATTATTTTGGTACATTTTACGTGAAATTTATGTTCTTATTACTGGAATCGTCTTTCCGGCTTTCGTGGTTTTTCTGTTTGGTTGATCCTTTTGGTTCGATCACTTTTTGTCTTCAATTTTCCAGTTTGGTATCCGGTTTTTTGGCGGATTTTTCGATCGTATGTGTCGTCGATTTGATTATTTTTGATCTTTTTGGATGTAACTTGTTTTTTAGGATGTTTCAAAATTGTTTATTAGTTTTTTTATTTCAAATTCATTTAGTTTAGTCTTAATTTAATTCATATGTTGGCGTTATTTGTGTCGATTTGGCAGTGGTCTCGTTCTTTGGATTTTTGGTCACGTTCGTCATTTTATAATGAAAAAATTGATTTTTGGCCATACTTATGTAATTATTGAGATTTATCAAACTATACGTATTTCTTAAAAGAATCTCAAAAACATTTCAAAAGAACTGCTTTACATTTGCTAACTAATCTTGGCAGATCTTTTTCCAACTTCATTTTTCTTTTCATTGGATATTTGCCCAAACATCATCTTTTAAGTTTTCTTAAACCGTGCTGATAAGAATTAAATTTGAGATTCTAACCGTCTAAGCTGATTAAAATTGTAAATTCCTAATAGTTTCATCGAGCAAAATACATTTCCTTTAATGCAAGGTCTTGACCTTTCACTCGAAAAGGCTCAATTTACGTTTTTGAATTTGAAACACTACAGTTTAATGACGTAATTTTTACGTTTTTGATTATTTGAAAATACAGGTTTTAACTAATTTATAGCAATCATATTATTGAAAAGAATTTTGATATATCAAATGGTGGAGGGGTTTATTCTGGTTTAAACCTTTATGCCGATTCCGAATCAGATTTCAAAATGTCGATAGAAACTCATTTTCCCTCTAATAGTTTAGTGGCCTTTTATGGTCCAAAAATGCTGGTATTCAGAAACCACGTCCTCTACTCAAAAAATGAAACTTTTCCTGAGCTGAATTTCTAAATTAATTCCGAAACAGACTATAAAATTTCTATACAAACTCATCTTGACTCCAAATCTAACTCTCAATGACCAAAAAAATTTCTTATGCTTCATCAGACATTTAGAGTCAATACCAAAACTTGATTTCGGAACACTGTTATCTAACCGAATGAAATAATGAACCAGAAATGTTGTAACTTTCCGGTCTTCCTATTTTGATATTTGACTGAGAAGTCGAAGCGAGGTGCTACGAAACAGGATCTTGATTTGGTAATTTCTTCTTTTAGAGTGAAAAGATTTTCTACTCTAAAAAAAGGGCTAGACTTTGGATTTTCAAATGAGGCAATATCAAATAAGTATCGGAACAAAGGTTTTTGGGCCGCTTAGTGCGAGTATCTGGTCAGATTTTTAATCTGACTCCGATTGCTTGTCTCATCCAAATTTTACTTATGAAATGGGCAAAATTGTTTTTTTCATTTTTCAAATTTGAAGATGCATTTTCTGGGCCACTAATGTAGAAAATTACTTATATCAGATTTGTGATCTGACCTCGATTTGGGCTTCAAAATGTAAATTTCTCAGTTGATATGGGTAAAAAGATTTAAATTCGATCCTGATCAAAAAATCTGATGAAGTTTTCAAAATCAGCTACTCAAAAAATCCCTTTTTCAGTACATTGTTAGAGTTTTCAACAAAAATTGAGTTTTCCTAATTCGTGAGTGTACTTTGGAGTCCCATTCGGAGCTGAATAGAGAATCTAATTGAACATTTGAAATCAGGAAGCTAATAAACCCAGTACTTTTTGAGATCATTTTTGACTGTGTTCGATCCGATCCGAATGAAACGTATGGAGCCCGGATTGTTCGTTTGGAGAGACGCCTTTGTCGCGTGCATTTTCTGTTCTCCCTGCCCTTTCTTCTTTATCCCACGGGACATGGAAAGGAAGCGAGGGAGGTACTAACAAGATGAATAGACGAGATTGTGAGATATATCGGCCCTCATTGGGCTAGTAATGCCCTCGTTAGGAGACTCTGGCAGAATGCGACAGATGCCTATGCCCAAAGGTGGGTGGGATAGACGGTGGTTCACCTAAGTATAATACGATAACTTATACAATTGTCTATTCCAGGCTGTAAATAAAAAAATAATATAAAAGATAAAGGAGTCTTATCTGCTCCTGGCCGATTTGACGAATCCTAAATACACCTCGAGTTCTAAAGTGTCAAGAGTTTTTACCGAGCTCAGTCACTCGACCTGTCTGGGCCAAATTTCTTTAATCACGACGAGCTTCCTATTAATGACAGTCGAGAAGTCTCGAGTCTCAGTGGGATTCCAACGAGTCTTATCGATTGCATTACTTTATTCACACTTTTTTTACATGTAGGTTTCTATCCACAATCTCGCTGCTTTCAAAGTGTCCCGAATCTGTACTCCTGGTGCGTATCAGAATTCAAAACTTTGCCCAATTGAAGACACCATAATAGAATATCCTCCCGAACGTGTAGAAACTCTCGAGAGTTTCTGAGAGTTGCGGCTAAACTTTTCCGACCAACCGACTTCGGGACCAAAAATTATCATTGTCGTAGATTTAAGGTAACATGAGACCTCCGTAGTTTTGCGGCGTTGAAGGCGGCAATGAAGCAAATCTGGTAATATTATCGTGTAACGTGACTCGAAAGAAGCTATCTGCAAATTAGTAATTTTCGCCAAATTAGAGGGCCGTTCCAGCGAGTATACTATTCGACTTGGCTAGATCGCTGCACTGCAGTGCGAATACGAGCGACTGAGCTGCCGAACACTTGGATGGTAGAGAGTAATTTCCAAGTTTATTCGAGGCCTTTCGTCGAATTATCTCTTCACCCTTTATGTGTACAGCTACCCAGCCAGTCTGTAAACGATAGTAGGTACTTCGTTATTGTAGTCTACCACACGAGCTTATTACATGGTGCATGGCGTATAAACTGTTCGAGTATCGCTCGATTTGCTACCGCTGATTAAAATAGCTTTTCGCCTTTCCAGGCAAACCACCGGGGTGTACAACCTGCGCGTGAAAATGGAACAGAAACAATCAGCAACAGCCTTTGACCACATTTACGCGAATACGTATACCACACCTCGTGATTCGCTTTTCTGGAATCCGTTTTCTCGCGCACTTCCTGGAGTTCGCCTTTTCGTGGAATTTTCCGAGTCTAAATGATTTTAAAAGCCATAAATTTTTAAAGCGTGCGCGTGAGACAGAGAAAGAGAGAGAGACGGCGAATGAAAAGAAACAAAAAGAAGAAGGCTTACGGCAATTTATTTACGACTCGTGAGCCGCCTTTTTCGCATTTAAGATTTTTTGCTTTTTTCGGTTCGCGCATTTTGCAAATCTGATTTACGATCGCCCCGTTTGGTGCTTGCACTGTTACGCTGTGTGGCGCCATCTGCGCATGGTTCGCGTGTGCCCACTTCAGCGTGAAGAAATTAAAAAACCGTCATTTAATCGAACCGAAACCAGATGATTACTTTGGACATGCAGTGGCGCAAATCTGTGCTACCCTGCAGCCTTCGAAGTTGGAAGGTGCTTTGACGTCTGGTTGAAAGCGGAAAAGTGGACTGGGATGGTAGAGTGGGCCCAAAATTGGGCATAGTGTAATCTGGACTTGACATTCCGGTTAATTACCAGCCATGCTGTAGTTAAATAAGAAGTTGGGACGCATATTATAAATGGCAGGTGTAGGTAAACTTTAAGTAGAATTTTTAAATATTGTTTTTGTAACAAACATAAAAGAAAACAACCTAAGATTCGGGTGTAGCTTTTTTAAGTGATACATTAAGAACAGCTCACTCTAACAAAATGTTTCAAATCAGAAAGATTCCGCACAAAACTCTAATAGTTTCTTGCACGTTTTTTCTTATGTGTCCTACAGCTGACACAATGATGGGGGGGGGGGGGGTTCAAGTCACGCTGCGCACTAGTTCACATTAACACTAATCCGGAAGGAATACATCTAGAATGCTGGATATTTTTCTGCTTTCAAAAAGTCGAGCGAGCAATTACTCTTGGAAATACTTCTCTTCCGTAGTATTCCCCCGTTCCTGGTGAACTTTTACTTCAATTCTCCCCCCCCCCTCCTCCATCTCTCACATCTCAGAATTGCATAATTTGGTGTTTTATGTTTAACATCCCATGCGGAGACTAATTACGCAACTTTTCGAATCAAACGAGAAATAAGGTTTGAGTATCAAATATTGGGTTTTCAAGGTTACTGAATTGATTTTCTGTTTCGGCAGAACTCCGAAAATAAAAGCAAGAGAAAAGGGTTAACGGTCAAACATTTTTCGAACTCCAGTGCAAATAGCATTTCTTTTAGGTCTTGAGGATAGTTTAAATTCATTTTCGAACTTAACTAATTGACATTGGGGCATCTGTAAGAAATGGACATTAAAATTTTAATTAGCTCAATTTTTTTTGTTACCGCTTTGTTGTTTGCCATACAAATTTAAACTATAATTACAACCAAAATTTTAATTTCAATGACGTGGACTCACCAACCGCCCCATAGCTGGGCATAAGCCTCTCCGGTATTTTCTTATACCCTTCTCTATCCGATGCCACCATATACCGACTCTGTTACGTAAGTCATCCCCCATATTCTTTTGTTCTTTCTCTTTGAAGTTTATGGTCGTAGGGGGTCCATTCTGTTACATTTTTAGCCCGCCTATCGTTACCCATCCTTGTCACGTATCTTGCGTACCTAAATTTCATCTTCTTGCCTGTGTACCTTATATCTGTCGTCCCAGTTTTTTTCCTTATTTCTGTATTTCCAATTCTGTACGATATACGAGTATGTAAATTTTCGCAGATTTTCAAGTTCACCGAAATCACGTTTAGTCCTATGTAATTTAAAGTTGAAAATCGAGAATGAGAGGGTGAGGGGAGTCAAGAAATTCAAAAAAATACCATACGGATAACATGAATTTTGCTGAATTTGATTTTGGTTTTAAAGTTATATTTTTTTGAAAATTGAGGAATGTAATGGGTAAGCTTTGAAATAGATAAAAAGTGAAAACCTAGGCGTTATTTTTGATGTGCCAGTATCTGCTTGTAAAGTATGTATAAGTCTCATACTTGACACACTGAAAAACGCTGTAATCCCAGTGATACAATCCCCCCCCCCCGAAATATAAAATATTTACTTTTTTTAAATTTGTATTTAAATATGCGGAAGTTTTCACTTGGGTTGTCAAGATAGTTTTAATAACATTCATTGACGAGGTTCTTATACTAAGATAGAATCCGAGAAACAGTTTCATGAAGATTACGTTTCTCAATTTTTAGTCCTCATGCCATCCCAGACACCTCAGTTTTCTTAGTGTCCATGTTGGAATGTGAGTGAACTTGGTAAATCCTATCTTCTGTAGTCCAGAGGGCTTTCGGCTGCTATGCCATCTTCAGTCGAGTACCCTAACACTTTTCTCTTTGTCGTCCTGTATTTATAGTGCTGTGCCGTACCGTATGGTAAAACCTATTTGGTATGTTCCTATTGGTTGTCTGTGCGCTCTGGACTACAGAAGGAAGAAATTGTGAATTGGCACATCCTAATTATAGAAGCCTCAGTTTTCACTTTCGGGTAAAAATAATGTAAAAATCTAATTCAGTAACTTTTAAAACTTGATAAATTACATTCTTATTGTAGCTTATGAAATTCTTGGCCGTCTTTCTCTTTTTTTAAACACTTACTTTTCAATCTGACACGGTCTCTAGGTTACTCTGAAATTGAAGTCAGCGACTTTGAAAATCCGTATAAAAATAACTGTAGTGATTATTTTAATATTTAACCCACTCTTCAACTTGTGTTTCGTCAATTTTCCCTTGTGGAAGGGGAAATGGGTGGGGTTGATATCAAAACAGAATCCAGCTAACTTAAAAACTTCAGAAATGATATTCAAGCAGTCTTATATGAAATGTTTGACCGTAACCTCCTCCTCCCTGCACCGAGCCCGAATTTTCAACAGAGCGGAAACTGAAAGATATATCAGCAACGTTAACAACTATACAGAGATACTTATATCTAACTCGCTGACATTCATAATTCCCAGCCTCCTCCTGGAGGTTTAATTTTCACGAATGAGAGAGATGGGATAAGTTTGAGATTCAAAGTGAATTGAAAAGAACCTTTAAAATCTAAAAATACCTAATACGTATATTACGCAACTTCACGGAAAAAATTGTGAAATACAACGATTGTAAATTTGGGATACGTGTTGAATACGAGGGCTGCAACACAATCGTAGTATTTCACTACTTCCTCCCGAGTGGCAAAGGATATATTTTTTTCAACACCTGCGTTTAACATGCAAACTCACATAGGAGCAGGAAGCAGCAGATAAATAATGAGGAACTTTTCGTGCTGGTATTGAAAAAATGATATTTGTACTTGCGTAACATTCCTGAACGTCCATCTTAATCCTCTCTTTCCTCTAATTTTCAATTTTAAATGAGATGGTAAGTGAACACTGACCTGAAACTTATCGTTTCATACCGTAATCTTATTGTTCGCCTTTAAACTATTTCGGAATACCGTGTAATTAATTGAAGTAGGGCCAAATTAAGGCTTTTAGAGCCCCTAGACCCTGTGAGAATAAAGGGCTCCTTGTATGTGCCCAGATTGATGAAAAATATTGCTCACAATTTCCAGACTCGTTTGAGGACTCTGTAACTCCAGAGATTTGAAAACGCACCGATGTCTCTTGCTTAAAATATATAAATTCTAGGAAAACAAATAGAACCAATACAATCAGATGAACACCTCTAATAGTAAATTGTCATAGGTCCAACAATAAGAAATTGAAAATTACCAATAAATCAGTTTCAAAAGATATTTAAATTCCCGACTTGGTCGTTGTCAATATTTAGTAAATTTTGCACTGAGCCACTAACATAGTTTTACGAGTTAGTGGACAATATCTTGCATGGGGGAGGGGGAAGAAAACAGCTGCGAAGAAGGTGGAGGTTTTGCAAACGGAACAAATGAACACTTTTTCTGTATTTGTAACTACTTTGGTCATAAAAATATGTAAGAACTATAGAATATTTTCAAATGTACATAATACTGCATAAGATTTTGCAAGAAGGAAAATAAAACGACTGGAGAGGTTGGCACAAAGTAACCTTTGGGCAATGCCTCTTCCCTTGAATTTGCAAATAATGATTAATAATTGCGAGGATTTCTGATCTCTGATCTCTTATTGTGAATTTAATGTACGTAACTTATAAAAACATAAATATTACGTTTATTCATTTATTTTTTTTTAAAATAATTAACAAATTCTTTTGAATACAGAGAACCTTTATGTACCCGAAACATTTTGGTCTGGGCCCGTTGAATCCATGCGTTAATACGGGCCTGAATAAATCTTCGAATATGTAACTAAACCCTATAATGTAATTAGGTTTCCAGAGGACAGGGTAGCTCAAAAAATGCTCAAAATACTTAAATCTTCAATGCGACACCTTAGAGCAAAATAGTGTTACCTACATTTTATTGACATTGTCAGAAAAGGGAGAAGAAGTTTGTAATAGCCTATCACACCTGTGTTACGAAATCGGAACACATGCTTACGTCAAGTTGACATTTTGCCAGCCATCAACATGCAGGTGTTACATTTGATATAGTGTTAAATTCTCTCTCTAATGATACCGATAACTCATTTCCCCCAAAAATGTAGATAACAATATTTTGCTTTAAAGTGTCGAATAATATTCTCGTGTTCTGTAAGACGCTTGGAAAATCTTTCTTTAGTTTTCACTTGTGCTAGACGGAGAGGTTGGTGTTTGATATCAAACCCGAATCCTGTCAACCGACGATGTAGCTCATACTGATGTTACCTCACGATAAAGTAGAACTTGTCACATGCCTAAACTCATGACTAATTCTGTTTTAAACTGGAAGAATAATTTCATGCATAATTCTTACAGACACCAGTGAAAATTCAGCTTAGTACCCTTCATCCGTTTTCAGAACTGAGATTTTCAAATAACTTGTGTGGACGAGAAAAAAGTAAAACAGAGCTTGAAGCGAAGTGGATACTTACCGAAATTAAAATGCGCCCGAAATTGGTATGATGAATTGTAGCGACGAATTAACGGCCGGCGATGCAAATATTTAAAATATTAATTATGCGGAGTACGCTAGCCCTAAGGGGTTCCTAAACTGTATATCGAACTCGAAATTGCGCTCGGCTTTTCCTTCAAATGTGTTTACATTATACTTTTTGTTTTAGCTCGGTTTCGTCTTCTCACCCGTTCGCTTGCACCCTCACGTAATCTAACGAACTTGAAATACGACTGGATATAGTTCATAAATATGTAAATTGAAAGTTAATTTGGTGGTAAGAAAAACGAAGTTTGAGAAAGCGCTGACTGTAGAGATGGACGAGAGAAGCTCGATGCTGCGCGGCATGGCCAGCAAATCCGTGATGAAAAATGAAATTTCGCATTCATCTCGGCAAATTATTGTCAAGCCCTATTGCAGTGTGGATGGCTGATGGAGGCTGGCGGTAGGATAATGGATGTATAATTTACGCGTTCGAGGTAGCCGGGTTTTTTCTTCATTAAATTAACGTTGACGACTAAATTACTCGCAGTTGGATTTACGCCGACTCTGTTTTTCATAAAATGAAAGGCAAATAAAATGTTTACGGTCGAATAAAAAGTTATGAACTTCGTTTAGCTGCCTGCGCGTATCATCTGATGGCGGACGCTCGCAACACACGTGAACAGTATTCGTTCATTGCGGGTCAAATGATTTTGATACAATTTTGCCCATGCTTCAGGACTTCGATCAAATTATTTAATACGATTTCGTACAATTCATTATTTAGATTACTACACTTTCCTTGATATAATCAATAGCACCCCCCCCCCCCCGGAGAAAAATGGGAAAAAATCAGTAACTATCCAGCATGTTGATGAAAAAGATCCTTAAGGAATATCAGGGATTATATTTAAGAGTTTTGTATGATAATGCAGCATTCAGAGACGAGATTTTTCTTTTGCTTGTCCATTTAATTTTTATATTCCACACAAAAACTAAAAACTTGCCAATGTTTTCTGTAATTGTTACTTATTGTTTCTATTTGGTTGAAGTTGTGTTTCGTACTTTGTAGTCAATTTTGGGTCACGGCAAAATCGTTACTAGTCGAATGCGCTCAGGTTTGCTCCAATTTGATTGATTTCTTTGGGTCGTATTTGACTCGAATACTTTTAGTAAATTTTGGTAAAATTTAAATGTTCCTGATCAGATTTAGCAATATCCGGTCGTGGGTGTACGGATTTGATCATGTAGGTCTAATTAGTTTCTATTTTGTTTGGTACAGTTGTTCCCGATTGTGTCCCGTTATCGATTCTCGGTTCAGATTTTTTGATCTGCTTGATGAATTTTGGATTCGGTAAATTTGGTTAGGTTTGGTCGATTTCGATAATGCTTGGCTTTTGATTGTTTTTTGCTTGTCTTGATTTAGGTTTTATTTCATTATTTTTGGTCAGTACGGTAGGATGTGATGGTTTCTAGTAATACCTGGGCTAAGGTTTTTTATAGTCTACGTACATCAGTCTTGGTCATATGTGTACATTCAAATTATGGAGGACTACATGGTTCACATGGCAGAAGAAATGTCCTTTAAAATGAACTAGAGTACAGGTCTGTAGCTGTGAACTAGGTTTTCTGCTAGTATTTGAAGTTTGAGGGTATGAAAAACTGAATTTCTAGAAAAAAAACTTTCGCAGCCCCAATTAAAGTAAAAAGAAGTGCCGGAATATGTGGAACAGAAAGGAAAATTTGTCGAATGTAAGTTGTTGAAACTGTTTTATTCTCTGCAATTGAGTGTGTAGCCAATTTCTGATACACCACCGATTTCCCTTTCATCAAAACTCATCTTATGGTGAGTTCGTAACAGGAGAACATTTGGAGAGTGCGACCATAAGGAGGTTTTTGTGCTTGTTTTTAATCGTGTTCAGCCAACCCGGAGTGTACATTCGTATTCATGGAAGTCATGGCCTTTGGTGAAAGTAAGCTCTTGGAAAACTAAAGCATTACAACAACTCGTTCGCGAGTTCTGGAGACAGACGAAGGAACGCTGGAAGATTAACTCAAAAAATCGGCTCGTTTTGCTGGTCCATGCTATGTGTGGTAACGAGGGTTACACTCTCTCTAAAATGAATAGATAAATATATAAAAATATTCCTGATCATCAAAAGTTTAGTAGGACTTTCAGTTTGCAAGTTCTAATTTTTTTAATCGAATTCGCACTCCTTAGTATCTCTGGCTCCCGACCTAACGAGCTAGTTGTGCTCATTTTCGAACTCAAACCACCTTTTTTGATTTTTTAATTTTAACATGGAATAGAAACGTTACATGCTGTCAGCACTTGTATTTCTATTTACATCGTGTCCCCTTCTTTTAGTGGCCAAGTATGTAGGGCATATGTTTCCGTCACCCTTTTCCAGCCTTGCCTGTTGGCTGCTGCTCGTTTCCAGCATGGCCCGAGTAGGGAGAGGATCTCGTTTATCCAGCGTGTTGCTGGTCGACCTCTATTTCTCCTGTGCTCCCTTGGGGTCCAAATCGTGGTCATTATGTTTCATTTTTTCTTGAACTCTTGACATATGACCGGCAGAATTAAATTTTAGTTTTTTAATTTTATACCCAATATTTTTAAATTCCAGTTTTTTCTCGGATTTTTGTTGTTTTAATTTTATCCCTTAGCCTGAATCCTAGTGTACTCCTTAGCATTGCGTTTTGTGTATTAGTAATACGCTGTATTTGTTTTTTCGTGAGTGACCACGTTTGGGCCCCGTAGGTTTATCCCCGGCATCACACAACTTTCCAAAATTTGTGCTTTTAGCCCTATTCTCACTTTACTTTTCAAAATAGATTTATTTGCCCAGAAGGCTCACCACGCATTGGGGATCCTCTCTCTTACTATTCTTTCCATATTATTTTTACATCTCATTATCTGTCCTAGATACCTGTATTCTTCTACTCCAGACAATGTTGCCCCATTCAACCAAAATTCATTCATTCCCTCCCTATGTGACATAAATTTTGTCTTCGGCAATTTCATAGTTAGACCAAATTTTTGGTTTTTCTGCATTAGGTCATCCACCACCCCCTTCATTTCATTAAAATTTTCTGCTATTAGGACAATATCATCCGCAAATCTCAGATTTGTTAGATTTTTTCCCAAGATTCGAGGCCCCTTCTCTCCCAGTCTAATTTTCTAAAAATTTGTTCCAAGATACAGTTAAAAAGATTTGGAGATAGTGGATCGCCTTGTTTCTCGCCTCTTTCAACGGGGAAGTGTTTGCCTTCAATCTCTGTCTTGATGTATGCTACTGAGTTATTATACGTGTATTCCAGGGCAGCTATCATCTCTTGTACTCCCTGTTCTGCCATGGACTGTTAGAGCTTATTATGGTATACGGAATCGAAGGCCTTGTTAAAATCCACAAATAATAGCCACACCTCGAAATTATATTCTTTACCACCTTAGGGTTGTAAAAGTTCATGAAATTTCAGCTTATTACTGATGTCTGGAGTGTTGGACAACGCTGTTTCTATCGAAACACACGGTTTACTCCCCCCTCCCCCGCGCACAAATGACCCAGTTGAGTTCATCTAAGAACATGATCCGACAGTATATTAAATTTTGAGCTTCCTAATTCAATTACAACTCTCGCTATCGTCAGACATAAGTATCGGATCGATCAAAAGACACTTTGCGATTATTACATAAAGCTACACTTCAGTGGTGCAAAAGCTACCCTTCAGTGGTCTAAAAAGGGGAAGAAAGGAAAAAGAATCTAGAAAAAAGGGAAAATCTTTTGTCTTAGAAAAAAATCGGATTTGTTTGGGAACGTTCATCAATAATTTTCCCCGGCAGCTCTGTCAGTCCTGCTGTGGTAGTGACCGCTTTTTTACTTTTATGGTTCTTTCGCTACTGTGTTCGTCAAGACGGTGTATGTGTTGTATTCGTCAATTCTATACCTAGTGGTACCATATCTATCCACAATGTGGGACTCTGATATTCGTGCACTCTGCCCTTTCCGGTTACAGACCCAATAGTAGGTCATTTCCCGACCGTTGCGTTTCAGATGTACACGAATAAGTTTTGTATTCCGAACTCAAACTAAGGGGCTGTTTTGGCAGACTCTTGCCGCTGCTCGTTTCGCTCGTACTACCTTCCTGGACTCCTCGCTAGACTTCTCTTATCTGCCGGCCTCCAGTCTGTCTGTATTTTGTTTGCCTCCCTGGTTGTATCGCATTTTTCCTGTCACTCTCTCGCATTGGCTGAACTTGATGGATCTTGAGGTAATGCATCTTTCCTCAGCTATTTTCCGTATTTTTCAGTTATAGTCAACCGGGTAGGCATTTTTCTTCATTGGCGAAGTCGAGGTCCGGTTGTTGCTATGCAAAGTGTTCTCTTACTATCCCCTCCCGTTTTTTTTTTAGGGTCGGCGCAGCCGAACCTTATGCAATGGAAATAATAGTTATAATGGCTGGGTATGAATTGCGTCCGATATATTTTTAACATGTTTTAGTTGCGTCCCATGAGAAGAAAAAATATATGTGAGTTCCGTCCCGAGTGTAAAGAATAACGATGAACGAGTTGCGTCCTGCTTCTCGTCACCAGTCCTTCCTACTTTCTAACTGTTCTGTGTACATTTGGTCTGTATGGCAATCATTTTTCGATTTCAAAAATATGATATCCACCAATAATCAAATTCTTCAGAATTGGCCTCCCGATTCAAAAATGTGTACTTACGTTGATCAAAGCTTATCAGTAAACGCTATGTCATATAGTTTCTACATGGTTCTTGAACTTAGAATCACGTGTTCTCAAAAAACAGATTTTGTGATTGGTTCCCTTACGCTTAACAGCGTACAAGTGCAATCGTACTTTTTTTTCGAAGTTGGTTAGTGGAATAGCTGCCCAGACTTCAGATGAAAGGCTGACCCTATTACCAGGTCGCAAAGTGACCTGGCTTGTTTAGCTTTGAGCCGAATCGTTACGAAATTAAACAGAATCTTGAAATTGTAGATTGTAGTTTCTCAAGCCCGGGTAAAATGAATGGGCTTTAGGAATGAGGGCGAAAGACTGCACATGAAAACAAAACTGGTCGAACTGTCGAAATAGCTATTCATTTGGAGTTTGTTTTCAAATATCTCAGAATTTCGATCCAGCTCCGTTACGCCAGTGAAAATCACGTGATCTCAATTGATTTACCTTTTCTGTAGCAGGGCAAAGGCTTACACTTTTCACGCATCGCGGGTCGAATTCTCACCGACTAGGTGCGCAGCGGTTTAATAAAATTTGTTTGCGCTGGTATATACTCGGCTGAAATTAATACGCTAAAGTGATCCGACTCGATGTTAGGCTCCAAGAAAGGAGGGACGGGGACAGGGAGCGCTAAAAAACGAGAAAGTGACAGAGTGAGAAACATTTAGCGGAGGAAAAGGTTTGAATATTATAATAACTGCGGAGCGAATGTACCGTCAACGGGTGGAGGACGTGGTGTGGTGGCCGGATTTTAAGCCAGCGAAAATTATCTCGAGCGCGTCGCCCAAGAAGTTAATTAGGAAAAAGCTAAAATTGGTGTATAAGAAACTCGCGGCACGGGTACGGCGGCGTGGTGTGACATGGAACGGCCCGGTACCGCGCGGTTGGAAGTCGTAATAATATTTTACTGATCGAGGAAGCGATGAGGACAAACCCAGCGAGAGATGAGAAATAATTTCGCGAATGCACGAAGTGCCGGCGAGGACGAGGGGGGGAGATCGTACTAGCTCGAATGATAATGCTTCCTGTTGAACTGCTGGATAGGAGAAAGTGATGCTTTTATCAGCGCTTCCAGAAGCTCCCTCCAGCTGATAGGAGAAAGAGAGGAGCAGGGGATCAAGAGGGAATTCCAGCAGCAAACAGCTGAAAAGTGAGTGGCTCGTCACCGAGAGCCCGGTCATGGCCATTGGACCTTGAGGCTAGTACACGACCTCGATGCATGGCTCTCGCGGCCCGTACGGTGAGCTGACGTACCATCTTACTCAACTGGTCACCGTGTATGGATGCTTCAAAGGTCATCTTGACCCCTGGAACAAAGTTCCTAGCCAGGACTCGCATTGTCCAGCAGAGGTCGATAACTTGCAGCACGCTATATTTTGCTGCACTGCGTGGAACGATCCACGGGCAGTTCTCGAGGCGGACGATGGTTGAAGTGATGCTGGCTAGTCAGCAGAACGAGATCGAATTCGCAGGCCCAGTAATGCCGGACAAAGAAGACGCCGAACACGTCAGACGACAGCGAACAGCATCCGCGTAGCTCTCGCAATTCACGTAGTAGGTCATGAGCGACGACTCCTCATACGTAGGGAAGACTCCCCCACCGGACGGGTGGCTCTGAAGTTGAAGCCCTTCTTTGTCGTGCCCGAGAAGAATACCGAAAGTTGATATCAGAGTATGGTGGCTGTAAAAGCGAAGAGGACGGACACGACGACGGCGACAATGCGCATAGCCTCGCTGTTGTGTTATAAAAAGAGAGAGATTGAGTAAAAGCGGGAGAAAAAAATAAGAGGAAGAGGATAGCGACGCAACAATTAGCGAAAGGGTTGAAGAGTTGCGAGAGTTCGCTTCAGCGGCTTCTCACAATACTTTTTCGCGGGCTAATTAAATTTGAAATTTTCACCTTTCACTCCTCGAGAATTGCGTATATAAACAACGGATTGATGAAGTTTAATTTCCGTTCGTTAAAATAAATTCCGAAATTAGCGTCGAGCCAGCAAACGCCGGATGTACATTTCGCCTGCTGTCTTGGAATTCGCCGGGTTGCTTTTTCGCATTCGCCTAGAACAAAACGTTTACGTTTTTGTTTGCCTTTTAAATTAAGTAAATTGGACGACGCGGCTTAGACGGTTTATTTCTCAAAATTGCCGGCAGTTTGCTTCCGTCTTTTCCTCTGCTTTTCCAGTGTTTTTTCCTCGCCTTTTCCCCGAGATCTTACTGTATATTATTGCCTCATTGTGGTCATTGGAGTATACGGTTCGACTTTATTTATTTTTTGTTTTTGGTGATCGCATCCATCGCATTTACATTTCCTCTCAAATATTTCAAATTTCACGTTGAACAAGCTCAAACGTGGATTTTCCTCGTCGAATTATTAGCAAAAAAAAAAAAAAAAAAAAAAAAATCGTTGCAGACTTGGCGACCTAATCAAATGGAAAGCGGCCATTCGAACGGAAAGTGTTGCGAGGTTTCGTCAGTTCGTTGAATTCGATGAATAATTTAATGTTGAAAACCCGCAGGATAAAGGGGCGCTTTTCACCTCAAAAAACGAATAGAAGGCGTGAAAAGAAATGAAAGCAGTTTTAATGAAAAACATCCTACGATTGATGTAATTGCGCTTTCGACCGAATGGTTTTCCATGGACTGAATAATGTAAGGCGTTCGCCTGCCTATATAGTATACGACTAGAAGTAGGAACCCAAACATCCTCCAAAAAAAGGGTGAACGTCAATCAAATGTAATCCATTTTGGGTAATTTCTGTATTCTAAAATTAGCTACGCATACGTGGTACAGAAATAACGTTCGATAACATAATTAGAAGGAAGTAGCCTAGTTCGATCGTTTATGAGATCGAGGAAAAAGGCAGGATCAGTAGGTCATTTACTGATTGGAAAATGAAATAAAAAACAACTTTGTTATTGAACAAGTTGGTAAAAAAGACCGTCAACATGACGTTCAGCGACCTTTAAAACCTAAGGGGTGATGCTCACCTTGTATATTCTCACAAATATGAATATGTGTGAACTTCCCGCCTTCACTTTCCCCACGCCATCGATGCGAAAAGGTGCAGATTATTGTTTGAGTAGTGCCAAAAACAACATTTTCAGTGACCTTAAACGTACAAAACGATATTAATAATGACCACTTGGGTTCCACTGTTTGCTAGTTAGGCACCGAAATATTGCTAAAAATGAGTATTTGAGAAATCACTGGTATCCTTTATTTTCAGCCCAAATTCAGCTTTCCTACAATACTTGCCTTTATTTCTCCAATTCTGCTTGAGTGCGATAGTTTTTTAAGAGTTACTTAGAAGCCTCACTTCCCGATCCCTTTGCGGTTCAAGCCCCTCGCTGTTCCTTCTTCCTAGCAGTCTGGCATCATAAAGTTTGTTTGCGATTAGAAGAGTATACAGACATCCAGATACAGATAGTCAGAAGAACGCTGCTACTTACTATGTAGATTATGGTCCCAGAATTTGATTCTGCTTGTGCTATAGAGACAAATTTTCAGAAAATGTTGTCTCTTGAATCCTAACTTATAGTTTGAGTTCTGTTGCCTTATCAGTAAAGCAGGAAGAGGCGACAAATAGTTGAATAGATAACACAACAGATGGGCATAGAGGAGATTTAATTGTTGGAGATTTTCTGGAACCAGGCCTGTTTCATATGAAATTGGCATCCGAGGATTGACGCAGACGGCCACACTTCTACTACTGCTAAATGGATGGCGAGCTCAAAATCGACAAAAATAGTCCGCGGATCGAACGTCGAAGGCAAAAAAACTTTTAATTTCTAAGGGGAGGGGGGCGTAACAATCCGACGGTTTCCCATTCAAAAGGAAGTAAACGAGGGTTACATACGTATATTTCCTCCTTCCGTAGAGAATAAATAATTGCGAAAACAATTTCGGACACTCATAGAAAGTTCCATCCATGAGCACAGCATTGCACTTCAAGATAACCGTAAGATAGTCTCAGTGGAGAACGTGAAGATATTATTGACGTCATCGTTTACCATGAGGAATTCTTCTCCAATATTGGTAGGAAATTTGACGCCCTTTAAGGACTCGTGCCAGTCAGTTACAGTGTTGGGCAATGGGCCGCAAATTAAGTCATCTTTATTTTTCCTTGGGCCGCAAATTGAGTAATCTTCATTTTTACATGGGCCGCAGATTCAGTAATCTACGTTATTTCACGGACCGCAAATAGGTACCTTCCTCGTTCGGCCGCAAACTGGTTACAGCCCTTCCTTAGCGTCATGTCAGACATCGGGGGCCGGCGACCGTAGTGATCTTGTCATACAGAGTACTTGACGGGGTTGTGGAGGTAGCTTAACGTTGCTTTTCCCTAGGGTTTGTTTTGAGAAATGTCGGGCGACTGTAGAGTACGCTATCTCATATTTATCCACCTCAACTGGTACTGCCGTTGCTCTATTCGCTAAGAGGTTTCCTGAAACCTGTTCACTAGCTTTGCGGCACTGGAATCGAGCCCTTATCGCAAGAACTCCAAGGGCAGACGATTCCATTCCACTCAACAGCAGAGCGACTGGAAAACCATATTGCTCATTTCTCTTCTAGATGAATCTCTTTAGAACTAGATTACGTGAAATCTCTTTTCAGAAGTTCAACTCACTGAGCGTTGTGAACATTCTGGTTTCGATCTGAGTAATAATGCATAGCTGCAAGCCAGGCACTTTGTTATTTAAAATTGGTTTGATTTTTGATAAAATCATTATTTTATTTTTTAACGGTTTCGTAGAACAAAGCGGCTTTCGAGAAGAAAAGACTTCCATTCCCATGCTGAGATCGGATCTGGAATTAAAATAAGAAAAACTCCAGTAACGAAGCTATAGAGGATTTAAAACTTTTTCTGCATTACTCGTAGACCTTTGATATTTAACCGTATACTGCGTCTGATTTTCTATAAAATTTGCTCAAAATCTGTATACGAGTTGCATACCTAAGATTTCAGATATTTCACCTTCGAGCTCGAATTATTATAACCTAATCAGTAGGAATTACTGCAGAAAATTACACACTATGCTGGCTTATTCTCTTGCAATCAGAAAAAAAAAAACGGACATAATATAAATAGCATCACAACTGCGAATTGATAATCGGGCAAACAGTACGGCTCCTAATTATTTACTGATATTAATTTTTGATTTTTAAGAGGAAGATATTTCACCCCATGAGGCGCTTTCTGCACCACTGACATGCTCTTGAATTCTCTTCATTTTCCCATCCAGATACTGCTCGAATAACTTAGCTCGACTCAAAATGTCGCCCTTTATCCTTTTACAATTGACGCTAAAATATTTCAGTCATTTCGTATTATTTTCACGAATACTTACACGTATATATTAACTGTATAGTTTCACGGTATTTACGTCGGGTGCTTTGGTATCATTTTCATTTCATTAGCGGTTTTTTTCGCGTTTAAATTTCACCTGATGAAAAGAACTATATTTGCATAACAAATTCTATTCTCTTTCTCCCCACCGTCCCGTTTCCTTTCCTCTTTTTTTTTTCTTTTATTTACGCCCGAATCGTTTTCATACCGACTCCGACGGTTATCGAGAAATACGAGAACATTTTCAACAAGTAAAGGCGGAGGGGGAGGGGTCACGACAAAATAAAACGACCCGAGTTACTTTCTGCGGAAATAATTGTTTTCCCGAGTACATTTTTTATTCGTTCGTATGCTCGTATACAAGCGAAGCGAAAGGAGAAAAAAAAAAATTCGAGCAACTCGATCAGGTTGTATAATGCGAATAAAAATATTTTCTCTTCATCGTTCTCGCCGCGGTTGCCTTATTTGGCGTCATCGAGAACTATAAGGAAACTTGATTAATCGTAGCTCGTCTCCTCATCTATACCGCATTTACACGCAAACGACCGAGAAAGATGACGAGGCGAGCATAATTTGCGAGAAATATAGATTGGAACCCCGGTTATCATTTATCAGCAGACAAATCGGCGTATTTTCGTATTTGCAAAAAGGGTGCGTATTTCACTTCATCACACGCCCCCACCCTGTCGCGGAATTCTCTCATCTGATTTCGAGCGGACTGAAATTCTTAAAAGTATTCTCTTCGCGCTGAATGAACACACGATAACCGAAATGGTTCCCAGCATTGAAACCGAACTGAACGAAGCAATTACAAGGCTCTCTGGCACTTCGATATTAGGATGATGTTGATCGATGAAGGAGAATTTTCCCGAGGACGCGATTGTAATTAATATTGTAAGAATGTTTCGGAGAAAAAAAAGAAAAAAGAAATAGGTACCAATTGGAAGATTTTGCGAGGGTTTTAGTGTGGGCTCAGGGGGTCTCGGATGTTCTAAGCCGATGCGACTATGCACACGACGATAGATTCTGTTCGTACATCAGGCACCTAGGATTTCAGAAGTGGAATGTCGAGAAAATGTTCACCCAGTTTCCAAAATTCACGGGCGATGACGACCTAGGAGACAGAGATAACTGTCACAGATTTCTTTGAGAGCCGAATCAACATTTTTTGGGGGTGGACGCTTTCGTTGAATTTTTACCATATTTAAAGAATTTAGGTGCTGTTGGAAATGCATACAGCTGTATCTTGTTATTATGGTGTTGCCATGATAGGCACGTAATGTAACACTCTGTTTTGTGCTCAAATGTAGGTGTATGTATTACGAGAAGATGTACGTTAGGTATTTGTCGATCCAGGGCGCAGTTCCGGGAGAAGCAGTCCAAAGTGTGTTAGAATCATACTTTAAGCCCCCTCCCCCTGCTCCCTTCTTCTTTCTGACTACTTGGATTCATGTTTCGGCCCCATGCAGAGTCGTACCGTTTGGAGGAGGGGGGGGAGTGAGGGAGTCAAACAATACTCTCCTCATTGGCTAAGAGAAAAAACACGAAAAAACAATGAATGGGTTGAGACGGAGAGGAGGGTGGATCTGTCGATTTTTTGCAAAAAGTATGAAAATGAGAGTGAAATTTTCGATAAATTTCGGGTATTTGTAGCCTCCCTCCCCCTCAAGAAAAAATTTATCCTAATAGCAAAACGCCCCCCTCCCTTACTTGAATCCTTGGTACGGCCCTGGCCCCGTGGTAATTGAATGATGAGCAGAATTCAAAGAAATACTTGCAGCCTAGAACGAATCGGATGTCGGGCTATTTTCCTATCGATGTTGGAAATGAAAATATGTTGCAAGTACAGTGTAAGGCAAATTTTTTCAACTCATTGATTTCCCGATTAAACAAATTTTTATCAGGCATCCGCGAAACCATACAATTTTTTCTTCGAGGGAGGAGGAAGAGTAATTCTTCAGATCAATCAGATTCTTTCATCTTCAATGCTCATTCGAGAATCTTTTAGAATTTCTTTTAAACTTATTTGAAGCTCTTTGAAGCTTTTACAGATTTATCAGCTCTTAAATTCACTGAGACTGTTCAAACTTCGTTTTTAACTCTTTATAACTCTTCCAGGCTTGTTTATGGCTGTTGAGACATTTACTAGAAATGTTTGGGAACCGTTACAGGTATTTAGAACTAGTACAGGATTCTAAGGTTCCGTGAAACTAATTAACACATTGTTCTGAGACTTTCACAGATTTACTTAAGACTCTTTAGTGCTCTCGTTTAAGACTCACTCTTCGAGATTAGTTAAGATTTCAGGGTGTCTACCGGTCAAAGAAGTCAAGTAAAAGCCAAGTATTTTGGAGAGTGGTCAAGGAAAGTCAAGTAAGTAAAGGAAAATTCAGGTATTTTGGATAGTGGTCATGAAAAGTCATACATTCTTCATTTAAATTTCCTAAAAATTACTATCACGATTTTTTTTAAAATTACAAGTAAATTTAAAGTAACGTAAGTATGTTCAGATAATTACATAATATCCTTTTTCATAGTATTTTTTTAGTGTTTCCATTTATTGTGAGCCCCCCCCCCCCTCCACATTGGTAAGGTTCTACGAACAAGATTATATTTGTATGTGTGTAAAACGGTTATGGAAAAAGTGAGAAAAGGTCAAGGAAAAGTCAAGGAATTGGAAAATTTGGACCCGGTAGACATCCTGGATTTTTTACATACTCGAAAAGGTCGTTTCCGGGGCCATGGGGGAGGTATATGGTGAGCCACGTTGGCATGCATGCATCACCATACGCTCCACGAAGAAAGAACTCTTCTACACTTTACGCCTCTTCAAGACTGAGTTACGACTAACAGAAATTCTTTTATGTTCACAGGAAATTAGTACGAGTAGATGCTCTTTAAAAAAATGTTCTGAACTTTTTTGGTCGCTATGGCTGTTTCTGATTTCTTGAAAATGCGTTCGAACTCTTCAAGACTTGATACAAACTAATAAGATTTCTCGAGATTCGTTGAAGACCTTTGGAAAATTGTTTAAGTTTCATGAAAAGTTATTGAATACCCTTGAAAAGTTGAAAGAAGACTCTGTAAGACCTTCCTTGGTTTGTTCAAAATTCGCTGCGTCTCTTGCATACTCATTTACAACTTTCGAGATTCGTTCACATTCGATTAGGTACTTAGGTATGGATACGAAAAACACTGAAAAGTTTGTTCAACTCCATAATAGCTAAATATTATAGTATATCTGAATTTCTACATGTACGAATGAAATTCATGTCTAAACAAGCATTACAGTATTGAACTGATTTGTCATATAACTCTTAACCTAATCCTCACTGATCGTAAGGATATATGTTCACCGACTCATGTAGGGAAAGAGGTGCGAATTTTTCAGAAGTTGTACGAGGAAAAGAAGTATTTAATCCGGACCGGAGCGATGGCGTACGAAATTAAGGAAAACGAGAGCGAGTAAAAAAAGCGTGTGTATTGATCGATAGAAAAAACATATCTCCCGAGTGCAAAACATAAACTACGAGTATGCTTGTACTCTAACTGAATTGTGACTGCACTAAAACTAACCAGATGTCCTGCCTGGGTCGATGGAGGGAGAAAGAGGAGAGTGAGTCATGAGAACAAGTAGTAGGTGGTTTTCAAAAGATCACGTACCAGAAATGCAGGAATACAGGAGACAAAAGACGTTTGCTAGACGCTTGCATCGGTGCTACGCAGAAAGTGACTAGGTAGGACGATGATTAGACGATTCATACAAAAATGTAAATTTGAGAGGAAAGGATCGCCGCAAGAGTAATTTTTCCGACTACAAGGTGCTGATTCTACCAGCTAGGAGATGTTCCGAGTATGATCGGTCAGCCGAAAAAGATATTCGTTCTTTTTCATTGATGACTAATGCTCTGATTCTTTGCTTTTCCTTCCCTTGATAGCGTTTCTATTAATTGGCAAAAGCATCGGAGGAGATATCCTCTCTACCATGAGGTCCTGACAAGAATCTACGCGACCTTTTAAGATAATCTGAATAATCTCAACAGATTGTGAGCAAGTTTCAAGAGGATTTGAGCAGGTACCCAGACGAAATTAATTCGTATTTTCCTTGCTTCAGCATTTTTCACATCCTATATTTCCTCCCTCCCACGATTATTTAACGTAGTCCTAGTTTTTCCTTAGAATAGCTGGTAGTACTCGTGAGAGGGGAAAAAATGAAAATATCTAAATCGAAAAACCCAGATCCTTTGAATATGCTCATTTTCAGGGTGTCTACCGGTCCAGTAAGTCGAATAAATCCAACAAAAGTCCAATATTCGAAAAATTGTCTGATAAATCGAATTAATGTTCAATATAATTTTAATATTGATCCAAAAAAAAAAAATTGGAAAAATAAGGAAATAAGTAAAATTATATATTATCAGTGTTGTGAAAAACTGGACTGAATGCATTGTTTGAGGAAGGCTTAATTCTTGGAAAGAGAAAATTCTTTCAGCGATTAAAAAAGAAAAAAATTTAAGAATAAATAAATAAATTTTGCATAAGAGCGCTTTCTTTAGTTGTGATAAGACGTATGAAGTGGTCCAATAAAAAGTCGAATAAATGTCCAATATTTTCTATTTTCAAGTCTGATAGACACCGTGATTTTTAGTTGAAGTCAGTCGACAAAAATTTTCAATCCTCCTAATCGCACGAGATTCTGGAATTAGAAATCGACCGTTCCAGTCAATTCTCAGACACGCTTTCTTTGCTTTGACTTTCTGGAATTCAGTTTGCAAATGCAAACTGAAAGCCGAAGTTATGAAGTCTTTCGACCGTATACGAGTGCGTAAGAATTGATAAGTAGGTTTCGAAAATCGATGGTGAGGAAAATTCGGGCTGAAGCTTACGAAATAGCAAACGTAGGTATATCTAATTCTATTCCTTGTGCCGTATTTTACGTTTCCAAATAATAGTGCTAATAAACGTGAAACACAGAGGAAGGCGTATGAATTATTCATGCCCATGCCACCCGATAACCAGATTGAGCAATTAATCCGGCGCAATATCCTTTAGCGATACAATGCAGATGAATTCGAATCCGTCGCAAATTCGTGTGTAGCTAGTTGTTCGACTGTGTAACTAATGCTAATAATCGTCCACAATCGCGGGTATAGGTACCTACGTAATACACTTACTAGATTATGTACATGTATACATCAGGATCGTCTTTATGTATTCGCAGTGCGACTCCTTTCTCTAATTTTTCATGCAATCAGCCCCAGAATAAGTGAGAGTAATGAAAAATTGGGGCAATCTTGGCTCTCCCCTTTCAGCGGAAAAGTATACGTAGGTGTTGCTCTGTTAACGAGTTCGGCGTAAATTCTTCTTCACAGCACATAATTTTCCTGTACCCAAAAATGTTGTCTGTTTCCTCCAGAAAAAACGTAGGGTGACTTGGTGAGTTGGCTATCTGAAGAATCTAGAAAATGGCTAAGGCATATATGTTGTCATACGATCTATTCGGATAGAGTTATAGACTTTCAGTTAGACCGAGAGATAAACAGGAAAGCAGGTTAGCAGCCTTACGGGTGACCTCCCAAGAAAAACGAGCCGAAATTATGAATGTAACATTTCTGTCTTCTCTACCTATCTCCAGCTCTTTATCTCCTGTGTGCACGAACTTCTGTCGTAAAGTCTGATGAAAATCACCTGGTGGAAAAGTCAAAATCTGCTACTCAGTTTACTGAGAAGTTTCCCTACCCTCGTCGCCTCCATTTAATTCCATGATCTGGAACAAGACAGACGGTTCGGTTCGACAGGCATGACATGACTAGCTAAGACTCTCTAATCTCTCGTCCTGCTGTAAGAATTCCTTACGCTCTCTCAGACTTGTTTAAAACTCCTTGAGGCTTTTCCAAACTTGTTTAAGACTCACTAAGACTGTTCAATCGAGCTCGATTATGGCTTTTCGAGACATCGTCGTCAACGGGAGCAAACTGCTACGTACAGAAAACGGAATTTCTCAAGAAAAGGGAAAAAGTACTGGTATTAATATTTGTCTTAGCACAGATGGAGACTTCAGCGAGCAATAATTGACGAAATTGATTTTCCGTGCTAGTGTAGGGAGTAATTGTAAAGTACTCAAAATGTCTAGGAGGGTGACAGAGAGTCTTAAACGTATCTAAAAGAATCTAAAACTTAGTTGCAGGGTTTGCAAGCATCTTGAAGACATTTAACTATAAATCAAACATCCATTTTTGAAGAAAATGAAAACATGCAAGCAGCAAGTTTGTTCCGATTGATGACGACATGATCAAGACTGTTTGAAATTTTTAAGCTTTCTTAGACTCACCTGAAACTCTAACTCTCAAATTTGTTCAAGGCTGTAAGACGCTTGTTCTAGACTCAGGGAACGTACTCATGTAAGAGACTTGGGGCCACCCTCTCCTCTTGAATGTACATTTTCGTATAAATTGTCCTGCCGAGCTACTTTCTGCGCAGCACAATTCAATTCAATTCAGTTAGGTTTATTTGACTCCTCGCTCACTGAGCCTAAGCTCGTTTTTGGTTCGGCATAATATGTTACAATAGCTTATGATAACTTGAATTAATATGTATATATATGTAAAAAAAAGGTGATGCCAGCATTTAACAAATGTCTTTTGTCTCCTGCATTCCTCTACTTATAATACGTGATCTTCGTGATCTTTTGAAAACCGCGCCTTCTCCTTCTTATTCTCATGATTCACACTCCTTTTTCTCCCTCGATTGGCCAGGTAGGACATCTGTTTAGTTTAGTTTAGTTTAGTTTAGTTACATTTGGCTCTCGCATTAAGATTTGCTTTTGATAATCGGTTGATCGATACTACATGCACTTTCTACACCCTCTCGTTTTTTGATTTCGAATGCTCTCACTGCGTTCCGGACTAAATACTTCTCTCGTACAGTATCCAAAAAACCCGCAAGACTTCTTACGACTTTTCTCTACTTCATTAGGACTCTTAAAGACTCGATCAAGACTTGCCACAATGTTTTCATGCTTGTTTAAAATAAGTAAACCCTCGCCAAGGCGCCTCCAAGCTGTTTGACGATTCGCTAAGACTGTCCAAGGCTGAGTTAAGACTCTTTGATCATTTGGAACTTACTAAAGATTCTTTAGAAGGAAAGAGGGCTAAGACAGTCCTAACAGCCTCCCTGACGTCTCTAAGTTATTGCTCGAAAGAGCGAATTTCAGGGCTTGAGTTGAGAGTAAATTAGAGAATAAGGTCTCCTCTAGATTTGATCATTCCCTTTTCAGACACGATCACGACTTCTCGAAGCTCCTCAAGCCTGTTTACGACTTGAGAAGTCGATTAAGACGCTTGAAGACCTGCTTAAGACATTGTAAAACTTCTAACATTGATCGAGTCGATACCACTTTCCCAGACTCCTTTATGACTTTCGAAACTCTTTCATATTGGCTCAAGATTTCTTAGAACTTTCGATGACTAACAAGCTGGTTTGAAATTCAGTAAGACTGCCATTTTTGAAGTTTTCAATTTCAATGTTTCTATCTTAAAAGGGCAATCGCCCCCGATGCTTCCTCCGTGTATCGACGTCGAAAGTATTCACACAAATTCCAAATTTTTAAAATAAGAAACTACTTGTGTACATGTCTACTGACGTTGCTATTTTATACGTTCCAGTAATCAGTGAACCCACCGACCGCCCTAGCCAAGGTGGATAGTGCTGGATGTCGAATTCAAAATGATTTTGAAATTGGTATATATTCATTCTGATGTGAACTTTCTAATCATAAGCACGCAGATATCGAACCAAAGGAATTTATTATTTGGTGAGATGTGTGACGTGGGTGCTCTGGACCATCTTCGAAAAGATTATAACTTATTACGCGAATCCTGAGATTTCGTCGTCTTGAATGCTCTGCTTCTCAGAATTAACAGAAGACGTCAAATAATATCACGTATTGGTCGAATAATTTATCCGCTAATTGAAGGGATGATGCTTGGTGAGAGGCTAAGGGATAAATGAAAATATAACGTTCAAAATTGAATTATGAGATGGTTAAAAATGTGAGCTGGCATAATTTTTTTTTTTTAATCCTTCGTAATGAATCGGTCTGTAAGTCCTGGACTATGTGTATTATTATTTCTTCATTCACTGGAACCCTTCACCTAAACCAACCTAAATTTACGTCGTCGAACTAATATTTATTAATTTTATGGTTTCTGATTTCGTAGGAGACGTTTTGTGAATCTGCCCTGTTGCCCTGTTCAATAAACTTGAACATCGAAATTTTTGTTTAATTTCAGGAATACATTTTAATCCTCGTATAACTTCAATCTGTCGGATGTGGACATATGTAGCTGGCAAGAAATAGGATCAAACCCCCTTCTTTGTCAGAAAAGTATCTTATTCTGTTCGAATTTGTTGAAAATTGAGAAAAACATGTTCTACTTTTTCCTAACATAGCGTCCTCTTTTCTGGTGACCTTATTACACCTCTTGCTATCGTGTAAAGTTTTTCTTAATTACACGCAGTCGGGAAAAGCCCCGTCAATATTACAAGGTCCATTTAGTCATGACTCGCGTCAGAGCTCAGAATTAATGAGATTCTACGTTTGACGAGTACAACTTTTTCAATTTATTATCAACACGTGTTAATTTTCGCTTTTGGAAGTTTAGTTTTTTAATAACACTTCCACGTTGCTGATTTCAGAGTTTCTGAACATTACTCGACCGCGAGAATATCAGCTTCTCCACGATCAAAAGAAAAGGAGGGGGACGAAAATGAGAAAGAAAAAAGGTTTTAGTCGTGACCGCTAACCGTACCAATTTCCAGAGCTTCTGTTGTGCGCTCATTCGCCAGCCAGCCCTTAACAAAATTTAATTCGATGAAAAACAATGAACATAATGAATCTGGGGGTGAAGAGAAAAAAAAAAGAGAACCCGCTTCTAGTAATTAATTATTTCCCGAGTTCAACTATACGAGTTTGCCAAGTGAAAAATATAATGTTAATATTTTTGAAAATTAGCGAACCTCCCGCACTTGGCAATTTTCTTTTTCGTGTATAGTATATTTCTCAAATCCGGCCGAAATTAAATTACACTTTTCAACGGTTTCAATACTTAAAAAATTAAGACATCGTTGTTCGAATCGCGTCACAAATGAATTCGAGAAGGGTAAAAAGGATAATTATAGAAGGAAAAAACGAAGTCGTAAAAGCTAATTTTACGCCAGTGAAAGTTTAATTACACTTTTTACGATTGTGCGTGGGCTCGGCTTAGAATATTGAATGGACCCATCTTTCGAATTACTAAATCTTACGTTCCCATCATTGAAATTTCAACAGGCAAGTCGACGATGGAACTTTCGCATCGTTGTTCCTTCGGCTCGTCCGAGAGATCGAGTAAATTTATCTACGACTTTAGAGAAGATACCGTAAACTGGGGTAACTTCGGACTTGTGAGGGAACTTCGGACATTGCCGGTTTTATACATTAGAACTGGAACATAGGTGTTCACCAAGCCGCAGCTTTTATTTAACACCTTAGTCAACGAAGAAATGACGTATCTATAACTAGTGTTACTCTGATTCTGGCAATGTCCGGAGTTCCCCAAAAATCCGAAGTTACCCTAGTTTATGGCTTGAGAAAATGTGCCTTTTGCGAACCAAAAAATTTTCCAAGTTGTTGACAAAAGGAAGGTGGGAATCTGGAAATATGGGTGGGTGGGAAGGAGTGTATTTATGTACTGGGACAGATCGAGGAGAGAACCCCTTCTAAAAATTTGATAATTCGCTTCAGTTGAGAAATTAAAGAGCCACATGTGGAAAATATGAAATATTTTCGCATGGTTTTACGATTTTTATCTATAAGGTAAAAAAGTGAAGAAGAAGGAAAAATGTTTCCATGGATTTTTTATCCGTGTTCCCCATTAGTTTCGTTCCGCATGCCCCCGTTTCATATACAGAACTACACAACATGTTTCGTTTTACACTCTGACCTATGTATGTATGTAGACGAAACCTAGCATGTACCTGGACCTTACTTCTAGGAAGGGCTGTATCCTGAAAGAGCCTCCTCCCCACCAAAAAGAAGCAAACTTCTATTACCTTACACTAGGAAGCTTCACTTTCTGGTTGCTTTGCGACCCAACCCCCTAATGATGGCATTCTTCACTCCATTAGACCTCCCTTATTAAGGTGAGAACGTCACTCCGGCCTTCCTTATATATTGTGAGAGCACAAGGTTCACAAGATTATTGCTGCCCGGACTCACAATTTTTATTCGGTTTACAGTTTTAAACGTTCTCAGTATTACCATGAACGAGGTCAGCAATCACGTGCCTCTGATAATTTTTTCATACCCATCAGCAGGCGTACGCACAAAAATTTTCATATGAAGAATGTTAAAAAGTTGAAAATTAAAAATAAAAGGATAGTACTTCCTTTTAGGTGGTGTCCAGTTAAATGGTTAAGTTACAAAACTAAAATGGGAGACTGTGCTGTGTTGTTTATGATTTCTTCGTTCTATTAGAGGTGGGAGGGGCCCGGACTGCACCCCTAGTTCTAATGCTCGATTTTCCGGAGACACGAATATTCCAAATAATATTGTGCTCTCCTGACCCTGAATGTTCTCAAAATACAACATTGCTACATACAACGCTTCAAATTTGAAAGAGTGCTAATGTGTTTAATCAAATTAATTCTTCCGAATTTTCTTTCAAGTGTAATCTTATTTTGAATTTTACTATATCGATCGCGTTATTTTACAGGGCGAACTTCCGAGAAGAAAAATGTGTTCCTGCTGCAACATTCGCTGTCTACTTTGAGGAAATGATTTCGCACGTGAGTTGTATTTTTTATTTTAAATTACCTGTTTACATTAGAAGGAACCTACAATAAGAAATTGAGGAGCCACTCCTGTGTTATTTCTAGTGAATTGGCAATGAAAATGCAATTGAAAAAAAAGCCAACGAGTTTTTAAAAAACTCCTTGAATCCCTGTAACTAATCACATTGCCTACCTGACGACCTTTTTGCTGGGAGTGCGCTTCATGGTTATCTCGGTTCTAGTTTCATTATTATTGGCTGATTTTTGGATTTGCTGATGATTCGTCCTAGTCCTCCCAGCAATACGTGTAAAAATATTATTTCTATTTTAAATTTGAAAATCCAGAATCCTGCTGGCATTTCTCTAATGAAAAACATTTTGGGATCTCTGAACGAACTTGTGCGTGTTCTTTTGAATATCGTTGGCGCGGGTCAGTTGATTTTGACCCACTATGTGATGAAAAGATAATTTGGAATCTTGAAGTCAGAAAATTTTTAAATTATCATAATTTGTCACTCGGTTTGATTTGTGAGAGCTCGAATTTAGGCTGAATAAAAGTGAAACGAGATATTTAGACTCTGTGGATTAGAGAACTCTCATTTCAATATTTTTTTTTAATTTCTCAAGTTGCTTGAATTTTGCTCTTTTGAAATTTTCGTTCGACTCACAGTGTGTCAGAAAAGGTAAGGAAATGGAAATTTTATAATGGATTTTTAATTCCGCTTGATGTTATAGTTTGCCAATGATGGGTACGAAGATTAGTTCAGATTTCGAACAGTTCATTTTCATTTTGAAACTCTTTTGGCGTTTTAAATGGGACCGATGCCAAACGTGAGGGCATATGCAAAATGTAATGAAATACTCGAATTTAGCGACGTAGAAAGCCTACACTGCGACGTTTTGTTAGTACAAATTTCGGAAGGAAATATTTTTATTATGGTGCTTAAATTGAAGCTGAATCATATCTGATTCAGTATTTGATATCAGAAACCCAAATGCCCTTTTTTTAGATAATTCATTCGACTTTTCATGCCAGTTCTATTTCACTCGGTGATTTTTTAATCAATATCAGGTTGAAATTTTGACACCCTAAATTAAGCCAATTGCAATATCTGATGCAAAATATTAGATCATCCCTGAGGTAATGCTCGAAGGGGCGGATTCCAGGACTCGGGTTGAGAGCAAAATGAAAGAAATATATATACTAGATCAATTACTCACTTAACTCATGTTGAACTTCAGACCTCATGGAGCCCAGTAGTTAATATTATTCAAAAAAGCTGAAAATTTGAAGATGGTACGATCATATGATAAAGAAGAATTTTTATGGGTGTCCGGTTCAAAATTCGAAAATTTTCAAAATAAGAGACTCACGGCGGCCGAGGAAGGCATACCGTATTGGATTACCTGAGATGGTTGTTCGAAAGATTTTGCTGACAGAGTAAGTTGAGCGCTATATTATAAAAGAAGGGTTCAAGAAGCATACAAATTGAATAACAGAGTGTGCTAAAAAAAACCGAAAAAGAGATGTTCGTTAGCATTCTGTGCCATGGGATATTTACTGGATACTTTTTTCATAACTGTGTCCTGTCATGCGTTGCATTTTACCTGTCCTTTGAATTAATAATAATGAGTAATTAATACCAACGTGTAGAAACAATACTCATAATTATTAGGATAAATAATTTTCAGAAAATATAAACACGAAAAAATATAATTGAAAATCGTAAAAGTAAAAAAGAAGAAGATTTAAAAACAAATTAAGAAATTGTTTATAAATGAAAAAGAAAGCCAAATTGCAACAGGTATAGACCAAAAGATATTAGTTCCCTAATTCCCCTTCTCCTCTCAGTAGTGAGATTAATTTCATCTCAAACCTCTGAGGTGACCATATGTATGATACAAAACATTTTAAAATTCTGCCTCGGAGCCGCAATATATCTGTCACTATGGCAGGACAACACCGGAGCTTAAATAGTTGAAGCAGCTAATCAAATTGGTATGAATAAAATACTCGTAGTATTGATAAATCGAAAAAAAAAACTGTTCTTTATAAAGGGAACTTCAACCACCGACTGTTAACTGTCCTGACTACCATTGTAACCTGAAAGCCACGATTCCTTCAGTAAAATACAGCCAATATTTGCTATATATACAAATTGAGCTTGTATAATAATTGCCCCTCTACCCCAGTGTGAACCAAAATGATGACGAATGGACAAATGAACATGGCATGACCTAAACATTAGAAGGGAATATATTTGCCTGGAATATTGCCATCTATATAGGCTACTGAAATATAAAATTGAATATTATTGGATTAGCTTCATGACCACATAATCATTAATAATCTCAACAGCTGTTGGTCCTATGAATAATATGGTTATTTCCAGATGTATAATCCCAGAAAAACAATCTTTAAAGAAAATTAGTTTTATACTCTTTGAGTACTCCCGCGTTCTGACCCAGTGAGCCAACTGGTCTCATCTTTTGAACTCAAACCATATTCAATCTGAAATCAATCAATAACCTTTTTATTTAGGAGTGTGCTATCGTACAACATTATTTTTACATTTTATATTTGCACTCAACGATACGATTAGCGGCGTTTTTGTTCGTTGGAAGTTATTTTTTAGGAATTGGCCGATAGAAAAGCAGGTTTGACAATAAGTTTCGGAAGATCCAAAATTATAACTACGCCTTTTCATCCTACAAAAACATACAATTACAATTATTACCATTATTGAATGGCCACGCTAGATGCATTACAGTAATATTTGTAAAAAATATTAGAGGCTTTACAATCTGGTAGTGGACCCCTGGCCCAAAATGAGCAGAAGTGTCCTTCAGTCTCTTGCATTCTCCCCGCTTTGTTACTATAGTTTTAGTGCAATGGACTGCAATAGTGCAATGGACTGCAAAGTCTGAGCGCTCGGTGCATGTAGCGCCACCTCACACACAAATGAATGAATGAATACTATAGTTTGGTAACTTCGCCCCGCCATCTTTCTTCTGGATGATCTATCTTTCTTTTCTTGTAGAACCAAAATGTTGATTTATATGCCCATTGTAAAGCGTCTAAGCGGGCCATATGATCTCCCAATTCCCATTTCATTTTCCTACAGTGGGTTATCAGATCTACATTACCGGGTAGTCTCTGTTGTTTTTTTCTCTATTTTTTTAGGGGAGGGGGCGTGAGGAGTGAACAGGGTGGTGGTCTTTCAATTTGACATCGAGGGTCGATCTTTCTATTCTGTTTTGGAATACTTTATCTACAAATTTTGCCTTTAATCTCCATGGTTGGCAGCCATGAAATGCTAGGCACCCGGCATAGATTGAAAATTTCACTTTTTAGTTGATTTCTGAATGACCCTTTGAAAATATTTTTTAGTTGACCTCTAATTAGACCAAACTGAGGTAATTCTCCTATTAGTTTCTTTGGACACTTGCCCTTCCAATGAGATTAGTTGTCCTAAATAAATAATTTCATCTTCCTCTTCTACTGTTATCCCACTGATAGCAATTTTTTCGTTATTTTGGTTATGTGTATTCAATATGTTGGTTTTTTAAAAATTCGTAGTCAAGCCTCCTTTTTTCCCCTCAACATCGTCTTGCATTGGAATCATTTTACTCATTTCATTTCTTGAAGTGGAGAAAAGGACAACATCGTAAGCAAATTTTAAGTTAGTATACATTCATTGATGTTTATCCCTTTGCCCCACCCTCAGTCCATTGAGTGAAATATTTCTTCCAATACAAAATTAAGTAGAGTAGGGATAGTGGATCCCCTTGTTTCACCCCATTCTTGGTATCGAAGTACACCAGTTATATCCATCTTTATTCTAGCTTGGAGATTTTTATACATTTCTGAAACAAGCTTGGTAAAGTATTTAGTAACTCTACGCGGACGACAGTTGAAAGTTAGAGTTATCAGTAGCAAGTTATTGTACTGCTGTCTCACTTACGGATACTATGTTTCACTGCTTGTCAAATAGTGTCTTCTCATTGGTTCTGAAGGTACTTAACACAATACGGTATCCGTTTTCTAAAATATGCAAAAACTCTGTATTTTCTTTAGTTAACGTTATTTGACTCGTTGCGACAAGGAGCTGGGGGCTTACTATATGTTGCAAGGAAAGTAGTATGTGGTTATAGTCTGTGGAGTCGAATGCCTTATTGAAATCTATAAATGCAGTAGATCATGGAATCTGGTATTCTTTACATTTTTAAGTTATTTGGTTTACTGTATGGATACTCGTATGTTCTGTTGTTGAGAAGTGTTACGGAATCCAGCTCGTTCATTTGAGTGGTGGTATTCGATTTGTGTTTTAATGCTTAGGTCAGTGAGTGAAGAAAATAATTTAGAAATCGTTGGACTGAGACTTAAGGGTCTACAGTTGTTGATCTCTTGTCTATTGCCTTTTTTGTAGATCATAATTATATCTGATTTTTTCCATGCCTTCAGAATAGTTTTATATTGCAATACATATGTGCATATGTTAAAAAGAAAGAAATAGAAACGGTTCCGGAAACTATTTATTTAAGACTATTTCACTTGAAAATAGAAGTGAAAAAAGAAATTAACAGGCGAATCATTTTGACTTGGGAAAAATTCTGATCACTCAAACGTATTTTTAAAGGCAGTTTAAAAAAAAAAACAAATCCGGAAATTGTATTATGTTTGTAGCACCGGTGCTAAAGTATGGATCCTCCACCTGCGCCCCTACTTCAAAAGTAATTAAGAAAATTGAAATTACTCAAAACGCAATGATAAGATCTGCATCCTCGAAATGAAAGTCGAAGATCGCATCAAGTCAACAGACATCCAAAAGAAACTACCTAATTTAAAAAGCTAAACGCAAACCATTGGTAATTTGAAGTGAACTTCTCAGGCAACTGTTTGGTTTCTGAGCCACAAAACCAGGAAAGAAGGAAAACCTGAAACTAGGTGGAGGGATGAAATCGATCAGACCACATTAGGGTTGTGAAAATTCATTTCAAAGATTTCAGTTGATTAGGTCAATATTACAGACAACTAGAGAGTCAGACCACATATTTCTCCAAGGACATTCATTTTACCGCTCCCCCTCTCCTGAATGGTTCGATTAAGCCTATCTACGAACTTGGCTTTCGTTTTGCTATCGTCGATAACATATCAAATTACGATTGTCGCTATTATTGAACATGGCTCAGATCGAAGAAAAAAGCTACACTTGCCTAAATACGAATGTCGCGACCATTGCGTAAGGTTACATTTCGTTTGCATAGGAATACAAGTAAAAAATTTTACAAAAGCACTTCCCAAATACGAGAAGTGTTAATCGAATGTAGAATTTCAAGCTGATTACTTTTTCCTGGCGGGCTTTCCGGTCTCCCGTTACTGTGCGGAAAGAGATGCTCTCGGACTGCGAACATTTCTCGAAATCAACTTGTGCCCCCTTGCGGCCTCCCAGATTCGTGGGTATAGTACGAGCTCTCGTTTCTCATCTAATTCCTCCGCAACCTTCCTCCTGCCACGGTCATCCCTTAGCCATGCAGCCTTCAATCGGGACTGAATGGAAGCCATAAATGGGAGCGAGGCTGCGTATCGAAAACTCCAACGCTGGGTACCTGCTCAGGTCGCCGCCGCTCTGCGACAGTGTTCGTTTTCGCGCGCGCTAATTTGTTCCGCACGCACGCGAACGCTTGCTCGCGCAAAATGAGGTACGAGTGTCACGCTCGGCGTTTTCTTCCATTCGGGCGTAATTAACCCACTTTTCGCCCGAGTTAAAAATCTCCCCCGAGAGTGCGCGCTGCCTATTCGGTGTGTCAGGCGAGCGCGAATTTCCCGGCATCTACCTTTTAAATATTGTCGGCTTAGTGCAGCATCCAGTCCCAGGCGCCCGAAATTGTACGCGGACGTATGTACGCACACACGTATACGTATTTTTTTGCCATTTTATATACCGCATAACTTACGCGCGCCCGCTCATTAAACGAAGCCGATGTATATTTGCGCGTCTACTCTGTGCGGAGCCGGAGCCGGAATCGCACCGACTTGTACGATTGCCGGGGCTAAAAAACGAAAGCGAGGCGTCGGCGTCGCGTCGCACCACGCCGCCCCGTAAACGCACCGGCGACGCCGCGCGTCATATTCGCGTGTACGAACGAGAAAGCAAACTGTTGAAATCGTTTTGTAGTGGGTCAGGGGCGAGGATTTGGCGTGGGGTTGTGGGAGGAGGGTGAAAGCTGCGCCGCGTCACGCCCGGGTGCTTTCGCCTTCTTCTTCGTCCGCTCAGCTCGCCGACTCGTCCGCGGCTGTTAAATCTATTTTGACGAACTTCAACTCGACGCAGCCCGATGCCGCGCCATCGCGACGTATTGTTAACGTTTTCTGAATGTTATTTCCTCGTATTACGCGGGTGTAAAATAACGTATCAAACAAGTGGTTATAGATGAAGCGGCCGACCGAATCGCCGGGTTGTTGGGTTGCTCCGCGAGTTTATTGTATATATTTGGTGGTAGAAAAGTGCAAGTAGGAAAGAAAGAAATGTAGAAGGCGCCACGCTGCGCCGCGCCGCGCCGCGTGATTTATTCGCATTGACATTTACGATATCCTCTCGTGACGGGCTGAAGTCGAATTTGGCGTGTCACTTCGTGTTCTAGTAAATTCGCGTTCTTTTAAGAAGCGGTGTTTTTGTCGTCTGCGTGGATACGTCGTAGTCCGTCTGAGAGGTCAGGCCTGTTGCTAAAATCTTGGGCAGTTTGCTAGACGTGGCACACTGGGCCGCCAAGCAGTCAAACGCATAAAACTAAAGAGTTCATAAAGGACCTGGATTATGAAATTCATGGACAACAGACTAATTACACTAGACGGAATCAATGATTCTTAGTGCTACTTCCCTCGCCCTGCAACGAAGCAATCATCTAAGCTTGGTACCTTACACGACACACAGGCTGGCAGTATTCGTCAGCGTTATTATTTGTTTCTATGTACATTTTACGGTAAAGTAGTCAGGGGGTCTGGCTCCCGTCTTTGCGACTTCGTCAAACAGTGTGGTTTTCCTAATTTTAGCATCATCCCCCTGATAGCCACTGCCCCTTTGGTCAAGACCAGACCACCTCCCCGAATACCAGGCTTGCTACGCTACTGACATTTTATCAATTGTTTTCCGTTGTTTTTTTTTTAAGTTTCTCGTGTGGATTCGGTAGAGGAAGTAATTAATTACCAATTTCGTTGGTCGATTATATGCATGCGATTAATATTGTGATAGCAATAGAGTATTAAAGTTATTCATGTTTCTAAAGAAAAGCGACGCATTAAAAGAATGCATCTCTTTTATATCACTTCATTTGACAGCTCAAAAAACGGGTCCAAAAGTACATAGAGGTATTCTTTGTTTGATTTTATAAAATCTACATTTTAGACTTTTGGTCTTGTAATGCTCTTTTCGAGGCTCAAAGAGTGGCGGCATCAAGCCTCTCGGCACGACAAGCTCACACAAATCAAGGTTACACCTGTCCCCTGGTCAACGTCTCAACATTCCTCCCGCCGCGAGGAAGTTATCATCACCCGCCTAAGATTGAACATACACACCCTTCACACACGCGCATCTTCTCACTAACTTTAATCCCTTCAACTGCTCACACTGTGAAGATGAAGACCCTCTCACCGTGGACCACCTCTTTTCGTGCCCCTCCCTCACCTGCCTTTGGAACTCCCACAAACACATAAGACCTTTCTGAGCTCACAGCGTGAGACTGTAGCTCCGTAGCTCAATAATAAAATAAAATAAATAAATGGGGGAAAAAAACACAAAAAAAAACTGAAAGACTGATGTAGCAAATGTATGATATATTATTCAGAATCTGCCTAAAATATTTTTCTTTGGTTGGATCAAAAACACAAAATAGGATTTCTCTTTGTATAATTTAATCATTAAACCGAAAAAAGAAAATGGTCAGTTCAAAAATAGACCTGAAAATACCAAATATAGAAGCATGGCATTTTGAATCGTTGTAAAAGCTAATTATTATTCACAAAAAAATGGAGGGCTTAGAGTAAAATTTAAACTTGGATTGGAAATCGGCAACCAAAGTCCGTTCAGAAAAGTTGGGTCCAAACAAAATCAAAATTTGTTGTGGGCAGGGGAGGGGTCGTTATTTATCAGTCTTTACTCTGCCAATTTACCGCACTTGTGCTGTGCGCACAATGGAGGGCCGTGTACTGGAAGACGGCTTACGCCGGGATCGTCTAATTTCGTAAAATTACGATTTAAAATCTGACTTTATAATTTGTAATTTGATTACAAACCTTCTGAAATTAATTGGACAGTCCAAAAAGGCTCGAATTAATATTTTAAGAACAGACTTGGAATCAGCGCATAAAACTGGTCCCGAAAGAGTTATTGAAAGTTCCATTTTGTTTGGTCCTAGTATTTCAGCGGCCTTCGTGTACAATACCGAAGGAAAGCTGATGTCGAAATTTTAAAGTCAGATTTGGAACGGGCGTGAAAAATTGGCTAAAGAATGGTTTTATTTCAGTGTCAAAATTGTTTTTTTCCAAATTGAGTTTTTTTGTTACCACGAATTAAACAGCACCAAAAATTAGTTTTAAACATCGGAATGACTTTATCGTTTCAAAGTGTTCAAAATTTCATTTACTGTTAGGATATGTTTATTGCAATGATGTTGTTTTGTATGAAAAATCGTTTTTGGTTGGGGTAAAATATGGGGAATATTAAACTGCACGAAAAGTAAAAGGCGTTTGAACGAAAAGTAGAAGCGCGAAAAAGTAATTCAAAATAACGAAATTGTCAGTAGAGTTAACGAAAACCACCTTGCACGAAATGTTCAATGTTTTTGAAAGAAAAAAGAACTATGACGAATTGTATGATAGACACGATGCCAGACAAACAGAGAAATTGACAAGAAAGCGAGACGTGAAGCACCAGGGTGGCTGAAACGACCTCTCCTTGTTGATCTAAGAAGCAATTCATACTGTAAACTATCACTTGTGAATTACTTTTAATTAGGTCAGTTTTCTGACTTTCAGTTTACATGCCGTGGAATGAAAGAATTAGCAAATCCAAAGCCTCTAGGGGGCAGTGCAAATCCAAAGTCTCAAGAAAGCTGCCACTTTGTTTGACCTTTCCCTTGTGATGAGCATTAGTTATTCATCTCCACTTTGTAATCCGGTATGATTTCTCAATTCCAAATTGCAAAGATCAATATTAGACTGACCGAACTCCCTCGATTGAGAAGGCTCATTGTTACTGCCATGCCATTGCATGCAACAGAATGAAAGAATTAGCGAATCCAAAGCCTCCAGAAGGCGCTGTCATTAAATAAGCCAACATTTTCGCAACTATCAAAACTAATACAAATACAAACGGGTCGATTTTTAGTTCACCTGAAAATTGCTAATTCAGTAATTTTTCCTGGTTTTTCCGTTCGTAATTTTCTTTTCCGTTCAATGTTTTATTATTCCGTAATTCTTTTATTTTTCCATTCAAAAGTTTTCTTTAATGTTCATTTATTATTTTTTCTGTTCCCTTTATTTTATATTTCGTGGAATGATTAATAACCGCTCAATATTTTTCTTTTCTCGTGATTTCTGACTTGCCTTTTCGTGCTAAAAAATCACACCCGTAAAATATTGCATGGAAAATTTTTATGTACGTAAATCATCCGGTAAACTTCAAGGCCCGTGGCCCACGAGTTAATAGGTAACATTAAAAATAAAAAAAAAAATTGAGAGTTACTTCCAAATAATAGGGGAAAATTGAATTAGCGTCTTGTTCAAGATTGGAAATTTACATAGTGCATAGTGTCCATTTTGGAGTGTGAGTGAACTTGTACTCCACTGATGATGGCATAACAGCCGAAAGCGCTCTGGAATACAGCAGAAGGAAAAGTGAATTGGCACACCCTACAAAAGGAAAATTACATAAAGCAGATTCTGATGTACATGCATAATAATGATAAACGCTTCACAAATGACATAGATATACTGAGGTGGATCACAAATGAGCCTACTAGAGTCTTTTCAAGTTTTAAGAAATTCTGTGCACATGTGACAGAATCTCGAAAATCGTAAATGACTTTTTAAGAGTTTGAAGTAAGTCTACAAGAGTCATATAGAGCATAAAGAGAGTTTTCAAGAATCTTGAACTATCTCAGCGAATCTTGAAAGAGTTAATTTAACTCGGAAACAAAAAACCGAACAATTCCGGTAGTTGGGTCGATATCGATTTATTCGATATCAATATTAATGGATCTTCAGCCCTCGTTTGAATGAGAGAGAACTTTCGAAACCTCCCGAAAACGGGATTTTACCGTTTTGATATCGCTCTTGGTTCCCTGCTAAGTTGCTTACCTACATTAATAACAATGAAGTTCTCGTCGCGGAAATGACATTGGTGCAAGTGCATCGTTAACGGAATAAGATTTGTCTCCGATTGTTCTAAAATGTCACTTGTACTCCTCGGCTTGTACCTCTGACCGCCCCTGTCCTCAATTATGAATGGATTTTAAAACCAGTGATCAATGGCTAGTATTGTGGTCTGCCCCTCCCCAATTTATGATATCTTTCTGATGCTTCGGTCAGGTCTTTGATGCGTCAGACCATTTTATATTTCACTTCGTTTTGACATTTATCATAACACTATGGTTAGGAACTAAAGTATGGTTCAGAACTGACGATGCTCCAAAAATTTTATGCATGTAGTATTGGCGAAGAATGGGGTAGGGAAACAAAACTCATTATATTAGCTTGAGTTACCTGAAGTACGGAAAAAAACGCGTCCACAACTGTATAATTTTTTCATTGCACTTCCGATGCTTGCGTTATCAAGCTGCCGAACCACTCTGCGACACTTCGTTATTTTATTCACTCACCTTTGTCTTTAGTTATGTTTCCTCGCTCATGTTGCAAGACGGTCAAGGAGTGAACAATCCTCAGTTTTTTTTTTACAAAGTTTCCTGAAAATTTCCGAGCGGATCGCTCCTTTTCCACGTTGATTGTATTTTAACCTTTTCCTATTCAAACCCCCCAGTCTCCGCGTTGACTTGACAACGGTCTTGCTTCTACTATCAGTAGATACTTTGGCCTTGACTATGAAATCCGGTGATATTTAGATTACTGATAGCGTATATACAAGTATTGTGATCTGTGAAACTGCGTCAATTAATACGTAGAGCAGATAAAGTAATATTTCCTCGTAATTTTTAATCTTTGGCATTAACTATACCCAGCTCATGATAATTCACTCGACTGCATCAATATAACTTCGTTAGTAGATAATTAGGCCACATTCTTTAAATATTTGTACTTTTTTACTTGAATGAAATTCGTCGTCGGTCATGATTTATCCACTAGTAGAAAAACCAGTTATGATTCGACGACAGATGTTTGCTGAACGAAAGAAATTATAGAAATTCGAAATAGGCCGTCGCAGATATCGAATAAAATAGGCAGTTCATACACCAGTGATTCGTGTAATGTATGTATCTACGAACGGACAGATTAAATTATTGCAAATACTCTCAAATCATTATGCGAATTCTATACTCAACTTGGTAAGTGCTCAATGATTATTACTTACTGCTTGTAAACCTCGGCTGGACAGGGCAATCGATAGATCGTCGGAGAGTCTGAAGTAGATTGAATGTTAAAATATTCACTGTTCGCGAGCAATGCAGCCACAATTTTCTGCATTTGTATCACGTGGCTTTTCAAATGTTACCTATTATTAGTGGCTAGAACGAATGGATGCATTCGAAAAAGAAATATTTTCAGAATTAGTTCGAACTATACACGGAATAATTAATTTTCTTCGTGCTTACGAACTGTGTACTTTCTGTTTCATACGCGCAGGTGTTTACGGATTTCATTATTAACCATTCTGGAGCTGCTGGCACAGTTCGACTCGGCTCAGATTCTAGGCATTTTTCCAACCCATAGTAGAAGTCTTCACGCCATCTATCAGCCGATTGTCAGAGGCTTAGCTAAGCGAGGACATAACGTAACCGTTATTAGTTATTTTCCGCCCTCATCCACGCAGTCTAACTACACCGAATTGGTCTTAGAAAATGGCCTTCCTTCGTACGTTGACAGTATAAGCATAGATGAAGCGTCTTATTTTAAAAGTGTACGTCGCATGATCTCACTGATAGCGCAGATAGAGCCATTAGCATGCGAGACAGTTTTGCGATGCGATTACATTAAACAATTGATAAGTTCCGAAACCAAACGGGTGGATCTTATTTTGGCCGAAAGCTACGGTTTGCCATGTTATAGTTTGTTAGCAAGAAAACTTGGAGCTTCATTAATCCTCATCTCTTTTGAGACAGTGTCCGTGATTCCGGACGTGGCAGTAGGCAATCCAAAAAATCCATCTTATATGCCGGTGTGCTTGTCTCCATATACGTCAAAAATGAACTTCATCGAACGTTTAATGAATACTTATTATTACGTTATCTTCTATGCTGGACCTTACTGGTATTACAATAATAATTTGAAAGGTGTAGCTTGGCAGCATTTGAAGACGGAACTGCCAGCAATGGATGTTCTGTATGAACGCGTGTCTATGGTATTTAGCAATAACCATTTCAGCTTAATTAATAGGCCGTTGGCTCCAAGCTCCATCAGTATTGCTGGAATTCATATTAAGGAACCAAAACCACTGCCATCAGTAAGTCATAACCAGCTTCTTGGGTATTACCTATAAATTCATATTAGGCCTATAAACTAATAAAATTACGTATACGAGGAAAAGGAATGCGATGGAGCGAGGATCGATTACACTACATAACAATTCGGGATTTTTTTAAAAGCAATAACATGAGAATATATTATTATGATTCTATACTGTGTATTTTTAACGAGGAATTTAATTCCGTTATATTTTTTTTTTTTTTTTTCGTATCTCCTATCTTAAATGCGAAAATTTTTAGTAAGTATATATCATCAAGATGATACCACTGATCAAACAACTATGCGCGTTCAGTATTGTCATCGATATCAGGGTAGCAATTTGTGGATGACAAAAAGGAATAAAAAGTGAAAATTTTGATAAACTTTTAATTTAGAATATGGAAAGCGAAAGGTTCTCGAGAAAAATGGTTAACGCCATTGTATTCAGCATTCAATAGCCAAAATCGTATAATCTCTTCCCATTGTTATGTATGCTGTTATGTAGTGTTATAGTTACTTATCTAAAATTATGTCAAGCTTTTTTTTTTTTCCCGTAGTACTATCCCGAAAAAAAGGCCTTTATTAAATAAAGCTAAACACTTATTTTTAGAACTTCTGATTTCCAAATATTACCAGCCGGGGGATTTTGGTTACACTGGAAATCCTGGAAATTTGACTCAATCGAGAAAAAAAAAAGTCCGTGGCACATCAGATCCTTCCTCCTCGTGTAAAAATAGGTGAAGCTTTGACTGCTTCAGCTCTTCTTTTCTTGGTCCTCAATGCAGTTGGCTGTATGTCTGCTATTAGTGATTTGACGGCTATCGAATGTGACTTACTTTGGATCTATAATATGGATGAATGGTCTCGGAAAGTGACTCCAGTACTGAGGGGGGGGGATTTCAGATGTTGAGGTCTTGATCATACTTTCCCCTTCCCAGATCATCGAACCATATCACTGCTCCAAATTCTCATTTTTATACGCTTAATCACCATCAAATGACTCGTAGAATCTATGAGAATAAACTTTCCATGCCTATACGAATTTAGAAAAAAGTTATGAGGTGAAACATTTGAAATTTGACGTATTTTCTTATGAGAAAGGAAATGAAAGCGCCCCATGACTGAGCTCAAAATTTTAGGACTTTACCTGTTTATCGAGTAGTATAGTGATCCATCTACTCGAAATTTTGAAGAAACATTTGTATAAGATGAAACTCTCTCTGAACTATAGATATGTACTGTACGTATGTATGTGCTACTGCACTTGTGTATGTGCTCACTATTTTACATACTGTCTGAAGGACCTCCAGAAATTCATCGATGATGCAGAACATGGAGTCATATTTTTCTCTTTTGGAACAACTCTTAAAGCTAGCAGTTTGCCGCTTGAAAAACTGAATATAATCAGTCGCGTATTTTCAAAAATACCTCAACGAGTGTTGTGGAGAATTGATGACCCTCGTGTAGTCAATATGCCGCAAAATGTTAAAGTGTCTACGTGGTTTGCACAACGAGACATACTAGGTAAAAAATTGCTTGTAGAGTAGTTGAGATCACGGAAACCTGATAAGTACATTGATTTTTTTTATTTCAAATTCAATTTAACTTATATTGTACTCTGTATCATAGAGCATAAAAACGTGCGCGCCTTTATAAGTCATTGCGGAATTTCGAGCACCATGGAAGCGATTTACACAGCTACACCAGTTATTGCTATGCCATTTGTTTTCGATCAGATCCAGAATGGTAATATTTTAGTGGAGAAGGGAGTTGCGGTGTACGTTGAATACGACACATTGACTGAGGATGAATTTTTGTCCGCTATAAACGAAATTATCAACAACACTGAGTAAGTGAATGGTCACTCCGGTAGGTTTTGTCGAATATAATCCAATGTTGATATATTATTGTGTGTCAATAGATACGGAAGGAACATGCGAAAATGGTCATCTATTCTTAAGGACCGACCCATGCCACCTCTGGAAACTGCTCTTTATTGGTGTGAATATGTACTGAAGTACAAGGGAGCGCCTCATTTGCGACCACAAGCAGCCAGCATGCCAATGTACCAGTATTTATTGCTCGACGTAATCGCATTCGCATTGACAATCCCGGTATTAACAATTTGGCTGGTCAAGTTTCTGATTCAGAGCTTTTTGGCTCAATGTTGGGGAAGAAGTAAGATGAGAAAAGTGAAACAGGGGTGACATGAAGTGTAGAAATATGTCACAGACAGGATTACAATCCTATACCGTCTCGTATTCTAAAACTGTGCTAGTTCCTAATTTGGGTAAGCGAGAATACAGGATTTGTTTTCTTATCGAAGCAAAATGCAGACAGACTTTTTAAAAACTCATTTTCATTACAAGCTCCGTGAATGTAGATTTCTAGTATTAAGAAATAATTAAATAAATAAAAATTAAAACTTCTCCACATTTTTCAAATCTTTTCTGGATTTATTTCTTAGACTCTTTCAAACTGGTTCGTGCCTTCTGAAGACGCTTGAAGACTTGTCTCATACATATTAAAACTTCGAGGCTATTTGAATTTTCTCTGGAGTTGATTGAGCCTTTATACTTGTTATCCAAGACTCTGCTAGTCTCTTCCAGCCTTTATTGGGTCAGTGAAGAGTAGTGCTCATAGTAAAATTGAGGTTTCACCATCATTTATCCGAGCCGGAGTCTGTCATTCCAGACTCCGATAAGAGGCCCTTTAGCGGTTTGAACAAGAAGAGACAAGGTGATTACGTGGTAGTCTCGAGGGGTACTCGAAATAGTTTCAGAAGAGATGTCACTGACAGTATGGTCATGACTGTCATAGATGTAGTCTTAGTGAGGAGAGGAGACTAGTGAATATTTTGTAATATCTTTTCACAATTGGTCTTATGCTGCTTTTGTTACTACGACCTTGCCAGGCGGTCCAGCATATCGTCATAGATCGTCTAAGGCTTGATAGGTTTGGAAGATGGAGTTAGCATCAAGTACGAGTACATGTGAGGTATGTGTATGTGTGTAATTTTGTCTGCTCACGTTTACTTGATCAGTCGTCTTCAATTAATTAATTCGAGGAGAAAATTTATGGTATTGCGCAGATTTGCATCTACCAGCCAAGGTTTCCGAATTTTGATGCTACTTTACAGTTGCGTTCATCTCAAAATCGGTATTTTCAAATCTCTATTTTCATAATTCGTTAAGAAGACAAATATTTTTTACCAAAAGAATTAAAGGCACCCCCTTCCCTTTACCAAAGGAATTTCTGTTATGTGTTCACTTGTCGAGTCACTGCATCTCTGATTGCATGACTGACAGACACGGTACCGAAAAGCAAGGTTCAGGATTTCAGAACCGTGATCTATATAATGCTCCAGATCTTGGATCAAATTCATAATTACTGTTATTCTGTTCTCCTAGCTCTCTGTTATCTAATATGTCTTCCTAAACCTGTGCTAAGTTTGAACTAATATGACACGTAGTTCTAGACTGTGAGAACTAAGAAGGAGGAACACAAACCTTCATAAGAAATTCTTTCTTTCTCATGTTTTTTTCATTTTTATGCATGTCTCTCTGTTTTTCGATCTTCTTACCTGCCTGCTATTTCTCCATTTAACACCTGTCTTCTCTTTCCTGAATACAAATTCATTAGGAATCGAGATTTTAAAATCTGAAAGTGAAGGAGGGAATTCACTGTTTCCTAGTGGATATAATAAGTACACCCCTATCATTGTTATTAGGGGGGAAAAATTCCAGGTTTTGAGGCAAACAAAGTGGCTTGATATTAGAGTGGTCCTTCTTTCATAAATTCCTTAATTTTTCATTGCAGATCGTTCCTTTTATCCTTTTACTTCCATGAAATACCAACTCCCTCCTCTAATACAGACCTGTGCCGAAAGTGGGTTGATATTCAACCTAGGATTCAGCAAAAGAGGAGGGAATGCAGTGTTTTTTACACCTTAGGTACAAGTAAAAATAAAAAAGTGATCCGACGCTATATTTTTGTAATGTGGCGTTTTTAGTCGATGTATGGGTGAATCTCTGAATAACCTGAAAATTCAGTTTCCAAATTTTAAAATTTGGAACATCATTGAACAAAATTTTTTTCCTGCGGATCATGTAGTATACCTGCAAGTAAGTACATGTATGGGGTAAGTCCCACAAGAAACGCCACATAGGGGGTAGAAGGGGGCTTTTTGTATACTACGATGGAATTCCATCGTAGTATTCTCTATTCCTTTGATACTACGATGGAATTCCATTGTAGTATTCTCTATTTCTTTGATACTACAATGGAATTGCTTAATATTACGATGGAATTGCTTGATATCACAATGGAATTTGAGGAACATACAACCAGATGTATTCCAATAGCGAGGACGACAACTGAAGAAACGAGAAGAATATTCATCTGAATAGCAAGGAGTACAATTCAAGACATAAGAAAGAAGTACTTCAACATCGTCGGGATTGGATGCATCAGTGTCTGCCTCTGAATATTTTTTCTCGGCAAGGAAGTAACGAGCGCATTCTCCTTCGCATTCGAAGCAACTCAATTTGTTGAAACAGAGGATGCCACATTCTTGTGCGTTCCATGTGACCTGGTGTACGGACATCGTTCTTTCAAAGAGAAAAAAAAGGTTATCTAGGATGAGTATTGACAGGTCATGAAGATGTGAAACAACGGGTTGAAGAGAAATCATCACCATTCAGCTGTCTCTTCTGGATAATGTGGCAAAAGCAACGATAAATTCCATTGTAATATCTTCTTTTCCATCGTAGTATTCTTCAAAATTATACTTCGATACTACGATGGAAAGAAAAAATGTATACCACGATAGAAAATTTGAACATCTTTCTTAATTCAACAGAGCAACACTGGCCAGCATGCAGTAATGAAGCACAAAATTATAATAGGCAGTGTACCCTTTTATGAAAAAGTCAAAATCGTTTTTCTCAGACTAGAACTTCATGGCGTATAATCGTATACTACGATGGAATAGAAAAAAAATAGAACGGGATTTTTGGACAGAAATTTGGCAAAAAGTCTGCAATAAGTTCAAAAATAGACAATTTTCATGATTGGATCGCTATACTTCTGTGCTAAATAAGAAGATTCAGTACTTTTTCCCATCAGTAAATCTAAACTAGTCCCATATTAAGATGATTCAAATTTTGTATACTACGATGGAAAAAAACTAATTTCATGACTTCTTCCTCCCTTGTAGATGTACGTCTCAGTTCAAAAATTTTTTTCTCCGCTCTTAACTTATATTCTATTACCTCTTTTCTCGTGAACCTTATAAATTTTGATTGTTTCTTGATAATGATGGACCTACGGTCAACTACAGTCGAAAATCGAAGTTGGTTACAGTATACTACGATGGAACTTTTACTCTATTTGAGTACCTTCCTCAGTTCTAGTGCGATGGGAATGACTGAGAGATTGCTGTCGGTAATAAGGGGGTTCTTCGCAATTGATTAAAGAAACAAAAACAAGTTACTTCATGTTCTTAGTTGTAGAGAAAATTCCTGGTTACTACAATTTTCTGGTTATTCAGAGATTCACCCGTATACGATTATTCACAAAAAAAAAAATTAAGAGCTTAGAATAAAATTCCGACTTGGATGGGAAACCAGCAGCCAGAGCATGTCCAGAAAAGTTGGGTCCAGTCCATTCTCACTAAACGAAGTCAAAATTTCTTGCGCAGTGAGTTTGTTCATCATTGTTTATCCTGCCAATTGGCCATGTGACTAGAATAAGAGACTCATGATGGACATACAAATCCACTTTCTGGTATCTAAAGCAATTTAAAAGAAAGCCTGGGAAACAATATGCAAGGTGGACCGATGAAATCGATACTTTCTTAAAATATAAGTTTTTCCATCGAATAGCAGCAGACAGAAGGGAGTGGGATAGGCTGCAGGAGGCCTCCGCCCTAAAACAAGGGCTTGAGTGGAGGAGAAAGGCTCCCATTCGCCGTATTACCTTATGATTATATAACCTACAACAAGAAACATGTAACAATAATTATAATGTAATCGGTTGGTAATACGTAATAAAGGCTAATAATAATAATCCTGCCTGCCAATTTACCATACTCGTACTTGATACAAAATTAAGTACCATGTACTGGAGGACGAGAACGGTTTACACAGGGATTATCTGAATTACATAATATTATTGTTTTGAGTTTAACTTGATAATTTGAATATGAACCTTCTAAAATTGGACAGTCGAAAAAGGCTCCTGTCGAAATTTCTAGAAATGGCTTTGAATCTCAGAGCATAAAACTGGTCCTGAAACAGTTACTGTAAGTTAGTTTGGTTTGGGAGGTCATAGTATCGGCACGTTAGCCCTTTCAACAGGTTTTTTTTTTTTTTTTTTATGGTAACGAAAAAAGGCTGGTGTCGAAATTTAATGTTGACATTTGGAATCAGCGTGAAAAAGGAATCTAAGAAAATTTATATTTTTTAAAAATGTGTGTTAAATTCAAATAATAATGAAAAAAATTGAATGGGTCTCCGGTTCGAGAATGGAAATTTACGAAATGAGGCACGTCTCAATGTATATAATATGATTCACGCGTCACAAATAACATAGTCTTACTAACGTGAGTTGAAAAACGAGTTTAATTAATAGAGTTTTTTAAATTCTTACGTAATTATAAATAAATATGATGCAGAATCTTGAAAATTATAAATGGGCCTTCAAGAGTTGTAGCGAGTTTGAAATTAGTCTATGCGAGTTTTCGAGGATCTTTGATGAATCTTGAAAAGTTTTGTCTAATTTTCAGAAGACCTACAAATTCACGATCAAGTTTCGTAAGTCTTGATGAAGTCATTTGGAAGCAGGGACGTACCTATAGGGAGGCAGGGGAGCAACTTACCCCCCCCCCCCCTGTAGGAATTTTTCACTTAGCAGTAGGCGAATTGAGAAAATCCAACAAATCGAAAGGTTTTTTTCTTCTGTTTTCTTCTTTGATACTTGGGAATTGAGTTTAGAAGTTGGGAAAACCGAACAAGGCAAACGGTTTTTCTTCTTTTGTTTTGATACTTGGGAAATTTGAGTTGAGTCAGTTGGAAAAATCCAACAGATCAAAAGGGATTTTTAATTTTACTTTGATATTTTGGAATTTTGAGTTGAGTCAGTTGGGACTTTCACAATTTTTCCCCCTCCCCTCCAGAAAAAACTTTGGTACGTCCCTGTCTGGAAGAGTCCAAATGAGTCTTCACAGTCAGTTAGGAAGAATATCATAAAGAGTCTGGATCGATCTCAGCGAATCTTGAAAAAGTTTATTTACAATCAGCAACAAAAAATTGAACAATTCCGGTAATTTGCTCGATATCGATTTATTAAATATTATCATGGTTAGTGGATGCTCAGCCCTCATTTCAGTGAGAGAGAACTTTCGAATTCTCCGAAAAACATGATTTTTTTGTTTCGAGATCCTGCTTGGTTCCCTGCTCAGTTGCTTACATTAATAGCAAGGAAACATTTTTCGCGGAAATGAAATGGTTTGAAAATTGTACAATGTATCGTAACAGAATAATGTCTGTCTCTAATTGCTTCAAAATATCACTTGTATTCCTCGTCTTGTAATTTTGACCTCTCTTCCTACCTTCATTATGATTGGGTCTTAAAACGAAAAGGTCATCAATAATTATTTTGGTTTCCTCCTTATTCGACTCAAAACGCCCATCAGCCTCCGCGTTGATTTGACCATGATCTTGTTTTTGCTGTCAACACTTCAGCCTTGACTTTGAAACCCGATGATGTGATTCCTGATAGCGTGTAATTTGAGTATTTCAACCGCGTGAAACTGCTAAAACCCTAGAGATAAGTACATTAGATACGTTGGTAAAGTAACCATGAGCACGCGGATTGATGAGACTTTCCGTAATATTTTGTAATCTCATATAATAAGTAATTCACTCGACCGCATCAATTTAACATTGTTAGTAGATAGGCGGGCCACATTATTTAAACTTTTATTCTTTTCCACTTGGATGGGTTTCGTCGTCGCTAAAATTACCAGCGTGGACCCGACTGTATTTATTATTGCTTAATGTAAGAAACTGTTACAAGTGCGAAATTGCGTAGTGTAGACGTCGAATAGAGTACGCAGTTAATTCGTGTAAATTTCCTACGAACGGGTAGATTAAATTAATGTTAATATTGTCGAATTAAGTAGTTATAATGCGACTACTTTATTCAACCTGGTAAGTGCTCAACCATTATTACTATGTGTGAACCTCTGCTGGACAGGGCAATCGATAGATCGCCGGAAAAGAGAATTTGACGTTGAAAGGATGTTAAAATATTTACTGTCCGCGAGCCATGCAGCGACTATTTTTAGAATTCTTACCAAATTTGAAAGAAAAAAATATGCGTTTTCGCTGATCCTTCTCCCCCCCCCCCAAGGCTAGGGCTCTTCTAACGGGTGGGCTTTAAAGTTGGTGCTATGTACTTACTCTCAATAAATTATCAAGTGCGTTTGGACTTGCTACGAATATTTCAGTTGTCCACCACTATTCCTGTCATCGCCCTTTGAAAACATTCGGCTAAAAAAACACCAAATAGCTCAGTGACATCTACGTAAAAATAATTGCTTTTGTACTTGGCTTTTCAAATGTTCTCATTGGTGGCTATAAAACGAATGTGTGCATTGTGCATTCGAAAAAGAAACTTTTTCATAAATTGTTTCATTACGGAATAATTAATTTACTACGTGCTTACGAACCGTGTACTTTCTGTTTGATATGCGCAGGTTTTTATGGATTTCATTATCAACCACGGTTGTGCTGGTGCCACAGTTCGACTCAGCCCAGATTCTGGGTATTTTTCCAACCCATAGTAAAAGTCTGCATGGCCATCAATCAGCCGATTGTCAAAGAATTAGCTAAGCGGGGACATAACGTGACTGTTATCAGTCATTTTCGATCCCCATCCACGCAGCCCAACTACACTGACTTGGTCATACAAAATGGCCTTCCTTCGTATGTCGACAGTGTTTCTGTGGGGGAAAGGTCTAGTTTCAATAATATATTTCGAATGTTCCCAATATGGAAGCTGTTAGAGCCGTTAATGTGCGAGACAGTTTTACGAATCGATTATATTAAACAGTTGATACGGTCCGAAGAGAAACCAGTGGATCTTATTTTGGCCGAAAGCTACACCTTGCCATGTTCTTGTTTGTTAGCAAGAAAACTTGGAATACCGTTAATTCTGATCTCTTTCGAGACAGTATTCATGAATTTGGACATTGCAGTAGGCAACCCGAACAACCCATCGTACTTGCCGGTATACATTAATCCATATACGACAAAAATGACCTTTATTGAACGTTTAATGAATACTTATATGTACGTCATCTTCTATACCGGACCTTACTGGTACTTCAAAAATAATTTGGAAGGCGTAGCTCGGCAACATTTGAGTATGAAAATGCCAGCAGTAGGTGTTCTATATGAGCACGTGTCTATGATATTCAACATTAATCATTTCAGTTTAATCAGTAGGCCATTAGCTCCAAACTCCGTCGATATAGCTGGAATTCATATTAAGGAACCAAAACCACTTCCGTCAGTAAGTCATAATGTCAGATATCTAGATACAATATTACGTTATTTACTTATATAAAACTGGGAGTGTAACGAAAAAGAATCGCAAGGGAGTAGGGACGATTAGTTACCTACATTTTAATATGAAGTTCAGAAATTCTAGCAAATTTTGTTTTGTACTACCTAACACGACAAAATGCGATTTAACATTCTGTGGCCCTTATTAAGTAGGTAACATTAAATACTTATTTTTCGAGCTCGTGATTCTCGAACGGTGCCAACCAGATGTAGGTATGGTTCCGCCTGATTGAATGGTGAAATCCCTGTAAATTTGAGTTTAGTCAGATAACATTAGTTCATGGCACATGAATCCTACTTCCTCGTGGAAAAATACACGAAATTTAGAGAGCTGTAGTGAATCTTTTTGTTTGGTCCATAATGACGTTGGATGATTAATGGATTTGGAGAGTGACTCCAAAAGGGGAAAATTCTCAGATGCTGAAGTCTGGATTCCCAGGCTATCGCTTCAAATTACCATTTTTATTCGCTTAATCAACGCCAATAGAAATCAAGATAGTATTATCCCATGAGAAAGGAAATCAAAGCGCTCCATGTCTGAGCTCAAATTGTCAGACTTTACCTCTTTATCAAGTGGAATAGTTATGCATATAGTACTACTCATCATTTCAAAGAGGTATTTTTATGAGATGGAAATCTCTCGTGAAATAGATATGCACAGCATTTTTGTATGTGCCTTACTGTTTTACCTACTGTCTAAAGGACATCCAGAAATTTATCGATGGTGCCGAACATGGAGTCATATTTTTCTCTTTTGGAACAACTATTAAAGCTAGCAGTTTGCCACCTGAAAAACTGGATATAATCAGTCGAGTGCTTTCAAAAATACCTCAACGAGTGTTGTGGAGAGTTGATGACCCTAGTGTCGTCAATGCGCCGCAAAATGTTAAAGTGTCTACGTGGTTTGCACAACGAGACATACTAGGTGAAAAATTGCTTGTAGAGTAGTTGAGATCACGGAAACCTGATAAGTACATTGATTTTTTTTATTTCAAATTCAATTTAACTTATATTGTACTCTGTATCATAGAGCATAAGAACGTGCGCGCCTTTATAAGTCATTGCGGAATTTCGAGCGCGATAGAAGCGATCTACACAGCTACACCGGTTATTGCTATGCCATTTATTTTCGATCAGTTCCAAAATGGTAATATTCTAGTGGAGAAGGGAGTTGCTGTGTACGTTGAATACGACACATTGACTGAGGATGGATTTTTGTCCGCTATAAACGAAATTATCAACAACACCGAGTAAGTGAATGGTCACTCCGCTAGATTTTGTCGAATATGATCCAATTTTGATGTGTTACTGGCGTGCCATTAGGTACGCGAAGAACGTGCGAAAATGGTCAACTATCTTCAAGGATCGGCCCATGGCACCTTTGGAAACTGCTCTTTACTGGTGCGAGTATGTACTGAAGTACAAGGGAGCGCCTCATTTACGACCACAGGCAGCCAGCATGCCACTGTACCAGTATTTATTGCTCGATGTAATCGCATTCGTATTGACCGTCCTAATATTGATGGTTTGGTTTGTCAAGTTTCTAACTCAGAGGCTTTTGGTATACTGTTGGGGAAGAAGTAAGATGAGAAAAGTGAAGCAAGGGTAAAGCAGAATATTAAAAAATATGGCACAAACACGATTTCAATCCCATACCGTGTCGAATTCTAAAATCATCTCAGTTCCTTGTTTTGGGAGAGCGAGACAACAGGAATAATTTCCTCATCGAAGCGAAATGCAGATAAATTTCTTAAGAAACCTTTTTCATTGTAGACAGCGTGATGATGGATTTCTCGTGTCATAATATATAAAAAAATAAAATAAAAATACCCACTGTTTCGCTATTCTCAACCCTTACTTTGTAGACTCTTTCAAACTTTTTCAAATCTTCTCAACACTCTCAAAGGGTTTTCTCAGATATTTTAGAACTTCGAGGCTCTGTGAATTATCTCTGGATTTGATTCAGCTTTTTGAAGAAGCTTTTATATATTATGTTATCCGAAACGCTTCTCTCCTCCGGACTCTATTTGGTCAATCAAGTAGTTCACATCCTGAACTACACCTGTGTAGAAGACGCCGCACAGAATGGTAATTATGGTTTCCCCGTCCATCCGAGCCGGAGTCGTATCGTTCCAGACCCCGAGAAAAGGCCCTTTATGGGTTTTGAGCGAGAAGAACTAGGTAGTCATGTGATAGTCTAATGGTGTGCTGAAAATAGTTGCAAAAGAGACGTCATCAACGTCATAGTCATTACAGCCAGAGATGTGGTCCTAGTGAGAGAGATAGCGTTAGTGAATATCTTATATCTTTTCACGATTGGTTGATCGAGCTGCTTGTTTTGAGTTCGTGCTTCCAAATGGTATCGTCATACATCCTTAAGGAGATTGGTTTGGAAGATTGGCTAGCACAAGTAATTTAGTTCGTTCTTCTCAAAACTGGTATTTTCAACTCTCCATTTAGGGTCTTTTGGAGGAGATCGAATTTTCTACCAAGAATTAGCTGAAATTAGTGTAAAAAAGATTGATTCGTTAGTGTCAGCATTCGCCTTTTTTTGCGGTTTTTTTAAAATCTGAATGATGGCTGATGTCAAATTTCTTGTTAATTGGAAACGGAAAAATTAGAAATCAAATTGATTCGGTTTATTCAATAACTTTTTTTTCCTAAAATTGGGATTTTGGCCTGAATCAACATTTCCAAAATTCATGATTGAAGTTTTATTATGTGTACAATTCAACTCGTTACTTATTCAATCAGTTAATATTCTTAAAATTTTTAAAAGAAACATAGTTAGTCATTAATTTTTTAAATAATAAGGAAAAAATTAAATGGGCGTCCTAATCGAATTTGGAAATTGGCAAAATAAGGTACATCCTAATGTACATAATAAGATGAACGCTTCACAAATTACGTCGTCTTGCTTCATCACAAATCAGCCTACTGGAGTTTCTGAAGTTTTACGGAATTTTATCTTGGAAATCATAAATGAGTTTTCGAGAGTCGTAGCGAGTTTGAAATAAGTCTTCAAGAGTCTTATAGCGTAACATGATCAATTCTTGAAAGTCCTGATGAAATCTAGAAGAGTACGAAAGAGTCTTTAGTATGTATGTAAGAATCACAAAGCGTCTGAAACGGGCTCAGAGAATCTGAAAAGAGTTTATTTACTGTCAGCCACGAAAAAAATTGTGGATTTGTGGATAGGGTATTGAGCATCGTCACAGAATAAGGTTTGTTTCCGATTGCTTTAAAATGTCACGTGTACTACTCCTGACTGCTCCTCCTCCCGTAAGTATAATTGGTTATTGAAAAAAATAGGTCGTATTTTGGTGTGGCCCTCTCTAATTCATGATTTTCCTCTAATGCCTCTGTCAGGCCTTGGATGAATTGGACCATTGTATTTTACTTCGTTTTGGCATTTGTTATAACACTGGCTAGAAACTACGAGTATAGTGGTTGAGAACTGACGGATACTTCAAAAATTTCATGCATGCTAACGTATGGTGCCCAAACGTGGGCACTAACGGAGGCACAGACCAACAGCCTAGCCAAGATACAGATAGCTGTGGAAAGGTCACTGTCAGGAGTAAGAATATCGATAAAATCAAAAACTGTACGATTAGAAATAAAAAAAGAAGAAAAAAAACGGGAACCAAGGACTGAAGATATATTGTTAGAAAACTGAAATTCGGATTTGCGGGACATATCGTTAGAGGAGGGGAGGTGGGAACCAAGAGAAAATAAAAGAAAAAAAGGCAGACCAAAAACCAAGTGGGAAGGGGAAATTTACCAATATACAGTGATTGCATGGGGAAGAGATGCAAAGATACGGGACCGTTGGAGAAAGGTGGGGGAGGTCTACATTGAGTTATTACAGATAAATATTGTAAATTCTTTAAGGTGTACAAAAAGGTTTAAAATAAATAAATAAAATATTAGATATTCTTTCCCTCTAATTGTCTTTCAATAATTTTTATCTATTCTTATATCTCTCTGTTTTTCGATTTTCTCACCTGTCTACTATCCCTCCATTTGTTACCACTCCTCGCTTTCCTGGAAACAAAATCAGTGGGAAATGAGATTTTGGAATCCGAGAGCCAAGGAGGGAATTCACTGCCTCTCTATGGAATGAAAAAAGTACACCTCTACCGCCGTTATTACCAAAAATAAAAAACCCGGACGTGACAAATAAACTGTTTGGATAGAGTGGTTCTTCTTTTATAAATTTCCTTATTTTGAATTGCAGATCCCTTCCTTTATTTTCTTTTACTTCCACGTATCATGGAATATCGGCCCCTTCTCAAAAACTAACCTGTGTCGAGAATGAGTTGAAATTCAGCCTAGGATTCTTCAAAAGAAGAGCAAGTGCTTTTTTTTTCCCCACAACACCTGACTAATAATAAAGAAAAAAGAAGACTGGGCAATGAAATTCTAACTTGGATTGAAAATCAGCAACCAGATCATGTTCAGAAAAGTTTGGGTCCAATTCATTTGCACTAAATACGACTATAGTCGAACTACAAATTTATGGTATTTGTGTCTTATATAAAATTAAGGGCCGTATATTAGAGGACGGTCTATGAAAGGAATGTCTAAATTACGTAATTACGAATCTTCTCAAGTTTGACTGTCCAAAAAGACTCGAATCACTAAATGTCAAGGTTGGATATTCACCCCTCGTTTCAGCGAAAAAGAACTCTCAAATTTTCCCAGAAACAGGATTTTACCGTTTTAAGATCCTGCTTGGTTCCCAGCTCAGCTGCTTACCTACATTAATAACAATTAAGTTTTTTTCACAGAAGTGAAATGGTGAAAAGGGTACAGTCGCAAAAACCAACCAGTTCTACCCGCGGAAAAGTTACCCTTTTGTAACCCTTCAATTACCCGGGTAATCGAAGGGTTACAAAAGGGTAACTGGATGATTTTTGCGCATCGGAATTACAGAGTAAGATTAGTTCCCGATTGTTTTAAAATGTCACTTGTACTCCCCCGCTTGTACCTCTAACCGCCTCTTCCCTCAGTTATGATTGGATTTTAAAAACAATGTTTAATGACGAGTATTCTGGTCTGACGCTCCCCGATTCTTCATCGTGATTCCCTTCTGATGTCTTTGTCAGGTCTTGGATGGGTCAGACCATGATGTTTCACTTCGTTTTGTCATTTATCATAAGACTGGCTAGGAACTATAGTGGTTGAGAACTGATGACGCTCCGACAGCTGTACGTACCCATAGGATAGTATTAGTGAAGAAATTAGGTCGGGTGTACCAAAACTCGTACTAGTTCGAGTTGCCTAAAGCGCGGAAGAAAACGCATCCACAGCTATATGACTTTTTCATGGCATCCCCAATTGTTCCGGCAATGCTCGCGTTTTCGAGCTTCCAGACACTGCACGACACCATCATTTTCTTCACGCCTACTGTCGTCAGTAGAAATGTTCGCTCACTAATGTTGCGAAGTGGTTAAGGGTAAAGTCCCTGATTGTAACATTTTTTGAAAATTTCCGAGCGCTTTCCTCGCTGACTGTTTTTTACCCCTTGTTCAACTCAACCCCCCCCCCCAGCCACGCGTTGAAAACGGTCTTGCTCCGACTGTCAGTTCTTTAGTCTTGAATTTGAAACCTGGTGATATTTCGATTACTGATATCCTAGATTCGAGTATTTCGGCCACGTGAAATTACTAAACATTATTTATATACAGCAGATGTAAGCACGTGGATTGATAACATTTCATCATATTATGTTATCTTTGGTGGAAGCTATCTCATGATAATTTACTCGACTGCAATATAACTTCGTTAGTAGATAAATAGGCCATATTATGTACTTATTTATACATTGCTTCTTTTTCACGCGAATGAAATTCGTCATCGGTCATGGTCATGATTTATCCATTGATAAACATCCCAGCCATGTTCGAGAATACGTGTTTGTCTCGTGAAAAATACTATAGATGTGCGAAATTGCGTATTGTAGGCATCAAACAAAATTGCAGTTAATACGCCAGCGGTTAGAGTAACGTGCTCACGAACGAGAAAGATTAAATTACTGCGAACATTCTCAAATTATAATGCGAATATTTTACTCAACCTGGTAAGTGTTCAAACATTATTACTGCTTGTAAACCTCTGTTAAACAGGGCAATCGATAGATCGCCGGAAAGGAGAGTATGAAATTTATAGACAGTTAGAAGCGACAATTTTTTGAATTCTTACCAAAATTAAGCGAAGATACATGTCTATTGGCCATCTAAGGAAAAAGTTTGGATCCTCCTCTTCCGCCCTCAGGCTACGGCTCTGCTAATGAGTAAGTTTTAACGTAAGTGCTACTTTCTCTCAATAAATTACCAAATAACTTTGGAAATGGTATGTGAATCCTAACTCACTGTGAGTATTTCAGTTTTTCCCTCACTATTCACTGACATAGCCCTTTGAAAACACGCCACTAAAAAAATACAATGCAGCAAAGGCTTTTTAAATGTTATTATTGGTGGCTAAAACTAATGGATGTATTCGAAAAAGAAACATTTTCATGAATAGTTCGAAGTATATGGAATAATAATTTTTTACGTGCTTACGACCTGTGTACTTTCTGTTTTTTACGTGCAGGTGTTCATGGATTTCCTTATTAACCATTTTGGTGCTACTGCCACAATTCGACTCGGCCCAGATTCTGGGTATTTTTCCGACTCATAGTAAAAGTCTTCACGCCATCAATCAGCCGATTGTCAGAGGTTTAGCTAAGCGGGGACATAACGTAACCGTTATTAGTTATTTTCCGTCCACATCCACGCAGTCCAATTACACTGATTTAGTCTTACAAAATGGCCTTCCTTCGTACGTTGACAGTACTTCCGTGGATGAAAAGTCATTAAATAATATATTTGAATTTCTTTCACTGTGGGCGCTGGAGGAGCCATTAACATGCGAGACAATTCTCCGATACGATTATATTAAAAGGTTGATAAGTTCGGAGGAGAGGGTAGATCTTATTTTGGCGGAAGGCTACGGCCTGCCATGCTTCAGTTTGCTAGCAAGAAAACTTGGAGTACCGCTGATCATACTCTCTTTCGAGACAGTATCTATAATTCCAGACTTGGCAGTCGGAAATCCGAACAACCCATCTTATATGCCCGTGTACATTACTCCATATACATCAAAAATGAGCTTCATCGAACGTTTAGTGAATACTTATTATTACGTTTTCTTCTATGCCGGACCTTACTGGTATTACGAAAATAAGTTGGAAGGCATTGCTTGGCAGCACTTGAAGATGAAAATGCCAGCAGCAGATACTCTGTATGAACACGTGTCTATGGTATTCAACAATAATCATTTCAGTTTAATTAATCGGCCATTAGCTCCAAACTCCATCGATATTGCTGGAATTCATATTCAGGAACCCAAGTCTTTACCATCCGTAAGTCAAAACCAGATATTTAAGTATTCACAATAATATAACGTTATTCACCCATAAACTGGGAGTGAGAAAAAGAAAGCAGTGGAGCGAGGGACGATTAGTTACATACACCTGATATGAAGTTCAGAAATTCTGTCAAATTTTGTGATTGTTACATGTTATGGACTTTATTAAATAACATTGAGTACTTATTTTTCAAACTTGTACGTCCCGAGTAGTACCTTCTAGAGCACCTATAAACCAAGTATCGACATACGCCATCTTGGCTCCAACCTCACGCTGTAAATGTATGTAGCGTTATGGGTGTATGACGAAATTTATCCTTTATTGCTCAATATCGGTAGAAAAAATCATTTTCACGAAAATATGAAGAGAAGCTTTTTTGTTCTCCATAAAATTCTCTTTATAATGAGTCCCAAACGAAACAATTTTATGTAATACTATTCTTTTTATGGATGTGTTGAAATTTTTTGTACTTGTTAAATCGTTATCAGTATTTTTTGTTTTATCTTGCAAGGTTGAAGGTGCACGCGATTACGGCAATAATTAAAGTAATGTTCTAATGTAATAGTGAAAGCAAAGCAAAATTTACACCTATTAGCGATGGGAGGATGCTCTGCAATTAATTGCAGTAACCGTTCGGAAGGCGGTTATCGATTATTTCGTTTTCCTGCCATTTCAAATGACAGGAAACAAAATGAAGTTCGTGATATGTGGATTCAGAATTGTCGCCGGCAGATGAAGAATTCGAATGAGAAGAAAAGAATGCCCATCGATAATCGGTGGATACCTGGAAAAAGTGCTCGTATTTGTGAAGTGAAATGAGAGAAAACAAACATGACAAATTCTTCATTGTTTATCGCGTTTCATGAGTTATTTATAGCTTTTTGTCAGTGTTTCTGTCGCTTTCGATAGTCTCAGGAAGAAATCAAGTTCATTTGATTTCTGTCGCATATCTTCCTTCTTCTTCAGTAACTTTGCTCTTTCATTCAAGAGCCTTTTGAATTCTTCGCAAAGATCTTTCGTACTTATCATCTGTAAAATTAAAATTCAATTGTACAGGAACTAAAATTTTTGATAAAATTTAGATTTACAAGTACTCACTTTGTTATCGCGTACTTCGGAGCACTTCTTAGTAATATTGAGACTACAACTGTGACATTCACACGAAGATCTGCTAGTTACCTTCAATGAAAGAACAAACGTAGTACAGTACTCAAACAAAGTAGGTATTGGTCCCTTCAGTCTCTACTTTAAATTTATTCAAGTTCAACTGTTCCCATCTTTCTATTCATACATAAATAATGCGTTCTTGTTGCGGATTAATTACCTCCATTTGAGTAGACTGGAACTGGAATGCCCGGTAATTCACTTAGGCTCTTTTGAAACTCGTGAATAGTGAAAATAGATGATCTGAATGCAAGAACGTACGTTATTTCACGATTAAAACAGTACAACTCACTTGAGAAATAGAAAAAAAACAAGCCTTTACTGAGTTTACATTAACAACGGTAAACAACAGTGATAATAATTATTATGATAACATTCATAAGAACGTAATTTAATCCATCAATTAAAATGAGAAAAACCTTATAAAATTGTTTCGTTTTGTACTCATTAGAAAGAGAATTTTATGGAGAATAAAAAAGCTTCTCTTCATATTTTCGTGAAAATGATTTTTTCTACCGACATTGAGCAATAAAGGATAAATTTCGCCATACACCCATAACGCTACATACATTTACAGCGTGAGGTTGGAGCCAAGATGGCGTATGTCGATACTCGGGTTATAGTACTTTAGTACCTTCCAGCCTTATTATGGTTGGTTCCCGGCCGTTTTTCCGAAATCACCTTCCCGAAAGACAATCTTCCCGAGGAGTAAACATCCCGAAAGCATTACTTTCCGGGGCAGAAAGAAATCAATTCTATTTTCTGTACGTTAAAACCCCATCTTGTAATCGAGCCATGGAATGTGTATTTACTTAACAAAGGCAGTGTACGGTCACAGCGTCTCAAATTGTTTAAGATTGATCGAAAGTACAAATATAAAAATGAATAAAGTAGTGAACCAAAAGTTATAATGTACAGGAGACCATCATTAATGGAGAGGATCAGGACATCCCCTGATCCGGCGTCTTCTTGTTGCGACGGGACCTGACTCGGTTTCTACCACCGGGGTGACCGAGGCTGTGTTTAAGCTCGATGTTTGATCGTGTTTGGTGGGAGCGCCCACCTCAACCCCCGCTCCACCCGCGGCAGCTTCCTCTTTTGTTGGCACTGGAGAACGAGAGTCCTCCAAGTCTGGTTGGATTTCCTGAAGTAGGAGGGAGAAAGCGTCGACCTTCTCCTTCAGTGTTGTGATCCGGACCTTTGCAGCGGACTTCCACAGCTCCAGGTCCTCGATGCGTTTCTTCAGAGCATTGTCGGTGACGTCACGTGTGGTTTTCTCCAGGGCGGCCACTCGCGTGGCGAACCTGGCGAGAGCTCCCCTTTGGTCCTTTTCATGTTCCAATAAGGATTTCTTAGCAGTCTCATACTCTCTTTCCAGTTGGTTTATCCGAGTCGTTAGTTGAGCAAAAGCTAAGTCGCCCTTCTGTACGACCTCATAGGTTTGAAGCGAGACGGTAGCGGTCGTCCGCTGTGAATAACCTTGGTTTCCAACTCAAGAGAGCTTATTTTCGGTTGTCTCGTTTTCTTACGGGACAAAAAGTGCCTTGGCCCGGAGGATATCTGCACCCAGCACAGATGAAGGGGCAGCTCATGAGGTGCCAGACATACTGTAAAAGACAACTGGTTTTAGCCCATTTTTTTTTAAACGACTTGACTCAACGGCGCATATACTTTTGGTCACTGACTGGCAGCTGAATAGGAGACTATCGATTAACAACTTTTGGTTCACTACTTTAGCCATTTTTACAAATATGTTTGTACTTTCGATCAGCTTTGAACAATTTATGAGACATCTCTGATGTACTCTGCCTTCGTTAAGTAAATACATATTCCATGGCAATTTTAAATACTTCTTTCATTAGGGAAACATGGAGTATTCAGGAAATGTGCTATTCGGGAGAAAATGGATTCGGAATTTCTATATTCGGGGAACCTACCCGTTCAAAAAAAGCTTTCCGGATTTTAGCCTTGGTGAAGTATAGCTCTTCGGGAAAACGCTTTCGAATTTTTAATTCGGGGAGTAATTTTTCGGGATGTTCACTCTTCGGGAAAATTGTCTTTCGGGAGGCTGGATTCGGGAAAGTCTAACACTAATAGAAAGGAAATCGTAGAATCCAGTGATTGAGATCAGGTTTTCAGGATTTTACCTTCTTATCAAGTGAAGTAATAATCCATCTATTACTACTCAGAACTTGAACGAAGCATTATGAGATGAACATCTCTCTTGAAATTGATTTGATGTGCACTTGGGTACGTGTTTACTACTTTATATTCTGTTTCAAGGATATCCAAAAGTTCATCGATGATGCTGAACATGGAGTCATATTTGTTTCTTTTGGATCAACTCTGAAAGTTAGTAGCATGTCACCTGAAAAACTGGATATTATCAGTGGCGTATTTTCAAAAATACCTCAGCGAGTGTTATGGAGAGTTGATGATCCCCGTGTCGTCAATGTATCTCAAAATGTTAAAGTATCTAAGTGGTTCGCACAACGAGACATACTAGGTGAAGCATTGCCATTTATAGTAAAATAGTAGATACCATAAAAATCTGAGCATATTGATTTAATTTCAACTTCATATCAATTTCCATTGTACTCTATATCATAGAGCATGAAAACGTGCGCGCCTTTATTAGTCATTGCGGAATTTCGAGCACGATAGAAGCGATCTACACAGTTACACCGATTATTGCTATGCCATTTATTTTCGATCAGTTGCAAAATGGTAATATTCTAGTGGAGAAAGGAGTCGCTGTGCACGTTGAATACGACACATTGACTGAGAGCGGATTCTTATTCGCTTTAAACGAAATTATCCGCAACACCGAGTAAGTGAACGGTCACTTAGCCAGATTTTATCGAATAAGATCCAATTTTAAAGTATTATTGCGTGCTACTAGATACAGAAAGAAAATGCGGAATTGGTCAACCATCCTCAAGGATCGACCAATGGCACCTTTGGAAACTGCTTTTTACTGGTGCGAGTATGTACTGAAGTACAAGGGAGCCCTTCATTTGCGACCACAGGCAGCCAGCATGCCACTGTACCAGTATTTATTGATTGACGTAATCGCATTCGCATTGACGGTCCTGTTACTGATGTTCTGGCTTGTGAAGTTCCTAATTCAAAACCTTTTGGCATGTTGTTTGGAAACAAGTAAGCTGAGAAAATTGAAACAAGGATAACACGGAGTATTAAAATATGGCTCAAACGCGATTTCAATCCTGTACTGCCTCGAATTCCAAAACTGTCTCAGTTTCTTTTATTTGGGGGAGCGAGAAAACAGGACTTATTTTGTTATCGAATCCAAATGCGGATGAATTTCTTAAGAACCGTTTTCATCGTAGGCACTGTGAAGGTGGATTTTTGGTGTCACCAAACAAATACGTAAATATAAACATTTTTTCACTTTTTTCAACACTTTTCTGTTTTTATTTTTTAGACTCTTTCAGACTTGGTCAAGCCGTTTGAACATTCTTGAATACTTGTTTCAGACATGTTAGGACTTTGAGGTTCTTTGAATTTTCCCTGAATTTTAGTAAATCTCTTCAAGAAGTTATCATATTTGTTATCCGAGACTTTTCTAGTCTCCTACAGACTTTTCAGTGAAGAAGAGCGTATGTCCTTGGTGCAGCTTTTGGGAAGAGGCCGCATCGTGTTAATTGCGGTTTCTCCGTCTAGCCAAGCTGGAGTCGTATCGTCCCAGGCTCAGAGAAGAGGCTCTCTAGAGGAACGACAAAAGATGAAAGGGTTATGTGATAGTCTTGGGGGATACTCGGAATATTTGCCAAGGAGACGTCGCCGACGCCACACTCATTAAGGCATTAGATGTAGCTTTAATAAGAGGTCGGGGCTAGTGAACATCTTCAAATATTTTGTACAATTAGTAATCGTGTGTTGCTGGGGTGTGGTTGGCCGAGTGGATAGCGCGTTGGTCTCGGAATCCGGAGGTCCCGGTTTGAGCCCATGTAGCAACTCGCTCCATTTCGATCTTGGCCGGTTTTTCGGTAAGACGAGAAAAAGGCTAAGACAGTCCTAACAGTCTTCCCGACATTTCTGAGGTAATGTTGGAGAGGGCAGATTCCAGTGCTCGAGTTAAAAGCAAAATTAAAAAAGGAATCGTATGTTGCTTCCGTTGCTGCAGCCTGTTCAGGCTTTCAGGTATGATTGGTTTTGGAAGTTACTTGTTGTAAAAAAGACACATGTTGTATATGTATACAATTTCGCCTGCTCACGCTTACCAAATCAGTTTTGTCTTTAATTAATTCGATCCGAAAATTTATATTGCGCAGCTGTATAGCTGTCAGCTGAGGTTTTCTATTGATTTTATGCTACAGTTCAGTCGCGTTATCGAAATCGGGATTATCGAATCCCTGTGTTTAAAAATTCGTTGAGAAAACGAATTTTTCATCCAAGGAACTGTTGCTTATTCAGTTTCTAAAAACTAAAATAATCCTCCCTTCAGAAAAGCTTACGATATTTGTTCAGTTTTTTTACTTCGCTGCCCCCTGTCTGTGTGACTGATAAACACCGGACCGAGAAGCGAGATCCAGGATTTCAGAACTATGATTTCCTCAATTCCCCAACTCTTGTGTCAAATATATAATACTGTTATTCTGTTCTTCCGGCTTACTGTCAGCTAATCCAGTGGTTCCTAAACTGTGGGTCGCGACCCCTTTGGTGAGCCGCGAGAAAATCCTCGGTGGGTTGCGAAAAATGCTGACTACCGCTATTGTGTTACTATGTATATAGGAGAAATACTCCCTTCTGTCAACAGAAGCTTTGAAGATGCTTTTACCATTTTCTTCTTCATACTTTTGCGAACAACGCTTTTCAGCCATGGTTAACCTCGAAATTAAGTACCGAAATCGCTTACAGCTGTCGCCTTCTTTGCGCCTGAAACTTTTTTGAGTCCCAAGTGGTCGTGTCAGCTATGATAGATACATTCAGAAAACAAGCCCATTGTTCTCACTCTTCTATTCCCCAGGAAAAATGTAAATAATTATACATACCTGTTTCAGATACTATAATTGGTATAATTAAACGCATTCGTTTTCTTTTTTTTTCGGAGGAGGGTCGCGAAAAAGTGGCCAACTTTCAAATTGCGTCGTCATCCACTAAAGTTCGAGAAACGTTGATCTAATCTATCTTCCCAACCTTATACCCTCACCCCCTACCCTCGAAATAATATGATACGGAGCTCATAACTGAGAGAACTAAGAATGAATACACACAAACCTCTATAAATCATTCTTTCTTTCTAATTGTCTTTCAATTTCTATCCATTCGTATGTCTCTATCCTCAATCCCTTTCTCCTCTCTTTCCTGAAAACTAAGTCAAAATGAGATGCTAGAATCCGAAAGCCAATAAAGAGGGAATTCCCTCTCTCTGTGGATTGATTAACGTTACCTCTCTATCAATCTTATTATTTAAAAAAAAAATAGGCTTTGTGACAAACAAACTGTTCGGATAATTTAATGGTCCTTCTTTTATAAATTTCAAGTTCTTTATTTTCAGATCTCTTTTTTCCCCTTCTTACTTCCAAGTCTTACGAAATATCAGCCTCATCTTGTATTAGTACTGGTCTGTGCCGAAAGTTGAATAACATGTATCCTAATCCCTTCCCCACCCTCCATTGGCGCCGAACATATATGGAGCGAGAAGCAGTTACTCCACGTGGGAGTTTCCATGTAGAGTGCCGCTCCATACGAAAAAACTGCACACAATCAGTAAAAAATTTACCAAAGTAACAAAGTAGTTTTTTTTCAAAACTGTTTTCACTACTTTTACAAAGAAGTACGATATCAACTTTGGAGACTCGTAAGCTTCGATGCCCTTGCCCCCCCCCCTTAGAAAAAGTGCAATTTTTGTTACATCTTACATGTCAAAAAGAAGTTATTCCGCCCAATTTTCTTTTTTTAACACAAGAAAAGGCTCGCGAAGTAATAACTTTTGAAAAAGAAATTCATGTAGGGGAGCACTCCGATGCGCAGTCAGTTATCTGTGGAAAAGTTACCTATTTGCAACCCTCAGTTACTCTCAGTTTACCCAGAAACTCGTCAGTAACACTTGGTTCCCCTTTAGTTACCTGGCTAAGTTACCCGTTTGCAACCCTCAGTCACCCTCAGATTACCCACAAGCCCGTTAGTTACCCGTGGTTCCCCTTTAGTTACGTGGGTAACTGGCGAGATTAGTTACCCTCTAGTTACCCGCGAAAAAGTTACCCATTTGCAACCCTCAGTTTACCCAGAAACCCGTCAATTACCCTTGATTCCTCTTTAGTTACTTGGGTAACAGGCAGGAATTTGCGCATCGGGACACGGGGCTGAAAATAGGGCACCCTGAGATTTACTGAGGAAATAATGTTCTTCACTCAATGTTAATTAAATGACCGTCACGTGGTAATCTATTTCTATGGTTTTTGAATTTACGAAACATATTTTTGAGTTTTTTCTTCATCAAACGCACCCCTGATTCGGAGAATCCACAGGGTTGGGTTTGTGGTAACCGAACGTGAAGGCTCCTGGGTAAGAGGAGGACAGTTCGGTTTGGGAGAGGAACCACCTGTTAGGCCACGACTAGCTCTAGGGACCTACAGGGTATGGAGTCGGCACGAAAGGACTTGACGATCCTGTGTTGGAGCTGCGACGAGTTAACTCAGGGTTGGATGAGTACCGGGTCGTTAGAATACCTCTGAGGTGTACCTTACACTGGCCCTCGATGACTACTGGTAGGACAACACACAGAGACGAGAACACAGTTAGGTGAGGACGTGAATATATTCTAACAAAAACTTACTGAGTAGGGTACAAATCAACACACAAATAAAACAGTGTTCGCGGAGGCGCGGAGACGAAGTAGCGACGGAGAGCTCGGAGACGTAACCGCGTGGCGAGTTAGACAGCGGGTCCTAGTTAAAGGGTACGATTTCAACGAGTCCTCAACGTACGGAAATTCGCGCGCGTGGAGAAGGCGACGACACTGCCTTCTAAACGGATGTAGAGCGACGAAAGACAGTCGGAAAGTTTGTGGATTTGTTCCCAAAGTCGCAGGGGAAAACGGTTCTGAGACTCGAAAAAAACGTTAATTTTTGTGAAGACGAAGTTCACCTCTTGAACGTCACAAACCGAGTCCATGCTGCCGCATTTCCCTGAACGGTCAACGGTGAGTTTTCCCCCTCTCTGGGGTAAGTCACAGAATTCACAGAAAAAGAGGAAAAAGTCGATCGAATCGAAGGAAAACAGCAGAAAAAGTATTATCAGGTATGGACAGGTGAAAACAGGAATCAACATGTTAGGATAAATGAGAGAGCGAAACTCGCCGGCATATCTATCGCATTATACAATATCAATGCCTTGGCCATTCGGGAAAAGAGCGGAGCTCGGTTACCACAGGTTAGTGTAGCGTCCAACGTATCGATTATAGCGTTTCTTGAAATGCTGGATTGATTTCTTAAGTCATATTCGATTGTAATCACTGTCCAGGAGGCTCCACCGGAGAGGTCTGGTTGGCCGAGTGGATAGCGCGTTGGCCTCAGAGTCCGGAGGTCCCGGGTTCGAGCCCACGTAGCAATTCGCCAGAATTTTCGACTTAGGCCGGTTTTTCGGCCAGAAGGGAAGAGGGCTAAGACAGCCCTAACAGCCTCCCCGACGTCTCTGAAGTAATGCTCGAACGAGCGGATTCCAGGACTCGGGTGGAGAGCTAATTAGAAAAAGGAGGCTCCACAGGACGCTACCAGTTGGAAGTTGAATATGTGGGCGTCGTTTGCATCAAATACAGGGTTTCTCGAGTATCCGCGTCCATTTTCCAGCTGTAACTCCTTTTCAGACAACTTCACAGAGGACTAAAACTTAAGCCCACGTATTCAGCTACCAGTATTTCAAGATCTTGCTCCCTTTGAAGCCTTCTGGATAGGAATTACAGCTGAAATGTCTCCGGAAGTGAATTCAGCGAGTCGTGTTCAACTTCAGCCCTCTTTCGGCACTGGTTGATGCCCCCAAAGGAGTAAAAATGTAAAGAAAAAAAAATGAAGGACTCTTTAACTCACCATTCGAAAATTTATGAAATAAGGAACCACCATATCGGGCATGTTACGTCAAGAGTGAAAAGAATAGCAGCGGAAAGTGCGAAACGGCCATTATAGGGGCGAAACCTCCCAGCTGCAATCGAGCGGATAAGATGAAGGTTGGCGGAACTCAAAAATAATATTAGGAATGTTCTTTCGTGGAAACGTATTATCTGAGATCTTTACGTTCGTGTGGCGTTGGGAACTCGAGATTTGAATGTAAAATTGCGAAATATCCTGGGATCGCGAACCCAGCACGAGTTATGGAGATTCCTTCCAACAGATGGAAGCTGTACGTGGTCGGATAGAGGGTATAGAATATAGAGGACTGTACCCGGAATAAGGTGCTCGCGGTAATCAAAAACCGAACTACTTACCGAAACTCGTATCGTCCGTTTAGAGCCGGGTAGGGACCGAAAGCGAAATACGCGAACACGTTATACCTGCAACAGTAAATAAAAGGAAAACAACTTTTACTACGTGTATGACGCACTCAGGAAAAGGAATGCTGTGTCAGCGATTCGACGCTTACATCGCGGTAAACACTGACCCTGTAGCCGGTCAAGCGTGCCAACCGAAATAAGGTCGCCGGTCGTCGGCGAGTGCAAAAGGAACCTTAATGACGACTGGCGACCGCCGCGCCGGCTTCGAAAGGATCTTTTTCCGTAGACCTTTCGGACTCTCGCCGTCGTCGCTGGCGAAGTGCGACACATAGCGCGGCTAAATGAACGCGGAGAGCAGCGGCGAAAATCGATATGTGTCGCCGCATCAGCGTTTCTCTTCGGCATAATAATATAATTTAACTTGATTTATCGACGGCGGACCGCGCGGCGGGGCAAACGGCAAACGCCCGTTCCCGCTCGCGCCCCGATCACGCAGACGGAGCGTCTAATCTTCGAAAATATTCGGGTTCGTCCTCGCCGCTCGCTCCGGCGCAGCAGCGTATCGGGGGGGGGGGGGCTCTGCCACCACATCGTCGTCGCGTGTTGAGTGCTCACTCGAAATATTCCTGAGTGCCTTTGTTAACAATTCTTCGTAATTGTTGGTTTTAAACGTGCTTTCACCTTTCGCCCGGGTATACGCGACTGTAGAGACTTTGTGTAGTCTAATACGTGTACGTCTAAGGCGTTGGCGCAATTTTTCGCGGGCGAAAACAAGGCCCGGAGTACGAAGGGAGGACCGGTGGCGGACGAGAAATATTCATTCTATTGAGACAGCGTGCCACTAACGCGATCATTACGATGGATATGAAGGACGTATTTCTGACAATTGCTCCCCCGCCCCCTGTTTTCAGTCCTTCTGTTCCCTGGGTTCCTCTCTCTCTCTCGCTCGTACTTACTCACGTGTGCGCATATTCCGTCTTCTCGTGCTTTTTTTTTCTCTCTCTCATTTTCCATTGCCAACGAATACTATACACACAATTACAGTTATGTCGAGTGTTCTTTTATCCTGTCAATGACAGGGTTACGAGAAAAGAAATTGCTCGCTGATCCGCAGGTTTTTTCCGTAATGTAGGTAGTGTTCGATGTTTCGCAGACGATAGACAGTCGTCGTGGATAGGTTGTTTGTTTTAAGGGTGTACAACTGGTACGTACGAGTACGATTTCCTGATGTAACCCGGGCCGCGTCATTTCTGCTTGACTTCCTTGTGCTCGGATTTCTCAGTCTCCAGGCGTTCGAAATCAAGTTGTGACATTATTTTTGCTCAACGTTGCACGACGCCGCCACAGTGTGCTGGATCTGAGATCTGACCGGACTACATTATTTTTCCCTCTAATTGGATGACAGAACGTAAAAGTTTGAGAAAATGCTTTAAATCACTCGCCTATTAGATCCTCCCAGGCCGGATAAATCAGAAATTTTGCTAAAAAATGATAATTTTCTTCGAATGTGTTATAATGCAGTCCAGATTATGATAGGAATATTCAGAAAAATTGTCATGGATTCCTGCTGAAAATACTCAAAAAACTATTTTTTTCTTCACAATTCATCATCAGAACTGCCTATACATATTAGCATACACCGATACAGTATTAGGAGATAGTTCACAAATTGAACCAAGTTCCAGCGAACGGGCCTCCAGTTTGTATAATGTTAATTAGTGTAACACTATAGCAATACTGTTAACTACTAGTGTATAGTGTGAGGTCGAGCGGTTTTGGTCACCAAAGCCTTCTGATCGTATTTGAGTCTTCCAGGAGTTGTACCGCCTCGATGTTCGGGTGCTTATGGAGGCGTTGAACATGCTTCTCTGCGTATCGCTTGATCGTGTCGTCAACAGAGTCAGTTAACAGATGGACGCTGTCAAGGGTAACAGAACCTACCAAAAAAATGTATTTATTGAGAACACGTGATTCGAACGTGAGTACACATTTTTGAATTAGGGGCCCAATTTTGAAAAATTCTACTTTTTACGCTCTTTCCAACGATACCTGTAGCTCATTTCGTCAACAAATTAATGTCAGTTGGTTCTGTTACGCTTAACAGCGTCCAATTCACGATAAAGAGCCGTGGTGGTGACGTACCACGGCGCTTTGGAGATCATTCGCAAGACTGTTTTGCGCTCGCTGAATAATTAATCGGTTTTCGTCATGGAGGCGGTCCCCCACAACTGGATACAGTAACTTCTGGCAGGCTTTACTATAACGTTCTAGGTGCGCTGCTTGTTATCTAGAGTCTAGACTAAGGGTGAAGTGGTATCCCAGTAGCCAGTACAATTCGTCGTCGATAACAACGCATGAGAAGAGAGGACGAAGGGGCGGCAGCAGCTTCGCAGCAGTACCAGCAGGCTCATCGTACTCTTAAGTCAGCCATACGAAGAAGGAAAAAGGTGGCTACCGGACGACGATCCCTTCGGCAAGCCATGCAAGGTGGTCATGAAGAAAGCTAGAGGGCCGTCGGTGACGAGCGTAAGTGGAGCCGGGGTTGCTGCAACAGGTAATACAAGAATTGTTCCAACAGCGCCCACCGCTAGCGACGGCATCCGTGGAGGTACGAGAGGATTTCCCTCTGCTTAGTGTCGGAGAAGTGGACAGGGTAATCGACCGGATCACAACGAAGAAGAGGAAGGCGCCCGGTCCGGATATTATTCCCAACTTCGTCTGGGAAGGGGTGCACAGCAGACACGTCCCTCCTGGCCAGCGTTTTCAATGGTGCGCTGCAGGAAGGGGCATTCCCGAGCAGATAGAAGACGACGTGGCTGGTACTGATCAGGAAGCTCGGAAAGCCATATCCGGCCTGTATGCTTGCTCGACACCGTCGGCAAGTTGTTCGAGCATACCATCGTAAATAGTCTGGATGAGCACTTTCGAAATCGGAAGAGGGGGGTGTCTGTCTAAGTACGGAGTTGTTTTTAAGAGTGTGGGGAGCTGAGCCCTCGGGTACCCGTGTTTGCGATTATGCACCCAAAGCAAGCACTTTCCATTGCTTTTGTTTGAGCATTTCCGTAACAATGGAGGAATGTTCATCCCCTGATATGCAGTTCAGAAACTTTTCAGTATAATCTATCTAAGAATATATGCTTATATTCTGTATTTGAGCAGATGTGATTATTTTTTCTGTTGGGTTTTGTCCACCTAGATTTTTGTCCTATCCCATTGTGCGCCGGTTTCATATTCTGTATTTATAACGGATTGACCGGATTTGACTGCTGTTTTTTAGCTTTTTTATTCGAATTTTAGCCGAATAACCGGGTGTGATCGCTGATTTTAAAAGTTAGGTACTTTGAAAAATAATGTCAGCTCATACCGAATTTAGAGCTCTCTCCGCCCTTTGAGACATTTTAAGAAATTTACCAAATCCAGGGTGCCTGCTCTATCTCGCTTAGTGGTATTAGAAGATTGTAACCAGACCCCGAGAGCACAGTAATACGTGATTACCCACCTTCTCTTCTCAAAATGAATATTCGGACGCTTACCTCTCCGTTCCAGTTTGATCAGAAGATGGTTGTAGTACATGGTCACCCCTTCTCCTTTTCAAAATGAATGTTCGGATGACTATCTCTCCGTTCCAATTTGACCTGTAAGCTCTCAGTGAATATTCAGAAATTCAGAACACAAGTCACCTTTGACCTTCCACCTTCCATTTCTGTCCAGAGAAACATTACTTTATATTTATATGGGCTCATCATAATCGAAAGGAAAGAGCAAACATTTAGCCTTTTCTTTAATTTAAATTTTGGAAACCCAAAACTGGAAATTTTATGGTATATATTTACATAAAACTGTACAAGTTTCGACACCAAATGAATATTTGTCCTGAAGTCCCTATTCGATTTTTTTATATGATCTGTTCGATCGGTTTCTGTAATCGGGTTTCCAGTTCTTTTCAACTGATTATCTGAAACCGGATTCTAACGGGTTACTTAAACGTGGTTTCTGACCGTTTTTTAAAAATCGGATTTTGATTTCGTTTTTTTCATCGGATTCCTTGATTGATTAAAAAACTTGCTAGTCACCGATTTATATCCTAGAGATATGTGAAAAATTCCCACAAAAGTCAGGTATTCAATATGTGTGTGGTACCAACGTTCACTTACGGGTGCTAAGGACACAAAAATCCTTACAAAATTAAAAACGATACAAAACTCGATGGAAAGAGGATGCTGAATATCATAAGAAAAGACTGCGTGAGAACAACAACTATTAAAAGGGCACTCAAAAACAATAGGGACGTGGTAAAATTAGTGAGGAGATAAAGATGGAAATGGGCGGGTCATCTACCACGTAGCATGCATGAAGCATGAAAGATGGTCGTATAAAACGACATTTTGGTATTTTTGGCACCGACAGAGGAGGATGGGTGACAGACAGGGAGGTGAGAATACGACATTGATAAATTTTTACAAACAAAGAATTTCCAGCGAATAGCAAAGAATAGAACAGAATGGAATCGACTGCAGGAAATCTTTACTCACTGTGGGCAGAAAAATATAATAAATAAGAAAGTATGTATTAAGATATTAATGAACCTCAATAAAGGTATTATTATTATATAATTGTAAGGGTAAGTAAATACACCCTGTAATAAAGTGGAATTTTACGCGCTTGTCGCTTCGTTTCCCTCCGCTTTCCCCCGCTTGTTTGCATGACTGGTTCGCATGGAGAACTTGCTGGAGGGTGAAATACGTATCCCTTGTGCAAGGTCCTCGCGCTCGCGAGCTCGTGCCTTGTGGCATTTAGTGGGTGACTGTGATAAAAGCCTGTTCATGGAGATCGACTTATACCATAATCCGTATTTCGGTATTGTTATCAAATTAGTTGTGGTATGTTAGTGAGAAATGCCGATTTGGGGTGAGTTTTGCTCACTGAGTACACAATTTATTATGGCTTTTTAAACTGCATTTATATTTACGCCTATTCACTATATTTTCTCGCAGGCGGGGGTGTAGTTGACACCCTAGGCTCTCCACTATGCAGGGTAGATGTTATCTTACCCAGGTGACAGTGTCGATCTGGCTGTGGTCCAGGCATTTGTTCAAGTCTCCGGACAGCATACTAAGCTTGCCGCATAGCTTTAAGGCCGGCACTACCAGGGGACCTATAGGCATTCGTACGGGCTAGGTGTTGACCCCCTCCCCCGGTATGTTGGTGCTCGTCAGATACTGGGCCAGAGAATAGGATCGCTTTGCTTTGATACGTTATTAGTTTTGCAGTAGTTTTTTGTGCCCGTACTGAAACGTGATTTTCAACTCTGTTATAGGTACCTCGCCTGGGCCAGTACCCGTCCAGCAGCTATCCATCCGCCCGTCTTCTGTAAGTATGTAGTTATGGTAAATCTTAGCGCATAAGCCACTCATTGTATCAAATATTATAAAAATTCAAACTATCCTGACTTAATAAGTATTTTTGTACAGAGGGCTGCGTTGCGTGTTTTAAAAATTTCTAATTTCCAACTTCTTTCTAATATTTTTTTCTTTAATTGATTGAAAATGACTGCTGCATGATTCTAGGGCAAGTTTAAAACGTAGGATCCAAAACTCCAGTCAAAATGCCGAAAAAGTGGTTAACGGATTCCAATTTCGGAAACCGATTATAACCGAATTCAAAGTGAAAATAGGCAGTTCTAGTTTCAGTTGGTCGTATTTTTGAATTCGCTGACACTTGCGGCCAGTAGCCCAATCCAACGATGCGATAGCAACGCGGCAACAAATTTGACCTCGGATAAGAAAAAGCTCCAGCGTCAAAAACGAGTTTTTTAGGTACAGGGAAAAAGAAACTTCACACATCTCGGTCTCGGTGAGCACAAGTCCAATTTGGGGCCTCTGTGCCGCCCCAAGAAGCGATTTTTGGAGGCGCACATTATTATCACGTGAAAGTACGTGTACATATTTCCCAGGACGTGCAAGAACTCTGAACCTAATTTTTTGACGCTAAATAGTTTTTTGATTTTTTTTATCAAGGGTCACAAATTACTATTTTTCGCCGGCTCTGAGATAGCTAGACTAGATAAGAAATATTCCGTCGAAAGGTGAATGAGTTTTATCGACCGCCAACATAAAAAAGAAAAAGTAGTTGGAGAGAGAAAAAAAAAAAAAAAAAGGATGTTCCGTCAAAATAACGCGATGTCTAGATTTTACCTACGTAATGTACAAAACATAAAGACGAGCTCAAATGTTTTCTGATTTTGGCTGTTGATTTTAGATAAGGTTGCCACAGTTGCCGTCTCGGCGTGCTGACGTGGCATGGGAGCGGTAAAAGAGCGGGAATACGAAAGCAGTTTTATCGACGAACGGGAATCTGTATACGCCTTGTATTTAATTTGCGCCATAAACGTTCATATTCGCAACTCATCAACGGCGTCGTCGTCTCGCTTCATTGATTTCTTCTTTTCGACTCGAAGGCTGGCTTGTTTCGCCAGTCTGCATCATTCAGCGTGTTAAATTCTCAAAACGAGCCTTAGAATCTGCGACGAACGCCCGTTTATTCCGCTATGTCGTTTTCGTATTTTCAACCTTTAATTTCGCTCGCTTGCTCCTCTTCCTCACGCTCTTTTTCCTCTCGCTAACATCATCCTTCTCGGTGTTGAAGAAATTCGCGAACTGGCCGAAATTGTTTTATGTAACGTGTACACACACACACACTCTCTCTCTCTCTCTCCCCTTCTCTCTCTCTTTCTCTCTTTATTTATTTATTTACACTTAACAACAGCACGTGCTTCTCTATTCGCGGTTCCCGCGATCGTCGTTGTGTCTGTTCTCGCTCTTACTGCCGCCGTATCCTGGTATCACCTTTGGGTGTTCTTCTCGGACACGGCGACGGGGTTCAGCTGCAGAGCCGACCATCCGGGAGTCTTCTCTACTTATGGGGAGTCATCGCTCACGCCCTGCTGCGCGGATGCTGTTCGCTCTGTCTCACGCGTTCAGCGTCCTCCTTGGCTCGCATCACTGTGCCGGTGAATCGGATTATCGTGTGGACTAGCCGGCATCACTTCAACCAACGTTTCAGGAGTGATGTGGCTGCCGACAGACGCCTCGAGAGCCGTCCGTGCGTCGTTCCACGCAGTACAGCAAAAGATGGTATGGTGCGCGTCATCGACCGCTGCTGAACAATGAGATCACTGGCTGGGTTCCTTGTTCCAGTGGTTAAGATAGCCAATGAAGCACCTATGCCCGGTGAGCATTTACGGAAGATGGTACATCAGCTCACCGTGCCGCCGCGATAGCTATGCATCGAGGTCGCGTACTAGCCTCGATGTCCAGTGGCTACGGGCGGGCTCTTGGAGGCAAGCCACCCACTCTTGAATTGTTTGCCACCGGACGTCTGTCTTAATCTTCTCCTTTGGTCCTTTCTTTTTTCCATCTGCTGGTGGGAGCTTCTGGAAGCGCTGATAAAGTGTAGCGCTCTCCATAGCCCGCTGGACCCTTTCTATTGCTTCTCTGTTCTCGCGGAGTGCCGCGACTGGTGGTGCTCAATTGGGGGCCCCATGGAGAAGAACCTAGTGGATTACTGTTGAATACAGCCTTCTTCGGCTCTCAATCGGCTCTCGCAGGTTCGGCATAAGCAGCGTTATGATCAAGATCACGAGAAAAAAAATGTCTTACCAAAATCCGTAACTCCTTCCCCACTCGTTAAGTCATGGAAAAATGGACCTGGAAAGCCTGGAGAAGTCATGGAAAATCATTCTTGAAAAAAGTGGCCACCCTGTGTATTCTTTATTTTTGGTCAATTCTTTAGCAGCGTTTGCTAGTTTATGGCCCACCATGTCAGAGGCATGCGAAATAGAAACTCATTCATCATTCTTCCCCTCCCAATGTTTCAATTTTTTGTCTCTAAAATGTTGTCTCTCCCTCTGACACGAGGAGGTTGCCAGGAGTTTGATTCGTTTTGTGGGCACGTAACTTATTGCCCATTCTTGTCTGCGGATTTGCCCTTCTCCTATTTGAAAATATGTTGTCACCTTATTGCTTTTAATGAATTTCTGACTGAAATTAAATGTTCTATTGAATAATACAGTTAAATGATAATGTTGAAAAGACGTGCCTTCACTGAAATAAGATGAAATACACTTTTCTGCATTAGTACACGAAATTTTACGAGAAAACAGTATGAATTTTGAAATATTATGAACTTGGTTGGTACGCCATTCGGTTACACATTTTTAAATCGAATGAAGACCAGGAATGTACCGACAGGGGTCTTACCTCCTGTAGGAATTTTTCACTCAGCTGTTGGGAAAATTTACCATTGCAGTCAGGGACGAGTTGGGAAATTTTAGTAGCTGAATCGAAAGTTGGAAAAATCCAACTAGTCAAAAGGTGTTTTTTTTTTTCTTGAGTCAATACAAAAAATTTTGATCGGGAATTTTGAGTTGAGTCAGTTGGGACATTCACAATCCTCCTAACCCCCTCCCCCCCCCCGAAGAAATTATGCGGTACCTCCCTGATGAAGACTCACATTCTAAGAACTAAGCGTTCGTTAATGACTCGAAGCAGGTATACATACGGCTCCGCCGACCATTCATGTGTGGCAGTTTCTATAAAAAGAGTCAGTTTTGTCTGTCAGATCATTTTTGAGTTAAGCACATGTCTGTATATTCGACTCAATTCCTGACAAAATGAGACATTTTCCAGCTTCCTATGTGCTGTATTCATCTCTCTACATCCATTAAAGAAAAGGTACCTCGCAATTTTCGAGAAAAAAAATATTTTGAGAAAAATGCGTTTTCGAAGTTTTTTAATACATTTTGTTAATTTTCTTGTCCAGGATTAAACTATTTCATAGACTATTATACAGGGTGTCCGGACTTCATTCAAGAACCCGCGAAGTACGCATAGTACTCGAAGGAACTAAAAAAAAAGTTGAGTACGAAAATTTGCCTATGAGCAAATTGAAGGGGCTATGCCGTTTTAAAGATTACAAAAAACACAATTTTCAAGACGATACACAAGACATGATCATTTACGGAAGAAATGTGATCGGGGTGACTGCCTTTTAAGTTCATGGCACCCTCCCTCTTACTGAGTAAGTCTCGTTGAACTAGTTGAACCTTTTCCCAGGACTCCTTTTTTGGATCTCTTTATTTTTTAAGTTGGGCCAATATTTGATACGAGCACGTTACTGTCTGGTAAACTGAAGTTACCGGCAGTACACAGGCACATATTTTATGGGCTATCGGCCTTTTTTATTTTTGGTCGTTTATACTAGAAGTGGATGTCAGGGTAGTAGGTAGGTAAAGGACATACACCCTCGCCACGTTCGCGCACTCTCCTGCTCACGTATCACTATCGAGAAGACCCATTGAAGATGTGACCTGGTTCTTCTCTATTTAAAAATATATCTTTTTGCCTCTTTGTTGCATCGAGCAAACCGTACACACGTACGATTCGCTGCGAAAATAAACAACTACTCTGGAAAATTGACGACGTTAAACAAAAGCCTGTGCGAGTTTACAACTGTTCTTTTTAATCCGGCGCTTACGTCAACATGATATTCGTATAATACGAAACGCGAGCGAACGTTTTTTGTTTTTTTCTTGTTTTTCTTCTTCGCAAAAAGAAAATACTACCAACACTCTTACGATTGGTGTGTATCGCTTTTAGACTATTAAAAATAAATTTATGGTGTGATGAATCGTAATGCAACGAGAAATAGGACAATAATGTCCCATACGAAGTTCAGTTCTTTGCCAGAATTGGGTCGTTGAACGCTCTGTTTAAACAGATTTAGCCCTAATAATGGCATAGTAGGTCGCTGAGCACATAGGTTTGTGAGAAAGAGTAGCTTTGATCCCAGAAAGTGATTAGTTTGTTCAGTTATCTCGGAAGTATTGTGCACTGACATCCTGTTTTAATATAGAAGCTATTATCTTCCCTCTTGAGTAATAAAATTCCGATCTCAGTCCTTTCAGGTGCCGAAAATACTGAATTTCAGACGAACAAAAGTGTAGTTGTCAAAATTTTCGAAGGCAGATCTGGTAGCGCAAAGATCCAATCTGCGAACACCGTTTTCTTTTTTCTGAATTATGGCATTGTTGACCGTTAAAAGGTTATGTTTAAGGTGGGAAAAGGGTTCAGTCAGAAGCTTCTTCAACCCATTCGCGGAAATGACCTGATTACCTTACCTGTTGCTCGCAGCTTGTATGTTATTTTGCATTTTTTGTGAAGGCATTGAAAGAAATATTCTATGCAGCTCGGGAGAAAATATTGAAATCTGACTTTTGTTACAGCCCTCAGCTTTACCTCACGCCGCCAACTCACAATTTTCTTCACTGTTTTCTCCTTATATGCAGTACTCGTATATTATTGTTCACTATTATCAGTCCATCACTCATGTCGGAGTGTTGGTTACGCGTCTCTGCGTCCATTATTTCTCTCCAGGCCTCTCTACCCTCCGCCTGTCTAGTAAGCGCATTACACAGAAAATGAAGATAATACAGTTAATTATGACAAAAATGGGGTTTTTGGAGTGTCTGAATTTGGTTTCGAGGTTGTTTCATCTTTAACCCATACCGACTATGCTTCACAGGGAGCAGAGACGTGAAACTTCGAAATTATATGCCACATATTGTTTCAAGTACATTGGTGATTGGGATTCTTTAGTCGCTAAATTCATTTTTCTAGTTATTTTTATTATTCCATTCCTTGTGAACCAATATCTGGGGAGAGGGGTGAAAAAATGAATTCAGCGACTACAGAATCCTTATAAATGATATTTTTGAAGCTGTATATGTTGAATAATTTCAATAATTTCATGTCCGTATGTTGTAAATGAATTTAACATTTGTGAAATTCGAATAGGCAATCGTTTTTATAGTTTCGTTCTGTTTCTGCAATGTTCCAAGTGTAAACAACTGTACTATTTACTCTCAAGTTAAACACAGCTGTTAACCTTTCTAGTAACGTTTCCCAAAATTCTCTATAAGTACTCCACCCTTACATTAATAAGAACGATTTCTTGCGGTCAAACCAAGTTTTTTGACTTTCCTCAACCGAATTCGATGTTTTGGAACGTTCAAAGTAAAATGAAAAGAAACGTTGCCTGGTGAATATTCAGACCGAAAAGTATAAGTGTAGCCACTGAGAGCAGAACATTCCAATAATCACTAAATTTTGGACCATCCTAATTATTATAATATATTGCAGAATGAAAGATTTTCAACTTCTGTTACCAGAAAGGACATCGAATCGCATTTGTTTTCATAACTCATGTTCTGTTAAACTGATTTCAACTTACGTAGTATCAATGGGGTGTGCTCTGGCATGTACATACAGTGCCGTTTTTACCATATGTGCGGACTGTGCGGCCGCACGGAGCGGCAAATTTTTAGGGGCGGCAAATTTTGAGGAGAAAAAAAAACGAAGAAAAACGGAGAAAAAAAAATCGGAAAGTATACTTACTGTACCTATTTTTCTTTCAGCATAAAAAATGTGTCAACTGTTTGTTTTCTGTCTGGGGGCTAGAGCATTGGAGCGTTGTTTTTTGTCTGGGGCGTGAGGCCTTGATTTTTTTTTTTTGGGGGGGGGGGCATGGGGCGGCAAAAAATTTTTCGCACAGGGCGACGGCAAACCTGAAACCGGCACTGTGTACATAACCCGGCACAGTCATTTTTGATTGTTAACACCTTCTGCTCTGTGAATGTCACGTAATTTTTCCATTCACAAATTCTTTATAAACAAACCAGAATAAACAGCAAACATCTAAGCGAAACTACACTTTGGACACGCCTTAAGGATTTAAAAAATTTGTGAAAGAAGCTCTCGAATATCTCCTAAGAAGATGAAGGGAGATTTATTTATTTATTTTTTTAGTGAGTATAGCCTATTGCTTTTTGTCATATCTGGTCTTTGTTTCAACTATTACCTAATCCAAATATGATCATAAACGGCCGAAATCAATTTACTAGGACCAAACTTCACTAAACCCTCTCAAAATTGAACAAAACTGACCAACATTGGTCAAAACAGAACAAACACAACCAAAACTTGTCAAACATTTTCTGAAATCAGTGTGGACAACGAAAAACTACCAAAAATAGCTGGAATTGATCTAAAAGTACAAATCTAAAGTGAAACGTAATCACGCAGATGAAATCGATAAAACAACCAAATTCAATTGATATGAGTATTACAAAATGTCACCTAACACGCCATTTATAATGACTCAGCTCATTCACATTCGATCATAGTATGTGACCAGAAGTAATTAACATGTATGTGGTCCAGGAGAATATTTTCGTAAGTAAAAGTCAGATAATGCGATTCTGTATAGTTAGCTACGGAGAAGCCCTGCTAAAATAGGTTTGCGAAACCCTAGAGTTTGTAAAGTCATCGCTACGGCTGGCCAACGGCTATTGTGTCGTGCATCCGGTTGTATAGTGATCAAGGTAGTTGACTCGGTGACATTAGTAGGTAGGTAGGGAGGTTTGAAACTGCCTTTGTGTTAAGGGTAGCTGATGAGCAGAGCCCCGGTCGCGAAACACGACGGACATTAGCTACAGGTACTGTTTAGAGCAGTGTTGTGCGAAATACGCGAAATTGTGAAGTTCGGAGTAGTGCGAAGTGTTTATTGAAATAATTGTTACTGGTGAGTAATTCACTGAGTATATGTGGGTTGCTCACGGGGCACGCCGTACTGAGCTTAACCTAGTTATAGAGTAGATATTGTAATTTAGTCTAGTATTAAGTTGGCACCAGATTGGTAGAAAAGAATAGGCTAGTCATGAGAGCTGACAAGGAAAAGATGCTTGCTCGGAAATGAGGACACATTTTCCATCGGGATCGATAGTGAGTAATTGAAGAGGCCTTAGGTGTCTTGGTGCCGTGCACAGATCGCCGGAGGAGGCAGTGCACGTCTTGTTGCCTGAAGCAGGTACCGTGGGTTGCGCGAGGCAGTACTTGCGATGCAGCGCATTGTGGCGCATGGGATAGACATGTACACAGAGCGCCGGATGAGGCAGTGTATCATGTGGTCGTGGCGCGCTGAGGCGCCTAGGGAAGGCCGTGTACACAGATCGCCGGACGAGGCAGTGTGCAACGGGTTGGCACGTGGAGTCCCGTGAGGCATGTGGCCCGGGACGTTGCCAGAGTCTAGCCGGCAGAAGGATTGTGGTTCCAATAGGGCAGGAGCCTGCCCCCGGATCGCAGACCCGAGCTAGGAGTCTGATCAACCCTGCTCGGAGGGCGCGAGAGGGTGGTGGTTCCCTGGCAGTGATAGGAGCGCTTGGTGTGCCTGGCACAAGTGCGGTTCCAACTAGAGCGGAGGATGAGAATGAATGGAGCCAGCCTGGCGAGAGAAGGGGTGTGCAGTCTGGTGCCGAAAATAGTCTTAGGAGTCCCAGTTGAAAGAAGGTGCTCAACTGTGTTTTTCTCTTACAGGTGCTGTGTTGGTCGAATGCTGCAGTAGGATAGGAGGAGATTAGTTTAAGGATTTAGTTGATATAAGTAGCTATTGTTCTTTTTAATTAAATTTCTTTTAGTTGTCTCCAGTTGACTTGCCTTACTCGCCTCATTTACGTCTACATGTATCTGAACCAAACATTATATTAAAAAAAACCGCTGTGAATTTGACCAAAATGGACCGAAATTGAATAAAATATATTAAATAATCATTGAAAATGACCACATTTTACTAAATCCCACCAGGAATAATTAAAATCGACCAAATGACTAAAAATAACCTGAACCCAACCTTAACACTGTTCCTCCCCTTCCTCTTCTCAACTTTCCCTAGATAACAAAGATTTAAAAAAAGTTCAAGTCCAACAAGATATAGTCAAATTGTATTGAATCCGATCAGTTTGAGTTTAACCACATATAATTCGAAATCGATGAAGAAAAACACCAAATATGACTAAATTTGATAAAATTGACTCAAAATAATGAAATACGCCTAAATCAAGCATAATTTGAAAAGTTTCAATAAAAAAGAATAATAGAAACTAAAGAAACAAAAAACGACCTAATTTACAAGAAGCGTAATCAAAAATGACCCAAAATGTATCTCCGGTACTCAGATCGGATCTTCTTAGTGCCATTTTATTGTTAATCATCCTGCTGATCTAGTGACGCAAGATTCTTTTTAATGTACGTAGTACCGACCAAAACTTTCGCTGAACGCCATTGTTCCATATGTGTCATTTTTGCCTTTTAGCAGTACCTACACAATGCCACGTGGGGGGGGGGGTATTGACAGTGGGCAGACAAAGTATGGACTTTCTTATTTTAAACGTGATGTGATCGGCATTATTATGAAAATGTAGAATATTGATTTGTGATCTGAAGTTTCATAATTTAAAGATTCTGGGGAAGAAAGGGGCTAATAGTCAATTTTTTCAATTTTTCTCATTTCCGCCTTCTTCCACTTTATCGGTGGCCTCTTACTTCCCTCTATAACGTCAAATATGTTTTTAGCTGTGGTAGGGCCCCTTTCTCCCTTGTTTGAGTAAGTAGCTTACCGAATTCTAATCTTCAAGCGAGCTTTATATTACCAATGTTGACTATATACTGAAAAAAATACAGTTAGCCCCTTTCCTCCTTAGACTCTTTATTTTTATTGTTATTTCAGGTGGGAGCAGCGAATTCAAAATGAAACTTACTCGTTTTTCAAAAAGAAAGCCATATCGAAAATTTCCGTTTTTCAAGTATGTAAAGTGTACACCCGATAAGCTCCTGATGCTGTTTTCAAAGGGAAAAAAAGTCCGGTGCCCTTCTTTTGTAGGTGCGAAGGCATCTCCTGGGTTTCGTTACCGATAGACTCGTACTAGAACGAAGTTAATGAATGTCGGCAATCTGCGAACATTTCAAATTACTTATCTCGAACTCGAATCTATAATCCTGGAAGTTGTATAATAGTTCTGACGCTTATATCCTTCGGTTCTAGACGATCCTGTCTAGCACTTGTTGATTCTGCTCGACTTGGCATTCGCATTCGGAGTTTCACAAACTCGTTGTCATCGAGCCAGCAATTAACGTCCGCGTTCCATCGCTTGTTTGCAAAAATACATCCTCGAATTTATCCGCATCTGCCCGACGAAGTACCCGTTCTTCATTTCGTAAATCGTGCATAATACAGCTCAGTGCTTGCAGTTTTCCCGGCATTCGCAGTCGTGCATTTTCGTTTATACGAACTCTAAAGGCTGCAGGGTACACTATATAGCTGACGAGTTTGATACAGCGTGCAGTTTTGAAAATCAAAAGAAAAAGGAAACAAATGAAAAGCTGTTTGCGTTATTCGCTCGAATCCGAAAAACATTCACCGAAATACACTTTCTATCATTTTACAGATTTTTCATCTCTGCCTTCCTCATCAGCATATGCCCACCAGCATCTGTCCTCCGACTTAGCTTTGTTATATCCCTGCGAACCCAACTCTGATTGTGATCGTTCTTCTAGAGGTGCACATGTGCAGGAACATTTCATAAGAGTAGGTAGCGTGTAATCAATTTTTTAAAACTCGGGAAAAGGCTTTGAAAAACCACGTGAAAATTTAAGTGCTTCTTGAAAACAAAGCGCCCTTTTACAGGAATAGTTCCGAAACAAGGAAAAACGAAACGTTGCATTATCTACTGAGAATCGAAAGTGCTAAGTTTTCTATTGTAATCTTCCAGGACCATAACCGAGAATGTAAATTAGAGTATTATCTCCCACCCCGCCACTTGACTTCTTTCCTCTAGTAAAACAGAAAGCCCGTTGGCATTATTTCTCGCGGCACAGTCTACTCCACGGTTGTAAAATCATGAAATTAGTGACGTACGATCATGATGTTCAGATCATTCGATAAATTGGGAAATATCACGGAAATTATTACGTACTTGTGATCTATAGATTACTATTTCTCTCAACTTTTGTGATCTTCATGATTTTAAATCACAATGCCTGATTATCTGGAAATCAGGTGAAATATGACGACCATTCAGATCTAAAATATCTGATCATCTTTACATTATGATCTTCTTAATCTTTTTGACCTTATCGATCAAAGAATCTAATTATCACGTGTCTCTTCCCCCTATTTTTTTGTTACCTTCGGCTGTAGGCAATCTGAAATTAACAGGTTAGTGCTGGAATCACTAACCTTGGTCAGTATTAGGGAATCCCATGGTGGTCCTTGCAGGACACGTGTACTGGAAGCCAAACGGCGAAATGGGGGCTCGGGCGGGCCTCAAAGCGTCCCTTCAGCCACTGATATGATACTCGAAAGGGTACTTTCCGGGGCCGGAAGTGCGGTATCTCAGGGGCCACTTGGCATGCGTGCGCATCGCCGTACGTTCTACCACACCACTAGCATGCGGATGAAAAGGTCTGCAGCATCCCTCTAGCCAGACTTTCTTTTGAGAATGATTTGCTCTCTTGAAAAAATGCTTCATACTTAGCACCCAACTTAGGGTGCATTTAAGACAGTCGTTTGAAACTTGGGAGAGGAACTTTGTTGGATTTAAACTTATTAATGAAATTAAGAGCAAATCAGCTGCACAGTGTGTTTCACAAACCGTATGCTGTGTCCTGTTTCTTTCTGAATCGAACAGTTTTTTCTTTCACGAAAAAAAGAGTGGAATTTTCCACCAGTTTTGAAATTCTAGTGGAGAAATCATCGATCCTCGTTGATTTTGAATATCAAATCAGATTTCTTTTTACCTTGCTTCGAAGTTCTTTCCCAAAATTTAGAGTTCACCTTTAAAATCGGCAAAGTTGATTGAGCGTGAAAAAAATCGGACAAAATATTGAAATGTAGGGATTTCTATGTCGCTGATCTGCCCTAATTTAGATTCCTTGCCCATTTCAGGTAAAAATTTTGGATTTCGAAGAATAAAATTGATGCCGGATGAAAATTCTAATTGAATATTCAAAATTGGGAACCTATTTCGGTTGGTTCGTGTTTGAAATTTCCAAGTGGTGCATCAGTTCGAGTCTCAAAAATTTCACTCAAAAACTAGACTGCACCAAGAGAGGTAAAATAAAGCATTACAGGACATGGAGACAGTGATACCGGAACTGGGGTAGATGTACATTGTACCACCACGAAAAAATTGTGAGTTGAACGTGTAATTTGTATCACATCTCTACCCTCAACAATAATTAAGTTTTTGAACAACTCGAGAAGTACGAGTATTTAGTGTGAGATTTCGGAAATGAGAATTGTGAGATTTTTTGTTTATTAACTCAGTGTTCAGAGATAAGTACTTTTTCTTTCTTGTCAAATCAATTTTTTGTGCCTCCTTGAAGGAACATTCTGACCCCACTGAGTGGAGACAAATACGAATAAATACTTGAATTGTCTCTTGCTAAAATGTGATCATAATATTAATAGATAGTTAATACTGGTTTGAAAGACCATTCAAAACTATTTATGGTTCAATAAGATTCATCTGAGCATCTTGAAACACATTCAGACTAATGAAGACTCCATAAGACTCTGCATGGACTCAGAAAGGCTATGTGAGACTTTTGGAGACTTGATAAGACTTTTTAAAATATTAAAACAAATTGTTATTCGCCAAAAGCTTCTTAAGCCTCAGCTTATTTGCTGACTTGTGATGACGCTATTTAGGCTCGCAGTGATTCTATATGAAAACTATTCAATTCAATTCAATTCAATTAGATTTATTAGCTCCTTGCCCACTGAGCCTAAGCTCGTTTTGGGTTCGGCATAATATTATGTTACTATAGCTATGATGAATTAATATACATGAAAAAATAAAAAATAAATATATAACTAAAGAAAAAATGAGATAAGAAAATATTAGAAGTTCACCAACATTTTTTACCTATGTTGGATTGATTTACTTTTCTATTCATGTCTTTGTTTCTTCCCGTTTTTCATTTTTTTCTCTTTCTCTTTTAAATCGATTCGAAGACATAGTTGTGCAAATTAGAAACGTTAAATGATTCTATTTTCCAAAAATGATAATTGAGTTTCGTCACTCTGTAATGACATATTATGGCTGTAAAAACTATGTACAACTCTTGAAGCTCGTATCAAGATTCATGTAGATTTAGACAGAACTTGTTAAAACTGTAAAATCCTTGTTAAGACTCTTTTACCATTTATAAGACTTATCAGTGCTCAGTTCAGACCCAATAGGCCTCGGTAACATTCTAATCAAGATTCAGTGGGTTCCGTAAAAAAGAGTTATTAAGACGATGCAAATCACTTATCAAGACTCTGCCACAAGTCGTCAAGACTCCGCCAGGACTCATTCAAACCGGCAGTATACGTTAATATTATGTTAACTGGCTTCCACACTAATTAAGACTCAGTACAAACTGATCAAATCTGTGTTGATAGTTTTGAAACTTTTACATCGTTGGATAAAGTCGTTGGCCTTGGATAGAATTTGAAAGTTAAAGAACCCTTCGCTCTCAGCTCAGTCGATTCACATACGATAGGGAAATGTTTTCTCGATTATTTGATGCTTCACGAATTCATTTCTGAATTTCTTTCCCACGTTTCCGGCAAAAATCTAGAAGCTGGAGGAATCTTAACTGTTGAATCTTAAGGAACCTAACTTCTTTTTTTCTTTTTCTTCCGAAGGAGAAAGGTCAATATTTTTAGTTTTCGTGTAACTACACATGGAAAAAAATAATTACCATAGCTATTGAACTTATTTATGATAATATTGCAGTATTGAAGTTCTTCAGCTGTCAGGCATGTCCAGTTGAAAAGAAAAATTTGAGGAATTATATATCAAGCCATTTTCCAATTCTAACTCAACAATATCATCGTAATATTGTTACTTCCGATATTACGTGGAAAGCTGAAGTAAAAGACACAAATTTTACAGATGGAGCTCACTTAGCTAAGAATAAGGCGAAATTTTTCTAAAGTGTGGTACATTGACCCTGCCTCTGAGAGGCTATTTACAGGCTGCCAGTCATCTTGTAACGTTTGATACGCCTCTCACTTGTTTAAGAAAGCTTGAATTATCAAATCCTGTTCTTCATCAGCTTCGGCTAATTTTCTTCGACAATTTTTATTTTTTTATTTTTCTGCCTGACGTGAATGTTGTCTCTTATCGGTATCATGGTCATGTAATGCCTGAGATAAAATCGACTGTGTAACGACGAATAATTTGGAGCAAATATATATCCACCTATATGTAGTACATGAGCGAAAGTTTTCTACGTAAGTGTATGTATGAACTTACTTAATAACAAACTTGTAGAACTAAGCGCTGTTTACCCGACAGATACTCAAATACACTATAAACTATCCTATTCGCCAATCAACTTTCCGCAACATGCAGTATCGAGAAGTTTATTACAAGAAACTTGTGGAAATTGTAGGACTTACGAGTTTATTGGTTAGCTTCGACGATGGAACTTTGTCGAGGGCTTTCGCTTAGTAAAACTTTCCCATACGGATTGAATTTTCTACATTTAATCCAATTTTAACTCGAGCTGAGCTAATACAGCGACAGCAATTACATAATTATGAGTTGTTATCGCTCACCGCATGCGGCGTTTCATACAGTAGGTAAGATGTGGCTTGATTTCGTGATCCGAAATATTATTAGGCTGATGTATAATCTAATATCGATTTCGATCCGTGAAAACTCGACACGCGAAATATTTTTCTAGTTTTGCTGCATGAACCTCATGTGACGTTGATGTATTTCGTACTTCAGGTTAAAATGAGAACTAGCTGCGAGTATTCGTATTTAAATTGAAATACTCGAGGGTCCAGGAGGCTACCAGTTGGTACAATTAACGCCTTTTCCCAACTCTTCTATCTAATGAAATTCTGGTAGCTTAATCTTGCGAGAGGAAAAATGGAAATGCCGGTTACACTGAACGAATAAGTTTCTCGAAGGGGGAAAAAGTTACTCGGGCCTACGTGCTGTAAGCGACAACCTTATATTATTTTTATTATTAATAATATCGTCGTCAACCTTTTTCAGCTTTCGAAGGCGAAAATATTCGAGACCGTTCTCAGTAATAGGTAGGCGCAGCTACCAAAATGCCTCGAGAAGCGAATTAACTTCTTTAGACATATTTTTCACCCTGGTTTCGAATCCGTTGGTCGAATTTCCCCTGAACCCTCGTTTTCTCCAAAAATGGCCTTAGAAATGGCCTGAAGCGTCGTTTTGTTATTCTTCAGACTCATTTCCAACCAATTCTTCAATCGGTGGAACGTTAAAACATCAGTGTTTGTGGACTAATTTTCGGCATTCATTTGATATTTTTGCTTTAATTTGTAATTTATGAAACGCAGTCCAGTCTCAAAACGAGTCTTTAAAAAGTCGTAACTGGTCTGAAAGAGTCGTAATGAGCTTAACATTGTCGTAATGGATCGTGGAATGATTTACAGTGGTTGTAAAGAATTGTGTCAATCTGGACTCTCATCGTCTATGGGCTGTTCTGAAAAAATTCCGTTTTCAGTAAAATTTTGCGGGACAAAACGACTGTTACTGAGGACCATTGTTATCATAAATACCATAGTGGCCATTTCTACATGTTAGTTATTAAAGGCAATGCCGATTTCAAGATGGCAGATTAGCCCTTCTTGTAAAATGGCCTTTTCTATTAGTCCGATCGTACCCTTTTTTTAAGTGATAGATTACAGTATGTGATGTATGCGACTTTGTCTAGTTTTCCAATGGGAGGGGCAAATTCTTGATCCCCGAGATTTTCCCCTGTCCTTGTAATCTCCAGTTGTACAAAGCCATTTATAGCAATATTATTTATCAGAAAAATTATTTATAAATTAAACAATTTTTTTCTTTGAACGCCGACATAGGTTGATTGTGTGCAGAGAAGTCGGAGATGTTTTATGCGTAAGGGATAGTAAAATCAGCTTCTCCAGCTCTATTTTTACAAAAATGAAATAGCCAGAATTTTGCTCTCTTTTTTTTGGGGGGGGGGAGGGGGTTGTTGGTTTCAAATATTCCACTGTATTTTTGATCAAAACCGGTTTTGGGCCCCAAACTCTGAGGTATAATTGGCATATGAATGAGAAAATCCAAGACACAAAATGACAGCTTATTGCAGTCCATCACATTTTTGATCCGTATCAATTTGGACATCAAAATTCAAAGTTAATTCCTGCAATGTGCAACAGCATTGATTGTCTTCTCTGCCACTGAGAAAAAGAATGTATCACATTCCGCCCAAAACACTGTTTTCTTCTTGTGTTTCTTCTCTTTCTAGTCTCTGAAAAAAGGAACAAGCTTTTCTTCGTATGGCTTTATTTTTCTATAAAGTTGTAACTAATTTTTTTTTCATTTATTACCAAGAAAAATGTTCCAAACGACACTCAATCATATTATACTAGAAGTAAATTGACGATTTTTGTGTCAAATTTTGAATCTAGGACCCCGTAAGGTGTTCTCCTGATTTTCAACCTAATTTAATTCATGTTTCTTGTTAAATCGTCAATGATGATCATCAGTGTGTGGCGAAACAGGGATGAATTTTAATTCAATTTTTTACGAATTTGTATTCCATCTGACACAACTTTTTCAACGACAGCGAGAAGGTAACCTCGAATGTCAAATAAAAAAATTAGTCTGATATTTATTGTGAATTTAAAATTTTATAAGCCCAAATCAGGACTGATTCAATGAATATTCATTAGTGAGATGAAAGAGATTACTGTTTGACCAGTCATCGAGTCCAGTCACTGACATGGATTTCGGTAATTATTAAAATGGCAATTTGAAGGTTCTCATTTTCAAATTCGTGTTTTTCAAAAATGAGGTACGAATGATTGATTCAGATTACAGAAATCTGACGGAGTATTCGAAATTATCGACTCAACAAACTCTTTTCGAGTATCACTCATTGACCTGATTGTAATCATCTCAGTTTCGGAATGGCCTACGCACGAATAGGCTTTAGCAAGTCTGACGGAGTTTGTAAACGGGAAATTAAAATCGGCCTGAACTTCATTGATCCGAAAAACGTCGTCCTACGCGAAAGTGTTGATAAAATTGCATACTCAGTTCGCCGTAAAAACAGCAATAACGGGACTGGTCGCAGTACTGGTCCGATTCTATTAATTACTTTCTAGTCGCAAAAATACCTTAACGAAATGAAAGAGGACTGTCGTGTCGGGTATTTTCATACATACTGAATTTATTTTGGGTAATTTTGACTGTGCCTCCTACCCCTATGGGTCGCAACCTTGAAAATTGTTAGTCAATGAAAATTATCTTCATTAGTATCGAAGTAGTGATTCATTGGGACGTTGAATCCATTTTTGATGTTGTTTTAAGTACAACCCCTACCCATGCGGAACCACAAGAAGCCACATTCAAAAATCATTAATCAGCAAAATCTGCCTTCTGTGGTATCAAAGTGTTTTTTTTTTAGTTTGAACCGCTGAATTCATTTGCGATGTCGTTTTGTATGTAACCTCGACCTCTGTGGCGCCGCAGGGACCGCAAATTCGAAAATTGTTAATCAGCAAATACTGCCCTTTATGGTGTCCAAATGTTCTGTCCTTTAAATTTCTGAATTTGTTTCTAATGTGATTTTGAATGTAACCCATACCCCTGTGGCGTTACAGCGGGTCATATACCAGTAACGTAGTCCGGGGGTTCGAAGGGGTCTGACCCCTTTTTTGTGATTTCGTTTCTAATCGTAGTACCCCGAATCCCATCCTCTTTTGTTCAAGACCAGACATCCCCTTGTAATGACGACACACTTCGTCGTCCTCAAAATTCTCGATTTGCAAACGAACTGTCCGAATGCCTCCGCAGGTAGAACGCGCGGTCTAACTAACATTCACCCTCGCGAACGTGTATCGACTTCATCCCTCCCGTTCTCCGCTTCCTTCCGAAACCGATTCTAAAACGTCCGGAGATGCGATGCTCGCACGACCGGCTACCTATTGTCCCTCGGCCATTAGCCCCGGTATTCATACTGTCTTTTCGGTCTCTCTCTCCCGATATCGGCGAATTCGGTCTTCGAGCCGCAGCCACATTCTTAAGCGTTCCGCTTTCTATCCAATCCTCCAGATCCTGCGACCCGAAAAGACGCCGTGCCTCCCAATATAATCTCCGTTTCCACCCTCATTCGACACACTCGTCCGAGATTCGGTTGGCGACTCTCTCGCTGAACCGTCGATTCGCGTCTCGCTTTCGTAACGCTGGCTAAGTTCGTGCTTCTTCTCGCCGTTCCTGTGGATTTCTCTTGCCACCTCGTCCAGCCTAAAAAACCTACCGTCTAGCCTAAGACTTTTTTTCTTCCCCAGCTTAAACTCTGTTACTCCGTAAAAACTTCTCGCTCCTGCCAGCCTACTAATCACCCCCCGGTCGTTGCGCCGCTGGGTCTTCTTTCCGCCTAAAAACTTCTAATCAAGGCCTACACTTCTGCTTAGCTCTATGCGTACCTGTTGGCATCCAGTAGGTTGCAAAGAGCTAAGTCGATAGTCGATCCGGCTTTACTTGCTACTGCATAAGTAGCAAGTACACCGTGGCCCCCTTCTGAAACCTTCCCGACCTCCCTTTCCCTCGGTTAAGCTGCTCCGCTCCACGCCTCCTTTTTCCCGCACTAGGCACTCCTTAGTCGGAGTTACGAACCAGTGAATTAGTTAGGCCGCACGGCCAACCGAACCTGTACCGCCGCCGCGAGCACCGCGTACCGCCGCACCGCCGTCCCGCCGCATTAACACTTACTCCACGTCAATTTCTCGCACCCAAAAACGTTTTGCGTAATCTTAGGCACCGCCGCACCGTACAGCGTAACTAACGTAGTAATCGAAACATTTTTGTATATACTTATTTTTCTGTGCATAGCGTCCGAAATTCCCCACCATTGTTTTTGTTTCTTGCTAATTGCGTTCGTGTAAATTTGAATTCATTAATACATTTAATCATCCCCGCAGTTTGTGTCTTTCTGTGCCGCGAATCAATCTAATTGTGCCGTCCCCGAACTTCAAAATAACATGTCGACTCGCGACGAGGCACGGTCCTCGGCCAGTTACGAGGCGTTCCGGTCCCTCCGGAACCGCCGGGTCCCGTTATCCACCGGCCGAATTGCCTCCTCCGCGGGCCAACCGGGCCGGAGAGCTCAGTTTTCACGACACCCTCGAAGACTAGCTTGGCTACGCCTCGGCCGTAACCTGAAAACTTGTAAATTACCCTGAACTACTCGTAGCTTCAGTTATATTCATTAGTGTCAACTTTCGTTTCATTAGTTTTTTTGTTTTTTTTTTTTTTTAAATATATTCTTCATTACTGACATAATATTCACCCTCTCTTCGTTCAAAAGGTGAAACTTGTGCTTCCAATTCTATGCCACAATTACCTACAATAAACTGCATGTTGAAGATGGACTACTTACATCGAGAACTGCATCTGCAACTTCTCTCCGAAGTTTTAAATCAGGATAAAACTAACAACTTTGTATTATCTTGAATATACTTCAGAGACCCCCCTCCCCCCTCTGACAGCATGTCGAAAAGGTAGAAAGATAGTTACACTGTATTACTATTTATGATGCGCGAAAAGTCGAATAAGTGACAGCAGAAGTAGCAAAGATGATTGTGTGACGTACACGTTTCTGGTTTAAGGTGTGAGATAGCCTACTCTGTCATGGAAAATACATGCAAAAACCACGAACACGTACACCCGTTTCGACGAATCAGAAGTTTGATTATAATGCAGCGGCGCAAATTTTAGAGCTCTAATTAAGGCGGCTTGGCATTTGAATCAGTTAGCTACATGTATACTCGTCGGTCCATCGGATGCGAATGGAGTTTCATAAAGCCTTGCTGTGATAACCGTCTCCTAGTTGGCAGGTATCTTCATCGGGGTTTCCGCAATTGTGCTTTAAAAAAGAATTTACAATGTTAAGTTGTTTCGACCCTGACCTGTTAGTAGTAAATGAAAGCCGGTAAAATGTCGAAGTAAGTGCTACTTCAGGAGTAATGTGTTCGCAAATGAAAGGCGCAGACTTTTTCTTAGAAATCGGGATGTGTTTAATTATTTCGCATTTAACGTTTCTGCCTTGATTCTAGTTTCTAGCTTCTGGTGGTCAATTATAGCAGTTCGAATGCTAGTTGAATGTACCGAGTAAATGCCTCTTGGCACATTTATAGTATAGATCTTAGATTATTTTAGGAAATATTGTCTACCTCAAACTCTTATTTCGAGCCCCTCCTGGAGCTCACAAGTGTTTCCTTCTCTCGTTCTTCTCAGTAACTTCTCGATCGTAAATCTTGCTGCAAAAGTGTGAACAGCAAAATTAATTTACGCTAAGTTTTACGTGAAGCATGTTTCTTGGAATTTGTCGGGTCCAAAAATGGGTCTGTATAATGCAACATTCTAACACATGGCTTATTCGGAAAAACATAGAATTTTTAACATTTTTGTAATTTTGCTAACTTTGGAGAACGAAGGGATGCAATTCTTTCCCAAACCTGTTACTGTACATTCCCATCTACCGATCCCTAAATTTTTTTCTCCCCCTCCTTCCCGGTTACATCACATATTGAAATTTATAATTTTTGTGTGTGTTTTTAGTATCGTAAATATAGACTTAGTTAATATATAATTCTATGACTGCTGTAAGAACTGAATACAGTTACGAGGGTGGTTCCTTTCCCATGTTGAGGTTTCTCTGTTGTAATTTTTATTATCTACAATTTGTGCTGTTATTGTAATGCATAATGCATGTTTGAGTTTGAATGGGAAGCAGACCGATAAAAATCTTATCATTTGAAACGCGATTGTTAAATGTCTCTATTGTAGTCCTCTATCAGCCACAGCTGCTATATAATTACGCAGTTCTGCACAGAAAATGCTCAAAGATGAATGTATCATTTCTGTATGTATTTTAATGTCCTGAATACGTATAAGTCCTCGAAAAATCTCCTAGACATCGAGAAATTCCTAAAAAGTGGAAAAAAGTGCCAAAAACAGCAATTTTTTATATTTTTAGCTTATCTTTTTTTATGTTCATCACTTTTAAATGAGTTTGATGATAATAAAAAAATTTTCAATTATTTACCTACCAGGAAAACGCAGCAATTTAGAAGGAAAAATGAATGTTCAAGATTTTTTCTATGTTTTTGAAGCTTCAGCGCGCTCCAGCGTGGTAGTAGTCATGTTTGGCATTACTGGAAAGAGGAAAATTTCGGGATTATTGTGATTTAAAAATGAGTGCACTTGCATGCGACCGAGAACAGTTACGAGCCTTCGAAAAAAAAGTGTGTACAATTATTGCGCGATGGAGGAACTTTACACATACATAAGAAATACACGTAAAATATGAAAAGAAGTTATATTTGACCGAAACTAAAGTTACAACGGATATTGGCTTTTTTTTGAACAAAATATCGAAAATTGAGTTTTTTGAGTCGCAGATTTCGAAAATTGTATTAGATACCTGATTAGATTTCGATTTGGATCCCAAAATTTAAATTTCTCAGTCGAAATGAACGAGGGGCCGGAATTGAGACCTGATTAACATTTAAATGAAATCTTCAAAATCCTCAACCCGGAAAATTCTCTTCTCAAAACAGTATTCGATTTTTCAAAACAAAAAAAACTTACGTTTTGCTCAATTTATGAATGAATTTTGAATTTTGGGGCCGCATTCGGAGTTGAATGAAGACTCTGATTGAGTATTCGAAATCAACGCCCCCTTAGGAACTCCTGTTTCGATATTTCATTCTGCATTTTTAGCAAAGTCAAATTGGCTCAGTTGAAGGGTAAAATGTCAAATGTGGGCCAAAATCGAGATCGGATAGAAAATCGGATACGATTTTTGAAATTGGCGATTCAGTATGAAAATTAGTTCAAGAATCGTGAGTTTGACGTGGGTAATGTCGATTGGCTCCTAAAACCGAGCATTTGCTAGATACTTTTAGGTGAGGATTATTGTGTTATAGTAATTGCTTACATCTGAATTCCTCAAATCTAGAAATCATTTGTTTCTGAACCAATTGTTTGAAAAATTGTTTGTGTAAGTAACAGAGAGTACGACAGTATTTAAAAAACGATTTCTGATGAGGTCTTTAGTTCCTTTTCAGTAGACTAAAGTATGCAATTTCGGCCTTTTTTTCGTATTTCGAAACTGTAACATAAAATTAAGAGAAACCCTCTGATGTGCTGGGAAAGAACGGTTTGCGGCATTTAGTTCAACATTAAAAATACTTTCAGATTCTTATATTTCTATCTTTGAGCAAAAAAAAGTGAAATTTTGCAGAACAATGATTCCTTAGTACGATCTCTTTGCTGTAGCAGAATTACACTTGACCGTATTGGGTGACCCCTCTCGGCACTCTACAGTTCACGTTCTTGTCCATTTATGTACTACTGTCTCTAGGTGAGGATGAGATCCATTTTGAAATTCAATTCAGTAAGCCTGAAAAAACTGTAAAATGTCAGTATTGTATTTGATAGCCTACTTGACCCTCATAAACTCCCTCTTGTCCTAAAAAGTCTTCGTTTTCGAATTCGGGTGAAACTAATATGGAAATCGAATACAGTAATCCTGAAAACCTGTACAGATCCATATTGCGTTTAATGAAGAATTTATTTTCCCCCTGTCTCCTGGTCGCCACAACTTCCAAGGTTGGATTTTAGTGATATTAAAATTACAACAAAACCCCATATGGAGCGAGATGAAATTTTCAAAGTGGATATCGTATTTTTTGTAGAAGTAAGTTCTTAGTGAAAAAATTTTCGATAAAATACCTTTTTTATTCTGGTTACTTTTATTGGTTTCGTGAAATTTTTGTCACATGAAGCGACGTTCCACATGGAAACTCCTATGTGGAGTATTTGCTCCTCGCTCTATATGGGTTCGGCGCTAATGACCAACCAATGAGACGACATCTATGTTGCGCTAAATAAAAAATTTGAGCCCTTACCTCTTCCAGGTGCTACCGTTTTTCAGTTATAGCCAAACCGTTGTCACAAATGAGTTAATCGACACCTAAAAACCTTTAAAAGACATGCATAAAAATGTTGAGTCCATGTGCTAATATTTTGAATTTATAGCCAAGCCATCATCGAAGTCGAATTCTGTGACCTTGAAGCTTCCAGAGCAGATATCTCGATTCGGCGATGCAAGCCAATATAAAAATTATTGTCATTCCTGAAGTTAAAAAACACAAAAAAGCACAAATTTCCAAATGTTGTCTCTCAGAGTAGGAAGGGATAGGGGAGAAAATCTAAAGGTTGGTTGGTAGAGATGTAAAGAAATGACTCCGGGAGAGATTTGCACCTCTCCAATTCTTATAAGACTATAAAAATGTCGAAAACTCGTATTTGTTCTTCCATTGTTGCATGTATGACGTCTGTTTGACCTCCCGTTTCGGGGAGTTCTAAAGCAAGTACGAACATTTTTAAAATACTGGTTTTGTGTACACTGTTGCAGCATGACTTACGGTAGAAAAGTTACCGAGGAAATACTGAGGAAGGAGACTCTTATGAACACGGGGAGGTGGGTCGAGGTTGGGTCCGTGGTTGGGTAACATTTCTTAAAGTATTCCTCAGGTCTTCTCAGTGGCACTTTTGTATCAATTTCCTTATTATGCAACCAGCATCCAGACTATAGTACCTGTAGCACGTTTGGTAGATGGAAAATCGTTTCTGAGAGGAAAACCTAAAATCATAGTTACGCCATCCGACTCTCGGAGCCTACGCGTCGGCAGGAGTGAGTGAGGCACGTCTGGATTGGGTTGAGGCTGTGGCTAGCTTCATAATTTTGCCCTAAAATCGAAAAAGTTGTCTTTTGGCGCAATTTCGAAAAATATCGACTAAACCGCTAGCGATTAATTCCGACAGAAGTGCGAGAGATGTGTGTGCAGCAGAGTAGACCACGAATGGCACGTAACATACACGATACCATAAACATTTTTGTTTCACCGGTGACATATTTATGGGCGTTTCAATTCGCTCTCACGAATATTGCGCCGTCACCGTAATTGTTTCCTGTCGGTGACGGAGCTTCCACTCCCGTTCCACTACGGTCCCCGTTTCCCGGCCGCGCCGCGCCCGCTCGTATCGTCATTTCCGTCGTCGAACACGGAATTTGACGCAGCATAATACGAGCTCTCTAGAAATTTAATTTTGCGAATTTTTATATAGTGCACGATTCGGGCCACGTTATCGCCCGTCCTTTTGTGTACTCCATACGTACACTTCCACGGTATTTTTTAATATTTTCCTGGCATGCATGTGCTCGATCGATTCGGGGTCGAGGTGCATCATTAATATTCGACGGATTTCCATCTCCACTCGCGCTCATCTTGTCCCCGTCGCGTGAAAAGAGAAATTCAGCGATCTTCTCGAGACCGCCGCGTCTCGTTCGCGCCAATTTATAGAAAATCGTCCGCTCGTTTCTGGCGTATCAGTTGGGAGACGTCTGAGAACATTTTTGGATTTTATTTTGTAGAGAGTGAAGAAGGTGTACTATCAAGTGCGGATGCCCAGGGGCAAGGGGCCAACTGCTTCTCCACCACCACCACCACCCCCCCCCCCGAAAAATATTGAAATCAAAAACGCTTTGTAAATTACAACGTTTTACATAGTGTCAAATGAGTCTGCTGCAGTCTCCTCAAGTTTTAAGGAATTATAAACAAGAGTGGAAAGCGTCCGAAAAGATCCAAGTCTAAAAGAGCCTTACGGAGTCTTGCACAAATTCTCCTTGATTCTGAACGAGTCGTGTGAAGTGTTGAGGAGGTTTGAGAAAACCTGAAAAGTTATGATCAACTTTGGAGCGTCTGAAAATGTCTTTAGCTAATCTTGAAAAGTCTTAAAGAGTCTTGAACGATCGCAGCAAATCTTACGAAAGTTCGGATGTCTTTCAGAGCATTTGCTTGTTTTAAACAGGCAAAGAAGAATTTCTTTTAATTTTGACCCTGCCTTAAAGAGTCACAAAAATTATCAAATGAATCGTCAACAGTTAATGAGTTACAGGTTGGGGAACGAGTCACCTTTGTCACTTTTTGTCACTTAAAAAAATCGCTATTCATCTTACCAGTTTCTAAAAAAAAATCACGTTTATCACTTTTTTCAAGTATCTTATTTTTTCGCTTTTCTTTTTTCCTTCTAATTTCTAATTTAGAAATTACGATATCGCAACAATATCAGCCTCATGAGAATTTAAAAACAAAACAAAAAAACTTGGACATTTGTTTGTTAAGTCTGAGATCGGAAATCGATAGTGTATGGTCTGAAATGGTTGCTTGTCACGTTTTAAAATTCTTTGTTCACCCAGGCCGCTGAGTAGGGGGACTCAAAGTTGAGGCGGCAAAACTTTTATTCCAATTTTCTCCCCACCAAAATGAGCTAAAAATAAGCGGTAAACAAATTTGGAATCAATGTTAAATTTTTATAAAATGTTGAAGGAAAATGTCTCCATAGGGGTCAATTTTAGTGATATGACCGGAATGATCGCTAGAATTTTGAATTGCCACATTTCTTTTTATTCTAACTAAATTTTTAAAAAATGGTAAAAAGAACCTGTTTTTATTTTAAATTTATCCTAGACCAATTCTAAGTGGTGATTAAACAAATCGTTTGTTTTATATCCATTCCAGGCGTTTAATTCTGGATAACTCGCTGGAAATTTCTGTAATTATAAAATGAAAATTTTTTTTTTCGATTTAAGAGTATCCGAGTAATAATACGATTTCGGTTATGTGTTACGTAATTATCCGTTTGACAGTCTTACTATATGCTGCTGGATTTATGGTCTGGAGAAAATTATTTTCAATTATCTGGTTTTGACCTCTTAGCTAGAATTTAACTGTAAATTAACTATATTATGCATAGCAAAAAAATCAGGCTTGCAAATAAATTTCCCCAGGGAATTTTTTTTAAATTCTGGTTCTCCAGCGGCTGCATTGACATAATGAGGTTCGACAACATCTGGTCTCTTTATCCTAACAAATTTTGGTGATTGTTAGGAAACCCGTTGCTCGTATCTCTGTTGGTGTTGTGGACGTATCTCTCCAAAATGTAAACGGCCCGAACTATTGATGCATCAGTAGATGGGAGTTTCCGACATTTCAACGTCCATCCTGCGGGCCCACTTTAGAGGTCCTAGAACCAAATTTCAGTGCAGTGTCTCATATTCGTTACTTGATGAAGCTCCAGCCTTGCACTGGGGCGATTCTGCCCTTCTCGACTTCCTGATGTATGCCAGATTGTTCAAAGATTGAGTTGAAAGAACATTCAACTCGGTCTACAGTATTCTGTTATTCAATAAATGGAAAATTACGAAATATTCTTTATTCGGGAATTTAAACCAGCTTTTTATGTAGAACAAACGAACCCGCATTTAGGGTCATTAGAACATTATCAAGTAATTGATCTCAAGTATTCGATTACATTTTGGATCTGACTCCCATTTGGGTTCTGAATTTTACTCCTGAAATGTGCAAGATTTAAAAAATTGAATTAAACATTAAAATGGGGGTCTTGCGATTCTAGTTTTATCAAATTTTTCGTGCAGCCCGAACTAGGGCTCCAAGAAATAAGAAAAATATGCTTAATTTACGAAACATCAAACTGAGTAGTTAACAGAGATTTTTCGGATAAATGAACCCCGAGTAATCTCCTGGAAATTTTCGATACCGCCTCTCCTGGGATCCCAAAGTTTAAAATCAGAGCTAGAAAAGAAACTAATGTTATTATAATTTTTCGAGATTGGGCGATCGCAGATTCCGAATACTTGCAGAATGTTCGATCTGGTTCCAGTCGGTATCCCAGAACAAAAATCGAAGAATTTTTCCATCTAGCGGAGTCCAAAAAGCTCTGGAAAAGTACGAAAATTGTTGGTAGGCGAATTTTCAATAAAGTCCGGTGTAACATCCGTAGTTTTCCTTCTCTTTTTAATGCAACGAACCATTATGATTTTGATCCTTTATTTCATCCTTGAAACGAGATGAGCGAAATTTCTCTGAATTTCTCGCAGATTTGAGCAAAAGAGTGTATTTTATCTAAAGAAGGAAGATTTGATACTCCCCCCACCACCATCCCCAACGCTGAGATCCTGACTATAATTCAGATTTTATTGAACCGTTCTTTTAAGGACTTTAGGCAAAAAATTTGACGCATGAAGTCACTTTTTAATCATTTTTTCCTCTGAATTTTGTTATTTTTTAGTAATTTTTTTGACATACTTCGATGATAAAGGGACGTATGGCGATGCACGCATGCTAAATTGGCCCCGGGACATCGCACCCCCTATTCCAGAAACGCCTCAAATGGGCCTGCGTCAGAATAGGGGGAAATTCTTTTACTTAGTTTTTTTATAGTGTTTTATTAACTTTAAAAAAAAAATTTTTTAATAAAAACTCTGTTACTCACCCGGAAGTTTTGGAAGTGAGCCTAAGGAAGTCTTGAAAAAGCCTGGAAGGGTCTTGAATGAGCATTGAAGAAACGTAGTGGGTTCAACAGATCTTTTAGAGTTTTAAACGAGTCTTAAATAGCCATAAGAGTTACAGAAGAAAGTCTTGATTAAGTCTCAAAGAGCCATATACAATCGTGCTGCTCGACCCCTCGATGAAACCGTTAATTTATTCGTATATTTTCCGTGTTGTGGGAGGGGGGTGGAGGTAAACTGAGTTTTGTTGTCAGATTTAAGAAATATCGAACGAAATTCCTCTTGAAACGTTTATTCCTCGATTTTGTGCGTAGCTAGTGAACAATAAAAATTACTAGAAGTACTACTCGCTTATTCCCTCGCGATTTGCCCTTAATCCGATTTCAGCAGGTTAGTTAACTTCCTATCTTCTTTCATTTGTTGTCTTCTACCCTCTTTTTTCTTCGCTCCTGTCAGTTTGAGATCGGAGGAAAATCTTATGCTCTCGTTTTCGAACTACAAACTTATTATTATCGTTTTGTTATTATTTCCTCGGAGAATTAGTAAAAAGCAAGTTTCGATTGATAGCTATCTGTGAATATGGTTGGAAATTGACCGAAGACTAGTGTTCTCCAGTTGCCAATGTGTGTAGTGTACTCTCCATCGCGGTAATCATTATTTGACTGAAAAACAATGCAAAGTAAAAGAAAGATGTTCTTAGTGGAGGAGGTTCTCCGCAATTCTGATATAAAAAAAAATAATGAAGATATCTCTTTAGAAGTCATCTCCTTAAATTGTGACTCCCGCGAACAAAGAAAAAGGAAAGTCACTGTTTCAGTTTTATTCGTTGAAGCAGAAAAGAATGTCTTGATTTTGAATTTCCTTTCAATGTTGTGATTTATCCTTAAGACTTGTGATTTTCAGTGCTAATTCAAGGCTCTCTCTTACAGACTTGTTTAATACTCTGTAAAACTCTTGTACAGTGTTAAGTATTTGCTGACGTTTCAGGATTCGAGTAAGACTTTCTCAGACTCCTCCAGACTTGTTTAAGACATATAGTAAGTCCTTTGCTTAGACTCGCGTCAGATTCCGTCAGACGTGATCAAGATTGCTTAAGATTTTTCCGAAATTGATTAAAACTCCTTCTCATTTTGTGTTTACTCACATTTGCAGGGTGGCCACCTGACCATTTTTTCAATCTTAAAAGTCATTTTTGGTCATTTTTTTCTCCGAGCACAGGTACTCAAAATATAAAAAATGAAGCAACTTACAATTTTTTGATCAGTGTTCTCTGTTCTATGGTTTGTAGGAACAGGAGCTAAGTTGGTGCAAACTGCGTGGCGTTGCGAATCATGAGAAATGAAGCACATAACACTCTTTTCACTGTATTAATTTGAAATTTCAGTTCTTTTTTCAATCAAATTACCTAATCTATTTTGAATGCGACATCCTGAATCCTGATTAATGATGGATAAATTTCAGCATCAAAACTGAATACTGAAAACGATTCTTTCGATTCATTATTACAAAAAATAAATAAATAAATACATTCTAACAAATTTCGGAATGTTCGGAGCAGAAAGGAGCAGAGAGCAGCTTCGATCCGTAGCGAGCAGTTTCTCGAACCTGCTCTTTTTGAAAACCTGGTTCGTTGAACCAGACTGCTCCGGAGCAGACCATCCCTGCTGTTGGACTGGGTGTCTCGCGAATTAGTATGCTATTCTTAGTTCGACTCGATGACTATGTCTATCTCTCTGTCTGGTTACATCTTGGGGTAACTGATTTACCCTCACAATTCTTCAGATTTCAATTCGTAGAGGAACCCTGTCATACTTTTCCCTCCATTCTAGCGAGGGAGTCAGAAGGCGAAAGCTACGTTTTCAGTATGTAGGGAAGTAATTAAATACTGAACTACTACCCGTCGAATTATTTTAATTTATTAAATTTACCCACTAGTCATTTTCAATTAACATGTATCGCTTTGGAAGCGGCTTACCCTCCTTTCCCTCTCCGTATATCCGTGGCTAATCGAGCATTTATTCTTCGAATCTTGAGTCAACGTTGCATTAACTCGTCGAAAATGAGTTAATCGTGAACTGACTTACAAAAACACATTTCACGATGAATTGTGCTCAACTCGAATATTTTCTCAAGCATTTCCAGCATCTACTGGCGACTTTCGAGTTTTGAATGCTTACGAATTTATTCAGCGAGCATCGCCAAGATGAGATGCTCGAGCAATTTACCGTAAACACACTCGACACTGGCGGATCAATTGAACGTCCTCCGTTTTCGAGGGAGGAGCTCGACCTCCGTTTTCATTCACACTCGAGTGCTGCGATACCGAAAAGGACTTGGAAAATGCCATCGCGATAACTTTGGCAGACACGAACTCGACATTCTCGACGACTGTTTCTCTCTCACCTATGCGTGGTGATGCGGCAGACAAGCTATTATTTCGACACCGCCGGCATGATTAATTATAAAAGCTAAATCCGTTATATTTATGCCGCGAAACGTGCCTTTGATAAGACCATATTTTTGCGCTCATAACGTTCGTCGTACTCTTCCACTCGCGAAAAGTATTAAATTTTAAAAGTAATTTAAGTTCATCGGCGCAAAAGTAAAAAGGAACAGAAGAGAATGAAAGCCGACTGGCAGGAGGTGTGCAGGAGAGAAAACGAGGAGAAAAAAGAAGAAAACTTGGAATAACCGGTGTAGCAAATAACACCGAACCGAAGGAAAAGACACGGAGGCGCAGTCAAACAGAATAAAAGCTCTTCGCTTGACGGTAAAATGGCGTTAGATTACTTTCAAAGGTAGGACCTAAAGTTTTTAGCCAACTTTCGAACGAATTAAAATACGAGCTCGCTGCGGTAATGTTTCGATTAAAACGATTTTTTCTTCGAGTCGGCCCAGAATTCAACTGGGGACAAAAATAAGTATTCGCGGTTCGTCGAGAGAAGACGAAAATTTCGCGGTAATTTTCGAATCAGACCAAGTGTTCGTAGCTGAAGGGAGTGTACGGCGTGATTTTGGGAGTCGGCGTATGTTCACAGGACCAGCGAGTTCGGAAGTTGAAAAAAATATGAGCAACAGCGTGACACGGTGTAACTCGACGTAAATATTATGTACGGTGAACCGTGTTTGTGTATAGTAATGGCTGAAATAAAGTTTACAGACTCGTTACGAAAAAGGCGAAAGCACTCGTTCTCCGATCGTATAAATATTTTACGGTATTTACTCGTGCAGCAAACTGTTTAACAAATTCATATTCTTACATTTCTGCGGATATATTCTACGTCGGTGATCGCATACTCAAAGTTTGACGCGATTTCACGCACGTGGATATGAAGAATTGTTCTCAGACGGCTCATACGTTCCTCCCTCGGGCAATAATTTCATTGAGGTAACTACTAGAACGATGCTAAATCCGGATACAGTCGTTACGGAAGATTTTTCTCTCAATCATTCAGAAGGTGACTTCGTATTAATAATAAGTAACAATACATCTCGTAGGATTGTTAAAGTTGACCATCAAAATTTCAGCTCTCTAGATCAATTATAGTTGACTATAACGTTGCATGACGCTGTTTCCACCCAAAACATATTTTGGTTCCTTATTCCCTCTTTGATTGTCCGATTGGTGCCATTTCCAACCTTCCTTTCGTCATCGTGGATAACGTGTCAGAATTTCAGCTTCTTTTCATTTGCAACTACAGGGTGTCTACCGGTCGCACAAGTCATACACGTCATGCAAAAGTCCTACAATTGAGGCAGTGGTCATACAAGTCATACAAGTCGTACAAACGTCATACAACTGACCCTAATTACTTACAAATTTAGTAATTCCTCCCAAACGATCGCAATAATATTTCTTTCCAAAATACGGACAAATTGAAATTAAATTGAAACAGTGTTTTTTTCGCGACATTCTTTACAATAATTCGTTCTTTACTATTTGATTATTAAGTTTCTTCAAAGTTTTTGTGTGCAATTAGCGTGTTTTTGAAATAATTTTTTCTTCTTATAAAAATTCTGTTCAGGCGTGAAAATGGCAGGGTTACCAGATTGGGCGATAAATCGCCAATTGGGCACCTTGGGAGACCCGTTTGTGACGAAAAATCTACTCAGGCGACTAGTCACAAATTGGGCGACTTTTTTATTGGTGCACATACAGAAAATAAATTATATTTTTTCCGTAAACGGTTCAGTTTTTTTACTCGAACTTCATTTTTGAAATGTTAACAGCGTTATTCATTTTCGTGGTAAATAAAAACGGGAAATTGAGCTCGCTTTATGGTAACACTTTCTGCTGTATATTGATGTGTGGCAGCACTGATTTAGCTGATAAGTTTGCAAGACGGTGCGAGGTATCTCTTCTGTTCCCAGTTTAAATTACATATAAGCTACGATTTAAAAATTTTAGGCGACTTTGCGCTACACTGCATGTTGAAAAAGGCGACTTCGCTTTACCAGCATCTGGTCACCCTAGAAAATAGTTCGAAAAAGGTCATACTATCAATCGGAAAACTCGTATTTGGTAGACAACCTGTGCTATCATCAGACATGGGTTGGTTGGATCTCCAATTTTTCCTCCGAAACTATTTTTACCTCTTTTTTTTTTCTTTTTTTTTTTTCTAATAAAATTTTTGCGCTCATGTTTCGGATTATTGCTTCCAGGTTATTGAAATTTTTTCCAGGCTTAAGAACGGGCAAATTTTCCTCTAAATAAGTAAAATGAAGAAAATGAAGAAACACGAGTAGAATTAAAAGAGTGAATGAACTTGGGCGACCATTACGTTTGGTTTGCCCCAAATGGAGAAAAACTTTGTCTCTTCAATTTGTTTATGGTAAATATTAGTCACACTTGATAGAAATGGTCTGAAATATCAAGCATAGTTTCTGGTGAGAAGATTTATAGAAGCTGGAGTTAGCTTGTTTGATGTAAAAGATAAAAGCCCAGGGCAGAGAGCGGGAATCTAACAATTTTCTTCATGTGCATGTGAATTAAAAAAATTACAGGACTTCTTTTTGCGTTGTTAATCAGAATTTGTAGAGTTCAGGTCAAAATGAAGAGCTTTTTTCTTGGGAACCTCGAATAATTGAGAAAAATAAATTGAATTTAAAACTTATTCAGGGTGTCTAGCAGTCATTTAAGTTATTTAACGTCATTTATTTTAGAAGAGGATCATGTAAGTCATTTATTATCAATCATGGGCACTTAAAAATTTAAAAATCAGCAAATCATAACTTGAAAGAGAAAACAAAGAATATAGAATTGGAAAATTAAATGACCAGGGCTGCAATTTTTATTCATGGCGTGTATTCCAGTAGTTTCAATAGATCTTCAGGAATCACAGAATTTTGAGTAAAATGACCAACACCTCATTTTGCATTATTTCGCATATTTTGCATCGATTTTGCTTGTTTTTCAATATTATACCCAAAAAGTGATTTTTCCAGTTTGTTACTCAAAAATACTAAAAATAATTCCTGACTTTAAAAAAAAAAAAGAAATTGAAAAGACTTAATGATTAATGAATCAGCAGAAAAGTTTTAAAAAAAATGTATTATTATCGTATCTAATAATGAGAAGTGATTATTTTCTGAAACCAAATGAAAATGTAGACTAAGTATTTTTAGTGCGAATACTTATTACGTTGGTTTGTTCCTTTTTGCATTATTATCATGTCTAATAAAAATAAGTGATTATTATTTGAAGTGCAGTAAAAGTTTTTTATTTATTTTTTTTTATTTATTTTTTCATCAAAGAGTAATGTTGTAGACGAAGTAGTATTTTAGCTTTAGTTTATTATTTTAGCGCATTTATAGCATTCATAGCAAATTGGGAGGAAAAGGTCATTTATTTTCAAAATTCAATTTTGTTAGACACCCTTATCTTCCTTTCTTTGTTTTTCATTTTTTCCTCTCATCAGTCTGGTATAAATAAAGATCGATAGAAACTTTTTCTGTTATGTGGGAACATAAATCAAGGGAATTATACGAATATCTTACTTTTTATAGCAATGAAAAATAATGTTTTCCCTCGAGTTTTTGTACTTCGCTTTTTAATGTAAATTGAAGACAAAATTGAGACAGAATAAAAGGAAAAAATTTCTTCCTTTTGATCCGAAATTACGTAGAAGAAAAAAAGAAGAAAGAAAGAAGAAGAAAGCAGAGATAAACAGTGTTTTTTTTGTTCATTTCAATTAATAACAAAATTCCTCTCTTTCTGTTACTGTGCAGGAATGTACCGATGGATGGATGTGCGGAGAAGGAGCTCCTCTTCAACATATTCCAAAGGAGACAAATTGAGTCAAATCTACCATCGGTAAGTGCTACTATTTTTTCTTGTTGATTTTAAAAATTTTGTCAGTCGGTAAAATTGAGTCCTCAGATGACAAAATAGAATCGGCAGTTGGACTATATTTCAGAACTTGACTTTTTTTTCTCGTTCGTTGATTTTGAAAATGTTCATTAGTTGAAAAGTTGGATTTTCAACTAGCAAAAGTAAATTCCTCTCCCTCTCTCACCCTTTCCTCTCCCAGCACACACACACAAAAATTGCTTCGGTACGTCTCTATCAGTGTGACTGTATGCCTGTCCGATTATCTGCCTTTTTATCTAGAATTGTGAAAATTTTTTCTTGGGCTGGATCGATACGAAGAAGCCCGCTTATTAGGTTTATCGTGCAAAACAAAATGCGGAAGCCGCACTGTTGCCAGGTGAGGTCCTAAAAACCCAAATTTGATTTTTTTGTAATTTACAAAAAAAAGTTGTTTTTTTTTCTTGTTTGGTCACTTTAATATGTTGTCGTTCTTGAAATTTCTGGTAATTTCGGGCCCTCGTTTTCCGTTTTTATTCAAAATTATGCCAGGAATGCTGTTTTGACCAAAGTGGACTTAGTCTTGTTACTCGAATGTTGGTGAAGATCACTTGACTGTCATTTGGCTAATCGAAGAAGTGTGAAGTAGGTACCGCAGGTCTATCGAGTACTTCGATGCAATGCTTGTCATTTTGTACTATGTATGTACAATCCCGAAGATTTAAATATTCCATAATTGATAAGTCCAATAAAATACTTCAAATTTGTATCGGAATGAGCGCACTTACATTGGAATTGTTCATAAAGAAAGCGCCGTTCTTGTCAGTAAAACTTCTCTCTAAGGGAAGCAGAAACTTTTCAAGAGCCTTTGCGGAGATCAAGTTTGAGTTCAATAATTGTGAATTCAATGATAAACTAACCACATAGTATTATAAATTATATGTATGAAAAGGTCCCGTATGGTATATAGGCATCATGGATAGCATATTCTAAGACGAAAGGAATTTTTAGAAACTCTGAAATACCTATATGCTAGAGGAGATAAATCAGTGCATTAACCCAGTGATGACATATGCTAGCGAGATATGGGCCTTGACCAAAAAACTGGAGGATCGAGTGACGAAAATGTAGAGGAAAATAGAAAGTTTGATGCTCGGGATGACATTCAAGGATAAATGGACGGTAAAGCAGAAACGAGAAAAAACTAGAGGGGTGGACCCGATGGAAATAGCGAAACGCGAAGCAAGTGAAGATGGATGGGGTACGTGGCTCGAAGTGAAGAGAATCAATAGATCTTAAGAGTGACAAAATGGAAACCGGAGCGAAAAGGACAACTGGGAGACCAAGGAAAAGGTGGATCGACGAGATAAGGATGAAGATCACGGAGAGTGGTGGTAGTACAGGACCAAAGGGTCTGCTAGGTGAACGAGGAGGTATTTATCCAGCAGTGGATTAAAAATAAGGGCTGAAAGAAGAATAAGAAGAAGATGGTCAGAACAAGTTTGCGATAACCATTTGTGACAGTCCACAGGAAAAGTAAGCTCTTAAGATGAAATGAAAAATTAAGAAAAAAATGGTTGTCATTTAATCGCCCTATAAAATGTACATACGATGGGGGGGGGAATGTAACGATTAAAAAATTAGTTTTCTGAAAGAAAAAGGCAACAAACCGTAGAAGGAATGGATACACCATAAAATTGATATTTTTCTATTTTCTGGGGGAAAATGTTATCCCACTTACAGAATGGGTTGAACTACGAAGAATATTAAGTAGCGATACACATTGGACGTTCACGTAATTGAAACTTGATTCTTAGATGCCTACGATCTACGAATTGGTGAAATTAACTCATTTCTGGAAACACTTGACTGAGACTTGAGGAGGGCCCCTGGAAACGGGCACTTGGGGAAACAGTGAATCAGTAAATGACGGAACTGAGGGTGATAAGGGATCATCAGAATCGAGGAGGTCCAAAAAACGTGAAAATTCAGCTCGAGGTCATACTGTTGGGAGTAGGCGGACGAGGGAGATTAGGTTATCCTTCCGGGAAAGAGCGGAAAGAGGTAGAAGACAGTTTGATGGAGCCAAATTTTTCCTTATCCTACATCTGCTACAAGAAGGTAAAAATTACTCGGGTCTGAAAAACATTTTAGCGAGACTAGAGGAGAGTTGTTGGAAGAAGACATTTGCGGTAAAATTGAAAAAGTGAATAATAAACCTACGATTGGTGAGGAATCCTTCAACATGGTGAAACTGACTCGAATACGGGTCATACTTGCGTGAGGATGCCAGCGTGGAAAAATGAGCTGATCCTCTGGGGAAAAGTAGGAAGAGATGGGTGCCCTTTGACGGTGATAAATTTTTCCTTATCCTATAACGGCTGCAAAAAAGGTAAAACTAACTTGGTCTTGAAAAATTTGAAAGAAACCTGAGGAGGGCCCATGAAAGAAGGCACGGGGGAAGGGAAAAAGTGTAATATATTTTTCAATCGTTGAACTTATTTCAAGTTAACGTTATTTCATTGTATAAAAGCATGCAACGTGTAACGTTAATGGGTACATTTCCTATCTTTCACACAATCGATTTTATCGTTCATTCACTTTATTTCAACGTCCAATCAAAATTTCCACTCGTAAACTTGATACCACTGCTTGTGAAGTCTGACTAATTCGTAATGAATGTCACGGGGCAGTCCCATTATCTGGCTATCAGAGAATATTGAATTCGATTTGATTAGTGTTCGTAATTAGTTCAACTTGAACAAATTCTTTTTCTTTTCTTTTCACCCTAAGCTCCCTTTTCCTACAGACGGTCACAGTTAGTGAATCGGATCAGAATTATCGAACATCTTAATGAATTCTGCTTGTAAAATATCTGTGTGCTGTCATACGGAGTTTGTTCGAATGGATCAGAATTTGAAGTAAGCATGGATAAATGAGGTAACAAGTGTCATGTGGTCGATTCATATTTGGTTTATGCTTTATTAAAACTACAGTTTATTAACCACCGGCTGTAATAACATCTAGTGCTGCGAGTTTTTGCAGCTGCAAAATGGCTTGAAAAATGATAACTTTGTGTAGTTATAGGATCTGTCGCTAACTCAGTATCAGCAAAAGTGAGATTGAAAATACCAATTTAACAAACAGAAAATCTGGACCCTCTCGACTCGTTGAAAAATAGGGGTGGGAGGATGAAAAATAATTCGAGTTGGGAGTGGATTGATAAATTCTTGAGGTCCTCTAACTTAATTTTGAAATTATTTTTTGGGCTGGAAACAAATAATAGTCGACCTTCCGAGAATCGCATCATCCTTTGATATAACAAGTTCGATCTCAGCTGCCAAAATTAATTATGCTTACAGAAATAAATTCATGAAGTGGGAAAAGAGCGACCAGATTGCATGAACCAGTTTCAGTGTTTTCTTTGCATTGCGTTCTGGTAGCTTATACACCAGTACCATTAGTCATTACTGATGAAAAGACCTTTTCATATGCAAGTATACATGAGTAGTAGAGATTGTGTAAAATCAGCTGACAGGTAAATCGTGCACTATATGATTGAAGCGTATAGCATTCGATACGTAAATTCTTCGGAGTGTGCATATCAGTTTTATAACTGAATCACTCCATCAGGTCCCGTAGGTCCACAATTGAGGAGCACTTAATATTACTAAAGTACTGAACATTTTAGTTCAAATCAAAATCGAATAAATTGTGACTCCTTTACAGGGGTGTTTTTTTTTTGGGGGGGGGACTTCGTCAGGGGGTTGTTAATAACATCGGCCTTATTATGGGCTCGAACACTGAATTTCGAGGTAAAACAACATCTCAGGTTTGTATCGTTTCATTCCATTCTAAAAACGCAAAGAGGAAATGAGAAAGGGGAAACGGCCTATGTCGCCCCCTTTGATATGATAACGCTGCAAACAGACAAAACTAGTTAACGTGCGGGGTTTAAGTATTTGTTACCCCCGGAATTTATAAAAGTCGCCACCACTGTTCGAACAGAAGGAACACAAGTAGTTGCACGAAACAGGCCTTATTACTGGTAATCTGGTCGAGTAATGGCTCTAGTTTTTAAGATCGTATACTTTTCTCCAAGACCGGCGACAAACATCAGTGCTTTGCGCCATCGATAAAGGTAAAAAAAAAAAGGAGTATAAAAGTTGACAGAATAAAAAAATCCGTTGAAAGCCGGGCTGCAACTTGCGACGGCGATTAAAAGATCTGCTCGGCTTAATTCGACAATCGCCGATTATATTTTGACACCGCTGTTCTGATTTAATTTGGACGACACCCTCTTTCGATTAATTATTCCACCGTGCCGGTTATTTACGCCATTACCGAACTTGGTCGATGGTTCGCAATAAAAGGTCATTTATCCCGATTTAGAACGCGAGTTACGACGTTGTCATTTTTTGTGCATGGACATAACCCACTTTCACGAGTTTCGGCTTCGAATCGGACGACAAAACAGTTCGCTTCGTCGGTAATTTACAACACGGCGTTAGTCTCTTCGTCTTAATATATTCGTTGACATGTTTCGGTATTTAAGTTGATAAACTTCCTTCGTTATTCAAACTCCGACGTAACGCTGCGCTGGCAGTTTTTTCTCCGCTCTCTGCCGCCCCCAGATTGCTCCATGTCCTAGTGCCACCTTCGCCGGGTTGTTTCCGAACTGGTATGATTAAATTTCTGCGGGTTGGTCTGACAACTTCGAGGCCACATCGGTGTTGCCAGATCTGGACGTTTGCACCAGTTGTCCTGCGACCAATTTCAAACACATTTTCTGGTGCCCTCCGAACTAAGCTGGTATGCTTTTGGTACGCTTTTGTTTCGTCCATAGAACTACGTTTGGTGAGACGTTTCCTAATTTTTTGTCATTTTTTAAAACCATGTTGCTACATTTTGTTTTCTCAAATTACATTTTGAAGATCTTACATTTAACTCGATTCCCTCCAAACATTTCTTTCCCGGCTACGCCTCTGCTAATACGTACTATAATACTTCTCGCGTGCCCGGATGTTATCCAAGGGCGACAACGCTGATTGAGTTGTTGTCGCGAACGTTACAAAAAAAAAAAAAAAAAAGGAAAAGAAAAAGAAGGAAAAACGTAGTCGTATCTATGTTTACTAGAACTTGGGAAAATGTTGTTTCTTATAGAATGCGGTAGTTAAGGACACATAATGGAAGCGAGTGGGGAAAAACTGAATAAATGTTACGAAAACGAGTCCACGAGCTCGTGTGTTGACAGTTGGTACTCTCTAACTTCAATGACAAGGTTGTTTATGGCGACTTGTCGCGTCTGATTCGTTTCTGAGAACGAAACATTGGTTGAAAGCTTTCGACCGGCATTGGACGCCAGACTGGTCGTAGTGGTCGTTGGAAACGCGACGAAAACAAGTAAACTTACAAAGCTTTTATCGAAATACGAAGATCGCTTTGCCCTTTCGAATTTACATGTGTACTTTCGTTTCGAGTGGTCACGTGAGTGGTAGGATGCGAATCACATTCGGTTCTGCATGCCGATTTCTGGCTTCCGGAAACCGGAGATCTCCTGAAAGATTGTTTGGGTTTGTGATTGGCTTAAGATTCAGTCAGAAAAAGAAACCGATGATGAGCGACATAGAGGCCTCAAAGTACACGAATAGGGGAACATAATTAGAAAGGTATGTAGCCACCTAGGCCGCCAAGAAAATAAGCAAACAAATTGGTAAATTGATTCATATAGATATAGACGAGCGTACAGTCGGTCAGAAAAACAGAAAGATGGGCAGAAGTTGAGTTGGCTGACAGATGTATAAAGAGACATGTAGGAAGATCTTTTTATGTTAGGAAAACAGGAGTTGAGAAGGATCAAGGTCCTCACCCCAAAGTCAGTTTTGAAAGCGAAGATTCAAGACCTCTCTTATTCTCTAAATATCCTGTATTTGATATGTACAAATAAGTTAAAGTGCCACTTGTTGGTAAAGTTTTCTTGGATGGTCTTATTTAGAGCTCTAATTACATGGGGAAGTTGATTTTGGAATCGATGGATACTTTCACATATGATAAGATGGCACTGTTATCACCCCCCCCCCCCCCCCCCCGAATTAATCTTCAGGCATCTTATGAAGGGTTTAAAAACCAAAATTTGGCACCTGTTGCCGATTATTAGTCTGCAGAATTTTCCATTTTTAATTATAGCGTATGATAGTCTATGCCATCAGGAATGAAATTCAAACTCAAGTGCTATTTTCTTTTCATTTTTGAAAATATTTTAAAATTTACTAATTATTGGTCGACCAATGTTTGGCAAATTCTGAAAGAAATGATCTGACATTGACTGAATGAAAAGAAGAAAATGAAAGTCAATTTATTTACTATAATCAATGAGGAGTTGGAATTTTCTTCGGCGGGCGTCATTTCATTCGGCATATTGATAACAAGAAATAGAAAACAGTAGCCAATCACTGGCCAAAAAAAAAAAATTGGAGCTAAATATTGGTTAGACCAAATTTTGGTCAAATTTTTTTCTCCCCTGTATTCAATTTCATCATTCGCCACCACTCAGCGAAAATTTAGTACGTCCACAACAGATGTTTTCAAGGAATGCAAAATTTAAGGTTCACGAAGGGAAATAGAGAAGCTTATGAGATTTGATAACGAATTTTCATGTCTTGTACTATTCTCAATTTTGGCGGGTCCAGGGTCATCGTCTGGAGAGGCCACCGAGGAGTTCTGTCCACTGAGCACCGGCGAAGTGGACAGTGCCATCGAGCGGATCCGGACGAAGAAGTGGAAGGCACTAGGGCCTGACATGATCCCGAACGCTGTGTGGGAGTCCGTGTATCGGGCGGAGCCGTCCCTCCTGGCCAACGTGTTTAACCGCGCGTTGCAGAAGGGGACATTTCCGGACCGATGGAAGGCGGCGCGGCTTGCCCTCATCAAGAAGCCAGGGAAGCCAGACGGGCAGCCATCATCATACCGGCCAATCTGCTTGCTCGACACCGTGGGGAAGGTGTTCGAGCGGCCGATCGTAGATAGGCTGGAGGCGCACCTGGAGAGGCAGAGGACGATTTCGAACAGCCAGTACGGCTTTAGGACCGGCCGTTCGACAGCGGATGCAGCACTCAGGCTGAAGACGATGGCGGCGAAAGCGATACGCGACGGAGAGTTCTGTGCGGCGGTCAGTCTCGACATTCGCAATGCCTTCAACTCGATACCGTACTCATGTGTGGTGTCGGCGTTGGAGGAGGCGCGGGTGCCGGGCTACCTCGTGCGGATTATCCGGAGCTATTTCTGCGGGTGTCAGATCGAGATAGAGTTGGCGACAGGACCAGTCACGAGGGCGATGATGTGCGGCGTTCCCCAGGGGTCGGTCCTTGGACCCATCCTGTGGAACGTCGCCTTCAACGGGTTGCTGAGGCTGGCGGTCCCATCGGGCGTGAAACTCATCTGTTATGCCGATGACACGCTGGTGGTGTGCCAAGCCGCGACAACAGCGGAGGTCGCGACCAAAGTCAACCGGGCGTTGGAGTTAGTGACTGAATGGATCGAGTCGGCTGGATTGTGCTAGGCGGTGCAGAAGACGGAGGCAGTTCTGTTCACGACGCGCCGCAAGTACGACCAACCAACGTTCGTGCTGAAAGGCGAGAGGATCGCGCCATGTCCAACGCTGAAGTACGTGGGGCTGTGGTTCGACGGGAAGCTGTCGTTCCGCGAGCACTTCCGGAGAGTGGCGGAGAAGGCGGAAAAGGTCGCCGGGTAGCTGTCGCGACTGATGGCGAACTTGGGCGGCCCGCGGGAATAGAAGCGGAGGTTGTACGCGAACGTCGTGCTGTCGGTCCTGACGTACGGCGCACCAGTATTCGCGGACGCTGTCCAGATCCTGTACCGGAGAGTGGAGCTGGAGAAGGTGCGTCAGCGCGTATCGCGCCGTGTCAACGGAGGCGGTAGGCGTGCTGGCGCGCCTTCCACCCATCGAGCTAAAGGTCGTCGAGTTGGCGCAGTCCTACAAGGCGCAGAAGAAGGCGAGGACGCGGCAGGAGGCACGCCGGGCGAAGCGTGGCATTCAGCTGTCCACGCTTCAGTGATGAAAGGAGAGGCTCGCCCAGTCTGCAAAAGTCGAGTGAACAAGGGAGCTGATCGGTGAGCTCGACCTGTGGCCAGGTAGGAAGCACGGAAGCCTGAACTTCCACCTGACCCAGGTCTTGAGCGGACACGGTTGTTTCGGCTCGTACCTGCATCGAATGGGTTTGGCGGGGAGCGCCGAGTGCACCCATTGTGCAAGCGGAGAGGAGGACACGCCGTGACATACGCTGTTCGAGTGCGACGCCTGGAAGGAGGAGAGGCGCGGGGCGGTCACGATCGATCCCGGAGACGGCGTGATCGACCGTCTTGCGCCAGACACCCTGGTCCCGGAGCTGTTGAGGAGCCGAAGCGGTTGGAACTGGGTTTCGGGTTTCGTTTCGGCCATCATGCGACGGAAGATGGAGGCTGAGTGGTCGAGACAGAGGACGCAAAGAGGAGGAGAAGTTGGACTTGCTGCTGCAGCTGCGGCGGCGAATACCATCCAGCGAAGCTCGCCCGTAGCACCAGGCCTGGAGCAGAGCTCGCCCGCAGTGCAAGGGCTGGAGCTTCAATCGGAAGAGTTTCACACGATGAGTGAGTGAAGAGGAAGAGACAGCGCGTCCGGCTGCGAGGGACCTGAAATTTCCAGGCGAGCGCTCTGGGAGTGCGGACCTCGGTCAGTAGGGAACCCCGTGGTGGCCCTGGCAGGACGCGCGCACCGTTCTGGCCAGGAGAAATAGGGGCTCGGGCCCGGCCCCAAAGCGTTCCCCTCGGTACTGATGCGATGCCGGAAAGGGTAGTTTCTGTTACCGGGGGTGCGGTGTCTCAGGGGCCACGTTGGCATGCGTGCATCACCATACGTCCCACCACACCATTCTCAATTTGCCGTGTCTGCCACCAAATGTCGCCCATAGCTTAGGCTACCTAACATACTGAAATCAAAAAATAGAATGAGATACAGTCAGTTCCACAACTGGATTCCTTCTGTAATTCCTAGGACCCGCACTCGATAAGTAGCCATTCGATAGCCCGTTAATTATTCGAAAAGTGTTCCTTAGTATGTCCTTTGAACTCACAATTACAAAAAGTCCGAAATCAGTAGCATGAAAAATTTGCTTTTTCGACTTTGATGGCGTACTTTGAAAATAAGGGAACGTTATCTAGCCGAAAACAGGCAAATTTTTCCACAGCTCATATCTTCAACGCAGATTATCAAAGTCACTTCGAACACAGATCATATTGAAGTACCGTGTGTCTGTCAGACACTAATAAAAAATGAAACTCTCACGCCCTCTAGCGGATCAGGTACATGGTTTCAAAATTCTGATCATTAATTGGCAGTTGACCAATAAATGGCACTTGACCTTATATTTCTAAGTCTTCTTCGACTGTGAGTGCTTCAGCATTTAATACTCATCAGCCAGAAAAAAAAGGTAGGCTGGCGGATAGATAACTCCCTGTTTTTTAGGTCTTTATATCCTATTCCTGTATTTGTCCATCTGGACTCTTTACTTCTCAGTTCTTCTGCTTGTTATTTAATTTATTCGCTAGCTCTCTCATCCTGTATATTAAAAACCTGACCCGGCGTTTGTGTACATCTCCGGAAGAAAACTTAGAGCCCCCAGACTGGCTGTTAGTCAGTCATTGTGAATAATATAATAAGGAAAGAGCAATAAAAAAAAAAAAGTAAAATTGCCAACATCGTATTCGTACAACCCTTAATTATGTGCAATTTTGTCTTGTCAACACTTCTTAGTAGTACAGTCGAGAATTGGTTTGTCTGTAGCTTCCTATTTTACCTCCAGGAAGAGCTCATAATTTGAAGATTTTTTAAGAATCGAAGTTGCCGCGGTACGATATTGATAACATAACCCTAAATATGGCTGTGTTAGGATCAAATGGAGAGGACGAACGAATTTTTCTTTCAAAAGTTTCCCGATACAGCTGGATAACTTGGTCTATGTGTCTACACTAAGTGAGTATGTAGGTACATCCTTCTAAGTTACTTTCTGACGCGAAGTTATCGAATATTTTACGAGAACCCTTTTATTAGTTCTTGTGAAAATTTGTAGGATTATGAAAATGTTCAAACTGAAGTTATTACCCATTAAATCCTCGTAATACATTTTATTACAAAAACGAACATCAAACCGGAAAGTCTGTCGACTGGGAGCACCGTTTTTTCTTACCTTATCATTTACTCGAAAATGTGTAAAACTCACAGAAGTTTGTGTATATGAGGAACAAGCTTGATTCGAGAAACTCTCGAGCTTTTCAATAAAATCAAGTTAAAAAGATGACTGAAAGTTCTCCGAACAAAATCACGGTATATGACGTACGCCGTGCAACTCATAAATCACTTCTTGTAGTTTCCTGTCAGCTTGTCACCACTCGGCAATTGTGAGAAAACTGTAGGTACAGGTAGATACCTCATAAAAATTCGATACCTAATGCTCAGTTAAATTTTATGATGAATGATCATGGCCATGTTCTACATTAGCTCATCATTTGAAGAGCTTATCTATTGGAATTTAAATTGAAAGTAGCTGACATCTGGCGGCAGAGTTCAGAATCATTTCACTTGGGGTGATCAAATAATTCGCTCCCATAAGAAATGTACAAACGATGATTCGATATTTTGAAAAATTTAGTTATTTGAGGACAAATGCTTATTGAAATAATTGTTCTGTAACATTGACTGTGAACTGAAACAGTTATCGAAACAAACTAACAGATGGGACCTGTATAAGACTAGACCGATCTTTGCTCCCAGTGTTAAAGGATGGGAAATATCGATTTTGACCACCCAGCCTCCCCCCCGCCGCTAACACCCGCACAGGTGATTTTGCAGCGCACTCTAGTACAGGTTCATGTCCCAATACTCTGGTTTCTAATTTAGCCCCTGGAACAGACGGACCTTGATGCAGGTGAATTCTGAGCTCGTAAAAGATGCTCGGTTGTCAGCACAAAAAGAACCAACACGAATTAATTACTTTGGACCAAGAAGGATTGGCCGTATAAGTTAGCAGCCGGGCCGGTCCGATTCATTAAATTTAGGTATTTTGAAGTTTTGAACTACACTAGTGGCTGGAAGAGGCAGCGAGGAAGAAAAGGAGACATGGCGGATAGATATTAGGGTGCCTAGTTATTCGTATCAAACACGAAAAATATTTGAATTTTTTTGTCCTCCCTCTCCACTAAATTTTATCCTTCTAGATGTAAGAATGAACCCCTGAAAATTTCAACCTACTCGAATAGTATCAACCCGTGCCAACTTGCGCTTGATGATCGAAAAACTCATGTCTGAGAGCATCCGTCCTCGTCGCGGTTGCCATCGTCGGGCGCTCCGCGTAACGCGGTGATGAACTTACGCGCGCGATATTGAAACACTCATATTGTTATTTCTTGTCATCTGTTCATTCATTTGCACTCCAAATCAGCGAGTTTCTCTTTTTACTTTTGCTATTCTATTTATTATTGGTTCATTCATCCGTATGCAGCGTTACATGTTTCGTAAGTACCAGGGTACGTTGATGATCCTGAGCACTTCGTTCTGGAATCGCAGGATGACGTCTCTGTTGGACCTCTTGGTGCATCCCCACATCTGGATGCCATACATCCAGACTGGCTTCAGTATCACCTTGTACAGTAACAGAGTTTGTTGCTGAGGCTGAGTTGTGAGTTCCTTCCGAGCAGTCAGAACATGTTGCCCAGGCGTAGGTTCAGGTCATCTCTTTTTTTCAACTTTTGATCGAGGTATAGCAGTCTACGTACTTTGCTACTTCTTTTTTAGGGATGATTTCACCCTCCATTAGTATTGCTCGTATCGGTGTTTTCTCAGTGCGAAGTCGAAGTATACTGATTTGTTTTCGTTTAGCTGAATTTTCCATTTCTTAGCCCACTGAACCAGTTCTGTTACCGATGTTTCCAGCTTGTCGATTGTTGATTCGTACATCCATGAGCATCGCTGGGGGGAGGGTAGACGGATAATACTCACCCCAATTTTTGTGGAGGCGGGAGTAGAAATAATCAAAATCACCCCCCCCCCAAAAAAAAAATAAATAATAATAAATAAATAAATAATAATAATAATTCAAAGGCCAGTAATTATATTTATACGTAGTACCGTACCACACACTTAACTCGCAATACACGAACACAGGGTGTCTAACAAAATCTAAATCTGAAAATAAATGACCTCCCCCCCCCCCAATTTGCTGTGAATTCGCTAAAATAATAAACTAAAGCTAAATATACTTCTTCGTCTATAATACTACATTTTCATGGGGAAAAACTAATTTTATTGCATAAGGTAGATGAGTCCAATAAGGCCCGGATCTCCAATATAAGGCCCAACGTAGCAATCTTGACTGCTATGCTTTAGACTGCATTAAAACGACAGCAAAGTGGTTCCTTCATGATATGGCAACACTGTCCAATTGTTTTAATCAAGATACTAGTCCACTGGTGCGAGATATGCCGGTTGATGATTTTCCAATAACGTAACAAGTGTTCCGATTTGTTTTTTTGTGTAACTTGAAGGATTTGCGAGTATTACGTACGTTAGTCAAATGGAATTTATCCAGAGATCAAACATTGGATAGTTGTTATAGTGGAAGTTGGTTAACGATCGACGCCAGAAAAGTGAAATTTGAGCAATTTGGAACCGAGATAGGTGATACTCACGGAAAACAGAGTTATGTAATCTGAAAAGGCCCAACCTGGTAAGATCAATTGATTATCATCTCAGTTATAACTTACTCATAAATTTCTATTTGAACAATGCTTAATTTTTTATTTACCGGTTATCAGGTCAGGCTTATTAGATATTAGATTGGGTCTTATTAGGTTATAGGCCCAGCCTTCCTTGGTGCGCTGGCCTTATCAAGTTTTGAAAACGAAGTATTTTTATTAGAAGAGCTACGAAACGTGAAGCAGTATAGAGAAATTTCAAGCTAGCCAATTTTTAAATATTTCAGTCGGCGACTATAGCACAAAAAGGAAAAATATGAAATCACATACATGAAAGTCTGGAGAGCCGAGGCCTTAAATTAGGGCCATATTGAGCTCAGCTACCTACCTTAATACGCGTCTCACAAGGCTCACACGAGCATGTCATACATGCGTAGACTCTTGTAAGCTGATATTTCGATTTATCGTCACTACCCGGGCTGCAATTTTTATACACAAAAAATAGCGAAACATGCGCATATTTTATGCACTGAATTCGGTCTAAATAATGTGCCGAAAATATGCGCCAAAATTTTAAAATATGCAAGTACACTATGGGTATATCATTTCAAAAGAAAGATTAAGTTAGATACGCTGAGACAATTTTAATCATATTTTTAAATGATCTAGCAAAGTACATATGTCCTTGAGTCCAATCTTTTTTTAACAGGAGATGCACCCAGGAGATAATGTGCCTATTCGTAATTTCTTGGATGATTAATGAATGTGATGCGGGCACGAGAAAGGTTATCTCAGTGCAAAAGAACACATTTTTCTGTAAGCTTTTCTACTGATTTATTAACCATTAAGTCTCAATTTTTTTGGAGTCGGACATCATTCTCGGAACTAAAAGAATAGCTTTTTGGGGGGGGGGGAGGGAAATTGAAAAATAAGCAGAATTTGTGTAACATATGCGGTAAATGCCAAAATATGAGGAATATGCAGGATGAGGTGCTGCTCATTTGCCTCAGAATTCTGTGATTTGTGAAGATCTTTTGAAACTTATACCTATACGCCATAGATAAAAATATGCATTCGCATAAAAATTGCAGCCTTGGTCATTAGAATTTTCCAATTCTAAATTTTTTGTTTTCTCTTTCAGGGCATGATTTGCTGTTTCTTAAATTTCTAAATGACCATGACTGAAAATAAATGACTTGAATGACTGTTAGACACTTTTATATAACATACTACACCCCTCCCCCCAAAAAATCCACCAGCTCTGATGAATGTAGGTCAGCACTACTAAAAAAATTACCCCCCCTCCAAAAAAAAACAGTGATGCCTCTGTGTACATCTTATCGACGGCTAATATGACCATGTCATCAGCTAATACGGGAATCGTTAATATGACAGTTCCTTTCAAATTCGGAGTCCAGTGTTAGTCCCAGAAATTCAGCAGTTACAGAGTTTGGAAGGTAGTCTCCTCTATAATTTTATTTGTAATGAAGAACATCTGCGTTTTCGGGCGAATGTGACCAGTGACCACAGTAGTTTTTGAGGTAGGAAAGCGTAGACCTCTAGCTTCATTCCAAGTTACCAACCTATTCACCGTTATTTGGAGTTAATGTTCTGTTTCTTTGGTGTTTTTTCCGCTAGTGAATATAGACAAATCATCAGAAAAGAAAGAGTGTCGAACTGGGACATTTACAACTTCATCAATGGATTTTACTGCAAGTATGAATAATGGCGGGCTCCCTGAGGCGTGCCAACTTCCTATACTCGAGGAGTTGATAGCTGATTTCCTAACCCAACTTGGAAGGAACGATTTGCCAGAAAGTTTTGAATGAAAGCAAAAATTCTGCCACAGTACCGAAGTCTGTAAAGAGAGTTTACGATTGCTAATAGGATGTAGTCTGTCAAATGCTTTTTCTACATCGAAGAATATGCATCATGTATCTTGTTTATTTGCCAGTCCATTTCGTATTTCCTCTGTAAGGTATACCAGGTTATCCACCGTCGACCTTTAAGTGCTGAAACCTCTTTGGAACTTATCCAGCTGTTGTTTCTCTTCCAAGTTCGAAGTCTTTGCAATGATTTTTTCCATGGTCGTGCGCAATACATTTGTAAGTGAAATAGGTTTATAGCTTGTTGTTTTCAATTTACCTTTTCCCAATTTGCAAATGGGCGTGGTATGTGCTAGTCGCCACTTTGAAAGGAATTCTTGATTGGTCCAGTTATAGTTAAAAACATACTTGAGACATTTGATGTTTTGATTAGTTAGGTGCTTCAGCATCTGCGGGTCCACAAGTAATTACTGCTATAATCTCATCTACGGGGACGCTTACTGTCGCTGAACCCAAACTCCATTTCAACTTACCTGTTGCAAAAGGGGTTAAACGCTATTCCATCCGATCGAATGATTGGAAAATAATACTAATAAACGGTGTAAAAGCGATCGAATTTCGTATTCGTCGAATTAGACCCAGCCGTCCGGGCAGTCAATTTTCCATTTCGCAGTTCATGTAACTCGTTTTCTCAACTTTCGTATATTCGCTGGGGTGTTCACCGTTCGGAAATTTCAATCGCGACGACGCGATATTGAAAAACGAGAGCATATTTTCGCATCGGAGCGGAGCGAGAGTTAAATTAACATTCTTCGTTTTCGTGAGAAGGCAAAATGAAGAAGAGAGAGAGAAAAAAAATGGGAAAAAATAACGTCAAGCGCCGTAGAAGGGCGGCGCACGTTCGATTTGGCGGCTGGCAAGGCGCGAAATGTGTTCGCGTAGGGGGCAAAAAACGGCGAGTACACGCGAACACGGTTGTTAATTTAAAATAACGAGTTTAAAAACTTAGCCTTTTTCTCACCGCGTCGTCATCGAATAACTTGGCGCAGCATTCGCGTTTAATCTTTGTTTAAAAGCAGACAAAAGAATAAGAAACGACTTGATATATTGTTTCAACGAAACAAACTAATTTACTTAAGGCGAAATAATACGCCGAGCAAGAATTTAAAGTTAATAGCGGATAATGTAATTCTACGCTAGAGCGTTCACTTTCTCGCCTCTCTCTGTTGCCTGCCACCTCTCTTCCATCAACTGCCGCCAATGCCGATGAAAGCAAGGAAAATTTGCGAACAATAAGCGCGGTTTCATTCTGTTATTGCTAATAGATGTTACATCGTATTCCTTTTATCCGTTTTCTCACCCTCATCCTCTTCTGCACTCTCTCTGTCTCTCCATCTCTCTCTCTCCTGCTCTGTCTGCCTCAGCGAAGTCGAATTATTGCTACAGTTCAGTGCTGTGTTTTGTAATCGCGTTACGTCAAACCGTTTTAACAAAATTGACACCGATTTTCAGAATACTCGAAAATCCATAGTTATGGAGAGGTATTAGGGGTTGGATCCCTTTCCGTGGCTTCCAAAGATACACGTCTTATTTATACACCTTAATTTGCTGTTTTCAGGTCGTTCTATGACTGAGAGGGTATTACTGTTTGGTGGAGCGTATGACGATGCACACATGTCAGGAGACTCTCCAGACTCCGCACCCCTGGCCCCAAAAAATACCCTTTCGAGTATCGCGTCGGTAACCAGAAGGGGACTGAATGGGTAGTGCGCACGTCTCAAAGCCCTACCTGTGGCATCTTCGCGAGGCGGTTCCCAGTAGCGGAAAGCCAGCGAACAGGTTTTGTCCCTCTCTGCGCAAACATCCTTGCAAAAATAGGGACTGCAATACACATCTCAAGCGGGCTCTGTAATACCCCGCTAGTTCGTAGGAGCCAGGTAAATGAGAGGTGAAGATCAGAGTGCAGGCTTACATTACATTTGTGTGAGGTGGCGCCGTGTGCGCCGAGTGCTCAGACTTTGTAGTCCATTGCATTTTCCCTCAGGTTTTATAATCAGAGAATCAGTTCAGTAGCCTCACCTTAACTGCCAAAATGAGAATTTTACTGAGTTCTGTCCCCTTGATTCCTTGAGTGCTGGATACTCCAGTCCCAGTGCTTCGCGTCTTGTCCCGGCTATCACTGGGCATTGCCATATGATGTGAATCGAGGTTTCTTCCTCTTCTCCATAGTGCCTACAGGAGCTGCTTTTCGCCACTCCTATTTTATACCATATGTGTTTTGTGGCTCCATGACTAGTTAGAAGTTCGACCATAAGCCTTGCCTGTTTTCTGTCAAGCCTTAGTTGGAATTCGGCGTACTTACCTGGGGCGTCCCTTATCAGTGTTTTGCTGACTTTTGTGCCACTAACAGTACGCCAATGTATTTCCATTTGCTTACTTATCCAAGCTTTTACCGCGATCATATTCTCTTTTATGCCGCAGTGCCCCGGTGTCCATAGTATGGTGATGGGATTCTTCTGAGCAAGGGTGTATAATTTGTTAATGCAGTTCGCCACTACCAAGAATGTTGTTTGGTTTGCCGATAGTGCCTTAATAGCGGTTTGACTGTCTGTTCAGATATAGATCTACTTATTAACAAGGCCCTTCTGCTGACTTCTATGAATGACCACCGTGGTCGCCATTACCTCTGCTCGGAGGATCGTGACGCCCTCACCCAGTGCCATTGAATAGTTGTCAGTACCTTTTGCATTCGTGATTCCGATTCCTGCACTTTGGTCATTCTTTGAGGCATCTGTAAACCACGCACGCTCCTCTTTTCCTAAAATGCGTGGCCACCTCTTTTTCCGTGCTTTCCGTGTGGGTATCAATGCACGGTATAACTTGTTAAAGAAGTTTTCCATCGCAAATCTGTCCCTCGGTATACCAAAATATGTATCTATCATCCCCGCCATCTCATATATCCTTCTGTGGCCTGTTTTTTTGGGCCCGATGGTTTGGTTGGCCTAGACGAAAGACCCCAGTATCGCAGCTGATTCTTTAGCAGTGTGAAGCGGCGGTAGGTTTATTAGTCTGCGGCTATTGCGGGGTTCGAACGTGAAGAGTTCAGTCCGTGCCGTCGCAAAGGCACACGAAATAAAAAAGAGACGAGTGCCTATAGAGAAAGCAGAATTTTATGCGAGGACTAAAACGTTCGAAACTGTGACGGAGCCGAAACCGAACTGTCCACAACTAAAAAACGAATGGTCCAGTCTGGCCATCGAAGGAAGAAAAGGAAGACAACGAAAGGAAAGGACAGTGTGTAAAAAGGAGAACGTAGTATTTAAAAGTTCATGCATAGGGTGAAGGTATAGAAATGCAGGAGACGAAAGCGGTTGCATCGAGCAACACAGGACGTGGTCAGGCCGGACGACTAGACGACATAATAACATGTACAAATATATACATTAGGGAGAAAGGAATCGCCGCCAGTCTTTCGAATGCTTTCGTCGACACCATTCTCATTGCTCTCGTTGTTATCACGCACGCGAGTCTAGTGGTCCAGTTCCTCTCTAACTCTGGCCAGGTGGACCCGGTTCCACCACACAACTGCCGCATATGTGATTCCGGGCCGTGTTACACCAGTGTATATCCAGTGCATAATTTTGGGAGCGAGTCCCCAGGTCCTGCAGACAAAAATACGGCAAGCCCAGAGAGCTTCAATCCCTTTTCTTATTTTCTCTGAGACGTGATGCCTCCAGGGGAGTTTTTCGTCAATATATACTCCTAAATACTCTTCCTGTGAGAGCCAATGATCTTCCTTTATATTGCACCTTAATCAACTTCTTTCCTTTCTTTTCTGAGTGAAAAGAGTGATCTCAGTTTTGTCGGGGTTTATCTCTAACCCATTTTTTGCCTACAATTTTTCCACACTGGAATCCCCACTGCGTCATCTTCGTGATGGTCCCCGGAAATTTGCCACTTACCACCACAGCTAAACCGTCAGCGTAGCCTTGTGCGTATATTTTTGACCATTTAGTTCGTCCAGCAGGCTCCAAAGTAGGGAAGAGAGTTCGTCTCTCTGTGGATAGCTTCTGATGGTCGTTGCATGGATTTGTTCTTTTTTGGTAAGTTATCTGGATATCCCTGTCTTTTAGCTTTCCTTTACTTCCTTTTCCCTCAGGGCTGTCCCCGTGGACCATTGTCGGTGGAGGTTTCATAAAATAAAACTTCGAATTCAAATAAGCGACTATGAAACCGTATTCCCGATAGACTTGCAGTTATATGGCGTATAATTTCAGAATTTTCACACCCCTGTTCCCTGTGGACCATTGTTTATAGGGGTTACTGTTGAAATAACTTCAAAAACGAAGTTTGTAAATTAACGAACCTCAATTTCTGATGTACTAGACGGTATTATTCGTGATTTTTAGGTTCTACCCCCTCAGCAGAGTCTTTGAAATGGAGGTTTTGACCGAATAAATTTCCTAAGTGAATTTAGCGTTTTTGGAATAAGAGTAGACAGTTGTTTTCATCCGTTTATTACCTTTCTGTGGTCTCTTTTCTAATTTTACTCTCAACCCGAGCCCTGGAATCCGCCTTTTCGTGCATTACCTCAGAGACGGGAAAGCTGTTAGGGCTGTCTTAGCCCTCTTCTCTTCTAGCCGAAAAACCGGCCTAGGTCGAAATGTAGCGAGTTGCTACGTGGGCTCGAACCCGGGATCTCCGGATTCCGAGACTAGCGCGCTATCCACTCGGCCAACCAGACCCTATAAGCCGCATATTCAAGCGGAGACATTGACCTCTGAGTTGGCTTTTGCTCGAAACTCTGAGTAGGTACTCCATCCTCACACTGATGGGAATTATTTTTTATAATCAAAATACTTTTTTCGATTGAACTCGATGTTCTGGAAGCTCCAAAGCAAAATGCAGGTTTTTTAATGGAAAATGTTAAATTTGTCACCCGCTCCTTGGCGAGACCTTTCAGAATTAGCTGGTGGATTTCTAGACCAACAAGAACAAGTTTAGCCGCTGGGAGAGCAATATTTCAAAAACTGCCCACGTTTGGACCACCCTAGTAAACAGTGAAGTCCTGGACTTGACGTGTTCAACGAAACATAGAAGTTTTAACTTCATTTTCTGACCCTATTTTTTGACTTTATATCATTTTAAGTGCTGTGAGAAACTTCTTAAATTTCATGACATATTTGACCAGTTTTGAGCTGCACTCTCGTCTTCACCTCTCGTTTACCTTTATGACCTTTCAGACATCTGACTGGCAAAATTAGTTTGAAAATCGATTCTGATACCATTTCAAGTGCACCAATGGATGCGTTTTGGCGAGTATAGTTCTTTTATTTAAGATAGTAAAAATTGGATTTTTGTGTATTAACCTTTTTGAAAAAGATTCTATTACAAAACAATTACGGGAGACCCATTTTATAGATAATTCAAAGACCTTCAAGTTTTGTCAGGAACTTCTTAAATTTCGTGACATGTGTATCTGCCTAGATGTAACCTGCACTCTGATCTTCACTTCTCATTGTCCTTTATGGAATTCTAGACGTCTAACTGGCGACATCAGTAGAAAAGTCAATTCTCTCTCCTTTCAGCCCTCATGTGCCTAATTTCACGCTTGTACAATACAGTACACTATGTTCTTCGAAAATGCCCTACTAGCTACAAGTTTCACCGTTAGATTAATTTCCAACTCGCCGACCTTCCTATTGAAATTCGAACAGTCAATTTCGGTTCCGGGAGGAAAAAGACTTCGGGTGAAGGCGCGACCAGCATGAGTGAATTGTACATCAGGTTAGCCGCGTTAATTGTATACTCGTATAGCTAATTATTTTGCCTTTTCGCTCCTTGTTCGGTTACGATGGAATTGCAAATTCATACCGCAGGACACGGTACCGGTGCCGGGGAAGGGGCAGGCAACATTTCGAAAACTGAAGCACGGAAATTATCAATTTGAAAAGCAGGATCTGCGAGGTAGTTTCGGGGCCTGATAAAAGGACGCGCGATTGTTTTGCAGCGGACGAACGCCGCTGCAATCGAGAGTTTGGGGTAGGTGGTTTACAAACAAGGCCATCGTTTGGGCGCTCCGGCCTTCACGTGTGTATTGTGTCTGTACGCTGAAAGCTTGAAACCTAATTGGAAGTTAGAGGCGTTTAAGCAGTGCCCGACACCATCCCCCAGCCCTGTCAGTAGTCCTTTCTTCGCCTTAATGCAAGATATCCCGAGTAGACGGATAAAATAATTTAATTTTGCGCCTGCTAGACGATTACAGTCTGTAAACACGGTTTTCTGTTTAGAATATAAATATATACGGCCGGGGTCGCCGAGCAAAACGACTACCATCGTCGTCTTTTCCGGCGAGGTGGAACTATGTTTTCAGCATCGTATAAATAGGTGCGAGAAACCAGGTATACGTAACGGCATCCTCAGAAAATCAGTGGCTAGGTACGATCAGTTGGCTTGGTGACGTCAGAAATGGGGAAAAACGTTGCCAAGATAGGTACACGGATTTTCAGCTTCCTAAATTCTCCCCCTCCTCTCGAGCCGGGCTGCAGTCACCGTGAGGAAGTGTGACTGCAATACCCATAGAATTAAAAATGAAAAATATAAAAAAAGTGAAGGAAAATACTAGTTAGAGCTATCACGCAACCCCAAAAATCTGTCAGAAAAATATGATAAAAAAATCTAAAAAAACAAGAATAACAAAGTTCAGCTTGTATATTAAACTTCAGAAGGCTTAGCAGTGATGTTCGGATGTATAAATTCGAAAAAGCTATTGAATAAATCAAGTAGGACATAGCTGGTTTATCGGAGGTCAAAAAGTAGGGCTAAGGTTGGATAAGCAGGAGAAATGGCCTTTATTTTTTATTACAAACCTGAAACCGAGGTCTCTAGGAGGGTGGCTTTTTATATTAGGAAAAATATATTTCCAAGAACAATAGAAGTAAAAGCAGTTTATGAAATAATTGGAGTTCTAAAACTAAGACTGGATGCAAATATGAATTTAACGATAACCCAAATATACGTCCCAGTTTTGGTTCCAGATGAGAGATATCCCGCAGAACTTTATGAAACCCTTCAATCAACACTTTTTGGCGAAAAAGAGTACTTCAACATCCTAACGGAGACTGGAATGCAATAATTGGAACAATAACATTTTTTTAAATTTTGAACCCTTTTGGATGGGAGGAGGCTAATGAAAACGGAGGAAGATTGAAGGAATTTGTAATTTCTAATAATTCAGAAATAGCCATCACATATTTAAAAAGTAATATATATGTGACTGTGCTTCAGGAAACGTGCATAATGTCCAAAGACCTGCTATCGAAAAGAATGAGTTCTGAGGTTTTGGTGTACGTTTCGTAGGGCACGGTCACCTAAACTCATTTTTCTTGATAGCAGATCTTTAGATACATAGAAATAATGGACATTGATCTTTCCAGACCATAAAATAAATAATAAAATTGACCACCCGGTCACAAATGACACGAGAATTTCTAGACTGAAGTTCCATTCTGATCATAGGGTCTGTAAATGTACGCTAGTCATTCCCTTAAGAATAAAATACTATAAAATACCATAGCTACAAAGTGACTTCACAATGATCCCAGAATACTAGCTAACAGAATCTCAAGAGTTTTTGAGGGAGAAGTTAGTAAGGCATCCTAATAATAGTACCCAGAAAAAATTAAAAGTCTGTAGCCAAAGACACTATTTGAGGAGCTTGGTTCCAAAGTGGACTTTATTTATTTTCGGCAAAAAAGGGGTTGATACGGTTGCGGGTAGTTAACGTGATGGCCTACCAGATGAACCTACCATCGTCATCCCACAATGCCTCGTTCCGGGAGAAAAACGCGCTGAAAGTGGTGCGTTAGAAGCAAGTCCGTCTTTATCCAGTGGATAAAGAAGGGTTTGCTGCCAAGGCGGGTTTGTTGTTTGTTTACTGATAAAAAGCACACCTTTGTGAACTGTGAGATGATATGTTCTGCGTTAGTTGAGTGAAAACTTGAAGTTGTTTCCTTGTTTTCGTAATTTTTTACCCAAAATGTCCCCCAAAAAAGAATCGGCTGCAAAGAAACAAACCCGCAGATTGAGTACTTCGCGAAACAAAGTTCGAATGGAAGAGATTTGGACCAAAAATAAGAACAGAAAGACTTGGAAATGTCCATCATGCAATATAAAATCGGAGGACACTACGTGCAAGTTAACGCAAGCAGACATGAACCGAATTAGGCAATTATTCAAAGCCGAAATTAGTAGTTTAGAGCAAAGGTTAGTGGCGGCCCTGACTGATAACGCGGCCCTCCGAGAAGAAAATAGCTTTCTCAAAGAAACTAACGATAAGTTAAGCGAACGGATTGATGAACTAGAATCGTACACGAGGAGAAATACGGCCGTTATTCACGGAATCCCTTCACAAAGGAATGAAAACACGACACAGCTACTGATAAGCTGTGCAGATGTGGCTGGTGTTAAGTTGACTGCTAATGACATCGACATTAGTCACAGACTGCCTTCAGCAGAGGGTCCCCCGCCTATAGTAGTAAAATTCATTAGGCGTACAGATAAAAATCGACTTATGAAGGCATGGAGAGCGAAGAAACCAAAAGCATCTGACATTGGATTCAGAGATACGCACTTGCTCTACATTAACGACCATTTAACAAAGAAGACAGCAAGTCTCTTCAAGAAAGCGAGAACAGAGGCTAGAAAATACAATTTCAAGTCTGTTTGGACCTGGCAAGGAAAAGTCTACGCGAGAAAAGTCGAGAACGGACCTGCCGTTTTAATAAAGAACGAGAATGATGTTCGTTCTCTTCATGAGATAACCAGTAAACGGAAGCACTCAGCGTCATCCGCGCAGAGTATGAACGGCCCAGCTGCTGTTGCAGAAGGTAACACACCAACTGTACTTATCGAAGATACCCAGACAGCCACTATCGGTCAGCAGGTGAACTGAAGACGTATCAACGAACACGAACACATACGATCATATGATAGAACAATCCACGCGTCGAGAAATGCACTATATGATAAGCTTTATTATGAATAGTTCGGTTATTTCTTTTTCACTTATTTTCTGTATAGGATTAGTTTATTTATATCGCAAGCTTTTATTTGAATTGTTAACTAAATGGGTTGAATACGTAATATATAAGGTAGGTGTGTCTGGAAACCGGTCGATCTCTTTGATGCGTGCTGATAAGGGGGTTGTATGTGCGTGTGGTGCAGTAACCTAGTGTGACTAACAAACAGTTGAATGGCATGTATCAAAATGTTCGGGGACTACGATCAAGAACAAATGAAGTGTACCAGTTCTCGTGTCAGGCGCATTACGACTTTATAGCCTTATCTGAAACTTGGTTATATGAAGATATACACTCAGCGGAAATTTTTTGTGATAACTACAACATTCATAGGAAAGACAGAAACAGAATGGTAACCGGAAAAATGAGGGGAGGTGGGGTACTACTGGCGATATCGACTTCCATTCATTCTGAGAGGGTCTTCCTTCAGGGCATACAGGACGTAGACTGCGACTACGTTTGGGTAAAAAACAGAATTTCCTCGAACAATAGGAAAATTCACATAGCAGTATTTTACTTTCCTCCAAACACGACCACTGAAGCGTATGAACGAGTTTGCGGAATCGTTACCATGTATTTCAGTCAACTTGATACAACTGAGGAAATTGTTATCCTGGGAGACTTCAACTCGTCTACTTATCAACATAAAAATACCTTATCTCCTTTTCCAATATTAACTACAAGCATTCGTGACCAAATATTATACGAGTTCATTTATGTGAATAACCTCTCCTCATTTAACGTTATTAAAAATGCGCAGGGAAACACTCTTGATCTTGTTTTGGCAAACATTGCCGGAATACACGTGAACAAAGATATCTCGATAACCCAAAAGGTTGACGCATATCATCCGCCACTGAGCATAAGCATTCCACTGAAATTCTCTCTCGGATTGAAAGTCTCACCAAAATTGCAAACGACCATTAATTCTCAAAACATTACGCAAATTATGTGTTACGCCAAAGCGGATTTCGAAAAAATATACGCATCAATAAAAGAGCAAAACTGGTCACCACTGTACGCCTTGAAGGAGACTAATGCAGCTGCGGAATATTTTCAGGAGGTTATGAACGAACTAGTCTTCCCCTACGTGCCAACAAGGCCTCACAAGAATAATAACATTCATAAGTACCCTCCATGGTTTACCTCAGAAATTGTACATGAAATTAGAGCAAAGGAGCGAGAACGACGAAAATTGTGTAGAAATAAAGGAAGGCAAGGCGATGACAGTAGGTATCGCTCATTACGGGCAAAATCTAAAAAGCTAATTCGAGTGGCCCATCAGGCTTACCTAAATACAACCGAGGGAAACTTAGGGGTAAATCCAAATGCCTTCTGGAAGTTTGTAAATCATAAAAAATCATCGAGAAATATGACAGACATCAAGGTCCTTGACGGACAGACCGTCTATGATACACAAGATATAGTAAATAAATTTGCACAACATTTCTCGTCTGTTTACGTACAGGATGACAAAAATAATCCTTTACTAAACGATCGAACATCCGTGGGCATAGGGAACATGATTGATATAACAAGAGTAGACAAGCACCAGGTCGTGAAAGCGATCAAGCAATTGAAACCTAAAAGATCATTAGGACCCGATAAAATACCGGCCTATATCTACAAAGGATGTAGCGAATACCTAATAGAACCCCTTACTTATATATTCAATCTCAGTATTACATCTGGTGTTTTTCCAGAGATATGGACAATCACTAAGATAACACCCGTCCCGAAGGTGGAAGATACGGATGACATCCGAAATCATAGACCGGTATCCCTGCTACCTCTCCCGGCGAAAATTATGGAATCTACCATACACCTAATAATACATGGCGAAGTCCACCGACGAATTTCTCCTTATCAACACGGTTTCCTGAAATCACAAAGTGTCACCACAAATTTAGTAAATTTTACCCACTATGTACTTGAGTCCTTAGCTAGAAATGAGCAGGTAGACGCAGTTTATACGGACTTCCAGAAGGCATTTGATAAAGTTAATCACCGACTACTGCTTCTTAAAATGAAAAAACTAAATTTTTCCGATAGCCTTGTATCTTTCTTCACTTCCTACCTACAGAATAGATCCCAATACGTAGCATATAGAGGGTGTGAATCAAGATTGTTCAACTGTCCATCAGGTGTCCCCCAGGGGTCAATTTTGGGACCTTTATTATTTCTCATCTTTATAAATGATATTACCGAGGTAATATCCTCCTCAATGATTCTCCTGTATGCCGACGACATAAAACTTTATAAATCAATAACTACGAGCTCGGATGCTTCAGCCTTGCAGGACGACTTGAATGCGATGGTCTCATGGAGCAGGGGGAATTGTCTTCCTTTCAATATAAAAAAATGTGAAAAGATAACTTTTACGCGTAAAACGAAGAATGTTATAGAGTATGATTACAAAATGAACCAAATAAGTCTTCAAACCACGGACCACGTACGTGACCTTGGAGTTATACTGGATAAGCGTTTATGTTTCGATTTACACCTCAATTAACTAATATGTAAGATCAAAAAAATTATGGGTTTTGTGATGAGAAATACTAGTGGATTCAGAGAAATCCGCACCTTCTTGATATTGTACTACGCGTTCATACGGTCGAATATGGAGTTCAGGATGTTGGTATGGAATCCTGTCTATAAAAAATACTCAGATAAGTTAGAAAACATACAGCGTCGTTACCTAAAATACATATACTTCAAAATCTTTCAATACTATCCCATATACCTCAATTATGAAGAACTATTGGCGGGGTTTGAAATTGATTCTTTGGAAAGTCGACGTGAGCTTGCAATGCTCCAATACTTGCATAACGTACTGCAGGGGCACGGAGATTCCACCTTGCTTCATGAGATCAGCTTGTGGGTACCTCGATCAAATACAAGGCTAATAGAAACCTTCTATGTACATGATCGCCAGAGGGGCCCACTGAAACACTCCTTCTTAACCAGGGCTTGTATACTTTATAATAAACTGGAGAAGAGAGGTCAGGGAAGTGCGTTGGACATTCTTTCACAGTCCGGGCGTGACTTTCGGTTGGCATGTAGGGGTATACTGACAACACGATTGTAACGTTCTGGTATGTGTCATGCTTCTGTTGCTGGAGTTGTACTGGCGTGGGTACGACCTCGTTTGGCATGACGTCTTGGGGGCGACCGGAATGAAAGAAAGAATGGTAAACGTCGAATTTTTAAAAATTAAAAAAAAAAAAAAACCTTCTTTATCCAAATTGAAAGAAGTATATATTTCCCTCGTGTGAGGGAAATTTGGGAAAATGTTTTGTGGGTTGTTTTTCTATCATGCCTCCGGATGTTTATACCAAATTACAGCTGTTTTGAATTAACAGGTCAGTTCATTCCAGTTTTTCGCTTCTCCTGAAAAAAGTGGATTTTGGATAAGTCCACTTTGGAACCAAGCTCCTCATTTCTTTCTTTAGTTGGCTTTTCTTGGTTTTGCTGTTTTTTATTGATTTTATCAAGAAATGTTAACCTCTCCTTCAGACTGTTCACTTTCTTTATTGATCATGTGCTCTACAGAGCACTGCACATGACCCCCCCTCTCTAAAATAGCTAGGCTTCTTTTTCGATACCTTTCATTCTTAGTCTATTTAATTTTGTTAATTCTATTCTGGACCGGGTATTTTTGATGGGCTTTTGCCTGAGCTTTTATCTTTTTTTAAATTAAAAGTTTTATTTCCGCACAGGGTGTCTACAAGGTCAGGAAGTCAGGAAATGTCAGGAAAAGTCAGGATTTTTGGAATTAAGTCTGAAAATTTCGAGGGATTTACTAAAAGTTCAGGAAAAAAATTAGTACCTAATTACCATCCTACGGAAGATTCTGTAGGAAAGCAATGTGATGTGAAAATTATGATGATGATTACCTCAGTTACATTCACTATCAAGTCCTTCAAATAATACTCATCCAAAATAATCCGAAAACTTTTATGGTTGGATTCTTCAAATACAAAATAGGTCAGGAGAAAATCAGGATAAACATTATTGAAGAGTCTGTAGACACCCTGTCGCAGAAAGCTTATTATCTGTTTTAATTTGGTTTTGATTTTTTGAGGTATCGTAGAGACTAGGAAACCTTCTCAAAAAATCAAAACAAAATTACTCTTGATAAAAAAAAAAAAAAAAAAAAAAGAAAAAAAACTCGGACAAAAGACCACCAAAAATACCCTCCCCAGAATAGAATATTTAAAAAATTAAATAAACTAGATAGGAGAAAGGTATCAAAAAATATGTCTAGCTATTTGACGAGGGGTTGATGTGCAGTACTCTGCAGAACACTTGATCAACAAAGAAAGTGAAAGAATCTCAAAGGGGAGGTCAAAATAGTATTTGTTCGATAAAGACAAGCAAACTCAAATTTGTAGAACATGTGATGCGATCAAATACAGAAAAATGGAATAAGAAGCTGTTTCAGTGTATGCATTATTACTATAAGAGGAACAGAGGTCGACCCGACACGAGACGGGAGGGCGAGTTAATTAAGAGGATGGAGGGAGGGGGGGGGCTTTGTACAAGAACTTTCCAGAGCTGAATGACGTGGAAGCTAACGGGCGAGGCTTATTCCTGGCAGTGGGTGACTTAAATTAGAGGTTGACATATCTGTACATTGAAATGACTGTAAAAAACAAAACTCAGTGTAATAAAAACTGTACTATTATTATTATAAGTTCTCCCTCCCCCCTTCTAAATAATTTATTGATTGGACTGGAGTTTTAGCGTTTTCCGCAACCATCTCCACATTAAATGCGCAAAATTTTCCAAGGTACGCAAGGTACGTCAGAACAGTATTCGAACAGGAAACGAAAACTCGCTTGCTTCGCTCGCAAGTTAAAGAAGCAAGCGGAAGCGTTCCGAAAGGGGGGTTAATCTGGTAGGGTGGTTACTCAATAGATTTCGCTGCCTGAGATTTTTACGTGAGAGAAGTGTTGAAGTGGCGTACAAATAAAATTACGAGAATCTGCTAAGAATGGTAAAAGAATGTTTGCTAGCATTCTTTTCATGGGATTTTTTCAATGCTTGAGCCTTTCTCTCACGATAGCGTCCAGCCCCTTTCCCAGTTTGTACTCGGCGTCAAGCCACTCTCAGAATGAATCCTTACGGCTTTCAAAACTCGTGCGGCGACCCTCTCCTCGTAAATGTACATTTTCGTATAAAATCGTCTTGCCTGGCTACTTTTTGGGTTGCACGCGTCTTTTGTCTCCTGCATTCCTATACTTCCGGCACGTGATCTTTTCAAAACCAAGATCTTCTTATTCTCATGACTCATTCTTCTTTTTCTTCCTCGATTGGCTGGGTAGGACATCCGTTTAGTTCAGTTACAGTGTACATTTATATGTTTTAGCACTCGCGTTAAGACTTCCTACTGCTATTCAGTCAACTGATACGCGTGCTTTTTCTACATACCCCCTCGTTTCTTCAGTTTCTAATGTAAATTCGTCTAAGATCCCGAAATACCCGCACTTGTATAGCCAACTTTTCGTGCACTGGAGAAAAGGAGCAAAGTTTTCGTAAAATTTTTCACCAATTTCACAGTACCGAGCGTATTCGCTGTCCGGTGACGTTACCCAGCAATATGCATTTGACCGGAGCTCGCTAAACATCGACGGCGCGGCCCGCTGAGTCCTTTTCTGCAGCAACAGCAGGTCGTTGTCATTTTTCGTGTCTCGCACTCCTTTTTATTGAACTGAGCAATACTAAAAGCGATGTACGAGAGTACATAGAGAATATCCTTTCGAGCAGCGGATGAAAATAATGTGGACGTTTTGTTTGCATTAGCGAAACGCTCTTCGTACTCATCGAACCGTTTAAAAACATTGAACCCGACCACGCATCGCATCGCTTCGTTATTGTCGTCGTCGTCGTCGTCGCCGCCGCCGCCGTCCTCGTTACATCGTCAAATGAAAATTGATTTTCCCCTACGCTGGCCGGACAAAAATGAATAATTTGGTCGCGTCGCCGGCCAAGAAACACCTAATGGTTTATTCGGGGTCGATTTGCTGAAGATGGGGGGGGGGCTGTTCAATTTTCAAACATTCCGCACTGTTCTTCCCAGGATGGCTTCCTGGATCCACCGCCCGCCATTTCTAAGTAAATTTCAGTTTTAGAATTCTTGAAGCTTCCATCACGTATAGTTGGAATTTAGTGGCGATATCTGTTACCATTCCGGGAATACTGAATATTCTCCCGAGGGAAAGATTGTATGTGATCCATACGAGAAAAGGGAAGAAAGACTCAGGCCATTCGCGTTTCCAGGTTGACCTCGTTCGGCTGACACGTGACCTAGAGCACTAATACATAGCACTTTTGTCCTACTCCAAAAGCATGCCACCTCTCGGTGATAATTTGATTGTTAGGGGCTTAGCGACTGTGAGAAGTGTGAGAAGGCAGAGCCTCCTCCAAATCAAATGGAACCTGGAAAAATGTCGTTCGAGTTGGGGAAATCCAACCATAAAAGCATGAAAAAGCCCGTTTTTGCCGGTTTTTTACAACTCAGATTATCAAAAAAATTTCAACTTTTTTTTTCCATTTTTTTTTCATTTGCTTCGCCTGCTTGTGGGGAACTTGAATTGAAAAACTCGTCTACCCTGTCCTCCTAATGCAATTTGCTTCACTTCTTTCCTGATCGTTCTGCATTATTAACATCATAGAGAGAGCTTTAGAAATAATTGTGCGACAGGCAAGCACCGTCGACAGTTCCACAAGAATGGAAAAATTGTTCAAATTTGTACGTTTGTCACTAGTCAGTTCCCAGTCCAGTGTTCATACTTTGCCGATACTCGCTGGAACCATAATTTGACTGTAGTAAGCCTGCAGCTGGACTGACTAAGCTGGAGCTAGGCTGTTCGTTTTGCTTCACAGTAGATAATTGCGAAAATACGTTGGTCGAATGATTACACTGGTATTAAAAAAAAAACTTTCACGGCTTACTGCCCCCCGCTCACTGTTTGTTGACGCTTGACGACATCATTCGACGTTCAACATTTTCCTCGCTCTTTCATTATTCATAAAATTTGTTTACGAATTTCGAGTAAGCACGTTGCCATAAGACTGAAGGCTAATTCTGCCTAAATATTTTAGCCGAGATATACACGGCGCTGTTGATGACATTCGCTTCCACTTTCACAAAAAGCTGTCAAGCGCCGGCTTTCGGGTACATTAAATCTGCACGAATTTTTCATTAGAAAAAACAAGAAACAAAAACAAAAAAAAACACGAACATATTATAGTTGTTGTGCCTCTTCGAACGTTACGTGATTTATACAAAGCGAGGACGGATCCGCAATTGTGGCGAAGCAATAATTTCACAAACGAATTAAAATTACTTCAAATTTTATTTGACAGGTTTGCTACGAGAAATTGGGGAAATTGGGCTCGTTGGTGGCGAATCTACTGTGATAGATCTATGGGTCTGATGTTTTCATATTTGTCAAACGGGTCTCTACCCTAACCAGTTCCAATAGGTAACAAAATTAGCCAAGTTTTGAAGATTTTCGAATGTCATCTACGTTTCCAATACATGTTATAATGAACGACAAGCAGAGAAGAATTCGAAAACATTTCACAAACTGGTTGGAATCCATTCTACACCCGACATATCCAATAATTGTGAATGCTGTGTCGTGTGTAACTGTACTTCAGAGGGGTGCTGCTGTTAGGGGTGGGAAAGTGGTACTTAGGTTAACCTTCTCATTTCGAGGCCGAAATATTTTACTTTGTGAATGTATTCATCGCCCAGTTCTGGATTTTCATTTTTTATTTCACGGGTTGAACTTCCTCGAAAATTCCTTGATAAGCTCCTGCACTTCTTGACACCGTTGAAATGTTCAAAACCATGATATGCCGAACTAGAGTTTCTTGAGTCGCCGATTCTGAATATTCTGCCAAAATTTGGAATTTCAATAAAATCAGAGTATCGAAATAAGGTATTTTCGGTGCTTATTTTTGGATAATCAATCAGACTCTTGATACGACTCCAATTCAGGCCTAAAGCGTGAATTTCAAGCATGGAATTTGGATTCTGGGGATCAAGAAGAATCGAATATAAAATCTGATGGAATATTTGAAAATAGCGACCCCGAGAAATTCTTGCTTTTATAATTTGATTACCGAATGCAAATTGATTTTGAGTTCCATGTCGCAACAATGCAAAGTAGACGTGCATTCGCTAATTCGTTATTTTCTAGAGTGTGATTCGTAGTTGTGAACAAGTGCGAACTTGTGGATATAAGCAAAACATCGTTTCACATTATCGTATATTTACAGACTGACCAGCCATATAGAGTAGTAGTGAGGAGGGCTACACTCATCTATTAACATTGAACTGGTTGAGTTTGAATTTAAAAACATGGGGCCGAAACCTGTAAACATAGCCAATGTTAAGAAGACTATAAAAGTTCGTGATCAAGATAGCAGAGAATGACCAATGAAGAAACAAAAGTCTACCCGGTGGTTTGGCTGCTCGTCTGTTGAATTGTTCCGGTCGTCTGCATCGAGGATAATAGTTGCAACGTGAATCGCCAACCTCCGAGGCGGAGAGGGCGGATGAAGAAAAAGAAGATGGCCTGGAGCTGTCTTTGCTGGAACTTCTCGAGCATTTCGATGTACTTTTTGTAGATAATTCAAGTTTCACTTCCATATAGCAAGACAGAAAGAACTACAGCCTTATAAACAGCTAATTTTGTCTGTAACCGCAGGTCTTTGCTGGCAAATACCCTATTTTCACTTAGCCTGAGCACTGCTTTTGAAGTATTTCTGATACGCTGGTGTATTTTCATATCTGAAACTGCCTGATTACGATACTCCCTCAAATCTGGTGCCGTGTTGCTGGATCTTGGCAGTCGAGGTTTCTGACGCGCGACTTTCCTGGGCAGGGTTAGTTGGAGTCGTTTGCCGTTGCTTTCCCCACGGTTTGGTTAGAGTTTTCCATTCTGTGTGCCGGAGAGTCTGCAGCCGCAGTTCGCTTACTAGCCACGTGTTTTCACTATGTTGAGAAAGCTACCCACGACGTGCACACGACAGTATCAGTCTTTCAGATCTGGTGGTAACACGCCCTGTGCTTGTGATGCCTTTTTCGTTCAAACTGGCGGGGCTACAGGACGCTTTATCTTTCCACCTTGGTTTAGACGGAAACTCCCTAGGTAGTTAATAGTATATTACACACAAAGAGTCGAAAGTGAGTGTTTACATGGCGAGGGAAAGTTTGCTCACTCGCTACGCTCGTTCGCAATTTTTTCCTCGCCATGTAAACACCCACTTTTGACTCTTGTTGTGGAAGATATTTTTTATACTACTTGATCAGCAGCGGCAATGTTTTTTGCTGACATGATCTGTATTTTTTTTTAATCTATTTATTTATTTAAATTACAGACAGGTGATTTTTGTGTGCGTAATTAATTCAAAAATTTTATTTGCTCAGTTAATTACTACAAAGTACAGTATCACAGTCTTGTCTTCAGTTTGTTCACGTGCACATGCAGCATACACAGGTAGTGGCCAGCAAAAACATAACGACGGTTAACAACAAACGGTAACAGCTGTACTACATCGTGAATATTTAAATGCGTTCTTAAGTCGCTATTTTGTAATTCGCTCCGTGGCCGAGTCATTAGAGACGATTGCATTTCAGTCAAATGTTTCAATGGACGCGTATTCGATTCTCCAATATGAAATTACTGGCCAGCAACTTTTTCATGTAAAAACGCTTTACACTGAGGGACGTTTACTTTACATGCAGGTTTCGTTAGCACTCGACGCATGCATGATAGGCGCTTCTTGTCGTCCGTAAAACGCCAATGTAAACATTGCCTTTCTGATCAAGTAGTATAAAAAATCTGTTTGAAATACTACAGAGTTCCGCAGTCGATTTTTTTTTACAAAATTCCATGACTTTTTGGTGAAAAATGCTGAAAATTCCGAAATTCCCTGACTTTTTCAGATGGACACAATTCCTTGACTTTTCCAGACGGACAAAATTCCCTGACTTTTCCAGGTTTTCCAGAGAATGGACACCCTGCTGACACACATTCCCCACGGTATTTCCGCCGTTCAACTTCTGTTCCAGCGTATTTCATCGATTCGATCGAGAAATACTGTAAGAAAAGGTCGTGCCGTGGACATCATTAGGTCGAGAGACGATTTTGAGCAAATGAATTCGAAATCGAGGAGCTGGGTACGACAGCGTACACAGCGAGCAGGCATAGCCGGTAGCCGCTTAGGTACTCTCAACGGTTTGTAAACAAAAAACGAAGTAAGCCCTGTTAATACTAATAACGGCCAGCGAAAATGTAAAGAGACAAATAATACGCGCGATAATAACGGCCGCCGTAAAGCTGGCCGAGATAATACGCCTCGAGTATTGTTAACAACCGGCGCACAATGGGTGGCAAATTATATCGCAGCACGCCAGCCATTCGTAAACCATGCAACCGCTTTGCTCGCGACTCTCGACTGATTGTGAGAGGAGATGCAATTCCAAAAGGGCTTCGCTCTGTTTGAGTTCGGACGTGAGTTGTGGCCTCGCCGTGCTCGCTTTTCACCGTAATTCCCGGCTCCACGTTTTCGCGAGATAGGCAACGCCGATGCACTGTTCTGCGACGGATAAGCGATGCCAATGCAGTTGTTATCAACCAATCAGCGGATACATGAAGACTCATAGACGCAAATGAGGAGGGGGGAAGCTTAGCCTCGTAAATACTGTGAAAGCCTATCCTAAAAACTAGAAAATTACACTATCGAAAGAATTTCTAGCATCATTTGGATACGCCCCCCCCCCCTCATTCAAGGTTTATTATTAGCGGTTTGTATGCAGATGATTTTTGGTAACTGTAGACCAGAAGTTTGAAAATCGAAGAGTTCAGCTTACTTATCGAATGACCAGCGAGCTACATACCCAATTTATCAAGGCTCAAGTACGAGAAAAATGTTCGAAGCTGTTTTCTAACTAAGCTTTATTATGCACATAGCCTAGCCAAAATAGGGAGTAGCTTTGGTGAATTGCAGCGAATGGTCAAGACCTTTGTAGAAAACTACAGCAGGTCGGAAATTGAGGCCAATGCAAACAAAACCAAGTTACTGAAAATGACCTGCGATGATTCTCATGATGCCCTTCTTACTGTAAACATAGACTGTACTGAAATTGAGTAAGTTGAACATTTTTTATACTCCTTGATCAGAAAGGTAGTGTTTACGTTGGTGTTTTACGGACGATAAGAAGCGCGTATCATTCATGCATCGAGTGCTAACGAAACCTGTATGTAAAGTAAACGTCCCTCAATGTAAAGCGTTTTTACATGAAAAAGTTGCTGGCCAGTAATTTCATATTGGAGAATCGAACACGCGTCCATTGAAACATTTGACTGAAATGCAATCGTCTCTAATGACTCGGCCACGGAGCGAGTTACAAAATAGCGACTTAAGAACGCATTTAAATATTCACGACGTAGTACAGCTATTACCGTTCGTTGTTAACCGTCGTTACGTTTTTGCTGGCCACTACCTTTGTATGCTGTTTATGCACGTGAACAAGCTGAAGACAATGCTGTGATATTGTACTTTGTAGTAATTAACTGAGCAAATAAAATTTTTGAATTAATTACGCACACAAAAATCACCTGTCTATAATTTGATTAAATAAATAAAAAAATACAGACCATGTAAGCAAAAACATTGCCGCTCCTGATCAAGTAGTATAAAAAATATCTTCCACAACAAGAGCCAAAAGTGAGTTTACATCACTCGGGAATTGCTCTTGCCATGTAAACACTCACTTTTGACTCTTCTTATATTTTTTCTTTCACAGGAAAAGGACGTGGGTAATACACCTCCCTCTCAGGCTCAGTAGTACAGAGAGTGTTAGTGTGATGAAATCGTTTTCATGGTATTCGTTTAGCATCTACATCCTTCTATTAAGGTGACTATACACTTGGCGTATTTCGTATTTCGTGACTTGTCACGAACCATTTCCCGAAAAATATGACGAAACGCGAACCAATCCCTATACACTTCTCCCAATATCAGCTGTTTCGTGTTTTCATCTCATCTTGTTCGCGACAATTTGAAAATCGGCGCGAAAAGACGCGAAAATGAAAAGATATTCAGTCTAGCTACCCTTCCCAGTGTAAAGAATATTTTGAGAAAGTCGTCATGAAACGAAAATTTTAAAACTAATGAATTCACCTTCTGGAACATCCTGCCATCGGGTGTTTCTTCGGCTCCCCTCTCCTTCGCAATTGTAGATCAGGGTGAATGAAAGGGACCTCTGAGATTTTGGGGAAAGAGTAACTAATCCACAAAATGTGAAAAAAATCTAAAGACCGCATAACAATTATTATCGCGTTACGGAAGAGTCCACTGTTTTCAAATGTATAACCTTGTACTGCATCTCTCGATACTCTTAAATTAAAGCCTCTTCCGCCTCCCCTGGTCCCATAATTTTCCAGATCGTAACCACTTTTTTACTTTCATAGCATTTGTCGTTAGATATGCTGGAGCTTTTTCACCTGGGTTCCAGAATTCATTCTTATAGTAATTTTCCCTTCCCCAAACCATTCAGGCTCCACGAGGGAGGGGCTAATTCCGGTTATTCTAGTTTTCCTCATGTTCCAAATGCTTTACGAGATTCTAAAGTCAATTTTGTGGACAGGAGTCAACCAATCTCTAAGTCGCTGATTTCGAAGAATATCGCCTCAGATATTTTTATCCGACCCTTCCAGAGCACTGTCGTAATACGAATTCAGCTTCTCCGGCGAAAAATTGCACAAGTATCGAAATAGGGGTGGTTTTGTGTCGCTGATTTCGTATATCGCTTCCGATTTTTAATCTGGACCAAATTTCAGCTCCTGCGCTTTTTCGGCTGAAAAATTTTTACGACCTTATTTTCTATTAGCAATGCTTTGAATAAATAAAACAGTGTTTTTACCCTATTTGGTGGCTTCAATTAGAAAGGGTGAATTTCGAGTCAACCGTTGCTTGTCCTACGCTCCTGCTACCTCGCGGGTCGCACCAGGAGGGACAGGATCCAAAATACTACCCCTAAAATCGAATGCAGCGACCTCGAAAACCTGTAAACCAATTTTCGACTTTTATTTTTTCACACCCTCCCCTCCCCTCACGGTCGGCATTAAGTCACACGAAAAAAAATCTATGAGGTTGTTAACTGACATCGCACCACGCTGCACCCCATAGAGCGCGTTTTTATTTCTATTATCAAATTTTTATACCGTTTCTGCCACAGCTTCATAAGTACACAGTAGTAAAAAAAAAGTTTGTGGAGTGATCGACGATATTCGCCGCTCACGTTGTTCGAAAAAATTTGACCCCTCTCCCCTTTGCATGTGTAATTTGTACTTAAAGGGTCTGGAAAACTGGAAAAATTGGCCTGGAAAACCTGGAAAAGTCGGGGAAAATCATTTCCGAACAAAAATGGACACCCTGGTCAGGGGAATGAGAATTAAAACTGCATGTAGTTTTTTGTCCCTTTTCCCGAACGTTTCGAGGCGTTCTTACATCAATTTCGCGTAGTACGAAATAACAGTCGCAGGAAGCTACCAGACTGTACTAAGCGACTGAGTTCAACTTTCAATCATTTGATATTTTCTATCTCAGAAGGACCTGCCTCTTGAGATCCCGTTATTTTTGAACGTTGTAATCATTCGTTGCTAGAAAGAAAACGATGTATGTACCTCATATTTGAGATTCTTCCGTAGTGGCAGCTGCATCGAATGAGTAGATATATCGACAGATCAACACTTTGGCATGTACTGAAACGGTAATGTCGAATTTCCACTTACCTGTAACAAAAAAGAATAAATTGACAGTATTTTAAGATTATATCCAGGGAAACAGTGCGTATAGTAGTCAATGGAAGAATATAATTTTAACAGCTGTGTGTTTTTTTAGCTTATTCTATTTACACATAATGAGCTCAACCTTCCCACCTTGTCAGGACCCTTACACTCCAACCAGTACTTTTCCCCTTTTCCATCCTCTGCTACTTACCACCCAGTGTTGGGCAAAAGCCTCCTCTTTGCTCCTCCATGTTTCTCTTTCATGGGTGCGCTCCTTCTCCATTTTAGACCCTGAAATTTGTCTGTTTCGTCTCTCCAACGTGTTATGGGCCTCCCCCTTCCACTCCTATAGTTTCTTGGGGTTCAACTTTTCATCTTTTTTTCTCATCTGTCGTTTCCTTCCCTCCAAATATGACCTGTATAGCTTCACGTAAGGCTCTTAATTACTTCCCTAATATCCCGTAGTCTCGTTTTTGCCCTAATTTCCGACATTTTTATTTTTCCTCCTCTTTTCATGTTTAACGTGCTACGACACGTGGAGTTTTATGTCGCTCGAAATCTGTTTAAGTTGGTTTTGGTAAGAACCCAAGTCTGCGCCCCATATGTGATTGTTGGTTGGATTGTTAATTCATATATTTTCCGTTTACCCTGAGACCTCTCTCTTCCCAGTTCAATTTCCGGAATGAACTTTCCAAAATGCTATCAAATATGTTCGGGAAAAGGGGATCGCCTTGTTTGACTACTTTCTCCACACCGATCTTTTTCCCTTTTTTGTCTAGTCTAGGACTATATACAATGCCCCGGTTTTTTCGTAAAGATTTGCAAAAATTCTTGTATAGTTTTTGGTACTAGCTGGCAGGCTAGCGTAGCCCATACACTGCTATGATAGACTGAATCGAAGGCCTTGTTGAAATGTATGAATAGCAAATACAAAAAAAGAAAAAATATTGAATATACCTACGGATGTAAAATAGTAAGTAGCCAGTCATATCACAAGCGTATGGAAACCAAATATGAGGAAATTGAGCAACAAATACATAATTCGTTTTATTAGCAATAGCTTACGTGTACTGCGATACTGCAATACAGAGCTACTTACATATGTACATTGTAGATACCATGTTCCTCCATCTACTCGTAATTCACTAAATTCACTTTATCTAACTAACTCACTTGAGCCAACTCACTTCAGCCCATAGTTTAGACTCCAGATAAACCGCAAAATATAAAACAGGAATCGCTCTTTTTTTTTCTCTTTTTTTTTGTGGCGATGCGTGAGCTAATACCTGAATGGAAGCATTGGAAATTTAGATGAAGGTATGTATTCGTAATACTGGAGAAGGCTTATGGCCGAAAACATAACAAAAATTAAACTCCGCTTTTGAGATACTTACATAATATACAGGGTGTTCCACGAAAGTCCCCCCCCTGTTTTTTCACGAACCGATGGGCAGATCTTCCCGGGACGAAAATGATTTTCCAGTCGTAACATCTAGTTTCTCCTGAGCTTAAAAAATTTTCTCCCCCTTTCACGGGGGGCTGGAACCTACCACCAACTTCGTAATCTTAAATAGGAAAGTATGCCTTTATGCACCTCGTTGGAAAGGTCATTTACTCCAAAATACGAATCCGTAGAAAAAAATCAAAATTTATCAATTTTGGGGGGCAAGGGGCCTAGAGATGACCAAAATTCACCCAGAATCAAAGTGCGGTGACCTATCAAACGAACTATCGAAAATGGGGTTTTCCAGGTCGCTGATTTCGAATACTGCCTTATTTTTTCGATTTGACTAACCCAGGGGACAGAACATTCAAAAATTTGGGGCAGAAGGGGTTATTTTAAATGTTTTTTATTTTCGCTGATACAATGTCTTTATGCACCTTGTTGGAAAGGCCTCTTCCCCCCAAAATTGAATTCGCGGAAAAGATTCAAAATTCATCAATTTTAGGAGGCCAGGGGGCCTAAAATTGGGGGAAATCCACCCAGAATCAAAGTGTGATGACCTATCGAACGAAATATCAAAAAAGGGGGTTTTCAGGTCGTGGATATCGAATATTGCGTTATTTTTCCAATTTGACCCATTCAGGGGCAGAAAATTCAAAAATTTGGGGGAGCAGGGATTCATTTTTTTACGTTTTTTATGTTCACTGACACCATGACTTCATGCACCTTGTTGAAAAAATCTCTTCCCCCAAAATTAGAATCCGTGAAAAAAATTCTGATTTGATCAATTTTAGGGGGCCAGTGGGCCTACAATTGGAGAAAATCCACCGAGAATATTGTAGTGTGATGACCTAGGATTTTTTGTTCAGAAAGTGATTCGTTCGCTTTTTTTGTTTGCAAACTGTTGGAGAAAATCTGCAATTATTTTTCTTTCCGTTTCTGATGAACTTCCTTTAAAAATTATCCGGGATTTTTCCTGTATTTTTCTACCTTTGGACATTATTGCAATTTTTTCCCAAGAATTTCTCATGAAATTCCTTAAAGATTATCGAAGATTATTCTTGCAGATTTTCGATGAATTTCTTCGGAAAACATTTTTCCTGGAGGTTAGTTGTATCAAAAATTACCGGAATTTGCTTCCGAAAATTTCCAGTGAAATTTCTTGAAAATTCTCGGAGATTTTCACCAAAAATCTTCGATGAATTTCTTCGGAGAACATTTTTTCTGAACATTGTTGATACTTCAAAAATCGTCGGAGTTTTTCTCTTAATGAAATTCTACAAAAATTATCAGAATATTTTCCCTAAGAATTTTAAAGAAATTCTCTGGGAAACATTGGAAATTTTTTCCAGAAATGTCCGATAAGATTCTTCAGTTCAGCATTAAGCTTGTTAATAATAAAAAAAATTGAAAAAACCCAAGGATTTTTTTCTCAAAAATTTTTGATGTAGTTCCATCAAAAGCATCGGAAAATTTTCCCAAAGAAATTCGATGAAATTTTTCTAAAATCCTCGAACATTTTTCCTGAAGATTTTTGATGAAAATCTTCAAAAACGATCGGAGCCTTTCCCCAAATGTTTCCTAATGAAATTCTTCAGAAATTATCGAATGATTTTCCTAAAGATTAGAATTATTGCAATTTCTCCCCAAAAATTTCTGACAAAATTCCTCGGAGATCATGCAACATTTTCCCTGAAAATCATTGACAAAATTCTCCAAAACCATTGTAGTTTTCCATCAACTTATTTCCTATGAGATTTTTCCTCCAAAATTTTTAATGAAAATCATTGGAAAATTTTCCCAAAGATCTTCGATGAAATTCCCAAATTTCCAAAAGTAAGGTTACAAAAACTGGAGTGACATTTGTGGTATCGATTTTTGACCATTCTAACGTAAGTTTTTCTTTGAATTTTCTCAGAACAATTAGAAATTCCTAGGTCATCACACTTTGATTCTGGATGGATTTCCCCCAATTATAGGCCCCTTGGCCCCCTAAAATTGATAAATTTTGAATTTTTTCCGCCGATTCAATTTTGGAGCGGAGAGATCTTTGCAACAAGGTGCATAAGAACATACCTTCCCATTTAAGATTCCAAAGTTAGTGGTACGTTCCAGCCCCCCAAATATGGGGGAGAAAATTTCTTGTGCCCGCAGGAAACTAGACCACGGTACACGAAGATCGCATTTTGTTTGGGAGCAATCCGACAATTATTCGAGAAAAAAACAGGGGGGGAGGGTCATTCTCAAAACTCACCCTGCACCTCTTTTAGGTTTTTGATTTTGGATAGGTTTTGGCTGGCGTTACACCCCGTTCCCCGAAGTTGATGAATTTGCAATTTTTCTTCACGAATTCATAATTTTGGAGGAACTGTCTGATCCAGCGATGTGCATGATGCCACTTTGATAACTTGAGCTAAGAAACTCAAAAATTTGTCAATTAGAACCACTTTTGGGTCTAAAATTTTGTAAGGCTCTGAAACGCGTTGAATCAGGGGAAAAATGTGATATCCGGAATCAGCGACCTCGAAAATCGCCTTTTCGATAGTCTTTTTGCTAGGTCATAATACTTCAATTTTGGACGGATTTTGGTCATCTCTGGACCCCTTACCCCGAAAATTGATAAATTTTGAAATTTTTTTCACGAATTCATACTCTGGAGGAAGTTTTCTATTCAACGATGTGCATAAAGCGACTTTAATAATCTGCATTCAGAAAGTCAAAATTTGTGAATAATGGAACCAATTTTAGGTTGAAAATTTGGATTTTAAAACTCTAAAACGGGTTAAATTGGAAAAATAAGGCAATTATTTGAAATCAGCGACCTAGAAAACCCCCTTTTTGGTAGTTCGTTTGATAGGTCATCACACTTTGATTCTGGGCGGATTTTGGTCACCTCTAGGCCACCTCGCCCCCCAAAATTGACGAATTTCAAAAAATTTTCACGGATTCTACTTTTGGGAGAAAGAGGCCTTTCCAACAAGGTGCATGAAGACATTGTATCAGCGAAAATAAAAAACATGTAAAATAACCCCTTCTGCCCCAAATTTTTGAATGTTCTGCCCCCTGAGTTAGTCAAATCGAAAAAATAAGGCAATTTTCGAAATCAGCGACCTGGAAAACCCCATGTTCGGTAGTTCGTTTGATAGGTCACCACACTTTGATTCTGGGTGGATTTTAGTCATCTCTAGGTCCCTTACCCCCCCAAAATTGATAAATTTTAATTTTTTCCCACGGATTCGTATTTTGGAGTAAATGGCCTTTCCAACAAGGTGCATAAAGGCATACCTTCCTATTTAAGATTCCGAAGTTGGTGGTAGGTTCCAGCCCCCCGTGAAAGGGGGAGAAAATTTTTTAAGCTCAAGAGAAACTAGACCTTACGACTGGGAAATCATTTTCGTCCCGGGAAGATCTGCCCATCGGTTCGTGAAAAAACAGGGGGGGGGACTTTCGTGGAACACCCTGTATATTATGTTTATGTACATATTGAAGTTCAAGTTTCGATGAGAATTATGAAAATGTTTTGAACCGGTACCTAAAAATGTTCATTCATTAGGTCGGTAAGCTTAAATTTTATAATTCGTGAGTTCTTGTTTTTTTACATACGTACATACAAGTCTGAGCAAAGGTACATTATGTAGCTTTTGGGCCTTAGAATGTGCCACCTTGAAGTTTGAAATGGTGGTAGGTTTCGACCCTTGGACATTTCGACGATAATACTCGACTTTGAATGAAACCCCATATCTGGACCTTGATTTAGGGGTTCAAAACGGAATTATTCGTTTTCGAGGTCGCTTATAGGAAACCAAGACGGAATCGTTTATTTCGTTTCGTTTCCCGTAAGCGATAATGTATACGAAATATTCCGTTTTGAACCTGCTTTGATTCAGTGACTCATAGTCGATGCAACAACCTGGAGCACCTGCTTAGTTGTAATCTGAATGACTCATAAGTTCACGCATGAACTTGCTCTCTCTGTCGAATGCTAATATGTTGAATGTTGTACAGTGTTGAATTTGGATTTCGCGTATTATTCTGTGTTACGATTTTCTGAATTTGTTTCGGTGGCATTGGTTTCGTGGATTCTTTTCGTGAATTTCGGTTTTCTAATTTCGATTTTGACTTTACCGTCGGCAATTATTGAAGGATTTTATGTAGTGGATTATTGTTTTTTGATTTCGATGTTTTGGTCGCGAATTTTGTTATGTCGTTAAAAGTTTCTGATTCGAAATCGGGTAGTGATTTAGCTGTTGAAGCGAGGGTGAAGGATATCGAGACCGTGCGGACATTTCGGTGAAAAAGAACATGAAGGTCTGTATTTCATTTTTTCCGTCAAATTATGAAGAATTCATGAAAAATATTGAAAAATTTAATACAATTGCGCGAAGAAATACGAGAGTCATACATGCCCACCTTAGAATTCAATGGATATGTACTATCGTATTGGTAGTTTGCTGCCATTACCGAAAGAAATTTATAAATTTTTGCAGATTTATTTTAACGCAATCGTTTTGCAGTGGTTGCCGGTTTTGTGTTGTGTATGCAATTACTTGCTCAAAATTTTTTATTTAAAGGGCGACGCCATTTTTTCTTCATAATTCCTTAAGTTTGGAGGGTAAATTATAATTCTGAACAAAATAATTGGAGAAGTCTCAAGCTTAAAGTTTTTAAAAAAGATATCGTCATATCGTCTCTTGCATTGAGTCAACTTTAATGGATACACATTAAGTGGTCGGCCCAAAGTTTTAAAGTCAAAAAATACCATCGTTTTTTGAAATTGAGGGTCAAGTGATAAAATGTGCCTAAGGTTTGAAATTTGAAAAAATTTTACTCATTTGTAGTCAGTGTTCGCATTTACACGTTGATGGGATTCAAAATTTTCAAAGCAAAATGGTGACGCCATTCAGAATGTCTGGGTCAAAATATGGAGACATTTTTCTTTAAAATTTCTCAGATTTAAAGGGTACATTCGTAATCGAGGGTAAAACGACTAGAAACTTCTAAAGTTTGGATTAAAAAAAAAAAAGTACTCGTTATCTGTGAGTCAACTTTCACTTTTACATGTTAAATGGGACATTAAATTTTCAGAGGCAAACAACAAACCATTCAGAAGGTTCAAGTTAAAAGGCGAGTTTATTGTTTTTTGAAATTTCCGAAATTTGGAGGATATATTCCAAATTAAGAGCAAACTGATAAGATACATCTGAAGTTTGAAATCCCTCCTCCTCAATAAAAAGTACTACTTATTCAGTTAGATTATACTCTTACATGTTAAATTGGGGACATAACATTTTCAAAGGCAAAAGGTGACGCAATTCAAAATGTTCAAATCTAAAGGCAAAGCCATTTTTTAAAAATTAAGTTTCTTAAATGTGGAAGGTAAGCAACCTGATCAGATGCGTCTAAAGAATGAAATTTTGAAATGCGTCGAAAATTTGGAATTAAAAGATGAAGTACAGTGGAACCTCGTTTTTTCGAACATCGATATATCGAATTTCAGGATATTTCGAACTAATGTTCAGGTCCCGACCACAATGTACCAAAATGCAAGTATGTTTACCTCTGTAGACCGAATGTAATTTAGATAAATCGAACTTTGTGAAGCGAGCGAAAGGAGGGAAAACCTCTGGTTGTCGAACGTTATAATCGAAAAACCTTGACAAATCGAACTTATGACAATGTGTGTATGTACAGTAATCTTATGCACGTCGTGTTTCGACAAGTACCGTGAAGCAATTTAGGTGACATCATGAGATTATTATATACAAATCGAATTCTATTTACATGGTAAATAGGTGGCCCAAAATTCTAAAGTTTTGAAAACCAACTTCAGCGGTGCTCACAGGCTCTAGCACCTGATGAGAGTTTTCAAGCACCACATAGGAAAATTAATATTTTAGGTGTGCGGGAAAGGCAGAGGTATCTCAGAAGACTCTGAAAGGGAAGGAGAGAGACGAACTAAGTCGAGCACCGCAGGAGATAAATAAAAGTTGCCACCGATGAACTTCAAGATTGTAAGAACAAAATTATGAAGAAATCTGGTCAGTTTTGTCAGAGGGATCTCGCGAATATTATCTGCGACGAGTGGTGAAGATATGTCAATATTTATTCCTATTTTTACTCTCCCGCCCATGAATGATATTTCTTTCTTTTAAAGCAGAGTACAATCTAAACTTTTACGCAGATCAATGACCGTTGAAGAAATTATGATTTTAGGCATAAATATTGTGCACCGCCTACGAAGTCACGGGTTGTTCAGCTAGTATAGGTTATAGGTGGGACAAGGTAAAGAGGGGCCATACTCTGTGTCAGAGTTTGTGCAGAAAATACGGAATATTGAGCTGCAAGTTGTAAATTTCCTTCCAACAATGCCACCGAAAAGATTCCTGAAGTATCAACCCCTATCGCCCTACCTAAAGTCTTCTAAATATCACCCATTGCTCTGGTTTTTTTTTTTTGGTTTTTTTTTGTGTTTTTTCCTGAAGAACGACTTTATTATTATCATTTACTTGTATAATAGATTTTCCCCACGTGTCTTGGGCTCTGAATATTGCAGAAACGAATCCGAATTGGACAAGTGATTTGTTTGGCAACCTCGCTTATCGAGTGTTTGTTGGAACTTATTTCAGCTTAGGTTAGGTCAGCGTTGACAATTATTACATAGATTATCTTACAACACCCCCCCCCCCTCCCGACATCGTGGAGGTGATGGCGACATTGTATGAGTATACAGGAGGACATTATTTTACCTGCCTTCCTAAGTTGAAGCGCTCAGTAGGGTGGAATAAAAATGAAATTATTTTGAATTTTAATGATAGTTTCCACTAGGAGTTGCATTTTGATATATTGGTATAGAAATCATGATCGTGAAACTTCATTGAAAACTATTAATATTTAGATTTGCCCAAGAAGCTACTAGCGTCGAAAAGAAAGAGGGCATTTCACTCATTAAAACAATTTTTTTTTCTTCGGAGGGAGGATCATTTATGCCTGTAAAGATTGAAAAAAAAATTGAAAAACTTCTTAGTAAATTGATTTGAAAAAACGCCTTTGAGACGTCGGAAACATAATTTAAACGATTATTTATTGTAGGTTTACAAAATTTTTGCTTGTTATCTTCACTTTTGAGGTAAGTTTGAAACAGATTTTTTTATTGCTGTCGGCCTAAATTCTGAATTTACTACACCTAAGAAAAGTTTTGACACCACTCTGAGAAGCTGATAGTTAGGAAAGATTTAGATATTACGTAGAACTATCCCGGGCTTCATTAAAAATTTCTGAACGACTCCTCAAGACTTTTGTAGCAAGGGTTTAGACTATTCAAAATACTTCCAGGCATGTTTAAGACCCTCGAACACTTCTGCGGACTCGTTTGAAACTGTTTCGGACTGAATGAAACTTCGTAGGGCCCTTTCGTAATCGCTTGAAATTCTTCTAGTTTGTATTCATACTCGCTTTGGCCCTCGTAAGATTGTGTCAGATTTATTTAAGACTCAGAATTGTTTATGACTCATCCAGATGCATTGGAAAGTCTTTGCGACTCGGCAAGACATTTTCAGACTCGATAGTAACTCTTCAAGTCCTGTTGAAGACTCCTAAATACATACATGTTGTAATCCATCTTCTAAGTTTATCCGGATTAACTTGAGACTAATCCAGACTAATAAAATTCCTTAAGACCATCCTGGTTAATTTCAAGATTTTTTTTTAAAACTTATTCAAACAGATTTTAAAACTCTTTGAGATACATAGAGGTTTTGTCAAATGGTGTGGCTGAGAATGTCATAAAAGAGTCCTTAGTAGACGTCCTCATTTTGGTGAAGTTGGAATTTTTTCCGAGCGTCCTGCCCCCCCCCCCTCCAGACAGATTTACACCTTTCATTGTAGGTATTAAACCGGGAATCGGCGCTTTCTTAATTTTTTTTTCTGTTCAATCGAGAACTTGAGGTGTTTCTTTTCTTCATATTGTATTTCAATATCTTAAATTTTGCATGCGTTATTCTGATGCAAACCTGCAATATTCCAATTGGAAGTAATTAAAAAATTTTCTTCCCTCTACCTTAGTTATCAATCTACGGTTGGCTCTCTGAAGTGCATCACCGATCATCGAGACCGCCCAAATTCGTTTGGTCGAACAGAATCTTAACTTTTCTTGATTTCTAATGTCTTCCCGAATTCAAACTCTTCAATTTTGATACGTCCTCCGATTAAACTGAAGAACGAATTTCAACACTTCCTGATTTCAGGAACTTTAGTAGAAAGGTCAGTGGCGTATTTAAGGGTGGGTCCATGGGGTTTGCCCCCCGGAAACTTCAGTTTTGTAATAATCTACTTGCGCCCCTCCCCTCTTCTACCATTCTGCCCTATCGCCCATATTAATTTTTTTTTTCAGTTTGTACCCCCCCCCCTCAATTTTATCCTGGAGACGCCACTGAGAAAGGTCATGGGTGTTTCCACATTCGAATACAGGTGTGATTCTGTTTAATACGCAGTTATAGGTAAGTAGGTAGGCGTCGCCTCGCATCCCTCCCTCGGGTACGTGAAAATAATAAAAATTTGACTTGTGGTACGATACGATGCGATGTTTGAAACTCATCGACCGCTCGTGGCAGACTATAATTCGTTATATAGCAGAACGACCTGTTTCGACGATACAAAAACGAAACAGCATCATTAAAAGGTTCAAAAGTATCTTTGCAAATTGTTTTTACGCGATTACGATTCCAAAAGAGAAATAATTGCTAAAATAACGTTATGGCTAGATCCAAAAGCAGTGCAATGGCATGCCGCAGTTTTGTATACGTGTTTTGTATCGTTTACTGCGCGTACCCCGACGCCCTGGAGCAATTACAAACGACGAAGCAGAGACCCAATTCATTCGTAGGTCCGTAATATAGGTTGGTTTCACTCGGCTGACTTAATTTCACCGAGCCCCATAAATTTGCTACTCCAATACCGATCAAGGTTCGTTTAACATCACGTTCCTTTTCGCGTGTACAGCAAAAGCAAAATCCGTCGTTTTACTTCTTGTTTTTTTCTTTCATTATTCGTATATGCTAATTTCGATGCCTTCTCGGCGTGCTCAATTTCATGCTGCTCAATAGACGATGGCTTTTCGATGTAATTTCCTATTGGGCTTTGCCGAAATCGCTCATTCGCGTAATCCTCCTAGCTCCTTTTTACCCTGTATTAGGGTGTAGTGACCGCGTGATTTCCAGTCGCGCAGCTTTCATGGCAGATTAGACCGAAAAGATTGCCGTTGCCTTCCCCCGCCATTTGTGGAGAGTATTTCCTGCTTTGTGCCGAAGATATAGTATGTTACCAGCCACATGTCTGACAATAGTGAGCGATCCACCAATCGCACATAATTCAAGCATCATACGGATACTATTGTGGGAACTGGGTTGCCAGATCAGACAGAAATCCCTAGTGGCATTCCCAGCCTAGTCAAAGTTTCTACCGGTCATAAAGTCATAGAAAGTGCTACATTTGAAAAGTGGTCATATAAAGTCTTATATTTTCAGTCAAAGTCATATAAATATTGGAAGAAGGAGGAAAAAAGTTATCTGAATTCACCACATAATGTACCTATAAAGTTCAGGAAAGAAAATTAATTAAAATTTTCATGTTGCTTATTTTTCAACATGTCTTGAAATTTGAAAATCACAACTGTAGCGACGTTGATTCTAATACATAGTTAAAATCTAGGTAGCTCTCAGCTCTTTCGATTCAGCATGAGAACAGCTGCAAAATAACATCCATGTTTCTTCTTCTTTTTTTTTGGGGGGGGGGGGATTTCAGCAATGTTTTGAAGCAACAGCCTTCGTCCCAATTTAGGGTCATATAAAGTCATATATTTTTGAAATTCAAATTTGGTAGAAACCCTGGTGGTGTTCGAGGGGGATGGTCTTGACCAAGGGGGTAGGGATGTTATCTCTCGTCGGTTATCAGTCAATTCGGACCTAGCAGCGCTGTGTAGGGCTAGCATTGAGTCTTCCCCCTTGCCGCACCAACTTTACCAACGTTAGGATAGCGGTGAACGTCTCCATGGATTTAAATGGGAAAATCGTGATTTTCGTTTCGTTCCAATTTCGTCAAAAATTCATTTATGATAGCAATCCAACTAAAAATAGATAGCCTAGTAACGGTTAAATAATATTTAGGACAAGTTTTTGCGAAAAAATTTATTAGAATTAGTGCAGAGTCACTGGAAAATTGAAGTTTTTCACATCATTTTCTATTAGCTTTGATATTCATCCTAACGTTGATAAGAGCGACGTATGTGTGTGCGTTAGTGATGGTGTGTAAACGGATGTTGTTAAGAATTTCCACCAGATGTCAGCCACTACGCTGCGAGGTTCGAATCTTGACCGATATGATCAGCGAGTGCTCTCCACCGTTCTAGATTCTGCACCAGGGCGACTGCCTTCGCTATGGACCCAAACTTAGCTTGAAATCCGGCTGTCCACCGTGCGGTTGATCGGCCTTTTCCTCTTGCTCCAGGTGTTTTCCCGAGCACTATTGGTTTTTCTAGATTTTCTCCACTTCGCCTGACAGTATGACCAAAGAACTCTTTCACATAGTTTGTGCTGCTGTTCCAGCTCTCCTGCTTCCTCGCGTACAGATAGATTGGTTCTATGCTCCGTCCAGGACACACGCAGCATTCGGCGCCATAGGCATGTTTCAAAGACGTCAATTCATTGTCTATCTGTTTTCTTGAGGGCCCAAATTTCCGCGGCGTACATAAATATCGGCAGTATTAGCCTTTTTATGAGTTTCTTCCTTAGATGCCGGAACCATTTCTTATTGCAGGTGAAGTCTTTCAGTCTCATCATTGCGAACTTTCCGACAGCGATTCTTCTGTTTATCTATGCCGAGGAGTCACCGCTAACATCAATCAACGACCCCCAGATATACAAACGATTCTACTTTTTCAAAATCCGTCAGCAGGTTAGTGTCAGTCAGGACATCTTCGCGATCTGTCACCATAATTTTGGTTTTCGTAACATTCATGAGCAGCCCGTATTTTTCGCTGATCTTCCTAACACCCTCAATCAGCTCCGCCATTTCGCTGCTGGAAGTTACTTTTGCATTTTAATTTCGAATATACGATATCCACATTATGATACAGTTCCGATTTCAGCATCTAATATCAAAATTTCATGAATGAAGGTTGTGGAGCCAGTCATAGGCACCTTCAGGGGGCTACGGGGGGGGGGGGGGGTACAGCCCTTTGCCCCAAAAAAAACGAAGCCTTTTGATAATATACAGAAATGTTTTGAGTTATTACAAAACCAACTATTTCAATGTTTAAAATATAAGAGATGGTAGCAAGAAACAATTTGTAAGGGTACGAGTATGTCTATCTGTTTTTGGCTTACTCAGTCTTGCCTCGCCAACCAGGAATTGACTGTTGTTGGAACCTGATTCCTGTGAAGAGAGCAAACTGAATTCTTAGGGAGAATTTGGCCCTTGCCCTCCCCCTCCGGATACCAGGCTCATGTTGGCGATTTATTATCAGTTGCTGTGTTACTTTTTAGCTTTACAAACTAGGTTTGATGTTTGAGCCATAGCACAGTGGATATTTATTAAATTGTAAAGATATTTGGTGGTGTTATGGGGGGGGCACCGCAGAGTTCATACCATGCAAATACACTCAAGTCAACAAAATGGCATAAATCAACGTACGCCCTTCCCACTTGCAAATGGACAACAGTATTGATGGAGACTGCTTAGCATACTTGGAAGAAATTGTGGCTATCCAAATAAAAAACCATGATAGTTAGAGTGAGTGTCGAATCTTTTCTATCCTCAAACCCCCATGAATTGAAAGAAAAACTGCATTCCTCCCAAGGCCCTTCATTTTTATTCTTATCATTTTTGCTCTCACCCGAGCCCTGGAACCGCCCCTTCGAGCATTACCTCAGGGACATCGGGGAGCCTCCCAAGGCCCTTGTTGAAGTATATAATACGTGGGAGGGTTATTTCTAAAACCGCGTTACCCCGTCCCCTGTTACAATTGAAGAAAAACTGAAAAGGAAACCGTCCAACTTTTTAGGTAATTCTCAAGTGTATTTCGTTGTTTCTCTTGAGTGTCAAAATGCTCCTCAGCCAACTCAGACTTCAACTTTGAAAAAAGGAAATAGTCACTGGGGGCAAGATCTGGACTGTAGGTGGGTGAGAGATGATTTTCCATCCAAATTTTTCCAAAAGAGCGAGGGTAGGGTAGGCGGTGTGTGGCCTTGCGTTATCGTGGTGCAGCTCTATTCCTTTCATTAATTTTCTAGGTCGACGGCACTTCAAAGCTTTTCTCAGCTTGGAAGTTTCTCGGTATCTTTCACCATTGATAGTATAACCTTGAGGTAAAAAGTCTATCGAAATTGGTCTTTTTCGTCCCAAAAAACCGTAACCATGACCTACTTTTCTTTTTCTAATTGACTCTCCACCCGAGTACTGGAATCCGCCCTTTCGAGCATTACTTCAGAGATGTCGGGAAGGCTGTTAGGGCTGTCTTGCCCTCTTCCCTTCTAGCCAAAAAACCGGCCTAGGTCGAAAATTCTGGCTAGTTGCTGCGTGGGCTCGAACCCGGGACCTCCGGATTTTGAGACCAACGCGCTATCCACTCGGCCAACCAAACCTCTAACAAGGATCTCCTTGAAACTGGCAGTTTTTGTTTCAACTTCACAGCTCGGGGGAATCCGCATGTTTCCACTGCACGGATGCTCTTTTCGAACAAGCTGAATACTCATAACGTTAGACTCATAAACACCGACCAATCTACGATGAATTTCGATGGGGGGATTTTTTTCGAAGTACAAAAAACGAATGACAGAACGAACTCAATATCGGACGACGGCTGCTAGACGGCACTCATGTTTTTTTAGTATAACTCGCGAACGAATCTACACACATGAATTCAAAATGATTGTGTTCGGGAATGTTTTATGAATGCAACGAGGTGTTTCGCAGAAAAGTAAGTTTATTTTATGCGGAGTTACGAGAATAGGAACCTTAGTTTTTAATTTACCCTCGTAGTCAGAATTTTTGTTTTGGGAGGGAGCGAGGAGAAAACTAGTTGGCTTTGCGGACTTCTGAAGATTCACTGAAGAAATCATTTTAAAAACGATTACCAAAAGAGAGAGGGGTCATAGTGAGACGGATTTTTTTTGGAAGAAAATTTGTGCGCTCGCTCATCTTTGAGGGTCTGGTTACGGGGTTACGTCCACGATACTCATGTTCACTTCTGACACAAAGTCTTGAAGAACAGACAGTGTAATCTACCGTGTTTATCGGGTAGGGCCGAAGCTGAGCCGTTTCTAATCGCCAAATCATCGAATGGGGCGATACGTTCTCATTATTGACATTCAAGGTTCGAATCGAATTGCACCCTGCGGGATGGCGATGACCAAACTGGCGGAATCTCGAGTCTCTATCGGATTTACTCTCCGGACCCACGTAAATACGCTGGTCGCAATAAGGGTGCCAATATCTGAGCGACCGAAAGTATAAACTTATCTTTAATGAGCTCGCTTCTAGATTGCCGGATCTGAGGATGGCTGCTGTAAGGCTGTACAGCGAATTCGCTTTCCATTTACCTTTTACCCGTATATATTCATTCCTTCATTCTTTATCTGCGAGTATCGAAATGGAAGAAACTCTCATTCACACCGCGTTTCCCCTCGCCGTGCCCCGTGCCGCCTTCTCGCCGCCTCTTTCTGGAACAGAACAAACTACTTTACATCGACAATGAAGACCCCGGGCTTTATAGACTACTTAAATAAATGTTTTTCCTTCTTTAATGTCAATACCCTCGCAGCGTTTTCAGTCAAAAAGTTTCCTCGATAATAAATTAGGCTCTCGGTTTCTTTTTGTACCTCGTTAGAGTTGCGGGAGAGAAGAAGACCTCGTAATTCTTTTAGCAGCAGAAAAACGGAAATTTGTTGGCAAAAAGTTAATGAAAAACTTGTTCGCAAAATAACGAGCTTTTACGAACGAACGATTTACTTTACGTTACCGATGTAATGTTTTCGAACGCTATACTCGTTTAAATAGTTTATAAACGAAAATCGTGCCACGAGTGCGGGCCCGAATGAGGGTCAGATGAGCCGAGTTGCAGAGTATCGGGGATAATCCGGCGGATTTTTACTTTGAAATTGAATTCTATAGAAGCGAATGGTATCGAGGCGAGCAGAGGACGTTTACGACGGTATCTTTTCCAGCGAGACGATAAATTTTCGATAATAACGCCGCCCAATATAGACTTTTTCAATTAACTGGTTCAATTTGAAAGAAGCGATCCGATATTCGGAAGGCCAGGGCCAGGTATAACGAGAAGGCAAGTATATGTGGAATGGATTCGGCATTAGCGTAGGCTTACCTTTTCTGTATTCGGCGAAAATCAAACCGTTCATCGCGATAAACTGAGTTATCGTGTTACGGTGTCAGTTCGATAAATCGAAACTCGATACCTCCTCGAGAGAATGCATAACTTCGAGTGAGACTCGTTCCTCTTCATATTTACTTGAATTCTAAATCTGGGTAATTCGAAAAGCAGATAGCCGTAATTGAAAGAGACTCCGTTTTCCTCGAGATCTCTAGATTTTGGGGCTTGCGGCCACGATTTTTCATTTGTATTTCTTCATTTCGCTCCTCGAAGACTTGTCTTCAATATTGTCAGATCAAAGTATTTTGGGAGTACTCTTCGACCATGGCTGGCATGGCAATTCATTGGCTTCGTGTGTGAGTAAATGCAATTCCTCGAGTTTATAAGGTGTTTCCAAATGGGTCTGTTACAGTCATTCCCCGGTCAATGACTCTGGTTCAAGGCCTTCGTGAATAGTGAGTGGGCAAATCAAACAAGTTGGAGAAATTGAATTTGCGTTTTCCCCTCGTTTTTACAACATATTTATAGTTTGCTAACTCAAAGGCCCACATTTGCAATTCGGTTCCGAATGGAATAATTGAGGTCTCTGAAAATGGTCTTAAGTTCTGAAATTATTATTATTGTTGTTGTTATTGTTTTTTATTTTATTTTATTAATATGTTGGAGTCTTATGCCGGATGTATCCGAAGGAAGGAAGCGCAGTCCGGCTATGGGCCAACTGAATTCCAAGTTAACGCTGGGTGAGCGTTGCCTCGGTCAGTAGAATGCCCCATGGTGGCCCTGGAAGGAAAGCGAATCCAAAGCAACCCAAGGAAAAGTAAAATGCGGGTTTGGACCAGCCTCATAACGTCTCTCTGGTCACCGACGCGAAATCGAAAGGGTAGTTTCCGGGGCCAGGAGTGCGGTATGGGAGCCAGTTTTGGCGTGCGTGCATCGCCATACGCTCCAAGTGACCCCTCAGTATAAGAAATGATCATTTTCGGCAATTCGAGGAGATATGAATCGACGTTGTTGTATCCATTTCAGGGTGAGGCCGGTTGGTCTGTTTGCTGCGGTGTGGAACTTGATGAGGAGTTGAAGGTGTCTGTGAGTTTCTTTCTTGGTCTTCCTCTGCTCATCTTCCCTATGGAAATATATCAGAAGACACCTCGGATCCTTTCAACGTGGCTTCTCCATTTTTTTCGATATGTCTTGATCGTGATAGGCGTCACACTCAGGTCCGCTGCTATGTTTTCTGACTTGACCCTATATTTCAGGGTTACTCCCGACATTCTTCTCATGAATTTCGTTTCTGCCACTGTTATTCTTTTTTTATCCGACTTTTTTAGCGCCCGTATTTTGTATCGTATGTTATCATGGGTATCGCAAATCTGTAATATACGAGTACATATATAAAAATGTTTGTTTGTCTGTGTGTTTATTCGTGGTTAGCAGGTGAACCGTAAGAGCTGGGGGTTCGTACTTTCTGAATATATCCTTATGAACTTTGAATAGGGTTTGGGCTATAAAAAATGTCGGTACATTTTGCCCCCCCCCCCGGACCCTCTAATTATTATTATTTTTTTTTCCCGTCTTGGACGTTTTGGAAATGTTTTACATCGAACTTCTTCATTATATTGAAATTTGGTAATTGTAACTACCAATATTAAATGGCAGAAATCTCTAATCTTTAAATAAAAGTGTTTGTTTGTTTTTGCCCCTTTTGGCAGATCCAGGGGCGTTAGAAATATGGCATCTACCCCTTTTGATCACCATCGATTCCAAATTTAAAATTACATGCAACTCTGCCAAGGGTCTCTCTTTCTTCCTGTTCTGTGGAGATGATGAGGGTGCTGATGAGAGGCACCTGGCTTGGTAAATGGTTTTTCTGGTGGTGAGTCTGCATTCTCCGTGGTCTTCTGCCTGTGGCGCGTCTCGGGGGCTGCTAGTGTACTATACCTTCAGTCTCGTTTCTTTTCATTTTGTTTTTGAGGGTTCTGTTTATTAGTCCTGGGATTCTCAGGAACTTCGCGAGTTTGTTACCGACATCTTCTCCTTGGTATCATATATATCGTCTCCGAGGTATCTAAATGAGTTAACTGCGGGACCAGTTTGGCCTGCGTGCACGGCCATACGCCCCACTATCATCGAAAACAATTCCTCCACCATGTGGTCCATGTACATGGTGAATAGAATACAGGACATAGGGCAACCTTGGCGGACTCTTCTATTGATGATTGCGTGCTCACAAAGTTAATCTCTAATCTGCACTCATATTTTGGTGTTTATAAAGTCTGGATCACTCTTCGCATTTCGTAGCTTATTCCTTCGTTTACTTCGAATAGCTTTCTCCTGTTTACCCTGTCGTATTCTTTATCCAGGTTTATAATGCTCATATATGTATTAGATTCTTTTTCCTAACAGTAGTTTGACTGTATAACTAGCGTCGGTGCAAAATGTCCCCTTTTTGAATCCATTTTGGCTCTCTGACATTTTATCTTCTGCGTGTTCTGTTCATCTTTTTGTTAGTATTTTCGCATAGATCTTATATCGCGTGTTAAGGAGACTTATTTCACGGTGGTTTTTCATATTTGCACGTTTCACCCTTCTTGAATAGTAGTATTACAATAGCAAACGTTTTCCTCTCGGTACATTTTATTCAAAAATTTTACGGTGGAATATACTCGCATTAGCCGTAAAGAGACGGAAAATTCAGAATACCTAACAGGCACGGTGGCTTAGATATCAGCCCTATATGATCGTGATATGTCTGACATATCTGGTGACCGAATCAGATGAAATCAAACTACTCAGAATAAAACAGAAGAACAAAAGACTTTTCCAATGTCTTCTAAACTACATTTGATAATAAAATTCTTCTAAATCTGAGCATCAGGTCACTTTCTCCATTTGGGGAAACAAAGAACAGTGTTCGTGTCGAAATGATCTATTCATTTATTTTTTGAAAATGAAAATTTCTGAGTAAAAATATCCTCCCTTCTATTTTTTAAAAAACAGACTTTTTTCCGCGGCCAATTCCTGAGTGGGAGGAGAGGGAGCCACCCAAATTTTATATTACAGAGGCGAAGGAGGTCCGATTTAAGTAGGCTTGCGGTGATTCTCTCCTCTCCAGTGTATATTTTCGTATAAATCGTCCGGCCAGGCTACTTTTGGTATGTAGCACGATGCGATCGTCTAAAGAAAGTCCTTTGTTGTCTGCATACCTGTACTTCCTCTTTTCTACTCCCCACTCTTTTTCTTCTTCTTCATCTTGCGTATTGCCGGTTCTCTCCCTCGATCGGTCAGGCAGGATATCTGTTTAGTTCAGTCACAGTTTATGTTTCAGCCCTCATAGTTACACTAACTTATGAACCTTTCTGTCGATCGTTCAATACACGCGCTTTTTAGGGTCGGCGCAGCCGAGCCTTATAAAATGAAAAAAATAGATCTACGCGACGCAATAGTGGCGCTTTTGCGGTTGCAAACTACACTATACCTACTCGGTATTCATGACACCGCCTTTTTAAGGTCGGCGCAGCCGAGCGTTATATGTACAATGGGAAAATAGTTCTACACGACGTGTGACGTCAGTGGTTTGTGTTTGTCTTTTATTGGCTCTGTTTCTTATCAATCGATGTTCGAGATACACGAGAATGAATCGCGTTTGTTTTTGACAGTGGCGCTTGTGGTTTTAAATGTAAAAGTGAACGTAATCGTACGTAAAAGAAACAGATAGGAAGATGGATGTACATTGTGCTTACAGTCTCAGCAAAATTGACTCGAGGTATCAACATAAGGATTCGATGAAAGGAGTTCATTTTGTGAGGTCTGTAATATTGTGTATGATTCTAGACTAAAATTAGGGTCGGCGTGAACCAGCTGACATTTTTGTAAACAAATGAGTAACTAGTATCTTGCTGGTTGGTTGGTTCCCTTACGCTTAACAGCGTCCAAGTGCGATTGTACTTTTTGTTCGAAGTTGATTAGTGGAATAGCCGCCCAGACTTCAGCTGAAAGGCCGACCCTATTACTAGGGTCGTAATGCGACCTGGCTTGTTCTTCAGATTCTCGTTTCTTTAATTTCGAATGCCCTCGCTCCGGTCCGGACTGAATTCTCTTACAAAACTCGAAAAACCTACAGGCTCACTACAAATGGAATATTGTCTTAGTCAAAGTGGGCTTTCTTCTTTCTCTTCTGACGGTTAACTACCGAACTGATATTCCACCTAGGTATAAATTTGCTTGTGGGTTGTTAGCCCCAGCCCTCTCCCGGTTACAGGCCTGGCCTAAGCAAGTGAAAATATGGGTGTGTTGGGTTCCAAACCAGATCATTCCATCCAAATTGCGGGTACTTACATCGAAAGGGAGAGAGGGGGTAGCTATAGTAAATACTCGGTGAATTAGCGAACGCATACTCTATACTGCTCCATTCTGTTCGTCATCGATCAAGATTTGGAAGCATTTTATTCGTTTCCTGGTCCCCTGTACACACTGCGTGTACAGTGCCTACACCCATTCCCTGAAACTGTGTACGCTAGAAATTTCCATTCAAATCTCATTTCACTCGTTTCGTTCACGGTAACGCCGTCAAATAAATTCTCGAACAAAGAAAGCGTATAAATTATTGAGACTATAAAGTTACTGCAGCTCTCAGCACTGAGCGTGCGTGTGTGGGTGTGGGTGCCTGTATTTGTATGGGTATGCGTTGATCCCGGGCGAACTGCCGCTATTCATCAATTCCCGCGGACCTGTAAGCAGTTACGATGGTTCTCGAGATTAATGTTTTACTTTTCAGACAACAGAGGGCACGAGGACAACATGCCCCGAAAGTCGGATACAGCTTACAGCTTGCGCCGCTCCGTTCGATCCCCTGTGCAGGTGTGCGGGTGCATTTGTATTTAGCGCCGTTATTGGAAGCGTATAACAGCCGGCGAATGGGTGTGCTCGATCCTACGGGGAGGCATATACTCGAAAAAGCTCTCTAATTAGATTCTTACCGTCCATTAGGGCTCAACTTTCCACTTTTCGGCCGAGGTAAATACGATTATATTGCGGCGAAATCATCAGCGTAACAATCTATTATCGGGGCGAGTATTATGGAAAACTAAATTACGTAGGGTGGAGGGTGGTTCTTCCGCGGTAGCTTTCCACTGGCTGCACTGAAGCTTAAGCCGTTGTAACCGGAACAAGGCCATAAAGAAAGTATATTTATATTAGTTTTTTTCAGTGGGTTAGGCGAAGGGAGGGAGGCAAAGACTTGAAAATGGCAACTCAATTTTTTCAAACAGCCAACTCTCGGTTCTTCATTCCTGGGGGAGGGGGTGCGATATTTCCCAAGGCTAGATAAACAAGCATAATTTCGGAGAATTATTTTTTTCTTTCTTCAAATTTTTAGTTATTTATGTCGGTAATTTGTAAAATTGGAACGAAATGAGTTTCAAAGTCCCAGAATTCGATTTTGATATTGGTTTGGCTGTAAAGGGGAAACCGTGGTATTGACAGGAGGCAAAGGCCTACTATCTTCCAGAGTCAGAGACGTGCTGCTTGCTGTTGAATATAACGGTTCACTTGAGGAAACTCAGTTTCAATGAACATTCTAAAAACAACTGTAGTGAATTTGGGAACTCTGGTTTTCTACATGCCTTGCTTCCCTACTGGCCACATCTTCGTGTCAGTGTGGAATCAATATTGAAATTGAATTCAGTAACCTTAAAATCCCATGAAATGTTATTCGTATTATAGATGTAATGATGAATTTAATCCGCCATCTCTCTCCACACCCCCAGATGAGGAACATTCAAGGTAGCGTGGTGCGGGTTTTTCGAAAGGAGTATTTAGTTCAGACCGCCGCGAGGGCATTCGAAATTGAAAGAACAAGAGTGCGTGGAGAACGCGTGTGTTGATGGATAATAAGGGCAGATCTGCATGAGCGTGAGTGCTACGCATAAACTGTTACCAAACTAAACGGATATCCTTCCTGACCGATCGAGGGAGACAGAGGACAGTGAGTTACGAGAATACGAAGACGAAGAAGAACGTGGCTTTGAGAAGATCACCAACTGGAAGTACAGAAATGCAGGAGACAAAAGACGGAGGTCGGCACTTCCACATGTGTGTTCAGATCACGTCGAGTTCACCCAGTTGCGGGTTTTCCGAGTTTTGCAAGAGAAGAATTTAGTCCAGACCGTAGCAAGGACATTGGAAATTAAAGAAACGAGAGTGCGTAGAGAACGCATGTATTGATCGATAATAAGAACAGATCTGCGTGAGTGCTAAACATGAACTCCTAAATTAAACTGACGTCCTACCTGGCCGATCGAGGAAGAAAAAGGAGATAAAGTCATGAGAATAACGAAGAAGAACGTAGTTATGAAAAGTTCACGTACTGGAAATACAAGAATGCAGGAGACAAAGACGTTTTCAAGAGCCCTCGCGTCGTGCTACGCAGAAAGTAGCCAGGTAGGACGACTTGTATAAAAATGGACATTGGAGAGGAGAGGGTCACCGCAGCGGAACTGATATTAAAATCAAAATCGGTGAGCCTAGTTTATGAAACGACATCCATGTTGCATTTTGTGAACCTTTTGACTCCCCCCATTCCTCCCCCGGGACTATAATTTAAAAATTGAGGGCAAATCGTTGTTTGAAATAGATTCAGCGAATTTTGAAGTGAATAAAAAGCTATACATATTGCATTTCGTGAAAAGGCTAAATCCTCGTCCTTTCCCAGGTGCTGCAATTTTGAGGTTTGGAATGAATTGCGCTCGGGACAATTTTCAGGTGTTTAGATGCGTTCCAGGAGAGAAAAAAAAACGTGAATTCCGACTTGGCTGTAAAGAATAACGATGAATGAGTTGCGTCCAGCTTCTTATGAGTACAAAAATTGCTCTTCTGCCTTAATTAAATTTACGGGGGAAAATGCAGGTTAGTTATCACGATTTATCCATGTTTTTTAATCACAGAGAAATCATTTTTGAAAGGTTTTGCAGGTTGTCTAAGGTACAGTTGCACGGTAGACCAAAGTACAATATGGGGCGTTGTTCTCTGGTCCATAAAGTTTGAGTTGAAAAATTGCTCATAATTTCGATTGGGGTTATTACGAGTATTTTGAGCAAACATTTTACAGCATTTAGTTTAAGGTGAAAAATTTCAACTCTTTATGATCAAATGCAAAGTCGCTACTGCCAAAAAAAGCGAAGTGGTCCACGGTACGTGGCTCTTCTCTATGTACCTATTTATATCAAAATGGGCTTGGTGGAATTTTCTCCTTACTTTTAGGAAAGGTAAATTTACCTCCGAAAATTGAGAATTAGATGTACGATTACTAAATATAGCATATATGTATGTTCTTTTGACGATTTTTTTTTTATGGACACAGTGCAAGTAACATTTGGGATGGAAGTCGCGCATTTAAATTCCTATAATGGGGCGCAATTCGAACATCTTCATTTTGATAGCTAGACGCAGCTGATGCAAAAACGTCTATTCGGAACGCAACTGACAACTTGGCCAATTTTGAATCTGCAGCCAAACCAAAATCAAAATCCATTTTTGTGACCTTGAAACTGCCCCTCTCCCTGACCGGTAATTCCCTGTGATCTTCCAAAATATCATTATTTCGCACAAATCCCCCAATAATTATATAAAATTTTGCTCGCTCCTCTCGCAAATAAATATTTTTTTTATCACATGTAAGGGTCAGCACCAGTACAGTGGACTCCCGATTATCCGCCCTAATTGGGGCTGAAGGTGAAGCGAATAACGGAAAGGGTAGATAACCCGAAAACATGTAATTGTGATCAAAAAATATTGAGAAATGAGGGAAACAATCCTTATTGAATCAGGTACATAAGGGGGTGAGTTATTTTATACAGAAAATCTTCATTTCGACTTCCTTGGTCAATGAAGAAGAAAAAAGATAAAATATTGGGGGAAAAAAGTAAATTTAAAAAATCTGTAAGTTTTGTGTGTTTCTTTATGCTAAGCTCCTCTTCAGTGGCGTAATTTCTCCACTTTCTGAATTTTCATGATATCTTGAGCAGTGATCGTTGGCTGTTGTTCTTGGAACACTAGCGACTTTTCCAGCGCTATTAAAGCATCTTCAGAATTCATATGTGCTGACGCGTTTCCTACTAGTTCATCATCATCATCATTAGCTCTCTTTTCTAATTTCACTCTCAACCCGAGCCCTGGAATCCGCCCTTTCGAGCATTACTTCAGGGACGTCAGGGAGGCTACTAGGACTGTCTTAGCCCTCTTCTCGTCTTGCCGAAAAACCGGCCTAGGTCGAAATGTAGCGAGTTACTACGTGTACTCGAACCCGGGACCTTCGGATTCCGGGAGAGCATATCGCACACGATGATGATAATCATCAGCTATGCTAAGGATTAAAAGTTGTGATTTTAGTTAGATCTCGAATTATCCTTCCTTGGTTAGGCGGATAAATTTTTGAGGCGGATAATCCGCTGGGTGAATAAACTGATGGCGGATAATCGAGAGTCTACTGTAAATCCACCCCCATAAGAGAATTTTGATACTGAGCCTGGTTGGGATAGTTGGTTGGTTACATTGTAAATCGAATGATCGAAGTTTCGATTTCTGAGAAATTGGGGGAAAGTGTTGAATTTTATATTGCGATATCTTGCGACTCATTATCCGTTAAGATTCACTATGATTTGTTCAAGTTCTGCTAAGACTCTTCAAGCCTTGTTACAAGCTTCTTTCAGATTCTTTAAATGTGTCAAGTCTCACTTGTCTGCCTGTCTTTCTGCCTCATAGTCAGCCCCAAAGAGAAAAAGAGGGTCTGGAGGAATTTTCATGGAGCCCCTCTCCTTCCAGTTCATTTTAAAAATTATAAGCTACGGGATAAGAGGTTTCTTTCACGGTGTAAGGAGTGATTTCTGATTTGATGTACAATATGATGTGGCCGTAAGCGTTGAAATTCAGGTCTTTTAAAAATATCGGGCCCCCTGAATTTCTCCCTCCCCCCTCTCGTCAGCGTTGCTCATAGTTAATCAGTCAGTGAGTCACCCAGTCTGTCTTGTTATCTCAAGCGCTAACCGTCTCGCTGAATTTTTTCTGACTGACGCAGTGCACCAGATAACATTTCAACTGTGTCCAAATGATCCCTTGGCTGGATTCTTGTGCTCGAAACGCGACTCCGTGCACAAGGAGAATGCGATGGATAAAAGAAAGAAATGTAGAATATATAAACAAAAGAATAAAAATAAATAAAAAATACGGGAACCAAGTACACTGTTTATGTATATCTAGTAGGTATCATTTCTGGAATGCTTTCTATATTACGGCGTGGATTCGTTATATTATTTTCTCGTTGCAGGGCGCCGCGCTGTAGCGGGTAGGCAACCGTTCTCGTACTTGTTGCATTTTCCATTTTCAGCGCCCCTCGCGTACCCCCCGGTCGTCGCTCGGGCTCGGCTTCTGCGTGTTTTCACTAAGGTTTTTGCTACGTTTTCGGGGCCGCGGATGACGGGGCGCTAGGTGGGCGGGCATCGAGGCGAAAACAGCGTTTCTATTTTGTATAGAGATACTATATGTATACTGTATGTGTATAGATATATGTATACTGTACAATCTACACCATCTACTCGTACTATGTACGATTCGATATAAAAATAAAGGAAGAAGATTGTGCACGCGGAGAATGTTTTTCGCTTTTATTGCCTCGGCGAAATGATCGAAGTAAACCGAAGCAATTTGTACAGCCGATGTTTTTTCGTCGATGATACACCGAGAGAGGGTTGACGAAGTCGTTATACTAAATTTTATTTATCGGCTTCGAGTTTATTTTGCCGCCCGTTCGTCGCTTCTTCTTGAAAGACACCGCCGCGCCGTATGAACTGTATACGCCGTGCCATACTTACGTATACAATCGTTTACTTTTTCGGCGCAGCTGGGGAAACGCTTCTTCGCAAACTAGAGCGACTAGAAAACGACATTCGCGTCTCGAATGTCAGCCCGAAACCGAATCCGGCATAGAAAGCTTTAATCGAGCCCGAGACTGGAACACGCACGATTGAGGCGTGCCGGTCAGTTGGCACAGCCTTAATTCCAGCACATTTGTGCTAGACTGCAGAAAATTGTAGAAGAACCGAGCCCGAGATCAGAACACATATGATTAAGGCTTGGCGTTCCGAAGGTGACAAACTCACCCCCTGCAAAACTTTTGGCCAACCGCTAAAGCATGTAGAAGAATCGAGCGAGAGATTGGAATATAATTAAGGCTAGGTTTTTAAAGTTTATAGTCTTAATCTAGGCCAGTTTTTGGTAATTTGGCGACCCGCAAAATATTATAAAGGATAGATGTGGTAATATTTTATGAACATTCTGATAGGGTGTTGATAACATTGAACAGTACTGCCAACATCTACAGATTCCCAAAACGTTTCACCTCATCGCGTGCAAATTTAACAGGACAATAGGCGAACGTTTACTGACGGTTCTCCCCTTTCCCTAAAAGGCCCTTCCAGGCCCCTTGACTACTGAGAATGGTTACCACTTTGTCATTTTTCTATTTCAAGTCATCTAAGGTCATTTTTAGTTACTTTTAGTCATTTTTGGGAAGGTTTCTTTTTCAAATTTTGCTGATTATGAAGAAAATAGTTATTTTTCCTTCATTTTCCTTCAGCTATGCAGTGTAAATAAAACTGAATTCAGTGTTGATTTATAATATGTGATGGTGGGTAGGTGTAAAGAGAGAAGCAGAAAAAGAATGAAGAAATTGCAAATGGTCTCCAATTCTAGTCATTTTTCAGATTTAATAAGGTTATTTTTCCATTTTCCCCCCTGAAATTTCGAGTGGTCACCACCCTGCTGGGAAAGAAAAAGTTATTCAATTTGTTTTTTAGGAGGTTCCTACCAGAATTATGCTTTCGTTTTCGTACACAAGGGGTCCTTAGCAAAATTGTCTTTTTTTTTTTGTATCATCCAACCTTCTCCCGGAATTATGCAATTTTTTCTTGTCCATAAGGTGCCCTAGTAAAGTCTTCTGACGTCCGAATGTTCTCTTAGGAGCCACTAACAGACAGAACTATGCGTTGTTATGTAAGAACTTATGTTTGGTAATGTCCGATACCTCGAAGCTGCGAATTCGGCCTGTCGAAGGAATGGTATTATTTCCTCGACAGGGTGGGAACAATAGGGATGATGTAGCCACTCACACATAGGCATCATCTTCATTTCCGCCACGATTGCGGAGGCTATAGAACAGTATGGTCGGTCTGATTTTTGTGTGGCTTCGCGCGCTCGTGCTCTTGAGTAGTTATATTTTTGTATCGCGATTTTGTGAATTTCATTTGCAGAACTTTGGGTAAGTGTGCTCACCTCTAATGTGGGTCACTTATTGAATATTCGCTTTCGATAGGTTACGTCGAGTTACGCTAGTCAGTACTTCATGATATGTTAGGTCAATGATCGATCGACAATACTGTCTTGTGGACCCAACAGTACTCGGAAGGTAGTACTGAGTGGGAGTACTATGCAGAGTTTTAGGTAGCCGGGCTCAAACGACGTTGTGCTCCCACTACTGATCTCCCGATCTTGAAGCTCGCTCAGGTGCACGCTGAGCGGGATACCTAGTATCTTCTGTATGGAGCGGAGTCGTTAGTGCGACTCAGCTCTGAAGGGTCTGCACAATGTGGAGGGTGAGCGCAGATTCCCACCGTTGGTCTGGCTGCTGGCTGCAACGGGAACAGGCAATCCTGGATTCGTCCAATCTCTAGTTTTAGATGAGTTAGTTAGGGAGCTAAATACTCAGTCGTGTCTTCTTCTGAATTACAAGTAAATAGTATCCACCACGTCGAGCCAGGGTCCATCTACACCGCAGCGTGACCATCCTGGATTAAGTAGTCTCATTTAGAATTAATGTAATATTCATCATCCTCTTACTCTTAGTGGCATTTCTTCTGGACTTGTGAAAGTTAGTTAGGTCGGTTTCTCTTCTACTCTGTATACTTGAAATTAGTAAAGTATTTTATATTATTCCCCCATCCCCACCGAGTTTGCACCACACGCATTTTACTTCTTTTTATATTTATTCTTTTTGCACCCAAGGGAATTCAGCAAAATAATCTGATTTTTTGTTTATCATTTGAATTATATTGGCGGTTGCCCCTATCAGAATCATGTAATTTTTTTGCCTACAAAGGATCCCCTGCAAAACTGTCCAATTTTTTTGGACCATCTGACTTCTTTTTTTTTTTTGGGGGGGGGGGGGAGGCCTCTACCAGAAGTGCGCAATCTTATAGCTCACAAAGGGCCTTATGTAAAATCATAACTTTATTGGAAGGGGGCAGCCATGAGGTCGGAGAGCCTCTCGGGCTTCTGCTAGTTGTTGTAGTAGATTGACGATGACCAGAACAGTCCACAGCGTGGGCTCAAAGGGCTGATCGGTAACAAGCCCCTAAATAGAGATTCTCGGCTTGACAAATGACTTCGCCGAGTCAGATTAATTTGAATTGATTTATTAAAACTTTAGACGATACTTTGACTTCACGTTATTGAACAGTTACAACGGTTAGTCACTAGGCTTCTGAGAGCATACAACACGACATAAGATCAGTTTACGTTGATGTACTAAGTCCCAGACCTGGATGCAAGAGACGTGAACGAAGTCTCCACTTAACTTTTTGGAGAGAGCAAGACTGAAGCAAGACCGATGATTCGGCCCTTGTATTGAGTTTATAAGGCCAAAGCTCTGTTTCAGGTTCGGCCCATCTGCGGAATGGGGATTCTCCCAGCTGAGGTGAATTTGAAACGTCAGAGCCGCGTGTAGCGGTTTAAAAATCCAGACTGTTGATCGTTTTGGGTGAGCGGAATGTGAGTGAGGCTACCGCACGGGCTCGATGACGTACTTGAGAACTTGTCGATTGGTCGTTGAAAGTTTTCGATCTGATTGACGCTGCGACCGAAGGTGGGAGGTACGATCGGTGCTTATGCTTTGTTGTTCGCTTATAACTCGTACGGTCGCGGATTCTGGGAATTTTGAAGTCGTCGCTGAAGAATAAGGCGCGTGTGTATGAGTCATTGGGTCGAAAAATGAGGTCGTTTGATACGTCTGGTACTTCTCAAGGTCTGAGCTACTGACGGTTTTTCTGTACGGTTGCGACATCATTTGATTTTAAATAATTCTTTGATGGATCGCAGTGGCGTCGTCTGGGTGTTCAAGGTGTTCACTGCATACCCACTTAATTTTTGTCTTACAACAAAAATTCCAGAAACAAGGAAAGATTTAAATCTTGATTAAAATACAAAATATATAACCTCCAAAACATTGAAAAATAGCCGGAATTTTTCTCTTTGCGGGTCACGCGGTTCTTATCTTTGTTACATACTACGGGAATCGCGTAAGCTGTTCATTAGCAACATTGCACACTCTTGTCGGTATTGTCGCAATGGCGTTATCTTTGTCACATACTATTGGAATTGCGTAGGATGTTCACTAGCAACATTGCACACGCTCGTTGGTCTTGTCGCAATGGCGTTATCTTTGTCACATACTATGGGAATCGCGTAGGATGTTCACTAGCAACATTGCACACTCTTGTTGGTCTTGTCGCAATGGCGTTATCTTTGTCACATACTATAGGAATTGCGTAGGATGTTCACTAGCAACATTGCACACTCTTGTTGGTATTGTCGCAATGAGGTTATCTTTGTCACACACTATAGGAATTGCGTTGGATGTTCACTAGCAACATTGCACACTCTCGTTGGTCTTCTTGCAGTGGCGTTATCTTTGTCACATACTATAGGAATCGCGTAAGCTGTTCATTAGCAACATTGCACACTCTTGTCGGTATTGTCGCAGTGGCGTTATCTTTGTCACATACTATAGGAATCGCGTAGGATGTTCACTAGCAACATCGCACACTCTCGTTGGTCTTGTCGCAGTGGCGGGCGCAACAAAGACCACAAACAGTGAAGTGGGGACTTTGTTAATTTAAATGGCGGGGTGTTCACCAGCAAAAATGAACGTTCTGGAAGCGCATGCGCATGCTGCTATGTGATGAGTGGATGGATGCAACTTCATTCTTCATTGACACCCATTAGTTATTCATACTGATACTGATCATAAGTTTTTAATACATACTGATTTTTTTGTGTGTGTGGGGGGGGGCGTAGACCCATCAGTTGAACACCTGGGAAACAGCACCGCGCGACGCCACTGATGGATCGAAATTACGAGAATAGACTGATAGGCGACTGGGTGACACCGCCGAAATGGCGTGATAAGGAAAAGTCTTCGAAGTTGCAGAAGGTGAATTTCGCATCACGACAGGGGCATGAAAATCAGTGTGACTTCATCGTTAACCCCTTTAGATCGTTTGCAGATGGGCCTTTTGCTTTGAATCCTGTGTTGTATCTCATCTGCCGGGAAGCTGGCTGAGGGCTATGACAATCAATGCGGTTTTTTTGTAAACTGCTTTAGAAAACTCTCAGATGGGCCCGCGATGACCCTCTCCTCGCATTGAGTGGCCCAAAATAGAACAAGATGGAATAGGGGGTGGGAACGAATATCCAAAACTGAGTGAGTTGATTAGGCGTCGGTGGGCCGTTAACCCGGGTTAAATAAGTGAATAAAGAAACGTTATTTTGTTAGGTTTCCTACACAAGTGCTTCTTCGACAAGGTCGACAGCCCTCCCTTCCGGTTTTTTCTTCTCTTTTCTCCCCTCTTCGGATACCGCAGCTGTTATGCCTCATGTTTTATTTTGGCGTTGGCAGGTAGCTTTCTGCGCCTTGGTTTAATTACGTACGGTGCGGTATCCTTCTGCCTTCACTCTAATTGTACGACACTATGACAGTTAGCGAGACCTTGTGTACATAAACGCGCTATATCGTAAAATATTGATTTTTTGTTTTGTTTCTCAGGTACTTGATGAGCGGAAGCCGCCGTTCGCCTCGTTTTCCAAGCTGCCGACCACCGGTGGACACGAACGCCGCGCTTATTACGAACCCATCCTGAAGGTGAGTTTCATGTTGCGCCCTGTTTTTCTATAAACTCGTAACTGTGTCCGGTCACTTCGATTCTCGAGCCGCATCGACGCGACGGCTGCCCGCGGACCCGTGGAGTCGATTTTGTACGTAATTAGTCGTACGAGCGAGCCGGAAGCGCGGCACGCGAAAACGGGATCGTTAGAAAGCGCGAGAGTAGGCCACGAGAGGTCGTGACGGCGAAGAAAAGCCGGCGCGACACTTTTCTGGTGCCGCATCCGCGCCCGCCGATACCGATATTCGTTTCGCCAACAAAAGGCCGGCTCGACAAATTACGGATCTCTCGGCACATAATCTACCATCCGAATGCGGTTTATGACACGCACACGACGGCGTTTTTATTCCGGCCGCACAGCCGACTGAAAGTTCGGACAACGGTTTTCGCGCGATCGAATCGGGTCGGCGAGTAAAAATACCGAGCGAGCGGGCGACCGTGTCCGATGGCACATCTGCGCGCCGCAGCCACCCGGCCTGTACTTTGGGCCCGCTCCGCCTCGCCGCTCGCCGGCGCCGACACCGCGTCGAAAATTTAGGGGCAACTCGTAAATACTTTTTTTTTTCTTTCTTTCTTTCCTTTCTTCCACTAACCGTATAAGCGGATTCCAATTAAATTGCGTGAAATTCCGATTTGACCACCTCGGGCACAACCAGGCGACCCTCGTACGTGCGTCGAATGCGCCCGCAAATATTTTCTCGTCTCCCGGCCTGGGATGGCCGGATCGGGCCGGGGCTGCTTCTGCTCTCCTCCTGCCTGGCACACACGTCACAGACGTTGTGTCGGGTTTTTATCGTATTTCTCGAGCTGGCTTTTATCATATCGTATCAGCGAGACGCAATCCGGATAGAAATGAACGCGGAAATTATTACGCCGCCATTTTTCAATTTTCTGCTCTTTTTTGTGTTTTCTTTTTCTCTTTCTCGGACAAATGTGGTCGACGCTTTCGTACCGAATCGTACAAAAGACTACTCGTAGGTAGCGATTCTTGGTTTAGTATATTATGAGCTACTATGTATAGATATATACTACGTACGTATGTGTGTATCTGGAAAAATAAGAAAAATAATAAGTTTCCGTTTCTCATTCGCCTCTCGGCTGGCTTTACGGACGTGAGAATTAAGCCCGCTGTTATATGTTTCGCGTGTGCGGCATAAAAGACGTCGACGTTATCGGGAACGATATGGGCGAGCGTAGTAATTGTTTGTTTTTCGACCATGAATGCTACAAACGGGCTTGTACGTATGTGTGTACAGGGTGTTTCACAAGCTTTCTTTCTCATTCAATAACGTTGGTTGGTCGAGGCAAATCTGCAACTCGCGAATAGATCTTATTGCATGGTCCAGTCTCACTGCAGGTTGAATCGAAAATAGACGTAAGAAAGCTGAAATACCAAATTTGTAGAAGGAGTTAAAACTAAGGGTAACATGAAAGAGTGTCATCAACGATGAGGGACCTGATAGCAACCAGACATATTTATTTGAAAATGGGTTGGTTTTTCTTGTAACGGAAGTTTTGAATTTTGAAATGCAGACCCCGCCAATTTTTTCTGACTATAAACCGATATTTAGACCAAAATTGAAGCCTAGCCTGATGATATCAACACATGCACGATTAAAATAGAAGTTTTATTTGGAAATACTCAAAATGATCATCTAGACCGTATAGGCTAATGTGAATTGGCTATAATGTGTTAAATGGAGGAACACTGATGTCTAGCTCTCTAACGCAATATGTAAGTTATCACTAATCAAACGAATTATTTGGTGCTCAGTCTCCTTCACATTTGGTTTCCAGATTTGAGACTGGCTAACTATTTCTTTTACGCAGGTATCCCTATAGACCAATAGCCCTCCCGCCGAATTTTGGAAAAATTTACGAGAAAATAATGCGATTAAAACTAGAAAAACAAGTCAAAACTAACGAAGTTATACATAAAAACCGACTCGACTATATATAAAAAAATCCACTAAAAGGGCAGTAGGAAGGAGAAGAAAACAGCCTTTATTGTTATTATTTATCTCTATATATTATATGAAGGGTAAAGAATCAAAACTCACTATTTTCCGTTTTACTTCAAGGGCGCAAATAGGCAAAATACTGCACACGGATGCAGGAATGTCTTTGCTGCGCCTGTGAATGTGGAATATGTTATACATATCGCTCGTTCTCAGACGCAGCAAACATATTCCTGCACCCGTGTACAGTATTTTGCCTATTTGCGCCCTAGAAGTAAAATGACAAATGTGAGTTTTGATTCTTTACCTTTCATATGTACATTTGATTTACATATAAACGGCCCATTCGCGGAGATAGGCCTCTCCTACAGGGGTCTGGTTGGTCGAGTGAATAGCGCGTTGGTCTCGGAGTCTGAAGGTCTCGGGTTCGAGCACACGTAGCAACTTGCCAGGCCGGTTTTTCGGCTAAAAGGGAAGAGGGCTGAGACAGCCCTAACAGCCTCCCCGGCATCTTTGAAGTAATGCTCGAAAGAGCGGATTCCAGTGCTCGGGTTGAGAGCAAATTAGAAAAAAGAGACCTCTCCTATCCTCCATTATTGGGACTTGTCCCGAGCTGCATCCCTCTATTGTATTTCCCACCCGATTTCTAATTTCATTCCTCTACCTCGTCCTCGGGCACCCTTTCCCTCTTTTGTTTTCATATGGGTTCCAATCAGTGACTCGCCGATTCCATCTGTCTTCTTTCATTCTTATCATGTGTTCTGCATACTTGAATTTTAATTTCTTTATTGTCGACTCCACATTTTTGCTTTGCGTTTTTGCCCTTAATTTGATGTTACCTAATTTATGACTGTTTCTTATTCCCAGAATCCTTCTTTCCATTGCCCGGTGTGTGCTTTTTAGTTTTAACGTTTGGGATTTAGTCAGGGACCATGTTTTGTACAGGTAGAATACTACCGTCCAGTATTCTTATTTTCGAGTTCAGACTCAGTTTTTTGTTTCCGAAGATCTTTTTCATTGCCCAGAAGTGTTTCCTCATGCTTTGTTTTTTCCCGATTTTAGTTCTTATTCAATTCTGTCCTCAAACGCTTCATTCATTCATTCATTTGTGTGTGAGGTGTCGCCTTATGCACCGAGTGCTCAGACTTTGCAGTCCATTACACTATTCCTCAAGTTACTGTTGAGGATTAGCTCGGTAGCGTCATGTTTATAACCAAAGTGAGAATTTTACTGAGCTCTATCCCTTTGACTTCTGTGGGTGCTGGATACTCTAGTCCCAATGCTTCGCATCTTGTCCCGGCTATTGCTGGGCATTGACATAATATGATATGGATCGAGGTTTCTTCCTCTTCTCCACAATACTACAGTAGCCGCTTTTCACCTCTCCTATTCTATACCACATGTGTTTTGTAGCTCCATGACCAGTTAGTAGTCCGACCATGAGCATTGTATGTTTCCTGTTAAGCCCTAATAGGAACTCGGCATACTTACTGGGAGCGTCCCCTATCAGTGTTTTGCTGACTTTCATGCCACTGGCCAACCGCCAGTGCATTTCCGTCTGCTTACTTATCCAAGCCTCAGCTTTGGATTTTATGACGCCGTATTTTACAGGAAGACACGGCCCGGCCTGGGTGTTGCCAGTTCCTTTTTTATGCCCTCCTTCGCTATCTTGCCAGCGATCATGTTCCCTTTTATGCCGCGGTGTCCCGATGTCCATAGTATGGTAACATGGTTCTCCTGAGCAAGGGTGTATAATTTCTTAACACCCTCCGCCACCACCAGGGATGTAGTTTGGTGTGGCAATAGTGCCCTAAGGGCCGATTGACTGCCTGTAAAGATATAGATCTGCTTATTACCTAGGCCCTTCTGCTGGCTTCAATCGATGGCCACCGTGATCGCCATTACCTCTGCTTGGAGGATAGTGACGGCCTCGTCCAGTGCCATTGAATAGTGTTCAGCGCCTTTTGCATTCGTGATTCCGATTCCTACACCTTGATCATTCTTAGAGGCATCTGCAAACCACACATTCTCCGCTTTTCCTAGAATACTTGGCCACCTCTTTTCCCAAGCCTCCTGTGTGGGTATTAGCGCATGGTACGCGGCTTGTCAGAGAAGTGTTCCATCACGATTCTATCCTTTGGAATTCCAAAGCATTTGTCCATCATCCTCGCCATCTCCCGTATCCTTCTGTGGCCTGTTTTTTGGGCCTGAAGGTTTGGTTGACCCAGACGATAAGCCCCATTATCACAACTGTTTCTATAGCAGTATGTCCTCGAACGCTACTGTTTGTCCCAAATGACTGTTTCTTTTACCTTCTCTATTTCAATTTCATGTAATACAATTTGTTTGTGTGTTTGTTGCCCTTTGCTACTCATGCTTTTTGTTTTTCTTTTATGGTGTAATGCTCGAAAGGACGGATTCCCGGGGTTCGAGTTGAGAGGAAAAATTAAAAAACAGATATTGATGTTCTATCGAGTCAAAGGCGTTATGGAAGTTTATAAACAGTAAATGGGTTTCTAGTTGGTATTCTATTGTTTTTTCAATTATTTGATTTATAGTTTGTAAGTGGTCTATCGTGGATTGGTTTTTTCTAAATCCCGCCTGCTCTATTGCCTGATTTGAATCTAATTGATTGTAAATTCTCTCCTTTATAATTTTTATAAATAATACTTTGCTAACTTTTGAGGAGAGACTAATCGGTCTGTAGTTTTCAATTTCTACTTATTTCTCTTTTTAAATAAAAGTATTATTTCCGAAATTCTCCGCTGTTTTGGAATTTCTTCTGTCTCTATTATCAGGTTAAATATTTTTGTGAGCAGTACTGTTATACTGTCGCAAATATTTTTGGAAATTCGTTTTCTGTTTGGTCTGAGCCAGGCGATGTATTTGTTTTAAAATTTCTACGCACTTTTTATACCTCCATTCTTAGTATTTTGGGTACTTTCTTCTCCTTTTTTCTCGTTTTCTTTTGTAAGTTTTTTATCCTGTTTGCTACTGTATTAATTTTTATAAAATTTTGTTGCTGTGATATTCTGTCCCTATTTATCTCTTTCTCTCCGTTTTCGTTTTTGTTATTAACCTTCTTCGTGCTTAACTCTTTCAGTGTACATATGCATTAATCGTGGCTCGATTTAAAAATAAAATAAAAATACAAGAAAACCGAACCCAAAACAACACGAAAATGACTTTACTAATTAGCTTTGATATCAGTGGTACCCTTGGCGCAATAAAATGGTTCTCCATACTAAAGTGCCTGAAAGAAAATAATATCCAGACAAACATCTTAAACTCAATTAAAAACTTTTTACGAGATAAGGAAGTAAGATTCTACAAAGATGAAAAAGTAATACATCAATAAATACTAGAACGGCACTATCATCAACAGTCCTTAATGTTGCAATGGCAAATGGCAAATGTGCATAATGAATGCGACCTCGACGGAGAAAATATGGAACTCCTTAATTATGCAGATAATGTCTTACTAATAGCTGATATTTAAAATTTAGATGATATTAAACCAATAAATGCCATAATTAAAACAATAAAACCACTGGGACTAGAAATCAACCCTCAAGAAACAAAGAGCATCTTAGTCACTAGGAAACATAATAAAAAAAACGAGGAAAAAACATAGAAAGGCAACTCGAGCTAGAAGACCAAAATATAAAACTAAATGAAGAAATGAAATACTTAGAAATAATATAGATCACCTACTCTGAACCTTAAAACAACTAATGGAAAAAGCAGAGGAATATTAATTTTAATTACACCTAGCAATCGTAGATTATGAGCGAGCCTTTGACTCGCTCAGGCATAATTTTATGATCAAAACTACACTGAATCAAGGTATAACAGAAAAACTTATCTCACTGATAAAAGATATGTATAGCTACTTGTAGGCAAGAATAGTTACGGAGCGACCAGGGCAGTACTTTGCTGTGGATAGGGGAAAGAAGCAGGACGACCCCTTACTCCGATTCTGTTTAACGTGGCTCTGGAGGAACTTGTGAGGAAAATGGACTGGGAAACGAAGGAATTGCTTTTAAATGGACGGTGATTAAATAACTTGAGATTCGCAGATGATATTGCCCTGATTGCGGGCTCCGGGGACTTTGAAAAAATTGAGCGAAGAGGGAGAGGAAGTGGGTCTGAAAATTAATATAAAAAAACAAACAAAAGTTTTGTCGAACAAACGGAGGGATCCTTTAGCCATAAAAGGCGGAAAATAGAGTGGGTGGAGGAAATTAAATATTTAGGACGAACGATAACGTTTAACAAAACGAAAAATTCAGAATTAGACATAAAAATAGCCAACTCTTGGAAAAAATTTTGGTCTTTGAAAAAAATATTTAAAGGGAAGTTTTCAGTAAACAAAGAGGACAATTTTGAACAGTTCTGTCTTTCCCATTCTGTCGCACGGTTGTCAGACCTGGTCGCTCGCTAAAACTGAATAGGGGAAAATAGTCATTCATCAAAACAGTCTGAAAAGAGCAATCCTTGGTGTAAAGAGGAAAGATAAGATTAATCTATTTTAAAGTTAAAAAGAAAATTAATGTACATTAACTTTTTCCATGCTCTAAGGAGGCTGAAGTGGGACTGGAATGGGGAGATGTGGACGTTGCCTGGATGGACAGTAACAGGTAGGCAAAAGTAGCCTCCGACTGGTTTTTGAAAGGAGGAGGAGAAAAGGGAAATAAAGAACCAGATGAAGAGATCAGTTTGACAGAATGTTCCAGCACTGAAAATGTCAGAAGATCGCGCAAAACAGGGGGGAATAAAAGCGTCTGAGAGAGGCCTTTGCTCAACACAGGGCAAGTAAAGAAAAATAATGGTCATTTTGATTTTGATTTGATTTGATTGAATTCTGAATGAAAACCTTAATTTTAACAGCAATACTGCTGCAAAATCACAGCATTATACAATAAAACTTTCGGCATGAAACATGCAGGCAGGAAAATTTTAGACTCGGTGCTTTTCAGGTCTATAATAAAATACGGTAGCATAATTTATTATCCAAAACTTAGCATAAAAAAAAAAAAAAAAAAAAAAAAAGATAGAAGAAAAGAACAAAGGAAAATTATACTGGATATTATAGCAGCGTGTAGAACAGTAAACAGTATCCTACATGTAAGTACCCTGTAATGATGTATTATTAAACGTCCCTGGAGATAATTATGATTATCAGGAAATTTTCTAATTCATCGAGTAAATGAATTTAAAACTAATACTTCACCGGCTCATCAGGAGTATTTTGATTACTAGAGGCTATTTCCAACTTCTTTGAGACCACCTTTAATCGACCATCATTGACGATTATAAAAAGCTGAATTTAGAGAAATTCTGTGAGAAAAATTTTCCTTCTTGATTGGAGTACAGGTATGACACATATCTGACTCCCTTGGAGGGCATGATAACCTTATCATATCAATCCATACATTTCGTAGAATTATTTTTCAGTTATTCGTAACTCCTCCGGGGCACTGTGTTTTTTTTTTTTTCAGTGAATTCTGCCCTTGCTGGTATTATTTTATGTAGCTGGGGTGCCCTTAATTGTGTTTGGAAAGTTAGCGTTTGGTAAATTCTTTTAGTTGGTCGGCAAAATAATTGGAAATGTGATAACCCTTTTTTTTTCCTTCGTTGTCCCCTCTTTTTTTTAAAATGTTAACTGGAATTAGTCGTGTTTTAGCTACCTCCACCACCGCTATGAAAAAATAACTTGTTAGTCATGATCCTGTTGGAGGATATAGCTGCTGACAAACTAGTCATTTATGTTCTTACTGTGTCTTATTATCCAGGAGGGGCATTCATGCATTCTGTTTCGTTAATGAACTAGGGTCATTCATGTACTCACTCTGTCCCATCATTTAAAGGTGCTAAGTGCATTTTTACTTTGATTATTGAGGGTAAATCACCAGTATTACCTATCGCAAAGCCCATATAAATTTCATAAATTGTCCTCAATCTTTGTAATATTTTTCTTTCTGTCAGCGAGAGGAGCGGGAGGACTAATCAAAGAGAATATTCTCGAAATGCCAGCCATATAATGTCCATTACTCATTGAACCGTGAAACCAATCATCATCAGGTGCCGTATCCGTTACTGGATGTTGGCGGTCGCGGTTTCTGACGTGCGACTTTCCTGGGCAGGGTTGGGGGGGGGAGTAGTTTGCCATTACTTTCACCACGGTTTGTTGCATTAGAGTCTTTTCTTCTCTGTGCCGGAGAGTGTGCGGTCGCAGTTCGCTTACTAGCCACGTGTTTTCACGATAGTGAGTAGGCTATCCACGAAGTGCACACGATAGTCTCAACCTTTCGGATCTGGTGGTAGCACGCCCTGTGATTGTAATCTGGCAGTGTTACAGGATGCGTTATCTTTCCACCTCATTGATACTGTAGTCGCTGTGTTCGCTACGATGATAGTGGGGGTATTCAAATATCCACTAGCTTTCCGGCGTTGGTGGGAATAGAAACCGAGACGCTAGGATTGCGAAGCGGGCACGTTAACCACTCGGCCACACTGCGACTCTACCTTTACCAAAATGGTTATGACGAACCTTCGAAATATTCTACGCATTTTGCAGTCAATTGGTAAGGAAGTAATTTGCGTTAGTGGGCTGAATTTACACGCGTATCTTGATAGAGTATTCGGATAAATTGGCCGTAAAAGAAAGCCACAAAAAACGAGAGAAAAAAAAACGCGAATTAGAATACCTAATCTTATGTTCGATCGATAGTTCTACAAATAACCCGCGTTAAAAGGGGCTCTCGTAAAATAATATTTTTACTAATACGGGCCGGTATTATAAATTCCGGCGAATAGAGTAACATGCACTAAAAGTCTACGAATAACGACGTCATTATTACAATGTGCGGTCAGAGGTAGGCGGCTGTGGCCTAAATGACTTCGAACTGGGGCGTTTACGCATATATCATTTTTAACGGGGCAGAGTTCTCGAGAGCTCGCTCGAAGAAAAAAAAAGTGCTTCGTTCTTTTAGTAGGGCAATGTCGAATTCCGTGAATTTAAAATGAGGATAGGTATAGTGGAACACGTTATCGGTCGCCTTTTCTACCTTCTTTTTCATTTTGCAAACACAGGATGACGTCGGCGTTAACTAAGTTTTCTAGGGTATTGTGGAAATCTAGTCGACATCGTTCAAGGCTATTTTAAGAAGACCTACGCGTATAAGAACTATACAGAGTACAGTCCCGTACTTGGCTGGCTATCTAGCCACTAGTAAGCCTGGAAAACTGCACTTGGTTGTAATCTAGTTATTAATTGGCTCGTTAAACCAAATCGTCATGTACGACTGTGGGGTGATGAGTCGCAAATCATGGACCTGATCGTCGTCAGCGTCCCTCGGATTCGAGGATGCTTTTCCAATCATTGTGACTGCCCTCTGAAATGCATTAGGACATGACGTATCATCCGTATTCTCGACTTAATTTGACGGCCGTAGTAGTGACACTCTAAAAGTGGGTCCCAGCAGATTCGGTCTGCCGGCCCTGCGTATGTGCTCCGAAGACCCCACCATTGTTGTGGCAGATTCGTCTCCAAACCGTACAGTCTAGACTTGCGGCTTCCCAATTCCCAGCAACACCAGCGTTCTTGAGTAGGGAGTGAGCTATGTTCTTGTACCTCTTCATCTGGCCACCAGATGTTTTCCAACCGCAGGCGAGTTCTCCATGTAAGACATTTTTAGGTGCCTTTCATCTGGTAGCCTTTGAAGATGGCCAAGCCAATGAAGCTGATTTTGAGCCAACAGTTACTCAATAATGGGGATATGCGCTCGTAGCCGCACGCTGGCGTTAGAAATGTCATCTTGCCGTTTGATACGCGTAATGTACCTGAGCTGTCGATGATGGAATCCTCCAAACACTTTGACGTGCCTTTCGTAGATCGTCCATGTTTCAGCAGAATAGGAAGCATTATAGCTTTATAAACAGCAATTGCGAAACTGAAGATCCGTACAGCTGAATACCCTGCCTCGAAGCTTGAAACCCCTTTTTGATGCGCCCTGGATTCTCTGACTCATCTCAGGGTCAAAGTCCCCTTTATTGGATACAGTACTGCCACGATACACAAAATCATTGACTTCTTCTGCAATGTTCCATTTCCCACAGCCTCGGTAGCCAACTCCTGCGCAGTCTATGACTCGGAGTTTGGTTTTTGTGGGTGCTCACTTCCATTCCAAACTCCGATAAATTTGTAACTATAGGTCTAGTAAAACTTCTGTAGGTTCGCTTATCGTAAGTAACTACGCTGGGAGTAGAAATTTCAGGTAGAACTCGATTCCATCTTTGACTTCCGAATAGATCTACAGAGTCAAGATGGACGAAAATTTTCATTTGGAACTCGATAGCGTCTGGAGTCTGGACCATTTGACTAAGATAACTGACTTGTGATCAAGAATTCTCATTCGCCTTTAAGAAAATCTCCCGATACTCGTGCTCGGTCTTCATGTTGACAACTTACGTTCAGTCTTAAGGATATCGTGCATGCAACGTTCCGATAGCTAAGCTTGCAACTGTGAAGCCACGACTGAATAATTTGCTGCAGCGTTCGCGACTCCCTCGAGCATTAAATTTCACAATTTGAATCCCAATTTGGGTACAGTATTTCGAATTAGTTTTGAAATCAGGAATGATCGCGCGGACTTTTCGACTCTCTCGGGGATACAGTCGTAGGAGGTGCGACAGCGGCGGTACTGCGATAAAGTTTGAATAGGTGCCGAAGGCCGGTAAAGTATTCTTGATAATAGAAATGAGGAAGAATTGCTGGCGTTGGTAGTAGTCTCGGGCCGACGAATGTCTCCTCTCTTCGCTCCTTCTTCCTGCGCTCTTTCGCAAACTTATACGTGTCACCTCCCTCGAACGATAAAATGAGAAATCCTCCAAAGATACGTCATTGTGTCGCCTTCGCATTCTTCAGTTTTCATTTAACCGACGATACTTCGAGCGAGGGATGTGAAATGTGAAGTATCCCACCTATCCACACATTCGCCGTGGTGCCGCTACACGTATTTAATGAAAAATCACGCGGATTTACGATCCTTTATCGTGGAAGGAAAAAGAGAGACGAAAAAAAACCCGACGATAACCATCGTTGGTTAGAAGAGAAAAATTATAGCTTTGACATTTTTCTAAATTAACGCGTACCAGAGATTAACGGGGCGGTATCATTTAAGCCCGTAAAAGGAAAAGCTATTCTTTAGAATCCGTCGTTTTTCAGAGTCTCCCAATTTGAAGCGGGATAATTCATTGTCAATTTTTGCTCGGAATTTACCTTCCTTCTTTTCCCGGTCAGTCGCTCTATCTCCCTCTCTCTCTTTCTCAACCAATCGCTGGTTCGAGTTCACCTTTTGTCATCGTAAGTCACGGAAGCGCACCTCGGGATCAATGTAATCTTGAGCCTGCCCGTCGTCTACTTCTTCCATTAAAAAACGGGGAGACTGTTGAGAAATAAACTTTTCAAACGCCTGTCGTTTTTCGTTCATTTTTTTTTTTTTTTTTTTTTTCAAATTAATTTTGTACCGCTGGAACATTCTCAAGCAGATGTTCGATTGAGAGCCGAAAACGGAGAGAATTAATGAAACGAATTATCGTGTTCTAGGGATCGTTAACGAAATAACAGTTTTCGCGCCGGTGCTTCCAGAGGGCGTGGGGAAAGTCTCACCACAATCAGATTTTTTCCGAAAAACAAGGGGGAATCTCATCACCAGCATATTAATGACCTGAGACAGGGGGCAAAGCTGAGTACCTTGAAATTATACACCCTGACATATGTATCAACATTCTGGTGAGATTTCCTCCTTATCAAGAAGCTCGTCAGTTTTTATCCTGAAAGATGAGAATAAATGAAAGCGATCAGATTCTTAAATGAAATCGGACAAATACCCACTCTTTTTTTTTGCCAATTTGACGTACGAGTCGAGATTTTTTATTTTTGAAATATTCGTGTACTTACAGCTCCATTAGCTCTAATCAATGACCAAGCGAACCACCTGTCTCATAAAGAAACTGCTTTAAACGTATTTCGCAGAAACTTTGATATGCATCAGTTTTTGTACCTGGAATTTCTTCCCTATGATTGATGCAAAACAAAGAATTCACCGAGAGCCGAATTAGTTGAAAAAATAGTATATTACACACCAAGAGTCAAAAGTGAGTGTTTACATGGTGAAGGAAAGTTTGCGAACGAGCATAGCGAGTGAGCAATTCCCGATTCATGTAAACTCACTTTTGACTCTTGTTGGGGAAGATATTTTTTATACTACTTGATCAGAAGCGGTAATGTTTTTCGTTGACATGGTCTGTATTTTTTTTTTAAATCTATTTATTTATTTAAATTAGAGACAGGTGATTTTTGTGTGCGTAATTAATTCAAAAATTTAATTTGGTCAGTTAATTACTACAAAGTACAGTATCACATTCTTGTCTTCAGTTTGTTCACGTACACAAACAGCATACACAGGTAGTGGCCAGCAAAAACGTAACGACCATTAACAACAAACGGTAACAGTTGTACTACGTCGTGAATATTTAAATGCGTTCTTAAGTCGCTATTTTGTAATTCGCTCCATGGCCGAGTGGTTAGAGACAATCGCTGCATTTCAGGCAAATGTTTCAATGGACGCGGGTTTGATTCTCGATACGAAATTACTGGCCAGCAATTTCTTCATGTAAAAACGCTTTACATTTTCTTGATACAGGTATCTGTGAATTCAAAAACACTGCAGGTAATACCTATGTTTCACCTAATGATTATTCACCGGTAATGTACTATTAGGTTAGACAGAATTCGATAAAGCTGGTAACTTCATCAAAATAACATGAACATAACGATTAAAAAAAAATAAATAAATTAGGGAGTTTTAGTTTTGTACCTCAGTGGGTGGTAATCAGTCTGCAAACGTTAGCACACCATATGTACCTCATAGTTCAGAAACAACGTAAGTCCCAATATTTCGACAATCGGTTTCTTACAGAAAAATGTTCTTTAATCGTAGGCGCGGCTATGCTGAAAAAGTGAGCATTTTTCCTGATGAATAAATAATGTGGCAACTCTGAGAAATTTACGTGTAATGCAGAAACCACGTAACTCCGGGACTTACGTTGTATCTGCATTACATGAAAAGTTGAAAAATTACGAACAAATTCGTACTTGTTCTATCCTGTTCTACTGTTACTGGTAGTGAACGCAATTATCAAGAAAATTCAGTATCGATAATATCAGTATCAAAACCAAGTGATACCAATATTATCAATATCAATGTCAAATGAAAATTTTTCAATAATAGAGCATAGAGTTGCGTAACTGCAGTCAGCAGCTTCGCAGTTTGACGCCTCCTCGAGTAAACAGGGACTTACCGATAGGGGGGAAGGGAAAATTTACCCCTTTGTTGACGAAATTCCTTATAAAATTTCTGCCCCATTTGGAATTTTTCACTCAGCAGTTGGGAAAACTGGAGAGTTGTACTCTTATGTTTTTCACGGGGACGAAAATAAGGGGGCACGTGGACATCTTACCCCCAAGCCTCCACACTGGAGTTGGGAAATTTTTGTAGATGGATCAAAAGTTGAGAATATCCAACAAATAAAAGGGTTTTTAAAGCCAATACAAAAAACTTTTATTACTCGGAAATTTTGAGTTAGGTCAGTTTTGGGTTTTGGGACTTTATCAATTTTTGTCCCCCCCCCCCTTTAAAAACTTTTCAATGCGTCTCTGCAAGTAGAAAGGTTACTTGTTTTATTTTTTGTTAAATATGTTTTTTTCAACTTTTTTTTGTCACTTCTAACAGGAGTCGATTTTTTTTAATTTTATTATTATTTTTTTAAATTATTATTATGTATTATTATATATATATTTTTTTTACAAGGATGAAACGCAAAACAGCCGTATTTTGGATAATTTTTGTAAATTTGGCAAAATATGTAAAAAGAAAAAAGGGGGAAAAAACGCGAAAAAGAGACATGAAATGTGTAGAAATTTGCATTTTTACCTCAATTACGTATGTAAAATGCGCAAAATGAAATGGGGCTCAAAATATAGCGATTTTTCTAAAACGTAAACATTTTTCATCACTTTTGGGATTAGAGGTACTTAAAATATGTGCATTTGCATATTAATTTATGAGATAAGTTGGTTCCGCAAACTGAATTGGATCAAAATATTTCACGTTTCGAATTTTAGATTCATTCCGCTTCTTTTTGAACGAGTTGAAATGAATTTATTATGAATTAATGAAATCGTTAACAATTAGTTTCTTTTCAAGGCTTCTAGAATCCTGAATTTTGAGTTATTATGAAATAAAACACGTATGTGCGCGAGATACCAATAAATAAACGCAAGTCTAGACGATGAACGGTATTAGCTACAGTGTGAATCAATCGTGTAGTGCAGAAATCACGTAAGTCCAGCGCTTCGAAACTCCACCCACAACGACAGAATTTGTGTAAATTCGCGGAAATGAGTGTGACAATGTGTACTCGTTACTAATGCATCGAGTACCATGCAATTTTTCCCGCAGGGACCACGTGAGAAGACTGTAAACTGTGTTATTTTGTTTTTTTGAAAAGTTTAGCATTTTGGACTTACGTGGTTTCTGAAATACACGATTCATATGTTGATAATACGAAAATATTATCAAATTGTATGTTACGCACTATCCCTCAATGAGCAATGATTAGTGGTAGTGGTAACTCAGGCACTCATACTTACGATGTCCATTGTATTACACAAGCATTTTCATAGTTTTTATTATCCAGATATAGTAACATCGTGAAAATAACGTACATAACTACCATATTATGTTACATCCTGACTGTAGCCCTGTGATTCATTACTTCATTGCGTCAGTATCATCAATAGCCTATCGTCAATATCATTAATAACTCGGTACTAGGTAGATGTCATCATAAAGCATTTGGTTGTTTGCATCTACGACAAAATTCATAGCTGAGAATTACATGTGATTCCTCGTGTCCTTGTAAAACTGCTACGGACTCCTTCACTTACATTTTTTCGTCCTTACCAAGTGACACTCTGCCATCACTACTGTAAACTTTCATTCCAAATAGTTTGAGAACGTGGCCTATTTTTCTGGCTGCCGATTTCTATGAGGAAAATGATTTTTCTCACCAAAGAAGGAAGTTTAAGGAATGTTCGTAGCAGAAAGGCGAATGCGAGCGTCATTAAATTTGGTCGGGAAACGCTTTAAATTAAAACAGGCGCGCAATTAAAGGGAACTCTCGTATTACGTCGAGGAACTGCGAGCGCAAAATGCTTTTTACCTTTTTGACGGAGATTAGCGTGATTAATGGATTATTCAAATTTACATGCTACCAGAACAAAATAAATTTGTAATTGTAATTGCACGAAGGCCGAGCCTCGCCAAGAGTGCGACACACCCGGGGCTTTTAAACACCTCGGTGCCCCCGGTATGTTATTAAAACACCGGCGTACTTTCAATTCTCACACCTTTCTAGTCAAAATATTGTTAATACCGATGAAATTCTATTTTCATTTAATTTCGCCGATATAATTATCTGAACAGGAGGTGACTGCAAGCGCATTCATCGATCGCTAAAAGTGTGCTGGCAGGTACGAATTTAAGTGCACTTAGTCTCAGTATCCGCTTGCTTTCTGTCATTCGAATTTTGGTGGTTCAGGATACACGGAATCGAATCGTGAATGATGTGTGCCCATTGTAATGATACCCGAAGGTTTCAAGTTTCACCGCAATCGCGAATCGCACCGTCAGATACTGAGTTCAGTTGAAAGATTATCAAACGGGTCGTAAAGTACGCCTCATTCCATAATTACAGTTTCTATATCCTCTTCGACAAATACACTATTCTCGGTTCCACATTTTCTCGCTCATTTTTCCAAGCTCTTGAACGTGCTGGAGGGCGTATCTTCATTCGTGGTGCAAAAGATTCGCTTTACCGAGCATTTGAGAACACACAATAAAAAAGCTTGTCGCCACATCGCTCTTCAATCCGTATATTGCATTGCGAGCGAAAATCGCCAGCATCGCTATAAAGAGGCGCCGTCGAATAAATCAACTTTATTACTGAACTACCATAAGACCTTCGCACGTACGTTACTGGACATCGGAATATGGACGCGTTACGTGTTAATGAGAATGGCCCTGAAAAAATAATCGAAATATTCGGCCGTTATTTTAGATCCCCAAAGATAGACGCCGAATCGGAAGGGCCGCCCGCACCAAATGTCGTCGGCGGCTCGATATTAATGCAGTTATAATTCTTTCGACTTGACGTTCGACAAACGCGCGATTTGTAATCGCGTATAAATCTGCGCACGCGAGCGACACGACAAAAACAATCGGTCGAATAATCGCTCGACGACGATAATGACCGTCGACTAGATTAAAACGTACATACATACTAATGCCTTTTTAAGGACGCAGCAAAATGAAGATTAATAACCGGGCGTAAATCGTTGATAATGCGAAGAAAAATGGCCGATAGTTCTTTTGTACGTTTCTGGATTCTGATGAATGTGTACGCGGACGCATCAGAGGAGGCGGACAGCTCTCGATGGAAAACAATCGACCATTCGATTATCGCAATCGTTTTCCATTATGTTCTGATGGAGCCATCGGAGTTGTCCATGAGGTGATTCGGTATCTCTCGAAGCACCTTTTCCATTTTGACCATCCATCAGGTGTAAGACTGAACGCCCCTGGTGGCTCGAGATGATTTTTGAATGGGCTGGGTTGATTGGTCGATGCACTGGCTGCATCTAGATTTCCGGTGTTATTGTCTGGCATTATGTGGATTGAACTCAAGAGCGGGGCACTCGCACGAGACAACGAAACTCAGCTCCGGTGAAGATGCATAAGTGTGAGATCACGCGATCACTACGCCATAACACAGGGTACACAAACTGAGGAGGAGTAGAAGTTACTTGTTTTATGATACTCATAATTATTCCACTTACACTGCCATATGTAGGTATTACTTCTTAAATAGGCTGTTATATGTATAAGTAGGGTGATTGTGGGTTAGATGCCACACCTTTTGGTTTTTTGAATATATCTAAGGCTGCGATCGATAAAAATTCAATATCTTTGGCTCATATGATAGATTGAACCCCCAGCTACAACTTTGATGTGGACCACTTTTCAAAATAATAACTAGAAAAACAGTTATGACCCAAAATCCGCAACCCGGCTTTTTTTTTTGCGGGATAGATGCCACATTTCAAACAACGTGCCAATTATTCGAAAAAAACATGTTAATTGATCAAAATGATATAATTAGCATATTATAGAATGATAATTAATATACATGTATGTTGCGGTGGTCGTTATTTTCAAAATGGAGTTTGGGGGTGCAGGACCCCTTCATTCCGTTCATTTTTATTTTTGATTAAAGCAAAAAAAAAAAATTGAAGTTGAAAAAAAAATAGCAACTCGATCAAAATTTACTGAGATTTATATTCATGAAAAATCTGTTCCTGCGCATAATTCGTGAGCGTTCATCTTGAATCTTCCACATCTAAAACCAATCTCGACCTATTGTTTTCTAGGTGACATTGAAATTACCTATGTGTTATACGCATACTTTCCGCTAATTCAAAAGCCATTTTCCGTACTTCTATTAATTGATGCGAAACCATTCTGCTGATGTCTTACGATGTGATTCGTTAATTTCACCTCGCCTCCGATTCCCAAGACAGAATCATTTCTTAATCTGGCGCCAGTAATTTCAGGAGGGCCATTTTGCATACGTCTTTTTAACCAGCTCCATCATTCGGTTCCATGACGAGCACAGTCTTCCTCCAACCAACCCTTTCGATCAGACTTCCGAACATACTATCTGGGCCCTAGAAGAGCTGCTGCAGCTGCCGCGGACCCCCGGCAGGGCTCCCCCGCTGTCACCACCTTCCTGCGTCGTCACACCTACCAAGACGAGAAGGTGAGGGGTGAGTGAAGAGGAAGCGCGTCCGGCTGTGGGAATCCTGAAATTTCCAGATTAGTGTTGGGAGTGCTGACCTCGATCAGTAGGGGGGACCCCATGGTAGCCGTCGCAGGACAGCGCTCACCGGAAGCAGAAGGCAAAATGGGGTTCGGGCCGGCCTCAAATCGTCCTTCCGGCCACTGATGCGATACTCAAGAGGGTAGTTTCCGAGGCTGGGGGCGGTGTCTCAGGGGCCACTTTGGCATGCGTGCATCGCCATACGTCCCACCACTACCTACAAATTTGAAAAAATTATTACTTAGAGTCAAAATTGTTTTTATATTTGGCGGTTTTAGCTGTTAATTTGGTGTGGCCTCTATCCCAATCGATTTTTGTGGCAACTATCCCAAAACACATGTTTCTGAAAAAACACTAATAATACTACTGAACAACTATTTTGCACTACGCATTTCGAGAGGTGATTCTGAGGAACTTTTTAACGCTGAATACGATACCGCAACCCATTTTTCTCTATCACGTCACAATTCGGAGTTCTGAACGACTGAAATTCGTTTCCATTTTGTTTTTGCAGTGGAATAAGCGGTACCACTGACCGAATATTATCAGTGTTATCGGACTATAACAGAAAACAAACAGACGGAATACACACCACTACATACAACCTCAACACACAACAACACGAATCAGTATGATCACATTCAGTTCTTAAACCTCTTTTTGAACACATTTAGTTGAATTTTCTATAGTTTCTGATCTGAAAAACTAGACGTGATAGAGAGAAATGGCTGACAGCACTGTATTCAGCGTTGAAAAGTACTCAAGAATCACCTCCTTAAATGCGTCGTGCAAACAAAAAATTTCATTTTGTTCCGTTGTATAATAATAATAATAATAATAAACAGCCTGTATTACGTAGTTTAGTTACAGCAATTAATAGTCTCTATCGACTAACATTTTCTGAGATGTAAACCGAACTACTTCATCCCTCTGGGTATAGGCCTCCCCCCGCCCTTTTTCAAGCCTCCCTGTTTCGCGCTGTTCTTTCCCACAAAGTCCCTGTTATTTTAATTATATCATCACTCCATCTTATTGCTGGCCTACCGCTATTTCCCTTTCTGTCCCTTGGTATCCACTCGTGGATTATCTTACTCCATCTACTGATCTCTTGCCTTTCAAAATGTCCTGCGTACGCCCATTTTATATTTTTAATAGTTTTACCTATATCCTTCACACCAGTTATTTCTCTCCGTTTTGTGTTTTTTATCCTGTCTTTCTATTTAACTCCCAGTGAATTCCTCTCCAAACGTTTTACCGCCACTTGTAGTTTTTCCGTTTGTTTTTTAGTTAGGGTCCATGTTTGTGCTGCATAATATGTTAGTACTGGAAATGTAAAACAATTTCAAAATATTCGACTTGGTAATGGTGACGATCAGTTTTTATCAGTGCAACGTGCCATTATGTATCTATGGCTGTACAGAGTTTTTGCGGAGTCTGGGGCAAATAACCGAAATTGGATTAGAACTGCTGAATGCGAGAGGAAATTTTTTCCGAAATTTCAGTCGTGTTAATTTGAAAGTAATGTTTTGGGAGTCACTGGAGGGAGGCTGTGATTAGGAAAACTGCCCCAGTTGCATCGATCTCTAGGTGACGCTGTATGTATGTTAGAATTTCAATAAACTTTCACAGAATTTCTAGTCGAAATTACTGCCTCATCGGTGTTAAATGCAATTAACCGCTACATAGAAGAGGCCGTGATTCATTGGGAAGACTAAAAGAACACTTACTTGACTTATGTAAGTCGACTCAACTCATTCCGTGCTCTTCCAGATCAAGTTACTCGAGAAGAGTGTGGCCTCCATTATCAAACCTTCTCTCGCAACTTTGCTCGCGCGTTGGCAACGTGTAACCCGCTGAAAAAGTTGATAATTTTTATTTTCGCCGTAAAAGACTCGGTGCTCCACATTTCGCCACTCTACCTAAATCGACTAATTTTCATACTTTTCGGATGATAAAAATTAAACGCAATTAACTCGTTTTATGGTCGAACATTTACGAACAACGTCGAGGCACGACCTGCAGCAGAGGAAAAACTTTCGCAATTAGCGGTTCCGTAGCAGCAGGTACTGCCCCGCTCAAAATTTCTGAAATTGACTATAAATCTCGTCCCGGTTTCGGGCCGCTTCGAACGCAGAGACTCGAGAATCGACCCACCTTATTCTCGCAAATAAATAACGCGTTGGTGCGCCCGAGCATTCGCGACTCAAAATACAATTATTATCGTTGTTTTTGTACTTATGAACAGCCCTACAATTTGTGGGATCTCGTGAGAGCGAAAAAAAGTAAGTCAGCTAAATACTAATAACAGCTAGGGCTGCTCATATGCCACCCATGGGTTAAGTGCTAATACTTTTATCAACTCGAAGTGTCGCTGTTCTTCTAGCGGAATTGATGAGGTCCAAAGACGCGTACAATCTGTACTTGAAGTTGTCAGTGACCTTATTCTCGGATTCAGTGTATCAGTGTGCGCCCTTTTTCTTGGTTTCGGGTTAATCTTGTGCATTCAGTGACGGTATACCTCGTCACGGATTATATCATACCATTTTGTAGGCGATCTTCTCCTATTTCTGCTGCCGTCTACCTTTCCCTGCACTATTATGGTTTCCAAGCTGTTTCCTCGTATTACATGCCCAAAGTACTTTCACATTCTAGCGAATACTTCCGATGATAGTCGTCTGTTGTTGCCTGTATCACTGAAGACTGAAGCGTTAGTCCTCTTGGCTGTCCGTGGTAATCACACTCCAACATGGACACTATTTCTTTGATGTTTGGCCTGTTCTGCTTGGGTCTATCTACGATCATCGTTTTCGAGCGATTTTTTCCAGACTGTATTCCTTGCTTATGGTTTCCAGCATCTGCAGTAGTCGCTCCATTTCACCCACATCTGCCACTATCAGCGTTGTATCGTCCGCATATTTCATATTAGTCAGCCTCCTTCCTCGAACCGCGATTCAACCTTTCCAGGCTGTATCAAAGTTCTCTCCTTGGGTTTTCCTCATGATATATTCGCCTTATAGTTTGAATAGCAGCGGTGAGTAAATGCATGCCTACTCCTCGTCCAGCCCGGAACTCTTGTGGCATATTCCCGTTGCCTGTCCGTACCACTGGTGTTCCGTCCTCATAGAGTTTCTTGATCAAGAAAATCAAATGATTTGATGCTTTCATCTAGAGCAGAATCTCCCGGAGCTTATCCCATTCGCAGGCTCAATTGGGTATTTCCGGGATAGGGGGTGCGGTATCCCGAGACATTTTGGCATGCGTGCGTCGCCATACGCTCCACTATCATCGATTCTACATAATCAGGGCCTTTTTTATTGTATACAAAGTATAAAACCGTCTCTACGTTGTATTCTCTGGCCCTCTCAATGAGCTATCGGAGATTTAGAGGCTGCTCTCTAGTGCTGCGTCCTTTCACAAATCCAGCTTGTTCCTTCGGAATTTGACCAACCATTACGGCATACAGTTTATCTTTTATTTAGCAGTGCTTGCCTGTACGCCTTAAGAGATGGGTCTGTAGTTCTCACATTTTTTACCGCGTATAAATTGACGAGCAAATGTCATACTGGACTTGAGAATTTTTTTTTCTTTCTAAATTCGAATCAGTGGTATTCGCTGTGTTTTCAGCTCTAAGTATACCGATCACGCGGTCACTGATTCAAATCGGTGAATATATGCTGCGAATCAGCGTGTGTGCTAATTTGAATCAGTGATCACGTGGCCAGTGTTCTTGAACTGAAAAATTACCGAATTCCGCTGATTCCAATTTAGAGAGTGAATCAACGGTCAGTCAGTTTAGTCGATTCTTGGGGTCTGAGAGATTGTACCAGACATACGAAGGTAAACAAATGAGGAGTTATCTCACGTAAGGGCTGTCCGGCCTGAGAAAATATTTTTCGTAGTCCAGTAGAGTTACCCACTCACCTGAGACAAAATTCCGGGAGAAGTAAAACTTGATACAATTGTAGAGGACCCCTCCTTGATAACTTTCCAAAAGTCCCCACCCCTCCGAGGTGTACTACCCACTCTAGGGGGCTAAACGTGGAGCAAAAATTGATTTTTTCACTATAAATCATGAAGGGTGCATCTTAGAAGAAAATGTTTGAAACAGACAGTTATCTACATTTAATTTGTTATGAAATATATCTCTTGACACTTTTCGTTGAAATGCATACTAACGCCGTTACAGTCAATCAAAATTGGTACTGTGCACATCTACAGCTGCTGCCTCATTTTGCGTCTCTCTGGTGTGCCGCTAATGAAGTTTTCACTCAGCAAAACACGCATACATTTTTTAATGGTTCCAGGTACATAAAGTGGCTGTTGTACGAATTCAGTTGTTAAATAAGAAGTCTCCTTCAAAGCGAAGAAATCACACATAGGTGTACGCAAATTTTGTTTTGTATTTAAAATTCTACATCAAACTCATCGACTTCGAATTCCTCATCGGACTCAGACTCCGCGTCTCGTTGTGCATTCAGGCACGATGTACCTTCACATGTGCTGCACAAAGCAGAGCATCCGAGTCCAACTACCCTGCATCCACATGCAGGTCCACTGGCCTTTTTTACAGCTACAGGAAATAAGTTTCAAAATCTTCTGCGGGGCTGCTGCTAATGCGCTTTCTATTGGTATTAAACTATTGTTGCTCTTCTTCCAGCCCATTCGGATGGTTTGATCTCATTTCCCAGTCACAACTGTACCTGACAGTACACTCGGTATAGGTGTTATTGAGTTGCAGCTGCGCTTGACGGGATGTTGCCTAGTAAACGTAAACAATTCTTGCCTACAGATTTCACAAACCTCTTGTATCTGAAATCATTTAGGTTGTTTTTTGGGTGCCTTATAGAGCGCCAAAATGACTCGCTGGCCACTGCGAAGGACCTCTTCAGGAGTTGAATGGCTGTTATAGAAAACTTATACAGCTTCGCGAAGGTCGTCTCGCTGCCGTAAAATCCGAATGATTTTAATTTTGCCTACGTATAGAAAGACATATATATTTTAGAAGGCTTTGTATACGTTCTCCCTGAAGTAGTATCATGAATGAAAAACTTGAGCATCCCTTTCCTGTGGAATGTCGATGTAGTGTCACATCCTGAGAAGGCGTGGGCAAATATGTATTTGGTCGCTCCATTCTGCTTCTTGCAGTCCAGTTGAAGAAAATAAGCTCAATTCAGTCTTCCCTCTTGCCGGTTTCAAGAAACAAATCTTCGTGGTTACTGGTGTTAAAACCGTCATGAGAACAATTAAAAATCGTCATCCTCGCCTACAATGACAACTGACTTATCCTCTCTGCTACATAATGGCGCTTCTCTATTGCTGTCATTACGAAACGCCTGTTAGCATCATCTTCGCAGATCTTCACGTACACACCAGCATCAACGAACTTCTGAGAAAGGAGGTAGATTAGCCGCCTTTTAGTTTTCGAATTAGATGGAAATTCTTCTTGTTTTAAAAGTACCCATTTTTCAGGATAAAACAATAAGCAGCCAGTATTTCTGTACGCCACGGTATCTACTTATACTGTACTACGATACCAACTTTGTTTCACTGTAGCGACGTTAGTAAGCGTCCTAACAAAAAGTGTCAAGAGACATTTTTTGTAGCAAATTGAAAGTAGATTATTTTTTGTATGAAATATTTTCTTCTAAGATGCACCTTTCATTATTTACACCAAAAAATCGATTTTTTCTCCACTTTTAGCATCCTATAGTCGGGAAATTTTGGGATTTATTCAGGGGGTTCCTCTACAATCGTACCAAGTTTCATTTCTGCCGGAATTTTATCCACTTTTGTACATTTATATGGCTAATCCTACCGGACTACAGTATGGTGACATTACTGTGCATGAAAGGTATTACAAATCAGATCTCATCAATTCAGCTACACTTTCAAACCAAGAAGAAGGCCTTTTTTTACGAAATATTCCGGACGCACGCAACAAATGCACCGGAAAACAGACAGCGTGATTATAATCCAGCGCGTGCCTATAAAGCTCGGGTGGGCACGAATTTATTTAAATATACCGAAGTCGCAGGCGACTCATTCGTTCGAAAATGGGAGCCGGAAATTCAGCTCCGGAACGGCCTTACGTGTGCGCCTTGGGACCTCTCGGTCGGCATCAGCTTCGACGGAATTACGCCGATAGAAGAATCTTACGATCCTATTGAATGGCCTACTAAACGGGTCCTGCAGCGAGTTTTGAGACGAAAGATAGGTATGTGCGTACTCGTATACAACTTTGAAGTGTACCAGTATATGTGCATAGTAATAACATCATCGGGCTATTTGTTTTAAACGGTCTCCGGTCTCGCCGGCCCTTCTGCGTCGTCACAGAAAGGCGAATAATCAGAGGTACCGGCGTGTAGTGTGTATACTCATTCCTGGTCGAGAATATCAAATTATATCGAATATTTGTTTCGCTACCCCACATAAATATACGAATACGGGAGTACGTACGATACGTACCTTTGTCGGACGATACGGACAAGAAGGCGACTGTGTACGTGATTATTTGCACATTTCCGAACCAGCTTATTGATTATTCGATGGTCGATTCCTGCATCGCGATAAGTACGAGTATTCGCGATGTTTGTTCGGTGTCGTGTATAGTAAGAAAGCTCTACCTACGTTGAAAAATGTCGGAAGGCAGTCGATACATTGGGTCATTAAATCGGATTTACTTTCGGCGGTAACAACCAGATACGAAAGCCAGATACGGGAGCCTTAAAAATTATTCGGACGCCCGCTTTTAACGTAATTATGATCGCCTACGCGCCTGGAATACGCGAGGTTCACAAGTTCACTACATTGACCTCTCTGTTAGAGATATTACGGATATATCAGTCTAATCTATGTGTACTATAAGTATACTCGAACGCCTTGAAATAATAATGGTCGACAACAACTTGATTTTATTACTCCGGCGGCGAGCTCGTTCTGGTCACGCTAGTTCGGGGGCAGAGCAGGGCAGGGCTACTTCTGGATTTCATTAGGAAAATGTCAGAAATTCGGCGTTTGCAAACGCCCATAAGGCCTGTGCCAACGCGTGGCCGAGTAAAAGGTTACTTTGAAACCCCCGTTTACGACGTTTCTGAGGCATTACGAAGTTGAGCCACCTTTTTATGGAGAATACAAAATTTTGCGAGTTTTGTTCGAAACTTTTCCCATTTTAGGTCGTATCAGACTACGACGATCGAGAGGTGTGCTGATAGAGTATTCCCTGTATGTGCAGGATAACGTCAATAATTTCCGAGAAGTTTTAGGTTGCGGATTAGAATAGTGAATAGAACGGTAAAATACTTTCTTTTTTTTTCGAAAAAGTTGTTGGCCTTTCACCTTGAAATGTTTCCATTTGATGAGAGAAGGACTTTCGTTTTGAAAAAATGTTTTCTACGTTTGACATTTTTCATAATAGTGTATCCGTACTAACGGTTTTAGTTTTTTTTTGTTGGAGCATTCCAAGTGGAATAGGTCTAAATGACCGAAAACGAGATTTCATCAGATTCCTGTCTTAGAAAGCTAATGCAATGTACGTAACACTATCGTTTAGCGGAGTGTGCTGGGGAAGACATTGCAGCGCTGTAAAGAGATCTTGTCCAATCGCCTTTGAGAAGTTATGTGACGTACTCTGATGAGTGTGCAGCTTGCTCACGTAGTTTCACGTCACACAGTTACAAATTTCCCCTACTTCGCACGTGGAATGCGACCAGCAACCAAGTAGAACTTATCAAAATAGATTCTCTTCTTGTAATTTACTTTTAAACTTTTTTTTTCTTTTCTGGCAAATTTTGATCCTCGAGACCCCCAAGTTGTTTAGTTTATAGCTATTCACATAAGTCACTCATTCTATACATGACACAGAAATTGACCAATTTTGGGCCTGACTCGAGGGACTTAAGTCCGGGTAAATAAAACACTACCTGAAAATTGTACTTCCTTCAAGTTTTGACCTTTTGTTCCTGGAACGTTCTCAGTCGTTTGCCGTTCGATGCAAAAGAGCTTTCCAAGTTGTCCTGGTGTTTGATATTTCATTTATAGTATATATTATCATGTGTTCGCATGTTTGCGCACAACACTTAAACATAGTCGGTGCCCCAAGGATCATGCTTGTCAGAAAATCCGGAGATGGGTATAGTGACGCGATTCGCCAGCACGAAAAGTCCTGAAGCCACAAATTGAATTCTATGTACATCCACTTCCGAATTATGGTGTCTACCGAGGTCAAAAACAAAGAATAGGAGCTGTTGGGGGACTCGAGGGTTTCATTTTCGGATATTTCAAATTGCAGATCGATTATCGGTTTGGCTTTGCTTTGGTAAAATGCTCCTGTTTGCATTATTTGACGTTTATCAAAATTGGAGACTTTCAGGAGAATTGAAGGACCTTTTTTCAAGATGGCAGACTTTGGGACTATCAAGAGCAGGGGGAAGTATCGAAGAGATTTTCTGGGGGGGGGGGGGGGTTGAAGGTTCCAACTGACTCAACCCAAAATTCCCAAGTATCAACATTTTTTTGTATTGGTAAAAAACAAACTTTTGACTTGTTGGAGTTTACCAATTTTTTATCCATCTAGGCTTCCATTGCCCCCTTATTTTCGTCGGTGACTGGAATGGTAAAATTTCCCAACTACTGAGTGAAAAATTCCTACTGGGGGTAAGTCCCCCTCCCCTTTTCGGTACGCCCCTGATTGGGAGGACTTAAAGACCGGTAGACACGTCATAAATGAAGAAAGAAAAGAAAAAGACCCGACTATAAAATAATTTAGGACATTGGAAATTTAGAAAATGTCAGAAAGAATTACAAATGTATGCTGCAATGTCTGTCGTTCTATTTTTGCCGTCTTTATGAGTCTTTGACGTTTCACACACATCATTTTCATATTGTTTCGTTGTTCAAATCGCAATCGTTTCCTTCATCTCCAGCTATTATTCAATCCACTACCTATATGGTAGATATTTGGTGGAGCGTGTGGCGATGTACGCATGCCAAATTGGCTCCCCAGACACCGCACCCCTGGCCCCAGGAACTACTCTTTCGAGTATAGCATCAATTACTAGAAGGACGCATTAAGGCTGGCCTGGGCCTCCATTTCGCCTCTTCTCTTCAGATTCGCGCTGTCCGGCCAGGGACACTATGGGACACCTTACTGATCGAGGCAACGCTCATCCAGTATTAACCTGGAATTCGGATGCGCCACAGACGGACGCGCTTCCTTCCATCATCTTTTACCTCCTCATCGTGGTACGTGTGACAACACTGGACGGTGATGACGACGGGATGAACTCTACCGGGGGTCCGCAGCAGCTCTAGGAAGGTACAGCGATGTTGTGTCCAGTGTTGATCAAGCTTTGTTCATCGGCTCTCTGCCTTGACCACTCAGTCTGAAACTTCTTCATGATGGTCGAGACAAAGGCCGACCTCCGGTTTCATCCGCTTCCACTTTTCAGTATCTCCGGAACCAAACTTTCCAGCACCAGGCGGTCAATCACGCTGTCGCTATCGCTTGTGTTGTCGCCAGGATCGATCGCTGTTATCGTCCCACGCCTCTCCTGCCTCCAGGTCTCACACTCAACAGGATGTTCCAGAGACTACAAGGTGGAGGGGACAGGATCTAATATTTTCAGCGAATTTACAGCCAGTTTGTCACCACTGTCCTCAACATGCGCGTGAAGTTAACTTTTAGAGTTCAGAGATGGAAAAATGGTACAACTGATCAATTTCATTGTGATACTTTGGTTCTATGACCCCCCTCCCCCCAATTGATTGTCGTCAAGTTGGAAGTTTAATAATGACTTAAGTTTGCCCATTAATTCCAGTCGTTTTTCTATTCAATGGACGGCCGAAGAAGAGGAAGGAACATTGATAATTCACTGATCGAATTCCAGATGGCAGTGAGGCTTTCCATTTGAAATTGAGTAGTAGTTTTACCGCATTCCATGGAGAGAGAGAGAATGTTTTTTCTTCAAAAGAAACTAGATCTTACTTCACGATCCCAGAGCTGACTGTGCGCGGAAGAGATGGAGAAGACACCATGAGTAAAGGACGAGACAGAAGTCAGTTTAGCATTGATAGATGTTCATCAAACACGTATGTATAGGTAGACGAAAAGACATAGACAGCTAACTTATTGCTTTTCATACCGAGTATCTGTCATAACTATCTGAACATACCTGTTAAATCTAAAGAGTAAAGAAAATCTTAAAACGAAACTACTAAAACAGCCGTGGTCATATAGGGGGCTTTTTGTATTTTCCTCTCGAAAAACGCTCGTAGAAGCTGTACTTCTGTTGCAAATTACCGAGAGAACAAATTCGTATATTCGATTCTTTCGAAAAACTGGGTCCCAGCAAACGGCCTCATCTACCCCCTTCTCATCAGGCTTATTCCAACCAAAGCATATTCCAAAATAATTGACGATATCCAGAGATACTATTAACATTTGCGTGCAGCTTCCAATAAATCACTATATTTGTCCTGGTATATCGATTGCACGTGTAAACCCTATTAAGCACCTATTTGACATCCCTTTCTGTCGTATGAATAACTTTCATACTACACCCTTCCCCCATAACCGAAATTTCGTTTCGTACAATTCGATTACAAAGTCCGATGAATATAAAAGTGTACTCAGTAAAAGCGACGACGTATTCTGTACGGCTCGGTCTATAGTCGTTCACTGTGCTGCAGTTTTGCGTATCGATTTATTCCATACGACGGGTACCCCGTCCAGCAACGTGTGTATTTATATTCGCTTAGAGACGAAAAATTCGAATCTGTCCTACGTAATTAGCGTTGAAACGAAACACATGCGACCAAAATCCGCGATAATAATAATAATAATAATAAAAGGACTAGATTTTTATATAGCTTTCCTTTTTCTGTTGCCTACGACCTCTTCCTCCATTCAGCATAGTTAATTGGATGTAATTCCGAGCAAGGAAAGAATCACGAGTGAAGAGGAAAGTTTCCGAGTAAAACGAGTAAAGTGTGTATTCGAACAGCGAGGAAAGAAAAAGGATACACGCTGCCTGAATACGACAACGAGAGTTTCCGTTTTTAAAGATAGAAAAAGGGAGCAGAACGAGAAAAAAAAGTAAAGTAAAAAAAAGAAAATAAAAGTAAAACTACCGTTTTGAAAGAATGTTGGAAATTAGTTCACGAATTTTCTTCTTCCGATTATTGCGAACGTCCCTTTTGTTGGTAAATCCGGTTGGTTCCTCGTTGAATCACAAACTGTCTGCTAGAATTCAACGTATCAGTGCCTAAATACACATGGAGTACTTCCTCTTCATTGGAACACGAAGTCAAATTAACTATTTTCCTACTTCTTATTTCGATCTTCAGCCGACAGGTTGAAAGTAAAACTCAAAGTAAATACCGATTACTTTCATGGACACTATGTTGAGAGATGAAGTACAAGGTGTCCTTACAGCCGACTGTATGCTCGGTTTGATGTCCTTCACGAGATCGCTGAAAGCAGAGTCGACTGAAACAAAAGGCTATATAGCCCGGTTTGATAGGTAAATTGGCCTCAGCTGATTTTCCAAAATTTTCCTTTTAGTCCTCTATTTGCAGTGGTAAAAGAAAATTTCAGAGCCCGTCGTTACAATCCAACCCTCTCTAGAGGGGTGTGCCCTCGAAATACATACATGATTTTCACATTTGCAGCTCAATCTTGGGCACTTTTTGGTCGCATGGTACGAGATTTGGCATGTGTGAAGGCTCCTGGTATAAATACGAATCAATTTTTTGAAATTTTTTCCTGCGTTTTTGGCCTTCATAAGTGTGAAAATCATTTTGAGGTTACAACCCGCTGGAGGTGGCTGGGATTGTGACAATGGACTCTGAAACTTTCTTTTACCATTGCGAGTAGAGGACTGACAGAAAATTTGAAAAATCGACTTATAGGCCGGTTCACCTATTATATCGGACAACAGCCTTTTAACGCGGCAATCACCGCAGACATAAAAACCGAGAATTAAAAGTTGTTATAGTTAGCGCGATTATGATCTGATAAAAAAATTTGGTTCAAATCAAAATATGGATCGTTTGAATCATTTGTACGAGTGTAAGGATATTCAAGTGTCATCTGTCAAGTTTTGCCCCGCTCCAAATTCGGGCTTTACTTGTATACATTTTTTCTAGAATTTCATCCACCGTGACGTAATCACGTGCGTGTTATTGGAAAGAAATTCTAATGTTGATTACTCACCGAACCGTGACTGCTTGAATGCTGAAATATCCTATAAATTCTGTTTACGTCGCTTTCAAATACACTTACAACTTCTGGGATTCCGCATTATTTGCAAAGTTAAACTAGTATGTGGGCCGGATTGCCTTAAAGACAAAACTAAAACACATGTTTGATACTGCATCAAAAAAATGCAGAGGACTTTTGCCCCAATACCGGACTCTTGCCCTCTCTTCCTCTACGTTTACCATATTTTTATTTCGCTACTGTCGTCAAATTTTAATGGCGTTTAACGTAGAATCTTTAACTATTATTGTTTTTTTATTATTTATACAGCCTTATGAATTAATACCAGTGTCCAGCAGGTACGTCGCTGCTAATCCGCCCATCGTTGAGCAACGGCCTCCACTTCCGTTTCCAATGATTTCTATTCCTGGCTACCCTCATCCACTAAGTCCTTACTACTTTTTCAATTTTGTCCCTCCATCTCATAACTGGTCTACCCCTTCTCTTCTTTTGTACGCAGGGATCTCCACCGTCTTACAATCTTATGCCATCTGTTTTTTTAAGCCCTCGCCAAATGCCCTACGTATTTAAATTTGGATTTCTTAACTTCGTAACCTTTATCCAGTACTCCTACCGTTTAACTCCAGCTCAAATTACTCTTTTTATCTCTCCTTTTAGAACTTGTTCTGCTTCTCAGCATTCTCATTTACGTAGCCTGCTGTTTCTTCAACTGTCTAGCGGTCGTTGTCCATGACGGCTCCATTCTGCATTATCGGTTTTGAGCAGATTTCAAACATTTTTCCTTGTATACTCCTACTCATTTCCCTCTTTAAGACGTTTTTCAGCGATCAAAGTGCTTTCCACGTATTTGTTGTTCTTGCTTTCGAGTTCTTTGTCTGTTTTATTTTGGAAGGATATTATCTGACCTACGCGAAACGTTTTGTATTTTGTAGTTTTTTATAGTTATCCCTACCCCCTTCCTGTTTCCCATCACCTTGGTTTTAGACATGTTCATCTTAAGACCTGTTTCAGCGCTTCTTCAGCTCTTCTCCCGCAATTTTTAATTCGTCCCTTTTTTTGCTAACACTACTACATCATCAGCAAATCTGAGGTTCTTGAACCACCTCCCACTCACTTTGATTCCTTTTCCAACCCAGTTCATTTTTCAAAATATTTGCTCTAATACACAATATTAAAGATGTTGGGCGAGAGTGAGTCCCCTGTTTAACCCCGCTTTTTACCTTAAAAGTTTCGCTTTTCTTGTCTAATACTATGTACGCTTCCGCCCTGCCGTACTACCGTACACCCTTTGCTGTACCTTGTTCATTTTCGCTGGTACCAATTGCGTCGCCGAAGCTTCCCACGAACGCTTTTTTGAATTCTATGAACGAGGGCTTGAGCTTGTTTGGAGTTCAATTCGTTAACAAAACTACCAATTCTTGAAAATCTTCGATAGTTAGAGAAGGTATGGGAATTTTTCGAAACAGTTACGCAGGCGTACTTCCGGTATAGTCCCAAGCTTATCCTGTCAGGTGGGTTCAAATCGAAGGTGTCGATTGCAGGAACTGCTCGAAGTGAGGTGCACTTCCTCGGTCCCCATCCACCCTGATAGACTTGAAACATACGCCATTTTTTGTGCTACGTTTGTACTGGGTTTTGCTGAAAACCCTGTCGTTTGTGCTGCTCCTTTCCTGAGATATTTGGGGAAACTTTTGGGGGGCTGTCGGAATGGGAGCAACCCCGTCCTTCATCTGGAATATCGAAAATGATATCAGTTGTTTGTGCTGGTTTCTGCTAGAAACCCTGTCGTTTGTGCTGCCCCCCCTCCTTCTTGAGATATTTTGGAGGCTGTAACTCGCTACAAACAAGAATTCAGACGAGTTAGTGCCACTCGAGTCAAAGGTGAAATCAATTAATCAATACCTAATGGAGTAGTGAAGCATAATTATTGAGGAAGGTGAGACCGTTATAATTTTCTAGGTCCATTTCATACTTATATATTATGCAGATACATAGGCGCAAACAGGAATTACCTCTGGCAGAAGCTGAACCACAGAGAAGTAACGGGGAGTAAATCTTATACAAAAAAGTAAAATGCTCTGAAATTTAAAAACAATACTCAATTTTTGAGGAGGGTTGTAGCCCCACATTTTAGACTTGTATTATACAATTCCTTTAGCATTAGCTCGAGCTCGTCTCCGTTTTTAGATATCGCCATATAATCTGCGAACCTTAGATTGCTCAAGTATTCCCCCATAGGCGCCGACTTGACACTTTTTGGAGGGGATTTCGCCCTTTAATATTTTCAACTCAAAAATGGAAAAAGTACAACAAATTTCACCATCAATTTTTAAATCTAACAAAAAAGAAAAAAAGAGAAAACTAATAAGAATAAAATCAATAATACCGAAATATCAGACGCGTTTCAATAAAATAATCATAGAAAAAACCGCGCTCCGACTTATTCTGCCCCCCCCCCAATATTTTCCATAAGTCGGCGCCTATGTATTCCCCGTCAATTAGTATCCCTTTGTTTTCCCACTCAAATTTCGTGAATATTTCTTTCAGAGCAATGTTAAATGTTAGTTATTATCCTTGTCTCTAGATTATGACGCATGTTTTGAATTAACTGAACTAAAGCTAGAGGGTATCCTCGGTTTTTCATAGCTTCTATCATGAAGTCATATCTTAAGCAGTCAAAGGCTTTTTGGAAGTCTACAAAAGCTGTTATTTTAAAACTGCCCCATCTTCAATACGCGCGAAATTACAAGAAAATGTGTAAGAACATCTTTTGTAAATAATTTTATGGCCAATATTTCTTGTTAGATAATATTTTCAGATTACATGTGTCCTTTCTGAGAAAAAAGGTAAAAACCTAAATTTAGGGTCTCGCAGGGCCAGAGAGGTTGGGGTTTTCCCTGTATTCAGGCGGCCATCCCAAAAAAATGCCAGCAATAAAATTTTGTGCAACAATTTTTTCCGCTTTAACCCCCTCATATGACCTACTAGCTGACCCGCTTCGCGGCTCATCTAGGCCGTGGGCTAAAGTTAGTTGGCTAAAAGGTGAGCTGCCTAAAGTGAGTTGGCTTAATGAGTTACACAGGGGTGCTAAAATTAGAAATAAAAAAACGATTTGACGAAGTGGCAAGGGGGTCCAGACCTCCTGGATACCTGCTCTTCAAGTCACATTGTGTTCAGAGTGTCCTGACTCACCTGCAGTTTATCGCTTCATGTTTGTGTTGTTCAGACAAAAATGTTAGGGTTCTTAAAAATTCAATTGGATAATTAAAATACATATAACCCCTCACCCTTCCACTCCGTATCCTCATAATGAGCTACTAGTCAAAAATTGATGATTATTTCCCAGTTGCGTCTTCTGCTACTTCTACAATATTTTCCTCTTTCCTCTCAGTATCTCTTCTTCTTTTTCTCTTTTTCCAAATTTTCTCCCTTTTTCCCGCTGTTTTTCTACAAAAATCTGCCGCCCGCGAGGCACTTGCTTAATGTATCTATTGGGAAATCCATCGCTGGAACTGATACTACATAATAAGGAAGTTGCATTGATAGGTATTTAGATATGGGGGGAGCGAATCCGGACCCCAACCCTCTCCCCTTGTATCCGTCTCTGCCCTCACCTCTTATTAAATACATAGAAAGCATTTTGAGCTCGTTTTGGAAATTTCAGATTTTCAATTGCCTAATGATTTTTGAAGGGAGACAGTTACCGCCACCAAATTTTACCATAGTGTGAAGAATTTCAACATGTCAAAATTTAACTGCATGGAGCTCCGCCACTTTTCCGTTGTCAGTCCTTTGTCTAACCCATTTTTCATGTAATCAGTATCTCGGGAGGGCGGGGAGCATAAACGACAGGGTTTTCAACACAAACCAGCACAAACGGAGCACAAATGATTGCTTTGACTTTTCCCTTCTCAATTCAACCCCTTTTTCAAAATAATTTCTCTAGTCTCCCATAAGTAATCCTCAGTATCTGGAGAGGGAGAGGAGCACAAACGACGGGGTTTCAGCACAAACCAGCTCAAGCGTAGCACAAACGAATGTCACCGCTTGCAACTCCATTAGCCTAGTACATGAGAGTGCTCCTGTTCCTATAGCCCGCTAAAAGTTTTCACGAGTATCTCAGGAAGGGGGGGGGCAGTAAAAACCAACGTAGCACAAACGATTGACACCATTTACGATCCCCTAGATGAAAGTGGGGGTGCTCCCGTTTCTGCAGCTCCGAAAAGTTTCCCCAAATATCTCAGAAAGGAGAGCAGCACAAATGACGGAGTTTTCAAAACAGACCAGCGCGAACATAACACAAACGAATAGCATATGTTTCAAGTCTATCGGGCTGGGTAGGGTGGGTTGGTGGGGGCTGAGAAAATGCATTTCTCGAAGTAACGTGAAATGAGCCCTCTTAGTTCCAAATAAACCCAGAACGCTTTTTCTGATATGCACCATCTCAAAATTGTGACCTCGGGGGGCGATGAAAAATGTTCGTATTGGTTCGTTCTCGAAGCTCGCGACTCGTTCGCAGAAAGCCACGCACATTGTACAAGGAAAACACCTTCTGTGACGGATTTGCGTATTCTGCTTGAAGAAATGTTGTGGTAAGTTGCTTATCGTGTTTAATCTTTCACGTGTTGCGCTTTTCGGCGTGAGAAAACGGAACCGGGACTGAGCGAATGAGAGAGCGGCTGAAGGCGCGGCGGAGGAAGCGAGAGCGACGAATGTCAGCTTAATACGCCCGTGCGGCGGAAGATAAATGATCGCTTAATTTTAGGCATAGGTGAGGTGGTACTTTTTTAATTTATCGCAGTAGGTTACCAGTAGGCACACGCGGGGCCGTACTCTGTGTACACGCGCAACGCTGTGTACGGCTGCACACTCTTCTATAGAGGAGTCGCAGTGGCGAAACCGCCGGCACGTACCCTACAGATTTATGAATTTCAGTTGAGAAGGGATGCGCGATTAATCAATGAAGGTGAAAATGTTTTTCCCTCGCTCCGCGACATCTCCAGGACGAGGGCTTCGAAAACAAGAATGCAAAACCGTGTACCGTTTAGCCTTTGCGAAGCGAACGAGACGATTGGACGTGATAAATTGAAATCGTTTGTTCTTCGGGGCCGGCCGAGAAGCTGAGAACTGAGGCTGGGGGGGGACGATATAGTGGTAATAGCGGTACTGTTGCTCCCGCTGTTACTATGCCACCGCTTTTGCTACCACTGGTTGGCGACGAAAAAAATTGCTGGCAGAGCGACGCGTATGACCGATTGCGTAATACGGACACGTCGACCGTATTATCACCCGTGTATTTCTATAGCACTTCTTCAATTTATCTATCTTCTTTATCGTCGACGAGATAGATGGGTTTTGCGCAGGGTTGGAGCGATTCGAGTAATTACCATCTCTTTCCGAGTGGCTTCATTATCATACTTGAGGGAATCGAGTCGGAAGTCGCAATTTCTGATGTAATACACTTGGCTTAAGAATCGAGGATTTTATCGAAACAGCGGTTGTGAGTTGTAAAAAGCGTTAAAACTGGAACTACTTTGTCTCATTAGACCCTAGGGTCCAGAATAAGGTGAAAGAGCATAAGCCAAGAAACACAATTTTTCAGTAGCAAAACACGTTCTATTGACTTACATAGCCTATTAAAGTATTTTGAAGGATCAGAATTTGTCTTCAAAAAGGTGCTACTGTGTGATAAGAGTGATGTATTCCATGTCTCTTTTTATTCTTACCTTGTTTTGAAGGCAAACTCGTTGAGACTCTTTAAGACTGATAGAAATCCGTAAAAGTCAGCAAGATTAGGTCTCCAGGATCCATTGAGACTCTTTCAAGACTTGTTAAGGCTTCGTTCGGCTTTTGTCAAGACTATGTTGACACCTATTTACGCTGTGTTAAGACTCAGTAAGATCATTTCGAAACTTGTTAAGACCCGCCCAGTATCATGAAATTCCTGATAAAACTACAGTCAGTTCAAAGCAAAAAACCTATCTGCAGTCAGAGAGTAACCCAAAATGTGTATTTACGGCGAACCGCTTATGCAATTTCATAAGCACGCGCTGACTAGGAACGAATAGCTCGTAGTTCGTATTTACGGCAAACCACATATGCAATTTTGCTAGCACGCGTTCACAGATGGTTCCCAATCGTTCGACGTTCGCTGCGACAGGGCTTCCCAAATTATTCTAGCTTTGATAATGCATTGTAATGCCTGGAGGGGTGGTGTGAAAGAACCGTTTTTATAGAACTCTTTCCCTCCTATGGAGTTGAGATTTTGTATGTGACTGTTGCAATACCATCTTAGTGGGATATTCTTAACTTTTTAATTTTCAATTTTCTAGTTTTCTCCACAAGTAATTTGTAGGAACGAGCCTATGTATTAATTGAAAAATAATTTTTTCAGTAACTTTTAAAAACAATAAAAACTATTGATTCTGTAACTTCTTAAACTTGACTTGAAGGCGACTTGTCTTATGCAATTTTAGAACCAGTCTAGACTTTCAGTTCTGTAATTTATCAAGCCGGACTCGACGGCGACTCGTCTTTCTTACGTTTGTCTTGATAGTGCTTGATTTTTTTTTCATATCTGTTTCATTAATTTTTTAGGCGACGAAAAAAGCATTTAAAGTTTTACCTAATTGCGTGAATACTGAAATTTTTTTTTGAAGAAGAGAGACTCAGTCTTGAAATTTTGCAGTATAGCCAAAATTTTACTCACCATCACACCCGCTGGAATACTCGAGGTTGAAAATTCTTAAAACATGAACTTGACCTGCTTCACACTTTTTTGGCCTTTTGAGTATTTTTACTGTATAATTAGTTGGTCACTGAAGGGTAAAAATATTGTTTTAGAAACATAACATGTTTTAAGTTGTAAATATAAAACGATGGCGATGAATTTATACATACGTAAACAGTGCGGTGTTCTAAAATTTGGTGATTTTTGAAATGTTTTGCTTCCAATGGTTAAACTTGTTCTTTCGGTCTGAAAACCCACCAGTCAACACTTTTTTGAAACCGAACAATTTCAAGAGATTCTGTCGCAGGGGAGATAAAGTTTAACATAGGATATTCCATAAGGAAATCGGTGATTTTGCTGTGAAGAGTTCAGCACGTGGAATTCATTCGAAAAATTTAGTTTGACAATAGCAAACGTTTTCATAAGGGTAAGTATGGAGTACCTATCAAAAATGTTGAGGAAAAGTTAGTACATATGCATATGATGGCCTTTGTTAAATTTGGAGTAAAAAGTACACTTTTTTGAAATCCGAACATTGCAGACCACAGAAATCAAATGCAAACATAAAAATTATTATCTACATAAATTTCAGAAGCATTAAATCCATTTGAAAAATTTTTAGGGCAGAGCTTAAACATCACGGATAGTTGTATAATCAAGTATATTGATAATTGGGGTTTTTTGAGTTACTAAGTTCGTTTTCGAGGATATTTTAACTATAACCCCTACCGACAATGGTTCACAGGGGTTATGAACCTGAAAAATTAGAAATTATTCAACATAATGTGTAATGTGGATTAAGAAAACCGACCTTACGTCAGAAAATTCAATTTTAGGTTTATGACAAATTTGTGGGAAATGCATTATTCTTTCGTATAAGAACATTACTACTTCGTAAAAGTGATTCTAGACAGCGCTGGAGTCGGACTTTCTCAACACTGAACACGAAAAAAAGTTGAATGAGAAAACCAACCTAATGTTGAATGCATTTTTACGCGAAATTTGGTTTTGTTGCTAAGATCGGTTTTCTTATTCCACCGGTAAAGGATAGAATCAACCACATCTTCGCAAAACGAGATGATAATGATGGCGACAAACTATCACGATGCTACAGCAGAGGAAATGACGATTCGAACGATGTAAAATACAACATGATATCTCCCACTCCAGTCTTCTTCAGACACAAACAAGGCAGGAATGTAGCGCGAAATCTCTAAACACTTGTTTCCCAAAATTTTGTTTTCTGATGTAAGGTCGGTTTTCTTATTCCACATCACATATAGTTTTTAGTATATATAAATGATAGAGTTCCTGTAGTCATTAAATTCAATTTGAAGCTTTATCTTTTGAAATCCTCACCAGTAATGGTACAGGGGGGCTGGGATGTGAGAAATAATTTCAAAAATGAATTCAGTGACTACAGAAACCGGATTATCGATACAATGAAAGCTTGTATGTTGAATAATTTCGAATTATTGAAGTCCCTGTATTCTGTGGACTATTTTTTGTAAGAGAGTAAATTTAAAATCGAGCATGAGTTCACAGCGACTTCAAAAACTCTATTACTGAAACACTGAAGCAATTTTGAATAATTTTAAAGTTTTCTCGTCTCTACCTCCTGTAGTCCCTTATTTGTATGGGTTACTATCGAAATCACCTTGAAAACGAATTCAGCAACTCCAGAAAGCTCATTCTCGATATTCTTTTCGATATTATCTGTTATTTTCAGGTTTTGCTTCCTCAGTGGACCCTTCAGAATAGAGATTTCTGGCAAAAACTTTTATAAATGGATTTAGCCTTTTTGAAATCTAAGTAGATGGCCGTTGTCATGCTTTTATTGTCTGTATTGTTCGAATTTCAAAAAGTTGTACTTTTGACCCCAAATTCAACAGAGACCACTGACCTTTGTATTGGCTTTTTCTCCCAATTCTCGTTATGTACTCCATCCTTACCCCAATGAAAACAATTTGTTATAATAAAATCAGTTTTTTCGGCCAACTTCGATGTTTAAGAAGTTTTAGAGCAAAATTACAGATTTCCTTACGGAAAATCGTGTGTTAAACTTGACCTCACCCTCCCTACTGAAACCTTAAACATCGTCCAGTTTCAAAAAGAAATCGGGGGTGAATTTGTAGACCAAAAGGAAGACTTATAATCACTGGGAGCAAAACATTTCGAAAATCGGCAAATTTTGGACTACCGTGGAAACCAGTTCAAACCCTGGATTTGACTTGACCTGTTTCAACAAAACATAAAAAGTTCAACTTTTTTGACGGTGGGGGGGGGTGTACCATTTTTAGTGCACCAGTCGACGCGTTTCGGCGATCAGTGCGTTGTTTTATTTGAGAATGTATAAACTGGTTTCTCGCGACTTGACCTGTTAGAAGAAGGATTTATTTATAATCAGCCTCAGATCGTGATCTTTTTCCCGAGGAGTCAACTTGAGGTTCATGTAAGGAAACTTGAGGTCCAGGGAGGATTTGGGACAATATAAAAATCCCAACCTTCCAACTTCAAAAAACGAGCTGAAGAAAAAACACTTCCCTTTATTTTTGCGTCCGAATTCGGTGAATCAAATCTTCCAGTGGCAACACGATCAGCCGAGGGACAAAATGTCCGGAGTGCCCTTTCCAGCGCTGCAGACCTTCTCGTAATTATTATTGCCTTTATTCCAGCATTGGTAGCAGCTCGCCACGACATAAAAGCAGGTTCGACACGTCCGGTATTGGGTGCCAATTTACGAACTCGTTTTTATGGCTAAGCTCGCGCTGTTCTCGCGAAAGTTTACAACACAAAGGTATAGGCGAGAGCGCGCCGAACACGAGCGAATCGCGTGGCGTGACAAATAGTAATTTCAGCGAACGGCGGGGACAAATTTGATAATAATTCGAAAATTCGAATTTTATTCGGTGACAGTTACGTTCGGCATTTAGTTATAGCTTTCGATCGGGTCTAACTAATAATACGCGTAATATTAGGTCGTGTTGCCGGATCCGATTTTATTTGTTTTCCCATTCGATGTAGCGGAGAAGTTCGATGTTTGTCGAACTTCCTCGTTAATTGCGATAAAGCCGTGCACAGTGAGCGAGTTGATTAAGTTTTTCGCATTCGGATTTGCGACTTTATGCGGCCCGAATTATTCCGCCCGCTCTTCGTCATCGTCGTTGCTAGAAAAAAGAACCGCGATAAAAATGCCGTTTGTAAATAAATTGTGTTAGGAGAAAACGTAAACGTTAGGGAAAATGCTGCATACATTTTCAGCTCGGTATTTGCATTGAAAAATGTAATTAGTTAATAAAAAGAGCGGATAGCGTGTTCTTCTATATAATTTGCTTACTCTATTCGGCAAAAAGTGCTCTACCTCTAATTTACAATCGAGGTATTAATTTCGTTAATTAGATTGTGTAGGGTACGATACGACCCAATACGTTCTTTATCAGTTAGGAATAACTTTTATAATAAATGATAAAAACACTCAGATCGATGCTACACGTGATCTGCATTGAGTTTCAGCGTGGTTTAGTGAGCAAAAGTACTTGGAAATTATAATCGAAACAACAAACTTCTGCCGAATATTATATGCCCTCAATCAAAGCTATCAGAACTGGAGGCGTTACAAAGTCCTACTAATAAATCGCAGCGGAGAGGGAAGACTCGTCGGAATCTTCGGAAACTTTGGTTGTAGAAATGTATACCTAGTACCCTTAATTCATTAAAATGTGGAGAGGTAGCAGACCATGATAGAATTGAAAATTCGACTTTGAAAATAGCTGCAGAATCGTTAACGCCCTTCTTGACAGAGCCCATTGACCAGTTTTTGAAAACTGGTTTCTCACCTATACAATAGCAGGCATCGGAGATAAATCTTCTGCATAAAAAAATGTGACATTGTGGTTTGGTGGGGCGTATGGCGATGCACTCATGCCAGAGTGGCTCCGGAAACTACCCTTTTGAGTATCGTATCAGTGTCCAGAGGGACGCGTTCAGGCCCGCCCGAGCCCCAATTTCGTCTTTCCACTGCCGGTGCGCGCTGTTCTGCCAGAGCCACCATGAGGCCCCTTATTGAAGGAGGTTAACGCTCACCGAGCACTAACCTGGAATTCGAGTGCACCATGGCCGGACGCGCTTCCTCTTCCCTCACCCCTCACGTATTCGTATTACTGCATTCATAAATGTGACTGGAGTAATCTTAATAATTATAGTCCCGTCAGTCTATCTTCAAATCTCGGCAACGTTTTTTTAAGAATGCTAATAAATAGAATGTATTCGACACTCGATTTTCACCAACCAAATGAACAGGCAGGATTTTGACAGGGCTTTTACACAATGTACCATTTATTATTTTCTCTAATCCAAATTATCGAAAAAGCTGGAGAATACAAAATCCGTATCAACTTCAAGTTCTGCGATTTTAATAAAGCCTTCGATTCTACAAGCCTTGAAAATGTAAGGGAAGTACTGGAAAATCAAGGTATTGAACTAAATATTATTAAATTTTTGAACAATATTTACAAAAATTCCAAAGCTTATGTAAGTTTGGGCAGCAAGTGGGAAGAATCTACTCTTCGTAAAAGAGTATTATAGGGGTACCTTCTCTCCCCCTATTTATCCAACAGTATATTAGAGGGAATTTTTCGCAGACTCGACTGGGAGGGCAAAAGGAATAAAGTTGATGGCCAGTGGCCTAATATTCACAAATTCGCCAGTCTAGATGAACTGAAAAACATGGCAAAAGAACTCTGCATTGGAAGTAAAAGATTAGGCCTTACAATTAATTACTGAAAACAATAATAATAGTAACAAATGGTAATAAGTTAGACCGGGGTTGTACAGACTTGGTGGTATACTTGGGCCAAAAATTATTCTGAACATGTTACCGCGGGCCGCACCGCATGTAATTAGAAATTTTTCATACAGTACAATAAGAAGTTACCGTTTTTCAACTTCATTTTTGTACATACAAGGGCAGAAATAATTAACAATATTGGTTACAGCTAACTGTAGGAGATGATGCAAGAATTCATCTATTAACCGATTCCTGAAACAGGATTTTATGGTTTTCATGGTTGAGAAAGCACTTGTACAGATGTATGTACTACCAGACTTGGACGCAATATTCAAACTGAAATCTTTCAATTTCGCGTATCGTTATTTAGCCAGAAATTTGAAGAATTTTATCCCTCTTTCCTCCCGTCTACGTAAAAATGGATCAGCCTGCGAATCGCAAAGTTCAGGCTAGAAATCAGAAGATTGATTTTCTATGTCAGTTGTGGGGGGGGGGGGGGGTGGAGACTGTCTTTTTCAAGCTTCTGAAAATCATTGAATTGGTTGTTAGATTCATCCACGAGTAGCTGTATACATTCTGTAAATTCAGAGAAATCGAGATTCTCAGGATCGGCTTTCAGCTGCTGACAGCGTTGGAAATGAGTCAAGGTGTTTCTAGCTAGCGATGACTCGAAAATATTCAGTTTATTGCGGAAACCATTCACGTGACGGACTAAATCTGAGACGACGTGGTACCTTTCTTGGAGCTTTGAGTTCAGTTCATTGGGGTAAAGTGTGATGTCAGCCAGGATCGTTCACTTCTTCTTCCATTCGTTCAGTGTTTGATGAAACATGTTCATTCAGGAATACTGGAATTTCTTTTCGGATACCAAAGAATTTTTCAAGAGACTTTCCAGCACTAAACCATCTCACTTGATTGTACAGTAACAGGTCCCCATATTCTGTTTCCATCTCTCCCGGGAATTATTTCAATTTTCGATGAATGAGACTTTTATTGCCGCTCCTCAGTAAATTGATGACCTTGACTACTTATTTCAAAACTCGGTTTTCTTTCGGTATTTTCCCGCACAAAGCTTCTTGAATGAATAATACAGTTCATTTTTGGTCTTTGATTTTTGATTTTTTTGAACATTCCAACTAAACTATTATCTATATTCATGTGACCGCTTTCGACAATTTTACTATTTTATCAATTTATTCAATTTTCGAAACGCTTCTTGCAGGCCGCACAGACGGGTATCGCGACCGTGCTTTGGACAGTTCTGAGTTACACCTGGTGATAGAGTGGGAATTTAATTGAATGTGTTACGGAGGACAAGCATTTAAGCCAACTCTGACGTTTAATGAGAGATTGAAAACAGAACCCGGTACTAAGAAGTAACAGATGTTTGAAAAAAATTTTAGTCCAACGAAAATATTTTAAAAGGCAAGTTTCATTTGTCATCAAAAATCAAAATTGTAAACCAGCGCGTAATTCCTGACTTGACTTATGGTGCACAAACATGGGCCCCAACAAAAGCACAGACTGAGAGATTAAGAACCACCCAAAACCAGATGTTAAGGAGCATATTAGAGACTGAGAGATTAAGAACCACCCAAAACCGGATGTTAAGGAGCATATTAGAAATTTTAAGCGTATAAGGTGTAAGTGGAAATGAGACAAAAAACCGAAGCTATTGATATCGGCCGGACAATCAGGAAGTTATAACTAGGCTATGCAAGTCTTTGGATAGAGGGAAATTCATAGAAATGGACTCCATATGAATTTTGAAGGAGGAAGGGGCGCTCACCCATTCGCTGGAAAAACGACCTCATTTATAAATTTGGAATACTTTGGCCCAGAGCTGCCCGTGATAGGAGTAAATAGAAAAAGACGGTGGGAACTGTGCCCGGCATTGGGCGGTCTCGGTGGTGTAGAAGACCCGAGTCCAAAGGGGTCCGAAAAAAACTTAAAAACTGCATTGAAAAATGTAATTTAGTTAATAAAAATAGCGGAAAATGTGTTTTTCTGTATACCTTTGCTTCCTCTGGTCCTACTAAAAATGCCCTTCCTTTTAATTTACAATCGAGGATCTAGGTATTAATTTTGTCAGTTAGACTGTGTAGAGAGTACGACACGACCCGATAGGTTCTTTATGAGGAATAACTTTCATAATAAATGATAAAAATATCTAGATCGATGCTATACGCATTGTACATTAAGTTTCAGTGTGGTTCAGGGAGCAAAGTACCTAAAATTGGAGCTTTTGGGATGCAAGTTCTCTTGGCAAGCTTTCCGAACTAAAAATGAACAAAAATTATGAATCCGATCGAAGACCGAAATGAAATTTCTTACTTTTATAATGCACTAACTTCCCAAACAAGAAATTCGGAATTTAAGTCATAATGAACCTTCACAAATTTGTCCCTGTTAGAAATCTCTTTTATTTGAACCAACAGTAAATCCTATTTCTAAGGGATAATTTATCCTGTAACCCTAGACAGAACTTACTTTGAACATGAGTGAATTTACACAAATTTATCCCCGCCTTAATTGATACTGGCATTCTCCTTAACCGATACTTTATACTTTTATTAATTTCTAGACTATAACAGCTCTATTATAACATTTAAAAATTTGTGAAGATTCTAGTGGTGGCTCGTTGAGATCATGAAAATATTTTTCTAAACATTGGAGATTCTGTCTAGATTTGTTGGCATTATACAAGTCTTCCAAAAAGTAACACTATCTTGAGACTTAGTTGAGCTAGAGCTCTATAGGGGGAGTGCAGAGAAATGCCATTCTGGATCATACCGCGCCCGTGGATGCCGAATTGACTACGCGGTGCGCTCCGCATAGTTGAACTCGGCTTCCACGGGCGCGGTATGATCCAAAATTGCGTATGTCTGCACTCCTCCTATAGAGCTCTAGTGAAGCTAGTTAAGTACATAGGCTGTCACCAAGTAACTGAGACTAAAATTCGTACGGCCCACCAACGCTACCTATCGGCGTTTCAATATAGTAGGGGAATAATTTGGTTCATTAACTATCGATTGAGACTAAGCCGAGCTCGTTTGATTGAAAACTCGCTGTTCCAGACCAATTTGAAAAAAAAAACATATGCGTTGACCCCTATGGTTTTTTAAAGATTTTCTTAAAGAAGGAAAAAAAAACATACGATTACGAAATTTCTTATTAATTATCATCTTCATTAAGTACACGAATGTTTTTCAAAATAAGTGCCATTCATGACTATGCAGGCGTCCATTCGTTCTTGCCATTTATCGAACTTTTCGCGTATTCCGCCGCCGGTAAGGAGGAGAAAAACATCTGCGCCGCCGCGGTGATGACTTCTAAAAAAATCACAATTCACTCCCACCCCCGGCATAGTCCTTACCTCGCTCACTGCGACTTTTGGTTACTTTCTCAACTAAAGGCAGCCTTACGAGGTCGTCAATTCAACACGAATCAAGAAATCACATCACTGCGGCGCAGATGTTTTTCTCCTCCTTACCAGCGGCGGAATACGCGAAAACGTTCGATAAATGGTAAGAACGAATGGACGCCTGTATAGCCATGAATAGCGCTTATTTTGAAAAAGATTCGTGTACTTAATGAAAATGAGGATTAATAAAAAAATTTGTTATCGTATGCTTTTTCGCCTTCTTTAAAAAAATATTTAAAAAACCTGTGGGGGTTAACGCATATGGTTTCTTTCAAATTGGTCTAGAATAGCGAGTTTTCAATCAAATGAGTTCGGCTTGGTCTCAATCGATAGCTAATGCTGAACCAAATTATCTCCCTACTGTTTTGAAACGCCGATAAGGAGCGTTGGTTGGCCGTACGAATTTTAGTCTCAGTTACTTAGTGACAACCTATGTATTTAACACTCGTCAGAGCTTTATTATAACATTTAATAAAACTTGTTATTATTTTGTTCAGACTTTTTAAAATTCGTTCAAAGTGAGAAGGCTCAGCAAGACAGGATAAAATTCACGGGGCTTCTATGTAATGCTCTGCTTGAGTTCAGTTAAAACTTGTAAAGACTAATGAAACCCCATCAAACCCTTTATAACTCTGTGGAGATAAATTATTGGTCTGACCATGTAAACATACTCGGAAACTTTCTTACGTCTCACTAAATATTGTTTGGAATCCACTGAGATTATACAACACATTAGACTCAGAAAGATTACGTAAAGATTTAAAAAATCAATAATACTGGTTAATACTCATTCAGACTCGCAAGAATAACGTAAATACTTAGAAAATCAATAACACTGTGAAGTTGTTTCAAGAATTCCTGATACTTAGTCAAACTCCAAAGAGTTCCCTGAAACTGATCGTCACTCTTTAGCAATATGTCTTTACATCCTACCAAAATTCGGTAAGATCCGGTTGATATTCCTTAGTTCTCGGCATGGCACCTAATTACTAACTACGACTTGTAAGGACTATTTAAGACACGTAAAGATTTTGTGAATACTCTTAAGACTTGTTAACACTGATTAAAACTATTAGATTGTGTAACGACTAATTAAAACTTAGTTCTCCGCAATTTATCCTCTCACGAACTAATTAACTCGAATGTTACTAATTTACTCCACTGGGAACGAACAAAAAATTAATTAAAAATGTTAAGGGTTAATTTCGAATCTGACAGAAGATTCATCGTGTTTTAAGGAACTAGTTTCGATTTTCAGACAATTTTCAATTCATTAGGTAATCGATCACTATCGAAGATAATTTAATTGTGATTGCCAGACATAATTAAATCCTTCTGGGAATAATCAGTAGCTCAGTAATTTCGAAATCGTTTGACGCAGTCTCCAGTTATCGACACTAATTTACTGGCGATCGTAAAGTTATCTTTAATGGGTTCTGTGTGAAATATTTCTTGTCTATTGGAATAGAGACGAAAACCTTTCTGGACTGATATGAAGAACTTCCATTGGTTCAGATGCCAATTTGTTTCATACGTACATGTATACAAACATCCATATCTGTATATTTTGGGTATTATATGATGCAGCTTGAAAAAAGGTACTTATTGTCGGAAAACACAATTTTTAAGACAAAAGAGATATGCAGTGAAGGTCGAAATTTTCAAATTTTTATAATACGGATATTGCAAAATAATGGTAACATTTGGCAACCTTGTCTGTGCTATGAGCGAGCTCTACAGGACAATTATCATTCTCCAAAAAATTGTTTATGACGTTTCTTCCTCATTTCAAAATTTAACTGGAAAGTTAACGATGGCATTACGGGAACAGGAAGTATCCTTTTAGTGGCTAATTTCGAATAGGTCATTAAAGTTGTGAACCGTCTTCGATTTTTGCTTTCGAATCAAAATTTTAGACTTCAGAAATTAAACAAAGAATCAAAATAGTGGTTCTTTGAGTGATTGATCTCAAATACTTCACTAAATTTTCAACTCTACCCCAATACAGTTTGGATGTTCAAATTTTGAGCATGGAATTCGGAATTCGAAGACTACCGATGAGAATTGAATGAAAATTCCAAATAAAATATTTAAAATTTGTTACTCCAAGAAGTTCAAATTTTGATTACTGATTCGCTTTTTCGAGTTAGAATTTAACCTCTCTCGAATGTTAAGTTTTGATTTCGAGGATCAAATCAAAACGAATCAAGAATCTGCGCAGTAAAAATCTTTATACGTAAACAAACCCTTCGATGTTGCTGGATCGCTCGCCTAAATCGCTTGGAAGGATATAATAGCATTTCACGCCTTATAAAAAATTAGTAAAATCCCTTGAAGTTTGCTTTAATAATTTTTCAGGGTCCAAAAATGTGAGAAAAATTTTTGTCATTTGGCTCAAAGCGGGCGTCACTTGAGGATGAAAAGCGGACAAGTTGCCGTTCGTAAGAGTGAAATTTCTGCATTAGAGCCCGAGTTAGGGCTAGATTGAAAATCCGATGAGATATTCCTAGTCAGCGAATCGAGAAGCCATATTTTGATTTTTAATTTCATGTTTTACGGGGTATCAATTTTGAAATATTTTATTGAAGAATACTAAATTTCACCCCTTGGAGATCCTTATTCGTCTCACGTGAATCCTACTTTTCGTTTTAAAGAATGCAACGTTTCTTTTAATTTTCTCAGCTCTTGGGTTTCTATCATTTTATTTTCAGAGCAGTGTATCGCCCTTAGTTTTCAGCTGATCGAGCGGCTTCTTGTTTACAGCCCTTATTAAAATCCACTACGTGAGATGGACTTGAAAATCATCTGATTTTTCCGATTTATGGTATCTTTTGTCCGAGCTACATCACATATTACCTAGACATTTCTAAACTCTCCTCCCTTGTTGTTCTTCCCATTAGCCTTTTATTTCATACATTTTTTTAATTAGTACTTCGAAAACGTATTGACCACGCCTTTCAGACGTATTTATATCCGCCGTCTTATACTTAGTAGAGTTGTGCGTCCATTGTGACATGTCCGATTCTGTACCCTTATTCTTTAATATTAGAGAAATACAAAAAGAATAGCCAGAACCCAGAAGTTATTTTATGTTACATTTCACTGATTTCATTTCGAACCAGATCATCTTGTAAGAAAATCTTGATAGATTTCAGTAGAATGATACGGTGTCTACCGGTCATCTAAGTTATCTAAAGTCATCTATTTTGTAAAGAGTTTATCTAAATCATCTAAATTTTTTTTTTTTTTTTTTATTGTAGGTCATCTAAAAGGCTTTATTCTATTAAATAGTTAGAAAAACACTGCGAAAATATCATAAGTTTGTACAGACATTAGCTAATGAGTAAACACTCAGTGGGTATGAATGAAATAGAAAGAAAGAATGGGAGTGGTGTTTTAAATGCAACATAAAGTAGAGAAGCGATCGGAGCGAGCAAAAAATTTTTTGAGGCTACTAAAAAATTGGATAAAGGTTATCTAAAGTCATCTTTTTTACTTTATCAATTCTACGAGACACCCTGAATGACGAACATCGATCGAAATCAACAAATTTACGAATATCAGTTTATAAATTCAAGTTTCTCTGAAACTGTCCGTGTGAAGGAAATTTTTCAGCATATTGTGTACGTACGTATTCTGAAAGACATTTTTTATCGTCCAATCCTCAATACCTCTATAAGATCACCTGTAGAACCTGATTCTTCTCTAGAAGATTCACTTCACATCATTAGTATAGCTACAACAGAAATTTTTCAGTTGAGAAAAATCAATTCTGATTAAATGAACGAGCGGATTGAGAGAACTAGTAGGTCGTTCCCTGCCCCTTTGGCCCCTAGCCCAGTCATAGTACAAGGCACGAAAAATATAAAAATGAAGCAAAACTTTTGTTTCTTCGTAAATGATATGTCGGCGCAGGCCGCATTCCCAATACTTATAGCGCTGGTTGGCCTTCAACTTCCTGAAAGCATTTTAAACTAAAATAATTTTCGCTCACTTCGAACACGCATACAAATTAAAGGCGAGAACGTGAATAGAATTTTGATAAAATTTAGTCTGTTTGTCGGTGTCGTAAATTCGCCACGAAGTCGCAATTAGTTTAATGGAAGATCTAAATGCTTTTTCTGGGAATTTCGAAGACTAATTTTACCAATTTTTTTTTTTTACTCTTCAAGTTCGGTGAAAATGAGTCAGGTATACTTTTTTTGTTGACGCCTTTACACGAAAAGTTGGACGAGCTATTGGAAAACAGACTATCCGACGACTTCGTTTTTGAGAAAACGGAACGGAATACATAAATTTCGATTTTGAGCTGAAAAGTTTTCCGTTTTTGTTAGTTTGGCTCGGGGATTGATTGGCTCGCAAAACTTTAACGTTGGGTCTTTCACTTCTCGACTTATTCCGCAGTTCAAGTTTTCATTCCGCCCTCTCGCATCCGACAAAACGACTTCCCGGAATTTTCTTTTGAATATTGAGAATATTCTGGAATTTTGATTTTTGAATTGAAAACAGCTACAGAAAGCGTTTTGCAGTCGAATGTTTCAGCAGTTTGTTGAAATAATATGAAACAAGGTCGTTAAAACGTTGAACAATGTAGGCAACGTAAAAGTCCTTCGAAATGTTTTTTCCTTTCACGAAAATAACTGTCGGTAGAATAAGTTTGATGGCACTTGAGACCTTCTAGTAGCTAGTGGAATGAAACCACTTAGGCAGTTGTATTTTCTGTTATTTGGGATATATTACGATTTTGCGACCAGCAAGTCGGTCTTAGGTGAGCATAATGTTTTCTAACACCGAAGATTTTTTCATGAGGTGAATTTGAAGGGATTTTTCAAACACATTCATGCTGAAATCCGGTAAACCCAATCCAGGGAAAATAGTTTTAAAAGTAGACGGCACAAAATACTAGTTTTCTGAAACGATTGATTTCTTCTGAAAGTATTTCTTCTCCCGAGCAGAAGATGTTTTAGGCTTCGTTGATTTTAAATTGGTAGACTTCTGGCTTCAGATTTTTATGGAATGAAACTCATCAGTTTGACGCCCTATAGATACTTTATGCTTCTTTTGTACAACTGGTGGAAATCAAAAATATTGTCATTAGAAGAGAAAGAAAACATCGTCGGAAAAATTTCAGATTGTAATCAACTTTTTGTCTTTCGATTTACAATTACGAACGCGTAGCTTATCCTGAAAGTCTGTCGCAGAAAAGCGTTCAGTTTTTCACTGAATCATCGGGTGACAACAATTTTCGCTTCATCTTCGAATAGACTTTTTTTCATCATCGGAAAATCAAAGAAAAAAATTGATGTTGCCGAGTTACGGCACAACAATTTCCAGTTTCAATGTTTCGGTTTCTTTTTTCGTTTCTATTTCCTTTTTCATCAACTCGTTGCAACAGTGTCTGACTCCTTAGCGACGGAATGCAAATACAAATGTGATTCGTGCTCTCGGATTCGAACATCGAGTGCACCTTTTCGATCTTCAGAAAGTGTCACTGTGTCTCAACGGATTCATTTTTAACGTATTTCTCGTAAATTATTCGTCGGGATGATCAGAAAACAACCACATGAGCATGATCTTACTTGCAGGTGGACCATTTTTCGTCCTTGGAAAATTAAAATAGTAGCACTCGGGAGGTTATCTGTTCCATCACGGATCGTATTAATCACTCACGTGAACATAATCCCGATGTTACTCGTGATAATTCATCGGAAATCAAAATATATATCATTTATCGACGAATGTGGGAATGGATACCGACGCGGAAAGCCACAAAAGTTTAAAATATGCGAAAATATTTACTGTAAAATGTACTGGTCAATAAGGATTTCCTCATAATCTGAAAATGTAAATAATATTTTTTCGCCAATTTCTAATTTTCCAATTAGTCTACCTGTATTCTAGTTATATTCATTTATAAAATAAGAGGTTTATCCAGACAGAAACGCGCCCTTGGCCTTCAGAGAAGTTACGGAGGTTACAGCTTTTCCTAGAAGAAAAAGCAATAAGGAAAGTAGACTCGTAGATGGAACACTATGGGCTAATAAAAGTTTAATCTTCAAAACTCCCCTAGAAACCTGGTACAAGATGCTAGTTTAGAAAGCTGGTCTAAATTTAATCCGAGAAACTAATGCTAAACTTGTACGTATAAAAAATTTGTCTTGAAACTGACACTAGACGAAGACGAAAGAAAAGTAGAAAATCAGTCAAAAATATGCAGTGTAGAACTAATTGTTTAAAAGATTAGTCTTGACAACTAATCCCAAACCCTGAGATGCCAAGAAATTTGATAAAATATGTAATTTAATAACTTGTATACGCTTGAAAATTATTCTTACAGCTCGTTTATCAGATTAATATTTAAAAAATCTTTAACACGCTTCAGTACTATCCTTAAAACTGTTATTAAAATACATCTTCGCGAAGCTAATCTCAAAAGCTGGTCTGAAACTAAAAAAGAAGTCGAAAATTCATCTTTTAAAACTAGTATTCCTTCAATTAGTTGAAAAGCCAATATGAATACGAGTACTAATGTTCAGTATTGAACTTGAGTTTCATGTTATTCGAGTATCAAAACAATATTCAGCAATATTATAAAAATCTAATCCAGAGTTTGGCTGAAAGCTACACCTAGTCTTTGGAACCATTTCAAAAACTAATACTGTAATTATTTTAAACTAGTTAGTCAATAATTGCTTGATGTGGAAGCTTGTTTGAAAAGGCAGACCAGATCTAGTCCAGGAAACTGAACGTAGTCTTTTCTTTCTTTCTTTCTTTCTTTTAGTTAATTAACGTCCACCTTTCATAGCCTAGAGGGGCCAATAACGAAGGAGGGATTTTTTAAGCATTTTATTTTTCCTGTTAAAAGTTTGAAAGTTCAAAGGTGGAAATTTTCCAGAAGATATTTACAGAAAGCTATACTCATTTTAACATAGAACTAATATCTTCCTGTTTTGAGGCCTTTAATAGATTTTTTTTTTCTATGATTTTTTCGATTGGTTTCTGTAATCGGGGTTTCAACTCTTTTCTAACCGCTTAACCGAAATCGGTTTTTAGCTGGTTATTAAATCAGTTTGAACCGATTATCTGAAATTGATTTTGAACCGGTTATTTGAAATCGGTTTTTTGATCAGATTTTTTCATCTTTTTTTTTCGGTTGGTTAGAAAACTTTCCAGTCGCCGATTTTTAGGTTAGCCGATTGAAATTTCGAAAACCGGTTATTCGATTTGAAAATAAAAAACTGATAATTTTAGTAAGTCTAACGTAGTTAACTTTTTAAAAAAATATTTTTAGATTGTCACTGGAGCTTAAAGTTAGGGCTAATAGAAAATTATACGGAAATGTATTTTGAACTGTTGAGTTGACACAAATTGATTCTTCTTAATCTCCCCCCCCCCATTATAAGTATATTTGAAATTAATTTATGGATTTAATTTAGGGTCGTCTGTTTTTGTTTTCTTTTTGTTTTTTTTTAATTATTATATTAAGTAAGGCTCTAATATCACTATAAAAGTAATATTGACATTATGTTTTGGAAAGACAGAAAGCAAACAGACTTCCATAAACTTGTTTTTCATGCTGATTCCAAATGAACAGCCTTTAACAAGAGTGTTATAAGTCCAATTTTGGCAGTTTTGAGTTAGGCGGTGTAACAGAAAGTACTCCTTACAAGAAACGCGATGGTGTCACTAGATTTCCAGTGCGGCCACTCAAAAAAAAAAAAAAAAAAAGAGAACGATGTCGGGATTTTGCGAGAATGTTATAAGTCCATTTCAATGTTGAACGTTTACCACCCACAGCTGAGGCATGCCCTCTGTTCAGTGACGGATTTATAACATTTTATACTACTTTGCACTCCACCTATTTGTTCACAATGTAATAAGTCACGACTCATTTTTCTTCTTGCAACTCTGCAAAATGCGTTATGACCACCCTAAAAATCTGAATTAAAGAAAGCTGTATCGAAACGGTGCTGCTATTTACTGCTATTTTTTTCAAACTGCCAACACTATTCAGACACTTGCAATTCGTACAAGAAACTTCATTTTGCTCTCTTGAAAAATTGCGGTTTGGGACTTACAACACTCTTTCAAAGGACTGTTGAAATATGTTGGCCAATATGTAATTTCCAAAACCAAGCGTGTCCAAAATTTGAACCTTGAGTTATCATCGTCATCTGATGAAGCCTATCAGTTTCGATGACCCTATTTAATCTCCGTATCATTTAGAATCATATTATGGCAATATTTGTATTCAAGACTATATCGCTTATTATAATACTGTGTTTTTCATACAGTTTTTTGTATTTATTGAAAAATGAATTTCTTGGGTGTATGTTTTGGGAAATTATCCTCCAATATTTCTACACCTAATTTTTGTAACGATTTTAAATTTGACGTGAAAATTTTGATTGAGCCTTTTCTAAAGCCCAACCGTGGCTTTGTATCGGTCAGAAAGGCCCGAATTCAGACTTAATGTATTAAAAAAAGCAGGGCCGTAAAGAGAAAATTGGGGCCCGGGGGAACGACCCAGCCGCATCGATTGCTTATCAATGTTTTTGTTCATTTTTATTTTGCTTTGCTTCATAAAAATTGTTTTCGATTATTTTCATATATCTTTTGCCTTTTTGGTATTTTTGGTGGGCCCTTTTCCAAGACCAGGGCCCGGGGGAAATCTCCCTCCTCCCCCTTCTCTCATCAGGCCTGAAAAAAAAGTGAACACTGTTTTATAAAAAATCTATTGTGCTGTTCTGAATCCAGTCTCTGAATGTGGCAGTGCAGGGAATAAGGTCACACATTGTCGATCCTAGTTTTCGAGATACGGCGATTTTTGTGAATCAAGGTCAAAACTGTCGAAATTAGGATTTGTGATGATTTCGGTAGAATGAACCCTCCATTTTCCAAAGGTGTTATCCGTTTTTCACTGTCTGACGTTCCTCCATTAGACAATAACGTGAATTCACCGTCTCTCTGTTTCGCCCCCATTCACCTCAGTTTTGTTATCACTGAAAATTAAATTATTTTATTTCATATTTGTTTTCTTGAAGAGGTCCCTTCTTATCAGCTGAATTCTCTAGAAAATTTCTGACAAAATGAGACCTCGCGGATCTCTCTAGCTTTATTTGTCTCGGAGATGTACCAATTTGAATTTGTAATTTTTTGTTGTTTTTTTGGACCTTTATTCAAACTGCATTTTTCTCAAAATCAAGTTTTTTGAAATATCAACATTGAAGAGTCATATTTCGGCGAATTTTGGAGCTAGAGAGCTCCGCAAGGTATCATTTGGTCAGAAATTTTATCTAGTATATGCCGGTACTCATAACTCCATATCGACAAAGTGGGACCTTATTTCCTGCACTACCACTGTATTTTGATGAGCCTTTATTAGGTCCGTACTTGGGCTTCAATAGAAAAGCTCAATGGAAATGTTCATGTTGGATTCGGAATTAACTCAGAAAATGAGTCTAGTAACACTATTATATTCTATGCTTTTAATGATATCCAAATCGTAAAATTGTATTTGACGTGCTTAAAGGTCTCTAGCCAGAAAGAAGGCACGCATCTAAACTTGAAGGCCAAAGTCGAAACTAACCAAAAAATTGGTCTACAAACAGGTGTAATATGTTCTGATTTATAAGTAGATCATAGTGAGTCTGGAAAATGAGGAACATGGTCTTTTTGGCCTGTTTAAAAGCCTTTTGCTGAAAATGTATTCTTTACAGACAAAATCGGCCAATGAATTCGGAATTAATATTAAAAATTGCTTCCACGAGAAATAAGCGTTTTGGGCAATAGTACTGATTACTATAAAATCAAGGACTGCAACTTGAGAACCATATTACATGATTTCAGTCCGTTTTGAAGAGTGGGTTCCTGAGAGGTGAAAAAAAAGACGGCGAGATGTATGCTTATTCCCGTTGTTTGAGTGCACTATTCCCATTGATACTGAATTAGTGTGGTCACATTATGTACTCATTTCAGTGTACTTGGTTCCAATTTTACAATGAAGTACATAACAGATAACCAAACTTTAATCACTATATTTGAGTTGTGGAGTAATCCCTTAAATCGTATCGCTCTTTTTTTTCCTTCAACGTAAGTACCAAAAACTAGACTAAAATTTTTTTCGTAGAAAGTTGATTTGCTTGTAATCACATCTTTGGTGACGGACTGCGTCATTTGCAGTTATTAGCGAATCACGAATGTTATTCCTAATGGACTTAAATGGATTATAACGAGGGAATCAGGACGAGTCAAATGAAGTCACAATTCGGGGTTATTCAGATTTCTAAATTCAGTACCACATTCCCGAAGGTGCAAAGTACTAAATGCAAAGAAATTTTTATCAAGTTATTTGTCTCACCAAACAGAACTTTTCGAGGCAGAGGCCATCGACTTCTGTCCAGCCATGTTTCTTTGTTCCTCTCTACGTGCATACTGGAAAGCAATTCTTTCGCTGATTTCACAGCTCGTCCATCTTTTCCAGTTCCAGCTTCAAGCTGAGAAGCGTTTCGCTGCCGAATTAACCCTGTGTCTAATATTGTTTAGCGAGTGAAAAGTTACATGAACTGCGGTACTTACCGTGAGTTTAGAGAAGCCGCTAGCCAGAATGAAGGAACTGTGATCTCGTAATAACAGCTAGGTACGTACAGATGTACATTAAATGCGTGTAAAATGTAATGCAAGCAAATTAGAGCAGAGTGAGAAAAAAAAAGCGCACGAAACGCGAGCAAAATACGTATACAGTTGATATAACGCAAACCGTCAGTACGAACACTAGTTGCTTTTTTTTTTACGAACTCGGGGTTTCGAAATACGGCAACACCATATAACGCGAATGTTCGGCGGGATAGTTTTCCGCTTCTTGTGTAGGGAGCGAGCGCGTCGTGATGTTCACGGCTGGGACTGAATCTGCCCGGGCGCACTTCGTCCCTGCGCCGAAAAGGTACCCCGTACGTGAGATTTTCGCCTCTTTCCTCTGGGAAAATTTTCCTTTCCTTCCGACCGGCGACCTCGTCGCTCCACCCCCTACTCGCGGTTTCGCGCCCACGTTTCCCCTGCTAACCGATAATTTATCCCTTAATTACATCGTGTCGTACATTTCTGAAATTATTTTTCTCTTTGCGTTTCGATAACAGGTGTCCGTAACTTGATTTTTCTTCATGTATTAGTCGGATGCTCGCCGTCGTCATCGTCGTCGTCGTCGCTCGGACCTGCGAGTACATTTTTCGTCGCCCCGTGTGGACGGGGGAGCGCAGCGCTGCGCCGCGTTTTTTGCACACGCCGCACGTTCGGGGGTTGGTGCTGTTTTTGCCATTTGCAACCGGCAGCACTTGTTTGGCCTGCTGTTCGTGAAGTCGCGACTGCAAAAACATTGGCCCAGTATTTATAGATCGAGGCTAGGCTGGATAAACGAAGTTCATCTGCCGTCGAGGTCCGGGCACACCATCAAAACTGCTAGAGATCGCAGATGCCGTTTCTCGCTTTCGAAAATCGGCTCCATGAAGAATGCGGAAGAATGTTGCAAAGGATGAGTGACCTGCGTTTTGACGTGTGGGAAAGGCTCGTTGATGACGGAATTATTTTGTGTTAGAGAGAGGGGAAGAAGCATCGCTGGAACCATCAAGTGGAGTAACCTATTGACTGGTTAGGTGAACCGATAAAAACTGATAGGTGGCCCTTTGTATTCATACAGGTTGGCTTTTGACACATTCACATGTAGCCGCACCAATCACACTATACAACAAACCGAGATTTGGAAACCACATAAAGGAAAATAGACGATTCTTAATGTATTTTTAAACTCTGTATTCAAATATAACAGGGTTGCCACTTTCTGGAAAACCGGGAAAAGTCAGGGAATTTGGTCAGTCAGGGAAAAGTCAGGGAAATTTTCTGAAAATAACAAACGAGTTCGTATTTTATCAGAGTAAACTTTTTTTTATTTGTATTGTAAAAAATTTCTGTGACTCTCCTCCCTCTGGGCTTTCTTGGAATCCTGTAAAAAAGGTCAGGGAAAATTGGAAAAGTTGGCCTGGAAAACCGGGAAAAGTCAGGGAAAACCAATCCTGAAAAAAGTGGCAACCCTGTATAATATTGAAAATGCCTAATTAGCTAATTATTTTTCACGTTTACTGAGAAATGAAATAGCGTATTTTGAGATGTTGTTTTATTTTACGTGGCAACACTGATAGTGTATTAAACTGATGATTTACTGGTAAGCTCCTTTGATCTTTGATATCAAATTACACGTTCACACACCTAACTGTGTTGGCGAGTTTACGTTTCATAGTGCATGCAGTGTAGCCACCTACATTCCTTAATATTTCAAACAAATTAGGGAAATAAGGGACAATATTCAGAATGAATTTGCGATAAAAAGAGAGCTAATTAAAACGAACAAAGAATGACATTGAATTTAGCATGAAAAATACTTCTAGAATCGGCTATTCTCGTTTTTGTTGTTTTTTGGCGGTTGTTCAGTGTTATAGTGTAGTCAGGTCTAGTAAGGTTGTGGAAGTTGAGAAATAATGCCAGACTTCTCTTTTTAGGGAAAGTTCAGTTTTATGTAATGGCGGAGCTCTATAAACACAAGCGGGAAAATACGCCATTTTGTGTTTTAAACTGACACTGTATTTGAACACATTTAAGTTCAAATTTATTTTGTGGACAATCTATATCTGTTGCCGGCAGAACGTTAAATCCGTCATTTCATGAAATGACTGGTCATTTTGTGACATTATAACTGTTGCCATGTAATAACTAGGGCAAGTTTTTTTATGCGATAAAAACTACAAAATATGCGAAAAAATTCCTGTAACATTTCCAAAGTATTCAAAAATATTCCTTTACAAAACAATGCAACATGGGTATCAAAACACAGGATTTTTCCAACTGAATCAAATGAAATGCACGCCTGCCTCAAAAAATGAACAACCAAAATAAAACAGAAAAAAAATACAATTTGGAACTTTGCTAATTGGAGCTAGCAGTGCTAGGTCACTTAACAGCGCTAGTGTCCATAAATCAAACCTGCTTCAAGCTTGCAGCATGTAGCAACGCGCATTTTAGTCAGTAGTGTATTCCAGCTGAATGATTCAGCTGAAGCTTTTGGCTTAAACTTACAAGCTTGAAAAATTTAGCTTTGGTTCTCTGTTTTCGGATTTTCAAGAAATAAAGATGGCTTCCAGCTCTTTTTTGACTAGCTTTTAGATGTTACACGTTACAATAATAAAATAATATGCCCAACAATTCATATTTTAGAATTTTGCGTTTAATTTAAAAATACTCACTCGTGTTTCTCTTGTTTTTAAAATTTAATCAGTAGTTTTCAGTGTTTTCACAAATGTTAGCAAATTTTCTTCGTACTTTCTGACTTTATGGTTGGTTTTCTTTAGCTTTAAGGTTGCCGCCTGACACAAAAACCAAAGAAGCCTTTAGAAACCTGAAAAAATATGGTTTTCAGTTGTCTTCGTGGTATTAGAAAAATTAGCTAGCTAGCTTTCAGTTTTTCGGGAACAATATGACTAGTTATCAACTTTTGGATTCAGCTTTCGGCTAACTGCAATACACTGTCAGTCAGTATGCGGTAAAAATGAGAAAAATTGCCGAATATGCGCTGAAAGTTATCATTTTATGCGAAAATATGCATATTTCCTTTAATACGAGTATGCAGAAACATGCGCAACCAAGTTAGGCTCTTTATAATTGCAATTTCATGAATCGTAAAGTTAATGTGGGTATTCACAGGAAATAATCAATGGAAAAAATATGCAAATGCATTAAAAAACTTGCCATAGTAATGACTAAATTTTATAAACTGACAAAAGGGAGTTCGGCAGATTATAGAATCAGAGATTATGAATGCAAAACGAACGTTCCACGATTGACGTGATGGAAAGCAAAATCTAAAAGATTTTTGTGTATCGAAACGATGCGACGTAGTCGTGACAATGCGTAAAAGAACTCTCCTCCTACTCCCCCCCCCCCGACGAAAAATGGAGTATTTTCTCACCTAAAGATCTCAATTTCTCAACAAAAAAAATTGTTTGGATGTAAATATATATGTTTTTTGCCACCCCGCCCCTTCCTCGATTATATCAACTAATGTAGGAATAGGGTCGTTGATATAACTGAATATTGATATTGTGGCAAACGCTCCCGAACATTCGAGATAAGCAAAGAAAGATCAACACGTTTCGAGCAGCAGAATAGAAGTTTGATAACGTGAGCGATAAGGAGTTTCACCGATAACGCCGGGATACATAAAGGCCGCTGGCCTACGCCGAGTAGTCTAGTTTTTAGGCGATAAATTGTTCGTTTTCCAAGCGATCTAACTACTGTTTTTGTGCGTTTTGTATTAGTGTGACATTAAAAGTCCTTAGTACGTGTTTTCGTACGTTTTTCAGTGCGAATCTCGTTACATGTTCCAGAGAATTTTTGAAAATTTATTTTTTGTCAAATAACATGTGAAGAAATTTGAATGTGAACTACAAAAAACTATTAATCAAATTTATTTTTAAAAAAAAAAGTTATCTTTTTCTGTTTTACAGATCTAATTTCTTTTCGAAAGCTAAATTCCTCCACCGCCTCATCATAATTTGATCAGCTAATGTAATCTCTGTATGGTGATTCATGGAATTTAAAGCTAGTTGATAAAAGTGCTCGCGAATTCGTTCAACTAGTTCATGAATTATAATTATTGCTAATCAGTGGTTCTCTTTTTTTGTTCCAGGTAAGTGGAAAATGGTCAGCTGATATTGGTATTGCTCCATTATACAGTCATTCATATGTCGAGTCGTAAGGAAAAGTTTTGGTGTCCTGATGACTTGGAGGTCACTGGTGAGCTATAACATGTATTTTCGATGGAAGCGATATTTGAATGAGGTTGAAGGAATTATTCTGAATTTGAAACTACATTTTGTTCAATATTATGGGAGCATTGGTGTCGAATGTGTTGCAATAATTTGTTTGGTCATTCGACTTCATCGATTCTGAACGAAACCAATGTAATGTGAAAAATCTGTGCTCGAATAACCTGATGAGTGTTTTCATCTAAAGTAGTAAAGGGAAAAAATGGCTAGTCGTGGAACAGGATGCCATTGAGGGTTTTGTTCCTCTGCTCGAGGCTAGCGAGAAAATTGCGAGCTATCGTGTAGAATAAAGATTACATCCGTACTTTCCGTGCGATGCTGTAAATAAAAGCGTTGAAAAACATCGACAGTTTCGCTGACGTAAACTAATGAATTGTAACATTTTCATATTTTGTGCGGAAAGGAAAATTTACCTTTGGAAGGAATTTCAGTATCTTGTGCAAGCAATCTGACTAACATTAACTAAGACATACTCGTAAGACTGATGGGATCGTGCTCTTTTCATAAATAATTGAAAGTAAACAGGGAAATGAAAAATATAATGAATTACAAATTTAGTCATTTTATTTTGCGGAACTGAGGAATTATAAAAACGGGTATAATAATTGACCAGTGCCGGTTTTACCATACGAGCTGACTGGGCTGTAGTTCAGAGCGGCAAAATTTGTCGCCCAAAAAATATTCATCTCAATTTTGTGGGAGGCAGGCCGGGGGGATGTAAAAAAACAAGGCGGCAAAAATACTGCAGCCCAGGGCAGCAGAGCACTTAAAACCGGCCCTGTAATTGACCATGGTTAATTAAATGCGTATCAGAGTGATTATTTTTGAAATAGTTCTATAGACGATCTGTTCATGTTTGAGTCGAAAAATACAGAAAGTGGTCGAAAAAATATTCTGGATTTCGCTTCAGACAATATTCAAGTTCACTTCGCCATCGATTTGTCATACTCGTACTTCTGATTTTATCTCCAAGAGAACTGAAATATTCCAAAATTGTAAAGTTATTATGTAGAAAAAGTTTTGCAGTTCTCTCATTCCTAATTAGCAATATTGCTTGCTTACTTACTATGGCCTCTTTTCAATCCACTACTGGATGAAGGCCTCCTCAAGCTCTTTCCACGAGCGTCGGTCCTGTGCCTCTTCCACCAGTCGGCCCTGAACCCGCATATCTCATCTTCCCATCTTCTCTTTGGGCGTCCTGTGGCTCGTTTTCTATCTGGTCTCCATTCGGCAACCTTCACCATCCACCACTGTTGTCCACTAAGCGCCACGTGTCCAGCCCATCTCCACTTGCTCCGCTTGGCCACCTCCCCGATGTCCGCCATCCCCGTATTCTCGCGTATTTTCTCCACTGTCCACCTGTCCCTCAACGTTATCTCCAACATCGAGCGTTCCGTCCGTCTCTGCATTTTCACCATTCTGTCTTCCAATTTCGTCGTCAGAGCCCACGTCTCACTGGCATATGTCGCCACGGGCACAATACATTGGTTCAGCACCTTTCTTCTGAGGCTGATGGGGATGGTCGTTTCTCGGATTATTCCCCGTAATCTTGAAAATGCAGCCGAAGATAGCCTTATCCTTTTTGATATTTCGCTGCTGAAATCGTTTTGTCCATCTTGATATTTTGGCCCAAGTACGTAAATTCCTCTGTCATTTCTATCACATCATCCTGCAGCTTGATTCGCGTCTTGTCACTTACAAATCCATTCCACATTGTCACCGTCTTTCCAACGTTGATTCTCAGGCCGACTTCCAAACTCACTTCACGCAGTTTTTCCAGCATTTTTCGGAGCTCCTCCATATTCCGAGCCAGTAGCACCACGTCATTCGCATACTCCAGGTGTTCCAGAGTGTCGTCACCGATATTCTATTCGCCCTCTCCCCAGTCGATTTCCCGTATGACGTCAAATAGTGTCGCGGTAAATAACTTGGGAGAGAGGGCATCTCCCTGTCGTATCCCTTTTCTCAATGGTATTTGCTGTCTCCTATTGTTATCGTGGCCTTTGCGTTTCTATAAATGTGCTCTATTATCCGCAAGTATGGAGCCTCTATCCCCAATCTTTGCAATGCCACCATCATTCCCCCCGTTTTTAAAGTCCACAAACGACATACAGAGAGGTAGTCTGAATTCATTTGTTTTTTCTATCACTTGCTTCAGTACGTGGATATGGTCAATAGTGCTTCGCCCTTTTCTGAATCCCGCTTGTTCATCCGGCTGTGCTTCATCTAATTTTTCTGTCAGTCTTGTAGTTATGATCCTCGTGAACAGTTTGTACATATTTGAGAGTAGGCTGATTGGGCGGTAGTTCTTTATGTCCTCTTTGTCTCCCTTCTTGAAAATCAGCACCACCTCGGTGTCGTTCCATCTTTCTGGTATTTTTCCTTTTTCTAGGCATTGATTGAATAATATTGCCAGGATTTCAAACATATGTTCACCGCCTATCTTCAGGACTTGAGTCACAATCCCATCTCTCCCTGGTGATTTGTTATTTTTCATCTTCTTCAGATTTCTTTCTACTTCTCTTGCGGTGATAGGGGGGATTTCGAGCTCGTGATTCTCTGATTTTGAAATTCTACTGTGTCGTCATACAGTTTTTTTTGTAAAACTCTCCTATTCTTTTTATCAGTGCTTCTTTGCTTCTTATACAGTTTCCATCCTCGTCTTTAATTCCTATGATTTGATGGTTTCCTCTTTTTAATTCTCGTTTTAGGATCTTCATACTGTTGTTCATCTCTATTGTTTCTTTGATTTTCGTCGTGTTATACCTTCTAATATCCTGTCTCATCATCTTTCTGAGAGTTTTGCAAATCTCTGTATATTTTATTTGGCTTCTGTTTGAGTCTATCTTCATTTTTCGTCTTTTCCTCATTAGGTCCTTGGTTTCTCTACTCAGTTTACTGGCTTTTTCCTTCCGGTTTGGAACGTTTAGTTTCGATGTGAGGGTCTCCGTGATGTGCCCATTCAGTTCATCTCAGCCTCGAATTTCATCTATCCCCTCTTCTATTATGGTGCCAATTTGTTCTTTGATTTCTTCTCTCAGTATCCTTTGTACGTCGTTTCTTCGCTTATTCTCCGCGATTTTCCGCCTGTCCATCTTCTCGCTCAGTCTTATCCTTGCGCGGACCATTCTATGATCGTTTCCGAGGTTGAATCGCTGAAGCACAGCGACATCTTCAAACATATCCGTTTTGTTGCCCATAATGAAGTCTGTTTCATTCTTTGTTTTCCATTCAGAACACCTCCACGTCCATTTAATTTTTTCTCGTTTTTTGAAGAAGGAATTCATTATATACAGCTGGTTTCTTTCTGCAAACTCCACCATCATCTGATCGCTTTCATTGCGTTCTCCAAAACCAAAACCTCCGATCACTACCTCTCCATCCTCCTTCCTACCTATCTTTGCGTTGAAATTTCCGAGTATAATTTTATGGTATTCGTTGCCACTGTTTAATTCGCCTTCAATATCGTCGTACAATGGTCTCCACTTCCTCTTCGTCGGCCTGAGATGTTGGTGCATAGACCTGTATTATCTTCATTATTAAGACGGCTATCCGCTCATTTACTGGTCTGATTATTTCAACTTGGTCTCTTAGTCTTTTGTTAACCATAAAGCCTATTCTCTTTGGTCGGTTCTAACTTTCGAGGCAGTAGGAGTAGAACAAGTTCCCACTGTTCAGTACCAAGGTTTCCTCCCCTTTTCTTTTTGTTTCGCATAAACCAGCAATGTCCCATTTGATATTTTTCAGTTCTTCCTCCAATTCCACAATTTTGGACTCCCCCTTCAGAGTGCGGCTAATATTCGAAATGAGTTTTTCTTGTTGGGGGGGGGGGGGGGTTGACAAAAATTACAATTAGAAGAATTTAAAATGTATGTAAAAATCTCTTGCCCTCCCTGGTCTGCAGTTTACCCCCCCTCGAAGATTCAGTCTGGCTACGGGCCTGCTCGTAGATATGTGATATGTGTAGCTTAGTTGTACTTTCAAAAGCTAACCGACTGGGCAAAAAAACTGCACAAGTCAAGAATTCGAACCTTCAGGTATACGTATGTCATCATTTTTAGTGATTTTCGGTATGGGGTGAAAGCCTTGGGACCCAGGCTCCGCAGGCACCCTTGCACTACATCCAGCCTTGATGGCTGACGAAGTTACAATCGTACATTAGCTTATAATTTCCCGGAGCTCGATGACCAGGAGGCGAAGAAAGGGAGCAGGAGAGCGTGTAATGTGTTGACGGTACAGAACGTGGCGTTGAATGAAGATATAAAGCGTGGATTAAGATCGTAAAAACGAGCGAAAAAAAGACCAAAAAAAAAAGAAAAAGGAAACATATTTAATTAGTAATTACGACCTGTTTAATTTTGCACGACAGTAGTTTATTCATGGTACGAAACAACCGAAAAAAAAAAATTATGCAAATAAGCCGTGCGTAGCGAGCGACGAATTTTAATTAGGCCTTTCACCAACCACATTCTTGATGTTGGCCCTCTTCGGCTGCTGTCTGTCTCTCCTGCGACCAATATTTATGACTAGCGGTTGCCGGTGACGGGGCGCGGACGAGATTCTATTTTTGTAATTGAATTGTCAGTTGGAGGACGTGAGCGAAAACGGGGGTGGGGGTGCGATTTCAGATCACGTCGACCCGCAAATTACGCTTGATGAAGGAAGTTATTTCCTATAATTCGTTGTTCCGCGATTCGTGTAAATTTTTTCGTCGACTCGAACAGAAGACGGAATTTTTCGCTGGTCTTTGAGGATAGCAGGTACTCTCGGTGGTGTGTACTCGCTGGCGACGGGGCACCGCAAATGTTGCATAAATTCTGCGGATGAGGTGAAGCAGAAGAGGGCAGCAACGTAACAAAGCGTTCATTCTTCACTTTGAAAAGCGTCTGTATTGAATGCGCAACTAGTCGGCGTTAATCGATTATGGTGGACAATTCGTTTTGGCGATGGAGGTGGCGAGGGGCCGGGCGCGGCGACGAGAAGAAAAATTCGCTCTGGCGTATCTCTTGCTCTCTCGGAACCGTAGGTAGCGTATTGCGAACGAAAGAAAATAGAAAATATAGTCGAGTGCCCGTGTAGCTGGGCCGATAAAATCGAATTTCAAGTACGATACATCCGGCAATTGAGAAGCTCGCATAGTATTATTTCAGGAATCACTCGACCGAACGTCTCGTCCTTTTGAAACTTTCAGCGGAAAGCCTCTCCAGCGTCACTAGTATTTCTAGTAATATGTGCCGAAGATAGGGATAATGTGCAGAAATTCTCTGTCTGTATTCTAGAGCTAAGTTTTTGGCCCTCAGTGGTGACGAAGTCGTCTTTCTCTCCACTCTTCAAGGCGCAGAAGCTGTGGTATCATGTCCCCTCCCACCAGTTTCAACAAAGGATACAACAATGGATATTTTAAGAATGAGAACTCACTTACGCAAAACAATTTTTATTTTTTGACATGGATATTACTTTTTCTGGCCGTCAACGAAAATTGTATGCCCCATTTTGACCGATCGATCGGCACCGAGAATGTCATTTACAGCCTTGAGTTGACAATTTTTCTTTTTCCTTAATAGTAGTTGTTTCATTAAAATGAGAGAAAATAAATCGCGAAATTAATACGTAACCGTATATTGTCACATTTTCGAACATAAAGCGTTCTTAAGGGTAGTTACAACCGAAAGGACTACGAGAGTGCGACGAATCACGATAGACTACAATCGACTATATCGAGAGAACTGCTACGAGATACGGGTTTCTAACGAATTACAATGTACAAACTTTCTAATACGAAGATTTAGAAAAAACGGGATTCGGAGCTATATCGCGCTTCATCGCTCAGACCCTTCGTGAACATGGCGGGGTAGAGGGAAGTCACCTCGCCTAAATAACTGGTCGTCAATGCGGTTTATCAGCGGCGGCATATATACCTATTTTTAACGTTAACAGTAGTTGTATGATATTTAGGTGAGTCAAAGTCTACTCCATGTGCATAGACATCTTCCACCTTTTCCCCCGTGATTCTATCCAGGACATTACTAAACCAGCGAGTGCCTACATATCGCTCAATTTCATGGAACAATTTGGTTGCCGGTCTACTTCTTTTCCTTCTTTTGTCGAGTGGGATCCAGGCGGTTACTACTTGATTGCAATTGTTTGAGTTTCCTCTCGTCACATGTCTCGCATCATTGAACTTGAGCTTTTTGGTGGTATGAAAGTTGATTTTACTTTATATTTCTCTCTAGCTGACCCTATCCCTCCGCCTGATGTTTATAATGCTCCTTAACTGGCGTATTGAGTTACCTTCAAATGCAACAATAATTGTTTCTTACAGAGCAGCTACTTTCTGGAAAATCGGGGAAAGTCGCAGAATTTTGTCAGTCTAGCTATAATATTGATCAAAATCAGTAAACTTTTTGAGAATAATGAGAATTAAAGAATAGTAATGACTTATCTATTTATTATTATTATGTTTGTAAAACGAAAGCCGTAGTCAGTGAATATCAAATTTAATGAAAGCTGTGTACAATACTACCTGAAAAAATGTCAGGGAAAATTTGGGAAATTGGTCTGGAAAACCGGGAAAAGTCAGGAAAAATTATTCTAAAAAGATTTGCTACCCTATCTTAGTATCCATTTTGGAGTGTGAGTGAACTTGCACCCTAAATGAGACTTGTCTCTTGTGGTCCTGTAGTTATAGTCGAGGGTAGTACCGTATGATGAGCCTGTTTAGTCTTGCGTTCCTATTGGTTGTCTGTGAATATGCAGTCTGTCCAATCAGTGGTTATTGTTATTGGTATGGCAGCACTACACAACTACTGCCACAGAGCAGTCAACATACTAAATGACAACAACCTTAGAACAACAGAAATTAACAAAATTAAACAAATAGCAATTAACAACAAATACCAACCACAAACAGTAGACAGAATAATTAACAAACTAACACAACCAAAAAACACAGACACCGAACCAATAACCACAAAAACAGACAAATACGCAGGAGCAATACCATTCACAGGAACACATACATACAAAATACAAAAAATCTTCAACCAATACAACATAAAACTCGGAATCAAAAACAGACCACCTCTGATTTCAGTTCTTCCTCCAATTCCACAATTTTGGACTCCCCCTTCAGAGTGCGGCTAATATTCGAAATGAGTTTTTCTTGTGTGGGGGGGGGGGGGGTTGACAAAAATTACAATTAGAAGGATTTAAAATGTATAAAAAATTTTGCTCTCTTTGGTCTGCAGTTTACCCCCCTTGAAGAATCAGTCTGGCTACGGGCCTGCTCGTAGATATGTGATATGTGTAGCTTAGTTGTACTTTCAAAAGCTAACTGACTGGGCAAAAAAACTGCACAAGTCAAGAATTCGAACCTTCAGGTATACGTATGTCATCATTTTTAGTGATTTTCGGTATGGGGTGAAAGCCTTGGGACCCAGGCTCCGCAGGCACCCTTGCACTACATCCAGCCTTGATGGCTGACGAAGTTACAATCGTACATTAGCTTATAATTTCCCGGAGCTCGATGACCAGGAGGCGAAAAAAGGGAGCAGGAGAGCGTGTAATGTGTTGACGGTACAGAACGTGGCGTTGAATGAAGATATAAAGCGTGGATTAAGATCGTAAAAACGAGCGAAAAAAAGACCAAAAAAAAAAGAAAAAGGAAACATATTTAATTAGTAATTACGACCTGTTTAATTTTGCACGACAGTAGTTTATTCATGGTACGAAACAACCGAAAAAAAAAAATTATGCAAATAAGCCGTGCGTAGCGAGCGACGAATTTTAATTAGGCCTTTCACCAACCACATTCTTGATGTTGACCCTCTTCGGCTGCTGTCTGTCTCTCCTGCGACCAGTATTTATGACTAGCGGTTGCCGGTGACGGGGCGCGGACGAGATTCTATTTTTGTAATTGAATTGTCAGTTGGAGGACGTGAGCGAAAACGGGGGGGGTGCGATTTCAGATCACGTCGACCCGCAAATTACGCTTGATGAAGGAAGTTATTTCCTATAATTCGTTGTTCCGCGATTCGTGTAAATTTTTTCGTCGACTCGAACAGAAGACGGAATTTTTCGCTGGTCTTTGAGGATAGCAGGTACTCTCGGTGGTGTGTACTCGCTGGCGACGGGGCACCGCAAATGTTGCATAAATTCTGCGGATGAGGTGAAGCAGAAGAGGGCAGCAACGTAACAAAGCGTTCATTCTTCACTTTGAAAAGCGTCTGTATTGAATGCGCAACTAGTCGGCGTTAATCGATTATGGTGGACAATTCGTTTTGGCGATGGAGGTGGCGAGGGGCCGGGCGCGGCGACGAGAAGAAAAATTCGCTCTGGCGTATCTCTTGCTCTCTCGGAACCGTAGGTAGCGTATTGCGAACGAAAGAAAATAGAAAATATAGTCGAGTGCCCGTGTAGCTGGGCCGATAAAATCGAATTTCAAGTACGATACATCCGGCAATTGAGAAGCTCGCATAGTATTATTTCAGGAATCACTCGACCGAACGTCTCGTCCTTTTGAAACTTTCAGCGGAAAGCCTCTCCAGAGTCACTAGTATTTCTAGTAATATGTGCCGAAGATTCTCTGTCTGTATTCTAGAGCTAAGTTTTTGGCCCTCAGTGGTGACGAAGTCGTCTTTCTCTCCACTCTTCAAGGCGCAGAAGCTGTGGTATCATGTCCCCTCCCACCAGTTTCAACAAAGGATACAACAATGGATATTTTAAGAATGAGAACTCACTTACGCAAAACAATTTTTATTTTTTGACATGGATATTACTTTTTCTGGCCGTCAACGAAAATTGTATGCCCCATTTTGACCGATCGATCGGCACCGAGAATGTCATTTACAGCCTTGAGTTGACAATTTTTCTTTTTCCTTAATCGTAGTTGTTTCATTAAAATGAGAGAAAATAAATCGCGAAATTAATACGTAACCGTATATTGTCACATTTTCGAACATAAAGCGTTCTTAAGGGTAGTTACAACCGAAAGGACTACGAGAGTGCGACGAATCACGATAGACTACAATCGACTACATTGAGAGAACTGCTACGAGATACGGGTTTCTAACGAATTACAATGTACAAACTTTCTAATACGAAGATTTAGAAAAAACTGGATTCGGAGCTATATCGCGCTTCGTCGCTCAGACCCTTCGTGAACATGGCGGGGTAGAGGGAAGTCACCTCGCCTAAATAATTGGTCGTCAATGCGGTTTATCAGCGGCGGCATATATACCTATTTTTAACGTTAACAGTAGTTGTATGATATTTAGGTGAGTCAAAGTCTACTCCATGTGCATAGACATCTTCCACCTTTTCCCCCGTGATTCTATCCAGGACATTACTAAACCAGCGAGTGCCTACATATCGCTCAATTTCATGGAACAATTTGGTTGCCGGTCTACTTCTTTTCCTTCTTTTGTCGAGTGGGATCCCGGCGGTTACTACTTGATTGCAATTGTTTGAGTTTCCTCTCGTCACATGTCTCGCATCATTGAACTTGAGCTTTTTGGTGGTATGAAAGTTGATTTTACTTTATATTTCTCTCTAGCTGACCCTATCCCTCCGCCTGATGTTTATAATGCTCCTTAACTGGCGTATTGAGTTACCTTCAAATGCAACAATAATTGTTTCATACAGAGCAGCTACTTTCTGGAAAATCGGGAAAAGTCGCAGAATTTTGTCAGTCTAGCTATAATATTGATCAAAATCAGTAAACTTTTTGAGAATAATGAGAATTAAAGAATAGTAATGACTTATCTATTTATTATTATTATGTTTGTAAAACGAAAGCCGTAGTCAGTGAATATCAAATTTAATCAAAGCTGTGTACAATACTACCTGAAAAAATGTCAGGGAAAATTTGGGAAATTGGTCTGGAAAACCGGGAAAAGTCAGGGAAAATTATTCTAAAAAGATTTGCTACCCTATCTTAGTATCCATTTTGGAGTGTGAGTGAACTTGCACCCTAAATGAGACTTGTCTCTTGTGGTCCTGTAGTTATAGTCGAGGGTAGTACCGTATGGTAAGCCTGTTTAGTCTTGCGTTCCTATTGGTTGTCTGTGAATATGCAGTCTGTCCAATCAGTGGTTATTGTTATTGGTATGGCAGCACTACACAACTACTGCCACAGAGCAGTCAACATACTAAATGACAACAACCTTAGAACAACAGAAATTAACAAAATTAAACAAATAGCAATTAACAACAAATACCAACCACAAACAGTAGACAGAATAATTAACAAACTAACACAACCAAAAATCACAGACACCGAACCAATAACCACAAAAACAGACAAATACGCAGGAGCAATACCATTCACAGGAACACATACATACAAAATACAAAAAATCTTCAACCAATACAACATAAAACTCGGAATCAAAAACAGACCACCTCTGATCAAACAAATAAGCAATGACAAAACAGAAAAAAAGGACAGAAACAACAGCAGCGGAGTATACAGACTGGACTGCGAACACTGTGACATGACCTACATTGGAGAAACAGGCAGAAAATTCACAACCAGAACCAAAGAACACGAAAAATCACAGAAGCTAAATAATGACAAATCACTGTTTGGAAAACACTGCAATGACCAACAACACAAGAAAAAGAAAATTAAAAGAACAACTAGAAATAATAAAGGCAAAAACAAAACAAAATAACCTAATAAATACAAGAACTAACTTCCAAAGTGAGAACTTATTCCAACTAATAACATAACACCCACGGATTGGACAGACTGCACAACCACAGACAACCAATCAGAGCACACAACCAATAACAATAACCACTGATTGGACAGACTGCATATTCACAGACAACCAATAGGAACGCAAGACTAAACAGGCTCACCATACGGTACTACCCTCGACTATAACTACAGGACCACACGAATGAAGGCTCATTTAGGGTACTCCACTGATGGTGGCATAACAGCCGAAAGCGCTCTGGAATACAGCAGAACACACCCTACAAAAGGAATACCCTATCTTAGTTAGTGACCACATTTGGCAGTCACAGCAGAGTGCCCAAGTTATTCACATTTCTGAGATTTCCATTTTTCCTCTGAGATGAATTTTACTGTGTAAAATGTGTTTTCATGCCTACAAAGTCCTCCATACAATTGCTATTCTTACTCTCAATTTTTGAAACGACCCGTATTCAAACGAAATGATCTGGCCTAAATATTAGCATTCTCTAATCCTCTTAATTTTCAAACTATCAGCCCTGATAGACTTTACATTTTTCTTATTCGTCGTGAGTTTTGTTTTAGACGCATTCATGCTCAGACCAACTCTGGCACCCGCATCCTTCAGTTCACTCCCCGTTTTTACCAAATCTATTAGGCAATCACATATTATTAATATGATATGTCTGCTAAACGTAATTATTGTTGGATGATAAACTTATCGGGCGATAGTTGCTGATATCAGCTTAATCCCCTCGGAGGTACTCCCACTGGTCAGGAACCCCCCCCCCAAAAAAAAGAGGAAAGTTTGTTGAATTTTTTGTTAGTCAGGGCACCACTCCTACTGCTACAACCTTTAATAACACATTATCAATAAATTTCATCTGGGTATGGGGCCGTATTTGGTTTCAAATTTCTGATAACTGTGAAAACTCCGGACTCCAAAATGGGTGGTTCAGGTTCCCTGACAGGCGCAAGAGTTAGGTTTGAAACTGTGCACGTTCAGACTGCTTTGGGCTGAGTACGCGTTTCATATTATTTAGTTGTCAGAGGAATAGTGCTCACTTCTGTTGTGTACTTCTGCCCTATCTGTTGCTTTGAGTTTGGGAAATAGACTTTTATTTTTATAAATTTAATGCTCTCCATACTTTCTTTGTAAACCAGTTTTCTTCCACTATCCGCCTCTCCAGTTTCTCCTCATAGACTTTCAATTTCTTTCTTATTTCCTTTTTAATCTCTTTATTCAATTCTGTTAATTCGACTTCCTCCTCAAGTGTCGTCCGTAGCTTGCCTCGGAGCTTGGATCTCTTCTTCAAGATAAGTTCTTTCGACTCTATCTTTATTTTATCATCATCAATTCTTGGCTATCATTCTAAGCTTCAAACTCGTTGGCTGTATCTTCTAAAAGTTTTTCTAGAGAAATTACCTACTTATTTTCTTCCAGAAATAATTTATTGCCATTACAGTTGAGACGGGTGGAAGACGAGAAGTACTAATAACATAAGTGCAATGCCTAATTTCGCATCTCAGCAGAACATTGTAAATTCGAGTAGGTATACTGAGCCGCCATTTTTATCCTTACCTTTTCCGTTGACGAGCGAACGCGTTGCGGGTGGCGATCGAGACTGCTCGCGACAATAATCGCGGTTGCACGGTAAATGAAATTATGAAAATAGCGGCTTAACATACTCGGTTATGCAGTGCTCTCTAGTTTTAACATACTGTACACAAGATTTCGGATATTGCCGGATAAAATTGTTTTTTCCCGTAAGTGAATTGAAAATGAATTCAAAATACAAGAAAAATATCATAACAAATTATAATTCATTTTTTGGTCCTCCAAAGCCGGATAAATATGTATAATTTTCGTTAAATATGCTCTAATTGAAGTACAGAGCATGGGAAAAGTATTTGAAAAAAATCAGTCTTCAGTCCTCTAGGACTTGGATGAATCCAAAATCTAGCTTAATATTCGTAATTGTGTTTGCATTTATTCTAAATAGAGCAAAATTATGAGGAAAATATACTTTCCTAAATCAAAGTTTAATTTTTTGATTTCTAAAGGAGAAAAATGAAAGTCTTGCATTTTTCGTTCTATAGAGAAGAAAAGTATTTTTTTTTTTAAATCAGTTGCTAATTTTTCTTGCTCTAATATCGGATGAATCTGAAATCTACCTCGAAAGGCGATTTTTAGGATGAAAAAAGTTCTCTTCAGAATTTTAAAGTCTCATCTGAAACCAGCATAGAACTTTAATCTTGGAAAATGAACTTTTCTTTTTTCTATGTGTATGGTTTGAATTCGTTTTTTTATCGTATGATTTTTCAAGGCTATCAATTCTTTGTCGACTTTTAACTTATCGTCTGTGGTTTCTTTTTCTAGGCACTCTATGTTCTTCAGTGACTATCCTTATTGTTTTTTCAATTACGTTGTACATATCTCTTGTACGTTGTCTTCTTCATGTACTTTCTTCCGCTCTCATTGTTGTGCAAATGCTTCTCTCATCTCTTGTCTTCTGCTTACCGGCACTACTTTCCTCTCCATGAAATGCTTCTTCCTATATTCTTTGTACTTCATTCTTTTTGTGAAGACTATTCTTCCTCTTGAGATTCTACGGTCAGATGAGAATTCAAATTTGGGAAGTGTGGATACATCTACTATCGACATGTCATTGACTAATATATGTTCTATCACGTTTTTTGTTTTGTGGTCTGGAGGTATCCATGTCCATTTTCGTTTTCCTTTCTTTTGGAAGAATGTGTTGGCTATTTTCATTTTATTTTCTACTGCGAATTCGATTGTTCTCTCTCCGTTTCTGTTTCTCTCTCCAGTTCCGTGTTTTCCCATCTCCGCTATTTCCAGATTGTCACTCCCAGGTGAGAGTAGCCCTGCGGCGTAATGTTTTCTAAAAAACGAAAAAAATATTTTCGTAAGTTATCGGATGATGGTGAGTTTTACCTACCGAATCCTCAACTCTGACCTGGTGTGTACTGATCATAAAATAGTAGTACAATTGAGGCAGTGGTCATACAAGTCATACAGAAGTCATGCAGTTGCAATATTTCTTATCAAAATATGGCCAAATTGAAATTTAATCAAAAAATTGTCTTCTATTCAACATTTTTTGCAATAAATCTTTCATTATTATTTCAGTTTCTTCAAAGTTTTTTTGCAATTTGTATGTTTTTGAATTTATTTTTTTCTCCTGGTGGAAATTCTGCTCAATCATAAAAAAGTCACACAACAGTCATACAAAGGTCATACTTTTGGAAAATTCTTATTTGGTAGACACCCTGTCCGATGGTTTGGTTGCTCATCTTCTTAAATGACTTCATTTTACAGCCATCAAGATGAACATTGAGCTGTCTCAACTATGTCTGGATGTATCTTGAAGAGTCCTAAGCTGTCAAGCTAGTCTATACGTGTTAAGCGCTCGATTAGTGTCGCCCTCTATCTTTTTTTCTTCGTTGTACAAGTTTAAATGTTATCGTTGTTATGTTCCGTTACTTGTTTAGTTAGATTAAAACTGTGTTGTGTCGAGTATTTCACTGTTATGATTTGCTGCATTTTCGAAAGCTAAAGAGACTACTCGAACTAAATTTGAAGTATACAAAATTATGGTGCCGAAACCCGGGATCACAAACTACCAGGTCTAAGGGTTTTTTAAATGCGTTATTGCAACGTTTTTTCGTTCGTGACTCGTGTCGGTGTGACCATTTGTCGTAGTTCCTGATCACTAATATAGTGACAATGGATAAGCTTGAAAGGCATAGAAGGCTGATTAGGCTATCGATGGCTCAAATCAGTTCCCGAGTAGAAGAAGAGCTCAAGAAACCTCCTTCACAGGAGATCATCGACGCTGTAGAATCCGAACTAGCCGAGTTCATTGAACTGAAATCCAAATTCGAATCCATTCAAGAAAGACTACTGCAGCATATCGACAAACTAGAAAAAGATGAGATGGAAAAAGCAGAAATAGAATGGGTAAACATGAATGACGGTGTATCAGTCAAGCATGCCAAGATGAGGAGTCAACTGCAGCGATTACGTTCCGAACTATCAGCTACCACATCTCGTGATTCAATACTGAATTCGTCGCGAGAAGAGAATCCTTCACCAGCGAACTCACAGGTAAAATTGCCTAAAATTGATCTACCGAAATTCGATGGTGACATAAGAAATTTCATCGATTTTAAGAACTTGTTCTTGAACTTGGTACACTCGAATCCCAACATTAGTAACGTGCAAAAACTTTACTACCTGAAAAGCTCTATGATAGGAAAGGCGGAAGAAATTGTGAAAGATTTTGGTATCACAGACCAAGCCTATGGGGAAGCGTGGTCTACGTTCTGTAACAGATACGATAATAAACGAAGTATCATAAGAGCCCATTTGAATGACTTATTCGCGTTACCCAAGTTGAAAAATGAGACAGGAATTCGTAAAATGCTAGACGATATAAATCGTATCACGAGAGGCTTGAAGATACTGAATGAAGATACTGGAAACTGGTCCACTGTCCTGTCTTACTGGCTCTTGTCTCGAGTTGATGAAATAACCAAGAAAGACTTCGAAAATAAGTTTACTGATACTACCAAATTTCCGGCCTACAAGGAAGTCTATAGTTTTCTAGAACAAAGAGCTTCAACAGTAGATGAACGAGAACGTTTTGATTGCGTCATTAAGGAACCAGTCAAATTTAGTAGACCTGTCGCTAGAAAATCGATGTCAGCCACGAAAAGTAGTTTATTCAGGTGTTTTTTATGCTCGGGCTCGCATTATTTGAGTGACTGCGCCAGTTTTTTGAAGAAGACTCCTACTGAACGATTCAATTTCTGTAAGGAAAGTAAGCTGTGCATCTGCTGCTTCAGCAACAAACATCACGTTTCGAATTGCGTTGGTAGAAAATGTAGAGAATGCTCAAAAAGTCATCATTCTTTACTTCATCGTGAAGGGCCTTTCAATAATTCGTCGGTTACGGAAGGAAACTCGGCAGCTACTACAGACAAAACTAAACCTGAATCCAATCAACAGAACAACAAACAGATCGCGTCAAATTCTGCCTGTTTCTTATCATCCGTTTCCGAAAAACTAGTTTTGTTACCAACCGCAGTTGTCAAAGTTCACGTTAAAGGCCAGCGTCCCGTGTTGGTCCGCGTACTGTTTGATAGCGGATCGCAGATTTCGTTTATATCTGATTCCTTGGTACGAAAATTGAAAATTCCCACCCACCGGTTCGAAAAAGGTTCTTCTGTCAGTGGTATTGGTGATACCACCATCGTTAGTACACATTACTGTGAATTCGTTATCGCTTCTCGGATTAGTAGTTTTTCACTGCAGATAGAAGCTGATGTTATTTCTAACATTTCGTATTCGCCTCCAGTTGAGCGTCTTAAAAAGTTGAAAGGCGAGCACTACTCCAAAGTGTTCGCAGATGATCAATTAGAGGGTGATAAAGTTGATATCATCCTCGGGGCAGAGTACGTAGAAGGGTGTCTGGAGGATGATTCGTCTAATGCAGGCACAATCAAACTCCGCAATTCGAAATTTGGTTTTATAATTTCGGGTGCTTTAGACGATGCGTCAACAGTCATGTCAAGTGTTCGTTCATGTAACTTATCCACATTGAATATAGATGAAGCGTTGAAACGATTTTGGGAAGTAGAAGAGGCTTCAGTAAATGAAACCAGTGATTCCGAACTTGACACCTGTAGGGCTCACTTCAACGAGACTTATTCTCGTGGTTCGGATGGCAGATTCATTGTGAGGTTACCTGTGAAACAAGACATCTCTCTTTTATCGAACACCCGAATGCGAGCTGAACAAGCAATGAAGAGAGTAGAATTAAAACTCCCTCCCGAAATTAGATTCGAATATCACAGATTTATGAACGAGTATCACGAACTAGGACATATGGAAAAGGTTCCGGAGTCAGAGCTACCTCTGCCGCACTCTTATTTAATTCCACATCACGCTGTTCTACGACCATCAAGCAGCACCACAAAGTTACGTGTGGTGTTCAATGCGTCGGCTAGAGTGAAGGAGTGCGGGTTGTCCTTAAACGATATTTTAATGAAAGGACCGGTGGTCCAAGCAGAGTTGTTCGATACTTTGGTACAATTTCGCTCGTATGCCGTTGCATTTATTTCGGATATTGAAAAAATGTATCGGCAGGTCCTGATAGATCATCGGGATAGAAACCTTCAATGCATTTTGTGGCGAAATTCTCCAACAGAAAAGATGGAAATTTACCGTCTGAAGACTGTCACTTACGGGACTACTACCGCCAGCTTCATAGCTACAAACTGTTTAACTGTATTAGGCAGTGAACTAGCTATCACTAACCCCACTGCAGGCACCATACTAATGAACAATTTTTATATGGACGATCTGCTCGCCGGTGCCAGTTCAATAGGAGAAACTGTGGAGCTAATTGAAGCTGTTAATTCGAAGTTATTGAGCGCAGGGTTTCGCCTGCGAAAATTTGCCAGTAATTCTGTAGAAGTGCTCGATTCATTAGATCCAGATTTAGTGCAAACATCAGAACAAATCCTATTCGACAATGACGCATCAGTCTCAACTCTCGGCTTAAATTGGGTTCCAACCAACGACAGTATCGGAGTCCTAGTCAAGGCAACTGATCTACCTAAGGTTATTACAAAAAGGGTAATACTCTCAGTTATATCGCGACAGTTCGATCCTCTGGGTATTTGCGCCCCAGTTCTGATTCGCGGCAAATTAATGCTTCAAGACCTTTGGAGAGAAGGGGTCCTCTGGGATCAGTGCGTATCTCCAGAGTTGGATGAAAAGTTCCGTCGTTATTGTGCTGATCTAACATTATTAAACTCGTTTTCGATTGAACGATATTACCGATCATTTTTTAATTCGAATAAAAAGCACTTAATCGGGTTTAGTGATGCCAGTTTAAAGGCATATTGTGCCGTCGTTTATGTGCGTTGCGAATTAAAGTCCGGAGAAGTGGCGACTTCATTAGTTTGTGCGCGGACCCGTGTAGCCCCAATAAAGTCACTGACAATTCCTCGCCTGGAATTACAGGCTTGCTTGTTATTAGCCGAATTGCTAGTTCGCGTTGCTAAAATATTGAAGGTCAATGTCGCGGACAGTGTCGCGTTTACGGACTCTCGAATCGCGTTAGGGTGGTTAAATAAAAGTTCAGAACAATGGCAAACTTTTGTCAAGAATCGTGTCGTTAAAATCATTTCATTGATAAATAAAAATTGTTGGTTTCACGTAGATGGTAAAAGTAATCCCGCTGATTTAGCCACTCGCGGTATTGATGCGCATTTGTTACTTAATAATAAGTTATGGGTTTACGGCCCTCAGTTTTTGTGTTGTGATTTGAATGAAATTAAATGTCATAATGTAATCCACGTTAGTAATATGTTAGAACTACCAGAACGAAAAAATGTCAGTAATATAGCCTCGATTGTCAAACCTAATTTAGAGCAATTAGAAAAGTTTTCGTCGTATAATAAGCTTTTGAATGTGGTTGTTTATGTTTTGCGATTTTTAAATAATGCTAATCCGAAGAAAACATCTGTTATAAAAACTAACTATGTAACTGTTGAAGAACGAAAAAGTGCTTTTAATTGTATTTGTCGCTATGTACAAAAATGTTACTTCGAAAACCTATCGTCTATGAAGTCACTTTCACCATTTACTGACCAAAATGGTCTTATTCGAGTGGGCGGTCGGTTAGACAAATCGAATTATAGCTGGGAAAGAAAACATCCGATAATGCTGCCTGCTAAGTCTTGGTTTCTCAAGCTGTTACTTCGACATGTTCATGAGAAATACTTTCATGCGTCCCTATCGTTTCTTTTAGCATATATTTCAGCTAGATTTTGGGTAGTCGGTGGCGTCCGTCGAGTCATCAAATCTGTAATATACAAATGTACTGTTTGTGTTAGGTTCAAAGCTCAAACCTTCGAGCAGATAATGGGACACATACCTAGAGAACGAGTTACAGTAGCCAGGCCGTTTTCGACTACCGGAGTTGACTTCGCCGGACCTTTTAACACTAAGTGCACTGCTCACAAAACTTATCGCTATACGAAATCATACTTGTCTATCTTTGTATGCTTTGTAGTGAAGGCTGTACACATTGAAGTTGTATCTGATTTAACGAGCTCATCCTTTATAGCAGCACTGAAAAGATTTATTAGTCGGCGTGGTCTCCCAAGAATGATATGGTCCGACAATGGTACAAATTTCGTCGGAGCCAAAAACCTCCTCGTTACCAAAGAAGCATCAGTACAAAACTACGCTGCAACTGAAGGATTCGAATGGCGTTTCACTCCGCCAGGTTCCCCACACCACGGCGGACTCTGGGAGAGCGCGGTCAAGTCTACCAAATACCATTTGAGTCGTATTTCGTCAAGTACAACCTTTTCATTCGAAGAATTGAACACCTTGGCTTCTCAAGTGGAGGCTATTTTGAACGATCGACCATTATGCTACAGAGCTGCTTCGCCGACTTCGCAGGAGATCGTTACTCCCGCTCATTTTTTTGTGGGATCTAGACTGGATCAACTTCCAATCGAAGACAGTACAAGGTCATTAGGTATGCGTTGGGCCGAAATACAGAGAATTCAATTTGGATTTTGGAAAGTATGGAGAAATGAATATTTGGCTTGTGTCGAGTATTTCACTGTTATGATTTGCTGCATTTTCGAAAGCTAAAGAGACTACTCGAACTAAATTTGAAGTATACAATACGTATACATAAATTACCTTCGCGAATGTTAAAGGAATCTTGAAGACTTGAAGTGCCCATACAATTCTGAATGTGCGAAGAGTGTTAACACATTCACTGCCTTGGCAGACCATATAGCCTGACGTGAGACTTGAACTTTTTGCCGAGCTGTTTTTCGCGTACTGTCCGCTGTTGCCAGTCTTGTAGAGTGCTCTACATTTCACCTCCACTGTCAGACCACATATGTGATGGTATCTTTTTTCGAGTTTTTTGTCAGGTCTGACATGGCGACAACAGAAGTTAAAATTTGCTTGGCAGTGAAACATGCTATCTGAGTGGTTCTTAGAAACGTTTCTAAGCCCTAAATAGGCCCAGAAAAGTTCTTAGATGAGTCGGGAAGAATATTAAGTGTATGTGGAAAAAATTCAGACGAGCCTTATCGGTCTAGAAGATTTATTGTTAGATCCTGGAAATCTTGGAAAGTCTCGAGCTGTATTCAATTTACATCGATAGTAAAACGGAGAAAAACGATTTATGTGGTCTGGGTCCACGATTCGCTTATTGTTGTTTCCCCCTAAAAAAAAATGGGTAGAACTTGCTGCATTGACGAGCGTCGAGATACACAGCTAAGAAAGACTATACGAGAAAATTAATTTTCAAACAATTCGACGATGTATTCTAAGGAAGCGAACTTTTCAATACGGAAGCACCGATACGGTTTTCAAGATTTTACGTCGGACGAGATATATAGATATTTATCATTATTAAAGGTGTACATCTTCAAGGTTATGTACTGTTTGCGAAAAGACGTTGTGTTTTTGTGGATGGATTCCCGTCTGTATAGTACCTATATCTAAAGATACGAAAAGCTCCCATGTGGAGGTGCCTTCTATTATAATACTTTTCATCGGTGTTCTCCTTCACGTATTTCGCGCTGAACACGAGCGAATTTATTAGCCCAGAACTTCGCGAAGAGTTTTATTAGTTCAGCGGCTGTGGTTCAAACGAAGAATTGGTTTGATCATCGCTCCGGCGAGTTCGTGGGTTGTGTAGATAAATACGAGAGGAAGTTTCAAATCTGAGAATATTGAAATAATACAGATTCGATTACGGTTTTTCCGGTACAGTGGGTTGCTATACAGAACTAATTGGCGAATTGAACCGGCCAATCAACAAGTGCGAATCGATTCTGAAAACGAGCAACACGATGTTCGAACCGAACCGTACTCGTGCTAGCTTTTCACCGTCTTCTGTTGCCAATATCTTGAAGCTTTCTCTCTTACAGATCACCACTACTTCCTCAACCCTTCATTCTAGGTAAAAGGATGTAGTTGTGGTCCTCAAGAACATCTTTTCATCGCCTGTTGCTGTCTTTGTTTCGCTGCTTAAAAGCTCAGATGTACTGGCAAGGCCATCAACTCTCTTGTTCTGTTTGTTCACCTTTTCGATGACCTCCCTCTGATTCTCACTCAGGGCACTTCTTTTTTCCATTGTAAGCGGTTCTAACGATTAGGTATTATCGAGTTTCACTGATGTTTATCGATGATCACTGAATCCAGTTTTCATGTCAGTTTGATCCCAATTTTAAAACGCAGATATAGGGGTGTTGGGAACTGCAAGACAAAATGTAAGATGTAATAGTAGAGCCTTTGAACCCAAGTGTAGCCATACGCCATTTTGAATTCAACCGTGCCCGTAGATGCTGAATCTAACTATAGATCGTACCGCGTAGTCAATTCGGCATCGACGGGCGCGGTTGGTTCCAAAATGGCGTAGTATGTCTTCACTCCCCCTTTAGTTCTTTAGTAATAATAGATATTATGCAGATATTAGCTTTTGATCATCACTGACCTCTGTTTCAGTAAGGTACGACCGATGGGGGGGGGGTAACTTAGAGATTTTACCATTTCAATCAGGGACGAAAATAAGGGGGCACGGGAGCCTCCCCGGAGTTGGGAAATTTTAGTAGATGAATCAAAAATTTGGAAAATGCAACATGTTAAAGGTTTCTTTTACCAATGCAAAAAAATTTTGATACTCGGGAATTTTTAGTGAAGTCAGTTGAGATTTTTACAATTTTTGCTGCACCTCCCCCCTCCCCCGAGAAAAATCTCTTCGGTACGTCCCTGGTTTCAGTGGAAATAAAATTCGTTCGTTCCAGTTGAGTATGCCTAATCTGTAGGAGGTAATAGTTCGCTGTGAGAGGAACAAAAAACATTATGTATACATACGTGTATGACCTGCACTCAAGAATGAAGAGGATACGAGTCCTCCAATTTTGAAAAATAACGAAATTTCACTGCGATTTACTAGTTTTAATTTATCTTAAGATACTCAGGGATATAAAACCGAAAGGGTGACCGAAATTTTTCGAATTGAACTGCCTATTTTTGATATTGAATGAGCTATACCATTACTAGGATTTTGATCATCAATTTGAGTGTACTTTTTGAAGAGTACAACTTTCAATCCTTGTATCCTTTTTAATTTTCGAGATAGGCAACCGATGATAATGATGTTTTTTTTCGTTTTGATTATGCTACCTACCTTCACTCTTCAAAACAGGTCACAAAGAAGGCACGGACAAAATTCAATTCCAAAACTTGGAAAATTTCATTCACAAAATTTTGCAGCATTTAAAAATGTTTGAATGTGAGTTTCCCAAACAAAACTTCATTCTTCATCAAGGATGGTTATGAATCGCGACTGCTTTGAAAGAAACCCAAAAATTACTATTACCACTACATGCGTATCCCAAAAATTGAAAGGGCTGCAAAAATTGAAAGTTGTGCATTTCAAATTTGTAGAGCTTTTTAAATATCAAGAGTAGGCAATTCAGTTTGGTAAATTTCTTTTGCAGCTTCAATGCACCAATGATGTACAGGGTGAGGGGTTCTGGATCCCCTTTGCGACTTCGTCAAATAGTGAATTTCTACTAAGAATCAGAGCTCTGATAAATAAACGCAATAAAATAAAAAACGATAAAAATAAAAAAACTGAATTTCATATTAGTTGTAAACTAATAAAAACCAAGTTCAGAGAATTCAACAGAATAAATAAAAAAAGAACAATAGAATCAATTTGGGGTTCCACAAAAAGTACGAAGAGAATCAGTAATGGTCTCTCTAGAAAATATATAAACCACGTATATCATTGACAGTACAGGTAAAAGGATTATGACAGAAAATGAGATACTAAATAAAATTACAACCAAATTTTAAATGTCGTCTTATATTCTAATTTTGCCAATAAATTGACTCGAAACTCACAATTAAAAAGTGGGAATGACGAAAAACAACCACCTTTCCTGATTGAGGAAGTGGAGGAAATTACGTACTATATTTTTAAAAAAAAAATATAAAAAAAATTAACAAATCACCAAGGAATTACAGTAGGTAAACAACTAGTAGGAAAGTTGACACAAATTTTTAATGAAATTTCAGACTCTCAAAAAATACCGAATTCATGGAAAAAATCTGATATAATTTTAATTTATAAGAAACGTGATCGCCATAAAATTAATAACAATACACAACAGCATAAAAAACAATGGGATGAGATTATACGGTTTCAGCTGTATTTTGAATGCTGAATACGATGGCGTTATCCATTTTTCTCGAGAACCTCTCGTTTTCCGTATTCAAAATTAAAATTTTCACGTTTTATTCCTTTTTGTCGTGCAGGAATAGCTACACTAATACTGATAACAATACTGAACGCGCATAGTCGTTCGATCAGTAGTATCATCTTGATGATACTAAAATTTGCATGATAGGAAAAAACAATGAACTGTAATAAAAAATTAACATGGGCATTGAATTTCTCGTTGAAAATACATGTAGAATCATGTATTCTCATGCCATTGTTTTTTGAAAAATTTCAAATTGTTATGTAGTATAATTGTAGACCTATATCCTCGATCTCGTCAAAAATCTTTACCAAACTGACGAAAAATGAATAAAAAATGCAACAGATCTACATTCAAGGAATCAAGCGGGCTTTAAGAGGGCTGCTCCACTCTAAACCATTTACACATGGTAAACATCATCCTGGAAAAATAAAGAGAGCATCGGTTTCCAGTTCACTTTGAATTTATTGACTATTCGAAGGCCTTCGACTCAATAGACCTTGGGCTTATCAGACCACCTCACGTCTATAGTCAATAATTTATATTCAGGGTTATGCTCAAGAATAAAAACCGATCAAACAGGAAAATACTTTGACATTATGAATGGAGTAAAGCAAGGGGATCCTTTATCTTTTCCATGGCGTTAGAAGTTATTTTCAACAGTATGAACCGGAAAGAGGAGAGATTAAATATAAACGGATGTCCTATAAACTGTCTCCAATTTGCTGACATTTGTACTAATCTCACCCAAATTAGATGACGTTTAAGAAATGTTAAGGAGTACTAAATGGACGCTGTTAAGCAAAAAGAACTTGAACGACAAAAACGTAACATTAAAAGCCAATAAATAATGCCGGCTTACTGACAAGCTTTTTTCAACGTGGGTACACATTTTAAAATCTGGGGCCTAATTTTGAAAAATTCTACTTTTCACGCTCTTTCCAACGATAGGGGAGACTGTTGTACCTTGGAACAAAAAACTTTGATCTCCGTTTTCTCAGTTTTTAGTGACTGAAAGCAAAATTGAAGTACAAGATGAAAGTACTGGTAAAAACGCTTCAAATGGTTAGGTTGATCTCAAATTTACGATGGACTAAAACCTTACAATTTGAATTGAAAATTTTCAAAATTCGTTCCAAGGTACAACACCCCTATTGTACCTTGAAACATCCCTCGTGTGCCTTGAAAAGTGGATCAGAAATAGTGGTTTTACTTTCCTCAGTTAGGTGAATTGCTGAAATAAGCTGAGGTAAGTTGAAAAAAATGCTTCCATTACAGTACCAATGAACAAAATAAAAATTACCAAATCAAAAACAGAAAAATGGGCTTCCGTTTAATGCCTTGTTCACTTCGCGGCATACCTGAGATAAATACGGAATTGATAATAAATTTAGAAACTAAGCTAATTATTATCGAAATTTATTTGAATTTTTCGGGTTTTAAGGTACACGATGCAATATGAGATCGCATTTTACACGTTCCAAGGTACACGAGTAGGTGTTGTTCCAAGGTACAATGGTAGGTCAAATAATGAAGATGACCCAATTTGGGGACACACCGCATCGATTCATCTAATGTGAACATCAGGAAAGTAACTAAGAGGAGTCTATTTTATGACAGTACCAAAATAATTATACTTAATTTGTAGTTCGAAGTCGAAATATACGGAAATTTAAAAAATTCTTTACTTTTTGACGTGAAATGCCACAACTAGTACAAGATAATGAGGAGCAAGATTGGAAAGTAGGTTGATCTCTGAGAACGTAACTCTAGTCTCCACTACCAAAAAACCGCCGGCAGAGAGCAGCACCTCGTCGAGATATTTCAAGTGTGTCAAGGTACATTGTTATCAAAGTACAACAGTCTCCCCTACTAATAACTCATTTTGTCAACGAATGTCGCTTAAGTCCTTCTTGCTTAACAGCCTCAGAATACAGTTGGAAAAGATGCAGGATCTTAAATTAATTGAGAAAAAACAAAAATTCTTACTCAAAATAAAAACAAGGATCTTTTCATAGATAATAAAAAACTAGAAATAGTAAATGAAATAATTTACCTCGGCCAGATTGTTTCTTTCATAAATAAAACACAAAAAGAAGTAGATAGAAAAATCGCAATTGCATGGGAAAAGTACTAGAGTCTCAAATATGTGTTTAAAGGTCTCTTCTCAAACATTCACAAAACTCAGATATTCAACATGTGTACAGTACCGTCACTGATTTATGGGTCTCGGGCCTAGACTATGACTAAAAAGACGAAAGCGAAATTAGAAAAGTAGGTACAAAACGCAATTGAAAAATCGATATTGGGTCTCAAAAAATTCAAAAAATTAAGATCATAAAAATTAAACAAAAGTTAAAATTTAGCACAATAAAAAGACTAAAAGAGACTCGAGATAGACATACAATCCACATTCTGGCACTTGAAGCAATTTAAAAAAAAGCCAAGGTAGCAATATGCAAGGTGGATCGATGAAATTGATTCTTTTCTGAAACATAAGATTTTCCACCGAATAGCAGCAGATAGAAGGGATTGGGACAGGCTGCAGGCAGCCTACGCCCTAGAACAAGGGCTTAAGTGGAGGAAAAAGGCTCCCATTTGCCGTATTACCACATTATGATTACTAAATCTATTATAGTTCAGCGATGAAGAGAGAATTGCTGATACGAATAAAGGTTAATAAATAAAGAGATTTAGCACCCCCTCTAATAGCCCTTTCCTCCCTCGAACACTAGGCTGGCTACGCCACTGCAATGCACTACCCACTGATTACCTTCTAAATAAAGTTCTGAATTAGAATGAGTTATCAAGCTCGCGGTGACAGTTTGTTATTTTCAAACTTTGAAGACTTCTAGCCCCTTCAATTTGAATATAGGTCATAATTCTGCATAACGTTGCTTACTATCACATCCTAGCCGCTTGGCATATTTAACTAAAATCCCCTTTAACTGGCTGGAAAATTTGGATGCCTTAGACTGGAGGGGATAGAAAAGCGATTGTAGACAAATACTGAAATAACTCGCTTCGTCTTAAAGCCTTCTGTACCTCAAAATGAGACTTGACAAGTCTTCACCGCGAATGTACCCGAGTCTTTGCGAGTCTGCCGGTGGTAAGTCCCAGCCGTGTGCTCCTATTTCAGCTGCTAAATACCGGCGTATACATCTACGTTGTAATATTCGCCACTTTCACCACCTTTTCGCCTCGAGAAATACCGCAACAATAAGGTAGAGCTTGATGAAAAATGCCAACGTTTCTACCATAACCGCAAAAGTAATATAACAAACGTCTACCCAAAATTACGTAACGCAACGTGGCTAACTAACAAAAATAAATTCTCTTCCCTCCTTTTCCGTTTGATTACCCAATTAAAAATACGTTTGCTAAAAATAAATCACAACGGGAAAAAAATGAAGCAGAAAACGACGATGGAAAAAAAAAAGTATTAAAAAGCCTCCTTTCGAGGAAGTTCTTTTGGCGAAGAACGCCGAACAAAATATCGACGTAGATTTTCTTTCATTCTTTCTCCTTCTCGCTCTCATCTTCCTCTTTTATTCATTTTTTCTTCGCCTTGTCCATTTCCAGCTTCACTCGTGGCGCCACAACAATCAGCCTTCGAAGTTCAAAATATATACAACTGATTTTCTCAATTTTTAAGTGGAAAGTACGTTTGCGAGGCACTTCAGAAATACTCACCACGTTGCATTTATAGAGGGGGGTCTAGTTGGTCGAGGGGGTTTGGTTCGAGCCCACGTAGCAACTGGCTACATTTCGACCTAGACCGATTTTTCGGCTGGATGAGAAGAGGGCTAAGACAGCCCTAACAGCCTCTCCGACGTTTCTGAAGTAATTCTGGAAAGGGCGGATTCCAGGGCTCAAGTTGAGAGTAAAGTTTGAAGAAAAAAAGAGGTTGCATTTATTGAAAGGCATAAATTTTGCAGTTTTTGTTGCCAATCCTGAAATTCGTTTGGGGCAATCAATTCTAGTTTGCGATTTTCACTGACCGAAATTTACATGCACATCTTGTAATATGATCCGAGGCCAGAGGCGTAGCTAGCTATTTTGTATTGCGTGAAAGGAGGGGGGGGGAATAATGAATCTCAAGAAATTGTTTTTCTCATTGTAACAAAAGACTCGGCAGGAGGGCTGTTGGGGTCTAATAATGAAATGAAATTCTTCACTCAATTTGTAATAAAATAAGTGTCACTTGATCACCTATTTCTAGGATTTTCGTTGAACCCTCTTTTCCAATTTTGTCGGCTGGGTACTAGAATTTTCCGAATGCCGACTTTTCCAAAATAAGTAAGAGGTGGAACACCATTTTATCCGCCTTCCTCTCCGAGCGAAAAACAATCCATGAAGGTGTAATATGGATGTAATTTCTTAGGTCCTGAAGGTAGCTGACTTCGATTCTTACGTTAATTAGACCATTATATAGAAATTAAATAATCTAGAAAAATGGGGGTGGGGAGACAAAATGGAAGATCACCAGAATAATATGGATATCATTTCCTAGATTTAGAAGGTAGCTCAACTCGATTTTGATATTAATCGTACTCGAACATGAAAACTGAGACATTTAGGACGGGGGACACAAGAATGAAGATAACAAAAAACATAAAATAAATACATGTCATATCCTAAGCTTCGAAGATAGCTAAACTCGATCTTAATGTTACTTTGATTATAATATTGAAATTCAAGTACCCGGGGAATTGAATAAGGCACAAAGTCAAAGATAATGATGGGTACAGTATGCTTGGATATCATTTTTTAAGCTCTAGGAACTTAATTTTTACCTTAGTTTGGTAAAAAGCACAGTGGAAGTCCAATGGATGAATAGACACGAATGTAGAGAAGTGAACTTGAGAGTAATTCACATTCCTGCTGGACAATTGAGTGCAGCTGAAAAAATTCAGAAATTATTTATTCCAGCCTTCAAAAGCCTCTGATAATACATGGTCGCGCGAAGAGTTACGTTGAACTCCATTTAAGCCATTTTTAGATTAGTTAGGAAAAAAATCGTTAAAGACTTTAACCACGTATAATTTAAACAAGAAACAATTTGGCATTAATAGTTTTTGTATACCAATGCTTGATAGTTCTCGAAATGTTGAAGGAAAACTGATACTCAGAGTACGTTCCTCCGTCGTAATTTCTAAATACTTTCGATACACAGATTAGGGATTTGGTTCAAAAAAGCCCATAGACTAATCCCTGTCGAAATTTTTTCTAATTCCAAACTGTCAGTTTTCCTGGTCAGTTAATGCAAATTAAAACTAAAAGAAGGGGTAACAAACAAAATTTTGACGACAATTTTTGAGTGTGGTCTCCTAACCAACAAAATACAAATCCCCAACCATACTTTCTACGCTTATTTTTTAGGAAGATTCGAACCCGTCAAAAATCGGGTTTTTGTCATAAATTTCGAGTACTATGGAACATGAAAATTTTCTTCAACCTAAAATTCTTATACACTAGATTCTCTGTAAAAATAGTCACTAGTCCTTTTTTCTCGTATTTACCAAGGAAAGTCATAAATAGGGATTTGAAATGACCCTTTGTACCAGCAGAGTTTAACATACAAACCTCATGGAGAAAAAGCCTGGTTTTTGGAGACTTGTTTATCGCGGTTTTAAGAAGAGGAAGAGTTCAAATTTGATTTGTTCTCGATTCCCTGTATTCAAAGATTTTCATCCCTCTCACCCTCATCTGTCAGATTCCTTACATGTGAAATTGGGTATTTTTGTGTCTCCTCGATAATTTGTACAGGCAGTATTTTGTCATTCAAGTTGATAAAGTGTACAGAATTCCATTCGGATATCGATCGGTTATGGGGTATTCGAGGACTCCGAATTCAAATTTGATACTAGTGTGCCTAAAGTTAAAACCTGTGGCACCATGGCCAAGATCAATGGCATAAAATACAATATGGGTATCACATATACAGTTTTCAATGTTGCTGAATTCATCTTTAATATTATTTTGACTCTATTTTCATAACTGCGGTATTTTAGGAGGAGGTGGAGAAGCTGAAATCGAAAATAATTAGAAATACAGTACACGCATCACTTTCGGAGTTTCTTGGGGTCGCTGAATTCATTTTCATTGTCAGTTTGCCCGAAGCTGAGGGTCACGATTGAAAATGTCTTAATATATAATATGGATGTTAGATATAGGGGTTTCAAGGTCGCTGAATTCAGTTTATACTCTTTTTTCACTTTGTTTCTGATATCTGAGGCATCTTGGGAGGAGGAAGCTGAAATCACTTTTAGGGTTCCTGTGGGGTCGCTAAGTTCATTTTTGATGGCAGTTTTACTCAGACTTAGAAACTGTGTGGACAGAAAAGGAAGTCACTAACGAAAATTTCATTTTATACAATATATGTACCAAGCATAGGGTCTTCAGTGCAGCTGAAATCTTTTTAATTATCATATTATTCACTCTGTATTCATCACTGTGGTATTCGAAACTAAAGTGAATTTATTTTGAAAAAATGAAATCGCCCAATGTGTAGATTATTTGTTGAGTTTGGGAGTTTCTGAATTCTTTTCCGATACCTGATGCGTGTTAAACGTTCAAGTTTTCGAACTGGGATTGAGGTAGGGCCACCATTGTCATACTGACGGTCCGGATTCTTAGGCAAAAACTTTTTTCTCTGGCCTAGCCGGTCTGTTGAGGTTTTCTGGACGAATCAGGAAATTTTAAAACCAATGAGCTAACTTTGATTCGGCCTTTGTTGAACTATTTTCCTTCAAAAATGACAATTTACTTGAAATTGATGTTTTTAGAGGCGTTTTGGGACTATTTCGGGTAGAAATCAAATTTTTAAAACTAATTTCTTCTTTAAATTTAAGTATCCAATTTTGCGAGAAAAAAAAATCTAAAAATTCATTTTACTGGAAAAAATATTTGAAAAATCATGACAACCTTATTATTTGTTGCAGTAAAGTATTTTGTTTCAGAAGTGTTACGTTATACATAGTTTAGGAGGAATAGAGATAGATATATGAAAAATTAGGTTCAGTTTTTCAAGACCTTCAATTTGATATCATGAAGCCCGAGACTCATAGGGACTTCTTGGAACTATTTTACTTTTTTTGAGAATGTTTTACTTTTATGGTGACTTTTTACGGACTATTTAGGTCTTGTTGAAGACATTTATACCGCTTTTCCACCTTCTTCATTTTTATTTTTTGAGTTTTCCGCGCTTAAAAATCCAGGCTTTTACCGGAATAATCATATCATAATCATAATCACCTTTATTGGGAATAAATTATTATTAATGTCTACAACTGTATTTCCATTTCCAAATTGGAACTCGAATCAGGACTCATGCAATTATTCCCGGCCCATAAAGAGCAAAGTTGATAATCTTTTGATAATTTTGCGTTTTTAGAAATTTGTTAATGTCGTCCTTCCACCTTAGTTTTTGACGCCCATTTTCCTCCTTACCCCAGAATAATATTAGGAATAAATAATTTCTGTAGACCCTCTTTTTTTTTCTTTTTTTTCTTTTTCAAAAATGATTACCTCCTGAAACTATTTTAATCCTTTAAAATAATTTTTAAAAAAACTCAAAAATCTCATTTTCTCTTCACAAAGGCTGTGTTAAATTGTCCTACTTGGAAGGGTGATTTTGAATTTTCTATCTGTGACGTCTCTGGGGTAGCTGCAAAAAATAATAATAAATATAATTTTTATACAGAACCTGATACAGAAGAATTTTTGGTTGAAAATTATTTTGTGATTTCCCATATAGTACTCGAAATTTTTAAAGGAAAAAAATTGGTCGTTTTGAGTTGCCTCTAGAAAATTAACAGAAGGAGTATGAGTGGAAATGGGGGGGGGGTTTCCTAGGTTTGTGAGGACACTATCCCCAACGATATTCAGCGAACTTCAACTTGTTACCTTTTCTTTTTTTATGTGCTCAAGCTTGACGTGAGGTGGCGGTGGATTTCTGCGGGCCCGGTCTTTTTTAGAGTTCAGAATCTTCTACTTCTGATATTTTCCTTGGGGGCGGGGTCTTCGAACGCAAAATCGTGATTTTTGAGAGAAATTGCATCTCCTTTTTATTTCTCCTCCCCCCCCCTCCCGCCCGGCCTGGATTCCTCTCGATGGCCCTATAATTAGCTAATACTCAGTTTTAATAATTTTTCCTGCTCACTAGCGATTCTACAGAGTTCTTATGTCATTACCCTATTTCATTTCGGTAAAAGTCACGGTGGTCAACATTTCGATGGTAAAAACTGTTTTTTGATGTACTTCACTGAGGAAGCATTTCTGTCTACATGTATGCTCTTTTGCCGATCGCTGGGCGCCCATTCATAAGAAATTTGTGATTAGGCCAACCAGCGAAGAATGCCTCGCTGTATGGAACCGCATTAATCATCCGGCTTCCGGTCTGACCGTGAACGGCTCTTCTTTGAAATTCAACCGGCCAGGTATACCACTTTTAGGCAATTTTCTTTCCTAGTCGATCTTTCGAGCGGCGTCGACAAAAGCGACTAAAACGTTGCTCTTTTGTCGCGACCGCCTCGATTTCGTCTTCGTTTTTATCATCGTCAATTTTTAACATCGACCGCCGTTTTTGGAAACATCGCTTCTTCAGCCAGAATAGAGGCTTTCCTTTCATCGGGTACAAGCGGTACACTGTCTGCGCGAACCGACACGCCTTTCCGTTTAAAGGTTTAAAAGTAAATTGAAAAAGCTTGTCTCGAATCCGAAATGTTTGCCGCTCTCGCTAACCGACGTCGAATAACGGCAACGTTTTCGAGAAGCCGAATCTCCTCAGCGTCGCGGCGCACAGCCATCGCTGTACGGTCGGCGGCGGCACTTTGCGAGCACCCTACGACCGCTTAAATCCGCGGCCGACTCTTCAAATCTCGATTAAACGCCATCTTTCTTCCGCGAGCATTGACCCACATCGTGTATAGATGTACAGGGGTGCTGCCTACACCTACCTGTTTTCTGAAACGAATTTTTCATCGATAAATGATGCGTGCCGGGTTTTACGCTCGGAACGAGAGCAGCGCGACGAGGGAGCTCGGCAAATAGGAAATCCAAAAATGTCGGAAAGGTCGTTTTCGCATGCAACGCCAACGGTTTATACATTACGTAATTTCTCTGGCGGAACAGAGATTTGCGCGAGAAAAGACGAAGCCGAAGGGAGAGGACGAGTGAGTGGATGTACGTACATAGGCGTGTGTAGAGAGTGTACGTATACTCGTACCTTCATAATGGTGTAGATCCCTAAAAGGCGTTATACGTGTCCTTCGTTACGACGAGAAAAAAGGTTATCATTTTGTTGGTGCTCGACGAAATAAGAGGAAATACGCCGCCGCTGTATCTATTAAATATTTACAAGTCCGCAGTAGGTGTATAGATGTATATATTCGCTACATCCCGACGGTCTTTTAACTTCGATAAAGTCGTCCTCTGAAAATTTAATGAATTCTCAGCAAATACATTTTCAGAATTAAAACGCATCTCTTCTGTTTTTAAATCGTCCGCTCTCTTCTCTCTCTCTTTCCTTTTTTTTTTATATAACGTCTATTTCTATCCTATGTATGGTATCCGTGGCCGGTTATTACATATCTGGCATTATTCCCGGTCGTGGCAGCTGGACTGAGGCCCAATGACCGACTTCTTCTGGGGAGGGGAGGGTAGTCGCCTGCTAGGTCCAGCAGCGTAGGTAGTGCAACAGACTGCAAGCGTTGTTGCTCACTCTCAGTGTTCTTTAGTCCATACGACCCTGTCGGCAAATCATGGTACCGCTGCTCAGTTCTGCGGGCTAGTCAGCATCATCTCCACTAGTATCTCCAGGGAGATGCGACTTCCGGTGGACGCCTCAAGTTCCACTCGTTCGCCGTCCCACACAGTGCAGTTGAATATGGTATGTTACGCATCATCGACTTCGGCTAGGCTGTGCGAGCATCGGCTGGTCTCTCGACTGGTATGTTGCGATCTCTCCACTTTTCTCTCTCCTATGCTAATCTTTTCATTTCTGATAATTTACTCTTTGTATCCTTTATTATCTGTTTTTCATGGCTCATTTTTTGCCTTCCTTTCCAGTTCTTTCCTTCAATCGTTACTTCTAGTCAGTAGCGTAACTACTCATTCCTTCTGGGGGGAGGGGGGATTGAAATAATAGAATAAAATGTAAGTATATCTTCAGCATGTTCAATTTTCATTAAATGAACAAAAACGAAACAAACTTATAAGATATAAAGGGTTCTGGGTCCCCCCCCCCATATTTACGCCACTGTCTAGAAGTTGTGGCATTTTTTCATGAACGACCCGGAGACTGAGTATTCATAGATAAATACTGACTACTTTCTTCGGTCGCACATTCCTGCATTACGACCGGAGAAGTGCTTAGATCGAAAATCGACGTAAGTGGCCGACCGACAAAAAGCTCAGAAAGCCTGAGGAAGTACCACGACTAGCTCACATGAGACTTTTTAGTTGTGATATTGCCAGGGATAGGAATGTGGTCACCCAGATCACATGTTAAGTCGTTTCAAGTTCTGGGACGAAAGAAAAAAGAAAACGAAAAACTTACTCTCTCACATTCTCCGGCCCATGCTCCGTATAACATTGTATATCTTTATTCAAGAGAACGAAATAAGAAGAAAAAACAAGTAAAACCACATGGCGGTGACGGAAATGCAAGCATAAAACGATCGCGAACTCAAACAGGAAACCTTCCTTCGCGATTCAATCGCGGCGGCAGAAAACTAGCGAATCCGAGAAAATGGCAGTTCGCGAAGAAAAACGTCACACAAAACTTCTCGTTCCAGCAAAATCGGAAAAGTCCAAAAAATAGTTTCCAAAAAATCGCAGGACAAAGTAAAATTATTGAAAAAAAAAGAAGATTCAAAGTGGACAAAAAATATTAAAAGTAAAACCGGAACATCTCGTGAAAACGTTATACCGAAGGAAGTGAAGTTAGGAAAACCTTATTGGGTGGATTACCTGGGGAATCAGATGGAAAGATTAGTAAATAGGAGGAAGAAGGGCAAGAAGGTGAAAATTGGACGATATCATTCCACATGTAAATTTTCACCTGTATTTGAAATGAGGAGGGCAAAGGGAAAGGAATCGTACGTTCATACGTGATAATAATTTTACCTGCCATGCAGTAATGACAATATCCCTCGATGTCTTATATCATGACCTATCATTTTAATTCTTTTTTTTACAATTAATTCCATATTTGTCTTTCCGTTCCTATTCTCCTCAATACTTCTTCAATCTTGATCTTTTCTATCAATTCGATTTTCAACATTCTCCAATAACACTACATGTCAAAAGCTTCTATGCTTTTAGTTTCTTGTGTTCCTGTTGTCTCTAGGTCTCACGTCCGTAAAATGCCGTACTTTAAATATACGTTCGAAGAAATCTGTCTCACATCCAAATCTACGTATATTTGCTCTAAATAAGTCTCCTTCGAAACAGAAAAAAAAAATCAGCTTATTCTACTCTGTTTTTTATTTCTGTTTTACTTCTTCCGCCTTGCGTCATCACACTACCTATGTATTTAAATTCCTTTACCTCTTTTATTTTTCCACCTCCTATTTCCATATTTTGATTGAATTTTGTTTCCATCTACTGAATACCATCACTTTTGTTTTACTCTTATTCATCTCCATTTTATATATTATTTTCTGTTTTTCATCCAACATTTTCAACGTTCTCTTTAGTTCTTCTTTACTTCTTTCCAGTATTGCAATGCCATCTGCAAACTTCATCATTCTAACCACCTCCCCTTTCACCCCTGATTTTCTTCCTTTCATTTCTTCAATTACTTTTCCTATAAATAGGTGAAACAGTACTAGTGACAAACAGCAACTTTGTTCCACTCCTTTTTGAATTTTCATTTTTCCCACTTCATCCTCTATTTGTATTCGAGTCCCTTGATCCTTATACTCTTTCAATATTTGAAACATTTTTGAACATTCAATATTATCAAAAGCTTTTCCTAAATTTACGCATGCTACATAGTACGTATGCCAACCTTTTTCTAGTATTTTTTCTAACAACTGCCTCGAACATCAAATTTCGTCCTTACTTCCTATACCTTTTCTGAATCTGAACTAATATCGTTCCACCCTTTCTTCCATTTTATTATATGCTTGCTCCTGATTTTTAGGGATCATAATTAACCTGTTTTTCTGAAAGTCTATTGAAATTTCTCGCTTTCTCATGCACTTTGCAAATTAATTCATATAAATTAATATTTTTAATAACTCACTAGCAATTTCACGAACTCCTTCTGTTGTACCTGATTTCATTTCTTATCACATTCCGATCACAAAATAGGATCTCCTCTTTTTTCATCTTCCACGCTATGTTCTCTTTCCATACATTGACTTCTACCGGCTCAATTCTTATATAGTTTTTCAGCATATCTCACCCATCTCTTTACTTTTTTTTTTTCAGTCTAATAATTTCCCTTTTTCATTCGTTAAATTATTTCCTCTCTTTCCTCTGATCCAAAATATCCTTTTACTTTGTTATATGCCTGATCTTTCCTGCTCTCATTTGTTCCTCAATTTCTTCGCAATTCTGAATAACCCATTTTCTCTTTATTTGATTTCCTAAAGCGTTATAAGGTAAAGTGCCATATTTTGGTCAGGCTTTTTTAGAAGGTTATGGTGTGCGGCCCCGGAAACTACCCTTCCGAGTATCGCATCAGTGGCCAGAGAGACGCTTTGGGGCCGGGCCTAAGCCCCCATTTCGCCGTGCCACAACCGGTGCACGCGTCCTGCAAGGCCCTCATCGAGTTACCTACTGACCGAGGTCCGCGCTCCCTGATCACTCGCCTATTGGTCTGTGTGACGCCCTAGGCAGGTGACGACGACGGGGGAGCCCTGCCAGGGGTTCCGCAGCGCAGCTGCAGCAGCAGGTCATATCTCGAGCTCTAATCATACGGAGGAGTTGATTTGGGAACCGCCGGATACTTTCATATTTCCTCTACAACATATGAAAAGATGGCGCTGCTATCACCCCCTAGATTAATGCACAGGCATCCTACGAAGGGTCCAAAAATCAAAATTTGGCAACTGTTGTCTATTTTTGGTTTGCAGAATTATCCATTTTTATTCATTGCATATAGTAGTGTATGCTATCAAGAATGAGTTTCACTTACACATGCCGGCCTCAAGCTCAAATGCTATTTTTTGTGAATTTTGGAAAATACGCTGAAATTTGCCAATTATTTGGTCAACAATGATTTCCACGATCTGCAAAAATTATCTGAAATTGACAGAATGACAAGAAGAAAATGAAATTCAATTTATTTATTGTAATCAATAATAAGTTGGCATTTTCTCCGTCGGATGTCATTTCATTCACAAAACTGATTACAAGAGGGAAAAAAACATTAGCTAGTCATTGGTAAAAAAAAAAAAAAATTATAGACCAAATGTCGGTCACATTTTTTTCTACCATGTATTAGATTTCATCATTGCCATACGTTCTGCTACACTCAAATGGACTACTTAACTTAGTGAAATCAAAAAACATAATGACAGGACTGAGATACAGTCAGTTCCACATCTGGATTCCATCTCCAATTCCCAGGACCCGCATTCGATAAGTAGCTACTCAATCGTCTGTTAATTATTCGAAAAATTTTCCTTAGTATGTTCTTTGAACTCTCAAGTACAAAATGTTCGAAATTAATTGCATTTATTCGATTTTCCTGACGTACTTCGAAAATAAGGGAATGATATCACGCTGAAAACAGTCAAATTTTTCGACAGTTCGTATCTTCAACGCGAATCGTCAAAATCACTTCAAACACAAATCATGTTGAAGTACTGTGTGTCTGCTAGACATTGATTGAAAAATGAAACTCTCACGCTCTAGTGGACTAGATGTATGGCTTCAAGATTTTGACCATTAATTGGCACTTCCAGTAAATGACACTTGCCTTATTTCTCCTTAATTTCCCTGTAATTGGTTTGTTTATACTTTCTTCTTCCTTCCATTAACTCTAACATTTCCCTGTTCATCCGTGATGTTCTCCTTTTAATTATTGGAGTACGGGTAACTATTGTAAGTTAACACACGAAAATTTTTGGGCAATAATTTCACCAATTTTTATCACAGTCGATTTCTGTTTGAACCACTGAAAAGAGAACAAAATTCCTTGCAAAGTACATATTTTTTTGGAATGTTTATGACTTTGCTGGTCTATAACATTCAAGAATAATAAAAATAAAAAATAGATAAAAACGGTGTCGACTTTCAACAGGGCTGTTATAAGTTGACACACCTCCTATTGTAAGTTAACACAACCTATTAAATATCAATAAAATTGATTTGAAAAGTAGAAAAATTCATATATTTGATAATTACAAATCATTTACATGCACTGGTTGAAATGAAAAGTGCTTCGATCGCAAATTATCGGGTATGAAAACACAAATCCCATGCAGTATTTTGTAAATTCTACTAAAAAAATCTCCAATAAATTTCCCCTTCCTGAATCGAATGATTTTACCAACGAAATTTCTTTCCCTACTTTGCGTCAGCTTACATCAATCACTGAAAAATTCTCGAAAATATTATTCTGTTGTTGATAAAGTACTATTTCAAAATCCAACGGAATCACTTTATAGCTGACATAATCCTTTCTTTTGATATATAAAACATTCTCTTTTCTGATTTTACTCTCAACCCGAGTCCTGGAATCCATCCTTTCGAGCTTACCTCAAAGACGTCGAGGAGGCTGTTAGGGCTATCTTAGCCCTCTTCTCTACTTGCTGAAAAATCGGCCTAGGTCGAAACCGGATTCCGAGACCAACGTGCTATCCAGTCGGCCAACCAGATCCTCCCTTCTCCTCCTATATTTGAAACATTAATATTCCATTTAAAACAATTTTTCGAGACCAAGAAATGAACAATTATCGGAAAACTTTTCAGCTATCACAAACATCGTTTATTTATTTTGTCATGAACTAACAATGTAAGGTAGGTCGCAAAATGTCCTAATAGATATAGCACACAATAGGCATTCTTCATGTTTTTTTTTTGCCGCCAGATGGCGCTAGTTCGGCACAAGATAATTGCAGTGTGGAACATGTGTCAACCTGCAACCGTTACCCCTACCTATTTTCTTCCTTGCTGCCAGATTTATAGCTTTTTTTGATGTTGTCCACTTTCCTTCAATGTCATTTCCTCCCTTTGATTTACAAAGTTCTTTTGTTACTTCTTTCTGATATACTTCTCTTTTCTTTTCCTCTTTCAATAACTTTAAATTTCATTTTGTTTTTACTTTCTTCTTATTCATCTTTTTAAATTCAAGCTTACATTTCATTGCTACTAAATTGTGGTCTGTATCTACATCCCCTCTTTGGGTATGTCTTACAATCCAATATTTAATTAGTATTTCAATCTTCTTTTGATCAGAATATAGTATATTTGATATCTTCTTTCATCTTCTGGACATTTTCTAAGTCTATTTTCTTTTCGCAAGAGAGTTCTATATTTACCAAGTTCACTCACACTCCAACATGGATACTAAAATTTAAAGAAAGTGTTTTCCAGTTAGTAATTTATATTCTTCACAAAATACTATGAGCCTCGACCCTTTTTCATTTCGCTCTCCTAAACTATGCTGTCCGCATAACCCTTTTTCTTTTCTTCCTCCTACTCTAGCGTTCCAATCTACCTTTGTAAATAAATTTTCTTTTCCTTTTACCTCCCTTATTACTTCATCACTTTCTTCATAAATTTTTTCTGCTTCGCTATAACTTCCTGTTGGCATATAAACTTGGAATATCACTAGAGATACTGTTTAGCTGATTTTTTCACCATTAGTATTCACTCTACTCTGCAGTGTTATTCAGAATAATACCTGCGCCTGCCTTCCCTCTTTTCGCAGCTGTATCAGGTATTCTGCACTCCTCCGTCCAAAATTCATTTTCTTCTGGCCATCTCACTTCACTAATTCGTATAATATCTCATTTTAATCTTTTCATCTATTTCTTTAAGTTTTCTAATTTGCCTACCTCATTCAGTGTCCTTACATTCCATGTCCCTATTCTCAGTTCTGTAGTCTCTGCTCGGACATCAGAGTGAGAAACTTTTTCCGTCCAGAATTATTATTTCCTTTGTGAGTTGCCATCATAATTATGGTGGTCGAGGTGCTTCACCAGGGAAGAGTATTGATGTAGGTTCCCCTTGCTTTCGTGAAGGCGTATCAGTCGGAGTTTTCCTTCCGTGTGCCTTTAGTTCTTCTTTGAGCCCCCTCACCTCGCCGAGGTAGCACACGTAGGGGTGAGTTAGGATTATAAATTGTCGATTTGTCACCAGTCAGCGCTACTATATGGTTTCTTCGTCGCTCGTTCATAAGGGAATTAAGTTCTAATACCGATAACTTGTCCACGTATTATTTTATACCTACTTATCTATATGTTCCTCTTCCACCAATGATCCGACTGTAGGCCTACGCGAGGACAAATTCTCTAAACGATATAGGCGAACTCTTCGAAGTCCGTGCACGACTCGTATACGCAAATTATGTACAAAGTTTCGTTTAAAAACTGACGCTGACGTCGGAATTTAGCGGGTCGAAGATCAACAATCGCAGGCCGAAGGCGGGCTGACGGTGCTAATCCCTTCTTGAAACCGTCCACGATATATCAATTCTCGCCAATTGAAAATTAATTTGCCCTCCCGACGCGACGAAACTATCAAGCAACTCTCATCTATCTCACACACACGCACACTTTCTCTCGTCGTTTATTCCGGAAATAATCCATTCGCTGGAAAGTTCGCCGTAAATTCAATTAAAACAGGAGGGAGGGACAGAGCGAGAAGGAAAGAGGAAACTAATCTTAAATAAAGTATTTAATCCGATAAACATAAAACTCGGGCCGGGTTTTCACTCGATGATGAATGGCTGATTCATTAGCGAAAAATATACACTCCGGGGTCGAAAGCGGCGAACGCCAGCAGCCCGGCGTGAGCGATGACGGCGAAAGTGAAAATCACAGCTCCGACCATTGTAGATGCGAGTGTGTAGTCCGTGCAAAGGCTATGGGCAGATGGGCACACGTATGCGTGCACACGCGCACACATAGACAGAGCAGAAAACAGCAGTTAATGAGAAAACGCTTTCAAAAGAAATATATCATACGACCAGGGTAGCTGGTAACAAATGCAGTAGTTAAATTAGCTGGCTGATTACGACAGCTGGCGCTACACGCCGATCTAATTTCAGCCTTTTGATACGCCTCTGAATTCTCGCAATGATTTCATTAGACAACCGAGTACGTGTCCCATTCGCTGATTCCGAACGGTCGTCCGTTCAAAAGCGACACGATGAAAACTCGGTGGCGTGTGACGTACTCGTCCCTCGCCCATTTTTGTTTCTTCAAATTTTGAAATGACTGTTTCCGGTTAAAGTGAAAGTCACCATTGAAGTTTTCCGGCCGAGCCTGAAGTTCCGGCTGAAACCCCGCTCCTCCCAACTCGATATTCAAGGGACCGGTTTTTCCGACTTCACAAGCCCGGCCTCACCGATTCGAAACCGTCGAGCAAAGTCGAGCTATGGTGCGTTGACTGAACCAGGAAACTAAACAGAATGGGATGGGCAAGGGCATATTTTAGAACACGATCCACCTTGCCAAAAGAAGAGGGAACATCCAACCCACGCGAGAACAACAGTACTCACAAAGAAACACAATTTTAAAATAGAATCTCTATCAATAGAAGAGACTAAAACTAAACAAAGAATAAATGTGTACAAGGTGATATGAAAAAGATAATATAAATTTGAAAATTATTGATGTCCTTCGGCTGGATATAAAATTATGTAAGGTGACTCGCGTCAGAGGGGAGCAAGTAAACGCTAAGAAATAACATAGTACGAAATACCAATAGACGTCACGAGAGGGGGGTATAAACAACAAAGAAAAGGAAAACATTGTACAAAAAACAATTCATATAAGATCGGCTTTCCGTACCGTATCGGGAGAGAGAAAAGAGGAAGCATATTCATTACGACCTGCCAATCCAAGGGGACCAACCCAGAAAAAAAACAGAATGAATGTAAAAACTTGAATCTTTTGTAGCAGGCCGAGTCACATTTCATTAATTTTTCGGGAGATCATGTTTTACGTGATTGCATTAATGATAGAATATTTTATGAAAAGATAGTCTCAACCTTTGGAGGCCCTGTGGCACAGCTGAATTTGTACTCGCAATCATACCTGCTGAAATATTCAAGATAAATTTAAAGAAAATGGACTTGACCTGTTTCACACCGCTTCTATGCATTTTTTGGATATCACCCGTTTTACACATTTTTTTGGCCTCTTGACTATATCTATTGCATAACTAGTTTGAAGCTAAAGGACAAAAAATTTTAAAAACAGAACGTGTTCTAAATTATAGCTTCAAAACGATGATAATACAAACCTGAATACACGTAAACCGTAAAATGGTCCATAATTTAGCGGTTTTTGAGATGTCTTGCTCCCAGTGGAGAACTCGTTCCTTTTGGTCGGAAAACTCAATTCACCAGACAAAAGTTTCTTTTGTTGAAATTGAACAATTTTGAGGACTCAAGCTCAGCATAGGATTCCCCATAAGGAAATCTGCAGTTTTGCTTCGGCAGTCTCGCTTTGAAGTTTCCATTGGTTTGATCATGAAAAATTGTTTTCATTAGGGTAAGGATGGTGTACCAACCGAGAATTTTGGCTGTTTATGTAAAGGTTAATGGTTTCTGTTTAAATTGGAGTAAAAAGTACACTTTTTTGAACATCGAATAATACAGTTCACATAAATCAAATAAAAGTACGAAAAAGATCTACGAAATCCATTATGATGTTTATTTGATCAAAACCGCTATTTTGAATATTATTGCACTGAATAGCAAAATCTGAAAATCATCGATAATGCTGTCTAATCTAAAGTGGGTTTTCTAGAGTCACTGAATTCGTTTTTGAGGTTATTTTACCTGAAATCGCTACCAACACTGGTGCACAGGGAGAAGGAACCTACACACTTCGATATTATTCAACATGAGCTTCAATTATATCAATAACTAACTGACCCGCTTCACGGCTCATCTAGACCGTGGGCTAAAGTGAGTCCGTTAAGGTAAGCTGGCTAAAGTGAGTTGGCTATGTTGAGCTGGCTAAAATGAGTTTATTTATTCTTTAAGGTATCTCTCTATTTTTTCTGTCTTCAAACAATTGTATCTGTCCCAAATAGTCGAATTCGGAGATTTTTTCCATTTCAGTTCCTTGTATTGTTCTTTACAATCCCGTTTCATATTGAATAATAGTTTTGTTTTACTTGTATTCATTTCTGAACCCGCCTCTGCACTTACCTTTATCAATTTTTCTCCTATTTCCTGTAGCATCCTTATATCCTTGTTTATCAGTACACCGCTGTTCGCAAATTGAGATGGTTCAGTTTTTCACCATTTATCTGTATCCCCATATTTTCCCATTCCGGTTTTCTAAATATTTCTCCTAATACGCAATTTAATAGGTACATAGAAAGTATTTTTAGCTCGTTTTGGAAATTTCAGATTTTCAATTCCCTAATAGTTTCTGAAGGGAGACAGTTACCGCCACCAAATTTTAACATAGTGTGAAGAAGTTCAATGTAAAACAATTCCAAGAAGTTCCCATTGAAAACAAAGTTAAGGGGGAGGGAATATTGTGGGCTCCCTCTGTGGCGTGGAAACAAGCGATTACATGTCAAAATTTAACCGCACGGAGCTCCGCTGGCATTAGTATGTCTTCTCCTCTTCCCGTTACCGCAAACTCCTTTCCCATCTTCCCTCTCTATCCTTCCAACGACTCCCTGCGGTCCACATCCGTGATCTCCTCCTGCCGGAAGACGCTTGCAGTTTTCCTCCCTCCACCCTTTCCGCACTGCAGACATCGGCTGCTAATGCGACTGATAAGCAGGTGGTCACTTCACGTCTTCTTTTTTAATGTCTTATGGACTCCACTTTTTGCTTACACTCCTTGTAACTAGCTGCGGATTTAGAAGCTAAGCCGCTATAGGCCCTCAACGAAATGTCCCCTCACCCCTCCACTCCATATTCTGTTAATAAGCTCCAGGTCAAAATTTGATAATTATTTCCCGGCTGTGTTTTCTGCAACTTCTACAATATTATCCTTTTTTCTGTCTGCCTCTTCTTCTTTTTCTCATTTTCCAAATTTCCTTCCTTTTTCCCGTTGTTTTCGTACAAACATTTGCCGTCTCTCGAAATCTGCCACCCTAGGCACTGGCCTGATGTGCTTGTCAGGAAATCAGTCGTTGGAACTGATACTACATAATGTAGAAGTTGCGTTGGTAGGTATTTGTCCGGACCACCACTCACCCACCCGCCATCAGCATTCGACCTCAGCTTTTATGGTTCACCCGCTAACCTCGAACAAACACGCACACCCATCCACGGACAAACTAACTTTTATACATATTAGTGAAGAGAGATTTTAATCAGTTTTGTCTAATGATTGCTGTCAAAAAAAAATTTAAATTTAAAAAAAAATAGGAATAGGCGCATCTACCTAATTTACTTAGGTATGGAATTGTCCGTTGTTGTTTCTGTTCCCTACCTTTTTTTGTGTATGTTCGTGCGTGCGTGTGTGTGTCTGTGTTGAACGTATAGCGGCTAGCCGGTTCTTGGCTCGGCAACAGTTCCCTGAGAATCGTTGCTGAAATTGACGGAAATTTACGACTGCCAATAGCTTCATCTCTCATTGCGTTCAGTTGGAGGACCCTGATCTATTTTCTGTTTACTGCTTCACGACATTTGTGTTATTCAGAGGAACATGTTCGTGTTTTTAAATATTCAATCGGATAATTAGAAGAGATGCCGAATATAGTTTTCAAAAACTGAAATTTTGGAGCTTTTTGAGGTGATAAAGGGGATGAAAATGGACTATGAGGGTGCATAAATGGGTAAGAAACTATATTCAGGGATAAAGACCACATTAAATCAGTTGTGAACGTAATAATAAGGCATTTTAAGCTCATCTTAGAAATTTCAGAATTTCAACCCCCCCCCTCCAATAATTTTTGAAGGGAGACAGTTAAAGCCACCAAATTTTAACAGAGTGTGAAGAAGTCCAATGTAGAACAATTCTGAGAAGTTCAAGTTGAAAAAAAATTAGTGGGGTAGGCGAGACAAAATTTTGTGGTCCCCTCCTAATTAGGATACTGAAATTTTTTATAGCCTAAAACCTATTCCGGGTTCATACGAACACATCCAGAAAGTTCCAACCCTTCAGCTTTTATGGTTCACTCGCCAATCTCGAACAAACACACAGACAAACATTCATTTTTATATAGAAGATAGAGTTTTTCTGTAGTTATTGAATTGATTCTTTGAAGATTTTTTCTTCCGAAATCCCTACTGATGCCCTCCTCCCCTTCCGCCGGGTGCCATACTTTTTGCTTGTAATCAAGTTGTTGCCACCACTGAATGTTGCCAGCGACCCTAAAACCTACTATATCATTTGTGTATTGTGTATCTCAAGAATTCTTCCCCCTGGGGAGCCATAATTTTAAGCTTATAGTCAAATTGATACCAAAACAGGTGTAGTAAACTTCAAACACTCAGAATAAGTTCTCTGTCTTAATTAACGCCATGCCAAGGCAGAATGACGATGGTTGGCCAAGTAATTAACCTACGAGGTTTTTGACTGGGAGAGGTGAAGGAGGAAAGATATTAAACCTCTTGTATAGATACTTGATTTAGTGTCGAATTTGAAGCTCATGAACTTGGTGGCGGTATTTTGAGCCCCTCTTGATGTGTTCGTAACAACGCTAGCTCGTGTTCTTTCTTTTTAAAGGATATTTTAGGAATGTTTTAGAGTGCTTTTGAGTGATAAATCAGGGACAGGTAACACAGGTGGGACAGGGGACAGTTGGAAAAAACACGAAACTTCGAATTTACATTTTTGGTATCTGAGGGGTAGTGGGGATGAGAAAATTCCAAGGATGTATAAATAAGGATGTGGAGGCAGGTCAGTGGGAACAGGGTTGTAATTATCATCAACCTATTCGTAGAACTCAGGTGCATTGAAGAAAACTCGAAAACATAACGTTTCTGCTCATAAAGGCTGTATAATTCAGAATTATTTTGACCCCCCGCCCCTGACCCCTCTTTACGGCATTTTTGAATTAAATGCGAAAAAACTGCCGGGGATTTCTTTTATAGAGAATTTAAAGTGCTTCAATCTTTTTATTTAATGTTTTACGTTTTAGGTCATATTTGCCTAGTTGCACGCTAAACTCCAATTTTAACCCTTGCTCCCTTTCCACAGTTGTGGAGCATGGGTGTCTGACGGGTGTGCTTCAGTTTGAAAATTGTTCCTTGTTGATTTTACCAACAACATACCAAATTTCATGTTCATATGACAAAATGCACGATTTTCCTCCAGTCAGTTGTAGTATTATGAACATGAGACTCTCAGGGTGCTAGATGACATCAACGTAAATGCAGAGAATATGATACCAAAAATTCGTAGTTGCGCAGTTCAGCTAGGTGGTTGCAATCTTCAGCGCTCTTAGAGAAAATTTCCCGACACAAGTTGCTCGCCGAATTCACCGGTTGAATTCATCCTGCCCTTCCGGCTCCATCGTTTCCAGTTACCGCGCACGCATTTACGGCGAATCGTGTATGCAAAATGCGTGGCATGACAACGAGATAGCTCAGCGCATTTACGGCGAATCCTGTATGCAATTAGCGTAGCTTGCGACGCAGTCGAACGTAACGCGCTATGTTGACAACGCGATAGTTATTCTTAAACACACTCATTCCACTGTGACTCATTTCGAGAAAACTGAAAAAAATAAAACTGTCTTACGTCACCCTGTGTTGATGTACGTGTGAAAAGGGGGAGTAATGATACACTTGAAAACTAAATTGTTGAGCGATATTCTTGGTAGTGTGCCGTTGAACAGACAGCTAGCTCGGCAGCGGGTTATCACGCCAGAGTATGAAATTCCCTAACTGATCATCTACTACTAATTTAATATTAATAACGTAACTTAACAGGGTGAGACACATCACTATGCCCCTGTCCCTAGTCCAGCTTGCTGCCAGGCCAACGGTGGGAGTACCGCGGCACTCCCTCGGCTCGTGCCAACCCTTAGAACTGCGATGCCATCAGAAGCCCAGCCCCACATACGTAATCTTTCTCACCAACTCACACCAGGGTAAGGCTGGCCGCGGCACCTAGCGAGAGGGTACACTGTCGCCGGAGTCAGGCTACCGGTAACTCCCTCGGTACTGCCCTTGTTGAGCGTTGTAAAGCTGTACTTGCAGTACCGGGTCGCAAAACAGTTGTGTCAATCGAGCGCTGACCTATGGGTTTCTCAGTAATACTGGAGTATCTAATTACTGTAACACTAATTAACCGCTTCACATCCACATAGAAGGATCGGTCGTAAGTAGCACTGGCCTTCTTTTCTAATTTGCTCTCAACCCGAGCCCTGGAATCCGCCCCTTCGAGCATTACCTCAGAGTCGTCGGGGAGGCTTCTAGGGCTGTCTTAGCCCTCTTCTTTTCTGGCCGAAAAATCGGCCTAGGTCGAAATCTGGCGAGTTGCTACATGGGATCGAACTTGGGTGCTCCGGATTCCGAGACCAACGCGCTATCCACTCGGCCAACTAGACCTCGACACTGGCCTATGCGCAGACATAATTCCAGGCTTATTTCTGTTGTTATAAAGAACTTTTTCATTGCTATGAAAGTTGTTCTAGCCTATTCGATTCTTGACCGTGCTTCTCTTGCTGCATTACATTTCTCATCCATCAGCGTTCCTAGGTATTTGAAGACAGGTACTTGTTCCAATTCCCCCTATTCACCGTGAACATCGACTTTGGTTGGCTAAAAGAAAGCTTATAGTCATGGTTAAAAATAAATGTTTCTCATACTCGACTTCCACATCAGGATACTTCTTCTCAAAAAGCTCGTGCATCTTCTTATAATCCAGAGTTTCAGTCAAATATGAGACATTCCCGTAGTGACTTGCATACTTCGGAAAACTCTCAATGTGTTCGCTCGCTTTTCCTCAATCTCGAGCTCTCGACTGGCAGAGTATTCCAGGACGCATGGCGCCCTCACTCATCTGTTGAAGACTTGCCTTGCGCAGCAAATGTTTTGAGTAGAGTGGTAATGCCGTACTTACTGCTCACAAATCTGCGGCATAATCAACCCAAGGGGGCATTCACTGTGCACTAATCTCGAATCTTATTGTACGAAGTATCAAGTTCAGTTTACCTCTTGTACAATTCAAATGTCTGGAAGAGGTGACGGACGTGAAGCGAAAGGTCTGGTTAGCTAGCGTTCGAAAGGGCCCACCATATTCCGGGTTCTTGAAGGAAGAAAGAAGAAAAATAAGACCAATTTTTACAGAGTCCCCTAGGGAAGGTAGTATGATTTTACTGAGGCCCCATGTGTGCAAAAACTAATCAAAAGATTCTGGTAAGGCCTTTCAAAAAAGAGGCAATCTTGCTGGGGCTCTTTATTTGGAAGAAAAGTTCACATAATTCTGGTTGGACCCTCAAAAAAGGTCAAAGGATTTTTCTTGGAAAACCCTGTGTGTAAAAATAGATCGCTCGAATTTGATCGAACCCCTAGAAATGGGTCGAATGATCGAAACAAAGGTTACATGATTTTACTGGGCACCCTCTGTGTGTTGAAAAATTAAAAAAAAAACACGAGCGATTGTAGTAGGCATCCACCCCACACCACACCCCCAAAAAAAAGGTTAAATAATTTCGTTACGGTTTTTTATGAGCAAACAAATATTTTACACAATTCTGGTAGGGGTTACAAAAAGGCCAGATCATTTAGTGGGATCCCTTGAGTTAAAAAAGATGCCACGATTCTAGCAGCCCCCCCCACAACAAAAAAAGAAGGTAAAACGACAAAAAAAATTAGACGGTTCTGATGAGGTTCCTTGAGAGCAAAAAAGTTTGAACGAGTCTGGCCCCTCGGAAAAGGTCAAGGTGAAACGACTTTTCTGAACCTCTTGTGTGCAATCAAAGACCGCAGGATTCACGATTTCGGTAAGTGTTCTTTCTCCCCCCCCCCTTCCTCTCGCCAAAAAATATAATAATTACTAATGTGACCCAAAAAATAGAAAATACAATTTTGCTGGAATCCTTTGGGGTAAAAAAAAGTACTTCATAATTCTGGTTCAGCGGCGGAAAAAAATGTCAGAAGATTCAGTTAGACTCCTTGCATAGAAAAAGAGATCAGGCGATTTTGGCAGAGGCCTTTAAAAAAGTCATATGATTTAAAAATAATAATAATCAGACTGATTTGCTAGGGCTTTTTACGTACAAAATCAAGGTGCAAATTTCTAGTAGGGAGGGGAGTCATTAAAATTCAAAAAAATTCATTTATCGTTCCACTCCAAAGAATTGACCATAATATATATCATGTGATTGGATTTTAGTCCATTTTAGACTCATTGTAATCAACAAAAATCGTTCAAGTACTTCTCCTTTCTCTGGTATTTACATAATTATTGCTACTATCTTCTGGAATTTTGAAAAAATCACTTTTAAGAACTGTTTACATTAATCACAGAAGTCTCCCCATTCTCCATGCGATCATGTATCACCAGATATCATATTTATCCCCTCCTCCTACCTTCGATGATTACATTATGATGGGCAATCCTTCTAGTGTACTTACAACAGCTCGCATTTTTCTTCAGAACAGCCAATTTTCAATTTAGACTTACCCATTCGAATATAACAACACTGCTGCTTAAAATAACCACTGGTTGAGGCTGAAATTTTCGCAAAATACAATATTAGGTACATCATATCTTAGATTTCTAAGACTGCCTAATCTATTTTCGTTATTTATTTATATCCTCGTGAAAATGAAGGCATCACCAAGATGGGAAGGGGAGGTAAATCAGCTAATTCGTAGATCATGGATACCTTCGTTCAAGTTTCTAAGATCGCTTTGAACCGTTTTATATTTCATCATCAATTTTCGTATTAGTTACAACTACCGCTAGCCACCCGGAAAAAATGACATGAAAATCGTAACTTGCAACTTATTACGTGTGAACCCCTCTCCGTTGAAATGCATGAGTCTAGTTATACCCTTCTATGCAGTACAATGGTCGTTTCGTTAATGCGAAGACCGAATGGAACTTGATGGAGAAACAACCGAGAGGAAAGGTGCATGATATAAATTGTACGAGCCTTTTCTCCCCTTCCCTGCTCTCCAGAGCCTTGGCCACTAAAGCACGAACTAAAGCTCGTCGAGTTTAAGGGCGAAAATCGAAAATGGATGGCACGTTTAAAATATTTGTGCTGCCCTTTGATAACGCGTAATGAAGTCTAGAGGCATTCCGAGAGCGTTTTAATTATCGTTTTTAGAGTTCGAAATCGTTTCGATGGATTTTCGTGCGATTCCACTAAAACATAGAAAACGTCGAGAAGTCAAATAAGAAGAAAGCAAGGAGCGGGTGGGGGGGGGGAAGAGAAAGGTGAAACGTATCCCGACAACATTTTCTTCGACGCCACGTTTCGCACTCCATCAATTTAAAAAGAAGGAACGAGTAAAAAGTAGCTGAAAATAATTGCCGGATGTGCGAATAAGACGAAGTGTATGTTGCGAGCAGCTCTCTGAGAAGAAGATTATCGTTTCACTATCGCTCTGACGGAGCCGAGTTATTGCATTACAAACATGACGTATTGCGTAAAAGTTCATAGGAAGCTTGGCGTGGTAATTTATACTACGTCCTCTTTCAAATTCGGTTGTGCAACAAGTTGAACTCGTAGATACACGAGAGTGGTCTGTTGTGTGGGAACCTTTCCAAGTGTAACCTGCAGATCGACGAACATCCGACATTTTTGAACTTGTTGGCGGGTTTTAAATTGCAAATAAAATGAGCTGAATACGAGTTACAGGTACGTCGACTTTCACGGTAACATATATACTCGAGTTTGTATAAGGCCTCTGGAAAAGACGGACCCCGATACAGGTGTATTCTGAGCTAATAAGATATCCTGTTCTCAGCTCAAACAAGACCAAAATTAGCTAATTACTTCAGACAGGGGCGGATTAGTCGTATAAGTTACCGGGTGGAATGTTCCATTTCGTAACATTTGATCGGTTTGTTTGTTGGATATTTAAAATAAAAAGTAGGTCCGAATACAATAGAATTTCCTGTGGTATTCCAGTCCGTCCCTGACTTTGCATATGTTGTACGAGAACTTACAAAATTTGGAAATTATGAATTGAGCTAGGTTAGGTTGGATTAAAACGATTTTTTCTTTCATAAAATTTGGTATAAAATAAACTCTCTGGACATACAGCAAGACACATGCCACCACGTATTTGCACTGACAGGATAAAGAGCTATACGTATCTGAAGCATCTGAAGAAGGTAAATTTCTGATCTACTCCCCCCTTCAAAAACAATGTCCGCGCCAGCGCTGCTACTATCTCAGACTTTATCGATATCTCCAGAGTTACTCAAACATACATATCTTCATCAAGTAGCCTGTGAGTTCAAAAACGATCCCATGAAATATTACCATGATCATGCACCCTATAATTTAATACATCTTCACTATTGAAATATATGCACACCTGGCTGGAATTATATCTTATAATAGATTACTTATACAGGGTGTTTCTTTTAATTCTCACTCTTTTCACCGTTGAGGAGATGGTCGTATCGGTGCGCGATAAACATGGATCATTATTTGATAGGGCAATGCATCTTTTGGGGCAAAAAATCTTTTCCCCTTTTTTAAGGAAGCTGCAAGGTATCATTAACTTTAATTATGGGCAAAACTAACTTGGCATGATTCACTTTCTTGGGAGAAAAAAGTCAAGTTCTTATTGAGAAATGAGGAGTGGTGTTTTTCTTCAATTCCCTTGAAAAAAGAAAGAGATACTGTACCTGGAAGAGAGAAACGAAGTCCTTTCATTTCACAAAAGGAAGAGATGATGTTCGCCTTCATAAATTTCTCTTCGCTCAAAAGAAAAATTTTTATCGGGCAAGGGTAATTTACTCATACTTTTCTGTCCTCAGAGAGGAAGTTCTGTTCACCGAGGGTAGAAATCAGTTTTTTTCTCCTACTTACTCATAAAAAATCATGTTTCTCGTTCTTCAAGAAGTTGAACAATTTTTCTTCGTCTTGCTCCAATAAAAGAACGAAATTCTTTTCATCCAGGAAATGAAGCGGTCGATATTCTTCTATTTTCTCCAACTACCTTGTTCAGTATGTTACACGTTTCTCGATACGAAATGTTCGAGTTTTGGCATTTTTCTCGCGTTATCGGAACGAAAAATTTAACAATAAAATTTTAGAAAAAAATTAAGAAAGTCCCAAGTACAAATTTAGAATCGGCCCGAAAAGTTTTTATTCGGTTGTAAAACGCAATAAATGTGAGATTTTGGGGGATGAATACTGCCACAGTGTATGATTTATACACGAGGCAAATATTTCAAGCAATCTTTTTGATAATTCATTTTCTTGTGGATGGGGGGTGGGGGGGGGAAAGAAAGTTATTTTGGTGAAAAGCTCTTAGCCATCGCTCAAGTTTTTTCATGAAACTATTCTCAAATAAAAATCTTCAATAAGTTGCGGGTCAAGAAATCCTAAGAGGTACTATTATTATAATCATTACGCACAAATAGGTATGATATTCTGAATGGCTGGTAACGAATTTCGTCACATAATTTTTAAGCCCATAAGGAGATCCTTGAATTGCGTCCTAGAGTAAGCAGCGAGATAGGTGAATTTCGTCCGTGACTCGTGCATGTGATTCATGAATTGCGTCCGACCAATCGAGCCGGCAGATGAATGAGTCACGGCTTTTACAGAGTACGTGCAGGGACGTACCGATAGGGGGCACGGGGCCACCTACCCCCTCCCCTGTAGGAATTTTTCACTCATCAGTTGGGAAAATTTACCATTTCAGTCCGGCGAGTTGGGAAAACTCAACAAGTTAAAAGTTTTTTTTTCCGTTTTTATTTTTGCTTTGATAGGTACTTGGGAATTCTGAGAGTTGAGTCAGTTGGGACTTTCACAATTCCCCCCCCCCCATGCAAAACCCTTCGGTACGTCCCTGAGTACGTGTACGACACCTACATCGCTGATAATTGTGCATTTTCACCGAGAATTTGGTCCGCTTTCTCCGCCACACAAACACGAACTACGAGAGTTTTTTATTTAAAAAAATAATTAAGTTAAAAAAAGCATTTAAAACAAAAAAAAATTATAGTTTATATTGATTAAAAAAATTAATTAATATTTATTATTTATAATAGTTTAAAATATTAAAAATTTAAAAAATAATATTTAAAAAAAAACAATCAAAAAAAGATTGAAGAAACAACACAATAAAAAAAAAACTTTTTTTGAAAAAATACGGGGAAGCTAACGTTTTTAAAATTTTTTTTTTTTAGAAAAAACATGTTTAAAAAAATTTGTATGGCATTTTCTTAATAAAATAAAATAAAAATGCTTGCTAGGCCTTCCATTCAAAATTAAATTCCATGTTCTAGCACCAACATTCTCATATCTTTTCTTTAATTGACAGTCTCCTCGAAATTCAAGAGTTATCTTATGTGAAAATGTTCGACGCGCCATGTATATGAACGTATTCACACAGTCATGTACCTAGTACCGTAGACGAATTTATAATATTTTGTAAGCGTGTACTTTACATATTTTTAAAAACGGGACGCAATTAATGAATATGGATTTAATAAACGAGACGCCATCTATGAATGTGGATTTAATAATCGGGAGGCAATTCATGAATGCAGATTTAATAATCGGGAGGTTATTCATGAATGTGAGTCTTGTCGTTGGGATGCAATTCATAGAACTTCTTACTTTTCGGACGCAATCAACGAATTCCCTTCTGAATATGTTTGAAGGGTAATTTTGATCTATCTTATGGGTGGAACAAATCCATTTTTGAGACATGCGTGTAGCAGGCAGTACATTGTAACTTGGAAAATTTTGACATACTTATTTCAGAACTGAAAGAAAAATCAATGAAGTACAAATAAGGACAAGGGTTTGCTGTTCAATAAAAATCCATTTTTCGACTTACTAGCATAGGTATAATTCTAATATTATGTATACTTACAATATGTATACGTTACAACGGCTCTTGTTATACTACAAACAAAGTGAATGTAATCGTAATAGCTGAAAAGGTCAAATTATCTACCTCGTCGTTCAGAATGATTAGTATTCGCCTTTTTCTGATTTAAGTATTTTACCGTATTTAAATGACCATTCTGCGCTGCTATATTCAAAGGTGTCCAACCGCGAGAACATGGAAAAGGTATGTAACTACATTTCTGTGACCGTTACGCGCAGCCAAATCTATAACCGTATTATTCTCATTGTCTTTCGAAAAGATGCTCGCCTTCTTGTCCTCAACCATGTACTTGACTATGTTTAAATGTCCATTGAGGCTTGCCATATGGAATGGTGTTCTTCCTAAATATCCCTTCGCATTCATGTCGACACCGATTTCATCGATAAAGTATTTCACTTCATCGATGTAGCCTCTATATGCAGCATAATGTAAAGCTAAATTATTAAGATCGTCTTTCAGATTGGGGTTCGCCTTTTTCTGAATCAAATATTTTACCGTATCTAATTGACCATACTGTGCTGCGGTATGCAAAGGTGTCTTTCCTTCATTTCCCTTGATGTTCACATCAATACCTGCCTCCTCTATAAGGTATCCCACTACATTTATGTGGCCTTTAAACGCAGCCAAATGTAAAACTGAACTATTCTCATTGTCTTTTGAACTGATGCTCGCCTTCTTGTCCTCAACCATGTACTTGACTATGTTTAAATGTCCATTGAGCCCTGCCATAAGGAATGGCGTTCTTCCTAAATTTCCCTTCGCATTCATGTCGACACCGATTTCATCGATAAAGTATTTCACTTCATCGAAATAGCCTTCCAGTGCAGCCCAGTGTAAAGGTAAATCATCAAAATCGTCTTTCAGATTGGGGTTCGCCTTTTTCTGAATCAAGTATTTTACCGTATCTAATGGAAGGTTCAACACTGCGTAATGCAAAGGTGTTCGTCCTGCAAATCCCTTGATATTCACATCAATACCTTCCTGCTCTGTTAGGTATTCAATTACATTTACGTGGCCATTATACGTAGCCAAATGCAAAACTGAATTATTCGTATTGTCTTTCGAACTGATGCTCGCTTTATTTTTCTCGACCATGTACTTGACTATGTTTAAATGTCCATTACCGGCTGCCATAAGGATTGACGTTCTTCCCACGAATCCCTTCGCATTCATGTCGACACCAATTTTATCGATAAAGTATTTCACTTCATCGATGTAGCCTCTATTAGCAGCGTAATGTAAAGCTAAATTATTAAGATCGTCTTTCAGATTGGGGTTCGCCTTTTTCTGAATCAAATGTTTTACCATATCTAATTGACCATACTGCGCTGCGGTATGCAAAGGTGTCTTTCCTTCATTTCCCTTGGTGTTCACATCAATACCTGCCTCATCTATAAGGTATTCCACTACATTTATGTAGCCATCTAACGCAGCCAAATGTAAAACTGAACTATTCTGATTGTCTCTCTGATTGGGGTTTGCCTTTTTCTGAATCAAGTACTTTATCGTGTTTAATTTATTGTTCAGCGCTGCGTAACACAAAGGTGTCCTTCCTGCATATCCCTTGATGTTCACATCGACACCTAATTCATCTGCAAGGTATCTAATTACATTTATGTGACCGTTTGTCGCAGCCAAATGTAAAACTGAACTATTCTCATCGTCTTTCAGATCGGGGTTCGCCTTTTTTAGAATCAAGTATTTTACCAGTTCTAGATGGCCAGGTCCTGTTGCCATATGTAGAGGTGTTCGCCCGGCAAATCCCCTCGTATTCGGATCAGCCTTCTCTTCTTCGATGAGGTACTCAAGTATATTCTGGTGATTATGTACAGCCGCCAAATGTAAAATCGTATTGTTGAAGCTGTCTCTCGAATTGATATCTTCCCTTTTTTCCCGTAAGAAATATTTGATTTTATCTAATTGGCCTTGCTCAGCCGCCTGGAGGAAAGATATTTCTTCCTTATTCGATATTTCTGTGTGAACACGATCCAACCATTCAACGTGATACGTCAAGTCAGTAAAGGATGATATTGATAGATGCGAGTATTTCTCCCGCGTGCTCACTATACCTCGTAAATAAAACCGATTGTCTTCGCTTCTGAATACTAGACCTCCTCCACTATCACCCTTAGCCGAGCCAACACCTTTAAAAATAATAATAATAATAAATAAATAAATAAATAAATAAATAAAATACCATGATAAAACTGGAAAGTGGACGGTAGTCAAGTCTGCTTTTGTTTAAGTGACAGCTTAATATGCTAACTGAGGTCATACTGAAGTTGCCCAATAGAACAGTGTTTCACTGCATAAAAATTGGGTCAACCACTTGGTGCCCTAAGCTTTCCAAAGCCAGTTTATAATATCATAAATATTTCTGAAGTATTATTGTAGCTGATTTCAAATCTGGCCTGAAATATTCATTAAAACCAAGTTTTCACATCGGGTGATTTCAAAGGTTATCAATATCAATGATCAATACAGATATTGAGTTGGGAAAGGGAGGCACTCGGGCAAAATGTCAGTCTTAAACGTGCGAAAGTATATTGATGTACAAAAAGGGCAGGTTGATGAAAATTGCACTTGCGTAACTAGCTTTTTTTTTTTTTTTTTTGCACGGGCACGGAAGCGTCAATACAGAGTTGAGTCAAGTAGCTCAAGACCAAATAAATTTTTGAAATATGGATTGCGGGGGGGGGGGGTGTTGAAAAATGACGTCGACATGTAGAATTGTAAATAAACGCATACTTAAATGAATACTGCTATTCAATAAAATGTCACTATGTGGGTGTTCGTGACGTGACTTACGTTATGCAAGTTAGATATATTATTTTATTAATAATTATTTTTTTTTTAGAAAAAATTAATAATTTCTCTAAAATGATTTAATCTTCTAAAAAAATGGGCGGGACGAGGAATCTTTTGGACGGACCTGGCCCACCCGGGCCCGACCCTACTGATACCACTGAGAAATTGTTGCGATGGTGAAAACGCGCTGTGCAGGGAGGTCCAGGAATTTTCATCATATCGTGAACAGTTATTGGCTGCGGAAGTTTGTTTACGGTAAAATATTGTTTAAATTGCTTTTACGAGTATATTGCCTTTATCAATCAATGATTTCAAAGTAAAAAGTTGTGATTTTGGGTGCAGTATACGTTTGCGCCAGTTGATCCCTTTTACGATACGCTTGCCCCCCAAAAAAGATGACGTTAGCGCACAAATTTTATAGCAAAAGAAGTACGTTTGCGTGCATATTCCTTCTTACTTAAACAGGCTTAGGACTGTCTGCTGAACCAACAGGCATGATTAACGATGTGCGGACTGTACCTTGCTTACACAGCTCTTGTAACATGCGTCATATACCCAATTCCTCGAACGTAGGTTTCGCGTATGATTGTTTTGTTCGAATAATCTAACCATAGTTTGTGAATCCTAGCTTCACGTACAGCTTGCTCCTTTCGTTTATATTGTGACCTGGACCGCCAAGAGCCAAACCGGGCCCGGGGAAAAAATCTGCGGGCCTACACTGAAATGATTTGCTCGTAAAAAGTCATATTGTCTATTTGATAAGTATAATTTCTGTGACTCAGCGTGCCCCTTCAAAAAACCCGGGCCCGGGAGAAAAGTACCCTCCCCTCCTATTCGGTGGCCCTGATTGCGATAACCCTCTTCTAATTGATTTTAATTTCAAACGCGTTTCAGTTGGAAATTCGAGTGCTGTTTCAATCACTAAGTAAATGTGTGGGCTTGAAGAGTAAAACGATTTATTGTAGTATCTGTGAAAGCTCTCTACACTATTTGTTGTTCTAGCTGCAGCAGAGAGTGAACCAGCCCATAGATGGGGTGGGTATAACGCGTCAGTGTCAATATAATTATCGAGAACGTAATCCGGAAATTTCATAGATATCTCTGGTGCATCAAAAATGAGTTCAGTGAACGCATCTGGTACTTCTTCAGGGGGTAAGTTACTGAGGCCAAAAAAACCGTCTAAACCATGCTCCCACTTCTGATTTGTCGTCTAAGTACTCGTTCTTGATGCAGTTTCCTTTTTGCAATTGACGAAACCAATAATTAATTTGGCGCAAACATAACCTTTTTCGCGAAAAATTATTGGCTTAAACGTCACTATAACTTGTGCGCAAACGACACCCTGCTCTCCCTACCGTATTTTAAGTCATGTGCGCAAACGTATTACGCCCGTAATTTTAATAAGGTAAACAATAGGTATTTGTTATTTCTATACGTATTCAGTACGTCGATCATTTTTAGTTTAACTGAAATGACTTCAAGGGGCCGAGCTATTCGAATAAAATCAGAAGAAAATCTGATGTTCATGTATAAGGTGGAGTGTCCCGTCATATCATAGAGCCAAGTGTCTGCACTGTGAGGAAAACAATGAGTGAGTATTAATGTAATGACGACGAAAAATAATTGATTCGATTTGGAAAACATTGTAACTTTGAACTTGTACATCAATTCCATTTCTTTTTTTTCATAAAATCCTTACCTATGTCAGACTAATATCTCATCAATTTTTAAATATTATTCCTTTATTTCTGCATTCTAATTAAGGATCAAGGTTGATAAAATAACTAAAATTCAGTTACTTGCCACATTTACTGATTGCATATTTGAATTATACTATTCTTATCATTGTTAATTTACAGGGGTTGGATTTGGGGAATAACTCTTTCTCTCGTGCGAATGTACAAAATATAATATTTTAATAAGAATAAAAATTCTCCTAAAAATAAGAGGCTGTTGCTCGCTTGACTTGAAACTATTACATTCTGTGGTCAATATCATGACACCCACACAAATGAAGAATTTTGGTTCCGGTCCTCATATTTATCCAATGAATAAGTATACACTGAAGAATCAGAAACTGTTTGATTCTGTGGTTGACTTATCGCTGAATCAAATACAGAGAGCAAGAATTACATCCTTCATCAAAAATCTTACTTATAGGGAGGTAAATTATTAACCCTTCATTCCTTATGGAATATCCTATGAAAATTTCTTTATATGTCTCATTTATAGTGCTCGCGAGATTTATCACCCGAATCTTCCCATCCGATGTGATACGTTGCCTTGCGTTTGTGTTATGTGTCACAACAAATGAGAGTCCAGATTTTGGTTCTGAGAACTAAGATGTCGATAGCGTTAAATCTTAATATGGCAGTCAGTTGTGTGCTAACGTGTTGCCCTCTTCTAATATACCTGTACCTATTGGGTATGTGAAAACCTGGCCGGTTAGCAATAACCCAAGAAGGCGAACTGAAATGCCGGCTAAAGGTCCCAAACGTCAACCGTGTAAGCATCATCTACCGGAAAAATCGAAGACGAAAAATGATTTGCCATTCAAAACAATTTCACTCCGTATTTTCGTGGAATTACTCGTCTTGACGACGTCTTTTTGAGACCTGTGCCTCGTTGTATCTTGAGTTTTTCGTTTTTCACGGAGAAAAATCGGACAGAAAATCCAGTCATTATAATGGAAACGTAAGTGCCGATTTGGCTTCCTTTTAGGCGGGAGCGACGCCCCCAGAATATTTTCAACTTAAAAATGGAAAAAGTACAACAGATGTTACTATCAGTTTTTAAATTTAACAAAAAAGGAAGTACATATAAAATGTGATCAGTAATAATGAGAAGGGTATAATTTTGGCACCAAAGTAGATTGCAGACGACGACCATTCGCATTTTCAAAGAGAGGGATTTTTGACCGCTCCGAAGAACCGTGATAACAACCCGCTAATGGTAACATGTGTAAAAAATTACACATATAGACATACGGGTAAAGGTAACATGTGCATTTTTTTACACATTGGTCAATTGTTCCTAATATTGTTTTTACATGTGTAAAATGAAGTGAAATACGTGTTTTCTTACCTATATATGAATTATTTTCAATATTTTTGAAGTAAAATGAAGAAAAAATTCCTGTCACATGATCCGAGCTTGAAAACTTGTGAAGTAAAACCAGATTTAACGTTAGCATAGCCGTTCTGTTGAGTCAGGCAGTCGCAGAACAATACTGAATACTCATTCGGCATCCGAACTAGACTTGGCGGTCGGTCTGTGTCCGTCACTCCCTCTATGCGCGTGCGTGTGTGGGTGTGTGTGTGTGTGCGCGCGCGCGCGCGCGCGCTCTAATAAGGTGCAGGTAAAAAGTAAACCTATACTAAAGCGCATAGTGGCAATACAAAGAATTCATTTAGGTTTTTGTTTTGAATTTGTACCGTTCTTATTCAAATGTCTCATATTAAACAATTTGTGAGTGCGCAATGTTTTCCTACAAATTGCATGTACAAATTTTTGAAACGGTGATTAATGTTTTTCATAAAGCGAAATTGAAAAGAAGTGTCAGGAAAGTACTCGACCAAAATTTGAATGCGATTTAACTGGTAGCTCAGAAGCTGCAGATAATAATTTGGTAACGATTGAGTTGACCAAAAACTTTTGTCCTGCAGTGTATGATATTCAATAATTTTAATTTCAGCTCAACGTAACCCTAACTGGTGGTCTGCAACCGGGGTGCTGCTTGATTCTGAGATCGGTATAACTTTTTGTATGATTATAATAAGGAAAGAGAAAAATTAAAATAAAATATGGATATGGAACCTATTGATTTGAAAAACGACCGAACTCTACACATCAAGTTTAATGACGTCCCACTGAACAGCTTTTGGATTGACGTTGCAGCAGAATATCCTCATCTGTCGAGGAAGTAATTGACATCCTTCTCCAGTTCTCAACTACTCGCGGATGTGCGAACATGGATTTTTGACACTTGGGACCATGAAAACAAAAAAACGGCAAAGAATGTTGGAAAGCACTTTAGAAGACGACATGAGGGTTTACCTTTCCCAAATGCCTCCTAGAATTCCAGACATTTGCCGAAAACATCAAGGACAAATTTCTCATTAATTTAAGATTTAAGTTTTAACAAGCCATACCGTGCACTGATACCCACGCGGGAGGCTTGGGAAAAGAGGTGGTCAAGCATTCTAGGAAAAGAGGAACATGTGTGGTTTGCAGGTGCCTCTCAGAATGACCAAGGAGTAGGAATCGGGATCACGAATGCGAAAGGCGCTGAAAACTATTCGATGGCATTGAGTGAGGTCTTCACTATCCTGCAAGCAGAGGTAATGGCGATTACGGTAGCCATTGATAGAAGCCAGCAGAAGGACCTTGTTAATAAGCAAATCTATATCTATACAAACAGTCAAGCGGCTATTAAAAGGCAATAACGTCACACCAAACTACATCCCTGATGGTGGCGAAGTGTGTTAACAAATTATATACCCTTACTTAGGAGAACCGTGTCATCACACTATGGACACTGTGGCATAAAGGGAAACATGATCGCTGGCAAGCTAGCGAAGGAAGGCACAAAAAAGAACTGGTAACGCCCAGGCCGTGTCCTCCTATAGCACACAGTGTCGTAAAATCCAAAGTGAAGGCTTGGACAGGTAAGCAGACAGAAATACACTGGCGGATGGCCAGTGGCATGAAAGTCAGCAAAACACTGATAAGGGACACCCCCAGTAAGTACGCCAGGTTCCTACTGGGGCTTGACAGGACACATGCAAAGCTCATGGTCGGACTACTGACTGGCCATGGTGCCACAAAACACATGTGGTATAAAATAGGAGTGGCGAAAACCGGCTCCTGTAGGCACTGTGGAGAAGAGGAAGAAACCTCGATCCATATCATATGTCAATGCCCAGCAATAGCTGGGACAAGACGCGAAGCCCTGGGACTAGAGTATCTAGCACACAGTGAAGTCAAAGGGATAGAACTCAGTAAAATTCTCACTTTGGCTATAAAAGTGAGGCATCTAAGCTGATCCTTAACAGCAACTGGAGGAATAGTGCAATTGATTGCAAAGTCTGAGCGCTCGGTGCATGCGCCACCTCACACAAGTAAAAATAAAAAAAGATGTAAGTATTTTAAGTTACCACTAAAAAAGAAAAGAATTACCATTTTACCTTCCAATGAATAAACGTTTTTGTCCTCTTTACTGAAAACTTATTTCTATTCCGAACTTATTACCCTGCGAAATCTTGTGTTTCTATGGCGGGGTGCTGCAGGGTGAGGCCGTCACGAAAAGAGGTGCCGATGCCGTAACTCAAAAAATATTGCAGACTACTGCCCTAACACATCGCCTGGCAAAAAGTTTTGCTTCATGTGTACATTCCACAACGTACTTTTTTTTTCTTATTTGCTTAGTAATTGATTACTAAGGCAATCAGAAAATAAATTGATACCCCAACTGAACACTCCCGAAGTAAGCATAGTACTCCGAATTTTCAACCACGCTACACTTAACTTGTAAAGTTGCAAAATGAATGCAGATCCAAGCGATGCTCGTAAAAATGCGCTACTGCGCCAACTACAACGCGAGAGAAATGAAGACGATATCGACAACGATGCTGTACCGATCGACCAGGACAACCAATTTGAGGAAGCCGATGAAAACACCGACCTAGCACTCGTCAATGATCTGCTAGATGACGAAATCGATGCAGATGAGGTCGATGTAGACCCAATCCAGAATCGAAGAAAGTTTTACGGTCGCGACAAAACGATATGGAGTAGCGAGTCGCAGTATTCACGACCACCGCCTACAAGAATATTGGTGCCGCGACGAGCTGGTGCAGCTCAGGCGCTAGGAGACCAGGTGACAGCAGAGTTATCGGCTGGCGAAAAATATGTAAAATTTTTCGAATTATTCATCACACCCGAAATAATCGCCATCATTGTTCAGCACACCAATACGAAAATCGGTTCTGTACGCGCGCGGTATACGAGTCAACCACGCTACACATATGATACATCTGCAGATGAAATCCAAGCATTGTTTGGTATACTCATTTACGCCGGAGCTACGCGGAATTCGCTGTTACCTGCTGAGGACATGTTCAGCTCGCTTCACGGCCTGCCGCTCTTTCGCTGCACGATGACCGAGAATCGCTTCAAATTCTTGATCAACTGCCTTCGATTCGATGATTGGCGCCTTCGTTTGCCGGACAAACCACGCCCAGTCGACAAATTCACGCCGATTCGCGAAATTTGGGAATTATTTCTCAAAGCCTGTCGCGAGAACTATGAACCATCGGCGCAGCTTACCGTTGATGAAACGATGCTACGTTTTTTTGGTCGGTGTAGTTTCCGAATGTTTCTACCAGCCAAGCCCGACAAATATGGCGTTAAGATCGTTTCATTGGCGGACGCAAAAACGTTTTACTTTCTAAACGGAAGTCCATATCTTGGTGCGGCGGCGGTGGTGGCGTCAGACCGTCAAGACGAACCATTGGCCAAAAAAAGAAAACGTAAGTCCGGTCAAACTGCACCCCCGCCCAATCCGTCGGCGTCAACGTCCACTCAGGCTATATCCGGCATACCGAAAGCTACCCAAGAAGTTCTTAACCTTATCGAGCAATTTAAGAATCAACGTCGAAATGTAACATGTGATAATTGGTTCACCAGTCTGCAACTTGCGGACGAGCTGACCAAAGTCCAGTGGACTTTGGTGGGCACGATGCGACGAACTCGATCGGAAATTCCCAACGAGCTGTTGCAAGCACGGAAAATGGACGTCGGTACAAGTCGTCACGTGTACCGTGATGAAAAGACATTATGCTCATTTGTGCCTAAGTATCGGAAAGTTGTGATACTTCTGTCGACGGCACATCATACGTCCGACGTAGCTCCAGTTTCCGGCAAACCAGTTGTTATCGAGGATTACAATGCACATAAGGGCGGCGTTGATACATTCAACGAACTTATAAAAAACCGGACGACTCGACGCAAGACGCGACGATGGTCATTACGCGTTCTGTATTTCATGCTGGATGCTGGAGCGTATAACGCGTATATCACCCTGGAAGACATCGAGTTGTCGAGGATTAATTATCTAAAGAGCCTCAGTTTAGGGCTTGTTGAAAAGTTTACGCGACAACGGTTAGAGATACGAAATCTTCGACTGGAACTGCGAGCAGCCATAACTACTTTTCGGGCGTTGGCGTAGTATGACCGGACAACAGAAACAGCTCAACGTCGGCAAGAGGGTGAAAAGCCGTCGACTCGTTGTCACATATGTTTGCTACAAGGTCGAGGCATACGTGCTAAAAGGGCAACTAATTATTGCACAATTTGTAATATAGCCATTTGCGGAGAGCACAACGATAAAATAATTGTCTGCCATTATTGTGCGGCACCGTCGGCTGAGTAAAATTTCGAATAAAAAATGTTATTTTCCTGTTATTACTTTCAATTAAATCAAAGGTGAGACAAGAATATTTCAAAATTACTTCATGAATACGATAATGGAAGGACTGAGGGATGTTTCATGATAACGAATATCGTTCAACATTTTACAAAACAAGAGATCTCATAAAATCTGCATTGTAGAATTCTACCTACATTTGTAAAATGCTGAACAGTTATTCGTTGTACGATTTAAATTTCTTAAATTAATTTGGTTTTTATTTCTTACTGCAATGCCACCAAACAAAATGACTAAAAAATAATAAATTACCCACAAGTGTGATCTCTTTACTTACATTTCCAATGATATTTTCGTACCTATAGGCAATATTTTTGCACGAGCATTACAACACACGTTTTTACTCCAACGCCTTCAAAACTAATCATAAGCAACTACTGCAGCATAAACAGTACTACTCACAATACTACACCCCGGTCTACAGCCTCTAAATTGACCATAGGCAAGTCATAGCATAAACATTCGCATGTGTAATTTTTTACACATGTTACCATTTACCGTGTGGTACAAACAACAGTTTAAGAACCCCTATAAATAAGCACGGTGTGTAATTTTTTACACATGTTACCTTTAATCACCTATCAATATATTTTTGATTGTGTTATTTATTACACATGTTGCCTCTCTCGGGTTTTAATTCTGCCCCCTTCAATATTTTCCGTAAGTCGGCGCCTATGAATGGAGTCCTTCATATTGTTGACTTTTCCTCCAATGTTTCTTGAATCTGCTTTCAATTTTGAATTCTCAAGTTGAAATATGACCTAATGTGGAGAAACGATTTTATCCGGGTATAAGGTGGTGAATTTGTCTAGTTCAGACCATTAGTCATAACTAGAGACCGGATTCCTCGGCATTGGGCACTCTTTTACTTGAGGACGAAATCAATGTGAGTCAAAATGATAAGTTCGAATCCTGAGAACTGGAACCCAGCGAAAAATTCTATTTTGCCGAAAAATGCCGAAAACGAGATAAATACCCAATAATACCAAAACGACAAAAAATAGTTGTTCTGGAATAAAATTAAGGGATGAAGTAATCTGTAATACAGCTCGAATATGACGCTAACGAATATCGAATTATCGAAAAATATAGCCGTTATGTACTATTTCCACGTGTCAGGGTAAGTCTCGTCGAGGGGTACACAGTATCATTTACCCCCGCCCCCCTCACCACCATTAATAGAACAGCAAGTTAATGAAATGAAGCCTCGAAAAAATCACGAGATTCCTGTAACTTTACAAGATTTTTTTTCTTTATTTCACTTTTTACGAGACAAGAAAACATTTTACATTTTTCTTAATTGTCGACTTTAATTTCAAATTTTGTACCCCCCCCTCCTCTAAATACAACCTTCTGACGCCGTTGTTTTTTCCTTTATTTTTATCAACATTTGCACTTGTAATTAGAAAATTAGAATTAAAACATTCGAACAAGGCAAGAGTTGAGCCTGTCTGCTTCTTTGATTTGTAATTCTCTAATTATCGAATACGTAAATGAGATAAAAATTGATTTTTCCTTTTTTTTTTTATGCCTAATTTTCCGATTTTGGTGTCGAAATTCACACGTTTCAATGCCGAGAAATCCGGTCTCTAGTCATAACGTTTTAATTTTATCCAAATTAATGTTCACTCCGGGGGAGGGGTCCTTGATTGATTCTAAGTATCATCTCTCCTCGCGCTGTCGCGCCTAAATACAGCTTTTATCTTTTAAACACGTAATAATTGAGAATTCTTACCATCATCAGTACCAGCGCAGAATTTATCAAATTCTAGTATCTCCATCTTTTTCTGGCAGTCTGTATAACTGATAAACGGCAAATCAGCAGCGCGTAAAGTATCACTTGGTTGGTCCGATTTTTTTTTATATTTTCCCCAACCAACAAGCTTCAGGGATGAAAAGAATAATGAATCAAATTAATTGAAAGCGAGCTACTATTTTTTTCACCTACTGAACAGTTATACAAAATATTATTTCTAAAAACAACTTGTGAAACATGTCTCAAGCACAACCCTGAAAACCTGTCGAAAAAAGAAATTTCTACAAGAACCCTGTTTCTTGTTGGAAGTCATCTGAAGACATTTTCTATTGCTTCATTCATGTTATGTCAGCATCGTACGTTCTAGAAATCTTTCCATTAGCTGACTCAAAATCTTGGTTTATTCCTATTTATAATTAATAGATTCACTATTGAATATGAATATTCGGGATATTCCAATCTCAGTATTAGCATAGTACCTCTCCAGAGTGCATTTTTTTTGTTGGACGAAATGGAGGTCGCCCAGTCCAGTCAATGCAGGCAGGTAGTACCAATTCATTGAATTCCATTGGTTCAGCGAGTACCACAGCCGCAATATCGGAGGCATGATGCCACCATGCAGGTCTATACGGCTTGTCAGGGGAATCCCGTATTTCCTTCACCTACCAAAACATGTTTTTTTGTTTATAAAATTTTAGTACCAATTCTTACTGTTCCTGATATGTCGCATTCGATATTAGGTTGTTACCTAAGTCCTGAGTTTATCTCTGTAAATTCTTAAGGCTAAAAAGGCGAGGGAATCATTTTCAACGATCGAACAGCAATATTAATTTGAAGGTTTGACTACTCCATGTCGATATTAATAGATTGAATATTATATCATATTATATATACCTACTTTGTACGCTTTCTGCACCACACTATCTTTTGAATTATAATCGCGCTTCAATTTTCCAATGACAATCTCATAATTATTCGCTTCACGTTTCTGCTTATTAATTTTATCGTAAAAACAGTGGGCAGCTAGAGAAAATATGATGTTTCGTTCATTTCAAAATATTCAAATATTACTCTTACTTTATACGAATGAAATACATATAAGATTGACCCTGCTTCGGCATCGCTTAAGCACTCTGAATAAAATCTTCTTATCCCATGTGGGAACATGAAGCCCGCCACGTATGTTCCCACATCCATGTTCGGGTAATTTCCCCATTTTTCATAGGTATATCGAGCAAGTGCATTATAAATGAAATATTACCTGATATTACGAGATTTGGTGATATAATGGTGCCTCCGCAGATCAGGTTAAATGATTTCACATCGTATACTGCGACGTGCCATGGTGAGTCTCCAAGTTCGGCATCGGATGCATTATAAACTAATACTTCATTGTTAGGTTTTCTACCACAATCTAAAATTTAAGCAACATAGTACAACCCTCTTAGTAAGACTAAGCACACAACATGGGTTTGAAGGTACAGGAATATCTTTAATAATGCCACGATACTGCAATCAGGGGCAGGTGAATTCCGTACAGTATCGAAAAAAGCGATGTTGGCATGAATTGCGAACTGGACACGGTTCGCCGTGAAAGGCAATGTACGAATGGCGAACCCGCGTATAGTAATAATATGTAGCTTTGACCGCGCGGGGATCCTGGTTCTTAATGAAGCACAAGGATTAGGGCTGTCCGCGGAATTCAGTCTCAGTCACTAAACACAAAGTTCTTCCCCCCATTCTCTCTCCTTCTCTCGTCCTATCCCCCCTATAATATGTTGTTCCCAGGCCAGATAATATTCCAATGCATCTTAAATATTTGGAAATATTGGGGGAAAAAGAAAAAAAGAAAAAAAAAGAGCCATCCAGCACTTAACTATTACCCCTGTAGATAGGAGATATGAGATAGGATGACGCCATCTTGTCTTCAAATTTTCTTAAAATTTGATAGCGTATTTCTGATTGAAGCAAAATTGAGTTAGTTGGTTTGATGTTCGTAATCCCCCCCACCCCTTCAAAAAAGTATCTGTCATTCAGCTAACCTTTATGCACATCGAAAATGGATTAAGAGCCGGTAACTTCATGACTGGACATAATATAAAATTTCAAATAAATTCGGTCAATTTTGGTAGAGAGGTCTTGTGAATGTTATCTGATACAAATAGTGAAAATGCTGGTAATTCTTACTCCTGCTTTTACCCTTCCGCCTATGTATGAAGTTCCTTTTCTTTTTAATGTAAAACATGGTCTGAGCGTTTACGCAGACCAATTACTACTGAAAAAATGTTACGATTTTAAACAAAATTACTGTATACCATCGACAAAGTTGCGGGCAAATCAACCTGTAATTAGATAAATAAAAGAATAAATAAATAAATAAATGCATAGGGTAAGGTAGCCGAAATCGTACCACCAGTTTTATAACCAAAAGGAAAATCAACTAGCGCGCTCCATCGGTCAAACGCATTACTAGAAATCATTTAACAGTTTTAATATCGAAAAATTCTTGAAGATTGGTTTCTGACATGTCTTGAGGGAATTCCGGGTTAGAGTTATGTGCTTCTTCCATGTCTTACATTATATCAAAAACCTCCTGAAGGTTCTACCACAGGGGGGGGGGGCATCACCCTATTTGAAAATATAACAAATCTGTTCATCCTTTGTTGTTGTGAGAACAAATATTGTCGTGTGAACCGATCTAATATGACAAAGTATCTAAAATGTACTATAAGTACAAAAAATGATCTGGAGTGATGGGGATATATGGGCTAAGAAGCGTCAAATTAATGCTGAAAATTATTTCACTTATACAGCTTTTTAACTTTGCTTTTTGGGGGATGGGACTTTTCGTGCATGGGGAGATGCTAAGTCCTTCCCATGTCCTCCCCTCGATTTACACATGTGGAATGTGGATGTGGTATTCCTTTCGAAACGAAAAGTGAACGTCGGAAAAATGGAATTCTTTTCTAGAAGGGGCCGCTGGTTAACATAATATGTACAGGGGGAATTGATGTATAAGTAAGCTATAGAAATACGAGCACCTATGTACTTACAGTCGATGCTGCAACCAATTTCGAGCAGCGCGTGCAAAATAGTTGAATAAAACAATAGATACAATGCACTACACATGATCATAAAGTGGCGAATAATGCACAATGACTGAACGAACCATCGAGAAGTCAACTGATAAATAAAAAGTTCATACTTCGCTTCAATTTGATACTGTTCGAATTATTATTCATTATTATCTGTCTTACAGATAGTAGGTAGGATTATACGTAGAAATAATCAGTGTCAGAGAAATGCACAAATTACAGAAGACTCCAAAGTTCATGGTTATAATACTTCCATCGGACATCACGTTTATAAAAAATGAGAGCGCTTTATGATTTCGCCTAAGACTGTGATTTCCTCTGACCTAGGTGGGATTTCCCAAAATTGGGTTTCTTGACAAAAAATATATTTAGACACGTGGTGTTATCTTCTTTCGTCAACGCTCATTGAGAGCTTCTTTATCCGCGCTTTATCGTACGTTATCAGTGACTGCATTTTCTCATGTAATTTTAAATACTAAGTAAGACGCTTCAATTTTCAATGTTTTTGTTAAATTAATTTTGACGGTTCCTCACCTTTTTCTCAAGTCTTCAATGCTTATCCATTCTTATCAATTTAAGCAGGAGTCATTTTGTACCAAAATTCGACTTAGTTTCAACCTATAGGCTGCCACATGTTCGAAAAATTTTATTAATTAGATTGATTAGATACCATTTTCGTACAACTTTCGTATCTCCCTTTCATTGGTGCCTACCTATCTTCGCCCCCCTGGCTACGCCACGGCTTTAGGGATGTTTTTCAAATTTGGAAAATCAAACAAATTAGCCGCAAGCAGTTGTCCAGTGAAACCAAATCAATTAGTTGTTCCATGAATAGTATACTGATCGCGGGAGTAAAGGTCTGACTTTTATGAAGAGGAAAGGATAAGTGGTACATTTAGTGATTCATTTAAGTGTTTTTTTTCATGACCTAAGTGTGTAACATAGAATGTGTCAAACTAACTGAAAACAATAATATCGCATTCTTCTTTGGGTGCCGCCTTTCATGATACACACTGACTTTTTGTACTTCCACAGGATTGGGTCTTCTATTCGTGAGCATTCTTAGTCGTCCCTCTACTCAGGCTCTCATGTATATCAGCAGACTTTTCAAGGAACTTGAAAAATCCCAAAATCAGACGAAAAACCCTCAAATATATGGCAATTCTGCACTGAGCGAACCACTGCGTGGGCCGCAGCTCGTAAATTATAATCGGCAGCATTCGAATATTATCAGAAAAATGGCTAACGCGGAAGGGGAAGACTTTAGAGACAGACTAAGCCCGCCACTGGGGAGGTCGTAGTGACCGATTAAGAGGTCTTGGTGGGGGTGTGGTACGTGAACAGAAATGAAGGCCATAGTGGTGTGGGGTGGTCGAAGGACGTGGTCCTAATGGAGGGCACTCGGGCCAAGAGGGTGATAGGGGGAGACTAGGTGGAGGACTATGGCCATTGTGGGGGAGGAATTTGTGGCTGAGGAGGGCTGCGACTGTTGAGGCGTGACCGTGGAGGCGGAGAGCAGCCATGGTCAACGAGGGGGTCGTGGTGGAGGAGGAGGAGGCTCGTGATGAAGAAAGGAGGGAAGGGAGTTCATGGTGGAAGATTGAGGACCGCTGATAGAGGGAGAGCAAAAGAAGCGCAAAGCAAACCTAAACTCAGTAACAAAAGTTTCAGACCAAGCACTGAGAACTGTGGCGGTTGGACAAGGCGCGAAGCGCCGAGCAAGGCGGCCACGAGCGAAGCGAGTGTCGGCGGGGGGGGGTGGACATAACCGACATAATAAGACATAAAAAAGACATAAAATGACATAATTACCCATAATCTTCAAGATCACAAGTCGCTGCAGGTTGCCTACCCGGCCCCTTAATTACTCAATTTTCCAGGGGTAGCGGTTGTGGAGGAAGCTCCTGAAGAGGGAGGAGAGACCTTGGAAAATTGCAGGGGCAGATCAACTACTTTCAAGGATATAATCTGTTCTAACATAGAAGATCTCCAAGTTTTAAGACATAACTGACATAATAAGACATAAAAAGACATAATTACCCATGATCTCCAAGATCTCAAGTCAAAAGATATAAAATGACATAGCTCTCTATATGTTAAAAACCAAAACTCCCCCCCCTCCGCCACCCTACCTTGAAACCGCACTGCGGGTTGCCTACCTAAAAATTAGAAAAATTGCAGGGGCAGATCAGCTACTTTTAAGGACATAATCTGTTCTAACATAGAAGATCTCCAAGTTTTAAGACATAACTGACATAAAAAGACATAAAATGACATAATTACCCATAATCTTCAAGATCCGAAGTTCCTGAAGGTTGCCTACCCAATCCCTTAACTGCTCAATTTTCCAGGGGTAGCCGACCCTCAGGAGGAGGTTCATGGTTGAGAAGGCAGCTCCTGAAGGGTGAAGAGGGCCCCTGTAAGGGCGTGGGCTGTGGATGGAGATAAAGTCCCTGGGTGGGGCAGGAGTAAGAGGACCTGGTGGAGGAGAAAGTCCTTGGTGAGAGAGAGGACCTTGGAGAGAAATGGCCGTTGTACGGGAGGGGCTGGTGGCGGGGTAGGGTCTTGAGAGAAAAGGGCTCTCGGGGGGTGGGGATGTCATGGTTGTGAGAGCTCCTGGGTGGATAGTCAGGGATCTTCAAGGGGGGTTGGAGGGCCATAGTGAGGACAGGGGCTCTGAAAGGAGATGAAGCACAGGGGGTAGTGGTGGGTGAGAGGTCCTTGTGGCAGAGGAAATCCTAAGTAGGAGAGGGTGGCCATTGAGGAAGGAGGAGGTAGTGGTGGGTGAGGATCCTAGAGGGGCAGTAAAATTTTGGTAGATAAAGGCCTGGGGGTGTAAGAGGTACTCATGTTAGAGGAGGCAGCTCTTAATTGGGAGGAAAACCACGATGGTGGCGGTGACTGTAGAGGGGCGTAAAGACCTCGAGTGGGGAGGGGGTAATAGTGAGGAAAGGGTCCTGATGAAGGAGGAAGTTCTTGGTGAGAGAGGCGGCCGGGAAGGCGAATGGAGTCCATGGTGCGGAAGGTTCTGGTCCCGTAGAGGGGGTCTTGAGGGGAAGGGTTCTTGAGCAGGAGGGGTGATCATGGTGGTGGAAGCTTCCGGTTGGAGGACTAGAGGATCTTCAAGGTGGTTGAGCGAGGAGGCCAAAGGGTGATAGAGCCGCGGAAGGGAACGCTGTGGAGAGGGACTAAGGCCGCCATCGGGAGGGAGTAGAGACCGCGAACCGCCTTCCCTGCCCCACTAATTGCTCATTTCTCCATGGGTAGCCTACTCCTAGGAGATGGTTCATGGTGGAGGGAGCTCCAGAATGGGAAGGAGATCCATGGGCGGCGTGGCCTCAGGACGGGGATAAATGCCCTGGGTGGTGTGGGGGTAATGGTGAATAAGAGGTCCTGGTGGAAAAGGAGGTCCTTGGTGAGAGAGACGGCCGGGAAGGCAAATGAAGGCCATGGTGCGGAAATTTCTGGTCCCGGGCAGGTAGTCTTGAAGGGAAGGGTTCTCGTGGGGGAAAGGTGGTCATGGTCGTGGAAGCTCCTGGTTGGAGGATCAGGGGATCTTCGTGGTGGTTGAGCGAGGAGGCCGTGGGGTGAGGGAGCCGCGGAAGGGGAAGGCTGTAGAGAGGGACTAAGGCCGCCATTGGGGAGGTCGTAGTGATGGGTGAGGAGGTCTTGTTGGGGGTGTGGTACGTGAACAGAAATGAAGGCCATAGTGGTGTGGGGTGGTTGAAGGACGTGGTCCTAATTGAGGGCACTCGGGGTGGAAGTGGGTGATCGGAGGAGACTAGGTGGAGGACTAGGGCCATTGTGGGGGAGGAGTTTGTGGCTGAGGAGGGCTGCGACTGTTGAGGTGTGACCGTGGTGGTGAAGGGGTCGTGGTGGAGGAGGAGGAGGAGGCTCGTGATGAAGAAAGGATGGAAGAGGGTTCATGGTGGAAGATTGAGGACCGCTGATAGAGGGGGAGCGCAAGAAGCACAAAGCAACCCTCAACTCAGAAACAAAAGTTTCAGACCAAACACTGAGGACTGTGGCGGATGGACGAGGCGCGAAGCGCCGAGTAAGGCCGGCATGAGCGAAGCGAGTGACGGCGGGGGGTTGGGCCGCGAAGCGGCCAGGGGGCGAAGCCCCCTATTCCTTTCTAATCCTTTGCTCTCAACCCAAGCCCTGGAATCCGCCCTTTAGAGCATCACATCAGAGACTTTGGGGAAGTGGTTAGGGCTGTTTTAGCCCTCTTCTCTTCTTGCCGAAAAACCGGCCTAGGTCGAAATGTAGCGAGTTGCTACGTGGTCTCGAACACTCGAACCCGGGACCTCCGGATTCCGAGTCCAGCGCGCTATCGACTCGGCCAACCAGACCCCCTCACTGTACATATTGGGCATAGCCTTAACATATTTGTCGTAATTGACTACTATCGCGTAAAACCTGAAAGCAGAACTTCTATAGAAAATTTCAACATCTGTACTTTGACAACCTCTCGCTCGGTCCCTAATTATAATCTGGTATATGGCTACATGACATTTTTTGATGCAAGTGAAGTCTCCTATCTCCTGGCAAAATATCTTCCGTCGAGCTTGAAACACGCTGTGTACACCAACCGTCGAATTATCTCGGACAATTTTTGTGGCACGCACCTGCACCCTACTTCGGCCATTAAAAACAATTCGACGTCCGTTCAAGTTCCAACTCAGACCCATTTGCGTTCAAGTTACAAACAACCACTGATACGTGTGTGCTCGACCATAATAAACACTACTTGTAAACATTATTTGGATGGAAGAGCAGGTGAATGAAAAAGTTGGTCCTCCGAGTGTGATAACGAGATACATAAATATACCTACCTACACAGCTTCTGTACCATTTTGCGTATTAATTAACAATATCGTAGGCTTACCCTCGACCGAGTTAGTAGCGGAATTCTCTACCCCGTGTTTTCGATCACCTTTCACGCTCCTGCCTGGGTATTTTGAGGATCATTCAAAAGCTCGATGCGAATATTGCTAGAAAATCCACTGATTTGGTGGAAGTGAAATTATTGGTAAATATATTATTGCGTAATCGAACTATAATTAGATACTAAACTTCATCTGATTAGTGATTACACACTATCGTATTTATTTTGTGTGTAATTTCTCTTTCATTTTCGGAATTGTAGTCGTACAATCATCTAGTATCCTTTTTAGTTTTTCTACACGAGCATTATGTCCTTACCTGTTTTCCAATGGGGTTTCCCGGTGAGGGACGTTAGTTAAGGCCCACCAAAACCGACTTCGGCAGATTAACAAGTGAACTACTGCCACTGTTTCATGTGTCTTTAACCAGTCACTTTCGGAGGTCGAATTCTTCCTGGCCACTCAATGTGGCTTCTCGAATTCACCGATTACCTAGTCGAGAGGGTTGCGTGCCCATTTCACGCAGTTAGAGCAGATTTCCACATTCTTCAGCAGGCTAGCCGGTGAGTCCAGTACCTGAAGTCCTACGCATACTCGACTCGGAACGACCTTGCGCGGCAAGTTACGGGCTTTGCCTTAGCATTGGACAGTATCAGTACCATATCTAATGCATCATCAACAGTTCTTACCACTACATGCAGCGAGGACCAAAACGAGTGTTTCGAACCAACAGTCCACCTATGGTTCAAAGTATGGACTTATAGAATGTGACATATAAAAACTATTCGTACAATAAAAACGCATTACAGATTGTCAAAGACCGTATTTACTGTTTTGAATGATTTTCCTTTAACGTAACTATTAAAAAAATGAATTCCTTAACTTCTTCAATACAAGTGAAGAGAATTCCCCGATCGGATAAGACGATAGTCCACTTTAAGAAATTAAAATACGCATTGAAGGAATGAGTTTACTACTATAAAATAAAACTAAATAAAAATGACAGTTGTCACTTTGATAACCCGTCAATCAGCGATTCTAATACAAAACCCAACACTATTAAGGATCAAGATGGACAAATTCGTGTTTTCCAGGAACAAATTTTGTTGTTGACCCTGAGGGTAATTCTGAACACTTTACTTTTGAAGACTAAAAAAAGAGTTAAAAGAACATTTAAAGAACGGAACCGTTTCATTTTGGGGTTGACGATTTGGTGCCGTCTTTTGGGCGCTGCTTATTTGTTCGATGTATGCCTTTTGGCACTGCAACCATCTCGGAGCTGAGTAAAAATCATACTTCGTTAACTAAAGGAGTACATTGAAAAAGTCGTTGTTCATTATAAAGGAGGTGATGAGTAATAAAATTGGTTCGGATAGTGGTAATACTAAACGTTATTTCACTCTTGCACAAGATATCCATCGTCTGCTGTCTTCCAAAAATTAAGAATCGGTTAGCTCCACTTGTGCTTCCGGAATAAAATAATAAAAATCGTTCGGATACACCGGGTGATGGCAGGCCTGTACGCAGAAATTATACCGGGAGGGGGTTGACCCCATATATTTCATGTTAGTTAGGTTACAAAGGGCAGTGATCGCCATAAATTATTAAATTATCAACATATCAACAAAGGTCAGTGGGGGGTTGACCCTCCCCCCCCTTGCGCATGGGCCTGGGTGACGGACTGTAGTGTATTTTTCAGGTACAATCAGGTCATGCAACTACTTTGAAATTGGTAGGACTTTGTGCAATTTTCGGCGAATACGTCCAACTGTCTGCTTCAGTACATTCATCTTGGGTAACGCACCCTGTGATGCCTCCCCCTCCCGTCAGCTAGCTTAGACTCTACAATGGCAGCGGTCTCCTTATCTGTAATTTCTGCTTTCCTTTTCATAGCTGTTACCGCATACATGGTCACTAATTTACCAGGATTTGGTCTGTCCGTATATATTTTCAATTTTAATTGCCTAAACGAGTGAGCGCCGGATTGTCCGCGCCAAACAATTCCAGTGCCGAATCGTCCGCGCCGGAATGAACCACGCTAAATCGTTCCCGCCGAAATAATAGCAACCATTAAGGAAATGTAAGTAGGAAATTAGAAGCCTCATTAACAGAATGAATTTCTGTTATAAAATGGAATCAATTGAAAGTAACAGTGACCTTTCTAATTTTGATGACGTGTCATCGGTGATCATAATATTGTGATCCACTATACATACTTTAAAAACGACTTCGAAAACCACATTGAAAATAAAAAATCATGTGACTCTGACTTTTTTGACATCTTCCAACTAGTCACAGGTCAAATCGTCGATAGCCGTGGCGAAAAGTAAAAACATGAAACGCGACGCAAGAAAAGGGCCTCAGTATCCAGTTACCACACAGGCTCTTTTCCTGAACCACGTCACAAATTCCATATCCACACTGTTTTATTTTTCGCCACTGGTTTCATCGTTATCATTGTAGCCAAATCCGGTGCGAATAAACGTAAGTTTCGCTGTCTGAAGTTATCGCACTTTCGCTGCATGAGTTTAAAAATTTTAATATCAGCTTATTAAAGTTTAGAAATGAATTTAGAACAGCTTGTGCAAAAGCTATGGGAAAAACCTAATGGCTCCGTGTCAGATAAATGATATCTAGTTATAGCAATCATTTTCTATTAGATAGTAATTAATTATGGCGTCCATTTATCTGGTATGTGTACTGATGAGAACTGATGGATCAGGTCAGTGGTTGACCTCGTTAACCCTGCCCATTTCGTTTATTACAGTTAGTCATTCCTTTATAACTAGTATTCCAATTTCCTAATATGTGGACTACGATCTTATCAGATCAGGGTATTTCCTAAAGTTGTGCCGAAAAAGTTATAAAAATTTATTCACTACAATAAATACGGCCTTGGACGATCCTTAATGACCGTTTTTTATTTTTCGCGTAGTTTTTATGAGTGTGTCACATTCTGTAAGTCCATACTTCGGACAAGTGGTGGACGGTTGGTCTGGATCACTTTGTTTGATCCTAAGCACACACTGTGGAGCATCTGCTCTGCGACCTTTGTGAGATGTGCTATTTTTTACTATAGTTCCATTTTAACTTTGTACACTTCAAATATACAGGGTGTGCAGACTTTGTTCAAGAACCCGCTAGGTACGCATAGTACTACTCGATAAAATGAAAAAAGTTGAGTACGAAAAGTGGCTTACGAGCAAATTGAAGGGGCTACGCCGTTTTAAATATTTCAAAAAAACACAATTTTATAAACGATATACGAGACATGATAATTGACGGAATAAATAATCTGACTAGGAGGGCTGATAGTACTGGCTTGGACGAAAAAATCTTAGCGCGATGTATTGCCTATTCTCAAAATTGCGGCGCTAGAAAATGTTAAAGTTGGAAACATTTCCTTTTTCGTTGAATGGTCAAAAAGACCGTTTTCAGCCGAACCCTAGGTAAATAATTCATCGTTTGAGAGCTATTCTGACTATGGAGAACTTGTACGTATCTAGGAGATGAAAAAGTTATACGACCATCCTCGCCGAATTCTGAATCTTTAAAAAGTTATCCTGCGTTCAGTAGAATCAAAGGACCGAGTTCAGACACACTGTATTGCTTTTGAATTCAGTTTTATTATTATTATTTTTTTATTTTTTTTTCAAGTTTTGAATTTCGAAAAAGTTACACGACTTTATTCTAAGGCTCACACCTGAGCCGCAGGTTTTTAAATAATTTGACAAATGTTTCGTTCGATGGTCCTGAGCGCAACGTGCAACGTAAAAAAATTGCAGGTCTTTTTTATACATTTGAAATCTTTTTTGGCATTCAAATATCAACTATTTTTTTAAAAGTTATGTCGAAAAAGTTGCACAACATTCTCTGAATCAGGAAAAATAAAAGTTGTGTCGTTACTTTCGTTTTGTGAATTCTCATAACTTGAACCCCTCCATTCCTGCTCTGTAATTTTTGAAAGGGCATGTTCGAAAGACCCTTAAAATTTGTAAGCCATGATTAAACTGAACCTTTGATTCGGCAATCAGGAGTCTTCAGTTCCACTCGTTGAGAAGTTAAAATGACGCTTGCTTCGTTCCAGATTTAAGCGGCTTGCTTATGACTCTCATGTTAACAATTAGGTCATTCGTTGTAAAGTGCCCTTGTGTACTAATTATGTACCTACACGCAGGTTTTAGGTCTTGGAATAAGAACTGTACTGTGAAATACTTCATTTTCTTCTATTTCAAAAATAATTTCCTCTCTCAGGTAGCATTGCTCGATTCATTTCCCAAGACTCGGAAAATAATGCTATAAAAACACCTACGTACACATTAAAAGCCCAGACTTCTGATTATCAGTTCCATACGTTGGCCATCGTAAACGATTTCATAAAGATACTCGTAAGAAATACTTCACGCACACGCGTAGATCTGCGCAAATAAATGAGATAAACAACAATAAAAACACAAATATTGTATGTACACGAACCAGCAAAACAAATCACAAATAACAGCCATTCTAATTATTACATTTCGTAACAGAATAGTAATTCAAAAATTCAACGCGAGAGAGAGAGAACGAGAGAGAGAACAATGAGAGGAAGAAAACAGGAACCAACTTCATAATTTAAGAACTTAAAACATGAATACGTCCTATCGAACTGTCGAAAAATTCATACATCGGTCACCCCCCCCCTCCCCAATACCCGACAGAACGATTGGTAATTGCATTTTAGACCCAGTTTCTACATACATACAAAGCAGTATAGCCAGCAATCAGTAGCGTGAAGGGTGTGAAAGGGAAGCCAGCTAAAATGCTGGCTGAAATATAAAACATTTCTGCACCCCTCTTGCCTCCATCCCACCGAAAATCCTCATCATTTTCTTAATTTTACCCCAACTGGCTACTAAAATTTTCCGAGGGTCAACACTTCAAACAAGATCAGAGGATGGAAATATCCCCCGTCACCACGACCCTGCATAGATACTTATTAGAACGAACGAATTAGATTCGATATACAAATTAAAACACCATGTACAAATTCTACAGTGAGATTAAAATATCTACAATGAACTAGAATATTTTGATGCTACGCAAAACTTATTTGAGATTGATCATACCTCATACGTATGAGAAAATAATGAGAAGAATGAAAGTAACAAAGATACCTAAAGATGGTCGAACAAACAGATAGGTACAAAATGAAAACAGTGTACTCATGATTCGTAACGAGCAAGTTATCAAACTACAAATGAATTAATAAATAGTAACTAAAGAATAAGCAACAGGTATACAATGATACAATATAACTATAATACTTTTCTATCGTATATTCAGATTCAAAATAGAGGTAATTAAATTATTAGATACACGATTCAGAATGAACATCAAATAAACCTGTGACACACGATTACGTTTACAACATTAGGTACTATATTACAATGGCACGTATAAGGAACTAAGTATACAATGGCATTATGTTTCAGGGACAGCAAGTAGATGGCAAAGGCTTTCAACATGCACTGGGTAAGTTGTGAACCTGTATAATATAACCAGTTATTATAGAGAAAGCATGCGCAAATATTTTGAAAATGCTTTTTGCATTCACAAAAGAAGATAATCTACAATGTATATACAGTTGGTGGTATGTAAAGTTGAACTTTTCCCTTCTTGTTTTTTATTTACTTAATGCAAAAAGTTTGGCTCCCCTTCTTCCTTGGACATAGGCAATATAGTAATGAATATGATCAAGACGAAATTAAGATAATACTAAGTTTTAAAAAATACAGGTAAAGAAATGAAAAAGTGATCCAAAATAGTATTTGAGGTACAATAATCTGAAAAGTATCCAAGTAATTCTCTTGTTCATATGCCCCCCTCCCCAAAGTTGAGGCCAGTTTGAGGGAGGGTGTTACATGTTTTGAATTCTTTACTGTTATGTCTGTGTCTCATAATGAAGATATTATGCTGAAGCTTACCATTTGGGGCGAGTTTTTATTTTGCATTTTTTTTTGTGCAAGGAGAGGGAAACAGGAAGTCACTTTTTAGAACTAATTTGTTTCGGTTTGAGATTGAAATATTTCTGAGCTGATCATTTTCCAAAATAAGAAGTTAATGGATGGCGAAAGAAAGCTGATGAGCTACATTTTATTAGGTGAGGGAGCGGGGTGAAAAGATTTATTTAAAAACTTCTTTTGTTTCTAATGAACATCAATTACTTTTCCAAATAGAAAACAAAACATTTTTGGGAGATGTGATGCAGGAGGAAAGAACATTGGAGCACATTTTTCTGTTCTTCCATTAGTACGTTATTGTGCGTGTAAAAACGGTATCATTTCTTCAAGCAAGAGCAGTTACGTTCATCGGTAGTTCATATGTGATATTTAGGGAAGGGGGCTACATTAGGCTTATTTTTTTCTGAAATAACGATACATGATTGTTGATGACCCAATTATTTGTCTGTAACATAAGATGAAAATTATTCGAAAGTCCTCGAGTCGAATTTTTTGGGGGAGGGAAGGAAGATAAGCCAGCTTTGAATATTTGTTTTTTTTTAAATGGCTACACAGTGGATTAGTGACAACTCGAATGAGAGAATCGTTTGGGAGTTTGTTTAGGTACTAAATGTTTCAAAAATACAAACATAATTTTTTTTTTTTTTAGAAATCAATATTTTAAAACTTCTCTGCCCATAGAGCATGTTGGCTTCTGAATTCTGCTTTCTGTGTTTGTTCCTGTCAATTCGACTGTATGCCTGTCTCATGTCTTGAGGCGTGGATGTTTTTCTGTCTTCGATGGGGACAGTGCCTAGGTTTCAGAGGGTGATAATCAAGGAATTCCAACAATTTACGGAGGGCTTCACAAAAGAAGAAGATGAAATGAAAATATCGGACGCTTCAGGTCCCCTTTTTTGCTTCAAATGCGCCGAGCCTTCGAGATTCATGATCTTATGTTATTTAAACCTTTCCTGTAGCACACATGACTCCCGCCATGATTTTCCCTAAATTCAATGACAGAAAGTAACACATTTTCGAAGGAATCCCAAAATTTTGATTTTTCCCCCTGTTAGTAAGATACATGACTAACTATTTCTTTGCAGCTAGGTTTCATCAACATTGAACGAAAGCGAGTACCCATAGACGTGGCGGTATCACAGGGGCAATGGGAGGTAAGAAATTCACACTGAATGCGTTGAAGACGCAGCGCACGTTCTCGGAAGTGATACGTGATTGGTTGCAACATCAAACTCGTGAACGCATTAGTCTGTGGTCTATCTCAGAGTTTTTGATTAGGCAGTAACACATGACGTCACCAGAACGCTTGTTATCAATATTGGGGAAAAGAACCAAAATGAAATACATATGAGTATGCTAGTTCCATAGGTAGACTTTTCCGAATTTAGGGAAATTGAGTTAAGTATCGTTTCGGTTACTGTACAACACTGCCTACAACGTGACGTCATCGATTTTCAAAAAACAACAACAGAAGCGCTCCAGTATGCAAACGAAAATTGGTTTAGAATCATAGGTAGACTTATCCTATGGAGAAGTCTGGGTCTGACACGATTATTGTTTTGTTTACAAAACTGTGTTTTTGATAATGAATTATTGTCATCGTGTACTAATGTAAAACAATAAGTAGTCTTTTCTTTTCAATTATTGCTCAATTTTTTATAACTATATAGCAAAAACTGAATCATGTTGCGTTTTCATTTTTTGTGTATTGATAATAAAAATGTCTCATTTTGAAAGGTGATAACAACTACTGATAATTTCCATTTTATTCCTCTTTTGCAGCCTTTTATAGCAATAATAAACAAAAATTGATAAGCAATTTCAAAACATCGTGTCAAACCCAGACTTCTCCATCTTTGAACGCCTTTTGAACACGAATCGGAGTACTTGAAAAAATTTTCGACCTATATCTTCAATGTGAGCACAAAAAGTGATCCATCGCACCTATATCCAACCATTAAGCCCGAACATTAGCTGAGAAACATTTTTTTGCGTTTTTTGGAAAACTAGGTTTTTGGAGAAGTCTACCTATGGAACTAGCATACTCATATGTAGTCTACTGGGAAGTTAACGAATTTTTCAGTTTATGTCGAAATTTCTCGAAAGTAAGTGGAATTACGTGAAATATGATAAGAATGAAATTTGTAGGACAAGGTATTTACATTTTTATAAAGCAACTTCCGTATAATTTTGAACATTCTCCCGCAAATTATAACAGTTTGAAAATTGACTATACTAGTAAGAAGCTCAACATTTCGGATTTACGTTATTTCTAATTAAATTTAGTAATAATAGCCAACTTTTCACCACCGATTGCCAAAATCTCGGTTTACCTAAAAAGAAACGCAAAATTATTCAGTCATTCTTATCAATTTTATCCAATTTGGGGGGCGAAATATGTGAACAAATCCAAAGTGCTATTCCCCTTAAGCGTGAGGGAACTCACCAACATTTGTAAACAAAATGATTTATTAGTATATCGTTGGAATAAGCGTAAAAAGTAGATTTTTTCAAAATTTGGCCCCCAATTCAAAAATGTGTACTCACGTTGAAAAAAGCTTATCAGTAAACGCTGTGTCATATAGTTTCTACATGGCTCTTGAACTTCGAATCACGTGTTCTCAAAATTTGCTAGTGGTTCCTTTACGCTTAACAGCGTCCATTTGGAACAGACTATACACGTTTCCGCCTTTTTTATCCTGCTATTGATAACAACATTTTCGAGAAACAAAAAAAGCGACGCTAGCGCGCCACCGAACTGTCGAGTTCGAATTACCACCAGTGTCCGATATTACCCCAGTTGACGGTATTTTGAATTTTAAATATTCACACTTGTTTGTAGAGGCTGGAATTATCAGTGGTTATTAAAACCGAGACAGATATTAAAATCTTCATAATAAATGACTACCCCAGTACACATTACATACACTACGCGATTACTTCGGACACCACATGTGAAATTGAGCACTTGTTGCATTAAACAAGAGTCGTCCGAATACTCGAAAATATTTACCCGCCACAATTTATGGCGCTCGAATCTAGCTGTACTAGCGATAATTAATACTTATTACGTTTACGATATGCTAAAGCTATAACAAGCAGTTTTTTTACGATTTTAAAACGGCGTAGAATGAACGCAATTAGCGAATTTTTTTTGAACGGTTTTAGCGGTTACCCCTTCCGTAAATATCGGAAACCCGCAATTTTGTTACAAAGTCGATTCTTCGCATCGATACAGATTTTCATAGTCGCGAACACATATCCGATAATATTGTCGAGTTTTTCGAAATATTTCATTTCGGGGCAACATGTGGTACTTTCGAACGCTAATTCGTTATGAGCAACATTTATAGCCAACTAGCAAAAAGAAGCTTAACTGGAGCACACATGCGTGATGCACATACCTTTGAATTTTACAGCATTAATAATTGAAGCAGGGAGTCTCACTGAGCATATACGAGCGAAACAAAAGGATTAGGAGTAACACACGGCGATGCCCTATCTGGAGTCGAAGAGAGACCTTTGCCCCCAAAGACGCGAACCCCAGTCGAGATGATGGTGAATTATGAATCGACCTAGCCAGCTACTGTACTCGGGCTTAACGAACGAATGTGTAAACGTTTACGTTTGGCTGACTATAGCTAATGATAATAACATCTTTAATTTTAATTCGAGAAGGGTTTTGGACGACAACTCGACAGCGCCGGTTTGTAGCCCAGCCAGCCACAACTCGAGAACAAGCGGAAGGGCAGACTGTCCTCCAGTTCCGGTTATCAACGATGCAGAGATCAGCCATGTTTTTGGCGTTCCACGTTTTACAGATACATAATCGACTGACCGTATTCGAAGAGCACCTTCGAACTGGGAAATGGTCTGCCCGATCTCGGGTTGCCGCTGACTGCGAGTGCATTTCGAAAATCATTTTCCAGCACAGATCTGGGAAGCCGAATTCGAGGACGCCTTCTATCCGAATACGAGTATACGAATGACAAATGAAAACACACGTCGAGCAACGGTTGCAAAATAATTATCGATTGAAATTAACGAACGTTGTGTTGTTTCATATTCTAGCTACGCGACAGACCGACAGACAGGATAAAATGATTATAAATTTAAATGAAAACATAAAGTACAACTTGCCTACGCACATTCACCGAGCGTATATCTCGTACAATTATTTTCTCAGCATCCTCGAGTGGATTGTATAACGGGTAGCTCTCGTATAGTTATCTCTACGTAATAAGTAAATAGAGGACAGGTACAGGTACGGTTCGTCATTTCGCATTCGCTTGTGCGAGCAAAGCAAATAAAAGCGGAGATAATTGGGATGCGACGAGGCGAGGGTTGGCGATACAATAATAAGACGCGCTTATAGCTAAGAATTCGCACGGGCAGAACGAAAAAGATCGAAATGTAATTAATACATGCGCGGCGGGTAAATTACTTCGACGAGTCAGCTGTACTGCATTACGATGGCGGTGCTATTGTCGACGACGAGGCGTCTGGTGCTCGGCAACACCCACTGGATGATCCACAGCACCTTCTCCCAGGCCCAAAGTACGGCTTCCGATTCGCAGGCTACTCTGAAGGTGCATTTCACGTTTTCAGTGGACATAGCATTAAGGAAATGAATATCGCGTTATACTGGTACGAACGAAATCGCGAGCATGAAGAATGAGTGAGCACAGAGGGATGAATGAATGAGAAAAGAGGGATGACCGGTGGAAACGCGTTCCATGAAGCAGCAGACCTTACCGAAAAATTTGTGAACTGAAAGTTGAAAATTATGCGGAGCGGTTACCGTCCGTGAGGCACGTGCATATGGAAATGTCGACTAAAATGTCAGTATTGAAATCCAGGACATTCTCAGTACACATTTCTATGTGCAGTGCACGTACAAATGTCGATGCTCGGTTTATTGTCGACTCTGTTTTGTATAAATTTCCATAGACAAACACGTGTTCAGTGGACGTGTAAAATGCAGCTGACATTTTAGTTAACAAGTATCTACGTGTATTAACATTACCTACTATAAATATTGTAATATATAGCGAATTGACACGTGTTCAGTAGACAAGTTTTCATATAATCGACATTTCAGTTGACATTATAATCGACATTACTATCAACATTCTACTATCAGTGCATACAGAAGGAAGGCTCTTAGGGCCCTAACAGAAGTAAACCCAATCGCACCAATTGCACAGTCGACATTTGCATTGACAAATTTACTCGACATATGGTTTAGGCTGAATAATTTTTGTATAGGGTATATTCCTTAATCTCCCAATCAGTAGGTTGCATCTTTCCACGTTTTCCTCTCCTGCGCTAATATTTTCATATCTGAGAAGGATTTACACTTTGTATCCTTCATTATCTACTCTTCATAGCTCATTCTTTGCCTTCCTTTCCAATATTTTCCCTCAACCATTCCCTCTAGCAATAATAACAATATCTCTGGATGTTTTATATTATGACCTATCATTTTAACTCGTCTCTTTACAATTATATTTCAAATTTCTCTTTTCCCTCCTATTCGCCTCAATACTTCCTCATTCTTGATCTTTTCTGTCCATTTGATTTTTAACATTCTCCGATGACACCACATTTCAAAAGCTTCAATCCTTTTTCATTCTTGTGTTCATGTCCAGGTCTCACACACATACAATGCTATATACTCCAAGTATAAATTTGGAGAAATCTCAGTCACGGACGAAACTATAGGGAGGTGTGGGGGTTGAGGCACCCCACGCAATAATTCGGCAGTCGGCAAATTTGAAACTGTTCATTTTTTATGAATGTTTGTTCGTTTGTGTGTTTATTTTTCTTTTCAATTAAAAAATTGGCAAATTTTTAGTTTAAAAAAAATATTGGTCGGCAAGTTTTTCTTCTCCCCCTCCCCAAACTGAAAGTGAAATTAAGTCAGTGAGTACAAGAAGGGCGTTCGAGCTCAGTAGCCTTTTTTGAGGTTATCGGCTGTTCGTATTCCTTGTATCAAGTATTATAAGTGGTGACAATTTCAAGGCGAAATCTGCAGCCGTTATCGAGATCCAGCTGTTTGAAATTTTCATATTTTTTTATAATTTTACTCAACAACATTTGTTTCGGTACAGTTTGACCACAGACGTTCTGTGAAACCACGTTTGAAATCCTTGGACCGCATTTTCTCGAAATGCTGTTTTTGCATAAACGCCCTTCTTGTACTTACGGACTCGTTTGTTATAATATTAATAAATAATATAATAGAAACAATTTCTCACACGAAGAAATATGGTTAAAAATATGAAAAAAATTCACGAGAGATAGCTTTTGACACGGATCTCAGATAACCGTGGAATGTGATAGCAAGCCGAATGCAAAAAGGGCATATGAGTATATTTTTTCAGGAGCTTTAAGAAGTAGTTGGAGCTCCACAGATCAAAAGAAACAGTGTTTCCAGTCCCCACGAACCTAAATTAACCAATAACATTTTTCGGTATATTTCGGCCACAGATATGTGAAATCACGTTTGAAATCTTTGGAGCACGTTTTCTCGAAAAGCTGTTTTTGCATAAACGCCTTTCTTGTATTCGCTGACTCAATTTCTTTTTTGCAAACAGGGTACCCTGGACTTCTGTCAGAGACTAGTCAGTCGAAAGCCGAAGGTTTCAAGCTGAGTACGCTACTGAACAAAATGAAATTTCTTGTTTGCACAACACGCATTGAAGGAGGTGATTCTTGAGTACTTTTCAACGCTGAATACAGTGCCGTCGGCCGTTTTCCTCTATCACGTCTAGTTTTTCTGATCAAAAACTATAAAAAATTCAACTAAATGTGTTCAAAAAGAGGTTTAGGAACTGAATGTGGTCATACTGATTCGTGTTGTTGTGTGTTGAGGTTGTGTGTAGTGGTGTGAATTCCGTCTGTTCGTTTTCTGTTATAGTGGTCTGATAACACTGATAATATCAGTCAGTGGTACCGCTTATTCCACTGCAAAAATAAAATGGAAACGAATTTCAATAGTTCAGAACTCCAAATTGTGACGAGATAGAGAAAAATGGGTCGCGGCATCGTGTTCAGCGTTAAAAAGTACTTCAGAATCACCTGTCGAAATGCGTTGTGCAAAATAGTTGTTCAGTAGTGGTATCGAACGAAGGTTAAAACAAAGCTGAAATGTAGAAGACATTTCGAAAATCTGAAAGTCGGTAGCAAGCATTGAATTTCGAATTTCATTGACTATTCTGTTTTTACTAGATTCTCTGTTCGACCTACAGCCTGAACTTCGAGAAAGTTGAACACTTTATTAAAATCTGAAAGTTGAAAGCAAAAGACTTATTTTCCAATGTCACAAGCTGAATCCGATAGCAAATGTTCTATTGTTTAATTTACGGGCTTTAGTCCTGGTGAATATAGGCGGAGGGAAATTTAGTCTGGAACAAATCTCCATGTGTTTTTCCCATAAGAACCAAAGGGAGCTTGTGGCACAGATTCCCTTAATCCGATCGACCTGAAACTTTGTGGTTTTTTTTTTTAATTGATTTTATTGGAATCAGTTTATAAGTAGGAGACGAATCAGAGAAAATTCAGAAAAAAAAAATCACCAAGAGTAAATAATGACCACCTTAATGTGTAAAAGAAGTTGTGTGTTCCTCTCAAGTATTCCTAACATCCTTCCCGCTTACCCTCCCAGACTAGGGTATGCTCATATGCGCAAATGTGAGTGCTTGGAGGATAAGGTTCCAATCTGCATGGGAGGGGTGAAACACCCCCAATAATTTGGCAGCCGGCAAATTTTGAAACTGTTCATTTAGATTTTTTATTTTCAACGTTTGTTTGTTTATTATTTATTTTTTTCAATTAAAAAATATTTTGATTGAAAAATCGGCAAATTTTCATGTTTTTAGAAAATTTAGTCGGCGAACTTTTAGTTTTCAAAAAATATTTGTCGGCGAATTTTCCTTCTCCCCCCTCCCCCCAAATGAAATAAAAGTCAAGTTTCGTCTCTGATCTCAGTCTTACTTTTAAACCTATATTTGCCTTAAAAATGTCTCCTTTTTGAAAAAAAACCTCTTTCAGTTTGTTCTATTCTACTCTTTATTTGTTTCACTTCTACTATTTTGTGTTATCAGATTACACCAAGTATTTAAATTCCTATACCTTCTTTATTTTTTCACTTCCTATTTCCTTATTACTGGATTTTGTTTCCCTCTACTGTCCACCATCAATTTTGTTTTATTTTCATTCATATTCATTTTATATTTTACTTTTAATCTTTCATCCAACTTTTTTAGTATTTTCTTTAGTTCTTCTTTACCTTTTTCCCACTTGCAATTCAACGCTTTATCAAATTCCAATCTCAAAATAAGATATCATCTTTCCCTCATTCTTCACTCTATCTTCTTTTGCCATACATTTACTTATACATGCTCCATTCTTATACAGTTTATCAACTAACCCATATTTTTACTTTGTCTTTTTTAGAACCTAATAATTTTCCTTTTTCATTTTTTAAATTATTTGCTCTCTTTCTTCTTGCTCCAAAATATCCTTTTACTTTATTACCTATATGCCTGATTGGTTTTTTCTGCTGCCATTTGCTTCTCAGTTTCCTCACACTTCTGATTCATTCATTTTTCTTTCGCTTTCTTACATTTTCTTTTTACTTGATTTCTTAAAACCTTATATTTGTCCTAACTCCCTCTATTGTTAGCTTGTTTATACTTTCTTCTTTCTTCCATTAAATCTAGTATCTAATTTTTCATCCATGATTTTCTCCTTTCTGTTGTTTGAGTACCTAATTTCTTCCTTGCTGCCAGATTTATTGCTTTCTTTAGAAATATCCATTCACCTTCAAGATCATTTCCTTTCTGTGATTTATAAAGTTCTTTCTTTATTTCTTTTCCACATTCTTCTCTTTTGTTTACCTCTTTCAATAACTGCAAATTCCGTTTTATTTTTACTTTCTTCTTATTCATCTTTTTAAATTTAAAACTACATTTCAGTACTCCCAAATTGTGGTCACTATCTACATCGCTCCTAAGTTTGTCTTACAATCCAGTGTTTGATTTTTATAGCTTCTTCTCGTAATATAATCTGTTTGATGTCTTCTTTCATCTCCTGGGCTTTTCCATGGGTACTTTTTTCTCTCATGATTTATAAACAGATTGTTTCCAAGAACTAATTCTTATGTTCTTCACAAAATTCTATGAGCCTCGACTCTCTTTCATTCCGCTCTCGTAACCCATTCTCCCCTCATACCCCTTCTTCTTTTCTTCCTCCTGCTCTGGCGGTCCAATCTCCCATTATAATTAAATTTTCTTTTACTTTCAACTTTCTTAATGCTTCATCAATTTCTTCATAAATTTTCTTACTTCTTCTTTACTATAACTTCCTGTTGGCAAATAAACTTGGACTATCACTGAAGATACTGGTTAAAAAAAAAAATCTTACCGTTAATATTCTGTCACTATGTTAGGTATAACCAACTACTCTATTCCCTACACTTTTATTCATAATAATACCTACGTCTGCTTGCCCTTTTTTCGCTGATTCCTCCATTCAAAAATCTTTTTTTTTTCCAGGCCATTCCACTTCACGAATTCCAATGAGGGTTGGGCAGGATTTAAATCCTCAGGCATTTTAAATCTAAAATTTCCAAAAATCCTGATTCTGGATTTCAAATCGTATTTCAAAAATGATTTCGTGTTCCGGATTCAACTCCTAATTATTAGCAAAGGATTTGCATTTTGATGATTCCAAAAATAATTAAACCCCAAATACGAAAATAGGTTGCTTGCCGCGCTGCGCTGCGGCGAACACCCTAAAAACCCTCATTTCATCAATTTTAACATTTTACCATTAACTTATTGATATCTTGAAAATCAAACCTTACATATTGATAGTTTTACATTCTTTTTGTTGTCGTATTCTGCGAACGCGAAAAAAGCTCATTTGGTCACTTGCTAGTAAGTAAGAACTAAGAACGCTGAACCCAAAGTCCTATAAATTTCTCTCTTTCATTGATTACAATTAGCATTTTAGTGCTGAGCTACAGATAACAGAAATTGTATACAAACGTCCTCAACTAGATAGATTAAAGATTGGCGGAGGCTTACTGCTGAGTTCCTGAAATTTAGAAGTCAAAATTTAGATTATTGGATTTCGAATTTGAAATACTTTTCTAAAAAGGATTTGAAACTTTGAATTCAAATCCTTTTCTTATCAGGTGTTTGGATTTTGGATTTAAATCTTGAAGTTTCCGGATTTTGCTCATCCCTGATTCCAATTACATCTGACTTTAATCTTTTCACCCCCCTTCTTTACATTCTCTAATTTGCCTACCTCATTCAGCGGCCTTATATTCCATGTCCCCATTCCCAGTTCTGAAGTTTCTCACTTGGCAGTCTCCGTCCGCACATCCGAATGGGAGACTTTTTACGTACGGAATTATTATTGCTATTGTAATTGTTGAGGTGAAGACATATCTCCAGGGAAAGATACTGATGTAGTTTCCCCTTGCTTTCATCAGGGTTTATTTGTCGGAGTTTTCCTTCACCTATATGCTTTTAGTTTTTTCTTTGAGCTCCCGCACCACGCCAAGGTTGCACACACAGAGGAGGAACTCTGGGCAGGTCCATGCAATACAGATGATCTCCGATGAACCGAATACCTATTGTTTCAATAGGGAATTCAGAAATTCAAAACGTTTTGGTCGCGAGGAAAATGTTTTTACTTCCTCAGTAGCCTAAATAGAAAATCCTGTAGGGGGTGGGGAGGAATAGACCACGATTTGTACGTAAAATAGCGATCGATATACGAAATATTTCTCAAAGTGTGACCTAAAGTCTTAGGTCAAAATTTGAATTTTGAAAATAATGTACAAAAAAAAAATAGGTCAAAATTTGCACAGATTTTGAGAAGAGAAAAAAGAAAGAGGGCAAAGATCTAGACTTGACAAACTTAATAAGCAAGAAAAAAAGTCACGGCTCGAAAATGTTAGTTGACAAGGTCTAAAATTTAACTTTTTCTCCTGGCTTTGGGGGGTATCATACTCCCTCTTTTTATATGCACTATTTCATTTACTTCGAAATCGAGTCCTCTTCTTCCAGAAATGGCTGGTCACCCACAGCACTGACCGGTAGATTACATCGAATCTTTCCCAAGTTGAAAAAAAAAATTTCATAGCCTGCTGGATAATTTTAACATTCAGCGAGGAAATGTTTTTAAAGGAACACAATCCAATATTTTTAATTAGATGACTCGTATAAACGCAAAATTTGAATTTTCTTTTCATGTACTGCTTCGAGTTGCGCAAAAAATATATCAGTGATTACGCATAAAGCACTCATGTACGAAGAGTTTCGCGACGAAAAAAGACGGGAAAATCTGATCTGTAGCATCGCTCATTTCCGTTTATCTCAAACAATTACCACATAATTTTTTTATTTTCATGTCCAACTTTGACAACAAAATTTGAATCCAGTCTTTAATCCTGCTCTGCCGGCTTTGATAAAGCTATATCTGGCCGCCATTACATCACCGCATGCTGGGGATTAATTTATCTCGTTTTTAGTTCTTTCGTGTTAGTGGAAGTACGTCCAACGTTTTGGAGAGAAACAAAAATAAAAAAGTATTCGTAAGCGTTATGGCTCAGGCTGACCTTTGTGGATTGAACTTTATATTTTGATATTCGAAATGGAGAGCACTTATCGAGCTTCTGTTTCGCGCTTCATAAAGATACACAGATACTTCGATAACCAAAATCTCACCGCTTCCGAAAAGTCCCTTACAGAGTTTGCACGTATTAACACTTTTTAATGTCGATCGAAGAAGTCTCGTCGGAATCTTAAAAAGTCTGATTAAATTTTAACGTAACCTAAATAAATCTGAACTCGTGCAGATAGAGTCTGCATAAAAAGTCAGAAAGTCTAAATAAGTCAACCCCAGCCTAAATTGATTTTACAAAAATCTTGACATACTGAAAGCCAGGTAATTTGAATAAGACTTAACGCACTTTTAATGAACCTGAATGTGTTTCAGCAGAGGCAGAATGAGTCTTATAAATGATTTATTTAAAAAAAGAAAAATAAATGCATTGATTTTAAAAAAAAAAAAAAAAAAAAAACTCAAAGAAATAACGGTATTGAAAAATGTTTGACAAGCCTGGTGTCCCGCACATCTTATCTCAGTCTAAATGCACCTTAACGAGCCGTGGTAGAGCTGGAGTGAAAGGGCTGGGTTAGCCTTAACTGGTGGCCTCAAAGTAATCTGAATGATTCAGGATAATGTCTGGATAAGCCTTAACAAACAGGGCTGGTGCGAAAGGAGTGTAACCCCCCCCCCCATTTGGTAAAATTATGACTGTCAGTCGGGAAATTCTGACTATCAGTCAGGAAATTCGGCAGTCAGTTGGGATGATTAATAATTAAACAGTTGGTACCTTTTTTTTTTCTTGGCAACTAAAATTTGTGAACTTCATTCGAAATTTTTCATGTGATGACCCCCTCCCTCCCTCCCCTCCCCATCCCCAAGAAAAAACTTCGTGGCAGCGCTGTTAACAAATCATGACAATAAATTCAATGAGTTACGTCTTATAATAGTGTGAGTGAGGCTTTACTGAGCCTGAATGAGATTTAAAATTGTTAAATGAGTTTTGATGGAACCTGCAGAAGTCTTACGAATTAATGAGCCTGGAAGAGTTATAACAAAATACGAATGAGTTGTAACATAATCTGCATTAGGTCAGGGTTGCCACTGGAAAAGCATGGAATTTTTATCTGAATCATGGAAATTTGATTCTCTGAATGACGGACTAGGTTTATGGCTTATATTCTATCAAAATTTATTGTCAGTAAATAATCTCGCATAAAAAGGGTAAAAGTCTCCCCCTTGAGGAAACATCTGAGTTACGTACTTTTTTCTTGCAGGCATTATTGATCAGGATCATGAGAAAAAAAGTTTGCCTAAATCCGTAACTCTTTCCCCATCGAAAGAAATAGTTATAGAAAAATAGACCTGGAAGACCTGAAAGTTATGGAAAATCATTCTTGAAAAAATGTGGCAACCCTGAAGTTCCAGGAATCTCGAACATCTCAAGTGTCCAGTAATACCTCACCGACTCGAATCTTAAGACCCGAGAACGTAGAATAATCTGAATTCCTGGGAGGAAATTTAGGAGAGAGGGGTGTTAGAATTCAGTTCCCATTAGTTTCGAAATGCCTCTCTCAGAATTGATTCCTAGATCTGCTATCTTATCCAACCACCCATCGCATTCCTGTTCACGCATTGTCAAGTAGCCTGTCTTGATGTTTACGACAGCAACCGCAGAAATAGAAAATTGTATTAGCTCGTTTTTATTTCTCAACTCTGTTTCCATTTCGTGACGGCGAAACAGCCTAAAATACACAATACTGAATTAGGACCAAGAAGAGAGGCTTATTTAGTTCCCATCGGTCGTCCTTAGCGAGTTTCTAGAATAAAAATAACTGCGGTTGAAAAATGTTATCTAACCTATCCCATATTACGTTTTAATTGGATGAGACTCAGTTTGTTGATAGCTATCCCAGTTTTATGCGTCCAGACAATTAAAACGGAAACGAAACCTCCAGTTATAAAAATGTCCATCGCTCTGTGAATATTGCGAAAGTGCATCAACCTGTTTGAACCAGACTGTACACAACGAAAAAATTCGAAGAGTCACGGACCTCCATCAGTCTGCATTCTCACATTCGTACTTTCTGAATGAACGTTACGTTGATATTCACCGGTTCTATACAGCCTAATAACACGAAACTACCATATCTGCTATCTATTCACACGTACATACGTTTGTTTCGAGCAATGAACTAACAATGTGAACGTACTCATCAATTTATTACAATAAAAACGTTGATAACTAAACAAAAGAGACCGACAGTAAAATTTACAATAAAGAACACTGCCAACCTATACCAAATAAAAAGTATCCGGATATTTAAGATTAAAAAACTTCACGCACAACTCACAAATTTACGCAGAGTTAACCAGAAACGAAATGATACTGCGAGGAGAGAGAGAGAGAGAAAAAGAGAAAAAAAAAACTCAACTGAACTAGATAACAGAAAAAAATCATATGGTAATTTAAGGACGAAAACGTTGCAACTTGCTGGTAATGACGAAGCAGAGGGCCTACAGGACGACAACAGAACTCAGAACGGACGTATGTGATGAGTCGATTTGATTCAGTTAGTAAACGGTCAACATGCACCGATGTAATGTAAATAATAGTTAATTAAGTAAGTAAATTAAACATATAGCAAAACGCGTACTGTAGAAAAGGATATAAAAAACCGTTACGAGGATGGCCACCGTTTATATACAATACGTAGGTAAATCCGTCCTTACACTTTCCTTTAATAAAATAATAATATGGCAAAAATGTGTGTAATCTGTAAACATCGCACAAAACAGAAAGAAAAATGAAAAAAAAGCTAACGTTATTAATTGTGTTAGAGCTGTACCAGGCATTCAAGACCCAAGAATTAAGAAGGTGGACTAGGAGTACATTTCGAGTCTTTTTTTCACTCCGGGGTCTTCGTTTTCAGTGAACTAAATATTGTAAAATGTCACTTACCTAAAACGTTTACGCTCGTAGAAATTTATCGCAGCCGTGTTGGTCGTCAGGACGTGCAAGAAGATGGCTTTGCACGAAGAATACTCTTTATGGGTTAGAAAGGCTATCAGGTTATCTAGAAGTAACGAAGCGATTCCGTTTCTCCGGTAGTTTCGATTCACAGCCAAACTTAAAATATATCCAACCTCGGTGGCACCGCCCAGACATGGCGAAATAATATCTCGGTCCTGAAATCCATACGAATAATTCATTACTTTTTCACCGCCCACAATAGGTTACCGAGTAAGAACATACGAAACTATCAACGATCCGTATCAACTAGTCGCGTGACATTTCCAGTTAGCGTAGTCTGTCACTCCGTCTTCGAGGAACGTCGGTGCAGCATGCAGCGACAGCCTATGCTAACCGGAAATGTCACTCGCACACTTACGGATCTGAAATCTTCAAGTGGAACTATTAAAGAGTCCTCAATAAATGATAATACAGAACAGTAAGCACCAGTTTTTACTGGCAGAGGTATATCTTTAATAAGATCACTTTCGAGAGCTACAATAATCTCACTGCAGAGATTACAGAAAGGGCCAAACTTCTACTCGTACAAATGGTAAGAAGACTGGTCGGCATTATGAAGTCTATGTTATGTTCTCAGCTGTTTGAGTACTACCGTTTGTTGTTGCAGTTCCGCTGTTCTTGTTAATAGTTTGAGAAAGATCTAGTGAACTCCGTTCGGAGGGGCTCCCTCAGCGTTCGAAATAGATCTAATAAACTCTCTTGTCTGATTTGAAGATCTCACCTAGCTTCGTAGCAGAAATCAGCAGCGGTTTTAAGAGCTGTATGCTGACAAAGAAAAATGTTGGGCTGCTCAAGTCTTAGCATATTCATTAACGATGAACGGAAAATAAATTTTTTAAAGTTTGTTACCATCCGAACTAGAAAGCTCCATTTTAGTACACAAATAATGAGGGGAAAATTTTATTCAAAATTATTCGTGTTTCGCCCAAGAAGCCGAAAATCTGAGAAAATTTGAAGATTATTAAGGTCTTTGAGACTGGTTGAAGACTCTTCAAGACATCTCCAAGGGCTCCTGTCACAATATCTTAAACTTATTTAGGTTCTTGCTGCAATATTTCAGACTTGAAAACTCTTCTAAACATATTTGAGAGTACCCGTTGATTCTTCTAAGGCATTCCAGGTCTTATTCAGATCATTTCAGACTTTACCAGCTTTGATCGAGTCATTCCGAAATTCATCAAAATTTTTTACAGACTTACTATAAGACACCTTCAAAACAGTTTCAGATCTGTTTAGAACTCTTTTTAAACTTGTTCAAAACTTTTTCATATTCATGCAGACAGTGCAAAACCCGTTTAAGGCTCTCAAAAAAAAAGATATTCTAAACATTACTTGGGACTCCTCAAGCCTCTTTCAAACATGTTGCAGGCAGGACTCTTGCAAACTTGTTCAAGACTACCTTTCAAACTTTTTCGGACTGGTATAAGACTATTCTAGCTTGAATGAAAACCTTTTCCAAGTCTTTCAAACACATATACGATTTTTCAAGGCTCTTAGAAGGTTTCTTCAAACCTATTCAAGACTCTTAGGGACTCGTTGAGACATGAAAACATGTTTTGAACAACCGTGAAAAGACTCGGAAGGGCATGAAACCCATCTGGATGAGTCTTGAAGCATTTTTAACAAGTCTAAAAATGTCTAAAAAGTTTCAATCAAGCCTAGACTATTCTTGAATGATTCCGGAAGAATCTTATAAAGATAGTTATAAACGTGTATGGAATAATTGTTTTAAAAAATCGTGGAGAGCCTTGAATAAGTTCAGAAAAACTTGAGTTTCAGTTAGAGTCGCAATGTCTCAAAAAGTCCGAAACCTTGTCTGAGTACGCTCCAAAGAATGTTGAATAAATTTGAAATAATCTGGAGGAATCCTGATTACATTTACACATAGAATTGTTTGAAAAGTTTCAATCAAGCCTAGAATAGTTTAGAAACAAGTACGAAAGAGCCTTGAAGACAGTCCTACAACTTATCTGGAGGAGTCTTGAATGATCTGCAAGTCTCGAAAAGTCCTGAACTCGTTTGGATGAGTCAAAAAAAATCTGAAACTGAGTTAAAAAAGTTTAACAGTTAAGGAAACGAAAGAAAATATCCTTGCGCGTCTGAAAGAAGTCGTGAAGAACTTGAAAGTCTCAAACAAATCTGAAACATCCCAAGTTTTAGTCGAGCCCGGAATAATATTGAACAAGTCCGGGTGAGTGCAGAAGACTGTTGAACATGTCTTGAAAAATTTGAAACATTACCGTCGGATAAAGAAAAAAAAAAAACTGAAAGAGGCTCAATTATGTTCATCTACGTCTGGAATAGTCTCTAAATCTTCCGAAACACTCAACCCTTAAGGAAAACCTTGAAGATCAACATTTTTCATAAAATTTTGCTTAGTTAGTTTTTGTACCAAATCAAATGTTCCAGTTGAGATGTGGAGTTATCATCAAAGTTCACACAGAACATTCTCTTCTCGTTCCCTCTTAATGGTTATTCAACAAATTTCTAAACTGTTGATCCCGTGGGGGGGGGGGGGGGGTTCAAGCTCCACTTCCCTCTAAGGCCTATCTGTTCATCACAAAAAACTTCTCACATACGTATAATATTTGGCTAAAGGCTTTGCAAAGGCTAACGCTAGGTCTGGCACAAACAGCCTAATTACACGCGTAGTCAGCATAGGCAGCCACTTACTCCTAACGTCAGTGCAAGAAACAGTGACATTCTGGGCAGAAATGTGACTCAGCTACTTCTATCACAGGTCCTTACATTTGCATATTTTGTCACAGTTATTCCTGATCATTAGTTTTGTTTCTTTGGGCGTTCCTCTTTGGTTCAGTCACGGGTTTGGCATTTTATATTCCGATTCTTCTGCTACGACATTAGCGATTCTCAATATTTTGTTTCTTCAAAGTTGGTTTGAAACCTCCCAGTTATTTTATTACAGAGCGGTCAAATCAGTACACAACGAAAGAGGATTTTCAATAATGTAAGTTAAAGATCACATTATCCAGTTCCAAAGGGAATCTGTCACGTTGTCTGTTCGTGCCGCTTTTTAATAAGTAAAATATCCCCCATATCTTACTAAAGAAGAGTCAAACAATCGCAATTCAGAAGACTTCCCTTTCCGTCATTCAGTGCAGTATGTTCGAAGGTATAAGAGTGCGTAAGTTATTCGATGAAAGAATATCGATCAAAAAGATGCGAAAGAGATTTTACCGTGTTAATAAAACTGTAACTGAAAATACCCCAGATGTACAGCTATTTGATTCAAGTTACGTTACGATAGTCTACCATTCATATTCGACTACATCCTGCACGTAACCCTCCAACTAAAGTGATACGAGCGTCTTCATATTACGGTGATTTAGAAATTCAGTAAGCTTAGGATTCCATTTATCGAATATCCGAGATTTGGACTCGCAAATTTCTTACTTCTTGACACAGTCGCATGTACTCTTTAATTTCAGCCACAATTAATCCGATGATACGACCCTCGTGCAATGCCGCGAGTGAAAAGAATTTCGGATTTGAGGTGATCTCCTCGTACCATGACTGCGGGTACTCGATGGGAAAACATTCCGAGCATAGCGTCCAGACCTGGAACCAATTATAATTCGTTAAGAATTTCACGGAAAATATAAGCACTCACTACCTAGCTCGCATGATTGCCCACTTTACGAAAAACGAATAAGGATCGAACCTGTGCCGTTACTTGTCGTTTGAAGGCTTTACTTTTGCAACAATATATTGTGTACTCTGTGATTCGTTTGACTACGTTACTACGCACAGAGTGGGTTATCTTCAAGAATATACGCGTTGCACATGGTGACAGCTGTTACTGTTTCACCAGGCATAAATTTCGGAACCAACGAATAATTTTGAAGGAGAATAAAATTATAAGTCGCGTAAAGAGCCGAATGTAACTTACATCTCGTATATCAGCTGGGCACAAGAACCTCAGTTGAATGTTTGCAATTTTACAAACTGCGGGCGGCTTCTGCGATTGATCAGTGTCAATATTTACGTACCTGGACAATCAAAACAACGGATTCAGTACACACGTCAGTCGGCTTGCGAGTATGATCATCGAGTTCGACTTTTGACTGCGTTGACGTAATTGGGAATGGCTAACTACTAAGGTCACTAGTGTGAAGATCACATAACACAGAATAGCATACACTTGACCAACTTTGTAACGTACCCAATTCGCTTACCGATTATGTTAATCAAAGTGACTTACCAAGTGAATGGAGCCATCAATTTGTGTGAAAAATGACGAGAATTTCAAGCGGCAACCATTTCGTGTGCATTAAGCGTTGTTCATGAAGAGAGCAAAAGAACTTACGGTGCGACAATATTAACAATGTATGTACATCGCATTTAATATCGAGGATAACCTACATTTTCATTAACACCAAAGGATCGATATCCATTCCGCTTTTGAAACGTTACTGTTCGCAGACAAAGTTATTTGTTATTCTCGTAATAAGTTCACTGAAGCTGCTACGAATTGAAATTATGTTTCTTGTTTACTTTTTTATGGCGTTTATTTATCAGTTTGATGAGATATTGTCATTGTAAGAATGATGGATGGTGATTCGTGATTTTCGAAAAATCTATCCATGTACGAAAATAGATCTTTGGATTGACATGAACCAAGAGTAAATTCCAGGCTTTGAAAATAGTTCTAAATTCATCGTAGTTTAAGACCTTTTTCACTCTTCATCATCCAGAAACACATGCGATATTAGTGGCAAAATAAGTAAACAATATCACTTTTCCCGAAGAACAGTGGTCCGTTCTGTTTTTGTTATCGGTTCATTCCATTTTCGTTTTTGTTTTTTCCCGTTTTACCGCAGTTCCTTGGTTTTACCCGGTTTTTCGAGTTGTGGTGAATGCCCGCAATCATGGATTTGTTCGGATTCGAAGATGAAACAATTGACAATTATCATACTGTCGTTCCGGGGAAGAAGATTCCAGCTAGTAAACCTGTACAAGCAGAACCTAGAGATCAAATTAGTATTACCCAAATCCAAGAACTATTATTATATCTGAAACCAATAAGTGTCTTCAGAAGTCGTGATCATGTTTGGAAGTGTCCTAGAAATCTTCACAGATCTGGAAAAACCATAACGAGCCTTAAATGAGTGTTGAACAATTTTAGATGAACTTAAAATAAATTGTAAGAGTGCTGATTTCAAACAAATTGGAGGAATCTGTAAATCTCGATCAAGTCTTGAAAAATTTCGATATAGTCCAGGAAGTGTCGTAAAAAGTTTCAAACGGTTTTTGAATAGTCAATGAATCATAAAATAGAGCCTCACGGAGTTTTGTACGAATTTGGCGGTGTTTTGAATGAGTATTGCGTCTAAATTCACTTGAAAAGGTCCTGGTGTCTTGTACAAGCTAAAAAAAACTTTACAAGTTCTATAAAGTCTTGATCATGTCCATGCCTTGAAGAAACATATCAAAAGTTCAAAATCGTCATCAATAACCGTAAACAAGTTTTGAACAGTTTTAGAGTCTTGAAAAATGAGAAAACCATTGAAGAATTTTAAACTAGTCTAAGAAAGGGTTAAATATTTTTAAATGAGCATTGAAGACTGAAAAGTCTAACTAGCCTTAAGAACTGCTCTCTCCCTCTCTCGAGGAAAAATTGAGTGCTTGATTGAAAATTCTCCAAAAATTTTCGACGAATTATAAATCAGTGAATTAAAAAAATTTGCGAGTGCATTTCCGATGTTTTCATCTCCAGAAATAATAAGAAAATAGCGAAATACAATTCGCTCGGAACCCTAAGTAGTTTTCTATTTTGTGTACTCGTTTAAAAAAAGTTATCTTAGTCCTCAGACAAGAGAAGAGGCAAAACTAAACATTCTAAATTGCCCAACCCAGGATTATTTATTGGATTCGCCATTGCTCATAGACTGTATAGTAGATCTCAATCCCATTTCTGCCTAAAAACAGTCGCGAAAATATAAGCAACATACCAGATAGCTACGCGTTTATTTTCAAAACGAAGAAGAACCGCGAAGTACATTCTTTCTGGAGTGGCGGGGAGGGGGTAGCGAAAATACTGACTGAAATTACAGTGTTGAAACTTAGAAGAAAAAAAAGAAGCGATGGTGTTCACGTAACCTGATTAGTTGGCCAGTCTCGATATTTCCAACTGGGCTGCTCCAAACTCACGCACTATCCCCTAGGTGGTATTTTTTATTCATTTCTCCTTTCCAGTAGTGCCAAACGGGGAGGGGGTAGAGTGATACAATATATCTAGATACCTTATTGGCTGATTGTTTGTTCCTCGTCGGTCGATAAGGCGGACCTTGCGAGAATTAGAATACTTCCCGTTATCTATCACTGCTCCTCTCCCGGGGGCACGACCAACTCGCGGGGCCGGCTTGGTGTGTTCTTTGGGTTTTCCCGCATTCTAGAGGTAATTTTTACTCTAAAATCACTTCCTACAGTTGGCTGATTGGCTAAGAGAATTTCTTGCATGATCGATTTTTCAAACTACATTAGGGTAAGGCAGTTCCTTACATTAGGGGTGACCTCCCCTGCCATTTCTACGGTCCCAAACACATTCAGTTCGATTGTTCAGCATTTCCTAAATAAAATGCAAACCAACCTTGATGTAATGACTAGTGTAATTTTCTATCTCGACTTCGTACACATGTGAAGGAATAAATTAATTTACGAGACAGCTAACGAGCTAGCCGATTGCACCACTATCTCGCCATTAAATTATGAGCCAGAGTGCTCGGATTTCTTCTCCTGTAAGTAAACAGCTATTTCCGTTTGACCGGCTCTAAGAGCTGCAGCCAAAGGCGTATAACCGGAATCATTTTTCACGTCCATATCGGCGTTCTTCTTTTCAACCAAATATTTTACCACGTCCAGACTACAGAACCGTTGTTGGTCGCAGAAATCGGTTAAGTGGGCGTATGTGCCGACGTACTTGGGGAAACTGGCGGCCTTGTGTAAAGGCGTCTCTCCGTGAGCTCCTTTCAAGTTCACATCGGCGCCTTTCTCGACTAAGTAGGTGACCACTTTGAGGTGGCCGTAAAACGCGGCCCAGTGTAAGGCGGTGTCATTCCAGTCGTTTTTCGAATTGATGTCCGCCTTGTTCTCGATCAAATATTCTACCAGTTCCAAGTCACCATTGTTGGCAGCGAAGTGTAAAGGCGACTCGTTCTCGTTGTCCCTCAGATTGACGTCCGCCTTGTGCTCGATCAAGTACTCGACGACGTCGATCTGATACTTCTTGACAGCCTGAAGTAAGGGAGTTTCTCCCGAAAATCCTTTCCGGTTCACGTCGGCTCCTCTTTCGACGAGGTACTTGACCACGTCCGGGTAACCATTTTTGGCGGCACAGTGTAAAGCCGTATTACCATCGTCACTTTCCAAATTCATGTCCGCGTTTTTCTCGATCAAGTACGCGACTACATTGGCGTTGCCTTGATCAGCCGCCTTATGTAGAGGCGTCTCCCCCAACAGCCCCTTCGCATTTAAATCTGCTCCATTCTCGACTAGCAGCCTGGTTATGTTTATATTACCGGTGTAGGCGGCGTAGTGTAAAGCTGTGTCGTTCTCGTTATTTCTCGCCTTAATATCCACCTTTTTCTCGATCATGTACTGGACTAGACTCGCGAATTCATTTCTGGCAGCCCAGTGCAAAACTGTGTCGCCCTTATTATCCTTCAAAGTTATGTCCCCATTCTTTTCTATCAAGTATCTGACCACTTGCCCGTTATCCCAGTCCCACTTGATGGCCTTGTGTAAGGGTGTTTCACCGTCAGATCCCTTCGCATTGACATCGACCCCTTTATCGATGAGGTACTTAACGATCTCTAATTGGCCATTCGCCGCAGCCCAATGTAAAGCGGTGTCGAGTTCGTCGTTAGTCGCATTGACGTCCGCCTTGTTCTCTGCCAAATATTTGACCACTTCTAAGTAGCCCGCTTTGGCGGCTTGAATCAGAGGGGTGTCTCCATCAGATCCCTTCGCGTTCACATCGACACCTAGATCGACTAGATATTTAACTATGTTCGCGTAGCCCCTGAATACAGCCACATTTAAAGCCGTGTTGTTGCGATCGTTTTTCGAATTCACGTTCGCCTTGTGCTCGATCAGGTATTTGATTAGTTCCAAATCGCCCAGTCTGGCCGCATTGTGTACAGGTGTGAATCCGCGAGTTCCCACCGAATTCGTGTCAGCTCCATTTTCGACGAGGTACTTGACTATATCCTTGTAACTGTTTCTAATAGCCAAATTTAAAGCCGTATCGCCCCAGCCGTCCGTCGTTTCGATGTCCACCTTTTTTTCCACCAAGCACTTGACCACGTCTAGGAGACCTCTTTGAGCAGCTGTGTACAGAGGTAACCCTTCGCCGTTTCCACAGACTGAAATTTGAATTGCAGTGTTAGTGTATGAGACAGTTGTGATCTGAAATGAAGAAGATCTAAGGACCGAAAAAATTTTATTTTCTGGTACATCGTGTTTGGGTGCCACTTTAGGGCTGTGCTGATCTTCGACTGTTTTCAGTGGGGCGCCATCAGATCGATTCCATGTATTTGAGAAAAATTTCTGGAAAGTCTAAGGGAAATCGATTAGAGGTAACTCGTGCCTGAAGGAGGTTGAAATTCTTTTAAGAATTAACTTTGAATCTGAGAACGTATGAGCAAGATTTTTTTCAGATTGAGGTTATGGTTGCTGAATCAATTTTTGTGGTCCTTTTCTCCTTCCTTGTAACCCTTGAGGAACCAGAGGTGTCTGATGTGTCTTGATCTCCAATTACTCCGATTTCCTTTTTTTTTTTTTTTTTTTTAACATTGAAAACAGGATTTTGCGTGTCGCTGAATTAATTTCTGGGGTCCCTTTCGTCCTCTTTTCAACTCTGTAGTTATATTTATTTCCGAATTTTGGTTCTTCAGTGAACACCTCCGGCTCAATTCCATCAGCTAGTCGATTAAATCCTTTAATTTAATAATATTTTTTTGACTTAACAAAAAATACAGTTAGATTGTATATTAATCGTTTATCCTTTGCTGGGCAAAGGCTTCGCTCAACCTGGCCAATTTTCACCGGCCCTCAGCTATTCGCGGATTCATGTTGTGTCCCAGAAGTTTTGAGAAGTCGTCTCTTCCTCTTTGCCCCGGGTTGCCGTGTTTGTGATTTTCCCATACAGGGACGAAATTAAGAAGCACGGGGGCAGCTTGTCCCCAAGCCTCCGCCGGAGTTGAGAAATTTTAGTTGATAGATCAAAAGTTGGGAAAATCTATCAAAGTCAAGAGAGATTTCGAGGTGTGTCTTTTCAGTCAATACAGAAAATTTGATATTTGGGGATCTTGAATTGAGTCAACTGGGAATGTAACAATTTTTGCGGCCCCCCGCACACGCAGAAAAACTCTTCGCTATGTTTCTTTTCCCACAGTAGTCAAAATCCGTGGATTTTTTATCCACCTGTCATTACTCATTCTTGTCACGTGATCTAACTCCCACTTTTTCCTTCGGACTGCATAAATAAAATTTTGATGTGTTTTAGTTTTCTTTCGATCAATCCGATGCCTATCTTGCCCCTATTTTTCACATTTGAAATTGCTCTTTCTAAATCGTATTTTGATTCTTTACTGAACACCTCCAGGTCGGTTCCATATTATTTCAGAAACAGGATGGCCTTTTTTCTGGAAACCCTGGAAGTCAGGGAATTCTGTGAGACCTGGAAATGTTAGGGGAAAGTCAGGGAATATTGAAAGAAAATTGAAAAAGTCAGGGAATTTTGAAGAAAATCTTATGATGCGAAAGCATTGTACAATTTTCTCTGTCTGACTTAACTGAACTTTTTTTTAAATAATTTATTTGTTTCGAAAAAGTTGGAAAATGGACTATAAAAATCTGGAAAAGTCAGGGAATTTTATCCTCGGAAAAAAGTGGACACCCTAAAGAAAGGTTTCTGTAACGTTTGCGCAAATTCGGTTAAGGGTAGCTCGAGGTGTGGAGTTCTTTTGAGAATTAACGTTGAATTTTAGAACTTGAGACTCTCGCACAATTGCAGCTTCTCTCCATTTGAGCTTAAGATTTTTTTCAGAAGGTGGGTTTGTCGCTGAATCTATTTCTGGGATCCTTTTCCTCCGCCCTGATACTTTTGAGGCCTCACAGAGGCTATAATTCCAAATTACTCCAACTTTTTTTCATGGAACCCAGAATTTTTCTTGTGTCGCTGAATTCATTTCCGGGGTCCCTTCCGTCTTCTTTCCAACTGTACAGTTGTCCTTATCTTCAATTTCTGATTCTTCAGCGAACACCTCCGGTTCGATTCCATATATTCAAAGAAAGATTTCTGCAAAGTCTGCCTAAAATTAGTTAACGGTAACGCGTGCCTCAAGATGTGGAATCCCTGTGAGAATTATCGCTGAATTACAGAATTTGATATCCTCACAAAACTAGAGCTTCCCTATACAAGCTTAAGATTTTTTTCAGATGGAAGTTTTAGTCACTGAATTCATTTTCAGGATCCTTTTCCTCCTCCCTGCAACCCTTGAGTACCATAGGAGCTAATTCCCAGTTACTCCAATTTCCAGTGGCATAGCCGGGGGGGCGAAGGGGGCGAATGCCTCCCCCAAGGCACTTGAAATTGAATGTAAAATATGCAAAAATTAGCAAATTTTCCCCTTTAAAACACGTTTTTTCGAAAAATTTTTGCTCGAGCAGTAATTTTACCTTCTTTTTTTATAAAATAGTCCTCTAATATCGGCAATTTTTAAAAAATACCTCAATTTTCGATTTTTTCTCCCTTGAACATCTTACTCCCCCCCCCCCCTCTTTGGGAAAGTCCTGGCTACGCCACTGCCAATTTCTAAGTTTTCTACATTCATTTCTAGGATCCTGTTTCTCTTCATTTCTACTCTTCAGGCTCCACTGGAGATTAAACCGAATTTTATACATATTTTATCTCTTACTTAACATTATTCAATTCTATAGCTCTCCATAGAACCTGAAAGATTGTAGGGAGGAGTAGAACAATCCCGGGAGTGGATTCAGCGACCGCACAAAAAGCCTTGTTATAAATTTAAAGAACTTGAATTTGGATTATCAAAAATTATCCTCCTGTTACATTTGCAGGGTCGAGAGGAAGGCAGGAAGGACCAAATAAATGGATTTAGCCACTCTTAAACCTTTACAGTCCCCTCCTTGAAACAGGTTCCGATAGAACCGTAGAGGTCAAACTTGTAAGATCGGTAAATCAAAACTCAAAAATTTCAAAACCGGTTCGGCATTCTCATAATTGGACCCTCCTACCTGTTCCCTTCGGAAGCTGGCCCATAGCTACGACCCTGTGTGGAAGGTACCCAGTCAGACATACTCGTTTATTCATACCTATAGGTACTTTGAGTTTCAAAAAAAGTTTATTTTTGGGTCACTTCTCCGTATGATCGTGATGATTAAATTCTGTCTGTGTTAGTAAACATCTCATTTCCATACATTATAGTAAATGTGGATTCAGGGTTGTAGCAAAGTAAATTTATTGATCGGGCCAGAATCAATAAACATTTTTCTACTGTTGAAGTGGGGAAAAAATAGAACATTTTTCAGCAAAAAAAGAAGAAGAAAAAAGAAAGCTCTTAAAATAATTAAATTTGCCACCTGAGCATCTGAAATTACTATTTTGAAAAATGATTGAGGTGGCTTGCCTCCGTCCCCCCGATTCCCAGTAACTAGTTGTACCAAGAGACTACTTTTAATCACAACGCTGCCCAATATTTTAACGTCTTCAGATCTTCTCATCCAAATGTTTATGTAAATAACTAAGTTGTTGCCGAAATTTATATATCGATATCAACTTCATCGAATAACTTACCTGAACTATTACGAGTTCCTTCTGGCGTAGATTGAGATTGATCTGCCGCAGTATGGCCTGCTTTTAAGACCATAAGAAACACACACCAGTATAATAACATGTTACGATTTTGGTCAGCATTCAATGCGTACATCTGCATTAATCAGAAAAGAGACTCGTGACGAACAAATAAGTGAGACTTATCGCTTGCTTAGCTAAACCCCAAAAGAAAGAAACTGAACAAGAACCCCAGCAAACCGAAATTACTGTGAAAATGGAATTGTTTGATTAAATATTGTGGCATTATGTTCATTCTGACTTCTCGAATTTATCAAATATTAATTACGTGAATTTTTTTAAACTTACCATTGTGTAGCGTTTGGAGTTGAAAGAATAATCGAGGCTTACGAGTAACCAGAATAAGGTCAATTTCTTTCTTTTAAATCTGCGAGTACAGAGTACCTGTAGGTCGAACGAAATGAAAATGGAAACTTACTCGTGGAATCAATATCTAGCAGTATGTGAGAAGAATACTATGGAAAAGCAATTAGTGGATACATCCGAGTATCAGCTTTTTCTCGATTTTTTTTTTCCTTATCGATGAAACCTGCAATCAGTATCAAATTCGTATTTAGTTGATATGTATGGCGATGACCTCTTCTGTTTAAAATCTGTTTGTTAGAAATTCGAGATAAATTTCAGAAATAAGAGTGTCACGCGTCGTTTATTTGGCGATTCTTGTCCATTATCAAAATTTTCTTGTTTACAAATATTACTTACCTAATGATAAGATAGCGATACATGGACCGACCGGTAAGATACCAGAATGTCCTTCAATCCAATGATATTCGTACTAATCGCTCATTCCATCTTTAGAGAATACACTTACACTTTTGCTGCTGGTATAATTCCGTCCAACGCTTGGAAACTGGAAATCAGGAAGCTTATTCAACCGCAGACAAATGGTAGACCCAGCAGTAGTGGCAACCTGGATTTTTTAACGGGTAGCTGAAGCCCAATTGGAGGAAAACAGAAAGCATATATTTTTTCAGGGTGTAGCAAAAATTTAAAAACTTTAAACTGGTTTAGAAAAATTCTGTGCCTATACAAAATTTACTTTATTTGAACGTCTGCAAAAATACAAGAAAAAAAATGAAACTCATCACCGCTAAAAATGAATAAATAAGTAAAAATTCGGGGGAACGGTGACAAGTACTGGAATCATTGCTAAAAATACACAAAAATACAAGGGGGAACAACGGAATTGGCGATAATCACAACAAGTAGGTAGTACTCTAGTGCATTGATCCATCGTTGCTCTACGGTGCTCAGACCTGGGCTTTGACCAAGATCCAGGTTATTCAACTTAGGGTCACTCAAAATAGAATTCTGCTTAGGATACTAAGAGTAAAATTGGATGATAAAGTTAAAATTCAAACTACAAAGAGTGCAATGCCAGTGACATAGAATGGTTCGTGACGAAACTTAAACTCGTCCACGCCGGACACCTGGCCAGAAGTAATAATAATAAATGGATCAAGGAGGTGGGGGTTTAGTATCCTAGGGACAAAGTAAGAGGGAGGGGTAGACCTCCCACCAGATGAAAGGATGAAATTGCAAATAAATTTGGAATTCTTTGGCGAAGAACATTCATGTACAGGGGGCTTGGAGGCAGGCAGTAACTGCTAATACCCGTGATTTGGTGGATCTGACGGCATGACGATTCCCACCGAGAGACGTCAGTTCTGGTAACGAAAGTTTTGTAAATTTATCTGGGTTCTTGTAAATCGTCGAGCAAGGCTTAAAATTAAATTAAATTAAAACTGCATCAGGCTTGTTTAAGAATCAGCGAGCCTTGGCTATTTTTGAAGCATTTTCAATTTCACTTTTCTTCGTGGGGAATAAGGGAGAGGGCAGTTGCTCTCATTGTCCCCTTGTGTATTCATGCTTGGTATTAATTCACCTTATAGACCACAACGTTCCCGGTTACAACTCACATTAACAGTGCCGTCCCGAAGGGAGGAGGAAGGGACATTTTGCTTAAGGCCTCGCACGGCCATTAGAAGAGTACTCGAATCTATTTGGGTTTCTTTTTAATATCCTAAATTCAAAAGATGACACTACAGACGAAGAGTTGAAGCAATCATGTGAGAAGCTTTCAAAAAGACACGAACATGATTCTTCAAAAATTTTCAATGCTGAAAATTTATTTTCAGAAATGAAAATTTTTAAGAGCGTAAAGCCACAATTAACTACAAATGCTCTCAAAAGACCTTACTGTACCTATACCAAACTCGCGATTCATACCTATCCAAATTTAACGACCGCTTACAGAATTTTATTAATCATAACAGTAACAGTGGCATCGGCAGAAAAAAGCTTCTCGAAGTAAAAATTTCTAAAAAACAATAGTTGAGCACAATGAAAGAAGGAAGATTGAGTGACCTCGTGATCGTCTCCATCGAGATGAGTGAAGTGGCGCAGGACATTGAGATTATTGATCTCATTGATGTCTTTGCGTCGAAAAAAGCTAACGAAGGGGTCTAAGTGCTAACAGGACGTATTCCAAATTTCTGGAAAATGAGTTAAGCCTGATAATGAATAGAATATTTCAAGCCGAATCGAATGCTGTAAAGATTTTTCCTAACTCCACTTTGTTCAGTGTAAAGCGGGCCTTGTAAGTACAGGGTTGGAGTCAAAAGTGACATGTACCAATGGATCACGTTAATTTTGGGGATTAGGCTTTGCGTTATCGAGTTTTGGCGAGCTGGTTGATCAAATTGAAATTGCATTGTGTGAAAGGTTCTGAGTTCACGTTGTTGGAATGATAAATGAATGCTTTGCGTGCCTTTTTGCAATAAAAAAAAAAAAGTCCTCGCTTTGAGTTGAATGTTACGGGACGGCACTGCACATAGTTAATTGTGACTTATACTAGGTGTCTCTTTCGCGATGACCCCTTCCACCTGGTAAGTTGGCAACCGACTCCGACGATATGTAGATATATTTGCATACTCTTACTTTTGGAAGGGCTGAGTTATGGTCAAATTTTAAAAAGTTTTTTATTATTGAATTTTTTTTTCTTCTTACAACTGGAGATAGACAGAAAAATGGTACCACTAGGTAATAGTAGAGGACAGTTGTGGTAACCACAGAAAAAAAAAAGGTCGGAATCGGTTCCACAGGGCGTTCATAAAATCAGTTTTAGTACAAATTATATCAGAAAATTTTCATATTTTTCAATTTTCCGTGAAACTTGCCCCCTTAAGGTTTTATTAGTACAGCGTTGTTAGACGTTTAGAGTACATTTGTGAGTGTATGTTATTGAGGGTCGCCTCCGTCTAATCCGCACAGCGTTGGGCATAAGCCTCCGTCACCAGTTTCCACCTTTTCCTATTTTAGGCTACCCCCATCCATTGAGGACCTACTGTTCTCAGAATCTCATCGACCCACCTGCTTGCAGGTCTGCCCCTCTCCCTTTCATTTCCGTACGGTATCCAAACCACTGCTACAGAGTTCCATTTTTCCCTGTTACCCCTAGCCATATGTCCCGCGTATTTCATTTTTATTTTTTTGCAGGTGCTCCCCGCGTCTTTTGAACTCGTTTTCACCTTTATTTCAGTTCTTTTGACTTCATCACGTAGCTTAATTTTTAGGATCTTCCTTAGCATGGCGTAATGTTTGGTCTTGATCTTTTGAATTTGTGCTTTTGTTAACGCCCAGGTTTGTACCCCGTGAGTCAATACCGGTAGCACATTACTTTCAAGGACCTTAACCTTTAGTCTGTTGTTCATATTGCCTTTCATAATTGGTTCTAGTCTCCAACCCCTTAAGGTACTGCTGTTTTATTTGCAATAGGTTGTACATTAAATTTTCCATAAAAAAGGTTATTAGCAATTTTCTTGTACCTGGAATAAAACTGCTCAAAATGGAGTTCAAGATATCCCCGTTATGAATTATTACTTTTTAACCCGGATGCGCAGACCTCATGAAGATAATAATCTTCTTCAGCCGCTTTACCCTTCACAGAGTTATATCGTTTGTGGGGCTTATTCGCCTCCCTCCTTTCATCTACGAGTATTTACCCCATACTTGAAATTGAGGCTCATGCAATTAGGAGAGGGGTTTTTAATATTTTGTAAAGTTTAATATGGTTACCCAGTAATTGGTTCCAAAGGTCGCTAAATTCGGTTGTAATAACATTTTGGCCATATTCCCCGAACTGTGGCGCATAACGATGGGGAGAATGTGCGCGATGATAGTTGTGGTTAACTTGAAAATCATGGAAAGTGGTTGAACATGATTTTCATGAAATGAATTTTACTTAGTACAAAATTTTATTGGGAAATGTTGGTATCTTTTCTATCTACTGTAACCCTCGGAGGAGGGGGGGTATTAATGTATTAATTTAGTGATGAATGTGATTTATGTAGATTAAAGAGTCTAGGCCCAATAAACTGCTGTTCACAAGGATAGAAGATCCCGCTGGGTTATGGTCTTACAGTTATAAATAATTTAAAAAGTTTTCCCCTCATATTTAAGTTGATTCTTGAACTCCAGTTTGAGCAGTTCTAATCCAGATACAGGAAAATTGTTGATGATCTTTTAAATGGGAAATTTAATGTACAATCTATTGGAAATAATAAAAGACAGTATCTTAAGAGGGCAAGTTTTACGGGAAATTGAAAAAATGTGAAAATTTTCTGATATAATTTGTACTAAAATTGATTTTATGAACACCCTGTTGAACTGATCCCAACCCCTGTGGTTACCACAACTGCCCTCTACTATTACCTACTGGTACCATTTTTCTGTCCTCCAGTGACGAGAAGAAAAGAAAATTCTGAAGATAGAAAACTTTTCAAAATTAAACCATACTTCGGCCCCTTCAAAAACTGAGAGTATGCAAACATATCTGCATATGTCGGAGTCGGTTGCCTACTTACCAGATGGAAGGAGGTCATTCCAAAAGCGACACCCTGTATATAAGTCACTAATCACAACTGATTAGATAATGATATTTTGTTGAGTTATGAAAAGAGCGGGTGGAGACTCCAAAATGCAGATTATCGAGAATTTTGTATAATATAAATAATTAATAATAGCATACAATAGGTTCATAATATTGTATTTCAGTTGCAGAATTCGTATGTGTTCTTATTTATAGACAGTTTCAACTGATCAATCAACAAATTTTAATCATAAATGCGTTTGAATGTCGTCACTCAGAAATTTGAAAACTTTCCCTGTATTCTACGGCAGACCGCACATCTATTCATAATTCCTAAATTTTGACACGAGCATATAAGGTACTTAGTCAAGTTCTCATTTCATTTTTGATTCCATCATGAAGCACTGATGCCACAAGCGGCTTCCCAACTACGTATTACACTAGCTGAATAATGCAATAATTTGCATGTTTTAAACTGCGAGCGAGAGAGAAGACCGAGTGTTGCGATGCCGAGTATTACGGTGAGCATCAAGTTCTCTCAAGTACTTGGCTACATCTCTTTTGTCTGCCTTAGCGGCCGCAGTCAAAGGCGTGGCACCGTTTTCATCTTTCGCATCAATGTCGGCATTCTTTTCTCCGGCTAAATATTTGACAATATTCAGGTGACCTTGCTTCGCGGCCTTATGCAAAGGCGTTTCTTCGCAAAATCCCTTCGCATTCAAATCAGCACCTTTTTCAACAAGGTATTTGACTACATTTACATGGCCGTATTCGGCAGCCACGTGTAAAGCCGCGTTATTCCAGTCATCCCTCGAATTGACGTCCGCTTTCTTCTCTACCAAGTATTTAACTACGTCCAAGTAGCCCTCCCCTGCTGCTTTGTGTAACGGCGTCGCTCCAAAAGATCCCTTCGTATTCAGATCAGCACCCTTTTCATCTGAAAGGTATTTAATCAGCTCTATGAGATCAGTTTGGGCAGCCCAGTGTAAAGCTGTGTTATTCCAATTATCCTTCAAGTTGATGTCTGCCTTATTCTCTATCAAACACTTGGCTACATCTACGTGACTGTCCTTAACGGCCTGCAGTAACGGCGTTTCGCCATCAGATCCCTTCATGTTCGGGTCGGCGCCATTTTCAAGGAGGTATGAGACCATATGTATGAGGCCATTCGACGCGGCATAATGCAAAGCAGTGTCATTCCAGTTATCCCTCAAATTGATGTCCGCTTTGCTCCCGACCAAGCATTTAACGACATCCAGGTGACCTTGTCCTGCAGCCTTGTGTAAAGGCGTCTTTCCGTAAGATCCTTTCGCGTTCAAATCGACATTTTTTCCGACAAGATATTCGACGGTGTTCGCGTGGTCGTTAAATGCGGCCCAGTGCAGAGCCGTATCGTTCCAAATGTCCTTCAAACTGAGGTCCGCCTTGTTATCCGTCAAGTATCTTACCACTTCCAAATGGCCCTCCTTGGCGGCTCGAAGTAAAGCCGTCTCTCCGAGATATCCTCTCGTATTCAGATCAGCGCCTGTTTCGACGAGATACTTGACCACATTTATGTTGCCATTTTTGGCGACCAAGTGTAGAGCTGTATCTTCATATTTATTCTTCAGTTTGATGTCAGCTTTGTTCTCTACCAAGTATTTGACCGCGTCCAGATGGCCTTTCTCACAAGCCTTGAATAAAGGCGTCTCTTCGTGAAACCCCTTCGTATTCACGTCAGCGCCGTTTCCGACGAGGCATTTGATAATATTTACGTCGCCATTTCTGGCAGCAGAATGCAGAGCCGTATCATTCCGGTCGTTCTTCGCATTGATTTGCGCTTTGTTCTCTACCAGGCATTTCACTATAGCTAGGTGACCCTGCCTGGTGGCCTTGAATAGAGGCGTCTCTTCGCCAGCGTCCTTGGCCTCCAAATCGGCGCCATTTTCAACGAGGTATTTGACTACGCTTAAGTGGCCATTTTCGGAAGCCAAATGCAGAGCTGTACTATTCCCAATGCCCTTCAAGTTGATGTCCGCCTTGTTCTCTATCAAGAATTCGACTTCGTGCAAGTCACCTACCTTGGCGGCCCGCAGTAAATCCTGATCGGTGACCTGAAGTAACTTCTCTGATTGTCGGGTAACTTGATGCAACCATTCGACGTGATACGCGAGATCCGTAAATGTAGCTATGGATGAATTGGCGTCCTTATCGTGTGTGCTGAGTATACCTCGCAGGTAATACAGCCCGTTCTTTTTATTCTTGAATAGCAGACCACTTCCAGTGTCACCTTGATAAGAAGCTACGCCTGAAAGTAAACAGAGGTATGTAAATTATTATGACGAAGACGATGTCTGCTATGATTGGTCGGTTGGATTGTTGTGGCGAAAGCCCGAATATTTGCCGATTGATGTCAAGATATACTTTCTATCATATTGTGGAAGTGTTTGAGATTTAGCGGGAGAATATTTCACGTTTCGGTTCCCTGTGGATCCATGAGGTAGGAGTCAGGTCCAAAAAGACTCCGGAAATGTAATTGTCGACCCAAGAATAACCTTATATTTGATATGGTCGGGTTTAGATTCGCCCCACCCCCGGTACCTTTTGGATGGGGTTGGAGAAAATGACCTCAATGAATTTAACGCATCCTAGAATACGTACACAGATTTTTAAACAGTTTTTAATATATTCAATCGTATATCATGAGCCATAATCCTTGAAGTTAACATTTGCCCGAAATCAAAATGAGGCCATCGACCTTTAAACATTTTTTCGTAAAACTCAAGGTGGGTTTAACTTGTACTCTATTAAAACCAATTTTGCTGGGCTTAAACTAAATTTTTAAATTAAACACGATGTTTAAGAATTTTTATCGTAAAATCGGTGCTTTCCTTATGGGGAACCCTTCCAGGCAATTTTTCAACATTTTTTGACTTCGAAAAAGTTTTGGCTGGCGTGCTTGTGCACGTACCACAACACTTTAGGCTCCGGGGAGCGTAATTTTTTGGAAAAAGCCGTTTTTTGGACCACCATTCACCCAGGTATGAAAAGTGATCATCTGGTAATGGATTTTCAGGTAGAATTTCAGAAGATTATTTACTCTCTGAGTTGTCCCCTGGAGGAAGATATAGACGAGAATGGGACTCTAATTCCAAATAATTGAGCTGTGACCGTGTTAAATTTTAATGAAGGCAGGAATGTCCTCATGTTTTGCGTAATCTTTGCAATTTTATAATTTGAAGGCCCTATTGTTTTGTCTTGAAGATCCGTGGGCAGCAAGAGGGGGAAGAAGGAGCACCGTTTTGCGATCTACCTTCAAAAGATGCCATTTGAGGAGAAAGTAACATGGCCAAAATTGTTTGCATTTGATCAATAATTTTAGCCTACAACGAAAGATTCAAGTTTGGGTAAGTGGTACAGATCAAATTTGAAAAATTGACTACCCTCAAATTTTGACTCATAATTCGTCAGCTAATTCTTGATCGGTCTTCTCCCCCCCCCGCCCTCGCGCTGTGCTCGATGTTGGACCATATGGGGTTCAGAATTCAGGATAAATTTGCAAACAACTGCGAATTATCTGAGTCTGATTTTCTATGCAGGAAACAACTTAGTGAGAATGGTACAGTATGGAGACTCTAACCTAAGAACATGAATTAACAAGGTCGAATATATTCATGATGAAAGGATCAAAACGAATCCATCGGCTTGTATTAGTCAAAATTTAAAAGTATCACCAATTTTCATGATTTACCCATACCTTAAGCCCTGGTGGCAAGTTTAAAATATTTACGCCTGCAACTCCCCCTTCACTCCCAGAAAAAAAGATTTTCATTCCATTTAGTGGAAAATGGCATATCCGACAGGTAATAATGGGCAGGAAATTTCAAAATATGTGTAAGAACTTGATATTTTACACCTCCCTTCCTTCTATAGACTCTGCGATTACATCTTTGCCCTCGCGATAGTAATCATGTGAGTTAGGCAAGCGATAAGAACTTCTTTCGAGTTTTGAACAATTTATACCTGTACTGCTATTTTCTTATGGCTTTAAAAATGAAATACACTTGCTCAAAAGACTCGTTAGGACTCTTACGACTTTCGATACTCTGTTATACCTGTTCAGGATACTCTTCAAGACTCTAGCTGACTAGTTTGAGCCCCGGCAAAACTTACGTATTTTTGGAGTATTTTCAGTTTCAATTCTTCTCGCAAAGAGAGGCAGCAGTCCCCAATACCCCCTTTGTGTATTAGCCCCTCTTCATAGGTCCCTTTTTTCTACATTTTATCGTTTTTGACCCTTTCAGAAACACGGAGGCTCCCACTATTTACTGAGTTGAATTGCCTTAAACACTTCCTTTCATGAAGGATAAAAAGAGCCAAATGTCCCGAAGCGTTCAGCTGGAATGAGGCGCTCAAACAAGGATGTTGAAAAAAAAAAAACAAAAGAAAGAATGGCAGAGCCAGTATTCCCATAAGGCTGACTAGGCTGGAGTCTCGGCGCAAGATTTTTTTTTTGGGGGGGGGAGGGGGAGAGAAAAGAAAAGAAAAGGTAAAATTGTTTACTCTTTTTTTTTTTCAAACGATATCTGGTCAGCGGCGCAACGTTGCCATGAGCCTTGAGCGCAAAACACTTTAAGCCGCCTCTGAAGAATGAATAGACACCATGATGGAAACAGGGATAGAGAAAAATGGCCAAGAAAGTAAATAAAAAGAAGAAAGAAAATAATTTATAAGGCGTTGTTTACGTTACTTTTTTTCTGTCTTCAGTTTTTACTTTCATAAGAAAAATTGGTGTATTTTTGAGTAAAAAAACGGATAACAAACACACAGAACAAAAACGGAACTAAGAAAGTTTTTTTTTTGTTTTTTGTTTTTTTTAATATTGATGATTTGTCCCGAGGTGAATTTTACTTAAATCTGGCACTAGTATTTAAATATCTTGAAAAAATATGGAAGCTGTAAAAAGAACCTGAAACGTGAGTTGAAAGAAAGAGTTTGAAAGTGTTTTGGAGGGTCTTGAGTGAGTCTTGGAGAACTTTCGTGAGTTGTTGTACCTTTATTTGTGAAATTTTATGAAAGTCGGTAAATTTTGACAATCAGTCGAATTAGTCGGTAAAATTTGGTATACGTTTTTTTTTAAAACTCGAATTTGTTACATTTTAGTCGAGATTACTTGTTCTTCCTTCCCCAGAGTACATGTTTTTGGCACCAGCTTTGGTCTTACACTTATACATAGTTATTCATAAGGAACTCTAAATAGGATTTGAAAATGTATAGGTAAAACGTTTAAAAAAAATCTAGAAGATTGTTGAATGTATCCGGAGGAGTTGTAAAGCGTCTAAAACGAGTCCTGGAGGGTCTCAGCGATCCTTAAATAAGTCCTGGGGAACATATAGTTGGCCCTACGAGGCTGTATAGGGGCACCTTAATCCTTTAAAATAAAAATAAAATGAATGAGTTTTGTAAATAAGTGTGTGTAAGAGCTTAATTAATTTCGAGCGAGTCTTCAGTTCTAGTTTCAGCGATTCTTAAGTAAGCATCACGCTATGACTAATGATTATTGAAAAAACTGGGAAGTGTCTGACATTGATTTAAATAGTATTGGATTCATTATTCAAGAGGCTTGAACTGACATATGATGGCCTTTAACACCCTGCTAGAAATGAAAACATAGATTAAGAATAAAAGAAGACAAAGTAATTTTGAAAGGGAAACTTCATTCCGAAGTGATGAGGAAGGGCGCTCGTTGATATGTCCCGGGGCGCATTCCATCTAAATTCAATACTGATATTTTTTTTCTTATGTGAATTATTATTTAAAAGAAAAAAAAAGATTACCAACCATGATCAGAACCAGCGCAGAATTTATCGAAATCTACCGAAACATTTCGGTGCTGGCACTCATTATAACCAATGTATGGTACATCAGCAACTTGCAGAATTTCACTTCCAGTCAGCTGCTCTGAATCATCGATTCCCCAACCGGCGAGCTTCATTAATATAAAAATATCATAAATATTAGAAGAACCCGATGTATGTGCTATAAAAGTATTAAGTATATGAATAATACACATATTCTCTAGTTTTGCATAATAAGTGTGAGATAAGGAATTATGCTTAAGGTACAGAGTCTTGTGAAGAGGGAGACATGTAGGTATTCCCTCCACCGGTATGATGTTGACTTCATTTAGACAATTATAGGCCTTCAACTGGAAACTTTAAGGAGGAAAGGACCATTTCCCCTCTGCTGATTACTAAAAAATCGTCCCAACTGGAAGAATTAACATTTCGTTGTCGGGAAAAATGTGGATCTCCTCCCTTTTACAAAAAAACTATTCCTGTACGCCCCTGTTGAGGAATACCGACTAAGCAGAAACGTACCGAATGAGATTTTCTTTCAAACGGGAGAGAAATATTCTAAGTTTTTTACCAACAAATTAGCAAAATTTCAGTTTGAATCATTGGAGAACTGTTGAGGTACCTATTCCAGTAAAGAAAGACCGAAGAATATAAGGAAAGAAGTCTGTATTTTTAAAGTGCTTATCTCCAACTGATGGGAACTAGCAGAATGAACGTATCAAATGAATTTTCTCCTCGCTCTTTCAATTATGTTATCTATGGTGTCCCCAATTTGTAAACGTTTCTTCACTGTGAGCTGAGTGCCATTTTGCCAATAGAGAAGTGTGTGGAAGAAGCCTCTTCCGTACCATCTCCTCCCTTGGCATCTCCCTGAGGTATGTTTTTGATAGCGATTCAAAATCGAATTGATGTCAGGTATGAAGTTGATCACGAAACGGTCCAGAATTGATTAGTCGAATTTAAATTGTCTATTCAATATATTAAATTGAATGTGCAGAGGGGAAAGGATTATAAAACTTTATTTTATAATTTTTTAGGGGGGGGGGGGGTGAAATGAAAAATCAAAATCAGAGTGTCGCGAGATACGCTTACGTCACCTTTCTCATACGGTAGAGAGACTTAGAGCTAGCATCAGTCTCAAAATTTGATCTCCTCAATTCGGAAGATCAGATGTTCATCATTTTCATCAGAAACTCTATTTGCCCAAGAATATCGCGTAGAGTTATTTTCCCGCCAAGCATCCAATACTGTTATAACTATTTTCGACTCACCTTGCCAATATTCATTTTTTCAGGTTTGAATGGAGGTCGTTTCATCCAGTCAATGCAGGCAGGAAGTATCATGTTATTGAATACAATTGGTTGCTTAAGTATCAGAATAGCGATGTCAGATGTGTGACTGCACGAATTTGGACGGAACCCTCTGTCAAATGAGTAGCGAATATCCCTTACCTGGTAAATCAACACTTCGATTACTATAAATATACGTTATACGAGTACATAAGTCTTGCATGCATGTAGCTTGATGGTGTAATTTTAAGTAAAAATAGGTTTCCAGTGAGCAGCAAAGATGACTTTTGTTGAAATATGGTCTTGTATTTTCACTCCTGAGTTGCTGGGTTATTCTCCTCTCCCTGCGGAGATTTCATTTCCCAAATTTAGACGCAAAATCGAAGTGAAGAATATGTGACCCCCAGGTAAGAAAAAGCTTCTTTACGTCAAACTCCAGTTTTTCAGATTCAGGGAGAAGAAATTTTGCACAGTCCATTCTCGGCAAGCTCAGTGTCCAATCTAGAGCCGCTGTTCAGTTCAATAAAACGATTTTTGGAATTCTACGTTATTATTACGTGAAAGTACGTCTACATATCTACAAAAGCCTGCAAATAGTGCCGTAGCCAGGATTTTCCCAAGGGGGAGGCAAAGTAAGATTTTCAAGGGAGAAAAAGTCGAAAATTGAGGTATTTCTTGAAAATCGCCGATATTAGAGGATTATTTTATGAAAATTAAGGTAAAATTACTGCTCGAGCGAAAATTTTATGGAAAAACGTGTTTTAAAGTCGAAAGATTACTCATTCTTGAATATTTTATATTCAATTTCAAATGCGTTGGGGGAAGCATACGCCCCTTCGCCCCCTGGCTACGCCATTGCCTGCAAAAATCTTTGAATTCAATTTTTTAACACTAGGTAGGTTTTTCTTATCCGGGTTCACATTTTCCTCCCCTTATTTACTGAAATTTAAAGGTTGAAATGGTAATCTTGTCTCAGGTTGTCTCTCCTTCGTGGAAAAATGGCTGCTATGCCGTTCGTATCTAATGAAAAATGAAATTGTTTGATGATATTTACGAATAAATTAGGTACTTAAATTGGATACGGAAAATGAAATGCTGAACCTAATTCCCTGTTAAAAATTATTAAAACTGAACACCTTATTGAAATTTCAGTGCATTTTTCAATCGAATTAATGGTAAATAATTCGTTAATAGGTACTTTATATGTTCTCTGCAACGTGCTATCATTTTTATGGTAATCTCTCGTGATTTTTCCAGCGATAACTTCGTAGTTAGCAGCTTCGAGTTTTTGTTTTGCTGTTTCGTTGTAAAAGCAGCGAGCAGCTAGAACATAGGATTTCATGGTAATTGAAAAACCATTTTTCAAAAAATACGAAATTTAGACAGACTTATGAATGCAACACATTTGCCAAATAATGAGTCTTACCTGAAATAATCATTAGTGGGGAAACGATGGTGCCATCGCAGATGAGCCGTGATGGAGAGGAAGGTGTTACATCATATACTGCAACATGCCATGGCCACTCTCCAAGCATGGCCAGAGTTCCTTGAGCTTCCGATGCATTCGAGCTAAGCTTTCCACACTCTAAAAAATTTTTAATACTGTTATAAACAGAGTTATTGAAATGAAGCTGAAAAAGTGTGAATTGGTCGCCGGCACTCGCTTTCCACTTCCCTTGTGTGTGTTTTGCTTTCTGTGTGTGTCTATTCATCTGTGAGCTGTCAAAAATAATAACTGATTGTCCTCTATTCATTAACGCGAATAAAAAAAAAATTGGGATAGAAGCACTGAGCCCCTCCCAGGTGTTCCCTCAATTTTTTGTCAGAAAAAAATTAATGGGGTATTTGCTTTTATGCTCCTATTCGTCAGAACGTGACAACTTGTGTAAAAGTGGTCGATCTCGGGTAGGTAGATGACAACAATTTCAGCTTTCAAATTTTATCAGTTAAGCAATTAATTTAAAAAAAAAACCTTCACTTCGAGTTTTGCGTTTGTACTCGTATATCGAAAGCAAAATCTTTCAGGAGGCTATGCCCCCAGTTATCTCGGAAGTTAGAGGCCTGATTTAATTATGCACACCCTACAATAGCTGTTTTAAAAGCGAAAGTTAATACGACTATGTCACTTTTTTGCAATTTTTTGAAAAGAAAAAAGAATTCTCGAATGCATAGACTATCATATCTGAATTGAATTTTGAAAACAGAATATTGCGGATGGTGGACATAGCTGGTAACTTCTACTTCCATTGGAAACAGTAATCTAAAAATGTCAAAAATGATTTATATTAACTTTCACCTTCTTGCCAGAAAACTGTTTCAGACTATCTATAGAAGATAGTTGCTTTAATTTTTCATCCCTCTCCAAATTTTTGCGATCTGTCATCCATTTAAATTTTTATCGGAGATCCCCTAATACACATCAAAATATCCCAAGTGTTATTTAAAATATGCTCTATATATCTGTCAAAAAGGTCAAGTTGAATTATAAATGTGTTAAATGAAGGCATTATAGATGAATCGATGAGTCATCCTTGTTGAGATCGCTCAGAAAATTTGCAAGGTTTAAGGGAAATAAGTACAATAAATCTGACTGTAAACAATTTGTACTCTTTAATTTATTGTATTCTGAATGTACTTACTAGGCATCGCTGTCCGGTGATGTTTTCTTTTTCCATATTTGTAGCCATGGTGTTTTGATCGACTATTCAAATTGTGACCGGCTGTATAAAATTAAATAATTAATCTTTTTAAAATAAAAATGGCCGACACTTTAGAATTATTTTTTACTTTCAAAATAAACCAAGTGGAAATTCAACGAACTCAAATATTGTTTTGGTGCGTGCCTAACGCTACTTGATGTGTATAATATTCCGTTTAATTTGCATACTTACATTTGGAGCTTAAACAAAGTTCGATCAAAGAGTTGAACACCAATATATAAACTAATAAACTCAAAAATTTGTATTTCATTTTTAAAAACATACGCAAGATGGGTAAATTCGATTATTGAAAACTGTTATTATTAAACACTAAAAACAGACATGAGAATATTAGAACCTTATTTCTTTATTATTAAAATCAAACTGTTTCGCCAGTAGGTCAGCAAGTTTAATTTTCCCTGTAAATTTGAGAATTTGAATGCGTAGTGAAGATGGAAGCTGAACAACCTGTTTTTCCGAAGTACCGCTAATCGTTAGACGAGACTTGTTGACTGTTCGGGTTAGGTTGGTATAATTAATGCGCTGGAACTCTGGTCATTGACTCTGTCTAGTACTGTTCCAGTGCAGTCTGGAATTTTGAACCCAATATATAGGACTGCGTTATTCTTTAAACCATGTAGCCATGTCCAGTCGTGTTGCATTGGTGCGTGATAAAGCCTACATTTTAAATTTCGTAAGGCCCATATTTGTTTCTCAATTCATGTGACCTAATATTAAACCGTAATCGTTATTCGCTCCCTGATATTGGTTCCTGCTAAAATGGATTGACCATATAAGTTACCAGGAAATTTTCCGGTGGGCTGATCCGACTTCGAAGATTTCAGCTGGTATATCAAGGAGTTTTAAAACGGTGTACTAGCGACGAAAAGGATAGAGGAGTATAAAGAGACATGGTATAGAAGAGTAATGAAAATGAAAAGTTGAACCGATGCGAACGTCCCCGGCAACTCCTTGGGTCCCAGTCTGTCCCTGATGGCTTCGTATACTTATACATATAACTACGAGTATCAATCTGTGAATCTTTCACTCGCTTTACCTGTAATTCTTCCCGGATAACATTTATTTTTCTAGAAAGGTTTCGATCTCCTTTCCTCCACTGACTTTTATTCTCCATTATTCAATCAAACGTTCTCCGACATTCCAGACGTATAATGTCCCTGGCTTTTGCAGCTGTAACTGACAGCCAGGCCCGGCGCTACAGATTTTGTCGCCCCAGGCAATGGACAATACAAAAGATACGAGACTATTTATTTTTACTTTTATTTTTTTTTTTATTTTTTTTAAATGGGCCATAATACCATGATGATTGGTGAAATGCTGCCTCTACAAATTGCCGCACCGGCAAGCCTGGATTTTGGTTATGTTATTTGATTGAAATTAACAAGCACGTGGGGTAGAATATGTACGACCCTTCATCAAAAATGAAACTAGAAACATCTTCAGTTCCGTATTTACTGAAATTCTGTGCTCATAACTTAAAACAACAAATACTTTATCATGGATAAGGAAATGGAGAAATGTGTATCAAGTTTAAACAATCTTAGGTACTAAAACGATGACACATAATTTAAAAACCTTGATATAATAGTGTAGAACAAAAGTGGCCTTAGCCCATCGAGAGATTCATTTATCATGAACGAGAATATGTTGTTTTAGTTTAGGAATATTGGGTAGAACTAGATCACAGCGATGACATTTTAGATCTCGCTTCATCATCGCTTCACATTCCGAAGATGCGGGAAGTTTCACTTTTCCTGTCGTTTTCAGCTGCTTTAGGATATCTGAAAACGAATATTACTTCAGTTAATTTTGTAGCCTAAAAACTCGGGCGAATTTTGGGGGTTCATTGTCTGAAAATGAATCTAACATACCTGAAGAAGGGATAAAAAATTCAGTAGTAAATGAATTCCAATGTTTTTTGGTTTTCAGGGCATCGCTTATCATATCGCGACTGATAACATGTAGATGCAGCCTATGCATTGACGGCTGAGCATGGTAACCGTACCTGTACAACACAATAATACAGAGAGACATGAGAAGATATTCTAGGTAACTACATATACTGCAAAGTACCTAAAATGTAATGCACGTTAACAGTTACGAAAGTACAAAGTAAAATTCCGTCACCTAAACTCGACATTGGGCACATTCTTGCTGACATATTCCTTTGCCTTCCGATCCATATGCTCTAGCAGTGAGAGATGTTTCTCACTGACGCTCCTTAGACTGGAAATATCTTCGTGGCAGACGACTAGGAAATGATACTTCGCTTTTGGATACATGTCCTTAATCATAACTATTTTTTGGTCACTGTATACTACATACTTCGGATCTTTCATCGACTTCAGCAACCCCAGTGACCACATTTTTATCGAGAATTAATAATCTGTCGAAGTAAGACTTCTAATTCGGCAACAGTTCGGTATGAGTACCAAATGTTTTCAAATTTGTAGTCCGATGCTATCCATGTTTTAGTCGTTCACAATGTCTGCTTGATTTAAAGTAAGAGAATTATAACAAAAATTCAAGAGAAAATTCTATAAGAAAATCAAATTCGCCGATTAATTACCAGGTACCAACTTGATTCGAATCGCTTATCAGCTTATCATAAATTTTGATTTTTGGTGGTTCGTTCGTTCAGTGTGACCTGATATCTACAGTGAAAACCTGTGAAAATTGATCATGTATATCAACGTGCAACACTGTACAGCTATGGTTTAAGTAAAACAATATTGGACAATCAAACAATACTTTAATTTAACGGAATTGTAAGTCCTTTTCATTCTTCAAGCTTTTGGTCTTCGACACAGTGCCTGCCATCTAGTAAAGTTTCTTATAAGTTCTTTGCGATGAACCGCTCAAACCGCATCATGTCGATACATCATGTATGTATTTTAAAAAAAGGACCTAAAACTCATTGGTCATCAGGTCTCTTTTCGAAGACCTAACGAATGGTTACGGAGTCATGGTAATTTGGATGGCGAAGTTGTTATCATTAGCAGTGCTGAGAAGTAAACAAAACAACGAAACCCAGTTCACAAAAGTTGAATCATTTTCACTTTCTGACGTTCCATGTTCGTGAAATTAATTAATTTCCGATTTTGTATTATATCTGCGCGAGTAAATTGAACTGTAAATTTTACAAACTGTGCATGTTATTCAAGTTTCGCGTTCATTTGGAGGTTGTTTTATAATAATTTTCATCGATACACTTGCGCAGGCCGCCGCGAGTTGCTTTCCGCTTCTATGCCGAACGCTGTGGAGTTCTCGCGTAGTGATTTTGTGACGTGATAATTCGGGATATCAAGCCCATCTGGAAAAACATTGCGGAGTCTATTTCTGGAAAACTTGTGTGCTTCGTGTTGAATATTCCGAATTTTTGCCAAATTGTATGTCGATTGTGAGGATTGTGAGCCGTTTTCTACCAAGAATCTGGACTGCAAAGTGTCGGTAAGTAATGTTTACTGTGATTAATACCCAATGGAAGGTCGTACTGAAACTCTAGCGGAGGCGTTTGTGGCGAATGCCCAGAAACGCGAATGAGATCACCACACCTAAGGTTGAGCTTGTCACAGTTTGAGAACCTTTGGTGTAGTTCTCACTTGAACATCATGTGTGTTGGAGGTGTTCGAGAACGCAATACTTGTTTCTAGAATCAGTCAACGAATCTGCATTATGAGTTTCGTTGAGAGTCCCTAGCATTGCATGTAGCACGACTCCGGCTTATCTGGTTTCAGTGGAAAGTAATAATTGATGGATGGTCTCGTGGAGTTCAAGTGGGAAATAACATGATTCCAAAGCGAAGCGTTGTAATCAGTTACTGGTTGCTGGGTAACCCAATAAATAGCATTTATCCTTGGTATTTTGGTCCTGGGCAGATTACTGCACACTTCTGTTGGAAGGAATTCCGAATGTATGCTTATTCGTATATCTTGTGTGTTCATTTGCACAAACGAATAGAAGTGTTTGATGGTGTGTTACTTGTACTGTGTATTTGATCTTGTGAATGTCTATATAACATTGGTGATGGAAACTTCATACGAAATTGGAAATTGTAAGTGAATTGATGAATAGATCTATTTTCTGGTGGTTTCTTGTGAATAATCGTTAGTCTTTTTGTGTTCGAACTGAGGGTATGTTAAATTTGATTTATCAGAACATTGATGTGTACTTTTTCAAATGCTTGTCAGCATTAACATTGCCCTAACTGATGTTGCAGATCACATTTTCTGAATTCTTTTCCATCGAATGTATTTCATTCGGTGAATGTTGACGAATGAGATGAATGTTCATTTACATTACTTCGCAGAGCAAATATAAATCAGGTTACTGAATTAAACAGCTTCGAATCCAACGTTGTTGCATTTGCTTAGATTGCTGGTTCGAATTATTGTTTAATTATATTCGATGTAAATGGGTGACAACTACAAAGATATTTTTATTTGTTTTGTTTTCTCGAAAAACACCAGCCCCTTAGATGATTTGGACCATAATTCGGTTATTTACGTGATTTGGTGTTCGTTTTCAGTCGTTCGTTGTATCGTTATTGATTCATTTCACAAGTGTTATGAAATGAAGTTATCTGTCGCGATTAAACATTATTAAATCTTCAGTTGGAGATAAAAAGAAACTGTTCTGAACAAGGTTATGTTGCGAATAGAAAATAGTGTCATGATAATGAAACAATTAAAGTAGATGTAGTGTGTGTCTGGGTGCTTTGTGCCTTGTGTTTCTCGTTCTTTTGATGGACGACTTTATCCCCTACCTTCGGAGGATTTCCTTTTGACCATTGTCCTCCTGAGACATGCGAAAAAGAACCTTTTTGGCTTTATTTTGAAGTTCAAAATTGCTTTTGAATAGATACTGACTACATCTTCTTCTTCATGTTGTACGCAGATACCTACTTCGCGTTGAAGATCGTTTTCGGCTTAAATTCTTCTGTCGTCTGCTGCTCGAATAAGATCCGCAACTGACTCCATGCCCTTCCATGAATGGATATTCTTCATCCAAGAGATCTTTTTACTTCCGGTCCTCTTTTTCCATCGATTTTTCCTTGGATGATCAACTTACTACATCAGATGTTCCCAGTTAGGTGTTCAATAAACGTGGACTCCGCCCCCGCCTCCTCATCTGAAGAAAATCACCCGCGCGAGTTTCTATCTGAATTTGGAAGATCGAAGATGCAGTTCTGGTACTCCGCGAGATAGTTAGGCAAATATCTGACAAACAGACCAAGAAATGGACAGCCAGTTAGCTACCTTTCTTGGGAGCCAGACTGATTGGCAGATGCGAAAACCAGCGAGACCGAAATTTAGCCTGAGAGCTAATGAGCTTGCATTGTACATCCAACATCCAGGTGTTTTGTCCTTTATGCCGAACAGACATGGAAACAAAAGCTAGGGTTGTAGAGCAAGATGCAGGATTTGGGAGCTGTGTTCTTCGATCCGAGAAACGCAATCTCCGTGGCTCTGTGAATCTTATATGTGTCTGTTCGCCTATCTATCTATCCGTTCTCAAGCTCTGTATTTTGTCTCTATCTGTCTGTCGATGGTCTCTCATCTTCCAGTCTGTTTGTTAGTCCGTCTCTTTATCTTCCTATCTTCGTCTCTGTTTGTGACATACCAGTCTATCACCCTCACTCTGCTTTCCTAAAGAATTGAGTTGACACGTGTGATTGAAGACCGAGACCCAAAACTTCTGGTCCTTTTCCTGCTATCATCGATGAAGATTCGGAAAGCCCTGGGCAGAAATTGAATCACTTTTCGGTTATCGTATGATCGTTTGCTGTATGTTGTATGAAATCTCAGTGAGAGAAGTAATGACAGATTATGCTCATCAAAATTTAATGTATAACTAGTTTTTCTGGCATTCAGCCCTCTTCTTGTCTGCAGTCACAGGAAAGAATGGAGTTCGAATTCGATTCGATACAATGGAGAAGAAATGTGCCCAGGTACGATACGGAAGATCTGTTTTTCATTTCGTTTTTGAAGTCTAATGATGAGCTAAGCTACAAGTTGAACTCGGATTAATTTTGACAGTTCCCCAGTTACATGTAGATTAATCTTATTAGTCGTTGGTTATTGAGATCAGTCTAAGCCAGCGGTCTGTTTGATTTGAAATGATCAATTCGATTTCGGTATTGATGTTATTTAGTATACTTTGTCATTTGACTGCAATGGTGCTTACGACTGTCTGTCATATAAGCGACGTACTTCCGTATAGTCCCCGATATAGAGTTAGCTGTAACATCGTTCTTCCCTGATCTGTGTAAAGAATTAACTTTCCCTCTCCGCTGCTGTTCCCTCTGGAAAACACTTCAGATTCTGCGATTCTGGGACAAAGAGATAACCAGCTAGCCAGCGTATAGATGGACTCCCGAGCGCCATCAGGGAGGGATATTGAGGGCATTTGACCCAACTGAGATTTTGATTGATACTCTTTACATTAGAGATAATGGTAAAATTATCGTGATTTGCACTAGATGAAACACTATAATGTTTCAACTTGGCCACCGCTGAAAAAGAAAGGCCCCCTGTGGAAGAAAAGTCCTGGCGATGCTCCCAGCTGAACTGAGAGATAGTCTGCTGGTTGGATGGACTCAGTAAGATTCAAAAATTGATTGATGTTACGATAGCAGGATGCGTAGCGTAGGGAGATGGCTTGAAAAGATTGTTTGCTTGAGTGGGCTGGACCGTGAAGCGGTCTGTGGGAGGGCGAAATCGCCCTAGTTGTCTGATCTATTTTCCCACGAAATACTCATTCTATTCATCTTCTTCGCTCGAAAGAAGAGATATCAATGAAAAATAGTTTCTCGTGATATCGAAGCCCCTTCAAAGTTATTACTAAACAAGCACTCTTACGTGTGTTCGTATGAAATTGCCTATTCTCCGTGTTCGAGGGCAACTACGCGTCTATGTGGTATCTCATGTAGCGTCCTCTTTGGTACGTATTCGTTGTAAATGTAGACCGTTCTCATTGATTAATGCGAAATATAAACAAATAAGTTAATTGGATTTTGTGATGCTTCAGATACTTGGTACTGCTCGCTTGCCTATTTGTATAGAGATGCGGAGGGGTGTACAGAAAACTTTTCATATTCACGATGTCTTTTTTATCTGACTAGATCTTTCGACCCTCAGGTAGTGGCTGTATAAACCCAACATGTGCTTCGGATTGTTGGTATATTGGTTTAGGATTTGATTCGTCATTTATAGAAATCGTTGACCATTTTGTTCGAGTTTTTTTTTTTTTTTTTAATTATGTTTCGCGAAAATTGGCGTGCGAGTTTGGTTGGAGTGTGTGTGACATTTTTGGTCGAAGTAAGAAGCAGTGGGACGAACAGCTCAATTGGATATCTGTCGCGCTGAGCCGTTTGCGTCTGCCGTCTACATGCTGAAGCCTACGTTCGACAATTCGTCCATTTTTCAGACCCATCGAGAGCGCGAAGTAATTTTCTTTTTGTACGTCAGTGTTAGTGCCAAATATGAAACACGAATTCGTGTACAGTCGAACGTATTCTCGAAAAACGGACTGTCGTGTCGTCGAGACGATGATTTTGTTAATTAAAACGAATCATTCTGCGTTTACGTGCCGGTTGTTTGTTTACCCAGTTGGTTGTGCAGGAACAGCGGTGCGGTTTAATCGAGTCAATTAGAATGCGGCTGTGGGCAGTTTGAAGTTACATAGTCGTGTTTTTCGAAAGAAGGCTCTTTTATAAAATTTCGTTGGACGTATTTTGCTGTCCAGACACGAGAGAAGTCCCTACCGGCGGGTTCACCAAGTGCATGTGAAGTACGCAATTTGTTGCCTCGTATCGACTGAAAATGAATTCGCTGGGATGTAGATATTTACGTTGAAATGTACGCACTGATCGACCGTATTAGGTGCCCAATTTTATTTTCCGTTCGATTTTCTCGTCGTTACGATAATACGTAACGATTATTTCGTCATATGACAGCGGTGACAGGGCTGTGAGACCGCTGACAGAAGCATGTAAAATGTAAGAAGATGAAGAATAATATAGTTATTCTAATAATAGCCGCAGAAGAAAAGCACTGTAAATAAAGCGAAATAGTTTTGTACCGACAACGATAATATAACGCTGTACATTTTTTCAAGGTCCCATCATCCGGCACATTTGCTAATTTAACGCAGGTGAGAGATAAATGCACGGTGCTGGAGGTCGGTGCATGGCTGCGGCTTGGTGTAAAGGGCCATTTGAACCCTCAGTTTACGACGTTCAGGAGGCCAGTTGCGAGGAAAATTAGAAGGGACCTTTTTATGTCGAAGCAGATGGAATTGTTGACTTATATCGGAGTCATCATTTCGTGCAGCTATTTGACCATCTCGGGGTGAAGCTCCACTTGAATTCTTGAGGCTTTCTAGGGCCTTTCTTAGCATATTCATTCAGTGACGGATTCAAGAAACTATTTTGGAAGGAGCAATTCAGAATGTGCGATAATCTAATAGTCACCCTCTCTCTTTTAGGTAATTGGATTACTATTCACCCTTACGGTGGAATTTGAATGAGTAGGTCTGCCTGAATATTTTCCTATTGACGCTGAAAATAGAAATACCGTCCAAGGTGTGCTGTTAGATTTTTTCAGCTCAGTATTCTCACCTGAGCGAAAAGTTTTGAAATCGTGAAATCCTTTCCATCGACTACATATAAGCCTCTTCAATATTCAATGCTTAAGTAAGAATCTTCAATATATGATTAGGACTGGCGATGTGGTTATGTGCTGTATAGATATAATTTCTTCGGTTGTAAAGAATTCTGAACTGACATTTGGTGTTGAGTCAACCCTCATTTTTAAATGATCACGTCTGTGATGGTATGCGGGGAGGAGTTAGAAGTGAAGATGTTCATACGTACAGTGTTGACGTCGTTTCTTAGGTTCTAAAGGTTGCTTAATTCATTGATTTTTGATAACGATTCTACTCTAATTTTTAAATTATAGCATCTAAGAAGGGTGTTAGGAAGTGTTCAGAACCGAAGAGGTCAAAAGTACAATACAGATACTATGTCGATGGTTGTAAAGATCTCAGAGTTGATTTATAGTTCTTTGAATTAATTTTCATCTATAAATTATACTAACTGAGATAGGGCGAGGAGGAGGCTTAGATGTAAAGATGTCGAAAATAGAAGTATTAGCATCGTTGTGGCATATCGATGGACGGGAGAGAAAGAGGAGCTCTAAAGTCGAGATGTTGCTGAGTAAAATATATGGCTACAATTTGTCAGACGTGAATCCACGGGGTTGGGGGGATTCCCCCCCCCCCCACCAATAAAAAAGTAAAAATCTGTGATGGAAGGAGGAAGAATCTTTGTGGATCTGCGGGGGAAGGGGCAGCGAAATATTTCCGTATGCTTCCTTTTGCCATTTCCCTCCCCAAAATGGTCGTCTGGATCCGCGCCAGCTACAATTTCGTACGTTTTAAAGGTCACAAAACTTATTTCGTTGCCGAAAGTTTTCCTTTTTTTTATATCCAAAACGGGCCTCATTCGGTCTCTCGTTACCCACAAACCCCGGCCAGTCTTGATTTCACCACCGTAGCGGTTATTGACTTCGCGAAACATTTCATAGCAAAGGTTTTACTGTGGAAAGTTGTTCTTGTTACTGGAAAACCTCATCTCCCTTAGCTCTTCTGCGTCCACAGTTATGGGCGAAAAAGACCTCCAAAATTAGTTCCTTACAAAATTATCGGGAAATATAAAATTTTGAAAAAGAATAGAAAAGGCTTCAAACAAAAATTGTTTCCCTATAAATTTCACATATCGGCTGAGGGGATTTCGAGGTCACAAAATTAGATTTTGATATGGGTTTGGTTGTAAATTCAAAATTGGGGTACGGGGGGGGGGCAAAAATTTCATGAAATGTAATATAGATATCATTTCACAGGTGTCAAGGTCGCTGAACTCTTTTACGATAACCACTTGCCACTAATTTGAGAATTGTATCGTGAAAGGGCGAGGCCGCAAAGTTTTCATGAAATGCAAATTGAGGTGTCGTTTTCATAGGTAATTAAAAGGTTCATTCAAGTTAGCTCATTTATGTAGTAATTTTAACCTCCCTAATGAGTGTGCAAGAGAGCGTCTACAATTTTCATCAAATTACTGTTTTGGGTTAATAAAGTTCATGAGCCGATTTAACATGTCACTGATTTCGTTTCTAACAATGATTTAATCCTAATTTGAAAATTGTGGCATCTGAGAAGGGGAGGAGCTGAAAGTGGAAAAAGTAGCGCATGTAATATGAGCTCCTTAAAGTGTTCTTAGTCGTGTAAATAAAAAGTTCATCTTTGGGGAGATTTCCCATCCCCATCACTTCTTACCTTCCTCCTTCTCTCAATAAAGAGGAAAACTTCTGGAGGAAAACATGTCTCTCCCTTGTTTACGCACCGGTTTGTTCATTTCCTTTTTCTTTGAATGTGTGCATTATAGAGAAAATCCAGGTGAAACTGACGTCAAATTCTGCTCAACATTCTCTACAAAATTTTATAAGTCACTAGTGGTCGGATAGCTGTAATTATTATTAAATTTTCATCGATATCGGATGAGTCCGTGTTTTCAGTGCCTCTTTACTGTCTAAGATATTTAGGAAGAAGAAACCTCTTCATTTTTTTAATGAGAACTGTTTCCTTCTGTTGAAGCAAGACTAAGCAAATTGTTCAATTTCTTGGAGAAACATGTTCTCTCTTTGGGTAAGTGTTCTCATAATGCTAGAATTCCGACGAAATAATGTAAGAACGTTGCTGGGTGTTCCACAAAAATTGGAAAAACCTTTTTTGTTTCCAAAATAAAAAGAAGACTTGATTCGTCTCTTTCAGAAACAGTACCCCTTTCTTTTCTCGAGGAAAGTGAGGAAAATCACCTTTTCCCATTTTTCAATGTGAAGTACTTGATTTTTTCCTGTTCGAGAAAAGGAAACCTACCGTGTTAGTTTTGCCCATATTTTCCAAATTTGGAAGTTCCGAACGAGGTCACATCAAAACTTGATGCACGGGAACGTACCGATTGGGGGCAGGTGGCAACTTACGCCCCCTGTAAGAATTCTTCACTCAGCAGTTGAGAAAAAATTTACCTTCCTTTTCAGTCAGGTGAGTTGGAAAAATCCAAGTTGAAAGGTGTTGTTGTTGTTATTGTTTTTCGTTGTGTTTTTTTGCTTTGCTTTGGGAATTACGTTGGGGAATTGTGAAAACCCAGAGGTTTTATTTTTAGGTTTTCATATTTGGGAATTCTGAGTAGAGTCAGTTGAGACTTTTACAGATCCCCCCCCCAAAAAAAACAACAACAACAACAACAAACTCTGCTGATGCGGCATTCGAAATCAGTAACCCAAATAACTCCTATTTCGGTAGGTTTGGTAGGTTTCCATTTAAGATTCCAAAGTTGGTGGTACGTTCCAGCCCTTCGTATAGAGGGAAGAAGAATTTTTGCCTCAGACGATGCGCTATCCTCCCAAATGAAAATCCGTGTTTACACTTCATCGATACGACCATCCCCTCGACGGTGAAGATAGTGAGCATTGAAAGAAACGCTCTGTAGATGGGGTGCGCGAGGTTTTCGAATTTGCGGTACGCCGGTGCGCTGCCGGGGCTCGAGTCATTTTTCGAATTGATGACACTCGCGGGTCCAGGTCATCGCGGCGATCGCTCCATTTCCGGCCGCGAAAAACACGTACCCGTTTGTCTGTCGTTGGCTGCCCGTGTTATTCTGGTCGTGTAGCCCGTTGCCCGTTCTTGTTATTTTCTTCTGCCGGTGCCGGCGGCGGCGCTGGCGATGACGGTGCCGCCGGTGACATTTAAAATCTCGGTTGTTACGGACCGGGCGCTGCTGTCTGCGCGCTGCGAAGACCGGAGCGCGAGCGTTATTATTCCAATTGGAACTAATCTAGTTGGCAAAATATCTCAATTCCGAGAAAATGGAATATAGGGCGAACTATTAAAATTCTCGCGTTATTATATATTAATATAATGGCTTAATCATCTCGTAACGATGTTTCTGGATGATTTAAAAGAAAACGTATAAACGCGGACGTCGCCCCGCGCCGGCCGTCCACTCCACCGGGCCACACTGCCCTGCCATCTTCCACATGTGGCTACTTACGCTTTTCATGAATAAATTATAGATGTCTGTATGTGTGTTTGTGAATGTGTACGCGTGAGCGCCAGAACTATGTGGACCTTTTTTTACGTGGACATTTTAAGGTCCACATGGTAAAAAACATCAGATACCTAATTAAGTGAACGTGAAACGTCTAAATGCAAAAAACCGCAATGTCCACAGTGTCGTGTTTGTGTGACTTGACGTTATACAGTGTCGCGCTCTTCAAAATTTGACGGAGAGAAAGAGAATTAATGTACAAATGTACAGCGGGAGCGATGAAATTCTGTCCACCTAGATGCGATAAGTTGATCGATTTGAGCACAGAGTCCAACGGGATGTTGTGAAGGGCAAGTGGTAAATACACACATCATTATCACGAGTCCATTGGTTATAGCTGAGCACTTGGGGATCCATCAGTTCTCTCGATTATCTCGTTCATTATCACCCGCCAGTTCTCGCGGTCCTCGGCAACCCGCACTAGCCGTTCCAGTCTCCTGTCGGACACTTCCTCAGTCTGGTCGAGCCATCTTTTCGGCGAACGTCCTGTGGATCTTTTTCCTTCGATCTTGTCCTGTACGACCAACTTCTCCAAGGGTCGCCCGGTCTTCGATCAATATGTCCGAAAAAACCCAGGCAGGAGAGGAAGCTAGGGAACACGAGGGTTCTTAAAAGGCGCAGCCTTGTATTTCTAGTCAGGCTTCGCTCTGTCCAAATCCGTGTTAATTTTACCGTAGCCTCTCTTGTTATCATAATTTTTCTTCGTATCTCAGCGGTACTTCTTCCATTGGTATCTATCAGGGAACCGAGATACATACATTTCTCCACTTCCTCAAAGTCCTGCAGGGCGGCCGACACTGGGAGTGTGTGCGTTCGATCGACTATTATAATTTTGGTACTGATTTTATTTAGCGTGAAACCGAGGTCGTTGCTGTTCTTTTCGCCGGCGCTGTGGTCTGGAACCTAAAAAGATAGTCATCGAAAAAGGCTATGGGAGGTGATGTACATAAAGATAGACATCAGGGAACACCCAGGTTGGCGGAGGGATTAGCTGTTCTTTTCGACCTCATCCAACAGCTGTCTCAGTTCGCTTCATAAGGTCGTGTCATCAGCAAACCTCAGATTATCGATTTTCAGCCCACCCACTCGCATTCCGCTGTTCCATCTATCCAGACTTTTCTCTATCGTAGATGTTGAAAAGTATTAGGTGATAAAATACAGCTCGGTCTGACCCCTCTGAATGTTTCAAAATCGGACGAATAACCTTCCTGAAGTCTCACCGCTGCTTCGCTGTCTGCATATAGGCTTCTTATTAATGCAATCAGGTGTGTCGGTACGCTCATTTCTTCCATGATCTGCCACAGCATCTCCCATCGGACGCAATGGAAGGCTTTGTTGTACTCCAGGAAACACACCACCAGCGGGACATTATATTCTCTGCATTTCTCCACCAGTTGATGTACATCGAGTATTTTTCTTGCGAGTGTCTTTATTTCTGACAAAACCAGCTTACTCTTTCGGTATTTGTTCGTTCAAGTAATATGGTAGCCGTTCATGTAGGATGTTTAGGAGCACCTTGCTTGGGGGTGTGACATCAGTGAGATGGTTCGGTAATTTCCACAAACGCTAGTGCGACCTAGTGGGACAACGCTGACCGTGTCCAATCCTCTATCCACACTCCTTTCGACCGCACATTGCAGCAGATTTGGTGCAACATAACAACCCCAGTTTCCCCGGTTATCTTTATCATCTCTGCTGTGACATCATCCTCGGTACTCTGTTGTTCCATAGGTTTCTAATGAGTGCACGAACTTCGTCCTTCAGGATGACTGGCTCCTCGGTTGGTGGTGGTACTCTGCCGAGTTTTCCCTCAGGGTCTTCGTAGAGCTGCTGGCAATAGCTCCTCAACCTCTCCACAATTTGGGTTTGGTTAGTAAGACTTTTCAAAACGTGGCAGGAACATGCCGTAGTCGTATCGCAGCATTAAACCTAGGCAGTTCCTTCAACAGGACAGGGGATGTGTAATCAGGACTGGGTGTTTTGCGGAGTATGAGACCATCGATCAACTTGGGTACTTTGCTAGGTGATGTGTGTTTGATGTTATTAGACTTGATTTCATAAGTTCGTTGAAAGTGTCGGCAAAGAGGTCTGCGTTTTCTTTATCGGGCCTGGCCCAGGAGTTGTCTTCATTACACCATGGATGTTTTACCATGGCAGGACATCTGTCTCGTTTGGTCGCCGTCTACAATGGATAACCGACGTCCTTCGTTGGGGGCTAGTGTGAATAGGTAGTCATGAAGGATGTATTGTTCTACTGTTGAATGGCTCTGGTGGTGTACCTAGTACCAACGGAGTCGATGATTCAACAACTGTCTGTTCTCTTTGGTGCAGTTATGCTGTCAGTTCTTTCTGGCTCGACGTCCTCTCCTTAAAAGGATGAAAATAAAGTTTGGATAGGTGACAACGGGTTCAAGAGTGTCCGTATATTCGTTGTGGTGATGAGCACACTGTTGGAGCGCTGTCACCAGTTGTTCAGCCGCCCTGTCCTACTCAGCTGTTGAACGGAGCCGGATATTGAGTTTGATGTTGGCGTGAACTTGATTTCGATATTCCTCCCAGCAGTCTGTAGACTTGTTGACTAGCCTAAGAAGATCTGGACAAAGTGCAGGAAGGTTACTAAGCAGTAATATTACTGGAAGGTCATCAAGGCTGAGGTCGCTTGCATATTCGGCCTTCACGTGTTTTGTTGAGCTATAATACGGAATTCTTAAGGGGGCGTATCCGATGCCAAATGTTGGCAATCGCGGTTTCTGACGCGCGACTTCTCTGAGGAGGGTTAGTCGCGCGGAATGGATGAAAAAAAGCAACCTTTCTGATTTTCCAATTTCTTTGAGCCAAGATATGATACAGACGTTCAACTGGAAGTCAAACTACTGGGGGTGTCTACATCTTTTCCCGATAAAAATGTGGAATCGTGCATTTTCCTGAAGACCCACCCCAGGGCAGTAGTTATTATGAAAGGCAATTCTGCTCTTCTTGAGTAATTTTGAAATGGAAATTGAGAACTAAAGCACGGTTCGGGAGACGCAAATTGTAAATGGAACAGAAAAGAAATTAAATTTTGAGGGTTATCTGATCAACTATAAATTAGTGATTTTCTAAAAACGGTTACATCCAAAATACGAAATTTTGAGTTACCAGTGTCATTTTGGAATACAAAAAACGGTTCCCGACAGTTAGATCAACACATCGCTATCAGGTATAGCAACCAAAAGATATTTGAATTCAAAGATCCCTACTGTTCATTTGGATAATGTATATTCCAAGCAGATTTTCGTGTTTTTTGAAATTCTGATTTTCTGGACATAACCGTTTTTGGAAATGCATACCAAATTTCACTGAAATTTGTCCAAGAAACTGAAAGTCTCAGGTGCTTTAAATACTTGTTGAACTTTTCAAAGCTTCTTTAGGACTTTTGCTGGCATATTTTAAACTTTCTAACACATTTCTGGGTGTATTCAAGACTCTCTCGTTTAAGACTATACCATCAGGCGTAATTAAGATCTTTATTGTATTTCCTAAACTCATTTAGGGCGCTTTGAAACTATTCGAGACCTTATTCTGACTAGTTGAGACTATGTAATTAGGGTAGGGCATCGAGTCCCCAAAACTGACTCGAGTCCAAGTTGCGAGTCATTTATTTTGTTTAGACTCGAAGTCCGAGTCCCAAAGGAATCCTTTCACACTGATTTTGCCTTTACTTTTCAATAGTGAGAGTGAGACATAATATCAATAATTCTGCCAGTTTAAGTATCCTATATATTCGGATACCGCCAAAGCGTAAACCTCTTATCACTATCAGGCCATCAGCAATCATCACAAAAACAAGTACAACTACAAGCATTAGGTCAGGTCACTTCTCAATTTTTTTTTTAACGCACGGACTGTCACAAGAAAAAGACAACTAAAATGTGTTTTTCCTGTCTTACTTTGGGATTGAGATAACGCCCTCTTCATGTGACGGGCTTTTATTTCTTGTTATAAGAAAAAGGCCTTTACAGAGGGTCTTCTATATGTCCTTTTCTTCTGACAATCTGTGCGACTGTACTTTTCAGCTTCCAGGGTTGCAAATTGTAAATTTATATCTTGCAATTTGCATAATTCATGATTCAAATTTTGAAATCAAATAATTATTGCCAAAGTAAAGGACTCTCAAGTTTGAGGCTGTAAACAAGTAAAATTCCTAGTCACAAGTCTCAAATAAAGACTCGAGTCCTTTTCATTCGAGTCCTCTATGTTTAACAATTGTTTCGAACCTGGCTGTTTCAGACTCGTTGAACTCTCAATACGACTTCCAATTGAATGCGTCCATTGATAAAGGACCTAAGTGCAAAAATGACGTTTTGAGAAACAAGCGTTTGAATGTTTGAGAGCTCATAACTAGTAATCTACTTATGATTATTTGGGTAATAATTGATATTATGTTATGAAGTTGGAAGTCTCATTATGCAATCCTAATGTATGAAGAGCTGAGGTCAAATGTAGGCGGAGATATGGACTGAGAAGTGTGCCGGAAGTTAGGCCTTTTTTTCTTGGATGACTTTTTATATTTCTTTTTCAATAGAAAACGAACGCTGAAGAAGAATAAATACACTTAAAGAAGTCAATATTCACGAAAAATAGACAATAAGAAAGTCAATGTTCACGAAAAATAAACATCATGTCTTCAAAGAGTACTTGGGTCTTTTTCATTCAGATCGCTTTTTCTTCAAAAATATTACTGCTGAGGGACGTATCCTGGCTTTCTTTTGAGATCGTTGAAAATCTATCAAAAATCGATCGAGAAAGTGACACGAAATTCGAAAGGCAGTTCTTTTTGTAACATTTTTCATTCCTTTTCAAGGGTATAAACTCTGGTTTTCGCTACGTTTTTTTACCTTTAGCGTTCAAATAACATAAAATATCGGCAACGCACATTCAAGAAGTCGATGCCCAACTTCGAAAATCATTGGCAGTGGCGAAGCCAGGATTTTCCCGGGAGGGGGGGGGGATTTTCAAGGGAGAAAAGGTCGAAAATTGAGGTATTTTAAAAAAATTGCCGATATTAGAGGACTGCTTCGTGAAAATTAAGATAAATTTACTGCTCGAACGAAAATTTCTCAAAAAATCATGTTTTAAAGGCAAAAAATTGCTCAGTTTTGCATATTTTACGTTCAATTTCAGGTGCCTTGGGGGCTTGGCTACGTGAGTCATAGAACCTATGTATTATTTTTCAGAGCAGTTATATGTAATCCCCTGTTGCGACCGTTTGGCGCCAGATAGCGCTTTTATGAGGTGTTCTATGGTGTTCTTGACCTGCCGAATCGAACTGCACCTTTTATTGATATGGACGCATTCAATTGTCATCAGAAATGTAGAAAGCGACTTTTGAAACCTGTAAAACGACGTTCATATTATATTTTCGAACATCTTAAGCCCCTACTCCCTCATGTGTACCACAACTTCAATATAGGGGTCAAATCGTTTTCAGAAATGAATTTAGCAACCCTTGGAACTTGTAAAACGACGTTTATGGGCCAGTAGCACAATCGAACGTGACGTCGCGTGACGGACGGTTCAACCAATTGAGCGGCCGAATTCGGCGGTTCAGCGGCGGCTGAACCTCGATTGTACTACTGGCCCTATATTGCATTTTTTTGAAATTCAGAACACTCGTCTCCTTATAGATACCACAATTTTGAAATTAGGGTCAAATTATCGTTAGAAATGAATTCAACAACCCTTAAAACCTATGGAACGCCATCCATATTGCATTTTTTTAAAATATTGAGCCCCCGTCCTCTCACAAATAGCGTAATGTTGAGGATAACACCAAAATTTGTGACCTTGAATCCCCCTGCCGGTGTCTCGATTTGATGAGTCGTGCTATGGAAGTTTTAAAAACGGTAGTGAGAATTTCATATGGGATACTGAAAAACACAGGAAAAACAAATTTCTAAGGGTGGTACCTAATGATGGGGGGGGGGGCATTTCAGGAATTTGTAGACAGAGATGTAAAGAAACGGGCTCGGGATTGTTTCGCATCTCTTCTTCTTCAGGCGCCGTATTCGATGCCGGACGTTGGTGGTCGCGGTTTTGACGCGCGACTCTCCTGGGCAGGATTAGTCGGGGTAGTTTGCCATTGCTTTCCCCATGGTTTGCCGCGTTAGAGTTTTCTTTCTCTGTGTGGAAGAGTGCGCAGTCGCAGTTCGCTTACTAGCCACGTGTTTCACGGCGTTGAGTTGAGTTGTCCAGGACGTGCACACGTACAGTACCAATCTTTCTGGTCTGGTGGCAACCCACCGTGCGATTGTATGGGTTGTTCTTTCGAACTGACGCGGGTTACACGGCGTTTTACGTTTCCACCTTGACTGATGCTATAGTCGCCGTGTTCGCTAGGGTGTAGGCGAGGGTATTCGAATACCGCTAGCTTTTCCGGCATTGCTGGGACTCGAGCCCGAGACGCAGTGATTGCGAAGCGGGTACAGGACCTCATAACAGCCGCCGAACGTGAAAAAAGTTGTGTATGCGTATACTGGTGACCTGACCCTCCAACGGCTGTACAAATTCATACCTCCAGAACCCTCGTTTTTTCAGTGACTTCTCTTACTGACACGGTTCTGCAGGTACATGTGACGGATGTTCGCTTAGTCTTGCTTCGCTATCTGAATTTAGAATGGGTTTCCTCATGGGTCTCCCGAAGGGGGTTATAGTCACACGACCTCCCTTTGTATGCTGTGTGTGTGTGTTTCGCCAGTACATCCGTGAGATCTGTATGCTGCGAGACACTGAAATGGCACGTATGAAAGATGGAGATGGACGGTGGCGTATCTGCCGATAAATCGTCGCCAGCCGCACGAGAAGTGAATTATGTGAGAGTCGATTCGATACCTACCGATGTTACGGCCAGAGAGATTTTACCAATAATTTAAAAGCGTACACGTGAAGTCGGCGCCTTTGTAGTCGAGCCAATCTGTTTACACACAGATTACCTTGGCGAAGAATAACGTTGTGCAAATCGCGTCATTTAACCTGCCGCACCGAGTTTACGTATACGAAAGTCGTATACGCGATGTACGTGTTCACGAATAAATACGAGTTACTTTGTTAGAATACACGTATGGAGTATGGACTGCCGCAACCCGCAAGTCTGCACACCTCAGCGCCTCGGCACCGCCTCACCGCGAGTCTGAGAGTGGTCCAGGCCGACGCGAATGCTGAGACGCCGATGCCGGGGTCGCTCTCGTATATATTTATTTATCTTATACTTTTTTCCTCTTCCCCGCTGCTCTTCTTCGCACGTGGATCATCCGATGCCAAATAAGTGACCGATTGCAAATTTATTCGTTATGTACGCGTACCCGGTGCCTATACATGTGTAGGTACGTACGCGATTACCGCAGAAAAGTGTTCTCGGCGAATACAGATGTTGGTTGGGAAGGTTTTATGGCGGGCATAAGTCATTCGAAAAACAGCTATACGGGTGCGACGGCGACGTTATAATTGTTGACCATTTTTTTCCTTTCCTCTCTTTCTGATGACACGGACGACGATGGGAGCGAGAAGTTGGCATGGCGTGCTAAGCAGAGGTACTTAAACGACGAGAATTATAGGTGCTCAAATTAGTTTCAAGTTATGCACCGAAATGAATAATGTCGCGTTGGTCGGGGAGAAATGATGGATCCCGAGTGTGTGTAAATTAAGTGGACGAGTGAGGAACTCATTCTGGGATGAGAGCGGAAAGAGGTTATCTGTGCTAAAATCGAGTCGGTTTTGCCCGGAAGTTGAATTCTGGATTGCGAAACCAGCCTCCGTCCTCGGAGTAAGGTTTTGCTCAGTCGTAAAAAGTATCCCGAGATGCTGCGAGCGCTTATTTTCGTGAAATTCGGTTTCTACGTTTCATCGCATGGTCAGCGCGATTTCGGAAATCCGTTGGCGACTGCACCTTCTATAATTATGCGGTGTAAATTTACGACCGATTGTAAACGTCACATTGCAACCAGTTTTAAATGCTGTGACAGCTGATTACCGCAGGCAGCAGCTTCCGGGTGTGCGAGTGTATTGTAATATCGGGTACGTTTAGTGCGTACCAGGTACACCACAGGGCCACACCGACAAGATATCCGCAGGTTGGGTGGCCGTGGGTGGCGCATGGCGCATACGTCATTCTTGTGCACCAATTGTAACCGTACTATAGCGATGTTTCTAGCCAAGTGCATAACATAATTCGATGTCATACAGAGATTGCAGTACACGTAAGACAAAATTAATCAAATTTTGGTAACTGGAAAGTCAGATTAACCCTCTCAGACACGTAGCCGACTCAGAGAGAAGGTCTGTTGATAATGTATCCAAAAAAGTTCAGGGTTCTCTGACTGCAAATAGTGGATAGTCTGTGGTGCGTATATCCAATTCTTTGATAATTAAATTGGTCGTTCGCCTTTTTGTTCATGAGATCCTCAAGAGACATCCATACGCCGACACTAAGAAGGCCTCAATTCGCTCTCTGTCGGCTATTTTTATGGTCCATGTTTCGAACCCATATAGAAATATCGAAAATACCAATGTGCATAGCAATCTTAGCTTTGTTCTGCGGGTGATAGCGGCCTCCTTTCTGATAACAGCAGCTCTCCCAAGTATTAGGCTCTAGCCACCACCTACACATTTGCAACGTGTTTCCGCCATGCGAACACAACAGGAACTCGTAGGGATGACCTAGGATACTTAGCGTATTCTTCGTCAAGTGCCTACCTGTGAGAGCCGCATTTTCGTAGCTCACCTATCGATAGTTATACGTGTGTCATGTGAGTAGTTGTGGCAGTGTGGTGGGCTGGTGGCAGACTGCAGAGTTCAATTGCATCAAAGGTGAGTTTACTCACGGAGTACCAATCCTTCCATAGACTTACTCTTCTTAGATATCGAATTGCTTCGTTATATTAATTACGCTAAAGAGTTGTTCTCCTGTGTAATTCTTCTGTTGAGTCTTCATCTTTGTCTACATGGAATCCTAAGTACACAAATGAGTCTGCTCTTTCGTGCTCTTATGGCAGAGTACTTTAGGTTACGTACAGGGGGGATTAACACCACCCCCTCCCCCAATTATTTGGCAGTCGGCAAATTTTGAAACTGTTCATTTGAATTTTTCATTTTCTGTGAATGTTTGTTTGTGTGTTTGTTTCTTTATTTTTTTTTTGCAATTAAAAAACGGCAAATTTGAAATTTTTTTTGAAATTTTGTCGGCGAATTTTTAGTCTAAAAAAATATTTGTCGGCTAAATATTCTTCTCCACCTCCCTAAACTGAAAGTTAAATTTCGATTTTGAAGATGGAGCACCCTGGACTCCTGTCAGAGACTAGTCATTCAAAAGCCGAAGGTTCCAAGCTGAATATCGACCGTTATCTGGAAGTTTGACACAAATCTGGAATGCAGAAGACGTTTTGAAAACCTGAAAGTCGGTAGCAAACGTTGAATTTCGAATTTCAATGACTATTCGGTTTTTACTAAAGTCTGTTCGACCTAGAGCCTGAAATTTGAGAAAGTTGAACTTTTTATTAAAATCTAAAAATTGAAAGCAAAAGACTTATTTTCCAATGCCACAAGCTGAATTCGATAGCATTAATGTTCTATGGTCCTGGTAAATAAAGGAGGGAAATTTAGTCTGGAACAAAAGTCAAAACTCTATGTGTTTTTCCCATAAGAAGAACGAAAGGGAGCTTATGACGCGGATTCCCCTAGTCCGATCGACCTGAAACTTTGTACTTTTTTTTAGTTGTTGTTTTTTTGTTTTTGTTTTTTGATTTTATTGGAATCAGTTTAAGAGACAAATCAGAGGATATTCAGAAAAATAGATCACCAAGAGTAAATAACGACAACCTTAATGTGTAAAGGAAGTTGTGTATTCCTCATGTATTCCTAACATCCTTCCAGCTTATCCTCCCAGACTAGGGTATGCTCATGTGCGCAATTGTGAGTGCTTGGGGGATAAGGTCCCAATCTGCATTTGCAGGGACGAAACTATAGGAGAGGGTGAATTGCCCCTAATATTGGCCGTTGGCAAATTTTGAAACTGTTCATGTGAATTTTTCATTTTCTAAAAACATTTGTTCGTTTATTATTTTTTCAATTAAAAAATATCTTGATTAAAAAATCGGCAAATTTTCAAATTAAAAAAAAATTGTCGACGAATTTTTAGTTTTCAAAAAATATTTGTCGGCAGATTTCCCTCCCTCTCCCCCCTAAAAAACTAAAAGTCAGTTTTCGTCTCTGAGTACGTATGAGGGGTATAGGTGCAAACAAGACAAGTTCCAAAAACCTTATTTTTCAGAAAACAAGAAAAACTGATTCCCAAAAAAACATATATCTTAATATGAGGTGAAAATTCCTCCAAGTCATCCCTCATAGGTTTGAAACGGTTTCCCAAACAAATTTTTTGGTAATCTGCCCCCTGGGGGGTTTGAGACCATGATATGTGTTGGAACATTACTCCAAAGCTTTTTTTTTTTTTTTTTTTTTTTTTTTTTTTTTTTTTTGCGTATTATTCTTGTAAAAGCGAGGAGTAAGTATTACTGACTAACACTTACTGAAATCGAAATTGCACTGCTGTAAACCACTATCCCTTCATTTTGGCCAAAATAAGATGAAATTTCAAAGAAATTCTTGACGAAATAATAATCGACCGAATAATTCTGTTATCATTCCAACTACGTAAATTGAGAACCCTTTACGCAATGCAACTTCAATTACAACAAGCAGCGTACCTAAAATGCGATCACCGAAACCTCCCTAATCCCGAAAATTCACATGATCCATGTACATGTCACTTTTGCCTCCAACCATGTGTATTGAAGGCATTTTTTACACTGAAGAAATAAATTTCACAAAAATCTGTTTACACCATTCGATTTGGCTTGCAATGCTCTATCCAGTACCGTGCTTAACTCGATTTTTTGAAATTTGAATCTTGTCTTGTTTGCACCTAGACCCCTCGTATCTAGTTTTAAATAAGGTTGAAAGAATCTTACGGATTTGAACAAGTTTTCAAGCTGTTAAATGACGTTTGAAAAGTCTTAGACGAAGGTCTGAAGGAGTCTTATGAAGTCATAACAAGTCTGGATCAGTTCCAAGGAGTCTTCATAAGTCTAAAGAATCTTTTTCTCGTTGTCTCAAAGTATGTGATTCTTCTACAACCGGATGGATTGGCAACTTACCTAGACAATGTGTAGATAAGTTTGTCTGCTGTTACATTTGAAGGAGCAAAGGTTTGGACATTTGTGGCCTGCCTGAAAGAAAGGGACCTGAGCGCAAAAATGTAAATGTTACAGGAGAACGGATAAACAAAATTGATAACGTTTTCACGTTATGGAGACCCTCAACTTTGAAGACTTACAGCAGTTTGGGAAAATTTTTTAGAATTTTTTCGACAACACCACGCGACAGAGCGGCCAAAGGTTAGTCAAAAACAGTTGTTATCACAAAAATGATTTTTTGCGCACAGGTCCCTTTCTTCGTGGCAGGTCACATTTGTAGAAATTATGTATGCAATAATGGGAATTGTGTTCTCCGAATTGCTAGTTGATAGACCTTTTGGTAATAATAGAAAACAGTTACAGCAGCGGATTAAAAAAAAATCAACGGGTGTTTACAATATTAATTTTGATGCTGCGCCCTGAGATTTTTTTACGATAAACGACCCTCCCCCGCCGGCATACCCTTCAAGAATACTCCTTGACCTCACTCTCATCTATTCTAGTTTTCTAGTTTGAAATCGTTAATAAATGCAGTTTGAATTTACGCTTTTAAAAACAAATGTAATAAAAAAATATATTAATGCTATTTCCCCGTAATTTCTTTAGTATTTATAGGAAATTTAACTAGAAGTGAAAAAAGTGGTTAGAAAACGCAGTTCCGTAGCCATTCTTGGTTATATGCAGGTCTGGGCATTGTCTGGAAGTTGGAATGTTAGAAACAATACAAATTTTGAAAATCATACATTTCGAAGTACAGCTTTGCATTTATTTAAATTTTCAAACTCAAAGACTAAAATAGGTTGTGGTGTGAGGCTAGGAAGCTTTTTTTTTTATGGCTGTGCAAGAGGGAACCGTTTACTGCGAAAAAATCACTGGTGTCAATGAACAATTTTTATGAAAAATTAAAAAAAATATGAAAATTGGATACGTATTTTATAACGAAAATTGATTTTGTAAGCGCCCTATTAATCCGATTTTGTTTTTTTTCTTTCTTTCCTTCATTAGTTGCCATAATTGTCTTATTAGTACCAAAAAGTTCCTCTGGTCTATCTACTGGTAATGCTGAATAAGAAAATGTATATGTTGTCCATAATTTCTTCAAATGCGCATATCTTTGCTCCTTGAAATGTAGCAGCTGGCAAACATTACACGTTGTCAGGATGATTTGTTTCCTTACTCAGTTGAAGGGGGAGGGGATATCACGTACTTCGAGACACTATTTACAAGTCCTTCAAAAGCCTTGGCGTATCTTAGAGAAGTTTGAAACAGTCTTAAAAAGTAAGTGCGTGTCGTATAAAAAAGTAAAATAGAATCTGTATGAGTTCTGAAGATTGTTTACGAGTATAAAGCTTGGAAGAGTTGTGCAACTATTGGAAAGTCTGTGAGTTTTAAATCTGGATTAAAAATCAGGATACTTGTCTTTAAGTTATCAGTTTCTTTCATCACCTATGCTCCTTTCTATGTCGGATGCCAGAAAATTAGACGATTCTTGTAAAGAACTTCGAGATCGACCAGGTCAGTAAACATGAGATCATTGTTGATTCTTCAGTGACATTTGCTCTTTTGCGAAACAAATAAGAAGAGGGGGAAAAAAAGAAAGAAAGAAAGAAGGAAAAGATATAGTTTTTCAGAGGTGATCCGAATCACAGATGCAGATATTACTTCCGCAGAAAATGGTCTGGCGAAAAGTGTTCGACAGATCATTGAATAAATGATTCGAATCACAAATAATTGGTCCAGAAAGGATTTTGATTTGCAATTGGTGGACCATATTATCTGAATCCTGGTCACTCTCACTACTTCTGCCCAACTCATGGAGAGCAAAGAACGTTACTGCGCCCCGGCTGTTATTATGAGTAGAACGGTGCCAAAGCTCACTACCCATACAAACAAAGAACGAAAAGAGAAAAAACGATGTTGTTTACTAATAAAAAATATGTTTTTCTTATATACATGGACGAAAATGATGAAATGCTTTTGTTGATGATATTGGTTCCAGCGGTTGAAAAAATTCGCTCGACACCGTGTAGTATAATTCATTCGTAACTATACTTACATACTGAAAATAGAACAAAAACTATGTCATCTCGGTTTCGACTTGGACGTATGTTTTTTCAGCTTTTTAAACGTGTTTATTGCCGCTTGATTGTTATGTAAGAAAGCCATCGAGATATTGTACTGGTTATGTCAATCTAAGAGCAGAAACGTGTAAGTAAATTCATCTCACATTTGTCGACTGTGTTTTCAACTCCCAGTGGCTGGGTTTGTGATTTCCGAGAAGGTGATGCTAAGCACTTTTTTAGGGTACTCTATCGATGTTTAGCAAATTCGATGGAAATCATTTTTGATATGATCATTCGATGTATCGAGTATTCGGCTGACATTTATATTTGTGTGAGGTGGCGCTGTGTGTGCCGAGTGCTCAAACATTGTAGTCCATTGCCCTTTTCCCCAGGTTGCTATCAAGGATCATCTTAGCAGCCTCACTTTTACAGCCAAAGTGTGAATTTTACTGAGTTCTATCCCTTTGACTTCACTGGGTGCTGGATACTCCAGTCCCAGTGGTTCGCGTCTTGTCCCGGCTATTGCTGGACATCCACATATGATGTGAATCGAGGTTTCATCCTCTTCTCCACAGTACCTACAGGAGCTGCTTTTCGCCACTCCTATTCTATACCACATGTGTTTTGTGGCCCCATGACCAATCAGCAGTCCGACCATGAGTCTTGTATGTTTTCTGTCGAGCCCAAGTAGGAACTCGGCGTACTTACCGAGGGGCGTACCCTATCAGTGTTTTGCTGACTTTCATGCCACTGGCCATCTGCCAGTGCATTTCCATCTGCTGACTTATCCAAGCTCCACCTTGGATTTTATGACGCTGTGTGCCTCGGGAAGTCGCTTGCCTATCCGCGATCATGTTCCCTTTTATGCCGCAATGCCCCAGTGTCCATAGCATGGTGACACGATTCTCCTGAGCAAGTGTGTATAATTTGTTGATGCAGTCCGCCACCACCAAAAATGTAGTTTGATGTGCCGATAGTGCTTTAATAGCCGTTTGACCGTCTCTACTGATATAGATCTTAGTATCTTAGTGTCCATGCTGGAGTGTGAGTGGACTTGGTAGCATTCTGTTTTTAGGGTGTGCCGATTCAGTTTTTTATTTCTGTTGTCCATAGCGCTTTCGGATGTTACGCCATCTTGGAAACAAAAAAGCGAATTGGCACACCCTGAAAACAAAGGATATAGATCTGCTTATTAACAAGGCCCTTCTGCTGACTTCTATCAGTAACCACCGTGATCGCCATTACCTCTGCATGGAGGATCGTAACGCCCGCACTCAGTGCCATTGAATAGCTGTCAGCGCTTTTTGCATTCGTGATTCCGATTCCTGCACTTTGGTCATTCTTTGAGGCATTTGCAAACCACACATGTTCCTCTTTTCCTAGAATGCTTGGCCACCTCTTTTCTGTGCCTCCCGTGTGAATATCAGTGCATGGTAGGGCTTGCCAAAGAAGTATTCCATTGCGATTCTGTCCCTCGGTATCCCAAAACATTTGTCTATCGTCCCCGCCATCTCCTATATCCTTCTGTGACCTGTTTTTTGTGGAGCCCATAGGTTTAGTTGTCCAAAACGATGAGCTCACATTATCGCAGCTGCTTCTATAGCAGTGTGAAGTTGTGGCAGCGTTAGGAGTCTTTCAAATGCTTTTATCGGCACCGTTCTCATTGCTCCCGTTGTCATCATCATCACGCACGCGAGCCTTTGCAGGTGGTCCAGTTCCTCTCTGACTTTGGCCAGGTGGACCCGGCCCCACAATTCTGGAGCTTATCATACCGGTATAAATATATCCAATGCATCATTTTGGAAGAGAGTCCCCAGGTTCTGCCGACAAAGGTACGGCAAGCCCAAAGAGACTAAATTCCTTTTCTTGCGGCCAACAAGAAGTGAAAATCAAGAGGATGTACAATGCTTTACAGTTGCTCGTGGATGCTAAACAGCTCGAATTTTCAAGTTTTCCACTTGGCATTGAAATCCGTCGACTAAATCCTGACTAAAATCTCATACAGCTGCGGTTGACCGGAAACCATCCGAGTGGCGTTGCTGTGAGGAATGGTTCTTATCCAGTTAGAATCTTAGAATTGCAGTCATCGGCTTAGTTGTAAATGTTCCCATTTTGCGACAGAAGTGCCGTTATCCATCGTCGTGATATCCTTGAAAACCGTAATTTGCCAACGTCATCCTCGTGAACTAATTTCAAAATTACGAGCACCCTGTTCGAGCCGGGCTGTTATTTCAGGTTATCGCCGAATTTGCATTCCTATTTCGTCGCTTCGGTGTTTTGTTTTTCCTGGTCGACAGTCGCGCCGGTGCTATTCCGATTCTAATCTCAGGGTTTTTGGCAGAATACGGTACACACCGTCATTAGTCGAAGTCTGTAAGTCAGTTCGTGAATTTGAAAAATATGTCGTGCGCTGTTCCAATTAGCACGATCGTAAGTGCCTGAGGATATTCCAATTATTGCTTCTGGATATTCGTTTGTTGTCTGAGTGCTGTTTTCGAGCTCGGCAGGGTGGTTCGTTTGATTTCGTAATAATATGAGGTTAACTCAGAGAGAATGGAATTCGGCTTCTTTTCCAAATTATCAAGTATATCAAAAACACTTTAACATACATGAAAACTAATAATTTATTACGCATTCAGAAAAATCATAGTATAACAACTAGGCATAACCTTTGTAACATTAGGGTGCCAAAAAAAAGTTCAACAAGGGGACAGCAAAACTATATGTATCAGGGCATCTCATTTTTCAATAACCTTAGTCCATCCCATAAAGCAGAAACCATGTGTACCCCAGCAAAAAATACTAATAAAATAAAAAAAACTTATAAATAGCCTACTATAGCATAAACACGCACTAAATAAATAAATAAACAACAATTAATAAATAAATACCATTAAAAAATAAATGAAAATAAATAAATAAACAATAAATTTTCTGGTTGAGAATAAATATAACAAAATTCCTTTTCGTTTCCCTAGTTCCCAATTCATTAATTTGTAAACGGCGGATGGGGGCAGGGATCGGTAGTTTTTTTTTTCATGGCTTGGTTTTTTTTTCTTTTTTTTCTTTCTAGTTTTTTCCTCTTTTTTTCTAGTTTCCTTTTCTACTTTTCTTTTGTTTTTTTATTCCTTTTTATTTTGTTTTTGTATTTTTTGATTTTCCGATTTTCTTTTTCCAAATTGTTCTATCTAGTAGTTTTTTTTGTTTGTTTTTTTTTATATATACATTTTTTTTAAATCCGCGTAATTACACAAAAAATTCAAAAAATATTATTATACAGCCTCGAAACGAGCTCCGCTCAGTGAGTGCAAGAAAAAAAGACGTAAATAAAGTTTTTCATTTCATTTCACTGTTCAAGAGCTATTAGTTGTTGATATCGGGTAACACTCGACAAAATTATGAGGTTCTTCGCTCGAGGATAACGTTTTGCTCTGGAAAATGAGCATTTGAGTTGAAAATTTCCGCCAAAGATGTTTCCAGCTGATGTTGGCAATCTAATCAAGATATCATACATCCTCAGCAATTTCGGTGTACAATTTTCTTAGGAGACTGAATGCATCCAAAACATCTTATTATTTTTATCAGTCTCCAGCACTGTCAGCGATGCGGTCCAAATTGTACTTAGCTGCATTCTTCATAAAAAAAGGTTATTTGTAACTTTTTCCTAACTCCCTCTCGAATGTCGTTAGGGGAAGGTGATTTTTCAAAATGACCGTAATATTTTTTAAATACATTCATGCAGGCTTTATGGATGAAAATGTAAAATTTGTGACATTCATTGACTTTAGATAACTGAAGGAATGCTGAAGACCCTCTAACTCGTTTCCTTACGTTCATACTCATCACCCATAACAATTTTCTTCCCCCCCACCCCCTCCTCCCCAGTCATTGTTACTATCCTTATAAGAAATGTATTTCTCAGCTTTTTGTAAGTTTTGCGTTGAGATATTTGTTGTGGAATTCTCCAGGTGGCTAAATTCATTTTCAGTGGGTATCGTTTTTATTGGGATTTCAGCATAGGAGACAGGGGGAGATGAAAACATTGCAAAATGCAATATGGGTACTATTTCTTAGATTTCGGGAATTACTGAATTCAAACTTGACGTTAATTTGCTCCTCATTTGACCAGAGAAACCAATAGGAAACCAAGGCAGTGGCCTAAGAAGGCAGACGTTTCTAAAGGCTTGTTTGAAAATTGCAGAAGTTGGACAGCAGTTGATTTCGACGTCAACATTTGGTGGTTGTAAAACTACTTTCGGTCGTCACTTGATGGTAGTGATGCAAAATATTGAGAAAATCAATATCCATACGATAATATTGTTATTATCACGATAATTTAAAATATCGATATTGTACTTTATAAATATCGATAGATATTATCGATGTTTCTGATATTTTGATCATAAATATTTAAACCAAGTTAACCTGCCTTGTTTCATCATTTTTTCAAACAGTGTTTCCTATAATACTTGTCCACTATATTTTACTAATTAACTATTTTCTAAGTTCTCTTTCTTCATACAGTTGTGAGGTCATAGACTCATAGACAATAATTCCTGTCAAAACCAAATTTTAAAAATTGCAAAACAATTTTGATCACATTTCGGAAGAGTTATTTCAACATCAATATAGGTAATCACTGATCATTGTGTTCATTTTCTACCACCACAATAGTTCGGGTGGAGCTTTGAGCAAATTTAGTAATCAAAATCACTATCAGCAGTTTTCTGGCGAATCAAGTTAAAACTGTTATCACATTTTTGGCTCAATAATAGGGGAAAATAATGAAAAACTGAAATTTGATCAAAAGAGACTTCATAACAATGGAACTTACAGGTCTTTTTAGTACGTGCGTACTTATATAATCATCAGTGAATCGTCCCAGGAAAAGGACCTAAGAATCTGTTACTTGAAGGCGTTTCTCTTAAATAAGGTACTAGGGAACTTGAAAAGGGAAAAAATGTATTATTAGGAAAATTTTGCACCAATACTGTCTGGCGAATTTTGAGGAATTTTGGCGTTTCCAGACAGCCGATCTGGTGACAGGGAAGAAGTAAAGTAACTTAATCGGTCACACTGTATTGGAGGTTTTCAAAATATTGAAATATCGCTCTTCCTATAAGAATATCGATAGATATCGAACATTATCTGATAATCGGGAAAACTGTATTCGATATTCAGCGGGAAAATTATCGATAGATAACGATATTTTTGATATGATATTTGCATCACTACTTGATGGCGAGCTTGGCGGTGACACAACGTGCATCTCCTTCCCTCCCACGCAACCTGGGCGAACGACTGGTCGGATTTCTGGGACCATCATCTTCTGCTTGTGTCCGTGTTCAGGCGCTTTCCGCTTGGAAGGAAATTTACGATCGAGGAAGTCAAGTCCTTACTACATACGTGCGAAGAATTTCTCCGCAGTACCGGAGGAGATGAGTGATTCCTCGTATCTTCCAAACAAATTAACGAGAGAAAGAAAACAGAAGACGAGGCTTTAGCGGACTAATATGAGCTTGGCCGAGTGTTCGGTATATCATTTCCGACACTCGCTCTAAGTGCGCTACTAAAAACAGCGGAATAAGACAAAGTGGAATGACCCAGTTAGAATCGGACTTTTCAAATTTCTTCCATATTTCTTCGGTAGCGGATCGAGAAAAATGCGAACTGAAGCGATGAAAAAAAACAGCGCCCGCGACTATAATTCATCGATAATGTACGACAACACCCTGACACGTCCACCCACCGTCGCCGTTCCGAAGCCCCGGCTATTAAAACGCGCGGCAGCGTCGACTCGTGAGCACCGGAGAGCACCGTGCGAGAGAAGCCCCACCAAGCACCGGCGACACTAACATTTCAACATGCACATTTTGAAAATAAGCTACTGACGAATGTACGTTCCAGATCAAGAGACTCTAATCCGTGTATGTGTCAAAAGTGTCTTTATCGCGCATTTATCAGAGATTGTGTACGCCGTTCGTAGAGCCCTGTGCCCGCGGACGCGCGGACCGCTATTTTGATTTGCCCCTAATAAAGCTATCAACATCATCGGTGGATTGTACGGTCGTAAATTTTTGAATTTCGTCGTATACAGCAGACTGGTGGTGACTCGCGGACACTGCACCGGGGGCTCTAGCACAGCCACCGTCGCATACACTGTTCGTGGGCTAATATGTGCATAAACAAGCGGGCGAACTTTTTAATTAATACGTAGCCGGCGATGTTAAATAACGCTCTCGGACCGAGGGTGTTGCCGACACACAGTTGCAGAATAGTTTCCTGAAATTATGGGCAACGACGATCGCTTTTCGACGCGACAACATCCCATTGGAATGTAACGTGTGACATAGCAAGAGTTTTATTAGTATCGTTGCTGTTATTCGGTTCGTTTGGCCCACTTCCTCTAATTATCCCGTCATCCAGCAGATCAAGAGTACAGTTGTATTATCTCTTCTTGAGCAACTAGCTTGGAAGAATTGGGTGGAAAAAAAAAAGGAGGTATAGTGGGACAGAATCTCCGTGAAAGATTTCTTTTCACAGATCTTTTCAGATTAGCTCTCTAATCAACGTATCTCAAGTCTTCAGTGGTGCCGGGGAAGCATTTTCTTCTCAGGAGACTAATTTTTATTTTAAACAGCGATTCATGTCTAGTGCAGGGCAACTTGAATTTTATACAAAACTGCAATATACTTGTGTTGAATTTAGAAATGCTTTGGTCACCCCCCCCCCCGTCCACTAGTCCACCTATCATTGGATACGCATCCATCGCCCTCTGTCAGGATCTTTTTTTCTTGTTCGTACGGCCCCAGACATGCGTATGAAATGAACTCTTTCGTCGCGCTAGCTTGAGACCGGCCTACCTTTACCTCTGTTAAACCCCCTCGGCGTCTAGTCGGTTGAAACTTTATTCCATTTTGGCAAGCTCTGTACCCAAGCCCTGCATTATTAAACTCAGGCTTTTTAAATAGTTGATATTGGATGGCTTTCTTTTCTTTCTGAGAGCAATATTTTTAATTTTTTCATTTTGGAGAATTTTCAGTATTGATCTTAGTATTCTATTTCGTGTTGATAAGAGCTTTTTTGTCTTTTAGTAAGAGCCCAAGTTTGGGCATCGTTCGCCGTCACCACCTCCCTGCGTCCCCACACTTATCAAGATGAGGAGGTGAGGGGTGAAGAAGGTACCTCGTCCGTCTGTGGTGCACCCGAATTCCAGGTTAATGCTGGGTGAGCGTTGCCTCGGTCAGGGTGTCCCGTAGTGGCTCTGGCTGAACAGCGAGAATCCGAAGCGGAGAGGTGAAAGGGGAGCTCGGACCAGCCTCTGTGCGTCCCTGTGGTCCCTGATGCGATACTCGAAAGGGTAGTTTCCAGGGTCTGAAGTGCGGTGTCTTGGGAGCCACTTTGGCATGCGTTGCATTGCCATACACTTCACCGAGGGAGGTTTGGGCACCGTACAGTACCGTTGTGATTACACAATTCTGGAACACCTTCACTTTTGTATTTAGTTTCATATTACCCTTTCAGACATAGTTTTAAAGCCCAGAATTTTTTCCAAGTTTTTGAGATTCTAGTTTTGATTTATTTTCAAATTTATATTGAAAGAATTTTTTGGCCTGTATATCAATATTCTTCAATATTTTCAATTTAGATTTGAGATTTCATTCAGGGTAATTTGCAAGTGCTCATTTTTTGACATGATTTTTATTTTATTAAAATTTATGGCCAGGCCTCACTTTCTCGCTTTCTAATTTAGGATTTCCGAGAGTTCTTCTGCATTCTTAGCGATTAAGATGATATTATCTGCAAAACGGAGGTTGTTTAGCCACAGGCCACCGATCTTAATTGAATCGGTTAGAACCAAAATGGGTTAAGTCCAAAATCACTCTTTTCAGGAAGCGAAAAAAACTGTTTTATTCAAAAGTTTGGAAATCGTGGAATACGTCCTTCACGGTGGTGGTAGAGGGTCACAAGAGACAACTATTAAGCCTGATCCCGTCTAATAAAATTTTGATGGGCCGGAGCTAGGGGGCTCAAAGTTTTGGACATACCCATTTTGGTTCTGAACGATTTTTTTGCAGTTTTATGGCTCGAAATTGCCCCCTTTTTTAGCCAGACATAAAGGGGTCACTTAGTTTTGGTCCCATTCCAATCGAGCAAAATCCGTGCGTGTAGGAAAAAAAGTTCTGAAGCTGTATTGGAAAATTGCGATTTCGTTTTTGAAAATAGCACTTTTTAGGTATTAAAATGCAAAAAGAGGGGAGTGGGTCGGAAGTTTTTATTTATTTCTATTTTTCACACTAAAATACACCATTTTCAAACAATTTCTGAAAAAAATATATTTTTTGAAAAATTTTTATTACAAAAAATTCATAGAAAGCGATGTTGTCAAAAGCACTTTTTCAGCTGTTTCACGAAATTTCGACCACACCAGCAGATCCGCGATACTTCAATACCCCTTAATCCGTGAAAAAAGCAAAAACGACCGAAGTGGATTTAACCCCTTATGGTTCTGACCGACTCAATTCCAGTTTCTTCCTAATTTAGATTATTGAAAATTTCTTGGAGAACAGCTATGGAGATGATGGAGAGTCTCTTTATTTTACCCCTCTTTGAATTGAGAACGTTCTACTTTTGCGTTGAATTTTATGTATGCTTTTGAGTTTTGATAGTTCTGAAGTACCTTCTACCTTGATTATTTGACCAGAGGATCCTTTCTTAGCTAGTGCATCCTAAACACTGTGGCGAAAGACAAAAGTCAAACGCTTTATTGTAGTCAACGAAGAGCAGGATGGGCCAAAGTCATATTCTTTACGCTTCTCGATTAATTGGACGCTATTCAACGTAAGTTAACCAACCAACATTTGTTAACAAAATGAGTTATTAGTATTGTTGGAAAGAGCGTAAAAAGTAGAATTTTTCAGAATTGGGTCCCCGATTCAGAAATGGGTGCTCACGTTGAAAAAAGCTTATCAGTAAACGCTATGTCATATAGTTTCTACATGGCTCTTGAATTTCGAATCACGTGTTCTCGAAAAACAGATGTTGCTGGTTGGTTTCCTTACGCTGAATAGCGTCCAATTGGTTGATTGATTGCGTGAACGTGGTCAATAGTCGCGTACTCCTGTGTGAACCCCGCCTGCTCCACAGGGTGAAATGCCATTGATTGGAAGCTGTCAAGCGTAAGAAAACCAATTTACAAAATCTGTTTTTTGAGAACACATGATTCGAGGTTTAAGAGCCATGTAGAAACTATATGACATAGCGTTTACTGATGAGTTTTTTTTCGAGGTGAGTACCCATTTTTGAATCGGCAGTCCAATTTTGAAAAATTCTGTTTTTTACGCTCTTGCTAACCGTACTAATAACTCATTTTGTCAGCAAATGTCGGTTGGTTTTGTTACGCTTAACAGCGTCCAATTATTGGTGAAACTAAACGCATGATAAAAATTAGTTTCTCTCAAATATATCGAGAATCATCTTCGATAAGGGAACTAGTCCAATAAATAAAGCATCGAAATCTACACGAAATTGCGCGGGAACTTGACAAGATTGTTTCTTATCGCCCTCTGATGATCCCGCGATAATTCCTCAAAAATCTGTGATGAGTTAGCGGCGCCACCTGGAGAGGGGAAGTCGGTTTCGACTTTGGACAATATCTCGCTTCCTATAAGCGGTACGGAAAAAATGTTGATAACAAAATTGAAGAAGACTAAATTTGTCGTGAAAAAGGTATAGTACAGTTCTTACGAGGGATCTTACGTTTAGCTAATAATCAAACTTTTAAATTATATACCATAATGTCCTCAAATCTGAAATGTCTGTAGTTCATTACTCTCGATCACCCTTATCTCTTCTAAAATACTAAAAATAATAACTTGCGTACTCATTGTAGCTTGTATAGTGTACAAAGAATTCCGTTATCGTACAATGCATTTGGGAACACAAAAATGATCTCGCTTGTTTACAAAAATATTCTCTTATGTGGTTCTTTATTTGGTTTGTAATTTCCGTTAAAGAGGAAATTAATTTTTACGGAATAACCTTTATGCCTTAGTTCACTTTTGAATAATTTGTTTATTAACATTGTCCAAGGTGATGCACCAAATTCAATGAGCCCCTTAATTTCTTTCTTTAAGTTATACTTGTAAATCTCAAAAATCTGTCAACAGAATTATTACTTTCTCAAAATTAAAAAAATAAGTAATTTGTTTTCGTTTTCGTTGGTCCCCGAATAGTCCCTGTTCGCAAAAGTGAAATCCCTCATCCCCAAGAAACCTTTAGGTATGACCTTCCGAGTGAATATCATTTTAGTGCTCATCGAGAAAAACGTTATTTGAGGTTTAACACAAAGTCAACGCAGTTCATCCCTGCCAACGGAATAAATTTTGAAAAAATTTCTTCTGAGTTGCGAGTCCTTTAAGGGTTGAGTCCGGATGAGGATCAAATTAATGTTAAAATGGGATGCCGGACCCCGAAACCTAAGAATTGATGTCTATGTTTTGTATGACGTTGTTTCATATCCCATGTCGCAGTTTTGAAATTATATTCAAATTTACTTCAAAACCAAACTTAGCAGCCCCCTAAACGAGAGAACTCGTCCTCATATTGTGATTTTTATCTCACGTGTTCATTTCTGTGCTCCTACCCCTACTCCAGATATCACCGTTTTCAACGTCAAAATCGAATTCAGTGTCTTCGTCACTCAAGAAATAATACCGGTGCTACGTTAAAATTATTTCATCTTTCTTTGCTCCCTGGTGCCACAATTTTGGAATTAGGTTCAAATTCATGCCAGTATCGAAATAAGCAATCCTCAGAACTTGAAAAATTATGCCCAAAAGGACCAAATTTCGCCATTTTCAGATTTATGAAAAATGTTGGTCCTTTTTCTGGGCCTTCCAATATGTCTTGGGCCTCTTGAAATTTTCAGGAATTTCTGCTAATTTTAGCTGTTTTTTGACACTGTTTTAGAAACTATGGTCCTCGTTTGGTTTTTTGTCTTTCTCCAGAAGAAAATGACAACTTTTTTTGTCAATGGTTTGGTTCATTTACACGTTTTAAATCTGACAACGCTGATACTCGTAAAGACTTCTCCTTCATTCTGCGTTAAAATTGTTGACTTTCATTTGAACACTGTCAAGACTCATTCAGACTTCGTTACGGCCCATAAATTTAGACCTAATTGAAACTCGCTCGTATTGAGACGTGACATGAAATCTTTATAGGAAAAGAAAACTTTCGCCATGTTTAGTTTTGATTACGATGAAACAAATATTCTGAGGTACGAAGATTCCATATAATATGATGCGGGGTCGAGTGGCACCGAAACCCGACATTTCTAGCAGAAGTTGGGCCCTAACAATCATAGGTCAAAAGTTTTCGACCCCTGAAGACTGTTGAACCTCGAAAAAGTCTGTGTTCGGATTCGTCAAGACTGTTTGAGAGTCGTTGAAATTGTGTTAAGAATGTGCTTCTTTCTTCCTGGTTCTGCTCATTCATGCAAACACAACCGATTATTGTTTTATTTACTTTACACCCCGTACGAGTGTACATGCACTATTTACTGACTGTTGAAAAGTTCTTCGCACGTTTTCGAGCCGTTCTGGGAAACTGACGGTGGAATTCATTCAGCTGGACTCGTATACGAGTGTTAGAATTTTTTGCTGCAGATTCAAGATCTTTTTTTTTTCTTCTTTTAACTGACTTCGTCTGTACTGTCAAATAATCACGAAAGGTACTTTAAAAATGTTAATGAGGCTGCGTCAGTGTACTACAATGTGTGCCAATTCGGCGCTAAATTATTTTCGTCTAGTACCTACAAAAATTACTTGGTGCACAGCGCGTTAAATTAACTGGAAACTGGGCACTAGTAGTTCCCGAACTGTATGATACAGTGCATACGATTTTGCTGTCTCTTTCTGATTTGGATATCAAAACCGAAAAGACCAATCCGTTGAAACCTTATCAGGTGCGGAATATCGTTACTCCAATACTGTATCCTATCAATATAATGATACCTTTTCGTGAGGATACACTCCAGCAGTTCTCACCTTTTGTGGGATTCCTCATCTAGTTCTTTTTGTTGAAGGGTTGACATTCGTGTCGCTAAAGTTCGTCCCCGTGATTTGTTCACTCGTTTTCTGTTACTTTTTGGACCACCTGTCTTGTACGAAATTCACGCAAATGATGCGCTAGCCCTCTCGGTACAAATTTTAATGTCAACAGGTATCTCGCAGTAGGCCATCGGTTCATCCTTGGTCGCCATTTTGGCATACCGTGAGACATCACTCATTCGAAATTAAAGAAAACGAAAACACACATCTGCATGTTCGTTAAATATTTTGAAACGAGTACTCGGCACTCTCTTCGAAGGGCAAACTAATAGCCTTTCAACGAGCTGAATCGAGTTCTCAACGCAAATCATATTTTATTTTTAAATCTATATAGGAAGATAAGATCTTACTTTTCCGGACAATTAACTGTCTTCCTTCTCTTTTGTCGTATGCCCACGAAAGAATCGTAAGTTCTGCGTCCAACTTTTTGCTTCAAACTTCATCTTCGAATCTTAGAGAAATCGCTCGCTCGTTTACATTTCACGTGTAGAAGCGCGGAGGGTTATTTTCAGTCCACCCGAGAGAGGATGAAGGCAAGTTGGTCAAGCGAAAATCCAATTGTGTCATGGACAGTTGTTCTCGTTTCCTTCTGATTTTATGTTTCCAATGGCGAGCGATCTCGCCAGCTGATGGAAATTTGAGGGGAACCTCTTTTCTCCCCGTTTCGCTTGTGCCCACTTGCGTCCTTTGGATCTTAAGTCATTTTTTGCCATGAGTCCCCTTCCGTTGGGAAAATCCTGGTTGTACCTCTGCTGGTTATCACTCGTTTGTTCTCGGAGGATATTCTGCAACGAAATCTGATTTTTCTCGTACCAAGATGTGTGACTCTTTAAGTGTAAGATCTCCTGTGTTTACATTTATACATCGTGTGTAATTTTCTGTTTCAAGGATTGTGTATTTTCCGCGAGCATGTTGGATACGCTGACGAGTCGGTACTGCGTTTTGCGACCTCGTTAGCTACCTCAAATTTGGCTCGCATTTTCGAACATTTGCGGAGATATAACCTGACATTGTATGTCTGTTATTTTCTTTCTGCGTTTTGTTGTAGATTTTTTTTTTCTTCTTTTTTTAAAACGTTAAATGAGTCACGCATCAACACGTCGTTACTCGTTACTTTCTGTAGCTACGTGGTGGTCAGTGTATCAGACGGTGCTGAATAAATGGCGTTGTAACGAGACGTAAATTAACGACTCGATTTGAAGGACGCTCGTTGAACTAGATCATTAGTTGTGCGAACTATCGATGAGAGGGGGCGAGAGGCTCATATAACTGTCTTTCGAATTATCATCGATACTCGCTCTGTGTACTAATCGAATGTCGTGCGATCGTGAGTGGCCGACTGTGAGACCTTTCGAAAATGTCCAAGTCCCTGGAAACGTGGTGCTGCCTTCGTATTCCGATGTTTCTCCGACCAAGAACGTAATAAGGAGTACGATAAGGCCAGCCGTTCTCTACGGGGTTTCAAGTTCATGTTTGAGTACGAAGAAAAGTGTAATAATCTCTAAAGTAGTCCTAACGAAGTATAAATGCATCTTAACGGGATATGGATGATCCTTACAGTAGGCCCTAACAGTTTTGATACGATCTCTAGGAGTTTTATGAAAGTTTGACAGAATTTCAGTGTATCTGAATGAGTCCTATCTGAATGAATTTGAACGAGTCTTAACGAGACTGAAGAGTCGAGACCTAGACCTCGGGGGAAAATTCAAGGAATCCGAATGCGCCTGCCCCAGTGTTAACGGACCAATTAGTCTTGAAAGAATTCAAACAAAGTTTAACCCCAGCATCTGAATGAGTTTGAAGAATCGTAACCCCTAAAAGTGAGTTACATTATGACGATTTTCCCTTTCGCGGCTGTGGCCGCGAGTGTTGGTTCGAATTTGATGGACGCTTCAACCTAGGTGTTCCAGACTAGAACGCGGCTCATCGACTATACCTTGAATCTCAGCCGAGTCGTTCTTACTCGAGCGCACCTTTGGACAGGCCGTATAAATCACGATATCAAGCTTCGAACAATCTTAATTATAAAAGTTGAAAAGCTCAAAGAGCAGGCGTTGATGTAGGTCTCAAAGCTCCCAGTTCACGTGACTATATTTCAGGCTCCGCTGAAAGCAGCTTCATAATTAGATTGAAGAATCTGAAGGAGTCTTCTAATAGAATATCCGACTTTTAACCGAGTCTGAATGAATTTTGACTGAGTTAGAAGAAGACTTTACGCAGTAGTCTTGATGATTCTGAATGAATCTTAAGGAGTCACGACAAAAGTCGAACTGATCTTAAAGAATTCGGATAATGCTTAGGAGGGAATAGAGATAGTCAGCTGAGTCTCTTTAACGAATCCTGATGGGATTTGAATTCGTCTGAAAAAAGGAGTTTTAACGTAGCTTGCATACTTTGTAAAGTCGTGAAGAGTTTGAAAAGGGCTAAGTGATGAGATGCAACAGAGTGATGATGAATCCTTAATGTCTAATTTGTTCTGTGTATTAAAGACCTGGCCTCTTGCGCCGCCCTCACAGCAGTACTCACACTAGGCAAATCTCCAGGATCTTGGCAGGATTAACGGTCAGGCAGGGGTAGGCAAACTGGCCGATAGACATAGCAACAAGAGCAATGCATTCCAGTTCCTGTATCTATCAATAAAATGTTTTCCAATTTTAATGTTAGATAATTCAGACTGCATTCCTATGCCCTTAGTTCTCGAGGAATTACTCCAGCAAAAAAGAATGGATCGCAGTGGTGGCAGTCTGTACTTTCCTTGGGGGGGGGGGGCAAGGAATTTCTAAATTTAGGTTGATAAGCAAGGAAAGAACTGTTACTTTTCTGAAATCTCTCAAGAGACACTTATTCTTATTTCTTAATTCTTATTTCGTATGCCTATAATATGAAGGAAATTGTATTCTGCAACTATTTTTCTGGGAGAAGTTGCCCCGTCAGCCCCCCCCCCTTTTAGAATAACCTCCACTGATTGGAATGATTATTAGCAGGGTCTAAGTGCGTTTTCAAAGTGCGGAGTAAGCTAAATGTAGTCTGATCACGAAGTTTATATTGGTTGGATAGCGAATTGACTCACTTGGTACAGATGTGTTTATATAACTTTGCATTAAATATTGGAAAACAATATATTTTATTCTCAATGATAATAGCTCATTCACAGAATTTTGATTAACACAAAACTGGACTTGATATAGCAATTGAAGACCTGATTCACAATGCTCTTAGTCCGAAACAGAAAACCCTTCCCATTTTTTATATGAAGTTGATAACGTTGATTTAATGGTTTTAATAGGAAAGTCAAGGATACAGTAGCAACGCTGTCAAAGTTCTAAAACTGTCGGCGTTATAACTAGGGCTGTGAATTTTATTCCGTCAAAACTGGGAAATATGCGCATAAAAAATTCCATTATTCAGGGAAAAAATTCCCTGAAAATTAGAAATATTCCAAAATATTCTCTATCGATATGGGTCTCGTTTTAAAGCTTTTATCGAAAAGAAATTAAATATGGATAAATGCAAACTTTAACTCAAAAGAACAAAGTTAGGAGACTTGACAACATAAGGCAATGGTACGATAAAAGTATAGACTAGACAAGTGAACCTGTTCCCAAAGGTAAAACACTGGTACGGTAAAAGTATACACTAGAGCTTGGACCAGAGCTTGACCCATTTTTCGAGCTGGTAGGCGCTAGGCTGGTATTTACGTTTTTAGTTTTCTGTGTGTTGTGTGGAGAGCGCGAATTACAAAGACGTTTTGAATCCAACAAAAGTACTATATTTTCTATATTATGGATAAATATTCTATAAAAATGGAAAATTTTAAGCAAATATTCCAAAATATTCCTCAAAAAATACAATATTATTCTGAAATATGCTTTTTATAGGGAAATATGCCATATCAAATAGGGCTCATTGTGCTCACAATTCCAAGATTCATTAAGATAACCTTGATGTGCTGGGTAAAAGTCACTCGCAACAAATATGCATAAGCATAGAATTCACAGCCTTAGTTATAACATCTGGGAGATGCGCAATGACCTTCTCCACCAGATGGCGCCAAAAAACCGAATTTTGTAATTTTACTAACGTAAGTGCACTTCGTGATGAAGGAGGTTAGGGGCGAAACTATTGTTCTTTTTTCATTTCCTAAAGCATAATGTTTTAATGAAGCCTGAAAAAGTCTTGAACAAATTCGGAAGATCCTTGTAGTCTCAGAGGAGTCTTAAAGAGTCCTAAAAGTTTTACATAAGTTGGAGGAGGAGGTCTTGGCGGTTCAAAAGAGTCTTATTATCGTAGTAATAAATGAATCCAGGAAACCCCTCGGATGGTTTAGGTTTGCACAAGGACCGAGAAAGGAGTCTCAAGCGGCTCACTATAGAAAAGGCACTTCAAAAATAAGGTAAAAAGAGGAACGAAGGAAGGAAGAAAAATAAAGAGTTGAAAAAAGGCAGACTGAAAGTCAAGTTTCGCCTCTGAGCGAGGTCTTCAATTATAAATTGCAGAACGTTACAGTCAGGACTGTTTTCCAAAATAGTTTAGATAGTCTCCGCCCGGACATCCAAATGGAAGGCTTTACGTCCGGAATTATTATTCGCTTTTTGAGTTACCATCGTAACTGTGGTGGTGGAGACGCGTCTCGAGGAAAGAATACTGATGTAAGGTGCTCCTGCTTTCATCAACGTTTATCTGTCGGAGTTTTCCTCCTATGCTTCTTTAGTTCCTCTTTAATCCCCCTGACTACGCCAGGGTAGAACATATAGAGGGGTATTTCTATGGAACGCAGGTCCTCGTGGTCGAATTTTGAGACTCGATGTACACGTATGACGTATTTTAAAAAAATAAATAAAAAACGTGCATCTCGGGAAAACTGACGACGCATTTTACGATAGACATTCTGTAATACTCGACTGTTGAAGGCTGAAAGCACCCGCACTTCGTTCTGTATTACTGCCAAATTGTAAAATGTTGTTTTTCGCGGCTTTCGAAGCAATGTACGTGAAAGGAGTAACAAATAAAACTAGGGGAAAAAAGAGAAAAAGGAAAGAGAAGGAAATTGTTATTTTTATACTTTTTCGTTAATGAACTGTGTTTATCCAGCGCCTGGCGGTAAGGTGCGCCGCCAAGTATTTCGTTATTTGGAGCATGAAAAAAGACGCCACGGCTGCAGTCTTTGAATTTGTTTATCGCTACAAATTTCAAATTTGCTAGGTGGTCGTTAAATTTTTTTCCTTATCTCGATTTTCATGCGCGAAATATGTATCTTGATGCGTGAGATAGTGCATTCGTGGATGCGGTTCGCCGCGTTCTTCCGTACAGCGTCACCTTCCGCCGTTCCGCCAGAAATGCAACCGGGGCACTTTTTTCTTCTAGTACGAATTTTTCCCGCGGCCAAATTTCGATAGCTGTTGATAAGGAATGCAATTGAGGTTGCCTACTTGCGGCGTGTGCGGAAGTGCATCGACGATGACGCTGATAGCAGGCGTGAACCTTTCCTCTTCATTTTTTCCTCAGTTTTTTTTTCTTTTTCTTTCGTTGCATTGGCACGGGATTTGGTATAGGTTCGTGTTTTCGCGGTGCATTGTAGAACGAGACAAGAATACTACTTGTACGGATGCAAATCGAAAGTATGTGATGCGTTTCGGAGAATGAAAAGTGTGTTTCTTTAAAAGGTCACATTTTTGGCTGAGTACGCATGTAGGTGCCGGACGTTTGGTACGTCGGCAATTGCATTTCGCAACCGTTTGGCAACTGCGACGAGCGCTCGTCTTATGCGATCGACGTGTATCATAGACGCCGGTTAGGTAGCGGTGGAAAGGCAGACATTATTTGAATATAGAATACAAAATGATGAGAAGATCGTGGATCATGCAGTTTGGTTGCCTCCTCCGTTTAGTCTAGTGGAGGGGTCTGCTTGTCTGCTTTCTATTTGTACATCTACCAGTCTACCTGTCTGACGGTGTGACTGGCTGGCTGGCTGTCTGCTAGACAGTTGACTGTTTTGATGAATATTCACGGAGTTATGGTCTTGTAAGTTTTCAAATGTCTGGGAGATGACACTCGCTTTCTGTATCTGGGGGAGGGATCGTAACTGTCTGCCTTCTGTCTGTTTGTATGACTGTATAACTGGCTGAACAGTTGACTTTCAGATGGATTGATCATAGAGTTACAAATCTGCCACTGTAACTTTTCAGATATCAGGTAGACAGTTTTCGGTTTCTGTGCTCGCAGAAAGGTTCCATCTGCCTGTCTCCTGTTTATCTATCTGTCCGTTTGTCTGTCTGACAGTGTGACTGTGTGGGAGGAAGATTGTTAGAGCAATTTACTAGATGGATTATCAAAAAGGCACGAGTACAAATGAGTCAGTAATTTTTCAGATGCCAGATAGGCATCCCTTTCCGTTTCCAGGCGTGAGGGAGGTGAAGGTCATAGTAGAGGAATTTAATGTGCTGCGAATAGTCTCGTCGTGGTCAAGTTTCCGAAAATGCGAGCATTGCCGGGAGAATTGTGGATAAAATCGATAAATAATAATTTTTCAGATTCTGAGCCCCTTCAATTTTACGAGTAGGCCATTCACAAAATATAATGTTATACTCGGCGAGAACTACCAGCGACTGAAATATGTTGTAATGTTGCTCACCTACCGCACGACATCCTGTGTGAATTGAACTTCGTAGTAGAAAAATTGAAAAACCTGCTCGGGTGGTCCTAAAGTACGTAAGAAAGCGCTGGCTCACCAAATAGAGAGTTTGTTTGATCTTCAATTACTTGTAATTGAAGCTAAAACGGGAGACCGCGTGAAAATATTCCTCACCCAGACGTAAATCGACTAATCTGCCAATAATGTGACAGTGGGGAACAGTCTAAATTTGAATAAACGGCCCAATTTAGGTGAATTAATAGAAACAGACATCTGAAAACTGACGAAAAACCTGATACTGATGAACAGTCTGAAACTGGGAAACAGTCTGAAAACAGCTCAAAAACAACTAGAAAATTTGACTAAAAATGATCACAAACAAACTAAACCAATCCGAGATAACAACAACTATTGCGTTAATAAAACATGACTAAAAGCTACGAAATTTGACCAAAATTCCCCGGGAATGACGAAATATACTAAAAACGGCTAAAACAACCAGGGACGTACCGAAGAGTTTTTCCTGGGGGGAGAGGGTGGGTAAAAATTGTGAAAGCCCCAACTGACTCAACTCAAAATTTCCAAGTATCAAAGCCACAGAAGAAAAACCTTCTGACTTTTTGGGTTTTCCCGACTTCTCAACTCAATTCCCAAGTACCAAAGCAAAAAAATAAAAACCCGTTTAACTTATTGGATTTTTCAACTCGCGTGACTGAAATGGTAAATCTTCCCAACTGCTGAGTGAAATATTCCTACGGAGGTGGGGAGGGTAGGTTGCCCCTCGCCCCCTATCGGTACGTCCTGAAAACAGCAATATCTGACTAAGATCAACGAAAATAACTTGAAAAATAAATACATAATCGAATACAACCAAAAACGATTTAATGGTCTAAAATGATCGAAATGCGATCAAAAACAGTCTGAATAGCAGACTACCGAAAATAACTTGGATCTGACCAGATTTGCTGCCCGATTTAAATTCGACCGAAATAGATTCAAAACGACCAGAAACAATTAAAATTTGCTGAAATTAGTTGATAGCTCAACTAAAGTGATACACAGAATGAATTTGAAAAACAGTTCAAAACTGATGAACGGCCCAAATGAAAAAGTGTCAAATTATATCAAAAATAACTTGAAATTGTCGACGTGACTAATGACAGTGCAAAGGAAAAATTACTGGAAACGACCAAATCTGACTGAAAATAACCACAGATAATTAGACATGATCAAAATAACGACAATGTTGGCGGAGATTGACTAAACGTCAGGTTATATACTTTTGATAAACTGGGAGTCTGCCGATCCCTCAAATATTCTGAGTCATCTATTTTGGGAGAACGAAAAAACGTCCCTTAGTTCCACATTTCGACAAAAAATCGCCTAAAATTCGAAAAAAGAACATTCTTTCTTGATATAATAAATTACAACCAATACATGTTCTTTTGGAAATCATTGAAAATCAATCATGCATATCTGAAAAATGTCCTGCCCCCATTTGAAAAATTTTGGTTCAATTGATTTTTAGTTTTAATAAATTTTGACTTTAGTGATTTTCATATTTTTAATGATGTGTAGAATCACAAAGAGTAATAATTTTGCCCATACTTTTATAACAGTTTTCAATTCTTTTTCTACCGATGAAGTTTCCCTCCCTTCCGCTTCAGCTTATCCATCCCTTGCTGTTTCCAGTCATTATGTTTTCGAATTTGCTCATTTCTTGTTTGAAACAATTTAGAACGATCGGGCTTTATCAAAACTATCGAATGGCCCGAATTCTGATGAGCAGTCCCAAGGTGATGAACAGCCTAAAAGTGACCAACGACCACTTCAAACTTATGATCTGATAACACACCTTAAAACTGAAAAACCAGTTCAACACTGAAAAAAAAATCACGTTGAACAACTTCGTATATTGGTGTGGTGGGACGTATGGCGATGCACACATGCCAAAGTGGCCCCTGAGACACCGCACCCCCGGAACCGGAAACTACCCTTTCGGGCATCGCATCAGTACCGAGCTTCGTATATTAAGAAGTCCAGTACTGGAATACAGCTCGTGTGTGGCCAACAGTAAGGGGTGAAGCTGAAGTGGAAGGGTGGAGAATCCCATCGGTTGGTTCGAAAACGGTAGAAAAGAGCTAGTTCGGTAAGCTTTGACTGCAGGTTCCCTATAATTGTTGCTCAAAACGAGGACCTTTTGGAAATATGCTCCATCCAAGTGTAATTCGACGTATTCGCTCTTGTAAGAAGGTAAGGCGCTCCTTTACACCGCCTTTTTACATTTGTGCGAGGTGGCGCTGTGTACGCCGAGTGCCAGACTTTGTAGTCCAATGCACTTTTCCTCGGGTTGCTGTTAAGGATCAGCTCAGTGACCTCACTTTTACAGCCAAAGTGAGAATCTTACGGAGTTCTATCCTTTTGACTTTACTGGGTGCTGGATACTCTAGTTCCAGTGCTTCGCGTCTTGTCCCGGCTATTGCTGGGCATTTAGTTATGATGAGAATCGGGGTTTCTTCCTCTTCTCCTCAATGCCTACAGGTGGTGCTGTTCACCACAGCTATTTAAGGCTCTCCTTAGTCCCGCATCTTCAACATTCGTCCATGCTTCCTCGTATACTAGCTGCGTCTGTATCATCCTCAGTCTTGTTTGCTAGATTGTTATACGTACTTCATCTCTTACTTACAACTATACAGCCCATTATACCAATCGAACCATCATATTTCATCTGTTTATGTTTACTATCAAATAGCTCACTGTTCACGGTGCCACCATAGCACTGTGAAACGTCATCGCTCTTTTGATTATATTTTCACGCGCCGTTTAGCAAAATTAAGTAATTTTTACCCAGATTTTCCCTTTGATGACGGACAGCGTAGCGGGGGCAGAATGGCGTTCGCATTCACGCGTTATTTAGCCCGGCGCAATGGCTAGCGCCAGAAAATCGTAATTATCGCGTATTATGTTTAGACATGCTTCGAGAGGGACATTAGGTGAACTGCTCTTCTGAGTTTTCAATAGTACCGGTAGCAATACTCGTGTATCTGTTGCACGTGATGCAGAATTATCCAAAAACCCAGAGCGCCGATGGGGGTCGTGCCTTGGATAGTTGATTCGCCAAAGAGAAATTCCCTCCAAGGAGTCAGCAGTGCCCGCAGTAGCCCTGGTTGACGTGTGTACTCGACCTAATTCAGCGCAGTTGGAAAATGTGGTCATCAGTGAGTGAGGTAGCCATCCTGTTGGTCCACAGACACGATAGCGCTGTTGAGCCGCATAGTCAAAACATGAAGGAAGCTTATCTGCCGAAGAGACGGAAACGTGACATGAGGACATTGAGCATGTACGGTGACGTTACTGGAGACCTGATTCAGTTGTTGACACGGCAAATACTGCGGGACGTGTTTTATCATCTCACGATTTGCGTACCAAATAACTTGAATCAATATTTTTGAGAGGAAAACTTGTTGATTGAATTCTGTGCACCGAACGCCAAATGAATATTTGTCACGTTACGAAGGCTAACCGGCTTACGTCGTTTCCGAAACTTAAAATTATCGATGTCTTGTCTGTTCGAATCAGTAGGCTGTGAGCAGAATCATCAAAATTGAGATGAGCAGTTTTGGTTTTGGCAGCTCTTGAAGTAGTACTATTGCATTTATTTGAGCGACATCGAACCGAGTCTCCCACTTCCTTGCTGGGAAAGTAGAATATCAGCTGGGTGCTTAGCTCAAATCTAAACAATGTTCGAAAACGATTCGTTCTGCAGAGACTGAGATAGTGTGCCAGACTGAAAGCGAACGAGGGAGCTAGCCCGCAAAACATTCACGTGACTATAGTGTTCAAATTCAGAAGTGGATCTTTTCTCACTAGATTGGCTCTACAAATATTGAAGGTGGGCGGTGAAAAGTTACGCTAGTTCTGGCTGCATTTTCAAAATGTTCTCCATTGTGGTAGTGAGAAAAAGTCTTTTAAGTTCCATTTTTCGGAAAAAACCTCAGGATACGTTGTGGAAACTTCGCCTCTGCTCCCCTTCCACCAATGAAAACATGGTTCTTCAAATCAGAAGTGAACAGTCAGTCGGCGAGACTGTTGGAAAACCGAGTAGAGAAACCAGTTGGACAAACAACGGCCATATATCGGCAAGGGGTTTGGGTTGCAAAACGACCAGGTGAAGTTTGTTAGTCTCTCTATGAACTAAGAACCAATTTCAGATCCGAGAGTCATAATCCAGGATCCGGTAGTCAAAGTCACTCCACGCTTTGTATCCTAAATCCATGTGTCTTTGTGTCTGAGAGACATGGAACCGAGAGCCGAATTATGTCTGTCTCTGTAAATCCTGTGTGTAGTATAATTGAAGAGTTGTTTGCTAACTGTCATGTCCAGAAATATAATTTTTTCGAGGAATGCCGAAAACTGCTTAGAAAATACATTATCCTTGTGTGTATTGGATATCTTTGAACTGTTTGAACTCGGGTATCTCAGTTGTTATGTCTGATAGTGATATTGCTGCTCGATTAAATTGTCGGGGCCTGTTCTGTATGAAATGACACTGATAACTCAGAATTTCAAATTTTGGACTTTATCGTTTTTGGAAAATTATCCTTCAATCATGTTTGTCTGCCTGCCTGCATTTACGATGTAGTATGAACGTATGTTTGTATAAATCTGTCTGCCTGACTCTCTGCTGGGTTGTCTATCTGTCTGGCGGTCTTTCTGATGTGTCTCGCTTCTTGTGTACGTATTTCTGGTTTTCTTGTCTACTTGGGGTGTTTGTCCTCCGGCTCTTTAGATCCTTAAGTCTCTCCCCTTTATATGTTTTATCAATCTGTTTTATGTGTCTCAGTCTGACTGTCTGTGTTTTTCTATGTATCTTAATGATTGTGGATCAAGAGTCTTGAAGAATTTTCTTCAATATTAATCTCTTTGTACTAGATGCATACTTAACACCGCTGGCCTTCTTACCACTGCCACAGTCGGGACGAACAATTCCGGGAATCATTCAGTTTCTCGAAATGTACGTACTGTATTTTCCCATTGCACCTTCAGTATTCTTGGAAGTGCATCGGGCGGTCTGAGAAATATGGTCGAGATAATGGCAGTTTCGTCTGCCTTGTTCACATGCACATTAGTGCTCGCCGTCCAAAGTCCCGTGGTTTGCTACTTATGTTCGAGCTCTACTTGGCGGTGAACTCGAAGTTGTAATTTCCCCAGCAAAAGTTGAAATGTTTACTATCTGTATTCGTACCGGTTCGAAAAAATTCGAATTAAAAAAGCAATTTATGCCACTTCATTTTTGAGACGTGCAAATGCAGTGGGATTCGCAGCTGAAACCCCAAAAAATGTTCCGGGTTACGTATATCATAATGATATCTCTTGTAAACAAAATTATTTTGAATGTTGACCGTCCGTTGGAAGAACCTTTTTGTCCAAATCGCTGAGATCTGTATGTCAGCCCCTACGTAGGAATTAATCTGAAAATAGCTTTCCGCGAATCGAAAATACGAATATGAAATGTTGGAAATGTTCAACGTGCAACAAATTACATTGTACAAAAGCCCTTTCTGTGGCTTCAGCTTTCAGCAAGTTAAACGAGTTGGTGTAAATCTACCACTTCGGTGTTATTTGTAATAATTAACGAGTGCAGATAAAAATGAACATCAGTTCGACCTAAAACGTTGAAAGCATATTTTTTCGGTACCCGGCGGTGATTTATTAATTTTTGGCTTATTTTTCTTTTCGGTTCAACCGCAACGTCTTGGCCCGTATCAGCTCCAGCGAGTTCGAATGTTCGTGGTAGTGTTCATAAAATATTTTCTACCATATACTTTCGGTATTTCACATCGTATGCACAATTTCATAGTAATATTTGTACTTGCCGGGTACATTGAAGTCAGTGTATTTGGGAGGAGCTCGAATGTGTGATTTTTCTAGTTGCTATTGGCTAGGAATGAGAAAGTTGGCTGATATTGGTAATTTCAAAAGATGTCGGAAGTAATTTGTTCAATGTTCAATCTTATTCATTCATTTACTTCTCGTACCTTTTCATTTGCAAGACAGTTTTTTTAAAGGATGGCAACCTTCCTATTAGAGTTTGTCTTACGTTCTCAACCACTCTTGCTTCGTTTAGCCACATGGTTAGAAATGATGTGCAATTCTACTTCTCTGGTTGGCTTGCATTGAAGACAGTAGCAGAGATCCTTTATTTATCGTTCGAAAAGTGTTTGTTTTGTATGTTGATGGTCCTGAGTAAGTAAATCTATATCACAATCGGAAATACAGCAACAAGAATCTGAAAGTGGGAAATGGGAATCTTAAGTCCCATGAAATTACTAAAATGTAGCATGATCGCTGGCATCACTTGTAGCTTCTGTAACTCTTCCACCCACGTCCCTCATTATTGAAAAGACTAAACAGCTCTTCTCTTAGATGCAGGTGTTATATAAAGGGTTGGGTGCTAGAAGTGGTTAAATCGATTTTCTTGCAGTGACAGAGTATATTGATCTACATTCAACATGACCTCGGTTAGATTCTGTCACTTGAAACAAGTGAACTTGACCATGTCATGCGCCAAGCCCATTATTATGTTCTTCTGAGTGTTGATAATCCAAGAGTTGAGCTCTCAGAGGTCCATTTTCTCAAACTAAAAACGAGTGTAAAGAAAGTCATCGATTAATCCGAAAGCAGTGACATTCATGTAAAATTTGAAAACGTTTCTAAAACTTCAAATAGTATACCGATGTACATATAAACGAAATAACGTATCGATGTGTAAGTGTATAATTGATACGGAGTGATACTCAATGATGAATACGATTAATAAATCTTGTTGATGTGGACTAAATTACATAATTCTTTTTTTTTTTGTTTCGTTTCAGAACGAGACCGTCATAAGTACACTCGAACCGAAAATATGGTAAGTACCTAATCTAATATAAGTTCGCTGACGATAACATTTTTATAATTGGCATCCATCGTATTTGTTATACTCGCAGAGACTGTATACTTAATCCCATATGGTTCTGCACTGCATGATGCAACTGTAATGACTGCTTTCGGCAGCTATAAAAGCGAAAAGGAACGCGTGATTAATTTGATCCATTAAGGCCGGATTAATGACGTTCGTTGTTTTTGGGCAGATCTGTTCGGGGGGGGGGGACCCCGGGGATTTGGAGTACTTTCGTTTAAATATGGTATCATTTGTACGATATGTCGGCTGAATTGATTTTATCCGAGCCGTTAATCTCTCTTCAGAAAGTCTGTTATAAGTGACGTGCTCCTCGTGATGGAGATTGTGTCATCCTCTCGATCCCCCTCCCCCAACAGATACCGCACATTTGAAGTTGCGTGTTTCATTTTTTGTTTAATGAAGTTGTGATCTTCGAATAATTGAAGTCTGTTGTTCCAAGAGCCACTAAGTCGTGTCATTCTTTGGAGATAATCAGTTCAAAACGACTTTTTTCTCAATCTTACAAACTCAAAACGTCCAAAGGGAGCAATCTTTAAAAATTTGAAACAAAATCTCTCTTTGAAATCTCAACTATCTTCCACCATGTTGTCTGTTCGTGCCACGATTCTGATTAGAAAATCCCTGCGTTATTAGTATTAATATATTGCCGATTGCAATGGAGAAGAAGATCTAGTTCCCGATGAAGATCTATACCCTTACCCCTGAGGAATCTGAGGTGTGGTACCAACTTTTGAATTCTAAAGAAAAAAGCTCGAAAAGATGATCAGAACAGGGATTAATTGCGTGACTGATTTCGGAAATTTCATTAGATTTTTGGTGCAGTCGGAAATTGATCTGATGAATCCGAATTGCCCATGTGCAATGGTAATATTGCTAAGGAAATTACAGAAAAGAGGTTTGGGTAGTTGATTTTAGATCGCTGACCCGGCCTCAGTTTCAGGTTCCAAAATCTCAACATTTTTCCATAAAAGACATGCTAAGTTCATTTGACTTGAAAAAGTGTACAAAGTACCGAAGTTGAGTTCTTTTTCGAACATTGCCTTATATTTTAGACTGAATATTGATCTGAATTACACAATTAGAATTACTCTGGGGAAGAGGTAAATCTAACAGGGTATTTAAAATCGGCGAGCAAAAAAGAAAAAGAAACAACAATTTTGATCCTTGGCAGAACATCTGGCGGACATCGAAGTTCCGCAATCTCCCCAAAATGCCCCAGTTATAAAAACAGTTTTCCCAATCCCTAAAAGTCTCCCATTTAGACAGAAAGACTGCCAAAAATTCAAAAGAGGAACAAGTTTTCAAAATGGAAATAGCAATGATGAATCGTCTTTTGAATATTATTTAAAATCAACCTCTAAAAAGTAGAATAAAGTCCCCCAAAATCAAAAAGTGAAACCACATGTCCTTTAAAGTGCTCCATTTTTGGTTTTCGACTTGGGTGTGTACCCCGTTCAGAATAACAACGTGCGGGTCAAGTCTATTTCGTCCTTTTGAATTATAAAATTCGAATTCTTTAGCCCAAGAAATATTCAAATTCTGGGGTCTAAGGAACCTTTATTTTTACTGTTTTCTCTATTTTATGAATCGCGTAAATTTTGCCCGTTTTAGGTACGAATTTATTCGTATTTTGGGACCTTAATCGATGTCGGATGAGAAGTCTGGGAAATGTTCGTAATTAGTGATCCTGAAAGAGCCCTTTGTCGATACTCTGTTCAGTGCCCTTAGTCGCAAAATCAATATTGCGGACCAAAACCAGGAACTTCCAATTTTTTCACAGATTTTCCAAATTTTGTGGTATTGCTTGAAAGTGAAGGCATTGGCAACCACCAATAACATTGATACCAAATAATGAACGTGTTCATTTCTGCTGACAGTTTTTAACAATTTTTGTAAATTTTCTTTTTTGAAGACTCTCATCCAGTGGCGTATCCGGGGGGGGGGGGGTTGTACCCCCTTCCCCTCAAAAAATTCAGGAAAATTGAACATTTTGATAGGGTGTAGAGTACAGACATCCCCCACCCCCCGAAGTTGAAGTCTGGATACGCCTCTGCTGTCATCTGTGAAAGAAAACCCTGTAATTGATTCTGAATCCTGAAAGAATTGTACTGAATGTAGTGAAATGCGAAATATCTCGATACTATCAGGGTGTCAACGGGAAAGTCCTTAATTTTTGTTAGAAATACTGAGAAATAAATTTTTTGTGATTCCTGCGATTGGTCATTAAAAAGTAACGAAGGATCTGTATTCACAAGGAGGGGGAAGTTGGAGGGCAAAAAGGATGGAGGGGCAAAGGGGATAAAACAATGGGAAACAAAAAAGAAGATTTGCACACTCGGGGAAAATATAGAGAATGCTGGCTACAGTCTGGCAAAGGGTCCCGAAATGGTATATTTTTCCTTTTCAATTTTTGTAGACACACTGATACTGTGCAACGAAGTCAGCGATGTCCAGTTTTTTCATCGAATTTCTGAATTTTTAAATGCTGTCTGAGCATGACTAGATGATTAATATATTCTTAATTGGGTGTTACCAATAATCTTAAGTATAAAATGATGAATGCGTTGTCTTATGCGGACATTTTTTTTAAATTTTTGTAGAATCTTCCTTTTCGGAGACTGTTTTCTTTGGTAGAAATGCCCCCAGTTGATACTGAATATCGTGCTTTCGCGATGCTGTACATGGCTCTTCACCAATCTCCTGTAAGGACTGTTGGATAAGAAGTAAAAAAATGAAGTAGATACAGACTTCCTTCTTCCTATCAGTGACGTCGAAAGATTTTTTAGAGAGGGCACGGAAATTTGAAATTTAAGTCGACAGCCAAAAAAAAAACTTTGTTTTCTCTTGTTCTTTTGTCTCTTGGAGATAACCAGCAAAAAATCTTGTAAACCGCCAAAACTCGTGTAAATCTCGTCCCTGAAATTTCTCACGTTACCTTTTTTATCAACTTGCTGAATAGTTTTCGCTTGTACCCCCCCTTCCTCCGACGCTACTATTTCGTACTACTTTGAAGATTCCACCCTCTACCCTTACTCAGTGCGAGATTTCTTGCGAAAGAAGTAGGTAAGTGCAGCTCAGTATGCGCTAGTTTCGGTTTTCACGGGTCGTCCTCAGTGCAGTGTCTAGACAGAGGATGAGCTGTCTTCTACCTCTCGACTCCTTTTCGCGCCTAATATCTTCTATGTCAGTATCATTTGGTCTTCATGGCGAGTACCCTCTTCCTGTCGCGATGTCGTGTTCTGAGTCAACATCGACAATTTTTTTCTTGGAAACACGCTCGATGGCTCGAAGCTTCGCATGTGGACACGCAGCTTGAAAGTTGAAAGCTCCAAAGTTTGGACTGCTATTTCGAAACGATGAACTCGTAAACACCCATGTGACCGCCGGTGTGCGATAAAATCGCTGACCAAATTCCAGAACGACGAAAAATACCCCAGCCGCACTCGTTCCGAAAAAAACAACAACAAAAAACAAAATCACTGGATAGGATTCGTCTTTCAGCGGTTACAAAACGAGTGATTAATAACGTTCTTCGCCACGCCGTGACATAAAAACAGAAAAACAGCGAAGAGTAAATTACCTGATTATATAAACATAAGAAAATGTTAACCTCATTGGCAACTGGCTGTGTCTGAGAAGTCACGTAATAGTTTTCAGTATGAATGGGGAAAGAAAAAAATGAAGGGGGGAAAAAAAAAAAATAATGTCTCACGCGACTATGGCGAAAATAAAATCCGCCATTAAAGTAAGTGTGTATTATATTATGCGAAATACATAGAGAAAACAAATTAATTAATGAAAAACGAGCACCAGCTGCTCGGTTCCACCAAACTGCATTTCCAAAAGGACTTGTTTTGCACTTCGCAGCATCGTCTCCTTGTAGGGTTACCAACTGACTTTCTCAAAAACGCAAAATACTCTTTTTTGAAAACCGCAAATTATTCAAACACGTTCGGACCTCGCACTATTGGGATGCGAAATGAAATGTAGAGGGGGCGAGAAGGTGACGCACGCAAGGTTTGAGTCCCCTTTAACTTCTCCCCTTTATGCCAGTAGGTAAAAATTAAGTTATGGTTAAAAACTACAATATACCAGCTAACTTTCGATGCTAATTGGAAATTCCTAAACTAAGTTGAGAATGATCTATGGCAATTTCAAAAAAATTAGTCGTCTCACCCTGCATTTTTTTTTTTCATGGAAGCAAGGTGACTACAATTAAAAACACTCCTGAATATTTGTAAAAAAATAGGTCGTTTATTATTTATCCAAAGTTGCTGGTTGATTGTAGCTCTTGAACATAATTTTTATCTACTGACGAAAGGGGAGACGCTATGGGGATTCAAACCTAGAGTGTGTCACCTTGTCCCATCTACCCTATGTAAAATTAAATCTTAAATCTCTTAGACTTTATAACGAAATTGGACGAAATTTCGCGAAAAGGATGTGTTTTAGTAGTTCATTTGACAGCCGGCATCGGTGTTACCTAATAAGAAGCACAAAGTAGAAAGAAATCAATAGTAATTTTACCCCTCTCCACTCTGAGTAGGTTGAGTGATTAAAATCGATATTTTCTATCCTTCAATCCGGGAAGCAAAGATCAGTCTCGTCTTATGAGAATTCCACCAGTTAGTTCGTTTTGATGGCTGTTTCAACTTGTATTCAGTGTGGTAGAAAAATAATTTCAATAAGAATTCACCCTTCAGTAACTCTAAATTTTCCAAAATTCAAAATATCGAATCATCGCTGAACATTTCTGAGGGGAGCAAAGTATTTGATCTCTCAAAGTAAACAGGTTCTTACTTCTGCCACCGGGTGTCAGCCACTTCGATTCCGAGTCCCAATTGGTTGCCCTAATTTTCGTCAACACCCTATCTATTAGATTTGCAGGCGTTAGCTTGCAAATCGTCTAGAAACAAGTTTCTTTCTTTTACAGTATCTACTGTCCTAAGTAATTTAAGATCATCTGCGAATAATAAAACTTCTAAGTATTCAACCTTTTGAACTACGTCGTTTGTTTAAAACAAAAGTAGACCTAAGATAGAGTCCAGTGGAACCCCTGATGGACATACAAAACTCTTTGACAGACTATTTTTATAACGAACATATTGCCTTCTCTCTGTGAGATAGGAGGCGAAGGATAAGATTGAGTCGTCTGAGAACCCAAGCATTTGCAGTTTCCATAAAAGTAGCTCATGGTCGACTTCGTCAAATGATTTACTAAAATTAGTGTAAATTACATCGGCCGGTTTTCCTTCATCCAAACTACCAGAAACGTACTCAGAAAAACTTAATAAATTAGTTTGGACTGATCGTTCTCTGACAAACCCATGCTGTTTCAACGTGATTTTGTTTTTGATTTATGAATCTTTTCATGGATGATCATTTCAAATATTTTCGCTGGTATTGGAAGAAGTGCCACTGGCCTGAAATTTGAAATGCCAGAGGCTGACTGAGACGTTGGTATGGAAGTGATTTTGGATATTTTCTAAGCATCAGGAAAGTGCGAGTTTTTTAATGATGTGTTAAATATGAAAGCTAGATGAATAATAATGAAATCTCTGATGCCCTTATAGACATTTGAAGGGATGAGGTCAGGACCCACTAATTGCTTTGCCCGTAGTTGGCTGATTACGTTTCTAACCTCAGTACTAGTAAATATTTATGACAGAAATACTTTGGTTTACAAGTTCCCTTACTACAGTATTCTTTTCAACCTTTTTGGCTTGATTACGACTTGTGGTATAAAAATAAAGAAAACATAATGGATTATGGCATCGGCAATTTGGGAGGAGGTGCAAATCTGGTCTTAAAATTTTAATGACGCAATAGAGTCTCTTCCTACTTTTTGAGAGCTAATGTAGCCCCAGAATTTCTGCGATTGGTCCCCAAGATTACGTTCAATTTCTTTCAAATATAAATGGTGAGCCTCTTTGATCATTTTCTTGTTCAGTTTCCTCAATCTTCTGAACTGATGCCAGCTTTCCTCATCATTTCATTTAGAGTGTGGCTTTTTCTTTTAAGCGAAGAATATTTTCGATATCATCGGTAAACCAAAGAGGATAAGAATTTTTCATGTTTTTTATTTTGTTTCTTCAGTGGAACACTTTCAGAGATAATTTCCTCAAGGTGGGCCTGGAATATAATGAAACAGCCTCGTTGACATTAGATAATTTATAAAAATCTGACCAGTCAAGGGACTGAGCTACTTTGTGTAATTTGAAAAAGTTTGCTTTTGCAAAGTTACATATTTGATCAGTGTTGTCTGTAGAATTTTGGTTACTTATTGGTATAATATATTTCGTCCTTACTCGCCTAGTAATTGTAAAAGTATTATGAAGTGGAGAATGGTGTTTATCCCATGAACTAACTAAATACAAGTCCTTTTCGACATAAATTTCAGGAAGGTTCCCTATAACAAGATTCAGCATTCGATATTTTATGTTGGAGACACTCTTATTATGGGACTTACAAGAGCAGAAGTCCGTAAATTAATGAATGTCTCTACACCTTGCATTAATGGGAGGGTGAGTGGTGCCCAAGCTATCCGCAAACTTCTGCAAATTACAAGTCGTCAACCAATAGTATATTTTTTAGCCCAACCTCACCTATATGTGATATTTTATCATAAATTTTGGAAATATTACTGTCGCCCAGTGTCTGGTAGGAAGTAGAATTCGCCCAAAAAGATTCCTTCACACTTTTCTCTAGTTTTGATTTGGAGAAGTATAAAATCTATGTTATCAGTTTGGGGTCCCAATTGGCCTAAATTCACCTCCTCAGTCATTAAATTATTTCTCACGGCTACCAATACTCCGTCCTATATCTGGTTTTACATCGGGTGATGAACGAGAAGTCGCACCATAGGCAAACATGTAGTAACGTGCAACGTGTACGTAATGCATGTAGCGGAGATTGTGTTATCGTGTCGGCGCCGCTGCGCCTTATCACATGTTGGCCCTATGGTGCGACTTCTCGTTCATCACCCTGTATGTTCCCTGTCGGCGCGATATAAAGGGTATCTGAAATCAGATAATTCACTTTAGTGAATACTTCCGTGAAGCCATGTTTCCGCAATGACAGTGACATCATACGTTTTCCTTAGCACATTTAGATAAAATTCCTCCAGCCTGCCCTAATGCTTCTAATGTTTTGATAAAAACAGCTTAATTTGTTTGAGTTTGACATGATAAGATGAATTGATGAGTATGCAATTAGATTTATGAGTAGGCAGTTAGTACAATGTCATATGTATTTATTGATTGCCTCGTTGAAAGGAGCATAGCAAAAGACAGAGGGAAATCACCCGGGTTCCACACGCAAACAGTTGGCAACCCTACCCCGTGTGACGATCAAATTGGGCACTGGCTGGGATTTGCGAAAATATGGGTACCGCAGAATACTCTCGCGGTCGGAGGCTAACATAAGAAGCACCTGTGCGAATGCGTGTTCCACGTTCTTGTTTGCGGCCCATGTGACGGACTCTTCATCTCGGCAAAAGAGAATATTATTTTTTATTCTGGTACACCAAAACACGCAAACTGATTAGCGAGACTGTTGGTCGTTAATTCGTATTCGAGGTACGATGAGATACGTGCAATAATATTCTCGAATGTTGTGTGTCCTTTTATTAGAGTGTGACGCGGGCGTAGCAATTTTTAAGCGATACAGATACACGCGCACACGTACGTACATGTATACTTCTCCCAGTACGTCTGGGTACTTATGCCGGAGAAAATGGCGAAAAAAAATTCGTATCATTTGGAATCCGATGTGGGCGAGGAAGAAGAGCGACTCCTAGAAGTTCGGATTAATGCGTGTTCGTACGATAAGAGACAGATGAGATTAATTCGCCGGACAAATGTCAACCCGCTGCGCTCGCTCTGCTGCGGTAAAAAGCGACTTCAATTTCGCTGGTGGGCGCGCGACACATCCGATGATGCTCCGCCGCCGTCGTCACCGTTCGCCGTCCGAACACCCACCACGGTTACGTGTGCGCGAGATCTCCTCGATCGAAGAGCTTCGGCTGCCTTCCATTTTATGAAATCACGAAACCGCGTCGACCGAGTGGTTTCCGTCGGAGAACCGCCGAGCGGCGCCAGCGCTGCGCTGTGGGCTCGAATGGTGTCCATGGCCGCGTGAAGCGACGGACATCCGGCAGTCGAGTCGGCAGGTCGAAACGATTCCAGAGTGGTCCCAGTCGTGGCAACAGAAACAGACGCTTAAGACTATCGAACTTCGTGCCTGGATTCGCTAGAAGCGGACTTACGGGCTAAATGCTCTCTTATGTGGTTCTCTGTGGATGGGTAATGTAGGCTTCGCTAGCGCAGATGCCGGCAATGGGGAAAAGAGGGTAGTGTTGCCTCTAACCACCTGGAGGATAGTGCTGCTGTTTGAGGATCATATACTGAGTCATTTTTGTCGGTCAACCTTTTTGCCGTGCGAGGGGCTTCTCAGATTGCCATTTGTCTACTGATGGCTGTTTCGAGGTTTTACGAATCCAACTCTCCCAGTACCGCCACCTTAAGCAAATGGGAATTACTGGCCGTGGAACCGTCGTAGTTTCATCGCGCAGTGTCTGCCCAAAGGTAGGGACATCGTAAGTCAGTTTTTCCGTGGTCATGGTTCCACTAACTTTTCCAACAGTCTCCAAAGTTTGCATTTCAGTCACTGCGCGGACCGTTGGGCCAGTTTTAGTTTTATCGAACTGAACTTCTGTTCAAGTGGTTATAAGTGAACGCTCTCTTGGTATTAATCAAGTCCTGTAGTCGTATGATTGATCAAGAGCTACGGTCAGCGCCTGCTGTTTTCTGTGCAAGGAGCAAGAGACTCCAGTTTTATTACCTGACTCCAGCTTATCGCCTGGAAAGGTTTTGGTCGGAGTAAAATCCTGTTCAAATGGTTGCGGATGGTCGTTATTTTTGAACTCCTGGTGGGAGACGAGGTCTGCTCGTGGCAATGTCGTTGCGAGTGGGCGCTCTTTTCGGACTTCTTGGGGGGAGACTGGATTCATTAGTTGCAGTCTTGTTGTGCGTGTGTGCTTTCGTACGTATCCTAGGAAGAAACACGGTCCAATTGCTTGCATTCTTGGGAAGATATGTTTTGTCTCTAAGCGACTCTGAGAAATCGTCTACCCGCGTGAATCTTTTAGCCGCAGACGTCAGATAACCCGATTCCCGAGCACTCCGCGCTCTGCGTTCCTCGGGAAATACTTCATAGAGACAGATCCGGCCTCTCCGCCTGGGGAAGGACATCGTCCCCTGCTATATGCTTCCTCAGAGGCGAGACTTATGCCAAATGTGATCTGTCAGTTATAGCTCAGCAAATACAAGTATATACCACCTTAATCTCGGAGCTATAACTATTGCCTAGACTGCATAAAACCAAAACGTGTTCTGAACGTAAAAAAGGGACTAAAACCGCGTAAGTTTTCATATTTTCGCTGAAAAGAATGCGATACCGAATAGCCCGTTGAAAAGGGCTTCATCCTTCGCCCTGCCCGCACTTACACTAGTTTTCTTCGTGTGCTTCCTCTACTCAGATTGCCTCATTTTCTGTTAGACTGTCAGTCGGTCTGTCTGTCTTACTGTTTTGCTGACTGCTGTCGTGCTGTTTAGTCATCCGTGTCTTGGAGTTTTTTCCATGTATCAGAATGGGAAACAGTGATTGGATTTCAGACGAGACTGAAAGGAGAGACAGGCAGGTTGTAAGACGGAATATTCAAAGCTGGAAGACAGATGGAGTAGACAAAGAAAGAGAGACGGATTGCCAGACAGACTACTATTAGATGTAGGACTTAAGGCCCTCCGATCCTGGGACATGAATCTCGGTTCCATGTCTGCCTGACACGTCAGACTATGGCTTGTTGTACCCTGAAGCTAGCTTTTCTCTTCGCAACCAGTAAAAGCAGCTGTTTCTCTTTTTGCTAATCAGTGGATCGAACGTGATTGGTTGTAAATAGGGACCGGGTGACCCGGAGTCGATTGTTTTCAAGCCGGGGGGCTGGAGCCGAAAGAAATAGCCGTAGCGTGGAAAAATTACCTGCTGAAGTCGGAACCAATTTCTGCTCCTGCGTGGGCTCTCGCCCTTCAACCCCATTCTCCCTTCCTTTTCCCCTGTTCCCCTCCCCCCTCCGAAAAAAACCGAAGCCGCAGCACAAACCACATTTTTGCTGGAGTCGGAGGTATCAAGAATGTTCTGATGGAGCGGAGGCCTGTGGCGGAACCCGATAAAAATTATTTGCCGCAGCCAGAACTGAAACTTGAAGAAAACTATGTACGGCAGTCAGAGCCATTTTCATGAATTTTAGCCGGAATCAAAGGTGACTTAAGTTTGCTCTGGAACCTGGGCCAAGTTGGAGCGGCTCCGGTTTTGAAGCTGGGCTGTGGGTCCCTTGCAGTGTTGGTAGGTCAAGTGTACGGCCATTAGTAGCAGTTTTGATGCTTTTGGACAACCTTCTGGTAAAACGACGGTCACGAATACGTGAAGAAGCCTCGATATTTCGTTCAAGCTTTTGAAAGCAATAACTCTGTTAGCGTTTCATTCGTTTAACTCTTAATTTAGATACGATAGCGCTCTTAGTAGTGTTCCTTCATTAGAGTATATTGGTTATAGGAAGATATCCGGATCTGCCGTATTCCTGTGATGTCATATTTTTGATATAGAATTCCTTGAATATAGTTGGATGTTGAAAATCGTGGAGATTTTGACTTCTGTGTCGTGAATCATGACTCTCGGCTCCGTTATTTTGCGACAGGCTTCTGTCTGTCCTGCTAGCTGTGTGCTTGTCTGCCTGTTTATCTGTTCGTCTGTCAACCTCTTCCTTTCCGTGTCGGAGTATATTTGCCTATCTCTTTTGCGAGATCGACAACTCCTTGGATGTCTCTCGGTCTTGTGGCAAGAATTTGTCCATATGTTCTTCTGCCTGTCTGTCTGTTCTACAGGGTCGCTTACTACTCGGCTGTCTTTCCGTTTTGCTAGGTCTTGGAACAAACATTTTGCCTTATGAAGTTTGTCCAGCAGGATTTTTCTTTTCGATGAAAGGCCAGGTTTGTAGTATGTCCGGCATCTTCTTACTACTTTTATACTTTCTAAAAAAAAAAACTTGTCTCGGCTTCATAATGTTTCGAAAAGCCTCCCTCCATCATGATGCTGTCACTATCAATAATAATGTCCGTGGCAATTTTATCTCATAAATTGTTCCATTATTACATCACCATCATCGTCATTATCAGTATTAATAATTATGCAAACTTGTTCACATAAGTTGTAATCATAATACAGTCCAATTGCGTTATCTTGATAATACAGATTAGCATAGAACGCCGAAGATAACTGGAAAAGTCATGTGATATTAGATGCCAGTTATGGTAGTTTCATCAGTGTTGCACACAATTGATAGGGGTATCATTCATACCAGTCAGGCAGACGTATTAGTCTATATTAATTAGATCTTAGATCTATATAATAGTATTGGAATTTAAACTAAAAGTAGCTGACATCTGGCGGCGGAATACGTAACTAACAAAACCGGGATCTTGATTCTTATTTACATGCTGTTTAATGAGACAAAGTAATTTTTTGAAAAATTGTAGTTAATTCAGGAGTGGTTGTCGAGAATTTATAATTGTACGTAACTACACGAAAGTCTTCAGAATGATGAAAAAAATAAATCCAAGCGGAAAATTACTCGGGTGATGTGTTACTAGCTTCTAAATGTGCGCAGTAAGTTTTCAAAGGCATTTCTTTCTCCGTGATCCCGGTTTCCTCTTATCAGTCTGAGCACAAGAGCGCTCTCTATATTTAGGTTTAAATTCCAATTGGTCTTATCATCCCATCTGTCTTGTCAGTCTTTATCAGACAGTCTTGCGTGTACAAAATGTATCTGTCTACCGGGCATAGTCGTATCACTTAAAGAACTAGCCTGACTGACAGACAGGTAAGCAAGAAACATGGGAACTTGCTGCGGCATTTGGGCAACAAAGCGGCCAGGATTAGACAGATGAGCAGAGAGAAAATGAGGCGTGCGCGTCAACCTAGAGACCAACATGAGTGAAGCGAACCTCGGCGAGAGTTGGACCGTGAAACAGCCAGGAGTAGTAGACAGACAGAAACCGAGATATAGCGCCAGGTTTATGTCTGGAGAAGGAGGCTGGTGGACTGGACCGTGAAGTAATCAGAGGACGAGGTTCCCTGATGGAGATAAATTGAAGTATAATTACTTCCGTGATATTTTGGCCGCCGAAGGTTGTCGTCACTAATACACATTACGCTGCCTATCGGTGGAGTGACATCTGAAATGAGGACGCAGTGCATTGAGGCCGGCCATGTTATAACGAGCAGATTTGGAAGAAGAATTTACGACGGCCACTGCGTCGTTATATTATACATGACAGTCAGTGCGATGCAATAGTAACACCGTGGCTACGAAACCGAGCCCAGATGACGAACTCCGTACTTCAGCCGACTCGGCGCCAAATTTAACTAGACCGTTAATTATCGACTTTGTCTTATATTTTTAACTCAAAATGGTGAAAACGGGCTACGGACGTTGTAACGTTTCAGCTAGCCAGGGAAAGCACACGCCTGGCAACAGTCGAATCTGAATCTGCAAATGATGGTTTCTCAAGTCAGAAGAGATTTGGAATGATTCGAAAAAGAAAACCTCGCGAATGCAACTGTCGAAAAAACGCAAACAGGATGAAGGAGATCGCTAGGATGTGTTTATGAGTTTTTCCGAAGTAAATACGATATAATGTCTTTTACGTTGTTTGTTTCGACCATTTGTCTTTCAGGAGTCGACGAACCAGAATGTTATGATGAACAGATTATGAGACGAAACACCTGTCGTGACGCCAATGGCATTTCATTTGTGACGTTTCAATGGCTACCTTCGTGCGGTGACCGCGAAGATTCTGAAAATCGCGGTGGCCCAAGGGAAAGGCAAACACGGGTCTCGGATATCATCGCTTTCGGGGTCCGTGTTAGTCGGGGGGGGGGGGGTTGTTCTCCTTTTTGGTCAGATTTGGGCCGTTTTTCACGGATTTATTTGATTCAATTGGTTGAATTCGGTCGGGTCTAGCCGATTCTGATCGGTTTTGTTCATTCATTCCTTTGGTTTGTAATTTTTTTATTTATTATTTTTTGTACTTCTTGGTGAATTTTGGTCATATTGCTTGTTTATGGTCTATTATATGATGTTGGCTTAGGTTATTTTTGGTTCGTTTTCGTTTTATGAAGTTTGGACCCATTGTGGTTGGTTTTGATGATGTTTGGCTGTCGTAGATCGTAATTTTTGGTTCAACTTCGGTATTTCACGGTGTGTTTTCATCAAGGTTGGTCAGATGTCATTTATAGTGACCATGTGCTTCTATTGGGGAAGTTGTAGCACCTGGGAAGAAGAGGTAGCTTCGACTTAATGGTGTCACTAAATACAGTATGGATATCATCGTATTAGTTTTGGTGATTACTGGACTGATTTCTGATAACCATGTGCCCCTAATTTGAAAACTGCGGCACTTGGATAGGGGGAGAAGGCTCGGTTCACTGCAAAGATCATATAACATGCTGAATGCACGAAGAACAACGAAATTGTAAAAACTGAAAACGTAAACATTTATGGAATACTTCTAATCATGAATCTATTTTAAAAGATCGAAGACGCCCGATGGCTGGCTACGGCCACAGTACTGCTTGAACAAATCATTATTTCCAAAATATATCGAATTAGTTGGTATCTGATTGAAGTTTCATGTCTTAAGCTAACGTACTTCTGGCTAAGTTCGCCAAATCAGGTCTCCAGAAAGGTGCCAATTCTCTTTACTACCAGCGCACTCTATCCATATTGCATTGATCGATATTCTTAGGAAGGAGCTCCTCTCTGAATTTCACTATAGTAAACTCCCGATTATTCCGTCCTAATTGGGGCTGAAGATGCGCGGATAACCGGAAGAAAATCAATTTTGTCAAAAAATATTGAGAAAGGAGGGAAATACTTTTATTGAATCCAGTACGTTAGGTAATAAGTTATTTCATTCAAAAAAACTTCAATATTTAAAAAAAGAATCGGAAATTTTGGATTTTTTGGTCAAGTAAATCAACTGTTCGAAAAAGCAAGAGAATACAATCTAGAGGTAAATGCACTCTTCATAGACTTCCAACAAGGCTTTCGACACCATTTTCCACGGAAAAATTAGGGAATCCCTCACATCTCAGGGCATCCCGGTACAATCGTGAAAGTCCTGTAAAATGTATATAAGAACGAAACCGCATACGTCGAACTGGATAGAGAAGGTAGGAAATTCACAGTACAAAGAGGGTTTCAGATAAGGAAACCCTCATCTTACCAAATCTTTTTAACGCGGCCTAGATTGGGACAACAAAGAAATTAAAACTGAAAGAAAATATCTAAACAATTTTAGGTTCGCGGACGACATAATTCTAATAAGCAAAAGCGCGGAGGAGTTGGGAGAGATGGTATCAGAGCTAAAGCAGGAATGCAGAAAAGTAGGACTGGCAATTAACCTCTGCCAGACAAATTTTCTATCAACAAATGAAAATGCAAAATTAAGTTTAGACGACATCGAAATCGAAAAAGTAAACCAATTCAATTGTTTGGGTCAAACGTTGACAGTTAACAACAAATTTGATGCTGAGATAAGTAAGCATAAAGAAGCGGGTGGAAAAGTTTTTGGGCTTTCAAATACATTTTTAAAAGTAAACTGGGACTACAAACAAAGATAAAAATCTTCGTTAACTTTGTGACTCCTTGCTTAACGTACAGAGCCCAGACTTGGGCCCGACTAAATTCCAACTAAACAGATTACAAGTAGCTCAAAACAAAATGGTTAGAATCATCCTTAACATCAGATCAGAGACAAAATCGAAAACACGAGGTGATACGCAATGACCCAAGCGGAAACGATTACATATAACGTCAAAAACTAAAATTCAGATACGCAGGGCACTTAGCCAGGGAAAAACACGACAAATGAAAGACTGACTGACTGGACTCCATACGGAAGCACGAGGAAAAAGGGGGAAGACCAGCCACTAGGTGGCGGGACGAAATCAACAGGAAAGTTGGGACAATATAGGGAAGAGTAGCAAAGAAAGTCTTAAGGGAAAAGGTAGGGGAGGCCTACGCCCGCGAGTTGGGCGGGTTGTAACGATTATGTGCAATCTAAGGGTGTATAATAATAATAATAATAATAATAATAAGAGCAACAACTTCGTGAAGAAACAAGACCTCATAATAAGTTTGTCTATTTACGCGTACAATTCTACTGTACTTAGAAGGCAACCATACTTCCATACCAACTTGAATCCTTTCCGAATTTTTTGCAAATTCTTTTCATACCTGGCTTGGACTAAGCAGTTCGCAACTTGACTTTCATCAAAGCTTGCAGCTCATTCTTGACTTCTTATATTACTGTCGCAAGTTCAGTTTTTCGTCAACGCTCGAAGACGTTATACGTGTGCAGTTTTCAAGTTGATTACGAACCCGTGTATCGAGTATTGAAAAGCTTACTTTGCCTCCTCCCGTCTTACATCTGAGTTATAACTATTTTGGCATTTCTTCATGAACGACCCTGGGACACGTGTTCGCAGAAAAATGCCGACTTTGTCTCCGGTCGCACCTTCCTGCCTTCCAACCCGGAGCACGTGGTTAGTTCGAAAATCGACGTTCGTGGTCGACCGATAAAAAGCTCAGAAAGCCTGAGGAAGTACCACGACTAGCTCACATGAGACTTCTCAGGAGTGGTATTGCGAGGGAGAGGAAGGTGGCTACCCACATGACATGTTAAGTCGTTTCAAGTTCTGGAACGAAAAACTTACGATTTCACATTCTTCTGCACATGCCCATTACACCCCCCCCCCACCTCATAAAAAGAAATATTAACATTGCATATATTTTATTCTGCAGTTAAAACGAAAAACTTAACGCAACAAAATCACATGGCGGTGACTGAGACGAATAGACAAACGATGGGCGGAAAATAAACTTCCTTTATCAAGGTGCAAATTCTGGTGACGGCGGAAAGCTCGCGGACCCGCAAAAACGGCAGTTCACAAAGAAAAAATCAAAAAAAAAACGTTAAATGAACTTTTTGTTTAGTTGTTTAAACAAGAAAAATAGGAAAAAAAGTTTCCAAAAATCACTAGGCACTCAAAAACAGGATCTAAAACGGACGAAAATATTGAAAGAAAAAAACCAAATATCTCGTGGAAACGTCAGCGAGGGAAGAGAAGTAGGAAAACAATATCGGGTGGATTACCCGGGAAGAGGAATGAGAGCTTAGTCCATAGGAAAGAGAAGGGAAAGGAGGTGAAAATGTGACGATATCACTCCACGTGCAGATTTTCACCTATATGAGGAATGCGGAGGGCAAAGGGAAAGGAATCGGTTCGTTTCTGCGAGGTAAATTTAGCCGAACTGCAGTTTTCTCGTTTTACCTGCCACAATATTTTGTGATATTTTCATCTTCTATCCTTGTTTTGTGCGTAAGAAACTTGACTATCTTCGTCAGAGCCTCCTCTCTTCTGGAGCCCTATAAATACAAGTGAAGACATACGCCAATTTGGTTCACACCGTGCGCGTGGATGCCGAAACCGACTATGCGGAGCGTTCCGCGTAGTCAATTCGGCATCGACGAGCGCGGTGTGAACCAAAATGGCGTGTCTTCACTCGTATCTATAGGGCTTTATCCCTTCCACTGTGATTTTATCTACTAACTTTTCTCCCAGGGGCGTAGCGCCGGGGAAGGGCACGGGTCCCCCCAATATTTTTATGTAGTCCTCTAATATCGGTGATTTGAAAAAAATACCGCAATTTTCGACTTTCTCTCCCTTGAAAACCTTATTGTGCCCCCTTCCCATTGGGAAACCACTAGCTACACCACTGCTTTCTCCGATAGCCTCTCACTATCGCGGCACTCGTATCAATGGGCGTCCAAGCCCAACCTCACCAGCCCACCACTGCTCGAGTCTCTGCCATCTGTATTATACAGTATTTGCCAAAGTCCACGAAGAATGACTGTAAATGATCCTAAAAAAACGCGTGACTTTGAATCGGTGGTCAGTATGGTGATCGTCGAACAGCCGAGACTACGCTACGAGCAACGCGGTTACAGATTATCGGAGGGTTCGCGTTGCCAGCCCTGGATCCTTGCGGCTTCGTGGTCACCCACCGGTACGTCTCGCCGCCGCGTCTGGACGCGTATACAGACGCGGCTAGAGCGTTGCGGCGGACTGGGAGCAACAGGCTGCTTATCGAGCTTACACGGACACCGAAATGAGTCACACGCCGCGACCCGCAAGTTCTGCTCGTGAGCGTCCAGAACGGTTATGTACGCCGTGTGCGGCACATTGCCAAAGAATGCGCTATGCGACGGAAAGGGAGCTTTTACGAAAGGAAGGAAACAGAGAGTCGGGCGAGAAAGAATACATACACGAAACAGAAAGAGGCGAATCGAAAAAAGTAAGAAAAAAAAAAACTAAACGAAGAAGAAAATAGTAGAAAGATTCCATGGAACAGCAGTTGTGACTGTCGGAAGTCGCCTGCGAAGATCTTTCGAAAATGTAGTGCCGTACGCGTGTATACATTCGAAATCCGTTGAGCACGACATCGCGAGAAGTAATTAAAATTTACCAACCACTCCCGTCATTGACTGGAAATTTAAGGGGGAAAAAAAAGTTTTATTCGTCGGAGAATTGATTTTGATTTTTCGCGTGTCAGCTTACGTCGATGGCCGAATTAGTTGTACGTCGTACGTGGACGAAATTTCGGTGGTAGTTCTCAATTTTTTTTTTTCAATTTTTACTCATTGATTCGGGTATTTGTTCAACTTGTATTCTGTGTCCGGCTGATGAACGTGCCGCTGATTCGGAGAGGATTGCAAGCGAAAAGTCGCGGAAACGGTGAGCGAACTTTTGAGAAATTCGAAGGAGCTCGTGCGAACAGCGGACAGTCGGCGAAAACTTCGCGATGTAATTGTTACGGGGTCGTAGGAAGACGACCAGAAGGTCCGTCGTAGTGATACGTGTCCAGGTACCGCAGGATGCCAGTCAGTACCGATCATCGTCAATCAAAACGTTGCAAACAGTGCGAAGGTAGTACGCTTTTTATGAATTACTATGCGACCTATATTATTCTCACTCGCTGTGATCCATGGATGTGTGCGCCTATTTACCGACTTTTTTTTTAACCTGTTGCTGGAAAAGAAGTGGCATTCCCAGGTCTGGGGTGTGTATTGGTGCGGTTGGGCGATTCGTTTGTGTTTGCTGTGCGAGCTTATCGAGGTGTTTTGAAGACGTCGAATCAGTCGCGGCTTTCAACCCCCTTGTGTCATGTATCAGTGATCTCCAAGTACAAGGAAGCAGGGTGTGACAGTTCAGCTGCGAAAGAGTTTCTGAAACACGCTTTCGACAGTCGTATGTTTGCGAGTTGGTGAGGTCGCCAGCACCTTTGCCTTTACCGTTTGATGTCGATCGATTTTGTTCCTGAGTGTGGATAAATGTTTGAAGCTCTACGTGTATTTTGTGGCCATGGCGAGAGAGGTGAATGTCTAAGGGTTTCCTTCACTCCACCTGTATACCGCGACTGAATCACACGTTTGTGTTTATACTTCGTCTTAACGAGCCTCTCTGGATCACTCGCTGCGACAATGTTACAGTGCTTTCGTCGACCTGATTGAGTCATTATTCAGCTCTGGAGAAATTGCAAATCGCTCCTGATTTATGGGCTGTCAGCCGGAGGCGGTTGACTTTTGCAGATTGTCGATTACGTGTGTCAGTTCTGAGAGCACTATAATATACTGACTTCATCGTAGACGTCAACGCGAACGATCGAATACATTGTACTTGTAAAATTTGTTTTGCTATAAACGCGTTAATTCGGTTTGAAGAACGGACCCTACCGGCCTGCCAGGTATCGAAGGTACTGGAGTTCTTGACACCACCAAATCATGCCCACATTGTTCGAAGTCCAGAATGCCCAAGTCAGAAAATGTAGCAGCGCAGCGTAGGTTATTGTGCGATTTCGTTTGTAAAAACTGACGATTCAATTTTGGGGTGACTCAATTCGAAAAAAGTATGATTCTAGAGCATTTTTGGGTATTTATCTGTGATGCGATTTTGAAAAAAAAGAAGATTCGAGAGTGACGGATATTTGGTGTTTATGTAGGCCCAAGAATACAAAATTAAAATTTTTGAATTTGAATTTATTGAATTTATTGAGCCTCTTTATAACAGCTCAGAGAGCGAAGGGGCTTACATGCATGTATGTTATAAACCAAAACAACGATTTTCTAAACTGAAAACTGGAAATTCAAAACTAAAAATTGAAAAAGAGGCAGTGTGGTATGAGGGGAGGGAAGTGCGCAGTAGCAAGGTAATACCTGGTTCGGGTTCTTGAAGTATTCGTTCGTAATTGAAGACCATTTTTGAAATTTCGACTTTTTCGTTGAACAGCAACGTAATTGCTGGTGTTTTGCTAGATGAATAAACAGATGATGTTGCCTGAACACTCTGTGCACGGAAGTGTTAGGAGTGTAGTCGCTGATATAGCGCTATCTGGCGGCCAAGTCGAAATTTCAAAAATGGCATGGGTGGTTCTTGGAATCAGGTCTTCAATTTAGATGCGTATTCGAAATATCCCTTCGAGTTTTTCATTTTTACCGACAGTCGTGTCTAGCTAGCGACGAAGTCAGGTCCGATTCGTGAATGAACTTTGAATTTTATTCGATCGATTCTCCATGAACCATTTTCGGATTCTACAAGGCCAGATGTTTTTTTTTTTGTGACTGAGCTTCGTTTCTGAATAAGTCGTTCTGTTTTGTTTTTATTAATTTTTAAAACAGCATTACTTTCTGTATCCAAAAACTTGAGTCTTCTCAACAGTTTTGAGATTTATGTATAGTTTTGGTTTTCCAAGTTCGAAAACTTATGACCTCTCCCTTTCCCTTTCTGTTCGGGTTTACATTAGATTGGACTAAAAATCCTGGAAAAACGGTTACATTTTAAAATTATTATTATTTTTTTCTTTTATCTTTTGGTTAACACTTCGGAACAGATACGTTAGTTAACCATAAGTACATACGATTATAAATTATATGTAGCTTAGTTATTTATTGCCCGATTGGGCGAAAGCTTGCCTCAACCTTTGCCATTCCGGTCTACACATGACCACTTGATGGTACATCTTGTATGTAAGCAACTTTGTGAAGTCATTCGACCATCTCAATTTTTGTCTTCCCGAATTCCGTTTTTCATGTCCCAGATACGAGTGAGATGTCCTTTCCATTCAGTTGTTTCCGTCGCGTCTTGCCGAATGTTCTGCCCAATCTGATTTCCGTAATAGACATTCTTCTACTATGTTCTTATTGTTAGGCAAGAATTTTTTGGCTTTCATAGTTTGTAGCTGTTGTATTTTTAACATGGCATTTTACATTTTATTTTGCATAAATCTTGTCAGTCTGTCTAAGGGCTCATGTTTGTGATCCATACGACACGGAGGGGGGGGGGAGAAACAACGCAGGTATTGAAAACTTTTTCGACGCTATTTTGTTGCTAAGTATATTTTTGAAGATTTTCTTTGAACTAAAAAATTTAGCCCATCCAATTTGAGCCCATCTTCTTATCTCAGTGTTTTGTATCTATTGTTGAAGCTAATAAGTTACTCTAAGTATAACATCGTTTACTTTCTGTGTGATTTTTCCGAGTAGTTATATCTCGCTGGTGCTCTGTGTTTGCAATAATATGAAATTTTGCTGAATTTATTTCCAATCTTACTCCTATACTTTAACTATGTAATTGACGCGGCATAGCTTTGAGTTCCTGTTGAGTCTTGAATGAACCTTGACTTTTATTCGATCGATTCTCCATCAACCATCTTCGAATATCTTAACGCCAGCTGTTTTTTGAGACCGAGCTTTGTTTCTGCAAAGGCCGTTTGGTTTTGCTTTTGTCATTTTTCAAAGCCGCAGTACTTTCTGTATCCATAAACTTGGGTTTTCTCAACAATTTTGAGATTTATGTATAGTTTTTGTTTTCCAAGTTCAGAAGTTTATATGACCTCTCCCTTTCCTTTTTCGTTCAGGTTTACATTATTTAGTTGAACTAAAAATCCTGGGAAAATTGAAAAAAATAAAAAGATAATGATAGCCAGTTTTACATCTTAAATCGTTAGTCAACAGGTCTGCAGTAATTTTCTATGTACGTACTAAAAACCAGAAAGAAAGATTTCTATCTGTCAAACCACGGCATGTCTGTCTGCGAGATTTCCTGTTTTTAAACATATACCCAGCGGTCCAGTTGCCTACCTGCCTATTTATTTATTTGTTTGTCTGCTTGCTTGTTCACTTGCTGACTTGCTTGCTAGGCTACCTTGTTTATTTGTTTGTCCTTTAGTCTGTCTGTCAGTTGGTCTACGAACATCGGGATAGACTAGTCAACGCTGTAACATTTTCAAAAAGTAAAGTAACAAAAGCTATACATCTAAAAGTAATAAAGATAGAAAGTCTATTCGAAGAAATATCGAAGGCTACATCCTTACCTATTTTTCGACGTAATCCCCATTATAGTTGAGGCATTTGTCATGCCTCTGGACCAGTTTGAATATACCTTTATTATTAGAAAGCAGTCTCCATTTCAGCAAACCTATTTGACCAGTTTCTTTTAGCTCGTCGTTGTTGAAAAATGACATACCACCTAAATATCGTTTTAATTGTGGAAATGAATGGTGTGGTATATAGGGGTTGCAAATATCTATGGGTGATGAAAATGGGTTAGGGGTAGTCGGATAATTCTTTGAGTTCTTTGAAGTCGTTATCATAAATTTTACATTCCCTCCTCCCATGATTCACTGTTCATTTTGAATCTCCTCCCCCTTACAACTTTTGAGAGGGTGGTAAGAAAATAATGGTAATCGTCATTGCCGTATTACGTTAGGTCTGTAGGTCCGTCTGCGAGGCGATTGCTTCAGAGGAGCTGGACGTGTCTACGAGTTTTCCTTCTCCATTGGTGCTGATCATGTGTTTTGTCTTTTAACAGGAGTGCGCCTCCGTCTGTGTTCCCATTTAGTCGGTACGTGTTCCAGAGACTTTCTTTAAGATTGTGAGTTGTGATTCGTCTCAAGAAGTTACCACCTTCAGGAGATACAGCTTGGTAATGGAGATACCACGCTTTTAAACAAGCAGTAGTTTTCTGTCAGGGTGACCTCCCCTTGGACAATGGGTGGAATATCGTTTTCATGTCGAGTTCATTGAGAAACAGTTTGGGCCTCTCCGTTTTCCAGTATCGTTGATAGTTCACAAGATTTTTGGGGGAAAGTGATATTTATGGTGCGTTCAGCCCTTTGAAGAAAAATGCTCTGGCGAAATCACCGAATACTTTTTATAAATGGATTAGGAGGCCAATTTGAAGAGATTTGTAAGAAAGACCTTTGTTGGAAAATCTCCCCGACAACTCTCTTTTTGTCATGTAAATAAAATTCCTGAGTTATAACTCCATCTTGATGTCCAGTATAGTATTTCATTTAAGGTGCTCTACTGAAAACGTGTGGACCCATGTCTGCAAGGCAAGTAAATTCTAGTTTCTAATGTATTAAAAGCCTAGTTGATACGCCTCGTACTGGCGATCATCAGTTAGGAAACCTTTCCGGATTCAGAAAAATTGTGAAAACACATTTGTTGCCCATAAACACAGCTCGACTGCGGACCAGCAGACAGCCCGTGATCCAGATAGACCGATAAACTGACAAACCGCTATCTCGCGAGAAAGACAAGAATATACGAGATAATGATGTTTGTCTCCATTGTTACTTCTTCCTCAGTCTACACTTCATACGATTTACTGCATTCGTCCTTGGCAGGGCCTTTTGGTTCGATTTGCGACTGGCAGGCAAACGTGAAAAGTTCAAATTGCACCAGGCGGGTAAAAAAGCTCCTTCAGCTTACCTTCACATTATTTAAAGCCCTTAAAGAAACGCAAAGGCCTGCCGACTGAGCTTTAACAAAGTGTGAATGAGTCTTACAAGCGTTTTAATATGTTTCAGTGAAAGTTTGCTGATTCTTGAGGAATCCTAAGGGCTACCGAATGAGCTTTAGCAGAATCTGAATGAGTCTTATAAGCGCCTTCATGAGTTTTTATAAAAATCCAGCGGCCTTTTAAGAAGTCTTATGAGTTTTAGTAGAATTTGAGTGAGTCGTGGAAGCTCCTCAGTGAGTTTCAATAAAAGCCTACCGCTTCAGGAATCCAGAGCAGCCAAATGAGTCCGTAGTAGAATCTAAATGAGTTGTAACTCTAGAGGAACCTGGATGAGTGTTATCTGAATCTTATCGAACCCTGACGTAGTCTGAAGAAGTCTGCAGGGCATGAACAAGCTTATCACTCGGAATGGAGCGATCGTGTGAGTGAATCTGCGTGTGAGAAAAATCCGCTTCGTATTTTTCGCAGGTACGGCAAATTAATTTTGCGGGACCCCATTAATCACTTTTACGCTGTACCAAAATGTTACCTGGCGTCGTGCATGCGTGTACTCAAGGTAATAAACTACACTTACCTATTTGCGGCAAAGTGTGCTGAGTACATGAGCCGTGCAAACAAACGTTCGGAGGTACAAGCAGCGGAAGCAGAAGAGAATTATGGTGAGAGAGTAACAGCGAGCCGGGGAATACATTTCAGCGGCGTGTGTTCGTTTTGTTCGAAGCTCGGACAGTCGAAAGCTATTTTAGGATTAATTTCCAAGCCGACAAAACCACTGACATGTTTAAAACGTTCTCTAACCGATTGCCAAACGAGCGCTGTTATGAGCAGAAACAAAAAAAATGACGAGAGGAAGAGAGAGAGAGAGAGAGAGAGAGAGAGAGAGAGAGACTGAGGGAAGGACGAGACGAACAGAACTCGAGATAGAAATGTGACGCATGCTAACGAGCGGTCTGCTCGCTCTGTGGCTTTAGAAGCCTCGAAGTTGGAATCTGCGAGGTCTAGTGCAGAATTGGCTAATTAATTGGTGGAAGTAGGTGTCGACAAACCGCTCATTAAGATTAGATGTAGCTGGGATGATTTGCCCAGTAGATCCTTTGGGAATGAATCGCAGATTGACAGTGTCTGGAAATATAGCCATCATGTTCATTGAGGAATCAAGAAAGTATAACATTACGGGAATAAAGTGGAGGCTAGGTCAGCGTGAGGGCGTGGATATTACACCTTTTAATGTAGCCAGGGTTTTGCATTTTCAAACAAGTGAAAACTTTTCTTCCTGTCCCATGAAATCCTTGTCTCTGTCTATTGTTTGCCTTTCTTTTTTTCTGCCTGGTCGATTGTCTGCCTGGCTTGTGTGATAGTTGATTGGCTGACTGGCTGAATGTCTACATGATAGTATGTCTGTTTATCTATTATGTGATGATAACGTTATCAGTCTTACAACCGGTTTGATGCAGCTCTCCATTTCTTATTATCTTGTGCATGTTTTTTCATATCCAAATAACTCTTACATTTGACATCCTCAATTATCTCTTGAACATACTGGTATCTTTACTGAGCTACCCAATTCTTTCCGTCTACCCTTTCTTCTAGCAGCAATGATAGTCCGATGTTATTCCTGGGTGCCTCAAGTTCTACCCTTTTAGTTTGTGTGTCCTCTTCAGACAATTCTAAATATCAATTTTATGTATCTCCTACTCTGTTAAGTACTTCTTCATTTCTTACTTTATCCGTCCTTTTGATACTAGGTATCCATCTATAACACCACATCTCAAAAACTTTGATCCTTCTCTTCTCTGGTTTTCCTATGGCATGATCAGAATCAGTATGTATAAATAATGAGTGTCAATGAAGAATGAAGTTGCATCCACCAACTCACCACCACATAGCATGCGCATGCGCTTCCGGAACGTTCATTTTTGCTGGTGAATACCCCCTCATTTAAATTAACGAAGTCTCTGCTTCACTCTTTGTGGTCTTTGTTGCAAAAGCCACCGCGACAAGGCCGACGAGAGTGTGCAATGTTGCTAGTGAACATCCTACACAATTCCCATAGTAAGTGTGACAAAGATAACACCACTGCATTAAGCCCGACGAGAGTGTGCAATGTTGCTAGTGAACATCCTGCGCGATTCCCATAGTAAGTGTGACAAAGATAACACCACTGCATTAAGACCAATGAGAGTGTGCAATGTTGCTAGTGAACATCCTACGCAATTCCCATAGTATGTGACAAAGATAACGACACTGCAACAAGCCCAATGAGAGTGTGCAATGTTGCCAGTGAACATCCTACGCGATTCTCACAGTAAGTAACAAAGATAACGCCACTGCAACAAGACCGACAAGAGTAAGCAATGTTGCTAGTGAACATCCTAAGTGACTCCCATAGTATGTGACAAGGTGACAAAGATAAGAACCGCACGAAGCGCCAGAGAAATATTCCTGCTATTTTTCAATTTCTTGAGGTTGTATTTTGTATTTTAATCAAAATTTAAATCTTTCCTTGTTTCTGGGATTTTTGCTGGAAGACAGAAATTGAGTGGGTGTGTAGTGAATACCTTGAACACCCAGACACGACGCCGCTGTTTCTATTGTCTGTCTGGCTTCCGTGATTGTTGTTGTGCTGGCTGGTTAGCTCACTGGCTGTGTCTCAGTCAGGCTCACTGTCAGTCTCTATTTTCGGATGCGTTTTGAGGTAACAAATCTGCCTCTGCAGTTTCTCAGACTTCTGTCAGGAAATCTGCCGAGTGTTTTTGCCCGTTGGCAAGGGAGGGATTGAAGTCCAAGGTCAGGGTTTCAGTGTACAGGGAAACCATTATTGCGGTTGTTTCGTGTACTACCTTGTTGCCGCCCGCCTGTTGGTGGGCACTGATACCCGATTTGCATGGCTCTCGTCCTGCGCTATTTTCTGAATTCCTACTAGTATGAGTTACTTTTTTTGGAAAACGATTCCTTTTCAAGAGTCGAGAACCTTTTTCGTGTCGGCGGTTTTCAATATGAAACTCGCCTTTAATCCGCTCTCTCTGTCATCATCTCGTGTTCTCTGGCGGCGTTCGGAATCGCGGCGAAAAGTCGAAAGACGATTATAAAATTTCGACGAGAACGCCCTTGAACTTTTTTGCCGCGTGTAACGTATTCGCACCTCCAACCAGCCCACGTTCCACGCGTACAGTTTTTCGAACAGTGGAAGTTTCGCGCCGGCCTCCCAAACCATAAGTATCGCTAAATGACGAATTACGAATTATATCGCATTTTAGTTTGTATTAATTGTTGAAACGTTTGTATTTCCGCGCTTCAAAGGTGATTTCGGGTTGGCCGTGCGCCACCGTAAATAATTAGAACGCTTAATCGGTATACGATGATCACGCTATATTTTACGCTATCGTTGATCGATGCGGTCTCGAATCGCAAACGAGAAGGTTATAAAAATCAAAATTGAAAAAATTTCTCGAGTTTACGAACTAAATGTTTATTTTTTGTTACGCGGACCCTCGTGGATGAACGTCGAACTTCTTACAGTGGGAAGATGCGTCCATTATCGTGTGTGTTCGCTCGAATCGATTGATCTGTTATGAAGAACCAGTGAGGAAAGTCGGATTCTTGCACTGGAGGATGAGGAGAACACGTGGTCTGTTAATTACCTGCGCTTGGGATGAGCGCACTGCGTAGTAGCGGGTGCGTGTATGTCTTCTTACTTCCCTCTGGAGGCGAAATCAGGCCTAGAAAGCTACTGGCTCAACTTTTGCTTTCATTACACCTTCGCTGTACCTTCTTTTCCTTCCCTTTCTCCACCAGCCTCTACAATGGTGTGCCAGTCGAAATTTTATGAGGTGAATTGGCCCGGCCAATCCGTCCCTCCTTCCTTTAACGGCGCTAATTCAAATCAGTGCAGGGCTTAAGTGAGACACTTCTTGGGGTGAATCCTGAAAAAGGCCATACTTCCACTTATAGAATAACTTGTCATCATTTTTACATCTTCCTATTTTTTCCTTATTCAGACTGGTTTCCAACTCCGTATAACACTTGACGACTTCGTGAAACTTATTTAAGACTCACTCAGGCTCTTCAGGACTTGAAGACCTGTAGTCTTGGGAAGAAAAGAGAAATCTCATGCTCTACTGAAGATGATTCAACTTCCCCTGTAACTAATGATTATTTTTTATTGCCCAGGTTCACTACGAGATTTTCTTTGGTGTTTATTTGAACGTGCTATGGGAGGAAGATTTAAATTTACTTCTAGGTATTCTTGTGGTTTTATTAGTTATAAATTTTAGTCCCTTCTCCTGACTTTGTGGACGGATGATAAGGGCGTGCTTCAAAAGCAATACTTAGAAAGAAACAATAAGAACGGAGGAGAAGAAAAAATACAATGAAAACAAATTAACGTGAAGAAGTATATGCAATTGATTTAATGGTACGAATTTATTTGCCAGTATCCGAGCCCCCGACAACCCTGAACCTTCGACTAACCAAGTTTGACCGCACCATGCTGCTAAAAATACAGAGGGTCACATTTGAGCACCTCGACTAGTTGAATAGGTTCTTTATTTGTTGTTTGAATTTTGATTTGCTACTAAAATCGAGCATGTCAAGCCTTTCACATCTTCCATTGGCCATGTTGTACAGTGTCCGAATTTTTGTTGTTTTTGAGATAATATTTCACCTTCATCAACTGGTATAAATATTTTTGAAGAGAGGAGATGCCTGGAAAAATTTTAAAATAGGTAGCATGAAATTGAAATTAAGAAGAAATTGGGAGCTAATGTGGAATTTAACCCCAGATCTTTACCTAGAACATACTCTACAGTTTTTTGACAGCCTCATTCATGGTGTTTAAATTTTATTCCTAACTGAAACGCCTGAGAAAACTGAATAAAACTGCAGTATTAAGAAAGGAAAAAAGAGACTATCATCTCGAAAAACCTTCAATTTGGTAAATAAATTGAATATTAAAACAAAGAACATTGTTACACCAAAAAGAAATTTGCTAAAAATAATTTTTCAATTTTTTTTCCCTTCCTAACATGAGGGGTTATTATTTTACAAAGATGTATCGAAAAATAACCGTATTTTAGACAGTTTTTGTAAATTGAGCAAAATATGTAAATATATGTTGGAAATATGTAAAATATGCATTTTTGCCCGAAAGATGTATAATATGCAACATGAAATAGGACTCAAAATGCAAGGATTTTTCTGGAAACGTAAACATTTTTCATCACTTTGGGATCAGCAACGACCTAAAAAATACGCATTTGCATGTTGTGCCGCACCCTAATGATAACTCTGTCCTTCCTGTAGTTTATCGTGTTTGTAAAGCCACCGCTATAGATTTCCAATGCTCCCCTACTTTAATGCTCTCATTAAGACTATTACATACTTGTTGGAGCTCTTTCAGTCTTGCTTAGAACTCCTTAGAACACTTTCAAAGCCCTGTAAAACTTTTCTAGGCTTATTCACGACACCTCAAGATTCTTCCGACTTTGCCTAAGACTCTTCCAGACTCGGTTTGAGATTCTTCGTGTACCCGTTAGCACTCCATGAAGTAATATCTCAGATCGGGACAGAGACGCTTTTCCACGTTTATATCACTTTCCGGGTCTTTCACGCACCCGTCAGTAGCGACCTCTCAGGGTTCTAACTGAAATAGAATCCTCGCAAAACATTATATCTCTCCTCCGAGTTTCAGCATTCTCCCTCCTCTGTAAAAAAAAAAAAAAGTCTTTAGGTAATTTTTGGTTTTAATTAGAATGGAATCCCCAGGATCCAGTTACGCTGAGTGTGCAACCTCTTTTTCTGCCTTCCTCATGAATTGGCATGAGGGTTCGAAAATACTGTTCTAATTTATGACGTAAGTTTTCGCTAGCCGGGTACAGTGGGCATCGTTACCATTGTATAAGGAAAGTGAAGGGAGCAAAATGGCTCCTGAGACACCGCACCCCATCCCCGGAAACTGCCCTTTCGAGTATCGCATCAGTGGTCGGAGGGACGCTAGCCCCCCTTCCGCCGTTCCGCTCCCGGTGCGCGCTGTCCTGTGAGAGCCGCTATGGCACCCCCTACCGACCGAGGTTAACGCTCACCTAGCACTAACCTGGAATTTGGGTGCACCACAGCCGGACGCGCTTCCTCTTCACTCACCCCTCACCTCCTCGTCTTGGTACGTGTGGCGACGTAGGAAGGTGGTGACTGCAAATGAGCCCTGCTCGTCAGCAGCAGCAGCTGCAGCAGCTCTTTTAGGATACATAGTTGTGTTCGATAGTGCGGGCCGAGCTTTGTCCATCGGTCCTTTGCCTCGACCCCTCTGTCTGCATCTTCTTCTTCATGATGTTCAAGACAAAGGCCGACACCCAGTTCCATCCCCTTCCGCTCTTCAACATTTCTGGAACCAAGGTGTCTGGCGCGAGACGGCTGATCACGCCGCCGCCGTCGCTGTCGCTCGTGTTTCCTCCACCAGGATCGATCGCTCGCGTCTCTCCTGCTCCCACACTTCACACTCGAACAGCGTATGCCAGGGTGGGTCTTCCGCCCCTCGATCACAGTGCGTATACACGGGGCTCGGCGCTATCGCCATCTGATGCAGGTACGTGCCGAAGCACTCGTGGCCGCTCAAGACTTGGTCGAATGGCCGAGCGCGTCCTTCCACTTACGAAGCGTGGACTGCTGGATGTCACGCTTGACCCGGAGTTCTTCCCACTTCGTCTTCGCTCTCTTCTTCGCACGGTATACCTCCGCTATTTCGCCATACCCGCTAACACGCCTACTGCCTCCGAAGAAACAGTGCGGTACGCACTGACACACCTCATCGCGGCTTTTCGCTGAATCTTCTCCATCGCCGCTCTTCTGTAGAGAATCTTTATGGTGTTGGCAAATACTGGCGCCCCGTTTAGGAGGACCGACATGATTACAGTGACGTTCGTCTGTCTCTTCCTCTTCCTCGGTCCCCCAGGTTAGATATCAGACGGGACAGTGACGACTACTCGATCCGCCTTCTCAGCTGCCCGTCGTAATAGCTCTCGGAACTGCAACTTCCCATCGAACCGCAGCCCCAGGTACTTCAGGGCTGATCAGAGTCCAACCTCCACACCTTTTAGGACGAAGGTGGGTGGGCTGTACTTGCGTCGTGTCGTGAACAAAACCGCTTCTGTCTTCTGTACCGCCAAGCACAGCCCTGCCGACTCGATCTAGTGGGTCAGCGGCTTCAATGCCTGGTTAACTCGTCGCGTAACCTTTGCTGTCGACTCTGCACACCACTAGCGTGTCGTCGGCGTAGCAGATCCGCTTGACGCCTGGTGGTAGTGCCAAGGCGACGGTCCACAAGGTAGATCCGAGTACTGATCCCTGTGAAACGCATAGGTCATCTCTTGGGTAATGGGACCGGCCGCCGACTCCGAACGCCTCCATGATACGCGTATACTGTTTCAAGTTGAACGAGTTCTTGATGTCGAGGCTGGCCGCTGCGCAGAACTGCCGCTCGCGGATCGCCTTCTCCACTATGCTCTTCAACTTTAGCGCGGCGTCCGCTGTCGAGCAGCCAGTTCTGAATCCGTACTGACTGCTCGAAATCGTCTTCCGCTTCCGAAAGTGCTCCTGCAGCCTATTGCCGATAGTACGTTCCAACACATTGCTGACGGTGTCGAGCAAGCATGTGGGCCGGTACGAGGACGGCTGGTAACGAAGCCATACCCACAGTAACTGGATCTTGGGGATTCTCTTTTTATCATAATTAGGAAATTCCTCAAAAATCGTTTTTTTGGGGAGGGGGTATAGAGAGGATTGAAACTGAGTGGGAATGGAATTTACGCCCTGGAGATAACATTTCTACTAGAACCGGGGATTTCCTGAAGATGAAGATTTCTGATACTAATCATGTCCGGGTAGCTACTTCCTGGAAAACCGGGAAAAGTCAGGGAATTTTGTTAGTCTAGAAAAGTTAGGGAGTGTTTATAATTTTGATCAAAATCAGGGAACTTTTTGAGAACAACGAGAATTAAAGAATATGCACTATTTTCCAAGAATAAATGTCAGTGTCAAGTGTAATGATTTACTTATTTTACAAAGTATTCGTAAGGCTGTGTACAATAATAGCTGAAAAAATTTCAGGGAAAATCGGAAAAGTGTGGGAAAATCATTCTAGAAAAAAAGTGGCTACCCTGCATGACGTCTTCCGTAGTTTGATATTGGGTAAAACTTTTCAAAACTCGCTCTCAACTCTCTTTGGAACTTGTGGAAGTCCCTGTGAGCTTGTTCCAGACGTGTTTAATATGCCTCGGAAGTTGTAATACTTGATATTCAAGTTCTCCTAGACTTGCAGAAGATCTTCCATCACTCTTCCTGTCTTCCTTTTTTTGTTTTCACAGCCTTCGTCAGTTGTTTTCACCACGAGGCCTGGGAACACTTCAAGATTCTTAGACAAGGACAGCTTATGACCCTTTCTGATCCTTCCGTACAGAGCTGGTTGAAACTTTCCGAGCCTTTTCCAGACTTTTACAACTCTCCAAAGCGTCGAGACTTATTTAAGTTCATTGAAAGCCGGTGCGGGGTTTGAGTGAAACTCACTCAGAAGGGATCGTCTTTCTTCATTCTCTACTTTTTTAAATTTTTTCCCCGTCTTCTTAAAAGATGTCTTACGGCGATGCGATCGTCATGAACAGAAGGTGTAGAACAGTTACCTGATTTCCCAGTAACTGTTATCTGCCCGGCGGTTCCGTTCACTGGTGCGGTCTTAAGTCTTAACACTTCTGGTGAGCGCGAGAATCCGAATGACGGTCGATATAGCTCGTCTTCTGGCTCGTCTTCATCCATTAAATCTGATGTTAAGATGCTTGTCCGGTCAGCACGTGCGTCGTAAACCTGCCAGCCGTTTCGTCCTTCGGACCTTGCGACCATTCTCGAACCGGTGGTAATCTGTAAATCTTAGTACGTCGATTAACTTCTACATTTTTTTTTCCGTTCGTTTACATTATATACGTATAATCCTGCGTATTTCTTTTTTTTGTTTCCTTTGAGATCGTCTGCCAACAGTTTAAACCTGACCGTCTCGCAAACACCTGCTGTTGACCTATTTTTCAAAAATAGAATATCTTGGCCCCGTATTCATTCATTATTCACCTAACAGTGCAAGCGGTTTTCTTTTTCAATTGCTCGTACACTCTCCGTGTATTACTCTTACTCACTCGCGCAATGTACGTACGTATCTTCTCCTTGCGATTCGTTTTCGACCCATTTTTTGAGATTACAAATTAGGGCACTGGTTGACTCTGGTACATTCTTACGTTCGTTTTGTTTTCGTATATTTCGTATACTGTCATTAACTGTGACAGTGGAGGAGCGGAAAGACGGAATTTAGCTGTATTTGAGTGCTCGAGGTGATGAGTGGAGAGGTGAGTTGAATCTGAGGTCGTAGAAAGTTTTGCTACTTTTGAATTATAACTCAGCCGACTATGATAAATTCCAGAGCCGGATCGGTTGAATAGAAAATAAATATATAAATAAATAGATGAATCAACATTGTGAGACCGCGACCAGCAAGACTACTCTTCGTTTTTCGAAAAAATTGAAAAGGACTGCTGTAGGGTCATCAGAATTGCAGTGTAAATATGAGATAGATTGATTAATTTTTAAAAGTATTATTTATGAAATTTAATTGAATTGCACCGTGTTGTTTTAGATTTTCGAATTTCATCTCGATATTTGTGCAACTTATGTCCAAACCTTCTTATAAGAATACTGATTAAACTTGTAACGGAAAGTTGAGAGGGTAAGACGACAGCTGACTGCGTACATGGGTCGTGGTTGTAATTATTAAAATTTCGAAAAAATTGGTTCAATATTGAGGGATAAATCTTACTAATACGAACAAGCGGAAACGAAGTAAATATTTTAATTTTCATAATTTTCTAGTTTATTTGTGTAGGTCTGATGTAAATTAAGAACGAAGTTGAGAATGCCACCGTGCTGACGGTACTCCCTCTCAATTGAATTACGTCGAGTTTATTCAGAGTTCAAAATGGACATAGTACATTTTCATTATAACCTACCTTGATCGCTACCAATTTAACATCATACGTTGTAAATTAGCGGGGTGTCTGCAGTGATGGCCAGTGGCGTAACCAAGAGGGTGGTCTGGACCCCCTTTGGCGATTTCGTAAAATTGGTCTGTCTTATTTTAACACCCCCTCTAACACCCTGACCCCTTTGGTCAAGATCAGATACCTCCCCCTCTCGAACATAGACTGGCTACATCACCGGTGATGACTGTTAGAAAAAATTTTTTTTTTTAAAGACTGTGGAAGTTATGGAAAAATAATTTTTTTTTTTTAAATATCACGTAGTCATGTAAAAGTTATTGCTTCTTTTTCCGATTGAAGTCACAGTTTTTTGTTTTGTTAAAAATTTAAGTTTGGATCATGAGCCTGCTGACTTCAAAACGAATTCGGACGAAAAAGAGTTTTCTTACAAAATGGCCTGAGTCAACTGTGGCCGTTCTAAGAAAATCGATGAAAATAGTTTGTACCCCATGCAGTCACCACAAAGAAGGCGAAAATGATGTGAATCGACAGTCAAGGATACGACCTATCGAGTGTGAGCAAAATTACCATCCTACCACTTTTCAAAATATTGTGAGAGGCTGTCAAAGTTAGTGACCTGTCACTTTGACGTAGAATACTACGTTAACACAACCTACCATCTTTTGAAATTTCGTGAGAAGCTGTCAAAGTTGGTCTTTTCGGCATAAAATACTGCATTAATACAAGCTACCATTTTTCAAAATATTTTGGCTAGCCGCCAAAATTGGTGACCTACCTACCTGACTTAGGCCACTTTGACATAAAATACCGCATTAACGTGGCAAAAATAAATAGGTAGTTGTATTATTGTCACCGGCATTTGTAGTAGCTCTTAGGTTACTTTGAAAACAAACTTCAACTTGAAATGCATAGAACATCAAACCTAACATAGATAGAAAGTTCAGGCCACAACTGGATTGTACTTCATCATATTCTCTACCAGACTGCGTTGCTATCTCAGAACTGACCGAAAATCCGTGTTGTTGTCAGACATAACAAAACAGAATGACAATTGAATTTCCAAAATTTTGTCGTTTGACAAAACCTTTAATCATTTTTAGTCAGGACCGTTTCGTCAATGACATAATAAAAAAATAAATCCATTGATAGAACAAAATGGAAAAAATTACGACATTTCTCAATGATTGAATGATAAACTATGCTCTCAACCCGAGCCCTAGAATCCACCCTTTCACAGCATTACCTCAGAGACGTGGGGGAGGCTAACCGATGTAATAATTGATAACAGACTATGCTAAGCGACATGATAAAAAGGAAGACGCGTAACAAAATCATGGAGAAAATAGAATGACAAACCTTATGACATAACAAAAAAAGATGAAATGCTCCTCTGACAAAATGACAGAATGACGAAAAATCGTTTTGTTTGTCAACACTGCCTAAAGTTGACTTAGACCATTTTGGAAAAAAGCTCTTCAAACGTTCTATGAGGATAAAAGAATGAATAATTACAAATAAACTCTATGGAGCAAAAGTTGGCAATTACAAAAAACAGCCGGCAGCCATTGAAAATATTCCCCCACCTCCACCGGCGCCTCCTTGAAAAAATTAAGTCTATGTATCGGATTTGCTTATGGGAATTTTTCACAGCACAAAAATGAGGAAATTTTTAGAAATTTCAACAACGGAGGGTTGATACTACCACCCCTCCTTTGCCCATGGTAAAACCTGATAAAATTATAAATTAAGTTGTGGAAAAGTCGGCGTTTTCTCAAGTTTTTGTTCAAGTAGACACTCTGATTAGGGGCTTATTCATCGTTAAACTTGGAATAATTATCGTTCTGCGTAGAACCAAATACACTGGACTACCAATAGTGGGAACTCCAATGTTATGAAAATCCTGATGGCAGGGTTTGGTGTACTACATGTGTTTTATTCATTGTGTGTGTTTTTGCTCTCTTGTGTTGGTAAGCACGATGCTAAATAGGGGAATGTCACTCTAGCTCTGTTTACATATTTTTCCCCCAAGTTTGATAAGATTGATAACAAAAATGAATAATATTCGCATTTTTCATCAAATTAACGGAGTTTTTGGCAATCGGTGGCGAAAAATTGACTATATAATTAAATTTAATCAGAAATAACTGTTGAAGCTGGAATTCTTATCATTTCAGTCTATGTAACCTCTTTTCCTTTAGACGACTTTTCTGGTTTTAGCGTCTCGTGCTTTTTGTTGTTGTACTGACTGTACTCTCGCTTTTGTATTCGCATGTTTGTATACCCGCTAAAATGTTACTCTGCAAACGTATTAAATTCTATCTACCTTAATTGTTCTTGAATCGTATATTGTTTACTAATTATCTTTCGGTCTTAGCCCATCAATAACGTAAATCCGAAGTACATAATTCAAAATGTTGAGCTACGTACTAGAATAGTCAATTTTCAGATTGTAATAATTCGCGAGAGAATATTTGAAATTATATAGAAGTTGCTTTATAAAAATGTAAATACCGTTTCCTACAAACTTCATTCTTATCATTTTTCACGTAATTCTACTTATTTTCGAGAAATTTCGACATAAATGGGAAATTCCGTCAACTCCCGATTAGACTACTTTATTTTGGTTCTTTCACCCAGTATTAATAATGAGCGTTCCGGAGACGTCAGGTGTCACTTGCCTTATCTTACTCAGCTGCTAGAACGCTAGGTGCTGTGATCAAAAGCGCTCAGTGTGTTTGAAATGGAGTTTCCGGTGTTAGTTAGTACAATGTGACACTTACGAAGATACTTCATAAATATGTTGAGTGTTGCATAGGCGTAACATGGACCAAAGAATTGCTGGAGGGAGCCCAGTCAACAGTGTTGTAAGCCAAGCGAGCAAAGAATTTGCTTAACTCTTACCCTTCCATCCCCGTCGTTGAGTATACCTATAACCCTGGGTGGGGTGGGGGTCATAGCAGAAAGTTTTTACGATTGGTCATTCATTTCTACGACTGTATGTGTATATTCAAAGGACCGGACAAAGTTTTGTGAAAGTAGAATCATTCAAGGGGCTCGGGCCTCCTGACCCCCCTGACGCATATGCGTTTTAGGTAATATTTCGTCACTATAATCACAAGGCGTGTCACCACCGGATCCAAAAAGACTGATACTGTCGAGTGCACGTCGTGGCCTTTTATTCAACGTTGTGAAAACACGTGGCTGGTAAGCGACTGCGACTGCACACTCTAACGCAACAAGCCGTGGGGAAAGCAATAGCAAACTACCCCAACTAACCCTGCCCAGGGAAGTCGCGCATCAGAAAACGCGAGTGCCAACGCCTGATTTTTTTCATTTAGTAACTGGCTTATTACTAGCGAGCAGTTGTCATTATGATGATCATTGTAGCCGAAATTGAAGATCTTGCAGTTCTCTATGTAATGATATAAGTACCAATTATCCCAGAAACTATTAAAAGAAATAGACGTGAGGTTGCTCTCAGGTATCGATATGCCGTGTCGCTAATCACGTTCAACTAGATTCTTGTCGATATTCTTGCGAACAGAATCGTTGTTGACAGGATGAACCCAGCAGATAATACGTACTTCACAGATCTCACCGCCGGATGTACGTAAATCAAGATAGATATCTGCGTATCTTTTGCAAATATCCCACCCGGAAACCAGCTTTCCATTTCACCGGTTGACTAGATAGATGACGAACGGAGTACTGTACGATATCGTGGACCTGGAATATCCCGTCACTCATTGATCACCCCCCGATCGGATCGTTAAGTAGTAAATCAGAGTGGTCACTACACAGTGGGAAGCGAAAAGAAAGGAAACTCGGAGGGAGGAATACGTGGCACATGGGATGCCGAGCCAAGCGCCGGGAAAGTTAGACCGGTAGACAAAAGTTGTGTCAGCGTGTAATAAGCTGACGTGAAAAATTGGCCATACTGCGAAGGTACGTTATTTATGTGCGTGCTCGAGTATCTTTCCTATACGGAAATTGAAAAGCACTTGACCTTTAACCGGCGACGTTGATTCTTCATTCTTCGGATATCGATGGAACTTGGGCTGAGCCGCCAATATTTTTGTATCTTCATTAGTAGTTCTTCTTTTTTTCCCAAATATTTTTCTGTATTTTTCTTGTAAACGTTTTGTTTCTTTTACTTTCCGTCTGGCAAAGCGGCAAGGTTATTGTTTTAAAGTAATTTACGAGCATCAATTTGTTCACTTTGTTTTCAACGTATCAGAAAATTCGATTGTGTAGGCTTGCCAACTTTTCATTCTCCTCTGTTCCTCTGTAGTCCATGGGCCGTGACGAACAGAATATCGTATTCGGTACAGTTTAGCGAGATGGAATTTTGTTCGAGGAGCTGTTATTTCGGAGTCATTATGATCTCGAAACAGCACGATGTCCAGCTCAATTGGATAGAGTTCCAAAGTAACGGCCATTTCAAGAGAGCTGAATTTTCTTCTTGTACTTGCCTTACATTTTCAGTTCTGTTGGTTGGTCCCTGTATCTTATTTTTAATGAGAGGTTACAGTATGAGTTACAAACGCTAGTTTGTATAAATATTTGCCTGTGTTGCATTTGTAAGTGCAAATTTCAAATAGTTAGTATTTTATTCTGTCACCCCTGAACAGTATACAGGGTATTTCACGAATTGGTCCTCCCTCCCCTTACTTCATTTATGGCGAAGTCAAATCAGTATAAGACTTACGAGTGTTTTCAAGGACTAAAGTCTGGTTTATTCCAGGATGAACAATTTTCTCTCCATCTAAGGGGGAGGGGCTGGAACATGCCACTAATTTTGGAATTTTTACTGAGACAGATATCGAAATAATGGTATTTTGCATCGCTAAATTCGAAAATGTAATCAGATTTTCGATCTACCCCGATTTGGACCTCAAATTCGATCTTTTTTTTTCTGAGGGCTGGTTTGAATTGATGGAGAAATTGAATAAGGTATCGAAATAGGGGTTTCGTGGGTCGCTGGTTATGAAAATGTTATCAAATTTTTGATCCGATTTCGATTTGAGTCCTAGAATTTGAATGTATGTCTTTATGTCCTTCAAATAGACCAATTTGGTGTTTCTGAAAAAATTGAGCGAGGTAACATAGTAGGGATTTTTGGGGTCGTTAGTTATCAAATTTCTGATTCGATCCCGATTTGAATCTTAAAATTCAAATTTGAGTCTTCCAAATGAGCGAAATCGATTCAATTTAGAAAATCGAGCAACGTATCGGAGGGATGGTATTTTTATGTTGCCATGTTCAAATTATTAAGTCAGTGTCCGATTCGGTCCTGACTGGTGCTCCAAAGTTGGCATTTCTCTTTCCAAAGGATTCAAATCGACTGTGGCGACTGCATTGAATAAAGTACCAAAAGAGAGGTTACTTGGTTTGCGTGTTTAAAAAGTCAAATATATTTTGAAACCTACCCCGATTTGGGTGTCAATATCCAAATTTGACTTTTTCAGAAGGATCAATTTAACTCTGCCGAAATAACATAGTTGAATACATTATTGGAATAGGTTTTTGTGTGTCGCTGAGCTCGATGATTCTATCAAATTTTTGATCTAGCCCCAGTTTGGGATCACAATTTGTCCTTCTTCCTTATTCGAAGGGTCTAATTTGTTTCGCCCGAAAAACTTGAACAAAATATTCGAATAGATGTTTTTTTGGGTTATTCATTTTGAAAACCAGATTATATATTCGAGTAGACCATGATTCGAGCTCCGAAATGATGAACTCCGTTTCTTTCTCTGATAAAGAAGAAGAAAAATCGTCCTTTTCTTGAATAACGAGAATGTCATCCTTTTTTGAAAGGACGGGCTAATAAGTTGTTCCCACTATCGAAGATTGAGTTACACATTTAAAACGAGAAGTTGGAAACAGCCTTACTTTTTTCCTCTGTGAGAAAAGTTCGTCATTTGTATAGAACAGAGTGGAAAATCATCCCGTCCATTTCCTAAATGAGAAGAACATGGTCATTTATTACATTTTTTTTTTTTTTTTTTTTTTTTTGAGAGAGAGAGAGAGAAATCGAGAAAATCATTCCTCTTCTTCTTTCTTAGGAGGAAATAGAAATTTGTCCCTTTTCCCTAGAGAAGTGAAGAAATGGAGAAAACTATTCTTGCTCTGTCCTCAGTGAGAAAAACTTCAATTTTGTCTTTTTGAAAAAAATGAACCCTTATAACTTCTCTTCAAAAAAAAAAAAGTGCTCCGCTTTCCTCTTAACAAAAAGGTCGAAGTTTTTTTTCTGAGGGAAAAAACGAGTTCTGTACAAAAATAAAAGGTTAATGAGGAGGAGGAGTTAGTGACGTACTGTCAATTTGATCAATGCATCGCTTGAAATTTTAGGCGCCAAATTAAGATGGGATCAGAAAATCTTATTGACTTCGTGCTAAATTAGCGAATCTAGAAAACTCTACCGATACTTCGTTCAATTTTTCGTCGAAGTCAGATCGGTTCTTTTTAAAAGGAAAAAGTCAAATTTGCGGTACCAGTCGCGATGAAATCGAAAACCTAACTGAATATTCGAGCTCAATGACACAGAAAATTCATTATCCCGGAACTTCTTTGTCGAGTCGGTCGGGAAAGGGCAATTTTTTTCTCCTTCCTGTGAAAATGATCAGAGTTCCCTCATTTTGGAAATGGACGAGGTTATTTTTCTTTTTTTATGGAACATTCATCAATTGGCCCTTTGGAAGAGGAAGAAATTATTACATTCGTGATTCAATTTGAGATCATAGATTGGAACTCGTAACTAAATTTTCGAACTTACTATTCCGATACATTCTTCTGTTCTCCTAGTCAACCTATTTTTACCATTCGGAGGACTCAGATTTAGATTTTAGGGTCCAAATCGGAATTCATTATTAGAACAAGCGTGACGAATCCCCCTTATTCAATTTTGTTTGATTTTACAGTTCAAGTCAGTTTTGCCCCTTTGAAGAAGCAATTTTAGGACCTGAATCGGGGTCGGATTAAAAAATATAATTCAATTTTCGAACCCAGTTTGGCCTGCCTTTGTTTGTCCCCTGTACTCGCCCCGCCCCCTCGGCATTAGCCGAAAATGTGAAAAAATTAAAATTTATTCTGGTAATAGTAAGTATTACACATGTAATGTTGTAAAAGTAAACCCCCCCCCCCTTCATACCCAGGTCGGCTACGCCACTGTAGACCAGTAAGCAAAGTATTTCTTTTATTTTCATCCTGGTTTGGTACCTATACCAGCAAGAAGACTTCATGACTCACGTGTTTTCTAAAACAAAATTGAATACTTGACAGCAGAAAACAAGAGAAAATTTTGAACTTTCAGTTTTGATTGACTAGCACATCTTCTTCCTCTCCCCCCCCCCCCCACCTTCCTTTAACAAAAGTAGTAGAAAGGTTCTAATTTCTAAATTTATGTAGTTCTGTAAGATTTACCGGAAAAATGTTATACAGTGTGCTCAATCATAACCATCTTTCATATTTTTATTTCTTATCCTCGCTTTTCCCACCATCGCAACCCCCAACAAAGTCCTTCATTTCCATACCGTCACTCGTCTTCTTCCCTCCATCTAGTTTTTTCATCTGTCCGTGACCCCGGCCTAATAACGCTTCCCTTTCTTTTTTTCATCTGTTAGTTTTACCTTTGATTGTCTATCCGTCAGTCAGCCAGTTTGTCTTTCTGTCACCTTTATTTGTGTACCTGCTTTTCTTTCTCTCAATGTAGTCAACAGCCTACCTGTCTGTCTTCTTCGGATCCTGTTGGTGTTCAGCTAATGGTTGTCAGTTTCTCCATTTGTCCCTCGATTTATCTGACTGCGTCTCGGTTTCTCTGGAACTTGGTGTGACAGGTCGGCCTTTTAAAATTTTCCTATTGTAGGGTGTGCCAATTCACTTTTCCTTCTGCTGTATTCCAGAACGCTTTCGGCTGTTATGCCATATGGCATAATAGCAGAAAGCGCTCTGGAATACAGCAGAAGGAAAAGTGAATTGGCACACCCTACAAAAGGAATATAACCAAGTTCACTCACACTCCAAAATGGACACTAATTTTAAAATTTTGTCTCATTCCAAGTGCCGTCCGTTTTTTTTACAGACAGAAAGGAGATAGGAGGTGGAGAGTGAAGGTAGATGTCGAACTCCTTGCTACTTACATAGAAATATTAGCGCCGTACCATTATGGAGTATAATTTAGGACGAGTACATATTTTCAATTTAAATCCAGTGTTCTCGAGGTCGATTTTGCATCAGTCGGAAGGGTGAAAGTGTTCTAAGTAAAACACATAAGGCCAGCACGTCTCACCAGGCCAGGGGGAATGCGCCCCCTTCCTCCCAAAACTGGTCGCTCCTGATTAGGTCGAATGCTTTTCTGTTCCATCCCTGCTTCCTGGTTCTCTGTAATAACCTCCGAGGTTATCTGGTCGCTGCCGAAGTGCCCAGCATAGAGTAATAATCATCAACGGTAATTAATTAAATTCGTCGATTTCGAGCCTCAGTGCCCGGGGAGTGCTATTCGTACTTAATTGGCGTGGTTTTTAAAATGTTCGCGTTTTTGATTTGCTGTGTACCTCCATGCTGTTTCATGTAGCCGCTGACGAGTGGTGAATTATGGTCTCGCTGTGATACCATCGTTGTTACTTAATAGCAATTATTCTCGCTCGTGCACATTGCAGACTGAAATTTTCTTTAGGCCATCGACCGTCGACGTCATCGTCGCGTCGAGCATGTGTAAACTCATTAGAGCTTCGGAAAGTGTGGCACATATCGCGATTTAGCTGTCAGTCAGAACAGGAAAATTAATAGTAATAATTAGGGTAATATTGTTGCCGGTTGTTATTATTAGTAATCGTATAAAATGATAATAGTGTATTATGGAGAAAAAAGAGAGAGAAAAAAATGGATGAATTGTCGAGTTCGAGAGGGAGACGTAGGCGGGTGTTGTTTCGGTTGTGTGTCGCATCGCGTGGGCGACGTATTTCGGCCGTGGCGTCCGGCCAATTATTTTTATTTATCGTAAAAATTATTATTGTGTTTCGAATGAGTTCGAAAATACTGGCTGGGAGAAGAAGGCAAAAAAAAAGGGGGTAAAGGACCGTCGTATTCTTTAGCAATTTTTTTGCTCCCTTTTTCATGTTTGTCGTTAATTGTTTCGTTTAAGCGTTGTTTAACCATTGCCACTTCATAAATTATAATCACTATTGTGGAGAAACAAGCTTCTTCGTATTTTTGTTCCATTTTAAAAAAACGAAAAAAGGGGAAAATCATTTTATATCGTAAAAATTAAAGAGCAGATATAGCGGATGTGTTTGTTATATCATGCATCGTGCGAGACAGCAGTCACGTTGGATTCTTGGCGAAGCAGATCTACATAGGGTGGTGTTTGACGAAACAACTGCCAAACTTTTAACAGTCGAGTGCACGCCTCGAAGGTGATACAAAATTTGGTGAGAAGCCTGGGTCGGTCGGAATTTTCGTTACTGTGTCCGAGCATTTGCGAATTCCCCAGGCTTGGGAGCTGAACGACAGCGTAACTGGAACCATATGATATGGTGTTCGCCGGACGTAGAAGCTGAAATTGAAGAATACTTGGCATTGAAAGGCTATTTCCACGAATGAAAAAACGTCCATTAAAATGATAAGGTCAGATCTGACAGCGTAAGAATACATTTGCATGGGTGTTTCCTTTTATTTTTTCCATTCCAAAAAATAAGTGTCCGAATTTTGACACTATAGTAATTTTAACCGAAGTGAAAAAGTTTCCGTCGTAATTTCAACGTCAAGTCTGAAATCTCCGGGGAAGTTCTCTATCTTTCACTTTATTTCGTTATTCAAGGGAATACGAGGTGCGAGTGGAAATATTAGTTTTTTTTTGTGCGTTAATTTCTAAAATGAATCCTCTATTCTGAATTGTATAGAGAGTTGAGAAATGCGTGCTTGCCTATTCACCCGAAACAGCCTAGTTTAACGTTTAGAAGATCCTTAAAATATGAAATAGTCCAGTCACAGAAGGTCTAACCGAATTTGATAACCTGTATGAATCTTCTTGTGAGCACATACTTTCGACGTTTGAGTCGGCATTTTGTCAATTCAACTACCCCTCCCCTCATTCCATCCTTAATAATTGATTCGCGATAGCCCTTCGGCTAGTGTTACCAACCCTCCGGAAACTTTAGGAGATTTCAAGAAAACTTGGGAAATCTGAATGTCTCCTGAATTCGCTGAATTCGTGAAATTTTATCTAATATTCTGAATTACATCTCTTAAAATTTCCTTCAGATATGTTAGGTATCCCGAATGTTCAATAAAATCTCGTGCAGTCTCCTGAATTTTTGAAGTGTTCACAGAATTTTGTGAATTTTCATTCTCTAACTGTACAGCGTTTTATTTGATGATGATAAGGTTACTAGTCTTACTACCGCTTTGATGCAACCCTCCATCATTCCCTATCTTGTGTGAGTTCCTTCATTTCCAAATAACTCTGACTTTTGACAGCCTCGATACATACTGGAATCTTTGCCGACCCACCCAGTTCTTTCCTTCTGCCATTCCTTCTAGCAGCAGTATAATTCCTGGGTGCCTCTAGTTATGCCCGATTAATGTATCTCTCCTTTTGTTTGGACAATTCTGAGTATCCCGAATTCTCTTAAAATTTTGCGGCTGTACTTCTAGAATTCTCTTGGTCGGCAGCACTGCCTGTGGCGTTACAGCAGTCAATAGTGGAAACATTTTCGGCGAATAGTCGAACAGAAGTCAACATTTTGAGAGACCATCTCTGTAGTACAAAGTCTTTCGGTTACGAAGAGTCAAATTTTATGACCATTTTATATCTGATCAGGGTGTCTAGAAGGTCAGGAAGTCGAGATAAGTCAGGAAAAGTGAGAATTTTTGAAAGTAGGTTTGGAAGTCAGGATAACGTCAGGAACTGTCGGAAGAATTTACTGAAAGGTCAGGAAAAAATTTTTAAATGACCATCCAATGGAGGATTCTGTAAGGAATCCCGTAATAAGAATAAATATTAAAATCAAGAAATACAATATTGTATGGACGTAATGAATTAATACAGGAAACTTCTTCCTCCAAAGACTTTCATGTATGGATTCTACAAATACAAAAAAGGTCAGGAAAAAATCAGGAAAAAATTCTGACTAGTCTGTGGACACCCTGACTGACCAAGTCTGTGGAGTTATTAAGAGGGATTCCAAGCCGGCCTCAAAACTGAAGTTGCTCTGACTTGGCTCAAGCTGTGAAGAAAATTGGAATTTTCCTGTAAAAATCTTAAAATTGGCTCCGGCTCCAGCTACCGCAAAAAATTTTGATAACTCCGGCTTGACCGAAAATATGATTTTCGCTTGGCCTTGGTTTTCAAGGGTGGGGGTTAAAGGATTGAAGCCCAAGTCGGAACCCCGACCGTAGTCAAAAATAGGTCCCGATTCTGGTAACAATGAGTGATTTTTTAGCGGATCCAGCTCGGCCTCGGGGCGTCGAGCTCCACCACATGGTTCCTGGTTGTAAGGCTCTTTCAGACTCATCTAAGACGCGTTTATTTCCTCGGGACAACAGGGCTCATTGTACCCCTTAGAAACTGATTCAGGCGCATTTAAAACCTATGCAGGACACTTATTCGAGATTCTCTCGAGATCTATTAAGGCTCATTAACGCTTTTAAGATTCATACTGACTGTGTTGAAACTCATTTAAATTGTTGTAAATTCGGTCGCCGCTAATTCTAAGGCTGTTCCAGACTCTTCTGAAACAAATTCACTCCTTTAAAACGCTTATTATCATCAGACTCATTTAAAACCCATTTAGGTTCATTTAGACTAGTTTTAAATTTTCTTTTATCTCGTTTGAGATTTATTTAGCTAATCGAATGCAGTTTGTTCTTGCGTTCATGAGACACGTTCGATGATCCTGATTCGAATGCTTCTTGGAGAAATTTTGGGCGAAAAGTCGGTTTTGCTTTCGACACTGCGAAAGCTTTTTTTTAAATATACACTACATCCTTACAGTTGGTGACATTTCTAATGGCTTTGGCCGTGATCTTCTCTATCTTTTTGAAACCCCCGATACTTCTCTTCATACTTCTTTGCGTGAACACCAGCCTTTTGGTGAGAGCCTCGGTTCATGACCACGTCTGGACCCCGTATGTCTGAATTGGGATAACGCAAGATTCGAGCATCTTTACCTTCGAGGATGTTTTTAGGTAAGAGTATAATAAATGAGGAAAGGCTCAACAACTTGACATTTGCGGACGATGTGGCTTTAATTTTTCAGGATGGAAAAGAAATGCAATCCATGGCAAATGAATTAGCCGAACATTGTAACACAGCTGGTCTTACTATAAGTAGGTACTAATACCTAAAACAGTGTTATTATTAAACGTTAAATCTAGCAAAGAAATAATTATTGGTGACAATCAGATTAAAGCAGAAAATAGCACGATATGCATATGTATTTCTTGTATTCGGATCAAATTATTTCAGTTAGAGGTAAGAAAAACTTGAAACTGGTCCGAAAAAAGTTAAATAGGACACGCGCTGGTCAAGTTGACTGTTAGTTGACAGTACGGTGTTAGCTTATCTGTTCGAATTAGCAAAGTTTATTGAAAGAAACGAAATGCCTCTGTGTGTGTGTGTTTATAGCACCTTTCGGCCATCGTTGAAAAAACGGAACCTATAAATGATAACCGTTCTCACAAAAATAGATAACCGAAAAATTTTATAGCCATTCAGTGAATCCCACATGATTTGACCTGCTCGGCGTCATCAGTTAAGTCGTGGCTCGTGGACAGTAAGCTTCATATTATTTCACACAATCATCACCGATCATGGTTCCAAGGTATGTCAAACGTCACTACATATTTCTTATCTGCATATCAGTTCTCGGAATAGCAGTTTCCTCCATGATCGTATTCATCGTTTCTAGCAACATGCGGAGTACACCGACGGGATCAATTCCTCTGGAATGGTACACCGCGGAGTCACGAATCGGGAGTCCACGGTTCTTCACGCCGCTAGATGCGCTGGAGGAAATTCCGAATTTACCATCTGCTTACTTAGACCCCAACTTCAACAGAAGCGAATACAATATGAAGCCAACATGCGCGCCATATCCGGATGCCTTCAGGCTGTTGTTCCATAACATGTATTGGCAGTCGTTTTCATCGGCAGAGAATCATTGGTACTTAATGGCAGCTTACTATAAAAATCGTTCGCTGAGTGATGTGAAACCCGCCATCAGACTGTTAGTTGCTATGGAGCGTTTCAGTAGAAAAAAGAAACCAGGTTGTCAGATTTGGTTTCCGGGACGCCACCGTCCGGGGATTGTTGGACTTTATAACCGGAAGAAGGTAATCAACATGAGTAATTCGCCCGGCGGTATGGGAATTTATGTGGTCACGTGCCCCATACCAGCGAGTGACGCTCTCTTGGTTCCTGATTCTGTATCCTTAGTCCAGCAGCATTGCGATACAGCAACAAATCATCTGAAGGTGATCTATAATAAAGCGGAGAAGAAACAAGATTTTGGTGTGTGCGTCACACTGCCCAATTTCATCAGTCTGGATTATTCTGTCGAGAATTGCCGAGTGGATCGAATTGGTCCACTTACTAGGAGCTCATCAAATATTTCTTTATTACCATCGTGAACGTTACCAAAATTCGGAAGTACTATGAACGAGAAGGTAAAATACAGTTACACCGGTATTCGTTGCCCGGTAATCAACCGAACCTGCCAATCGTTCAAAAAAATGTATTTGGATTCAGTGTTCGAATACATGACCACCCAATTTGTTGGACTGCAAGACTGTCTTTACAGGAATATGTATAATTATAACTACCTGATGACGATAGACATAGATGAAGTTATAATACCACAGGCAGGATCTACTTGGAAAGATTTGATGGAAAATGTCACATCCGATGCTAAAGCAAAAAATGCGGATCAATTTTGCGTAGAAAATTTTTGGTTTCACGACGATGACACGCACCCAGCTGAGAACTACTCGGATGTGCCAACGTACCTTCACATGCTGCGGCATGTGCATAGGAGCCGAAGTGACACAAAAAGTAAACATGATAATCATCAGAAAGGTTTTGGTAAGCCGGAATATATGAAGGCTCTGGTGAATCACGGGCCCAAACGGTTCTCTGGTGCCAAGTGGCAGTACTGGATTCCGCCACATAAAGCTCGGTTACAGCATTATTGCGATCACAACCTGAAGAATCGGTGTATAGGAAAGTCAATTATTGCCGATACGAGTATTTCGAAATATAAGAAAGATTTGATTGAACGGGTACTGCCTACCTTGAATCAACTTAGTTTCCTCAGGTAATTAATACTTTTGGTTGTAGGAAAACCCAAAGAATGTGGCAGCCATACGTGATGTACTGAGAAGTATAGTTTCGTATTAGTTCTGAGTTCTGCGCTTGATTCAGAAATGTACCTCCTCCCCACGGAATTTAGTTCCTCGTTTATTTTGCAGACACCTTGAAAATTTATACTTCAAATTTCTTCAAGGCATGCCGAGTATTCAATCCATTTTCTGAACCTATTTAGGACTCGCGTTTCATCAAGACTTGTTCAATATACAATATTTCTTTTTTTTTTCTTCTTCAGATCTATTCAACAAGTTGTTTTAAAATGCTTTAAAATTCGTCTAGACATAATGAGATTCGTTACACTCTTCCATACTGGCTCCAGACATTTAAAGTCTTGCCCAGATTTTATTACGACGCTCAAATTTTCAGCCTTGTCTATTTCATTTCAGAGCTCTGCCGCTCTTATTTAAGATATCTCTGGTTAATCTACAAGTTTTAATCCATGTCAATAGTTTAATTATTTTTGATTAGGTTCAATAAATCAATAATTAGAATTATCTTTAACTTTTTCTTTTTTTTTTTTTTTACGAAAGAATAGTTTTACCCTGTATCATCATCATGTACAATAATATGACTCTATTTTTTGTTCTTACTTTTGAGAGGTCTGATCGATATGGGACAAATAAGCATGTTCAGTTGGTGAGTTCTAGTCCCCCACCCCTTTCCCCTAAGAGTGACCAACTCAGACCTACCATTAACTTTGGAATTTCAAATGAAAATGAACTGTAGGTAAATATCGAACTAGAGTTATTTTGTCTTCCTGATTACGAATATAGTACCTATCCGAATTTTGATTCAGTTTCGATTTGGGTCCAAAAACTCAAATTTCAGACGTGACCCGGCCTAATTGGCGCGACTTGAGAAATCGAACTGAGTGTCGATAATAGGGTATTTTGAATCGTCGATTACGAATATCACGTCACATTTCGGATCCGATCCCGATTTGATTCTGTGAAGCCGAGTGATGTCTGACGTTTGACTTTTTGGACCAGAAAATCGGGACTAGATCAAAAATTTGATGCGTATTCGTAACCAGCCTTCCAAAATACCTCTATTTCAATACTTCATTCGATTCTTTTCCATGTGAAATTCTAGAATTGCTGGTACGTATGGGACTCTTTGACGGGGGGAGGGGGTGAATTTGTTTATTTGAAAATGAACTAGTTGAACTAGACCTTACCACTTGAAGATATTCGAATGTCCCGTGTGTACGCGACTTCGCAGTGACAAAAATGGGAGGCAGCTTGAATCATAAAGTCGAATTTCACTCGTACGAAGTTCTTTTGCGTCCATCGCTATTTTCTTTGTCATCGTACTCATTTCCTGGACTACATCTGAAGCGAGCTTTCGTCGACGACAATCGCTAACGTATATGTAATTGGTTGGTGTTCGACATTCTACAACTATGTATCGTCGAAGGTTGTACCTGATGTACTCCTTCAGTTAGACGACGACATAATCGGCGGCATGGTAAAAGGGAACTTTTCGCATTAGGTATACGTGTAAGTATCGCTGACCCCCGCCGTCGCCGCACCGAGCTGCGGTCACAGTTACAGGTGCGACCAGTACTCGTGCTGGAACATGCTCAGCGGCGTATCTAAATTCGTTAACCTTCTGGACCACCCTAATTACAGCATTGTTACACTTTTTTTCTTCTTTATTTTTTCGTGCGTCCATGTGTACGTACCGTGCCGAGTGTGCGGAGACCTTTTCCTCTGAAAACTCAATTATAATCGTCAATTATTTTTATTAGTCCTCCGTTTGCGCGCGATTTGCATGTCGAATGTGGTTCGTGAATGCGAAACGGGGGGCGGACGGGCTGTCGGGCGTGCGAACAAGTCAGCCGGCCGACGATATTATGGCGAAAATGTCATTACCCATTACCGCTCGACAACGACAGTGCAAAGACATCACCTTGTACGATTTCCGAGTAACGTGACCTGACGTAATACTAGTAGTCTACCTAACTGGTTGAAGGGACTTTTACCGGTGACCTTGCTTGTTTTCGAATAGAAAAACATCGCTCATCTGACCCTAACCTATTTAATTCGCGTGATTAGTTCGATAGCCATCGCTTATAGGTGGTTTTCTTTATTTCTCCTCTCCACCCCCTCTTCGGCTTGTTTTTTTTTTCGCATCTGTTAATCAATCTCGCGTTTGTCTATTGTCACTGGGACAATAAACGCGACCTGTGAACTAATCCAGTCGACCGGATTAATCTTTCTGCGTGTGTGTGTGTGTGTGTGTGTGTGTGTGTTCGTATGCGATAAATGCACAATATTGTGCAGTATTTTGATGTCGAATAGTCGAACGACTCGATTATGTCGGCGGTATTTCGATTATTAATTGATTTTCGTAAATGTAGTTTCCAAGTATGTACTCGTACTTTATGCCACCCATTCGACGTAGGAGGCTGGAGAAAGAAGCGCTTGTTCGTTGTACACCTGGAAGGGGATTTTCCAGAACCGATTTTCTGCGAAAGTTGTCAATTTTTGATACCGAAATAGCCCAACGCTAGCTAAACAAAGCTTGTAATCTAACATGTCCGGGGCTGTGGAGAGAAGCATCTGACTTTGGGTAAAGACTGAGTTGGACCTCAAAGTGTGCCCCGCAGAGCCTCAAGGCTGCACGAAGCTTGCTCCTTCGAAAGTTGTTGTTTTTTGATAACAAAACCCAGCACTAAACAAAGCTAGTAAGCGAATATATCCAAGGCCGTGGAGAAAAAACCTGATCCTGGGCAAAGACTATACTGGACCCCTAAAGTGTGCCCCGCGAAACCCCATGCTATACAGATACGACATTTTACGTACAAGATAATCGCCGGCGATAATCTGTATAAGTTTTAAAAGAATGAGTCAATTTATTTTTCCATTCGTAGACCACGTTTTCCCGGTATTTTCCGAGTTTTCAAAATTGTCCTGGAATTAACATTCCTTGCTCCGTTCAGTTCTGCAAAACTCGACTCTGTCCCTGGATTTTGAGAATGCACATTAAAATTCCCACATTTTACGTAGCCAATGAATGCACGTTTTTCAACCTAAAAATTATTCTTACGACGACACTGATGCATATATACTCGTAGGTGATGGTGCTTGGAGAAAAAGGGACCTAAGGGTAAAAAATCAAAATTTTTAATTTAGAAATTGGGGTAAAAACCACGAATGAAACTGGTTCCAGTTCTTCAGAGTTTTTCGAGAGAGATATAGCAATGTGAGGTACAAAAAGCTGTGGAATTTTGAGTTGTTCGATGAACCGTTCATTTGATGCGCTGCAAAACTCGCGAAAGACTTATAAAAAGCGTAACAATTTTTTCCTCGAAATAGAGGCAAAAACGTCGTAGAATTGAATAAGACTAGTCCCGGTTCTCTCGAGTTATTTTTGAAGGAGATAATATAGCCATTTAAAGTAAGGTACAAAAAAATCGAAAAAATTTCAGTTTACTAATTAACCGTTTATTTGATGTACTACAAAACTTACAAAAATGCGTATGTACAAACATTGAAAAAAAAATTCTGAAAATCGAGACAAAATTTGCTTTATCGCAAAAATTATAAATTTTCTCCAAAAATTTTTCTGGAAAGAAAAAGAAAAAAAAGAGAGACCATAGGCAGCTGCACAGCTTTTATTAATCTAAATATTTTGTCAAAAATGTGTATACTTTTCGGTCATTTCTTACACTATTGAAAAAAGAAAAGATGAATTTTTAGTGTACATTTACCTAAATTTATTATTATCCTCTTTTTTGAATGTAAACCCTAAAAGCAAAGGAAGAAATCGTTCCCCTCGGGAAGTCTTAGTATACATGGAATGTGTGTAAAATGTGTTGATTTGTTGATAAATTCTGTAGGCTGTGTGTTTGTTAGATGTTTTGAGGAGTATAAGTATCACTTAAACGTTAAACTAAGTGTTTGTCTTTGCAATTTAGGACCTCTAACATGAGTATTGTGAGCGAGTGAAGAAAGTCATGGAAAGGTCATGAAAAGTAGGGCTGGAAAAGTTGGAATAAAAAATTTCACTTTCACTTAAACTTCTGAAAAAAAAACTTTTCTACTTCCACTTCCAACTACAGACCTTTCAACTTCCAACCTCCGTTCCAGTCCTGACTACTGCTTACTGATTAGAGATGTCAGATGTCAACTCCTTGCTCATTTGTTGGATCAACTCCAACTGCTTTTGCTCTTCGTGCAAACCAGGTTTTTAAATCTAATGTTGCTCCCTTATTGCTTCGAATCGTTCTCTAGCAGCAGAGAGTACGAGAGCAGTCATGTGAGTACCTGAGCAGATTAGCTCGCTCTTTTCACGAATGACGAATAAGGGCCAGTATTATAAAACTTGGTTAAAAATTAACCGGTGGTTGAAATGCGAATCCAGCAATCCACCAATCCGGTGTTAGGACGGGAGGGAATGTATTTTTAGAAAAGATGTTGATCAAAAGTTAGAAATAAACAACTCCCACTTCCAGCTTCTGAGCTTCTAACTTTCGACTTTTGAGTTCCGACTTCCTAGTTAAGAATAACGTGTTTAATTGACTTCGAACTTTCAACTTCCGTTCCAGCCCTGATGAAAAGTTACGAATTTCACAAATTTATGTTTGGTAGATACCCTGTAATCAATTCGTATTTTGAGCATTTGAGATCCTCTAACTGTTGAAGCCTCTTTATTTGGGCTTAAAAATTATTTTATTTTTGCAATAGCGATTTTAAAATTTTCCCTCCCCCTTCATCATTGAAGTCCCATAAAGTGCTTGAAAATTGAAATTTGAAAAGTAACTCTCTATTGAGCTAAAACAGTTTAGTGGTGGCAAAAAGAGTCAGCGACCCATAAAACGCTTCAAACAGAAAATAATTTCTATGCTCATATGTTGGGGGGATCCAGAGCCGTACCCAAAATCTAGTGAAGGTTTTTTTGGGAAGGGGGGGGGGGGGCTCAGTCACAGATCCGCCCCCTCTCCATCTCAACCCACGGTTTTTTAGTGTTTTTTTGGGGGGCGGGCAACGGTAGGACTTTAACTTGGTGGGGAGCTCAGTCACAGGTTCGCTCTTCTCTCCGTTCAACCACTTATTTTTCGTGTTTTTTTTGCCAATGGGGGGTTTCCCCCTCCCCCGGTCGATACATAAGAATCTGAACGGCCATGAAGCACGAGTTATCCTTGAGCAATTTTGCTCAAAGTTGGAAAATATATTTTTTTAAATATATGTAACACATCTGGAGGGTGGAGGAACTGAAAACATGAAACTTTTTTTTAAGAGTAAATAATGATTACCCTAGTGTGCATGGTACCAAAATCCGGATAGTTCATATCATGCAGTTACTGACACGTTGAGAGGGATCCAGCTGTTAAAAGATTTTAAATTCAAAACAGGTTACCTTTGAACGATTTTGTTCAAAGTTTGAACAATATTTTGTTGAGTGTATGTAATCGATTTGTAGAGTGCCGCAATCGAAAACGTGGAACATTTTTCTTCAAAAGTAAATGAGGACGATGTTACTGTGCATGGTTCGGGTCAAGCGGGACATCCAGCAGATCACGCTTCGTAAGTGGAAGGACGCACTCGCCCAGTTAACCAAGAGCGAGTAGACCCGAGCACTTATACGATATCTCGATGTATGGGCAGGCAGGTCCCATCGGGAACTCAACTTCCACCTGACCCAAGTCCTGAGCGGCCACGGGTGCTTCGGCCTGTACCTACATCAGATGTCGATAGCGCCGAACGCCGTATGCGTATACTATGATCGAGGGGCGGAAGACAACCCTGGCACACCCTGTTCAAGTGTGTGGCCTGGAAGTAGGAAATGCGCGGGATGGCAACAGCGATCGATCCCGGCGGCGACACGTACGATAGCGACGGCGTGACCAGCCGTCTCGAGACACCTTGTTTTCGGAAATGTTGAAGAGCGGAAACGGATAGAACCAGATGTTGGCCTTTGTCACGACTATCATGAGGAAGAAGATGCAGACAGAATAGTCGAGGCAGAGGGTCAACGGACCAAGCTTTGCCCACATCGTTCACAACGACTCTGTACCATCCCAGAGCTGTTGCAGTTGCTGTGGACTCCCCAGCAGGGCTCACCCCGCCGTCACCACCGTCCTGGGTCGCACGAGGAGGTGAGGAGTGAAGAAAGGTAGCACCCGAATACCAGGTTAATGCTGGGTGAGCGTTGCCCCGGTCAGTAAGTAGGGTGTCCCGTAGTGGCCCTGGCAGGACAGCGCGAATTCGAAGCGGAGAGGCGAAAGGGGGGGGCTCGAGCCAGCCTCAGTGCTTTCCTATGGTCACTGATGCGATACTCGAAAGGTACCTAGTTCCCAAGGCCACAAGTGCGGTGTTTGGGGTGCCGCTTTGGCATGCGTGCATCGCCATACGCTCCACCAAGTGTGTGTGCATGGTGCCGAAGTCCGGATAATTTTACGCGCAGTTCCTGATATGAAATCGAGAAGAAAATTAACTCACTGAAACCAAGCGGTGGTGTGCATATATCCTATTTCAGAGCCAAGAAAAAATTTTTGGAGCCTTTTGAATTAATTTTTCATAGATGAACCCTTTTGTTTATCAAATCAAAATTTTGACAGTATCTTGCCCTAAGACGTTTGTTTTGCTTTTATCAGAATTCGCGCAAAATTTTGTAGATCCGGCACTATTTACATGAAAAGTTTGTAGCCATTCTCCTCCCCCTTCCCGCAGAAGAAATCAGATTTACGTTACTGTAACCAAGTAAGGTCTTCAGCGATCGTAGAATTCGGTATCTCTTTTTCTTGGAAAACTTGTAGTTCGAAATTTAAAAAAAAAAAAATAAAATAAAAATAAAGAAATGAGATAAATTTGACTAGAATTTTCAAACGTATCAATTAATATCTGACGAAAAGAAAATTAACGGAAGCGCGGGCGACTTGGAAGTATTTTATCATTTTTCCAAGATCGCACGCTCACGCTGGACAACAGAGAATGGAGTTTGGATACGAGGGCACGGTGGAATAAATGCGCGCCTATGTAATCAAGATTTTTCTCATAAAATGAGCTTGGCCGGGGTCCAGAATCATACAGCCACATGGAGATCACAAATCTCATCATCGCATCGGTCGATAACCAAACCTCTGTTCGCTGTACATTTATATATATGTATTTGTGTCTACATTTTACGTATTGGCCTGTACATCATGTACGATAAATTCGATGGATAATTATTCTGGCTGTTATTATACGTCCGTCGTATTAATTTACGCCGGCGGTACGCAGCCACCTACGTCGCGCCACACCGCCACACGTTTCGCGCGTTCGCCCTTCGAATATTCGGTTCGTTCCTGAGCACGCACGCCTTCCTAGAGCCAAATTTATGAATGAAAATTGTATACGTAGTATATCTGGACGTTTGCACGGGCTGAAGAGCCTCGAAAATTGAATCGTACTCTTACATCATTTACCAGCTCTCTAACGCACTACTTGTTGACACGTTTTTCTTTCATTATACTCACTCGTAGTATGGGGGCATACCCACGTATTACACACACACAAATCAACCCGATAAAAAGTAATTTTCAGTAGTATTGGCTGTGGAACTGGTTCTGTTCTTCGAGAAACGAGTTTCATCTAAGGTTCTTCCTTTTTTATAGAAATACTGGTCTGAGAGACTGTATCTCTGGCCCTGTTAGCCAGAGAACGCAAGTCTCTTCAAAATTGGACCCAAAACTGGTGTATTTTTTATTTCAAATTCTAAAAGGGATACACTGTTCGCTTGTCCCTTGCTGAAGAACTGCGCCACCAATGCTCGTCTATGTTGAGCAGCAGACCCGGGGAAGGTACCCGATAACTGAAGTGTTTCTTTTTTCGCCGCTGCTAAAAAGTGGCGAGAAACTGAGGACACCAGCACAGACAGTAATTTTCGATATAGCCGTAGGTACTACGCGAGTATTTACTATTTACATCTTGTTGTTTATCCATTTTCTTCTTCTTCTTCTTCGTCATCATCTCCATTCAGCACAAATCGTATTTACAGTTTCGCAGAAATACATAAAGGAAACTAAAATAATATACGGAGGCGTGTATAAAAACAATAAATTACGTAAGTTACGTTCATTGTTTCGAGGAATTGAAACTCACGTTTGTTTGGTTTTTTTTTCTTCTTTCGAGTAAATCTTTTTATGGCAAGTTCAGATAGACTGCTCCGATTTTAATTCATACAATTTCTTTAAAAATATCTCAGTCACCCTGGAATTTATTTGTAGTAAGGAATATGCGTATCGAGTTGTATTGGTATAAATGGCGAAATAATTCTTCTGAATTCTGGGGCTAGCTGAAGTCGGTGGAGCAGTGTGACAACGAATTACGTCTTCCGATTTATGAATGAAAGAAGGAGCGTTGCCCTCTCTCGGGATTCCGAAATTTAGCACGAAGATGGTCGTTAGCATTTTTATTCTTCATTTGGATAAGTGACAGAGTTTCTGCGTATCAGTGCCTCAGAGACTTTTGTTAGTGAATGGTGTGCATCAAGAGAATTCGCTTCTCGACTCTGTTTCCTTGCCGGCCTCTTGATCAGCGCTTTTTCAGACCACCGAGAGCTTTTTCTCCCCTGAGGAGGAGATCCGTATTTCTTGAGCATGCGGTCATAGAAATACCGTATAAAAGATAGAGTGCTCATGGTAGATTGGATCGCTCGATAATGTTATACGTAAAGACCAGATTCTTCGGCATTAAAAAATAGGAAATTCGGCAGAAACATTTAAAAAATTCGACAGAAAATAGGTACAAAAATACGTCATTTTTATTATGTATTACAAAAATTGAGTGCATCACAGTCACATGCATCTCGACGTTTTCAGGCTTCAAATTTTGCCTTCTATCAGTTGAAATATGTACAAAAGTTCTGTGTCAGCATTCGAATTATATTCCTTCAGAGGAAAAAGTATGCAACTTCTGCGTTTCTCATCCTTTCGGCGCTTCTCCAACATTTTTCTCATTTTGGTCATTTATTTCAGATTCGACAATTTTCGGCAAAATAAAAGTTTTTTCCTGGCTCCCCTTCACTTTGATTTGTGCTCATATTTGAAAATCTCCCTTTCGCCCCTTTAGAGAAAAAGTTGACGAATGACGAAAAGTCCAGTCTCTAGTGATAAGTGATTCAAAATATATGAAGATTACTCAAAAAAACAGTGTAAAGTTCCAAGTTCAGAACACAGCCTAGAATAGAGTAAAAATAAAATGTAACACAACCATTACGGCTACTTCAAACTAGTCAAATCGAAAGTGAAAATTGAATTCTGGAGATATGTTGGCTTCCGGATCCTTAATTCGGATTCCTGGCGCTCACCTCCGTTGTATCCAATTGAGGGAGGGGGGTTGCTCATCTGTGTGCTTTTCATTTCACCCGTCAGTGTATCTGTCTGTATATCGACCGATGTGGTTGGCTGGATTGCTGACTCTACCTTTCTGGGAGGGTTGCCTTCCTGATTTTCCGTATTTTTCATTCTTTATGTCTGTTCATCGGTCGACCTATCTGGTTGGCGGAATTCTACTAACCATCTGTTTTCTGTCTCAGCTTATTTCTCGGTGTGGCTCACAGTCTTGAGGTTATAGTTCTGCTTCGGTTATTTTTGAATATCAGGTAGGCAGGTAGCCTCGTATTTCGTTTCCAGTACGGGGGGAGGGAGAAGTCACATTTTCATTGTACAGGGTGGCCACTTTCCTGGGAAAACTGGAAATCAGGGAAAATGCAGGGAATTTTTTCAGTCTGGAAAGAGTCATGAAAAAGCCATGGAAGTGTCGGAGAATCTTTGAAAAATAAATACTTAATAAAATTGCGTGGTTTAGAAGCATCATGGTGATTGGTATCTATGTTTAGTTGTTCTATATAAGATTTTTGTTAACCGCCTATTGGTAGAAATTACGGTATTAGAAATTGAAAAATTGAGTGACAGCACACATTAATGAACTATCAACCAGTAGGAGAACAAATAGAGACGTGGATCTCGAAAAATCCGGGAAAAGTCAGGGAAATTCATAATTGAATAAAAGTGGCTACCCTGTTGTAAAAACATTGCTGTTTTGTTGAACATCCAGACTTTTTCAGATTTTTCGCCCTGAAAAATTCTCTCAATCATCCTCAGTAGCAACCTGCGAATTTTCCGTAAAAATTAGATAGTTAGGAATAGTAAATACTTAATGCGATAAGCGTAGAGGTGAAGTAAAAATCAGAATAAAAATGTGAAACATGCTACTACATACAAAACGGCATTGATGAAATTATTCAAATTATCGTATCCCTGTGTAGGGTCATTCTATATGCATTTATTCTTTTCTGTGACGAATAATAAACACACGGATGTACCACCGAAGAGTTTTCTCGGGGGAGGGGGGGGGGCAAAAGTTGTGAAAATCCCAGCAGACTCTACTCGAAATTACCAAGTATCAAAGCAAAAAAACCTTTTGATTGTCAGATTTTTCCAACTTTGCAACTCAATTCCCAAGTATCAAAGCAAAAAAAATAATAATAATAAAAGACTTGTTGAATGCATTTAAACATAATGGCGTTGACTAGTAGAAGAACATAATCACGTTTCACTGTCTACTCTGACGTTTGTGTATAACCAGAAGCCGAAGAAGCGGGCTGGAAGTGCTTCCAGAACGCAACCAAAGGCACAGGTTTCGTCGCATTGAACATGCTATTGCATTTTTGTGTTGGTAATTAACAAGGAGGCGGAGCCTAAGTTGTGCAATGTTGATGAAATATGGAAAAGAAGCGTTATTTGTTACCAGTTGAAGTTGATATTGTGTGAAAACTTATTTTCTCGGGAATTTTTAGGGTAAGCGGCGCTTACCTTGCTTTCCTGGAATGCACACCACTGCTGCTCGGGCTTCTTACTTGCAAAAAGGAACGCACGATTTTGGTAGAGGATCCTAAGAAAAGTCAGATGATCCCAAGCTCCATACAATTCTGGTAGGAGCCCAAGAAAGGTTAGTCAGACGTCATAGACCATTTTACTCTGGCGCCTTTTATGTACAAAAAAAAAAAAAAAAAAAAAGATCGCCAAATGCTGACCGGAGCTCATAAATAAAGGTCAGACGAGGATTACCTTTGAAAAGACAGCGACGATGCGACTGCGAAACGTAACGTGCTGCAGGATTTCAAGAAGGCACCGCGAAGACTCTTAGATTCTTCTCAGTGTTTGTGTACCCTGCAGAGACTTGGACCCTTAAGCAGGTCAGAAAGAGGATAGATGCCTTCGGAATGTGGACCTGGCGCAAAATGTTGCAAATTCCTCGGATGGCACGTCGGACAAACTTGTCCATAGCAGCAGAACTGAAAGAATCGCAAAGGCTGAGTTCTATGTACGATAAAAGGATCCTGAGTTATTTCGGTCACATAGCCCGCAGAAATGGCGAAAACTTGGAGCAAAACATCATACTCGAAAAAGTCCACAGTACCAGAGGCAGAAAAAGATCGTCAACACGATGGACAGGCGGCGGAAAGAACAGATTCAGATGTGTAGCGACAGCGGCGGTCCCAGGATCGTGATAAGTGAAGAGATGCTATCGGAAGTTAGAACAGTCGCTAGCAACTAGGACCTGAATGATGATGACCGCAGTTCAAGTGATTTTGTTAGGGTTTCTTTTGTGCAGAAAAGGATCGCACGATTATGTTAGCCCCCCCCCCTCTCAGAAAAAAGGGACAGCGGATATTGTGTTTATCTGGTGCTTCGGATTTGGGTCATTTACATTAGTTTTCCTGCCATCTGAAGAACCTTGAGGCTCGTTTTTGGAAGAGGATGAGGCTGTCCGCAAAGTCCACCCGTTGCTCTGTTGACTCCGCCGTTGGGTTGATTCGATTTCTGTAACCTCGAATGCATCAAATACTCATATCTTCAGTTTTACTTCACGCATTGGTTCCCCTTCCGCATCAGCGCGATTACTCTACCTGCGTTGAAATTATGTAACTAGAAAAATACCCGAAAACGTCTAGACACGAACGTGTATGTACCCACTTATACTAGCCAACAATTTGGCGGAGAATTTCGAAAAGAAAAAGAGAAATAAAAAATCTGGACCACTGTGCTAAAAGTACATCGAGCGGAACAATATTCGAGTTAGAATTCGGGCGGACGATGATTCGAAAGCGCAGGTATTTCGAGTAAACAAAACTGCGCAAAATACGCGATGCAATTATTGTTTTATTTACATTGCATAATCGAAGATGCGGCTATAATTTACACGTATAGTTTACCTTTGCTTCGAAAGCAAATATATGACCGAAATTTTTTTCACTCGCGCCAGGAAGAAAGAGAGAGAGAAGACGAAAAAATAATACACAACTAAATAATGAGTGAAAGAATGGCGAAGGCGTTTTTAAAATGAAGGATAGCGATACGTTACCGATCTTAAAATCTTCGCTCGTAACGTCATTATTATATTTAGAGGACGTAAACAGCGGAACTCGTTGAGGTAAATACACATGTCATGAAAAATGAAGGCGTACAATTTGCGGGGCCGGGCTGTACCTACCACCATTCGCACATCGTCTTTATCCATGCTCTATACATTATCATCATGTGTATAGTTTATCCGGAAGATAATCGAACGAACCAATTTTGCATGTGCCTTCTTGGTTCTCTTCGATTGCCCTCTCCCGCTTCTTGATCTTGGCCGGTTCCATCGGGCGGTGGTAAACATGGAAGAAAGACGGACGGATGTGCATGGGCACGGTCGTCGAAGGCGTTCGACGCGAAAGAACTAATTTTCATCATTCGATATTTCGACCGAGTTACGTAACTTCGCGGTGTAAACAACATTCAGCCGCTGGCTCCCGTGCTAACCCACTTTTGGCGGTTTTGAGTTGGTTTTTGCTTTTCATTGATACCTACATTTTCGCTCTTCTTTGTCCCTTTCCGAAGTAACAGACACCTCAGAGAATGAGTAAGAAATATACGTGGAAGGGATGGACGTAGGAGGGTGTTCGAGCCAAGTGCAGATTAATGATCTGGATGGGTTGACCATGAGCTGCACAATGATCCTACACCTCGAGAAAGATCCATTTCGCTTGTCCCTCGAAGGTAAAAATACTGATGGGAAATGGGGGTTAAACTTGTACAATTTGTGTAATTTGTGTAGACTGCAGCCTTGAATTCGTGTAACCTCCCTTGTGGCACTAAACGTTCTACAAATGAAGACCTAAATTCCAAAATGTGCTCAGTCCAACATTTTTTCTTTTTGGAAAATCAAAAAAAAAAAAAAAAAAAAAAAAAGTCCGTGAGCTCAGATTAATTTGATAAAGAAAATGGATGTCATGGTGTGGTGGTTTCTTCAGAATATTATTCAAGTCTCGCTTCTTTAAAATGCATTATACTCGTAGTGTCTCTATCTGTAACCGAAGTTGGGAAAGTCACCGTTTGGAATAGCAATACCAATCACGTTGATCTTATCAAAATTTTTCATGATTTGGTTGAAATGGTGCTGCAAAAAAGAGTAGGGGAGACTGCTGTACCTTGATAACAATGTACCTTGAAATATCTCGTTGTGGTGCTGCTCTCTGGCGGCGGTTTTTGGTAGTGGAAACTAGAGTTACATTCTCAGAGATCAACCTACTTTCCAACCTTGCTCCTCATTATCTTGTACAAGTTTCGGCATGTCACATCAAAAAGTAAAAAAAAAAAGTTTTTTAATTTCCATGTATTTCGACTTCGAAATACAAATTGAGTATAATTATTTTGGTACTGTCATAAAATAGACTCCTTTTAGCTACTTTTCTGATGTTCACATTAGATGAATCGATGCAGTATGTCCCCAAACTGAGTCATCTTCATTATTTGACTACCATTGTACCTTGAAATAACACCTACTCGTGTACCTTGGATCGTGTAAAATGCAATCTCATATTGCATAGGGTACCTTAAAACCGGAAAAAATTCAAATAAAATTCGATAGTATTAGCTTAGTTTCTAAAATTATTATCAATTCTGTATTTATTTCAGGTATGCCGCGAAGTAAACAAGGTATTAAACCGGAAGCCCGTTTTTCAGTTTTTGATTTTGTAATTTTTATTTTGTTCATTGGTACTGTAATGGAAGCATTTTTTCCAACTTACCTGAGCTTATTTCAGAAATTCAGCTAACTGAGGAAACTAAAACCACTATTTCTGATCCATTTTTCAAGGCACACGAGGTATGTTTCAAGGTACACGAGGTGATGTTTCCAGGTACAATAGGAGTGTTGTACGTTGGAACAAATTTTGAAAATTTTCAATTCAAATTGTGGAGTTGCAGTTTACCGTAAATTTGAGATCAACCTAACCATTTGAAGCGTTTTCACCAGTACTTTCATCCTATGTGCTTCCATTTTACTTTCAGTCACTCAAAACTGAGAAAATTGACATCAAAGTTTTTTGTTCCAAGGTACAGCAGTCTCCCCTACCTCTCTTCAACATTTATTTATTTCAATTATCGTCCTCACTAAACAGCCTTACACACGTGGAGACAAGGTAGGTAGGGACTTGATGGAAAATGCAAAGTACACATATTATTTTAAAAAGGTACAAACAGAGAGAGTGAGAAAGAGAGAGAGAGAGAGAGAGAGAGAAAATAAAAATTAATAATAATAATAATAATAATAATAATGGTGTGGTGGGACGTATGGCGATGCACGCATGCCAAAGTGGCCCCTGAGAAACCGCACCCCCGGCACCGGAAACTACCCTTTCGGGCGTCGCATCGGTACCGAGGGGAATAATAATAATAATAATAATAATAATAATAGGGACTATTAATTTGTTGGGGGAAGGGTGTAACCCACTGGGGTCATTAAAGTGGGGGAAATGAGCAACTAGACTGTGGACAAAGCATCCACAAAAGCGTCCCTGTACTCACTGCTGCCCATGAAAAGATGTCTAATCTCGAATTACGCTGTGCCAAGATATTATATGTTCTAAGTGTTACGTTCAGTCATGAAGCCATGTTGGGAGACGGGAACAGGTCATTGCTTCAAGAATGAAAAGAGGGCACTTTTATGCCTATAAGAGAGAGTAGTTGTGAATCGTTTATTCTACCTCTTAATAGATCTCATAGGAACAGCATTTTCAGCAATGCGCGTCTATTTTTTAGACTAAGGATTTCAAATCCAACTAACAACTCATTATAGTCGATACCATCGGGGTATTAAAAGAAAGTTCTAGAATTGTGCTATACTATTGAAAAGTGGTATACAATGTTTCAGAATCCTCGAATAACTCTAATTCGACCCCCAAGAGGGGTGAAATTCAACGTGTAATTTACATAGCCTTTTTATATCATATCAGTAAAAACTGAATACCCTTTGAAAGAGAAAACAAATAACTAAAATACTAATTTTACTGAAAATAATTTCGAAAATTACCACTTATTCGACACAGTGCATGAAATACTTCCCCCGGACTCCTGCACAATGACACTGCAGAATGAACGAGGAGGGTGAAAAAGTAAAGTTCGAAACTGAGTTAATTTTCCGATTCTTGAAGTCTTCGATGTGGACTCTTGAGGGTGACGTGTGGATCTGACCCCTTGGTGTACTACGAAAGGGGGGTTTGGTCCAAAAAAGACTTGTTTTATTTCGAGATGGTATCTGTTTCATTAGCTGTTGGTTTACTGAACTCAATTCTGAAAATTATTTTCGAATCCGACCATTTTCTCCCTAATACTTCGTTTTGAGGGTCCTTTGAAGGAGGCTGAAGCCGCAGGAACGAACCACCGTCAGTTTTTTGAAAAGCTGATGAGTACGTATCGAGATTTGCCGTTTCCAAAATTGGATTGGCTGGGAGGGGAAAAGCTATAAAAGTGTCGAAATGCAGTAGATGTGTTTATCCACGTGTTTTCCATGTTTTTCATGAACTTCATTCCATCCTTGCTGCTCTAACAGTTTTTTTTTCAAATTTCCTCTGAGCAATGAGTAGACTATTCACTTTTGAAAGGGGCAAATCTAGATCTGTAGCACCATTTTTAAAATGGAGCTAATACTTTCAAGAGATTAACTTGAGGGAACATTGAAATTTTCACATCTAAACATGTAACGTAAAAAACGAAATTGGCAAAGTCTTGACTTTCTTGCCTTCTTTTTCCCAAGAGAGCAATGCCACCATTTGCCGTCTCTCCTGCGGTTTTGGGTCTGGGCAAATATCTGTACAAGTCGGGCAGATTCTTGAAAAATGGCCTGCTGTTGGTTCTTGAACCTCAAACACCTTCAGTAGCATTTCAAAGCGGACAGAGAGACAGAGGGTGGAGACGGTCTGATTCTAAAATCGCCATTCATGCACTCGATAAGTCAGTAACCTTCTGAATAATCTGGAGCAAAAAAAGTATTTTTAGCTATTTTTCATTTCGCAAGAATCAGTATGTACTGATATGATCCGAACATGAACTTCAACCCTCCTGAGGGTCGAATTAAAATTAATCGATTACCTTGAAACTTTGCGTACATTTTTTTTCTTTATGGTGTATAGCTTAACTCTGCTATTCTAGAGTGTGTCGCAAAGAAAATTCTGGACTTCACTCAAATAAGAGCCATCGTGATGAACTCGTGTAACACCTGGATAGTATCACTCGTACTTGAGGATGCTCAGAGAACCAAAATAGTCTGTGAAATGGCCTCGTTTGTATAATGTGGTCGAATCGTGCCTTACCCAGCGATTTCTATCTGAAAGGTCCACGAACTGCCATCGGGTTGTCTGCGATGCTACCGATCGTGTAAACACGATATTGCCTCGAACGATTTCAATGAGACGATGGCGAATCAGTATTCGCAACGGGATGAGAAGTTCGCGTCATTCGAGTTAATTTATTATTATTTAATAAACGCGGCACGATGATTTCTCCAATTGATTTACGTCTACCTGGTTGATATATTATACCTGGAATGAAACATTTCCAACCCGCGTGATTTTTGCCAGTACTCATGTGTACCTCGATTTCCTTTTCGTTATGTTTCTTGACTGTAAAAGCGAAGTACTGATTTTTTGTTTTGTACTTTCTGTTGCAGGTGAGTAGAACTTGTATTCGCGATGATGGTCCGCCTAAAATGGGTTACAAGAGCGGAAATTTTAAATCGTTGCCGCATTTGACCTCTGGTGTGGTTAGTTTGGCTTTACCTGTGTGCCAGATTACTCGTGGGCGTAATACTCGTACATAGAAGATATGAACATGTAAGTTTTCAGATGGTTGAAGTCACTAAGCTTCGTATTGTCGATCAATTTGGATGCCATGAGGTAGCCTTAATTGCGGTAACATCGAAGAATCAGAGTACTTTTCTGGTCGCCCCTTAACATTGTGTTTTGTCTTTCACACACTTGAGCTGAATTTTCGGGTCGTCACGCAGTACGAACCTGACTTGTTGGGGATGAAGTCTGATACGTGGATTTCGATTCATGTTAGTGTAGGCTGAATGCTGATAAGAAAAGAGTTTCTAAAAAGAGGTGTGAATACTGCTCAAAATTATTGGAAAAATATTCTTTCTTCAACACTGAACACGAATATCCGAAGTTGATGGTTTCAGTCAGTTACTGTATATGACCCAAAACCGTCCTATGGATTTCTGAGTTCATAATGTATGCTGCTTTCAATAATTTTCTTTTGAATTTAAAAAACTATAAAGGTGTCATATCCAGCTCCTTTAAATAAATTTGGGCGAAAAGGTGCTGTTTCCAAAATTTGAACTTTGACGGAAATACAACAGTCTCACAGATGAAGGTTCGTACAAAGACATACCACAACCTTTTGTTGATCAATTCTACTTTGGTCAGGAAACTCTTCATGTTAAAACTTCTTTATCCTCTGTAGTAAAACTAGTTATTTTGGATATACATAGCTTCAAATCGCATTGACCTGACGACATAATATTATATTCCCAAATTAATATGAAGAGTTTTCTCGAGTTTGCGCGCTGATATTCATTAAACATTGAATTTTTCTTGTTTATATCGTGAAAATATCAAATGAATTATTTCCTTGATCAGCGATTAAAATATAGGGGAGACCGGGGTAAGTTGTCACAGCCTCCATGTCGTCCGTGTAAAAGGTGTTTTTTTGAATCTGATGATGTCACGCTACTCCTTAGTGTACCAATACTTCATACCTGATTGACCTCGCGATTATGGAACCGACTTGATTTATAATGGTTTGATATTTTGATAGCACAAAATGTAGCAAAAAGTCACCTTTTGTAAACAAGAAGTTCACTCTCATGAGTGTAATATTTTATACTGGCAAAAATCAAATACTGTGTGATAAGAAAAATTTCTTCAGCTATCTTTGGGTGTATTAGAACTTAAAATTACATTCATCCTCCCTCCAAAAATTGTACTTTCGAAACCTCCTTCAATCCGGGGCAAGTTGTCCCATTACAAAAATTATAAATTAATGGGAATTTTGTTACATAGTTTTAGAAAATGGTACGAAAGTACGTTCGTAAAACATCAGCACGTTTTTTGCCCAATACTTACTCCATCATGTATTACAACTTACCCAGGTATGGGGCAAGTTGTCATAAAAAAAGTAGCCGCGCTTAAAAATATTTGGGGTCAACTGTATGAAAAATGTTTGTCTTTTTTCATACGCCATTTTGTTGCCAAGATTTGTTGCTACAATTCGAGCCTAATATGAAGTTTATCGGTCCAATAGTTTCTGCATATTTTTAGCACGTTTTTAGCACAAGACAATTTACCCCATCATGTATGACAAACTTACCCGGGCATGGGGCAAGTTGTCACAAAAAAAGTAGTCGTGTTGAAAAATGTTTGAGGACAACCGTATGAAAAAGTTTTACTTTATATATACGCAGTTTTGTAGTCAAGGGTTGTTGCTACAATTTTTTTTTCTCAGAATTTTGAAGTTTCTAAAAATTGTGGCAGCTACCCCCGGTCTCCCCTATTATGTTTGCGTGCGAGAGGTGTCTGATTAATTTTGTTCTTCGAATTGGAAATATTTAATGCCAAAAGTACAGCATTTTTCTCAGTAGAAAAGTTACAACTCTTTGCTTTTGTATTTATTTCACTTAGTAAGAGAAGCGCTGCTACCTGGGAAGACTTTTTTTGTTATCATGACATGATTAGCTGATAATGGTGCCTTGATCTGAAGAATGAAGCATGAAAAAAAATTGTTCTCAAAGTGATATACTGACTCTGAAGAGAGAAAAAGAAAAATCTTAAGTCAATAAGAACATCTGGGACTTTCTTTTTGTTTCTCTGAAATAAGTATTTTCTCCCTTAAGTTAAAATATGTTGGCCAAGCGTTCCCACATAGGAATTGAGTTTGTGTGTCGACTTTCTTTGAAACGATAAAGAAGAGGAGCAAACTTTTGGAAATCTTTTTATGTTTTTCCGTATACGAGATAGAAAAAAGATTTTGGTATAAATTCAGAGATGAACATAATTTGGGTGTAAAAATCCATCAGCTCCAAAAATGAGGGTAATATTTTCATCCCGAGCTCCTATGTTGTATCTTTTGCGGGTGGAAAAGGATAATGGCTGTTCATAGACTTTTAGATGTTTTTTGTGAATTTTTTGTCACTGATTTCTCATTTTCGTATTTCTTCATATATTTAGAGAAGGAATGAGCCAGAGTGACCACGTGGTAATTTTTTCCATTCTAAGTTATTTAAGGTCGTTTTTGGTAATTATTCTCCTAAAACGGTTGTTTGAGTCATTTATTCTGGAAATTCTGTTTATTATGAAGAAAATTTATATTTTTCTTTATTTTGTGCTTCTACTGTGCGGTATAAATAAAATTAGAATTTAATTTCTCGGTAGATGGCAGCAAAAACTTCCAATGCAACTCTAGCTAGTCAGTTGTGTCTGAGAAGGGCAATGACTGAACAATTATAAAATAAGAAGGTGCGGGAGTATTACCGACAAAGCGAGAAGAAAATTGTGTGTTACTTCTAATTTACCTTCATTTATTTCAAAATTGAAATTTTTTGTGGTGGGGGGAGGGGTTGAAAATACATGATGACGAGTAGTGTGTAAAGCGAGAAGCACAAAAAAGAAGGAAAAATTTGCAAATGGTCTCAATTCCGGTCATTTTTCAAATTATTAAGCTCATTTTTTCTTTCCTTTTTTCCGATATTTTGAATGGTCACCATGAATGATTTTCTTGATAAGAGTCAGGAAATGCTTCAGTTTCATTATCGCATGTTTTCTTGGAGTTCAGATTTGGAATTAATTTTTACCCTACTGACGGATGGAATTGAAATATCTGAAACCTAAAGGCCTTTCCTTGGCCGTGTTGTGATTGAATCCTCATGTTGGTCTCCTTTGCTTCCAGTCTGTCTGTTGCCTTCCTCAAGCCATGTTTGTAAATCTGTGTCCTCGTAGACCTTATGTGTCTAGTTTTCGAGTGGCTCAACGTTACTTATAAATGCGAGGGGAGGCGGCTAGGCCGCGAATCTGGCAAGGTACGAAGCCTGTTCGTCGTTGCAATTTCGAACTACTAGTGTTGTCGTCAGCTGACCCTGCGATGGGTTGGAAAATCGGATTTGTTTTTCATGTCGGAGTATAATCCTTCAATTTTATCGAGCAGAACGAATTAATACGGCAACGTGAGTTCATCTCAAGCGGAATGGACGATTCTAGAGCGATGAAAGCGATTAATGAAACCCCCCCGCTTCCGCGAATTATTATATCGATTGCGCGGTCGCAATTTATTGCCGCGCGACGGGTACTGACGTAATGCGGTCGTTTCGTCTTCGACTCGTCCGATTTGCGGGGGAGCTGATTCGGTGACGAAATGGTTGTAAACACGTCAACCATCGGGGCAGCCTGTGAGGCAGAGGATGCGATACGATGGCAGCTATCCACGGCCTTGGCCGGTGGTGGCATGGCAGTTTCAGTGGTCGCCGGTGTTTCTTGTTCAGCGGCGGTCGCGTCTCGCGTTTGCGGCGGTGACACGCGACCTCGTCCCGGAGCTGCGCTGTCCAACCGTACACGCCAAAATCGCCTATCGATATATCGGACTGCTCGCAATCGGCGGTGCATTTTGCAATGATTCAGAAGCGGGAAGAAAATCGACCAGCCTAACAATGATAACCCGCGTTACGTTTACGTATACATAAATATATGTAACGTCGCGTTTGGTAGCCGAGACCAGCGGCGACATTCGCGTACCTGTATACACGTGTATAGATCTGCAGATGGCGATGGTCATGTCGATGGCGCAATCGATCGCCAGATCTGCACCGCATCGCGGCATGGAATCGATCGACATTGCCGATTGCGACCGCCTGTGGCCCTCCGGCCAACATGGTTCGGCTTCTACTGTGTGTGTGTGCAGTGGCAGCAGCACCCAGCAGTAGCAGCCGAGCAACCGTATACGTACGACAGCAGCAGGTACTTGCAACCGGTTGGTTGCAGAATTATATGTACGCGCACGTCGCTTTGTCGGTGGAGAAGCGCATACGACGGAAGGCACGTCGCGTTGCATTTGGTGACGCGAATGAGAATGATGGGTACCATTACCGCGCTCGTAAAATTGTATATGTGGAAATTTTATTCGACGAATTTCTTCGAATTCGACGTGTGTTGTCCATTATCATTATATTTAGATTTGGACGGGGCAGGCGGCAGCAAACTGCGATGATGGCGGCGACGGGCGTCTATATAAAAAAAAAAAAAATGAAAGCGGTGTCTACGGACCGCCGAAGCGCTGGATGCTGGAATCATCATTTCATGACTAAGTACTCAAATAAACGACACGCTGCCGAGAGTTATGACCGATGAGCTTGATGCGCATTTTCCACGCTCGGTTGGATTTCGTAAATCATGCGTACCTCGTTAATCGTTTGATGTCTGTTACAATTTAACTAGCGTATGAGGGAGATGCATTAAATGTGACTTAATGTACTTATTACTGAAACCGTCCGCGAAAAGGAATGGCGGGCTAATCTGCATGTATGTTTGAAGAGACTCGTGAAAGCGATTTAGAGCTTTCTCAGCTGTTTGTCCCGATCTTCGGATGTTGATACCTTATGAAAAGGGATGCATGCGCGTGAGGAGGCATTAATACGTTTCCAATGTAAGTTGCTGCCCGAGTAGCTGACTGCTTCTCGGGCTAGTCCGTAGGCCAGCCCTCTTTGTCTGGTGGGTCATATAATTAGCGCGTATGAGCGCCATTCTTACGTTGTAGCTTGTCCGAGTAGACGGTAGAGGGTAGTTTCCGGTTTCGACGACCTTCTGCTGTATCAGCCAGCGGCCCTGAAAACGCAAAGTTGGTTGAATTTCGTATTTTTCGAATCTGTCAAAATTCGTGTCATTCTACGAGGAAAAGTCCCATTTTTTAGTTGCCAAAATGAATCAGCAGGGTTGAAATCGGCGAATTTCGGTTTTAAACGGATTTCGTTTCCTGTAGTCAGCCACTTTTGGGGACAAATCAGTTTTTTCCCGAAACGTACTCACTTCACGTTACCATGTATCGCAACAGATGGTTCAAACTGCCGAAGTGGGACCTTTTCATGTGGAATGGTAAGACTCAAAAACCTCTATTTCTCAACCTAAGGTAAAAGTAGTATCGACAGAAGGCTTCTATTTGGTATCCATATTGCATTTTACGTTATTTCGACCGTTGATTTCCTTCCAGTGGTGCCACAAGACAAGTAGAAGTGAAGTTAAAACCTAGTTTAGTGATACAAAAGTTCTAAAAGCTTTTCATTATTATAATTTTCAGTCACTGTCACGCTTTTGTGCAGAATGTCCCGATGTTTTTTCTCTTTTTATTTTTTTCTTTCTTACTGCAGATGCGGGCCGATGCAATACTCTAAATGTACAGCCGTTTTAAAAGCTAGGAGAAGGGATAATCCCTTCTTCTATGACCATCTAAAATATACTTTTTTAATAAACATTCTCCGAAAAATTGAAAAAATGTGTCTCATTTGCTCGCAAATGAATACTTTTCCATTATTCTTAACGGTCAGCACCCTGAAATCCACCTCCCGTGGAAGAATTCTGATACCGCAGGATCTGATTTCTTTTTAATTATTCGTTCTGCCCTTCTAGCAGCACTGGAACTTTCCACTAACTCTGGAATTTCAAATAGAAAGGTATCGACATACTGTCGAAAGAGGTTTTTGTGGTTGGCGATTTCAAATATCTCGTTCGATTTTTGATCCCGCTGCAACTTTATACTCCAAAATGTGGATTTTACCCTTGAAACTGGCAAAACTGACTTGGCCAAGAAAATAGAAGTAAGCATGGCAGCAGTGGTTTTGTGGGTGGCTAATTTTGAATATTATGATGTGATTTTTGATCCGATCGCTGTTTGGGCATTCTTTATCGAGAGGGATTAAATTGGATTTTGGGGCCGTAGTTATAGAGGTGAATCAGAAATCGGAATGAAATACTCGGAATCAGTAATGCGGAAAAAATTCTATTTTGACCTTTTGTTCGATTTTCCAAGTTGAATTTGCTCATTTGAAGGGTGAAATTTTGATTTTTGATTCAAAATCGAGATTGGATCAAAGATTTAATGAGATATTCGAAATCAGCGGCCTTAGAAATTCCTAAGTAAATAGTTTTTTCTGTACCATTCCACTTGGAATTAAGTCGGTTGAGCTTTCCAGCCTTTCCCTTCTCTCTCTCTTTTAGTCGGAGAGAAAGAATAATTTAACTGAAAAAGGGTCGATTAGGAAAGTCTCGTTTGCCTCGCAGTTTTTGCAATGGGGGGGGGGAGAATGGGGTTTACTTTTTGCCTCTCTTGACTTTATGTGGGGTCGAGGAACATAGGAAAGAAGACGAAAGTTTCATGATTAGAAAGCTGCGAAAGTAAGGAAGTAACTTCGGTGAAAATTGGGACCTTCGTTAAGTAGTACAGTAACTCAGAGAACTTGCCTTTTCTCTTTGTACATCGTCATCATCTAGTTTCTAATCGCAAGCGACTGTTCTGACTTCCGATGGCATCTCTCCACCTATCACGATCCTGGGCCATGACCACCGCTGTCGCCACGGATCTAAATCTGTTCTTTACACCGTCTGTCCATCATGTTGGCGATCATCCTCTGACTCTGCTACCAGGGACTTTTCCGAGCATGATGTTTTGATAAATAGACCGACAAACTGTCAAGTAGTTAGTCAGTGAGGCAGACAAACAACCAGATGAAAACTAAGAAACTGAGCGCTGAGTGGAAAATGGAAGGAGAATCCCTCCCTATTTTCATTGTATACCAAAAATGAGGAAATTACCAGCTGAATATTCCGAATAAGAGAAATTGATCTTATTTTTTGCCAACGTCTTTGAATCGAGTATATGACTCACTTCATAATGCTCTCTATTCTGTCGGAAAAGTTATCAACTACTGAGCGCTCTACGTTTCAAGGGTGTAAATAAGATGATGCGATATTGGGGTATGTATTCCCCCCTTCTTCTCAAGATGAGTAACTTTTCACACTCGAGTCTATGTTGCTCAAGTTTCATTGAAGAAAACTTATGACTCGTGACTTTTGTACTTATATAGACAAATTTTTCTCATCTCCGTCTCCCGGCAGGAGAATTTCCTACTTACACTACTGCGTGTATTTTACTGAGTCGGTCTATGGATCCAGGGACGTACCGAAGAGTTTTGCCTGCGGAGGTAAAAATTGTGAAAGTCCCAACTGACTCAACTCAGAATAACCAAGTATCAAAGCAAAAAAAAAAAAAAACTTTTGACCTACTGAACTTTTCCAACTGACTGAACTAAAAATTCTCAAGTATCAATGCAAAAGGAGAAAAACCTTTTGACTTGTTTGATTTTCCCAATTTCTTAACTCAATTCCCAAGTATCAAGGTAAAACCTTTTAACTTGCTGCATTTTCCCAACACTCGCCTGACTGAAATAGTAAATTTTCCCAACTGCTGAGTAAAGAATTTCTACCGGAGAGGGGGGTGGGTAAGTTGCCCCCCTCTATTGGTACGTTCCTGTATGAATCTTACTACACCGGAAATTGTACCCTAAAAATATCAACATCGAATTTAAATTAATGATGAAGTGATGTAAAATATGGGAATCGCGATTGATTGGAACTATAGTTCCAGCACGGCCCTTACAGGTTCCTTTTTATGTATTTCGTGATAACTGTGATAAGTGCATTTTCACTGTTCTGTCTCTGATCTTTGCTCGTAGCAGACTTGCCCGTTGGTGCTGCTGGAAAAATTCGCACCTGGTATCCGTGTTCGCCACTCCAGCTGCCAACTTGAGTTACCGTAGTTTTGGTTCCGGAAATACCGTATGAGAATTATTTTTGTACGCCTGCTTCAGAGCCGGCACAAAATGATCGTACGTACTCGTGAATTTACGAGGTTACGAACGAGTCGCACGTTATGGTGACACGCGAAAAGCGAATATTTCTTCAAAACTCTTACATACATTTTAATAAGCGATTATACTCGGATAATAACGACATTCTATTCGAGATCAGTGTCCAAATGACATTAATTACCAACTTCAAAGAATTTTTTTCTTTCGGATCACGTTTTGTGTGCATCACGTGTTTCCGGCATTATAAAACGAAAATATTGCACCATGGTGGAGGGGAACGGACTTTCGAACTGCAACTGTAAGTGTTTTCTAAGGGGCGCTACCTGTTACAGCGAGTGTGTAGGCCTTTCAAATCCTGAGATTGCCGATCAGCTCACGCTGGTTTGCAAAAATGAAATAGTTGGTTTGCGAATTCGTTTTGATTTGGTCGTAAACAATTGAACTGGCCTAACGAAGAGGGAAAGGGGGATTTCCCCCGGGCCCGGACTCTCGAGGGCCCGAATTTTTTATCGTCTGATCTTTCACGTTATCTGATTTTTAGGGTGGGGCTGAGCGCAAATCGTGTTTTTTTAGGGAAACCGAGACAGATGGTACCTTTTTTATTTCTTCTTTTTCCCATTGGGGGGGGGGGCTAGATTTGTTTTCGACAGCCTCTGTGACTGAAAAGAAACGAACTGCATTATTTGGTAATGATCAAGCGAAATCAGACGTTCTTTTTTTTAATGATCGGAGTATGTTGATTACAAATTGAGATCTGTCGTCAACCTTTCTTGAGATACCTCTTTTTTTTTATTACTTTCGTAAATGGTTAACCCTCCCCGTTAAACCATGTCGACCGCGAAATCAAGGAGAAATTGAGTAGCACATATGAATTTAAATTCGGTTTCATTCCTGCTTGAATTCTATGGCGAAATGGAGTTGAAATTGAGTAGCATGGAATAGTTTGAAATTCGACTGCATTTAGGTGCAACGTGACGTCAGTTAGCAGTCAATTTAGTTTAAAAATCGACTTCCATTTTGACGAACTTTTGTGAAGACCTCAATTCGACATCACATTCCAGTCGGCATCAGGTCGACACTTTCTAACGACTCCGAGTCGACTCAAAATCGACGGTCGATATGGTTTTTAACGGACCGTCTATCAATCTTTACTGGTCTGTGGAAGCACACGTAATGAGTGATTACGTATGAATGTCGCCGAGCTGGCAACACGAACAATTTACGAAGTACACGGTGATAATCCGTCGTTGACTGATAATGTAAGCGTAAAAAAGCCATGCTTGAAGCTGTTTTCGATACTGTAAGTGTTTTTGTTTGCTTCTAGAAAAGTGACCATTACTGGGCAACAGGGTATAGGAAACGTGTGGTAAACTAGACTGATGTGTCAGCTGTACACGAACGTATACATGCTCGCTTGTGTCGTGAACGAAAAAGAAAATATTGAAATTGTTTTCTCCGCGATATACACCGGGGGGGGGGGGGATTTTAAGAAGTCTGAATTCGAAAATAACCGCGTGGCATTTGCGAAGACGGTTAGCCTACTGATTCTGCTACGTATTCGTGGGTGTTCATATGTTTCTCGTAGGTGTTGATAATATAACGAGCCTGTATGTGTGTGTGCGGGCACCACTCACCGTCCAAATATTTAGGCCCAGTTTCCACGTTACATTGGCACAATTACGGATAAGCTCTCCCATTTTTTTACCCCGAAAATGTGAAGCATTCGTTTATATACCTCGGCAAATGAAATCGGAAGTCGTTATTCGACATACTGGTATGTACTCGGATCGAGCAAATATTTTCTTCCGCAAAGACGCGCGTGTTATTTTAGAACGCCTAGACGCCACAGAGTGACAAAAAACGCGAAGGCTAAAATATGATCGGTGGGTGGAAATTTGCGACAGGCCCTGACGACGGACACGTTACTTTGTGGAGAACATTTCGTCGCACAGTGGTCTAAGACCTCAGAATCGCGAATACATCGTTTACAGTTGCACCCAATAGCGTGCATTCCAGGCAAGCAAGGTAAGCGCTGCTTACCTTGAAAATTCCCAAGAAAATGAGTTTTCATACACAATATCAGCTTCAACTTGTAACAAATAAAAAAGATAATGAAACATTGGGCAAAATAGCGACTGTATTGATGCTTACAATCGGATCCTTACGTTTAAGTATATAATAAATTCGGCAATCTTCGTACATGTATATTGGTATAGGCCAGCGAGGTGTGCGTCGGACCTAACGCTTCTTTTCCATACTGTTTGTAACATTGCATAGCTTATGCTCCGCCTCCGTGTTAATTACCAACACAAAAACACACTATCATGTTCAGCACAACGAAACCTGTGCGTTTGGTTGCGTTTTGAAAGCGCTTTGAGTCAGGCTTGCCTCGGCTTGGCTACACACAAACGTCGAAGTTGACAGTGAAACGTGATTATGTTCTCCTACTATTCAACGCGTTATGTTTGAATGCTACCCCCCCCCCCCACAAAATACGCATTTGAGATCTTGAAAAACAGTTTTTGCGATTTACTTTTAATGAAAAATTAGAAATTAGAAAGTATTAATGGTGGTAAGTCTAAATCAGAATTACCATTTTTAAAAACTGAGCAAAAGAGAGGTGGTTCGAGTCTTACTGGACATTTCCATGTATGTAGTATGAAAAGATTTCGTGGTTAATCCATTGTGAAGATGGTGGAAAACTGTTTTGTTGGCCATGTCTGTTATTCGTCACAGAAAAGGATAAATGCATGTGAAATGACCCTACACAGGGATACGACAACTTGGATAATTTGATCAGTGCCCTTTTGTAGTAGCATGTTTCATACTCGTACTTTTATTCTGATTTTTGCTTCGTCTCTGCGCTCGGAGATGTAGTAATGGGGGGGGGGGGCAACTTGTCCCTCCTGAAGGAATTTTTTACTCAGCAATTGAGAAAATTTACCATTTCAGTCAGGCGGAGTTGGGAAAATCCAACAAATCAAAAGGTTTTTCTTTGTTTTGTTCTAATACTTGGGAATTGTGTTGAGAAGTTGGGAAAATCCAGTAAGTCAAAGGGTTTCTTTTTGCTTTGATATTTAGGAATTTTGAGTTGAGTCAGTTGAGACTCCCCTCCCCCTGCCCCAAGAAAAACTGTTTGGTACGTCCCTGTCTATGCTTATCGCTTACCTCCGAGAAAAACTCACCGCACGCTACTGGTTGCACCCTTGACTGCTGCCTCTCGCTTCATCATCATTTTCCAAAATTCACCCTAAATTTGTCCGTTAGAGGTCGCATTTTCGAAGTCTCGAGCTACTATGCGATGCTTCGTTTCGTTAATTGGAATCCAGTTTCTCTTTAGCGGTCTGTGTCAATGAAGAGTCGTTGGCTTCCTGTCCAGTCTACTCTCCTTCTCCGCGTATTTCGATATCAAAAAACTGCCTGTAGTTTCGTAAATAGTGGTAAGAAGTGCAACTGGTAAATCAGGGTTGTAACCACAGGGGACTCATAAGGGTATTACCCATGTGCAACTACGTTGATCCAAACTTGGTGAAAGAGATAGTACATTTCCTCACCCCTCGTCTAGCTGTTGAAATTTTCTCGTGCAAGTTTTCATTTGCATTTCAAGATTCAAGAAGCTGATAAAGAACATAAGAAGGTCAAGTGTCACTTCATCCTGTCTAGAAGAAAGGACTAAGTTGACTATACTGGCTATAGCTGCTGCCTTAGAAAGTTTTTCTTCACAGCCACGGTGGTTAGGCTACAAATTTCCTGTCTTCGACCAAGGAGTAGAATAGAACCGTTTGGACTTCCGCGGTTTCTTTCATTTGAGCAACCAATGTCATCTTCACATGCATGGTATGTGATTCTTCGGAGCCATCGGCGCAGAAAACAGGAGAACAGGAGGAGATCGATTCAGTTTTCTTCGTTTTCGTCTCGTGTCCAGACGTAATAGCTTTGCCTTTCAATTCTCACATACAGTTACAGTAGAGCACCTGGAAACACCCGAGTACTGACATCCGCTATATTGAGTCACTTGGTGCCCGATGATCCACAATTCGATACGCGGCACGCTGGCCGCACGTTTCGCGTAGGGAATTGCGAATTGTCGGGCACCAAGCGACTCCAAATGGCGGATGGTACGCGAGTGTTTCCAGGTGCTCTAGTTACAGGTGCATTAAACGTTGCTGGAACAGTATATAAATCAGGTATTATTATGTGTGCAAACACCACAAGGTGATAGTGTGGATATCGAATGATGTTTTGTTATTATTTGTTTCACGCTTTACTTTTGTTTTCTTTCTCACGCGCGCACCTCCCAGGACTTATGTTATTCGTAGCCTTGTCAACTCGCGGAGATGATTTATGTCCCGGGTGAACGATACCGGCGGCGCGGCTCGAAACACGATTAAATAATCGAGCCTACATTCGAATACGAGGAAAGATCGGAGGGAGGAAAAAAAAAGAAAAAAAAGAAAGCCAGAAAAAAGTGCACGAAATTATAATGGAAACCCAGAATGGATTAAACAAATGACAAAAGTTAACAACCGCATTATGGATATTAAAATATCTTTCTCTCTCTGTCGTATTTGGATAAGTGGGCCAAAAATTTTTAAATGCTCGCAGTCGTGAACTTGTTTAATTTATTACGAAATAATACACAATTTTTGGCTTCGCTTTTAATTTGGCTGCCGCGGTCGTCGATGAAAAATCGTCACCCAAAATACTAAAATGTCTAAAAGCGTGTGAATTCGCTTCATAATTAATCACGAACATTCACGCTGGGCGTGACGAGGCAGCCGCGAACAGGTTACGCGTTGACCTACCCACGTGCGCTGCGCAAAGCAGTTGCGAATGCAACAGGGACCCAGGTTCGGGAATGCCCCCTCCCCTGAATCTTCTTTAGAAACCGCTCAGAAATCTTGGAAGGCGAATCACCCCGTTAGTCCGACGTCTGGCTGTTTGTTTACCTGTTCATCTGGCAAAAAGTCTGTGTGTCTCTAAGATCCTGCAGGCTGGTTTTCCGAGTTGTTATCTCGAAGCCTTTCTTCTGGCGGTTGTTGTCTCAGGTGCTGAATACGGACTGCAGACTTCATGCTCTGATCCGCCTTTCACCAAGACCTGACTTGGGTTGCCATTGGTGAAACAGACGACCTGGACTACATGCACCACTACCTCGAAACCGTTCCCCTGCATTCGGCCGGTTGCTATCTCAGTGCTGATTATGAACTGACTACAGACTTCTTACTCAAATCTGCCTTTCATCAAGACCTGACCTATGCTTTTGGCGAAACAGTTGGCCGGGGCTATCTGAGGCGCTACCTTAAAAGTCATTTGCCTGTATTCGGCCGGTTACTGTCTCAGTGCTGAATACGAACCGACTGCAGACTTCATGCTCTGATTTGCCTTTCACCAAGTGGGTTGCCAGCAGCGAAACTGAAGCCCAGGCCAGTGTGGGCTGCTGGATTTTGTTGAACGACACTCTTCACTGTAGAGGTTCTGAAGTCAATTCACGTGGAACTCTAATCGTGATTTCCTTCGGTTCCTGTCGGCCTTCGGTGCCCGTGTTGACTATCTTGCTCTTCGCCTCGCAACTCTGTATCATTCTCTATGGATACCCCGATCGCCCTTAGTATCCGCTTCTACGGCGCAATGGTTGACTGTACGATGGCTGCCGGTTAATGTCTGTGTATTCAGAGTTTGCGGTTTGCGGATACGACAACCCTCACCTGTACGAACAAAATGGAGTTAAATTTTTGGACAAAATAAAATTGGATTTCTATTTTTTGATAATAGTTTGTTTTTAGGGCCGGGGGGGGGGGGTTATCCGACTGATCCGACCCTGTGTCCGGAAATAGTAAGTGTTGGAATGTAGTAAGAAACTAAACATTTGATGTGTTATCTCCCGATATTTGAACGAAAGTCGAGTTGGAAGACGAATCCAATTGGTCCATGCGTGGCGGGGGGGGGGGGGGTAGGGACTAAAACGCGGGTTTGAAGAGAATGGCGTTATTCGACTCTCTAATCGGGTGTATGTTATTGACTTAGCGAGCTGAAGTTTGTATGGTAAACTTTCACAATTCTAATGTTACAACCCCGTAGCCAGCTATCTGCGGTAGGGGTGCTGAGTGTTTACCAGGGGAGCTTGAGAATACACATAGTATTTATATAGTGTAAAGATTTTTACGAGGCAGTGGTGTAGCCAAGGGGGCGAAGAGAGAGAATGCCTCCAAAGGCACCTAAAATTGAATGTAAAATATGCAAAATGAGCAATTTTGCGCCTTTGAAACATGTTTTTTCGAAAAATTTTCGCACGAGCAGTAATTTTACCTTCATCTTTATAAAATAGTCCTCTAATATCAGCGATTTTTAAATACCCCAATTTTCGACTTTTCTCTCTGGAAAATCTTACTGTGCTTCCTCCTCCTCCCCCCCCCCCGGGTGGGAAAATCCTAGCTACGCCACTGATTGAATTTGGTCTCAAAATTCATAATCAAAACTGGTGATTCAACTTACCGACAACCCATTGAAAAACAGTTGAATATATCGCGTGGAAAAAGATTAGCCCTTTTAACAACGATAAGATTTTCGAACTTTTGGAAGTAAATACGAGTACATTCTGTTTCTATGGTCTTATCAAGTTATCAGTTCTCAAATAGCCATTCAGGCATTTAACCATCGATATTCAATGTGAACTAGATCGCGAGCTTACCACCAGGGCCTGGCCGACCATAAGGACAAATCGTGCACTTGCACCGGGCGCCATAGAACGCTCTACTTTGAGGGGCGCCAAAAATACCAAAAAAAATTGCGTAAGAATTCTTGGCAAGAAAATTTGAAGAAAATTTGCTAACTTAATTATTGTTTTTTACAATCTGTACGTATTTCCCATTTATAATTATATTCCTTGGGTTTACATACTTGATTGTTCATAAAATGTATACTTCCTGTGATGTACATAGCCCTATGTCCAGTGCTCCTTTTTGAAGGTTCTAGCTTTTAAGGGGGCTTATTCTAAACTTTGCACGGGTCGCCAAAATAGCTTGGCCCGTCCCTGCCTACCACTGTGTGTTTGTAAATTGTAACGTGACACAAGACAAAGGCCTGTGTGTCTAAAATTGCTGGTTGGACACTCGGGCCTTTCTATTGTGACATATAAAGAATGACAAACACGACTCGTCTATCTTTCAAACAGGGATGCGGAAACCGAACGATACAGTTTCCGCTTCCGGCTTCTAGAATCTCATCTAGCTTCTCACTTCCAGCCTAAGTATATGAGCTTCTGACTTCCAATCTTTTTTTCGACTTCTGGCTTCTAGCTTCCCGCTTCTTTTACCTATTTTCGCCCAGGGTTCTTATAATTAGGGAAGGTTCTTTTTAGAAAATGAGGGAAAATAAAGTGAAGTTTCTTTTTTGGGCAAAAATCTTTAATTAGAATATTGTAAGAAGTCAAATGGATGCTAGAAAAGCTTCCAGCTTCCAACTTCTGGCTTCTCAAAATTGTTCTAAAATTGCACAAACTTCCGGCTTCTGACTTCCAGCTACTGGCTTTTTCCAAAGGAAAATCAGTGTTGCTAAGTTTATAAACATTAAAATGTAGTGGAAAGAGAAGTTTTGAACAAAACTATAAATTCGTTATTTTTATTTACTTAATTTAGCCGGGGGTTCCGGCAAGCGCTAGGGGTGCTTAGCACCCCCTGACACCCCCTTGGCTACGGGCCTGGTTACAACGGGTTCAAAGATTAGTCTGGTTAGTCTATTGGTCGAGACCACCGTTAACACGAGAATTATTTTTTTAGACTATCTCCTGAACTGTAAGTTGTATCAGACTGTTGATGACGCAATTTCGTATTATTTTTTTTTTTGAGATCTACAATTTCGGCGATATTCATTCTTATCGGAAGATCAACGGTTCTCGAGATCTTTGATGTTGAAGGTGTTGTGGAGCTCAGCCAGTAGTTACTGTTCATAGAAATGTTACAGTACCTACAATATTCTGCGCCAGAATGTTCTCTTCGAATGTTTGGGTCGTGTAATGCCTACCAAAGTTTACTGGTTCATCGATCTCCTAGCTCATTCATGCACAACCATTTAAACCAAAATTGGTCTGCGTACAGCTCACAACTTCGTCTTTCGTTAATTTCACTTCTCATCGGGTTGGTCGCGAACATCTTCGACGTAAAAGCGAACATCTGCATCGGATGCAAATATACATACACATAAATGACATTCGTGTACAAAAACTCGTTAATTACACGGTGCAACTGAAATATGTGCAAGAAATGTCGCGATTATATTCGTTCTAATGAATACACTCGTACGTTTTTAGTATACTTGTATGTGTTCTGCCCTGTATAAATAAAAATATCGTTATTAATTATACGAGCGCGGTGTGCGCGCCAAAAACTTTTTCAACAATACCTTGAACTTTACGGTGTCACGGAGCCGGAGACCATCATCGCAGTCAGTGTGTAAGATAGCGTCCCTTTCTCCGGACCGCCACACCTCGCAGCCTATGTATGAAAATGATAAAAGCTGCCACGTACAAGAGAAAACCCGATTCCGCTGGGCCGGGGTGGATGATATTGTAATTGTTGGAAGTGGAAATTGTGGCACGAAATTACATTGTGCTGGGTGTACGCGGAGCCCACGAATTTGGCACAGCTCGCGCTCGAGGAGATAGTCACCGGGGCTCGGGTTCGGCTCGAGCACTCGGCTGGCTGTGGAAACGTTTCTCGAAGCGATGAATCGACGAATCGAACCGAGGAGCCTCGCTGTTGATTTATCGGTTGTGTTTGCCCACCTGGTCGTGTCCGAGTGACCATACGGACCATACGGCCTCGAGTAAACATACATTTTACTGCATCGAAATGTTGGAAGTCGAAGACGAACTGAAGAAAATTTTAGATGCTAATAAACGAATCGGATTGCGCGACATACAACAAAAATTTCGACTTTAACGAGCCGACAAGAAAGTGCATCAACGTGCGCCCGCCGTTTCAAGTTCACACCCGATAATTTACGACTTCTGAAGACTGCTGAACACACTGCAATTTTATCGTTTAGTTCGCCGGCCGGCTGCGATTTACGCCAATGCCGAAACGAGAAAATTAATCGAAGCGGTGCGATGCCTCAATCAGTCTCCGTTGCTCGTCCGGAGTAAGTGCGAGAAAAATGCGAAAAATTTTTCCGACGTTTTTGAGCAGACGCCAGGGTGATAATAATGTTGCTAATTTTTTCTCTTCTGTCCGACTAAGTACGTGTGTAGATGTGTACGAATAGTTGGTGTACATATGTGGCTCGGTATGATATTTGTACAATATTGTTAAGAGTTTCCCGGTCTACCCACGCGCGCACCCGAGTAGCTGACAAATGCGGCGCTATTTGTGACGAAAATTTCGGACGCAGAAGCGTTTCCCCGATGCTTTGTTTTCCGTCTGATTAAAGTGCAGTCCAGCAGCCGTCTTTATCGAAGCCCACGTTGGAGACTAGACGTTAGGGTGGCACTGAAAAGACCTGCTTCTGATTTTTGATCCTGGCCCATTAGCCGGTGCTATTTGGTGAGGAAATAACTCGTAATTCCTCTGAATTTGGTTAAATGTTTACACCATTTTGAGAACTTCACTATCCTTGAAATTTGTATTCTAGAAGAAGTTTGTTGGGAAAAACAACGTTATATGGAAATATACTTGACATAGGCAACACCTGGCCACATTAGTGTTTCTTTTCTGACGCCAACTCATCAGCAAAAATGTACTAAGTACATACAATCAGCCGATTCTGGCTACACCTCAACTGATTCGTCTCAACACACAGTCTCTCGTCCTTGCAAGTCGTGAGTCTACTCATCATTCACATTGAATAGGAATGCTCCCCTCGGCACTGATGTGATGCCCGAGAGGGTAGTTTCCAGTGCCGGGGGTGCGGTCTCATAGGGGCCACTTTGGCATGCGTGCATCGTCATACGTCCCATCGCACCACTGAATAGGAATGTGGGAAATCAGGCATGAACATTTTATAGTTACTAGCTAATTTTTCTTGTGTGTTGTGTGATATGGGTCAAAAAATGGAGTTGGTATGTATTTTATAATCACACTTTTTCCCGTTTTGTCATAAGACACGCAAGGAGGTTTTTTGCACAAAAAAATATCTACTTGATGTGTGTGTGTTTATATAGTTGTAGTTCCAGTGTTGGAAGAACGCAAAAATCATCGTTCCCGTTCTAGTTTGTTCTTCTCTAACTGCATGGTTTTCATTCATGTTCTTCGTTCTCCTTACCTTAAAATTACCAACCTTCCCGTTCTCATTCCCATTTCCGTATTGTTCCTGTTCATATTCCCGTTCTTGTTCCCACCTTGGTCTTGTTCTCGTTCTTGTTCTCAATCCCATAATTTTCTCGTTCTCATTCTCGTTCTGAGAACGAGAATATGCCGTTTTTCTTCTCATTGTTCTCGTTCGTTCTTCCAACATTGACTGCAGTACTGGGGTGGTATTCCTTTAGCAAAGTGCAATGAGAGTACGATTGTACTTATGGGAGTGCGCGCATACTTTATCGCACTTTGCTATAGTGGAATAACCGCCCTGCAGTTTGATTTTTTCATTTAAAAAATACATACTTGGTTTTAGGCTTTCAGAATTTTATCTCAGCGCCAGCTGCAAAGGTGTTGGAAGAACGCAAAAATAATCTCGTTCCCGTTGTCGTTCATTCTTCTCTAACTGCTTATTCTTGTTCATGTTCTTCGTTCTTCTTACCTTAAAATTTCCAACGTTCCCGTTCTCGTTCTTGTTCCCTACTTGGTCCTGTTCCCGTTTCCGTTTCCCATTCGCATTCTCAATCCCATCACGTTCTCGTTCTCATTCTCGTTCTAAGAACGAGAGCATGCCGTTTTTCTTCTCGTTTTCGTTCGTTCTTCTAACGCTGCGTAGCTCTTCCCATCTTTTTTGAGACTCAGAAGTTTTTAGTAGATCTTAGCTCTTTTAAAAGCTCAGCACTGTTTTAAGTACAAACTTTCAGGCTCAACTGGTAGTAATTTTGAAGCTTCATTCTTTCAAACCAAGATTGGAGCTCGAGAATTAACTAAAAAGAAAGGCTACCGAAAATATGGTCTCTCATATTTTTCCTACTACATTCGATTTCAATATTAAATTAAAAATCACGCGTTTCATAAGTCACTCTTAACGAGATTACATATTTTCGCATGTAGCAACATAAACGGATATTTTCTTTGCATATTCCATCCTACGTGAAGGCTCAACATTTCTTCATATTTTCGTTGTAAAATGATATTATATTATAAAACGGCGTATTTCATCGTATTTTGGTCAATTTTATAATATAAGCGCGTGTTTTATTGCATCCAATGATCCAGGAGTGTGATATTTTCTTAGAATATTTAAAGATTACAACTTTCCGTATCAATTTCATCAAAAATGTACCTAATGGAATCAGTTACAACTGTGTTGAAGGGAACTCATTTTCTGTTCATAACGCCGATATATGCTTTAATGGATGTTGTTTCTTTTAAATTACCTTGACTTAGATTTATAAACCGTATTCTTGAAGCAGTAGATCATTGGAAGGGATATCGTGTAACATGATTACTAACGTAAAGTGGAAGGGAAAAAACAAGACAGACTAGAAACGAAAATCCTAAATTGAAGAAAACATGATAGACCATGAAAATTAAATGAACTGAGGAGATTTAAGGGAGATAGAAAGATAAAAATGCTGGAAATAAAATGGAGAAATTAAGAAAACTGAAGAGGAATAAACATACTAAAAAGTGAAAGGAAAGGAATATTTGCTTCAGAAAAGGAGAAAAGTGAACCGACAGAAAGAAGAAATGCTGAAACTAATGAAGAAAACTAGAGAGGAATGAAAAGACAAAGAAGTAAAAAGACAGAAATATTTTCCTCGAAAAAGAAGAAGAATGGACAGACTGCGAAGACTGAAGGAGACCGAACAGACGAAAAATACTGAAAACGACTAAGATGTTTTGGAAGACTCGAAGGGCTGTAGAAAGTGAAGAGACAAATACAAACTAACGAGACTGAGCAGACCGAAAAGACTTGGAAAACTGAAAAGTTTGAAAGGCAAACAAGAAGCTTACATGTCAAGAGACAAAAACACTTACTGATGAAAAAAGAAAATTAAATTACGACTTAGAAAATTGAGAAGATAATGAAAAACAAAAACGGAAAAATAAGAAGACTAAGGAGACTGAATAGACTTCGAAGACATTAAAACAAAAAAGACAGTTGTGATAAAAATGCTAGGAAAGCTAAAGGAAGAAATTCAGAAAAAATAAAAAGTTGAGAATACCCGATTGCTGGAAAAAATAAAGAAAATAAGCGACTGGACATGACCAAAAATATTAAGACAACAGAAAACACTAAGAACAGTGAAGTTCTGGAGTAACTGAAAACCCTAGCAAGACTACAAGGTAAAAACCTGAAAAAACCTGCTGAAAAAAAAAAGAAGACTGAAGAGTAAAATAGACAAAGAATGCCTGCTGCTGGGTGGGTGGGGTGCAGAATACTAAGAAGATCGAAAAAGTAGGAGACCAAAAATAACTAAATGAATTTGAAGATTTTTTTTTTCAGTTGTCAGAAGGACAGAAATTGAAAACAAGCACCCTGAAAAATAAACTAATTTGTAAATACGAAGGAAATTTGAAAAGTTGAACTACTAAAATCATTGAAATGATTCTGAAAACTACAAAGACTAAGAAAATATGAAAACGCTAGCACAACACCATCCCCGACACGCTCCCTCGAGACACGAAGCCAGTCCGTATGATTTAGCTTTTCATGGTGATATTTCAGTTCAGTGGTTGACATTTCTACAGTCTGCAGCCGTGATGTTGCTGCACGACTGGAGTGTGCTGCCATGTTGTTTTAATATAAATTTCCATGGGAATTTTTTTATTTAGTGTAGGATACACTCATGTTACTATGACGTCATACATTGATAGCGAGTATAATTGAGAGAAGAACGTAAGAGTTTCAAGGACGTACCAAAGAGTTTTTCAGGGGGGGGGGGGGGGGGTAAAAATTATAGAACACCCAGGTATCAAAGCAAAAAAAAAACCTTCTGACTTGTTGGATTTTTCCACCTAACTTAATTCGAAATTCTCAAGTATCAAAGCAAAAAAAAAAACCTTTTGAATTGTCAGATTTTTCCAACTCTGCCCCACTGATATGGTAAATTTTCCCAACTGCTGAGTGAAAAATTCCTACAGAGGGGTAAATTGCCCTCTACTCTCGTATTTTCGCTCAAGAATAGCTAGAATAAAAATTAATTTCCATGGAAATAATAATTCCTTTTCGTTACTCTTTTTCGTTCCTCCTCAAATGTAACGTTTTTCCCGTTTGGGTGCCAAAGTAAAGACATGAAAATGTCAACAAAAAAAAAAATAGAAAATAAAAAAACGTAACTCTACATGCGGGTAAAATAAAATATAAAAAAATTAAAAATAGGAAAGAAGATGTACAAAAAGAGCTCTCAAAGGAGCTGTCTCTTGATCATTAACACCTCCGCCCCCTCAACACTCTATTCCATTGTATAAATTTTCGCCGATCCAAAATTAGAAAGCTCTGTTCTGTAGAAAAACGGTTATGCCTTTTTGATAGCACACTTGTAACACGTAGCCTATTTACTTCGCATGTGAAGACAATTATTTATGTTCACGTGCGTAGCCAGTTTTACTGCTGTGCAGCAGTGTAAACTAGTGACGTAGTGATCGAGTTTCTCATTGTGATGAACGAAAAAATTAAAAGTACGCCTTCAATTTTTGAGGTGCATAACGTAACCTGACTAAATGTACCTTGTGTTGATGCTGAGACACTCTTAAAGAGAGGTAAATAGTTTCTTGACCTTTGTACGGAGCGGTTTTCCCTTGACTTCCAGCCTGAGAAGGCTCAAAAAGAGACTGATGTATTGGATGTGGGATATAGCGAGGTGTTGAAATCTTGACTGACGGATCCTGGCTGTTGGATATCGAATCGGTTTTCCTCGATGGAGAGAAGGGAGGATGCATATCGATCTACCGTTCTGGCTGACTGCATGCGTACCCGTCTTTCTTGTCTGTCTGCAAGTCTATCTGTTGTTCTCGCTGATGAGCTTACTACCGAGGTAACCCCGTATGTCGGATTTGTAACAAATTTCCCCTGCAATTGGTGACCTTTCAGGCAGGCAACTCATCTGCAGTTTTGTAAGCATGACAGAGGGGAAGGAAGCCTCACTTTCGCACGCAGAGAAACATCTGTTGTCGGATATTCCTAATTCGTTAGATTTTCCCGCTGAACACCGGTACTTTCGAGGCACTCCCGATCCCAATTTTCCTGTTCAAGAGAAGCAATCGCCCCTACTACCCTCGTGTATATCCGCGTCTGATTGGCCGCACTAGATATCCGATAGTGCCGATGACTTCTTCAGTCTACGATGGAACAAAAAGCAAACGAGATATTGCGTTTTGATCGAATTCGTCCCACTATTTGGCGAGGCATGATTATCATTTCTGGCCACCGTGTACGACATCTTAATTTCGCCCATCCAGCGCTGTTATCCATTCGCACGATTTATTCGAAATTTAATGGTCCTACTTCCGTCGATTAGTCACCGCTGTTTACATTTTCCAACTATATAAGATTCGTATGTACGAATACCCTTTTATTGTGACCCGGCTGACATTAATAATTCAAAATTTCTCAGAATCTGCCTCTAAAATTAGCCTCGAACAATGCGGCTTGGATTAACGAACGCGCTAAATATACTTAAACGCCTCTTAACCGATAATCGCGATGCTAGTTTTTTTGAAGAAGAGAAGGTCGGGGGGTGTGCAAAAATCGTAAACACGATCACGCCGTCGCGTGCCGCCACCGTGACCAACCCCCACGCACGATACCAATTCAAGTCAGCGAGAGCCGGCCGAGATCATCTTCGTTCACACTGGTTGTGAAAAATTGTTATAAATTCGACTGAAGCGGACGGTGGTCTCAGAATTGTATAATTGGGAAAAAATTGCTCCAGTTAGCCGAATCAGGTCTCGAGTGTTGGTAATATTGAAGGAATGAAAATTTTTCCCTTCTGCCTGTTGATTCCAGATCTGAGGTGTTCCCACATTCCCAGTTGGCAAAAGTGGATACTTTTTTTGTTGGAAAGTTGGAACGTACTGCCCTTCCTCAAATGAGTAGATTGCATTGGAGAATTTGAAAACCATATGCTCGTGATTCAACCGTTGTAACCAGTTTCTTGTTATGGTTCTTGACAATTTCATTTCTCCGAAGGTTTTCAAGTGGCTCATTGGGATGTTTTCTCCCTGATTTCTTAGGTTCTTAGTTCCTGTACTATCATTCTTCATTATGTAGTTTTTTGTTGTTTTCTTTTTGAATGTTTTGGATTCGTCCCCAGCCAAGGAATTAAAGAGTCCAGGAAAATCGCCAGCTAGTCCTCATTACATACCACAGTGAGGTGAAATTTACAGCGTAACAGTAATCTTTGTCGCTACAGTCGCATGAACTTGCCATTCGTTAGGATTAAAAAGATTCTGAGTGGGGGGGAAAAATGAAAAAAACTCAAGTACGATAAAACTTGATCTTACTGTGCTGCTCGTTCAGAATAAACACAGTAATTGCCTCGTAAGTTAGTGAAATTTAGGGAACATCAGAGGACAAAAAAAGTGCTTACTTAGTTCGTGAAAATTGGCGCCATGCGTGTATGACGTTCTTGTAGCTAGGATTAACTCGAGTTTTGATGATTCTACAAAGTATCAAACTAGGAATGTACATAACTATAAGCCGTAACTTCGGTTTTTTTTTGTTTTTTTTTTTACCACATTAATCCCGATGTCAAATGACCGAATATACTTCGGAAAAGTTAGTGAAAATACAGTGCTGGCAAAGACCATACTAGTGCCGGAAAACTGAGAGCAGGGGGGATCGTTTTTAATTCACACAGTATCGTGTGATGATATAATTTAAATACCATTTTATTTATTTTAGCCGGATATACAGAACATGAAAGTGGTTACAGTCCAAATAGGCAGGAATAATTTCTGCAAATTGACGTACGTAGTCGTTGAAGTCGCCTGGCCTCGGTAGAAAATAAGAGACAGTGGAATTTATCAACGTCCCTTTCTTCAAAGGAATGAATAGTTTTAAGAAGTACGGTTACTACCTTAAAGCGGTGCAAGAAATTCTTTTTTGAATAGGATTCCTTTATTTTCGTCTATACATACTACGGTGAGAGGAAATGGGTGCCACCCATGGTCTTCTGTTGGGTGTTGTGAGCTAATCTGTCTGTCCAATGTCTGTTAGATTCTTATTATTGTTTGAAAAGTTGTGCATTATTGTATTTAGTGGTGGATTCAGGGGAAGAGATTATGCGGGCTTTAGTATGTCCAGGCCCATCAAGCTTACATTACGTATTTTGGAATTAAAACCTGATGAATAAATAAAATAATAAATGAAAACTAAACTTTACTGGTTGCTCGTAATACAAATGTGGTTACTTCAGATTAAGAATTACACTTTCTGGTGCATCTTTAGCTCAATATTTCAAAATTTTTCACTTTCTTTGTTCACGAATACACGATGATCTTTGTTATTTTGATGAAGCGATTCCCCGTCTGCTTCGAAAATGCGTGGTATTTCGTGATTCGACGTTTCAAGTTATGATTATTTCCTCCGATTTGTATGTATGAAGCTTAATCCCTTCCACAGCGAAATCCTCTTGTCCTGTTTCTACGTTTGATATTCTTTATCTGTTCTTATATTTTTGTTTTTCCTGTGTTTTTTGTGTTATCTGTATTGTGAATCGGTCAGTTGTATTCTTATCATGTGGTCGTTTGAGTGAGTATCTCAAGACTTCTTATGATTTGCTAGGTTTCATTTGGACTCTCTGAAGACTCTGGTTCTGTTAAAACTCCTCAAGAACTGCGTTAGTCTTATATAACTAGGACCGTTGGTTCCGGATGCGTGACTAGGAAGGGATCTATAGAAAAATGACGTAAAACAGGAAGGAAACAAAAGTGGTCATAATTAATGGGCAACCGAACAAGATACCGAGATAGGGTTTTTTGGTGACTGTTTTTGAACTGTCTTCTAGATTTCGAATTCAACTCCGATTGTCTCCAAAATCGGTATCTTATCCTTGAAATAGAGCAAAGTCAACAGGACGGGAAAATCAAATTATATATGCGTTAAGGTTAGAGTTTGATGGCTGAAATCGGAGTCGAATCAAAAATTTAATAAGATATCCGAAGGAAGCGGCTCCACAAAATCAATATATTTCAGTACTTTGTTCAGTTTCCCCAAGTTGAGTCCTTCTTATCTATTTTAAAAAAATTTTTTTTAGTCGAGTTTTACGTTTTTGAAGAATGAAACCTGTATTTTGGAACCCGAATTAAGGTCGAATTAACTTCCTTAGTTCCACAACTTTAAAGTAAATGAATTTGGCTTCATCTCAAATGTAAAATTACAACTGTGGAGTTGAAATCGAAGCCGGATCAAGGGGCTGCATTTTCGAAATCAGCGATACTAAAATTACCACATTCCGATACTTGATTTGATTCGCCCAATTAGGTAAATTTTCCTGGTTTGAAGAGGCCAAATTTGTGTTTTGGAGCCCGAGTTGAAGTCGAATCAAAAATCTGACTATATTTTCGAAATCAACGACCGACGAAACGCTTATTTCGAGTCTTTTCTAGTTTTTCAGATTGGCGGGGGGAAAAGTCAAACTTGAGAACCAATTTGGAATTAGATCAAAGTCTGACTGAATTTTTGAAAACAATGACCTAAAATACTCCTGTTTGATACCTCGTTCATACGTTTCCATTTGAAGTTTCAGAATTGGTAAGTTTTCCGGTCCCCGTTTTGGCGAGGGAAAAATTTTGTTGCTCGGAGTAAAGTAGGCCTTAGCGTTTGTCCCATGTGGACACCAAGAAATCAGGGATTTTCTGCCACACCCTGTATGAGAGTAATTATTCAGGGTGGCAAATTAATTATCACACTCCCCTTCCGACCCTTCGAAAAAAAAAAAAACAGTCAAAGTATGAGAAAGTTGAAAACTTATTTCTGACGAGGCAGATGTATTAAGCGCGCTGGCACGAGGACGCATTCTTCCTAAATCCGACATGCCTCAGGACTTTATCATAATACGTGGTAAGACTCTTGGAGATTCCGTTGTCGCTCTGATAGTAACACCCGTCAAAATAATAAAACTGGGATAAGATTCAGTAAGAACAACAGGTTGTGAAGACTTGTCAAGATACTCGTAACTTAGCACTCTGTAAAGGCGTATTTAATCTCGTTCAGATCCTGTGAGGGATCTCAATACTCGAAGATTTGTAAAACTTCGTTAATACTCGTTAGGTGTCAAGATTTGTTGAGACTGAGTGAAGACCTACAGAGACTTCGTTCAAACACTTCGAGAACACACTCAGGATTCGCGGACTTTGTTCAGACATTTGGAGACTACGCTCGAACTCATGAAGACTGCGACTGGTTTAAGACTCGTCGAAACTCCAAACTGGACGAAAGACGAGAAGTAAGATTTCAATAAGTGATAAAGCGAATTATTCCGAAAAAATTAGGCTCTTTGTCGGAAAGGTAGGCATTTTTTCTCCGGTTCGATGTTGGTCGTGCTCGGGCTATTCGGTCAGTGTAAGGTCAGTGTGGTGTCGCAATATTGGGCGCTTCTGTGTGAAGGATTTCATTCCAATACTCACGAAGTCTAAAAATGAGATTCTTCAGAAGAATTCCGATGAGCCTGGATGTAATTTCTCTGGCTCAGATATAAGAAAAGTTAGATGACTGTAACGTGCTGAAGACATCTGCGGCTGACCGTTTTCCCTAAGTGTTGTATTTCGAAATTTGTCATTTTGGACTCGGCCAGTTTTGGAAAGAAACGCTTCACACTATACAGTACTTGATGGTTTGGAAGTACTTCTGTCCCACGCCGCGTAATCGCGTTTTGATGCTGGATTATGAAGACGACTGTGACGACTACCTAAAAGGAAGAGGTGGAGGACGTGCATGATGAGGAAGAAGATGACAGTCGTAAACGATGGATGCGACGAGGAAGCACCGAAACCCACTCTTTCTTCGTGTACGAAATGCCGACAACTTTTTCGAAATGTATCGTTGTCTCATTTTACTCCTCGGACTGCGTGCACTAGCCAGCAGACCATCACGGAGACTCCAGCAGTGAGAAAGGTCGGGTCCAGTCAGTCGTCGGTTTGTTATTACGTCGCCAACTAGTAAACATTGGTACTTGGGAGGGGGTCGTCTGCCTACAACCATAGTCGCAGTGTACACGTTCACCATTCATTCGATTTTCCACTGATGACCGGTACGGCGGCCGATTATGCAACCTCAGCGTCTGCTCTTCTCCATTTGACAGATGACAGTTTATAAATGGATTGTAATCGAATCCCGTTCGCTGTCCTAGTATGCTAATATCAAATGTAACTACCGCCTATGTAAACGGAGATATAGGTGCCTTGAAGACATCTAGAGTGTTTCTAATCAATGGGCAGCATTTGTTGATCCTATTATAATTGTTTCCGAGCTGATTTTGCGGGTATATTATCTCTTAGATTGTCAACTTTGGGGACCCCAATTTGGACGGATCTGTGATCCATGGAGCCAAATTACCTCCTGACATAGGTACGCCTCTGTGATGCTTAAAAAGACTTATTTTGTTGGTAACTTCGGAGAATCCCCGTAATTGACAGAAATGATGTTCTGGTGGTTCCTTAACCCCCCCCCCCCACCAAACTAGCCCTTTCCTCGAAGTAGAAGTCTAGAAAAGACAAAAATTTAAGTTAATGTAGGTACACTATTGTTGCTTCTAGCCCAGTGGTTGATGACTGATATGCTCAGAATGAAAAGTACTATAAAATCTGTGCCGAAAACGTTTTCATTCCAATGGCTCAGGATCGCCCCGAGTTACATTTTTGTGCACTCATCGGCCTCTTATTGAGACTGTTATAACCTGTTTAAATCTATCGAGACTGTCGAGTCTCATTTCGATTTGTTAATGCTTTTCGACATTTACTCAGAGTACTTGAAATTTGTCAGATTCATTTCGACGTGCAGTAAGTTCTTGGGTTAGTGGAGGGGGTATTTAAATATTTTGTTCGTAGAATAATGGGGAATATAAAAATTTCACCCAAATTTTGGCTTGACAGAAAGAAAGAAAAAAATAAATAAAAGGTAGAAAGAAACGAAAAAAAAAAGATCTGTGTTCTAAAATTTTGATTGACAAACTTATTTTACTTTTCTCTGACTCAAGAGGGTTGTGTCCCTATTTTTTCCCTCTATCCCTCACGTATGCCATGTATTGCAATGCTCTATCTTCGGTTGATTCACTCAAATTAAAATTAAACTCTTTCGGATTCTGGCAAACCTTCTTCAGATTCAGACTCACTTACAAGTACATAGATTTATTTAGACTCTGTTTGAATTTGAACTAATCCAAACTGTGTTAAAACTCATTCAGACTCTTTCAAGCTGGATTCAGTTTCTGTTCTGGGATTTTGATTTGAAGAGCTGAGGAAGTCGGAGATTGCGGATATTGACTCTTAATTTCGGTTCTGGCTGAGAAAGGAGGCAGATTTTTAGGCGGCAGAGAGAGACTATATAGTAACTTAGTTATTTCTCCTTCAACTGTGATAGCTACTGGAATTTGAAGTCTTGGATCCTGAAACTCGGCTCCCGATTTCCTTTCAGAGTGGGATGGGGAAGGAGGCATAGTGGATTAGCGGACATTCTTAGCAAAAAGAAATAATTTTTCATTGAATTTTGTATTATTTGAGTGAATGAAACGGATCTCTTCGCTGGAGTTCAAGTGTTCGAAAACGTAATTCGGATCGGGCAAACAACAACAACAGCAGTGCAGTGTTATTTTTATGCGAAAAATAAAATCACTCGCATTTCGATTAAAATGAGCTCATCTGGAAGGAAACTTTGTTTTCTACAAGGCATGTTCTTTTCAATTTTCCGTTAACCGTATTCCTCCTCGAGATATTTTGGAAAAACATTAAAATTGCCATAAACTGCTGCGCTGAACTCCCCCTCTTCAACCCCGTTTCTCTATCAGTTTTTCTTCAATCGATGCCAGCGAACCTACAGTTTGCCCGGTCCCCGTTGCAATAGAAGCGAGAACAGTCGATCACAGTGATGTGTTATTCAGTTTTCTCCCGTGTGATTTCCACCATAAGCTCAAATTTGGGAAGGTTTGAAGGTTTTCCTCCCCCCTTTTCTCCATTTACCAATAACTCAATTTTTCAAAACATATGAAAATTACATACAGGAGTGGAAGAGACGGAGCCATGCGATACAAATTAGCAAGCAATGAGTGGGGGAAATATTACGCACGCCCTTCCCCACTCTCCAGAAGCTATTTGCGGTTATTATTTTTACTCAGATCTAAATCCATCTATTATATAACTTCCTGTTGTGTTCAATGTTGCAAGGTTGGTTATACTGCCTTGAAACATGATTCATAGGTCGCTGGTTCGAATCCGGCCCGGAGGACCATGTTTAGTGTTGAGTGAAGACTCTCATCAGTTTCTAAGCAATATATTCCACATAAACCAACATAGCGAGAGCGAAAAATACGAGAATGCGAACTGAATGGTTAAATGATTAAACTAGTGCAGCTACGCAACGAGGCAGTGCAGCCAACCTTGCGACATTAAACACAACACTCCCTGAAAACGTCAGAACAAAAATGGATAAGATCTCATGAATCCAATAATGTAAGATCTTGATCTAAGATCATTTAGAAAACTGAAAAAATCACGGGTTCAAATCAGATCATTCCGAATGGAAATTGAATCATGAGAGAGATCATGATAATATCTTGTAAAATATTATTTGATCTTTAGATCACGAGTTTGCGCGAGGTTTCTGATCTTTTTGACCTGAGATCATGCATGATCTTAGATTCTTCTTGTTTTTCTTTATGCACCGTTGCTGAGGTGGGTGACCCAAAATGCAATTCTAACTTTGAAAACCATCGAAAAAAACAGCTCTACGGACGTGCATCTCGTCCATTGTCGCAGACCTTCCGACCATGAGTTTTTACGTCTACCAGTCGACCTTTTTCCCAGTGATATTTTCGTCCATTATCAGTCTTAGATCATTTTAGAAATCCGAAAAAGATGACAGTTATTGAGATCACAAATCTGGTCATCTTTTGGTGATCTTAGATCATAATCTTTTTGATCGTTCAAAGTTTTTGATCCACAGTAATTCTGCTTATTATTGCATTCTTCAGATCAATAAAAATATGAATTAAAAAAAGTTCGCTGTTTCTTTAATCTAACCAATTTTTATCAATCTGACGGTTGTTTGTCTTGAAGTCCCCTTCCCCCCACCGTTCATTCATTTTTCAATTTGAACGTATTACAAATCGTTTTCTCCTTTTACCTGCAATATAAGAGACAGAGCGAGACTTTCCGCATTGTCATTCGGGCATTGATACGAAGATCAATTGAGGAGCTGGAAAGCAAAATGCAGTTTGTCCAGAATTTCGATTTCTCTGAAAGCAGGTGGTTCCATTTGTAAAATTCGACAAGGAATCCGATTCCACTATTGGTTTTCTTCCATTCGCACGCTTTCTGTGTCAGAAAACCCGTTTACGATTTCATTTGGCTGCATGGGATCCCAAAAGTCAACAAGGTAAAGATAAAATTGAGAAAATTCAAAAAAAGATTTTTGTAATACTTATATTGCAAAATCTTTACATACTATCCTTCTGAAATTGTATATAAGGAACTTTTGGGTGGCTTTGAGATTATGAGTATAGAGAATAGAAGATGTCTAGCAAAGTTGATCTTTTTGAGGGATGTTCTGAAGAACAAAATTTTGGATTCCAACAGCTTAACACGTGTTCAATTCAGGCTCGCTACATTCTGTACAAGAAATACTGATCTATTTGTAACATGTAGAGACTCGGCATCAATAGTATGGACTATACTCTAGCATTATATAATAATATTACCCAAAATGACTCTGGGATCGACTTATTTCATCAGTCATTAAAGTACTCGAGGGTATACAGGTCCTAGTCTCTGCAGTTCTTTCCCCTTATACTGCACAAGTGTGGTTTGTTTCGGCCCCTCGGCTTCCTTCAACCCTCAGTTCTCAAGTCACAATTTTCAACTGCCACCTGTGGACCTGTGCGTTCCTCATCCCCGCTCTGCCCTTGCTCTGGTGCCTGTCTGCCCCTCCCTCTTTCTGTCATCTTTTCCTTCCTCTTTATACCACACACTTCACTTGAAAAGTAATTTTTGTTTTTAAGAATTATATTGTACCGACAGTCCCTCCGTGTCCATGGGACCCTCGGGCACCTGTTGGGGGGACTCGAATATAAATAAAGAAATAAACGCAGTTCGTCCTGCTCTCGACAAGTGGCTCTCCTGCAAAATCTAGTTTTTGGACAAACTGCGTTTAGCTTTCTAGTTCCTCTGTTGAACGATCATCCCTTCTTATGAAAAGTTTCTTCGAGCGACCCTTGTCTTGCGTGAGCTCTGCCGGAGTACAGATCCGTCTGTTTTGGTAGCCTTATATTAATTAAATTTACTTCATCGATGTATCATATGCTCCCGAAATTTTTTCAGTCTGGGCCTGGAGATGGTAATTACTCGTGTAGTCTGTGCTAGCAGATGTTGGTTGAATGTCGTCTGCCTCTTGAAGCAATGCGTACAACGGCGAGGGCTTACTCTACTCGACGTGAACGTCATCGGTTTCAAAAATTCAACAAATTTCGCGCACGTTTCCCCAACGAAGGGATTACTAAATGATGAACGAAAGAGAATGGAATAAAATTGACTCGATTACGTACGTTCGAACTCATTCGTCACTTTAAAATTAGCGAAATTTTACGTACACGCGTAGGGTAAATACGTAAGTGTGCGAATATTATTCTGTTTTTAGTTCCTCCCACCTTTCCACCTAATCGTTTCATTCATGTCAGCTTTTTCTTTAATGACTCGGGTATGCCGGTTTTTTCCTTTCCCGCGAGTTTATGTAGTTTAGGTGCTGCTCGTCGCTACCCGACTACATTAAATTCCTAATATCCATTTTCATAATAATAATTTGGAAAAAGTTTTTATTTTTTTAAACATTACGTTGTATAAATATCATCGACGTCGTTTATTATTGGCAAAAAAAAGAAGAAAGAAATCATACGGCGTTGCTTTTGTTTCATGTACATGTTGTTCTTCTGCTCGCTTATATATGCCCGAAATTACATTTTATTTTTGGAATGTCGGGGCCCGGTGCGGCGTTTTCTTTTCTAGTTTCGTTTTTCGGTATGAAACATAAGCGATACAAAATTTTATCCGTGTGGGTGACCTAAACGATGCGACGGTTAAATTTAAAGACTTTTGCGTATTTTGAAAGGAATAATACACGATAGAGTATGTGCTCGCTCCATCTTACGTACACATATGTATTAAACTTATTAGCGATGGTGTTGTAGTGGGCTGGGATTTTCTTCTGAATTAATATTGCTCTGGTACATTTGTATATTACACTTCGCCGGGCGATTAATCACGCGTAATTACGAACTTTCGTGTATAGTCGTGTTGTAGCCGTGCAACGACGAAATGGTAATAGGCAACTGTGAGTTTCCATTTTGACCTTGTGAACATTTTCAACTTAGACAATGTCAAGATGGGCCGAGAAAGTGTGAAAACATTTGGAATCGTGTGGGAGTTGGGAAAAGAGCTGTACACAAGTTACCCGCTAGAAAAAATTTCGCAGCCCTGCGAAAATGAGGGGTCTAATTCTGAAGTAGAGCACGGTTACATATAACCGAGGAGGCTAATGGAAGCACTTATTCTGCCCCCTTACATTACGCTGGTTGACCATTTTTGCTGTCTTGACGATCAGCCAACATTTCAAGCCCCTTTTTTATGCTGAGCTCTTTAATACGTAGGCAGAGGTTCCATAGGATTCTCAGTTTTTCCACGAATGGTCCCTGAAAAGGGTCAAAAATGTTGTGTTTGGTTTCTTCGAATTCATTCTTAACGTGTTTATAATATGGCAAAAAGTTTAAATACACGCATTTCTGAGCCAGTATTCTGTGTAGATTCTGAGTGACCCTCCTGAATTTCGTTACAGACCTTTTTTCTTGTACAGCATCCAGTGAACACTCAGTGAGGCAAATTTCATAATTTTGATTTCATTGATAAATTATAGTAATTTTGGACCTATCTTTGTGTTGATTTTGAACCTGATTCAAAAATTTTGCTCTACTTCTTTTCCTTAATTCGGAAAATGGTCGAAAGGTTGAAAAACCCAAAATTCAGGTCTGACATATCGAGAACTAAAAACGGTGTTTAGATTCAATGTCAGGTTGACCTCTTGGTCATTTTTCAATTTTAAATCCTCTGAGGTCATTTTTGGTCATCCCCCCCCCCCCCCTAGTGATGATTTAAGTTATTTCTAGGGAAGTTTCTTCTTCAAATTCTGCAGATTATGAAGAAATTTTTTTTCATTATATTATGCTTTCGCTGTACAGTGTAAAAATTGAATTCGATTTTCCGGCAGATTGCAGTAAAAACTTCCAACGCAAACTCTAGCTAGTCAGTGTGAGGATTGAAAAAATATGATGACGAGTGGTGTGTAAAGAAAGGGGCATGGAAACGATGGAAAAAATTGCAATGGTCTCCGATTTTGTTCATTTTTTAGGTTTAATAAGGTCTGTTTTCTATTTCCCTCTGAAATTTCGAGTGGTCACCGTGCAATTTCCGGGCTGATTTTAAATATGACCTTAATAAAATTTTCATCAATCTTTCTAATTATATTCGAATATCCCTTTCTGTATTTCACCTCATGCCTACCTTGATTTAATCACTTTTGAAATTGAAAATTCCTTAACGTGACGCTAACCGTCTTCGTACCCTGCATAATCCTTGGAAGGAATGCAGTCAGCAAGCTTATTTCAATCTGGAAGGATGGCCACATATCCCGCAACAGCAAATTGAGGCTACTCAAGACGCTAACATTCTCGGTAATGTTAAATAGAGCGGAAACATGGACGACACTCAAAGCAGCGAACGTAAAAAAGATAGATTCGAAATGATGGCCTATAGACGCATGCTCAGGATCTCATGGACGGATAAAAAAAAAACAGTGCTTTAACTCTTAGTTTGCTAAATATAAACAAACGTCTGTCGGACATTTGCAAACAGAGAATCCTGGGATTTTTTGGCCATATCAAAAGGAATGAAAACTGCCTTGAGAAATCGATAATTCAGGGGAAAATGGAATGAAAAAGGAGCTGTGGGGACATCCAAAAGATGGATAGATCAAGCTAAACCTTTCAACAGCATTTGGAAGGAGCAGTTCTGGCTGCAGAGGACCGAGAGGAATGGAAGAGCATTTTGGTGGATATCTGAAAAACGGGTCCCTTAACTTCCGTATCTGGGAGAAGAGAATCAAATAAGTGCAGCGTTTACCTTTACATTTGTCTCCTCTGATCCAGGAGGTTGTCTGCGGCCCTGAAATGACTATCTCGTAGAAAGCACTCGGTTGCCTTTACCGAATTACCTGTATTTTATTTACAAGCCCTTGTTGGGACGATACAGTGACCCCTTTAGTCTAGAGGGGGTCATGCGGCCGAACACACACACATATTCGGACATAAGCATCCACCGTCCTTCCCCATCACCCCCTATCCCTTCCAATTCTCCACCAAAGTATCCCAAATGATTTTACCAATTCATCTCGCCATCTTGTCGGCGGTCTCCCCGTCTTCCGCTTCCTCTCTCTGGGTTACCATTCCTCAGCTAATTTTTTCCATTTCTCACCGCCCCTATCCATGTGCCCGGCGTACATCAGCTTTAATATTTTGATTCTCCATCCGGTATCTATCGCCTCCGTGATGTTCATGATTTTTTCGAGCTGTATTTTGTGTTTAACCCCTAATTTTCATGATACTTCGTAGCATCTTATGAAACGTTACTCTCATGCTCCTGTTCTGAGCTTTTTTTAGAGACCTTATTTGGGCTCTATAGGTGAGGGCGGGTACAACACATTGCTCCAGGATTTTAATTTTCGTTTTAATGAGTAAGTTACCTTCAAGAAATGCCCTGTCTCGTTCATCACCCTGCCCTGTATCTAATTTCTTGGTACCTCTAAGTGTATCAGAGCTGAGGGCGAGGTCCACTTCAGGCAAAATCTTCACCAGCATGAGCTCGGAAGGAGCAGTGCTGGCTACAGAGGACCGAGAAGAATGGAGGAGCATTTTGGAGGCCATCTGAAAAACGGTTCCCGGACCTTCCGTATTTAGGAGAACAGGATCCAAGAAGTGCAGCGTTTACCTTTACATTTGTCTCCTCTGATCTGAGAGGTTGTCTGCGGCCCTGAAACTATCTCGTAACAAAGGCTTGGTTGTCTTCCATCGAATTACACGTGACATGGTTTGAAAAATTGACTTTTCGGCGATGTCATCGATTTTCGTCTGCTACCAATGCGAGCAGGTACATTGGTGTTGGAGGTCTGGTTGGCCGAGTGGATAGCGCGCTGGTCTCGGAACCCGGAGGTCCCAGGTTCGAGTCCACGTAGCAATCGCTACATTTCGACCTAGGTCGGTTTTTCGGCAAGATGAGAAGATGGCTAAGACAGCCCTAACAGCCTCCCCGACGTCTCTGAAGTAATGCTCGAAAGGGCGGATTCCAGGGCTCGGGTTGAGAGTTAAAATAGAAAAAAAGAGGTGCATCGATGTTTGTATGAAAATATACATATAATCATATCGATACAGTAGTATGGCAGTTTTCGCGGTGGCTGCGGCAACTGTCCGCGAGTGTACGCGAAAATACGAACTGGTAACTGGTATCGCCTTCCCACGAGTAGGTGCCCGCGCCCCGCGCGTCCGTTCCGCTCTCCCACCTCGGTACGCCGGAATATATACCTGATTAAAAAATGAAATGGAGAGAAAAAAAAAGAAGAAATACTCGACTGCTTGATCGTATTCCATTGTCAAGTTTGACGTCTGTGTGTAATAATCCAGCGTGTAACGCGAAGTTGGTGTAATTTGAATTTTGACCGGCGTTTGGCGCCTCCGATGTTGAGCGTACGATTTGTCGCGGTCGCTGCGACCATCGCGTCTTTCCCGGCCATCGTCAGTGTCGTGAGAATGTTCAGTGTCAATTTTCACAATTTTCCGCGCCCATCATCGAGCGTAGTCTCGTATCTATCATTTTGTTTACACACGCGACTATAAATAATACGCTGTCGCCATATCGATCGACGAATAAACAAATTAATCATTCGCGAAAATCAAATAGAAAATATCGGCGAGAAACTCACCTGTTCGTTTTTATTTCTTTTTTTCCCTCTTTTTTTGCCCGTGTAATCGAAGCGATCGTTTTTCCGTTTGTTTCGGCGATTTTCTTCCCGTCTCGTGTATTCGGTGTGGTGTCTGTCTTTTTTAATTTTTTTGTGCAACGATCGAGTATCTGTTATGTGACCGGGAGTTTCGCAGTCGATTGTGCGTACCCTTGTGGTGCAGTACCTCTCTGCCGGCGAAATCGAGCAGGTAAGAGGTGACGAAGTTGTGTACACGCATTCTTTCGACCGAGTTATCCTAAATTTATGAGCAGGGGGTCGAGGTGCATAAAAGCGTGGAATGCGAGTACCTACGTGCGAGAGCAGCGTCGAAAGGTGCGCTTTTTGGTCGCAGCGCTGCTTGGCTGGTCACCGGCGACTGTTGACTGGCGACTGATTTACGTCTGCCGGGTTTTCTGTCGTCAGTGTCAAGTTTGAGCCCGCGATTCCGAACTAAAAAAAAGTGAAAAAAACGAAGAAGATTGTCGACGATTTCGGGAATTCGCGGATTCTTGTTATCGAGCCACCGTCGCAGCTGCACTTCGCCATTTTAGTGTGGAAAAGAAGAAATTGAATACGTGCTCTGCCAGGGAAGTGTTCTGCTTGTTGCACTCTGCTATGCAGTCGTGTTTCCAGGCGATGAAAAGAGTCGGTGGTAGATAACGGTGGAGAATAGCAGGGATATCATGTCCGAGTTGTAGAAAGTCTGAACCAAATTTTAAATTGGTCCCGTAGGAACCTGTTGTTTCACAGAGTTGTGTATCAGAAAGCTTTATAAGTCTGTAGGAGTTCTAACGGGGTATAGATGACAGCCGAAAGCGCTTTGGACTACAGAAGAAAGACATTGTGGATTGGCACACCCTAAATACAGAATTTACCAAGTTCACTCACACTCCAACATGGATACTGATTGTGAACGAGTTTGAACGAGTCTTACTAGAGTCTGCGTTGAAAGTCAAAGTGCCTGAATAAGTCTAAAAGAGTCTTGATAGACACTGAATGAATCTAAAACGAGTGCGAATCAAACTGAACAGAGTTGCGAGTTTTTAAAGAGTTAGATAAGTCTCAAAAAGAGTCCTAAGTATGCCTGAATGAGTCAGAATGCAATCCTAAGGTCCTGAGTTATAGATGTGTCCGAATCAGACTCGCCGGGAGTCTTCAGGGTCTGAATGAATCCTAAAAGTCTAAACACTAAGTCTTGAGAGCGCTTAAATGACTCTTGAAGAGACTTATCGACTCCGAAAGAATCTTCACTAAGTCAAAAAGAGAAACTCGCGAATCATGGCAGGGTCCGAATGAATTGAAACCGAGTCAGAAAACTTTTTAGTTAAATCTGAATAATTTTTATCACTATCTGAACAAGTCCTGATGGAGTTTAATTGAGTTACAACAGGTCTGTAGGGTAGAGTTGTATCAAAGTAGTAATGAAATCTTGATGAGTGTGAACGTAAATGAATGTGAACTGCTCTGCATGATTTTTACCTGAATCCGCATTAGAAGGCAATTTTCTAAATATGTGCGGAGGAGTCTTAGTTTGAATGGATGTTAAACAGATGTGAATCAATCTAAATAGAGTTGAGTGATTTAGGAGTGTCAGATGAGTCTTAAAGTAAGTCCGAAGTGTGTCCGAATTCTCCCAAACGCAATTCTAACGGGAGTTATAACCGAGTCTGGAAGTGGCTCACTGGCAGTTTGTTGGATTCTGGAAGACATACGAGTTTTTAGCTTAAATTAATACTAAAATTCCGTTGAATAGGTCTCGAAGATACTTATAGATTCTGAAAGAATCTTGACAAGTCTTAAGTGTCTGACCGCTGGTGAAATGAGGCTCGCGAGTCTTGGCAAGGTCTGATTGAATGGAACCCAAGTCAGAATTCGTCGTAAAGGAATCTGAATGAGTTTTGAAAGTGTCAAAATTAGTTTTAATGAAGTCAGATGAGTCCTAGTGAGTTCCAGATGAGTTTGAATCAGTCATAACCGAGTCAGACCGAACCCTAACGGGAACCCAATTCAGTCGGAGTCCGATTCAAAAGTCTTGAAGCCTGTGCCTTCACGACTTTCACACATGTCGTTATATGAAGTCTTCATCTCTATTCGTATCATTATCTCATTCCTTCCTTCATATTTTATTTATTGAATACCTTCGTCAGTAATCAAGGGTACGATTACCAGGGCTGGTAAACTGTATGGCACTTGCCCCCTCCCCCGAGTAATGCTCTAATTCACCCTCCTTAAACCACATATCACTGACATAAGTGCATTACTTGCATATTCTAACTGTAGCAGAATTGCTAGTGCCTGAGTAGAGTGTTTGTATCTGAAATCATCGTCACCCTGTCTGCTCCAGATGAAAGCCTGATCCGCGAGTATATCTCTTCGTACTGCGATTTTCAATCACAAAGCGATGTGACTATCCCGCGAAAACAGCGAAGTAACGTAAAACGAAGTTTCCTAGTGTAGTTCAATTTTTTGTATCCGATGAATGGGTGTCAGCTGGCTCAAGGTCGATCCATCGTTTCAAGGTTGGTTGCGTTTCTCGATATTTTATCGTCTTTCCGAATAGACGTACGTATACATGTTTCTCAAGCTGTTTTCCCAATCGACGAATATCCGTTAACTCTGTGAAACTTTCCGGTCTGGAGAGCACCGCTGATTGGCCACATCTGGTTCGACTTGATCGGCGATGCGGTTTCCAATTCGTGCCCGTTCGGCGGTTCTAGTCTTTCGGTGACGTGAGGGAGGACGAGGATTGAGCGGTGCACGATGATTGCTGGTGTTGTCTGTTCTTTAGTGTGAAAGGTGCGAGGAATCGGAAACAAAATCGAATAGAAAGTATCTCTGGTTTGGTAGATTGCTCCAAATCCCCCCCACTCCAGAAAAAATTGAAAATTTCTTCAAAAGTGGACAGTTTTAATTTTGCTTGGAAGAGGTGATACACTTGCGAGTACTTAAAGACTGTTATTATCGATAACGTTACGGTGATGCATGCGCCCGGTTACACAAATTCGACAGCTTGCCCTTCTGTATGAACTCCGAAAGTGATGTAGCGTTGACGGAATATTCGAAGGCCGTTGCTATTAGTGAACTAATTGGAGCCCGAAGCAATACCCTATGTAGAAAAGCGCAAGGACGAGCGATTTTACAACTACACGCATCGTCATAAATGTCAGATCGATTTGTGATTTTCTTGAGGCTACGGGACATAGCAAAAAGACGCGCAGAGCCGAGGAGATCGAAATCAGATTTCAAAAATCTCGTGGAAGAAAAAACTAATTTTATCCTAAATCCTTAAAGTTTTGTAAAATCTGTTGAAATTTTCCAAATTTCTTGAAATTTTGTGAATCTTCTGTCAAAGTTTCTAGATGTTTGTCGAATGTTCATTTGTGTTATCTATAATTCACCGTGTATCGTTTTGGAAAAGAGGGGCAAAAAATACGTAGCCTTAGGTTTTCATTTTTCAAGACGTTTTCGACACTCATATCTTGCATTCAAGATGTGAAAAACCGATCTATAACGTTAAAAAACTTGAAAATCAAAAAGTATTTTCAAGACCGTAGACATGAAGAGGGCCACTTTCTCCAATACTTGAAAATTTTGAATAAGCGAGCGGAGTTGAAAATATTTCAACGTTTTTTCTTTTTTTCTTTTTAACTTTGACGAATTTGAAATTCGGTTTTTAGCTGGAAGCAAAATTGAAAATGTTGCAACTATTTCTTCTGCTTAACATTCTTGAAATCTTAGTTTCTAATTGAAAGAATCTACACTTTCACTCCCTCGCCAAAAAATGAGACTTCATTATGGCCGTGAGAATTTTACTCCTGCATTAGATGACTTCAGAATTCTTGTTACTCAGTTCGATATCAGCGCAGCAGCTAAGAACGCTGAAGGATTTTGGTATTGATGCTTCTGAAGTTTTGTCATAATTTACTGGAAACTGGTAAATTTTTTGGAATTTTTCAGCCGCCTGATGTTTCCTGAAATTTTGTGGCGGTAATCCGGAAATTCTTTCGGTCCAAGTTGGCAACACTAGTTTACCTGCCTTTTATCTACTATTCGAGTAATTGTCTGTCTGCCCAACTGATTTCTTGCCACTTTCAGGAAAATCTGGAAAACCTAGAAAAGTCATAGAATTTTGATTCTCTGAATGACAAACTAGGTTTATGGCATATAGTCTACCAAAATTTATTGTCAGTGAATAATCACGCTTGAAGAAGAAATAAGTTTCCCCCTTCAGCAAATATGTGATATGTGTATTAGAGTTATGTACATTTTTCTTGCTGGCGTTATGATCAGGATCATGAGAAGAAAAAAAAGTCTTACCTAAAGCCATAACTCCATCCCCACTCGAAAGAAAAAGTAAAGGAAATATAGACCTAGAAACCTGGAAAAGTCATGAAAAATCATCCTTAAAAAAGTAGCAACCCGGTTGTCCTTTTCTGTCTGTCTGTTGCTGTGCCTATTAGCTTCACAAGGCTGGCTGGAAGTGAAACTAGCTGGATTTAGGGTAACTGATGTGCGTCTGGATAGGTAACCGCCTCCCACGTTTTTTTCGAAAGGAGAGTAGAAGCCAAGTTTCTAATCTGTAGAAGCACCAATATTTTTAAATGAAACTGTTACGCCAAAAAAAGGTATGTAGTAGGAATCATTCGCATGAGGTCATGTTAATTCTAAAATCGTGTATTTTGAATGACTTTCTTTCATACAAAAGGTTGAAAAAGTGTGATTCATCAAGAGGTCGTGCATTTCCTTAGCTCATTCTTCAGTGTCTCTGTTGAAACTCTTTGACAGTAGTCACTTGGTGGAGCGTATGGCGATGCACACATGCCAAAGTGGCTCCCCAGACACTGTACCCTTGGCCCTCTAAACAACCCTTTCAGTGGTACAGAGGTCATTGATTTTTGTTCTTCAATTCCAGGAAACATTGTATCAGTGAATTCAAAGCTTGCTTGTAGATTCTGTTGATGCCACTGATGGCAATTATGGGAGGACGAGAGGGGGCATACATACATACATTTGTATGAGGTGGCGCAGTATACGTCGAGTACTCAGACTTTGTAGTCCATTGCACTTTTCCTCGGGTTGCTGTTAAGAATCAGCTCAGTAGCTTCACTTTTACAGCCAAGGTGAGAATCTTACTGAGTTCTATCCCTTTGACTTCACTGAGTGCTGAATACTCTAGTCCCAGTGCTTTGCGGCTTGTCTCGGCTATTGCTGGGCATTCACATGTATAATGTGGATCAGTTTCTTCCTCTTCTCCACAGTGCCTACAGGAGCCGCTTTTCGTCACTCCTATTTTATACCACATGTGTTTTGTGGCCCTATGACCTGTTAATAGTCCGACCATGAGCCCTGCCTGTTCTCTGTCGAGCCCTAATAGAAACTAGGCGTACTCACCGGGGGCGTCTCCGATCAGTGTTTTGCTGACTTTCATACCAGTAGCCATCCGCCAGTGCATTTCCGTCTGCTTACTTATCCAAGTTCAGTGTCCATTTTGGAGTGTGAGTGAACTTGGTAATATTCCTTTTGTAGGGTGTGCCAATTCACTTTTTCTTCTTCTGTATTCCAGAGCGCTTTCGGCTGTTATGCCATCATCAGTGGAGGGAAAAGTGGATTGGCACACCCTACAAAAGGAAAATTACTTATCCAAGCCTTCACCTTGGATTTTATGACGCTGTATGCTACAGGAGGACACGGCCTCGGCGTTGTCAGTTCCTTTTTTATGCCCTCCTTCGCTAGCTTGTCAGCGATCATCTTCCTGTTTATGCCACAGTGTCCTGGTGTCCATAGCATGGTGACGCCGTTCTCCCGAGCAAGGGTGTATAATTTGTGAACGCAGTCCGCCAACACCAGGAATGTTATTTGGTGTCCTGATAGTGCCTTAATAGCTGTTTGACTGTCTGTACAGATATAGATCTGCTTACTAAGAAGATCTTTCTGCTGACATCCTATCAATTGCCACCGTGATCGCTATTACCTCTGCTTGGCAGATGGTGACGCCCTCATCCAGTGCCATTGAATATAGTTGTCAGCGGCTTTTGAATTCGTGATTCCGATTCCTTCACCATGGTCATTCTTTGAGGCATCTGCAAACCACACATACTCCACTTTTCCTAGATGCTTGGCTGCCTCTTTTCCCAAGCTTCCCGTGTGGGTGTCAGTGCACGATACGGTTTGTCGACGAAGTGTTCTACCGTGATTCTATCCTTCGGCATCCCAAAGCGTTTGCCCATCATCTCCGCCGTCTCTCATATCCTTCCGTGGCCTGTTTTTTGGGGCTGTCCATTATGGCAGCTGCCTCTATAGCAGTGTGAAGTGGTGGTAGGTTTAGGAGCTGTTCAAGTGTTATCGTCGGCACCCTTCTCATTGCCCCCGTTGCCATAACGTGCGCGAGCCTCTGCATGTGGTCTAGTTCCTCTCTGACTTTGGCCAGGTGGACCCGGCCCCACCACACAATGGCCGTGTATGTGATTCTGGGACGTATTGCACCGCTATATATCTAGTGCATTATTTTTGGAGAGAGTCTGCCGGTCCTGCCCACTAAGGCGCGACAAACACAAAGAGCTTCAGTTCCCTTTTTGTATTTTCTGTGAATAGTAGGGGCAGCTAGCCTCCTGAAGAAATCCGGGAGTTACCCCTGTAGAAAAGTAGCTGCTGACTACGATCTCTCCTATATGAGGTATAGAAAATGAGAATTGAGAAACTTTTTGAAAGATTTCTAATATACGATTTTTTTTTTTTTGTTTTGTTTTGTTAACTGCCTAAAATTAGAAATAACTTGCTTACATGGGGAAGTACTGATCACTATTCTTGGCTGGTGCCCAGGTCCTGTTTTCATATAAAATCGAGTGATTGAGCATGAGTTGAACATTTTTAGTTTTGGTTAAACATAGGAAAAAAGTATGCATTTTGCCAGAAATGTTGGAACTTTCAAGGCGTCTGAACCCTCTTCCCTTTTCACTGACCCAGCGAAGTCGATGCTATATTCACTTTTTAATTCGGATACGGACCCACAGCTAGATTAATTTTCTGCGACTTCAACAAAATAATCGGGTTACATAACTTTATTTTGTACCCTAACCAAACATTGTTCGCCCTTTTCACGGTTACCCGGTGAACGAAGTGAGTTCGAGAACAGATGGCCTCGAATTGACCTTCCAGCGCGGAAATTAGGAATTCGCGCTTCTTCTCCGATTAACTTGCGTTGAAAGTCGGCGAGGCAGTCAAAATGTGGCGCATCCCTTCGCAGCTGTAATTAGTGAACAAGTTCGCATGGCCTGTCAAGCTCCAATCGCAGACCTAGAAAAGTGAAATAAAACGAACCGTGAGTGCTCCCATCAGCTGGCTTGCTGACCCAGAAAACAGACGGCCAATTAGACGTCTCTCTTCGCGGCTCGACGCCGACTCCGCACTCCTCGCTCCTGAGAAGGCCGGTCGTCTTTTTCCGGACAATGGTAATTATTTTGCGGTCCCAGAATCTGTACCCACGTGTGTACATGCTTCGTAATTAGAAAATAGTAAACAAACGGCCGTGTACGCGCAGTATACTCGAGTGTGTAAGTGTGTATACATATATGCAACATTAAAATATTATCCGTAAACAACGATGAAAATTATTTTAATTAACCTCGAAACTGGTCCGATAGAGGTGCGGAAAAAGAAGAGCGCTGAGGTTAGAGAGGAAATGGGATAATGCAGGCTGGAGATGAAGGCGTAGAAATAGAAAGAGAAAGAGCGGAAAGGAGCGAGAAAGAAGAAGAGGAACCGCGAACCGAACCGGTTGAAACAGTGAAAGTCTGTATGCGCCGTTGTGGCGGCGCAGATATCATACTCGGTTGCCAAATTCGCGTCATGGACGAACACCATATGGTATATTTATTATTAAAGTATGACGATATCGTGCACTGACGACAATCCGTACAAAGTTCTTCTTCTTCTTCTTCTTTTTTTTTTTTTTTTTTTTTTAACAAGCAACTTATGCGTGTTTCTCATCCCATTATAACCGGTTAAATGCTTCTAATAAACTACAAGATTAATAAGAGAAGAAGTTCGAACGTGATGAACTATACGAGGTGGTATTAATGAACGGACAAAAAGGAGAAGCAGAAAAAAAAGCAGTATGCCGTATAGTGTACAGTGTGCACCATCTGTTGCGTGTAATCGATTATATCATTAGCCGAATGAGGATTGCCGTCGTAAACATATCGACGACGGGTAGGTCACGAGCGATTTGCTGACGAATCGCGGTCATGATTGAAAGGCTGAAATTCGCAACGCGATACCGATACAGCCCGGTCGGTGTGCGCGCCGCTCACCAACCAGTTTCCAAAGAGTACGCGCCGTGTGCTCGTATTCGCTGAAATTCGATACAGTCGCTGGTCGATGGACTGCGGTGTGCCCGGACGACTTCCTAAACGAGAGCGGACCCCGGCAAATTATTCATTCGTGTATGAACGAGAGCAAAGACGCCAGGTCGACCTCAGTCAAAGTGGCGCCAATCGGTTTAGAGAGCTAACCTCGACTATAACTCACGACCCTTGGAAGCGGTTACGTAAACCCATTTCATGTGTAACCCATGTACGAATCCGTACCGCCGTAAGACCAAACCGAAGTGAAATAAGATACTGTACAAATAGAGTCGCATACGCCATATGCTGGATACGCTCATTTGCTCATCTTCCATTTTTTTTTTGCTTTTTTTTTCGTGCCTCGGGTATACCAGTATGTGTTCGCCCCTGGCCCTCGCCCTCGGTGCCGTAACGATAACCTAGAAAGTCGTGTACACGGCGAGAACTATATTAGAATAGGTTCGTGTGTTCGAGGCGGGTATCAGTAACGGGTATCTCTGTGCGACGTGATGCACGCTCCAAGTACCCTTTTGCAAAAGACCGAGAGGACCTCGACTGGCGAGACCTCCGTACTTTCGTTCACATGTGCGGAGCGAGCACGAGCGACGACATCGACACTCTCTCGGCGGCGACCGTTCGCCGTGGAAGGTTAGCACCAGTGCCGGCCGTAGGGTAACCCCGACGCACCCGACGCGATGGTCGGCCTCGTCACTCGCGAAGACGGGAGTATCGAAGTTCCGATTACGTTAGTAGACAAGGAAAATTAGAATTGGACCAAACTACCAAAAATATTTTTCTTAATCTCTTCAGATTGGCAGGGTAGCCACTTGATTTTTTTTTATTTTAAATATGGTCATTAAGTCATTTTTTTCATTTTCCTCCTTCAAAACATCAAACTTATGGCTAAACTTTCAAATTCTGAACTGGAAATTCAGGTCTCCTCTACATTAATTGCTGTAAGTGCATCAGCGTCAATAGTATCAGATGCTTTGTTTCCTTGAAGAAGTGTTGCAATTAATCCTGATATCCAGCTCTTCTGTCGCCATGATGCTACAACCAGAGCTGAAATCCTATAGATGCTGGAACTAGTTGCAAGTAATTTCAGTTGGCAATCCTGTTACGATATAACCTCTCTTTTCAACGCCATGTTTTCTGAAAATCAATAAATGAAAACCGTGACTTTAAATAAAACAAAAGCTCGATACCTAATAACGGAAGCTTGTGGTCCATATTTTTTTAGGCGTTTTATTGAGGATGTCATTGAAAGTAATGCCTATTATTTTCTTCTGCATGATAGAACATCTAATGTCGATAATAAGAAAGAGTTACAGATTTGTATTAGATTTTGGTCTAAAAGTAAGAACAAGATGATCTCTTTTCTAATTTTGCTCTCAACCTGAGCCCTAAAATCCGCCCTTTCGAGCATTGCCTCAGAGACGTCGGGGAGACTATTAGGATAGTTTTAGCTATTTTCTCTTCTTGCCGAAGAGCCGGTCTAGGTCGAAATGTAGCGAGTTGCTACGTGGGCTCGAACCCGGGGCCTCTGGATTCCGGGATCAGCGCGCTATCCACTCGTCCCTTTCATCGACTTCAAAGAACTGAAGGAGTAACGAATACCCCCAACTCGCTTCCTTGTGATCATGCCCATTATCCATAGAATTCGTTGTCCCCTCTCTCCTGCCTACCCTTGGATAACACATCTCTGAAAGTTCTGTTTCTCCGTGTTTCTTATAGGTTTTAGAAGAAACTTTAATGGGTTTGAGCTGTCATTCGTCTATAATAACAAAGTTGTCGTGGAGTTTTCAAGGCTGCCGAATACATTTTCTATTTTATTAGTATTCGAAATTGAAAATGATGGCATCAGATAGCAGGGACAGATGAAAGCATTTTCATGAAATATCATGTGAGTTTCATTTTTTAGTTTTCGGGGGTCGCTGAATTCGATTTTGATGTTAATTTGAACCTCATTCCAAACTGTGGCACTCGAGGGTAAGGGATTTAACAAGTTTCATAAAATACAATATGATTAGACTGTATTATTTATTAGGTTTTGTGTTTTAATTGAATTCGATTTCGACGTTAATTTGACCTTCATTCCAAGCTCTGGACACGTAAGGAGCAGGGGATAGGCCAAAAAAAAATGTCATTAAAAGCGTACATCGTATGTCTTCGAAATTGAAGAATACGGAACTTTTTTACTCGGCAAATTCGTACTAAATTGAAAAAAATGAGAATACTTTCGGCTACTCCTCCTTCTTTTCGCCCCTCCTCTTCCCCCTTTTTAAAATTGAGGTTACCACCCTGTTGGAATGAAACATGGTTATGATCATGTCAAAGGAATTTCAACATACCGGTAGAAGTGTGCATGAGTTTTACTATTGCGTGAATATAAACGCTCACATTTTGTTGAAGTCATAATGAGATATCATAAGTTTTGATTTCATGGGCGCAACCAGGAGAGGGGCTATGGGAGCTACCTCCCTCCCACTCCCAAACAGAAAACAAACACTGAGTATTTAAAAAAATCTTAGTGACTAAGCAAAATAATTTTAAATGTTCATTTCATTTCAAAAAATTTACCCTCCACACTTCTTTGATTCAGCCCATCCCAGAAGTAATTCCTGGTTGCGCCTATGCTTGATTTCGTCAGATCGACACTCAAAAGCAGAGACCCGGAGTTGGAGCTTGAAGCCCAGAGTCCTGGAGCAAACTATTCTTCAGAGGAGCCAGAACCTGAAAATAATAATTTGCTGGAGCCGGAGCTAGAGGTGAGAGGAAGTTGTTTGCCCTAGCTGAAGCCGGCTCGGAGCGGTTCTGGGTTTCCTATCTAAAAGAATCTGAATGAGTCAAAACGAGCTTGAAGGCATTCAGTGAGTGTTACAAAGGTCTAAATGAGTTTTAATGAGCCTCAACGTACTCGCATAAGTTTTTACAAGTCTTAACACTGTGTGAGTAAGTTTCATGAGAAGTTCTGAGAAATTCCAAATGAATCGGTCCATGTGGGTCTGCTTGAAGTTTGAATTAGATTTAAGAAGTGCTTAACGGGTCTAAATTAGTTTCAAGGAGTTACCAGAGTGTCAGATGAGTCTACGAGTCGAATGAGCCTAAACCGAGTCCAACTTCAAAGTCTTAGTGAATCTGAAAGAGTCTTAACGAAGTCTACATGAATTTCCGAAGTCCGAATAAATTTGAGAGTCCGAAGAAGTTCTAATGAAGTTTCCACGAGTCTTGGTGAACCACTCTTTTCTAATTTTTTTTTAATTTTTTTATTTTCAACCCGAGTCCTGGAATCCGCCCTTTTGAGCAGTGCCTCAGAGACGTCGGGAAGGCTGTTAGGGCTGTCTTATCCCTCTTCCCTTCTGGCCGAAAAACCGGCCTAGGTCGAAATGTAGCGAGTTGCTACGTGGGTTCGAAACCGGACCTCCGGATTCCGAGACCAGCGCGCTATCCACTCGGCCACCAGACCCCACTCAGCCGACCAGACCAGAAAAGGTTGTTTATGGAAACTAGATAAGAATAGAAGGTTGCCAAATGGGAAAAAAAGATGGAGAGAAAGGAGAGAAAAAGAACTGTAAATTATAAGCGATTTTTGAAAGCCTTCAGCTAAATGTTCTGAAATTAATTTTTTTTTTTTGGAAAATGTATCTCCTCTATTTACTGAGCCCAGTGATCATTTCTTTCCTTCATCAGGAAAACTCTGGAATTTGGAACCTACAGGCAAACAAATAAGTATGCTGACAGACAGATGACAGCGAAGAATGCGAGGGGATTCGTGCACAAAGTCGCTAGAAGGCAAATACGCAACCAAGTATGACTGACAGTCAAATAAATAAAACAAACCGGCAAGTCTAGTGAGTGGAAATAAGGACGGTATGGGGATTACCCCCCCCCCTCCCCCAATTTGAAGAGGAAATGTGAAACATTAAAGTGTATTCACCAAATTTTGGATTAAGTCTTTTTTTATTTTCATTTATTTATTTATTGTCAATGGAGTCTGAATTTGGGCAGCATTTCGTGTATCCGCCATTATTTTACCTACCGCCCACTTCCTTCCTTCCAGGAGAACTTCCTGTTTACGTTGTTGATATTCTGCATAAGAAAATGAGACGATCTGTTGAATTTTCGATTAACTTCTTCGAATTGCATCGTGTCATCTTTACGTCCATGGTGAGCTATTTACTGATGACTGGCGAGCGCCTCTGCATTTTTGACTCTTAATTTTGAGGCATATAACCTACCTTCGCTGCTGCTGGAGTGTGATTTTTGTGCATCTTTCAAGGCGATGAAAAGTGACGAATACGATTATGAAAACTATAGAGTGACTCAGTTTCCGTACAGACTCCTAGTAGTGGTCCTCCTAATCCACGGATAGCCTGCAGGAAAAAAGCGGGGGCGTGACACTTCCTGTTGAATCACCCACAGTCGATGATTTGATGCAAGTTGGCAGGCTGTGTTTTATGCAGTTTTTGGTACTGCAGGTTTCCAAAGGCCGCTGAGTAACGTTCTTCAACGTGAAATGTAAATTGATGAAATCATTGCGAAACAAGCTGTGTTGTCGAAGAACTCGAGCTAGTTCTTGAATTGGAAACTAATTTCTGTTGCTCGAAATGCGAAATTCTCGCGAAGAATGCATTTCTGTTTGGCATTCGATCGTATCACTGAATGTACCCTTGTAAAATTGTGAATATCAATGCAAGATTTAATATTATCGATTTACCATTTACACAATACATCGCAAATTATTGTCCGCAATCGGGTGTTGGTTCTATATTGGATATCGAGTAAGTGGTGTTGCAACTTTGATCTTACTTTAATGTGTATCTGTTCGCGGCATCTACGGTTGATGAAAGGGTTCCATGTTCGCGAAATGGAAAAAAAAAATACATAATTCCGGTTCTGAGACGCCCGATTATATATTTTCGCCGAGAGAATAAGCGAGCACAGGCACAGCTGACTGTCTGCGCGTAGGTATGGCGTAGGTAGGAAGATAACTTACGATTTATCATATCATGTATTCGTCTGCTTGTGAATGGTCTGAGTTCCCTTTCCCTCTCACGCCTCGACTCACTTTTCTCCGTCAGCAGTTTCTATACTGGATTGTGTGCACAGCACAGTCTACAAAGTCTGAGGGAAAACATTCTACGCTCTTCTTTCAAGTTCCGCAGGAGCCCGCCCCCTTTATTACTATCGCTTTAATGAGCTGTAACTATCTGGCACGCGGTCGTAAAGTTGAGGTATGTCGCGGCCCATTGGCTTTAATTGGTTGTGTGCGTGAGGCAAAATGGCAAAATCATGGTAAACAAGGTGCAGATTCCGGGTTCTCCTCGTGCGCTGATCGCCGTATTTGCTACGTAATGAGTTCTGTCGCCAGTCTGCTAAGAAGGTGTTTCAGCATCGAATTGTAGACAGGTTGTGCGACGGCCATTCCAGAAGTAACTTCACACCCCTTAAGAAACCAGAGAAAGAAGAATCATCATAGAAAAATGAGGGTTTATTCGTGAGGTTATACTCTACCTCTTTACATGGTCACCAGTTTTGTTAAGTCACATTTCTGTATTCTATCCCTGTTGAACGTTTCGCCCAATTTTTGGAATCCGGTCTTGATCACTGCGATCAGAAAGTGTCATCTACAGTCCCTATATGGTTCAAAAAATGATCATTTTTTTGTGATACTCGGTGAAAGTTTCCAAAAAGCAGGACCCATTCTTTGTTTTTGATGGCCGTCAAACCATTCATGTGGAACCCACCGAGCACTCACTTCTCTCATATTCAAGGCTTCTGTCAACACACGGAACAGTGTATAGTACGATCAACAGTTCCGCTGTCTGTGGGCGTAAATTTGAAACAGTATAGTATCGCTCTTCCTCCTAGAGAGTACGCAGGTAAGCGATGGTTTTGTCCTCGAATGGGTGTTGGGGTCAGTCGGCTCTCACTCTTCCTCATGCGTACTTGGTTGTCCTGGTTCAAACTTCCCTATGCAGGATTAAATACTTCTTTTCTCTGACATTTTGTCTGCATGTGGCATAGTCTGATACAAATTTTAAAACGAGAAACGTTTTCAAAGGTTAGTCAGGAATTCAATGACCCAGCAAACTTCATAATTGGATGGGGCTGTATAACTCAAATGCATGTTTCAGTACACCCCTCCTTCAACCACATGAATAAATTAGCTTCTAATTTTTCAACAAACTTGTAACTACCTGCTAAACAATGACCTGAGTGTTGTCTCATCAGTGTTGTCAGAAGTAGAAACATAGATGGTGTAAAGTTACTCTTGAAATGATGGGTGAAGTATAATAAGAAAAGTCCGGGAAAACAGACCTGAGCCGATGGACTACTTGGTATTACCTTTTTCCACAATTTGGCGAACTGGGGATTCACATTCATAGGTAGAGATGAATGACATGATGTGGGCCACGGCATTATAGCATTTGATTTAAGAATACGTGAACTAAGGGCATATTTCTTTTGAGAGGGAAAAATTTGCTGAGAAATAGAATCCTGTGAGGAGCTTCTGGAAGTATTGCAACTTCAAGCCCTCCAGGTTCCCTTTAATTCCACTACTTCTTTAGTCTGTATCCGTATTCAGATGTGTATTTGGACGTTGGTAATTTTGCCCAACTAACTAAGTAGAGTAATAGTAGTTTGCCATTGCTTTCTCCGCGGCTTGTTGTGTTTGTTCCTTCTCTGTGTCGAAAACGTGTGCGTCCGTGAATTGTTACTAGCCATGTTTCTAACCGACGTCGAGTAAGCGACCCACAAGGCACACACAACACAGCTTCTGTTCTTCAGATTCTTGTGGTAACGTGTTCCGCAAACATAATACTTTGAGCCTGATAACTGGCGGGGACTGCAGAGCACGCTATCTGTCCAAGTAGTACGATACTGCTGTCGCTCTATTCTCCAGGATGTTCGCGGAACTCTACCTCTGTTCTCGTCGAAATCCCTTGGTGCAATGAAGTATTTGCAACCTCACACTATCGTACCCTTTTCTCTGAAATTGGTTTCAAAAGCTGTCAAGTGAGCCGTAGCACGTTGCAGATACTTCGTATTGACTAGTCTCTGCAGCTCAGTTCATTTTTACCGTCATAAAACTGCGGCCTTGTTGTTGAGTCGCTGAACTTTTCCCCTGTAAATTTCATTATCGATTCCCAGCGGTTCGACTGAAAAGCTACGTTGGGTAGTTCAACAATTTGAAGTTTTGAACATCTGATAATGAATTCTAGGATTAATCTTGCAACCGGATCAGCTCGGCGATTCGCCGTGTGTTATGTACCGCTCATATACATAATGCAACCAATTTCCGGTATCCACGTTTAGTGCATTTCGCCCCCGTAATATACGCCATCGCTCTGCAACGTAATCCCGTTAACTTGTGCTGCACAAGAAGGTACCATACGTATATTTCTGCAAGAAGAGATTAATTGAGTTCCAGTTGTCTGTAGGTCTGTATACCTGATGTACATGAAAGAAAGAAAAAAAAAAGTGAACACCGGTTAGCGAAGATTATTATGAATGGAGTGCTGCACGCGCGTGTTCTCCCGTCCGTCCCTAATGGCTCCGGAGGAGAGCTTAGTGCGTCGAAGAGATGTGCCCCGACCTAATGAATGGCTAGCCGTCGGCTTATGGCTTCTTATATTATCGTTAATGGGATCAGGTGGCTACGTGTGTAGTGGCAACTGAAACGCTGTTGGACTGGTGCAACACATAAGTCGACTACGCCCCTGCATATTATATTGTCATAGGCTTACCTGAGCGCTGTGTACAGGTATCGCGTACATACACATCTCAGGTGGGTGTTCGTTTTACATATTTGCGATGGCGTCGAGCGTGGGTCTCCGAATGTGTTTTTTAATCAATCACAAAAAAAGAAAAAAACTACCACGAATTATCGATATCACCGGAAATTGTACGATATTTAAAACTGCTTGCGCCAAGTTGTTTTAACTGTCTCGCCCTTCGATGGTCGCTCTTGACACACAAAATTGTCGATTGTGAAACGGCCGTCTTCATTGTTTCGACTTCAGGCATCCATATTATGGGTGCGAAGGCTGTGAGACAGGTTTTTGACAATTTTGTGGAAACGATTTAGGTTGATACGGTGACGATAACGGCATCGTGTAATTTCGCGTGATCAATTTAGCGACGGTTTCCCCAGGGTGATGCTCTCAGTGTTTGGTGACATTTGGTCCTCCCGGCCGAATCTGATGTCTGTCGTCTGCCGTGTATGATTGTTGCTTACACTTCAAGATTTGACCTTAGTACCTTATACTATGTGTATTACGTGTCGCTATTCATATTTGACCGTGGTTGGCGCACTATTTGCAGAATACAAAATTTTCACTTTGAACCCCCACCCCTATATTGCCTCAGTTTGTGAACTATGCTGAGATCATTTCTAAAAATAAGCTCTTAGCTGCATACTCGGTTTTATAGATCCTTTCAACAAAATGTGATGAATAACAAGGTAGCCACTTTTTAGAATAATTTTTCCTGACTTTTTCCGGGTTTTCAGACCAAATTTCCCTTGACATTTTTTTGACCTAGTATTGTACACATAGCTTTGAAAATACTTCGTAAAATAAATAAGATATTACCCTCTACACTCACATTTATTCTTGAAAAATAGTGGTTATTCTCTAATTCTAATTATTCTCGAGAGTTTCCTGATTTAGATCAAAATTAAGCAATTCCCTGACTTTTCCAGACTGAGAAAGTTCCCTGTCTTTTCGCAGTTTTCTAGTCAATGACTATCCTGAATAAATAAAATGACATGTCTTCACGGCTTATAGTACGAGTTTAGTTTGTTATGTACTTATGTACCATCAAACTAATAGTTGAACTAATATTTTACAGAATCTCGAAAAGACTTGAAGAGGTTTTACTAAGTCCTAATGCATTCTGGCAGAGTCTAGGCAAGACACAATCTTGAATGAGTCTTCATGAGTATGACTTGAAGTAAATAGAATTGTAAGAAGTCGTGAAACGTTTCATCAAAGTCTGACTACATAGTGTTGGTGAGTCTTATGGTTGATTCGTTTTAAGAAGGCTCAAATAGTTTTCGATGTAACATAAAAACAGGGGTGGAACTTATTTTACTTTTGCTTTTCTTAATCCCCCCCCCCCATAAATTAATTTTGTTCTGATTTTGCTTCCCATAAGGAAAAGTAGTGTGTTTTGCTGTAAAAACCGGACTTCCAAGAATTTTAAAAATATGTAAAATTTGAGCCTATGTGCCAGGAGGTTAAAGTTTTAACATAAAATTCACCTTAAGAAGACATGCTGTTCCTTTAAAACATTTTACTAGTAGTTTTTGAGAGAGAAGTGACCCGATTCAAATAAAATTTTCTCAACATGACAGAAGACTCGACCTGAAATTTGTAGGTGTGTTGAGGGCCTGCTGATGAAATGATGTTTGTTACTCGGTGTTAATGAAAAATATCACGTGTTATTCTATTTCCGTCGTCTTCGGATTCATTGAACGAATATTCGATGTTTTTGCAAAGAATCCACTTAGGGTCAACTCATAAAAATTGGGGTCAGTAGCCTCCAGTAAATCGATTGTAGGATTTCACGAGTGTCTTAGTTCATTTCTGAGATCATTCAAGCTTTAGCCTCTTCCCAGAAGACTTTGCATGGAATTGCAAACTGAATTATTAAAAATTGTGTAAGGTTTCTCGAGTCACTGAGTTCATCTTTTGAGGTCATTTCAGCTTTATTCAGAAGGTTCCAAAGGAAGCTGCAATTTCAGTTCATATATTCTACTTTTAATATTATTTCACGGAGTCCTATGAGTAGAGGTTTCAGCCAATGTGACCCAAAAATGGACTCAGCGACTAGAGAAACCCGCTGTTTGATATCACTAATTCCCAGGTGTTCAACATTCGGTATTCCAGGTGGTGAGTATCTGTGGAGTCATCAGAGTAGGAGTTGCAGTGACCTCAGAAATGGACTCTTTAACTCCAGAAACAGTATAATCGATTTTCTGGAAGCTACTAACTCCAGTGTTTTGTGTTGGCCCGTGTGAATTACTTAGTGGTGGGATCGTTAAAAAGTACTTCAAAAATGGGTTCTACGAATCCGAAAACTGTGAAAATCTTTATCACTTGACTTTTATTTGATTAATATCGAGTAAAATACATAATTCAGAGCTCTAGTTTGGAGCCTCCATGCACCCTCTACTTAGATTGTTTTTATCTCAAAATGTTCCTGTCAAGTTTTTTTCGTGAAAAAATGATAGTTGTTTCTTTTAGGTGGGATTATTTTTTCTTTAAAAAATGTTTTTCCTGTGAGATGTTTTAGGGAAAAATTTGCATTTTTCATCTCATAAACGTCAACCCATTTCGTTCACCAAAAATACCTCTTTTTTGTGAAAGCGAAAATCCGATAAAATACGTGAAATGAGGGTCGCACTAGTAAAGAGTCTGGTCAGTAAATTGGGAATGGGTTTATTCGGAAGATATCTTAAATAAAATAAATTACAAATGTCTAATTGAATAGTATTGCCCAAGGCTAGGCCTGTATTGTTGGACCAGAGTCGCTGAGCGTGTAAATTACATGCTTGATAGGTACCTATGTATGACAAGATGGAAGGAACTTACAAATTAGATCTTATTTTAGTGAACGATTAAGCGAAAAAAGAAAAGAATATAATTCTCCTATGAAACTGCACTTGGCATCACAGAGTGTACATACTTTTAAAGAATCCCAAAATCACCTCTGGACCGTTCACGATCAGCCACGATAAGATTTTCTTCCTAACTTTTGTGCTTTATTGGATCCCTGAGTTCAGGTGGTATGGATTTGTGGAGTAAGTCCATCATGTACAGGGTATTTCGCGTTGTTAACGAACGGAGTTTCGGATTGACGATTCTGCCGTGCTGCTGGAATCGTGTTTCATGTCCATGGGGCTGTTGGACAATTAGCTACGGATGTTTGTGGTAGGAAGAGGAGAAGATTTTCCCCTAGGAGTTGTTTAATTTTGATGACCTGCGTAGAGCTGAAGAGCTGTAGGAATTTTAAGCAGACGTCATAGGTTCCAAATGAATTCGAATAATAGAAAAAGTCATAACTTATCTGTTTTATTTTTTGTTTGTCTATCTGTTTGCCAATTTAATTGCCCAGTCGATTTGTTTATCTGTCTGTCTGACTTACTAATGGGCTAGCTGATTGATTGGCTGTTTTTTTGTCTGTATGTATAACTTGCTAACTGCGTAGCTCCACCCTTTCCGCCCTTTTTTATCTACTTTTCTGTAGGGGCATCCAGTGCATCTGAAAGGCTAACCCTTCCCCCTATTCCTCCTGTTGGCGTTTGTTTTTATTTCTGTTGGGTACGTTAAACATTCAGGTGTCTAGTCTGGTGCCACTGGTCAGCGCTGTGTCCTGTGATCTGCCTGTCTGTCTGGTTTGTCTGAACGTCCGATCATCTGTGTAATATCAGCCCAAGATCCCCAAGTCCACTTCAGAAGTTCTTCTATCTCCCGCCAACATCGACGGTGCCGGACTTCGGCACTGCGTCGCATCGCGCCCCGAACTCCCGACCGCAGTGTCGCCGCCACTTGGCGCGAATCCGTGGACCTTCCTTAATCGCGCGGTTTTTCCGGAATTACGCTCTTTTCTTTTTTGGCTTTTGGCGTACGCACGGGCACGATTCGTAACGGCCCGCGCGACTGTACAGCCGCGCGAACAACGCGCGCGCGTTTACGACGATGAACGCCGCCGCGTCATACCGCGCCGTACTCGCGGACCTGTGTGCGCGTTCTTGGCATTTGTTCGAGCTGGGTAATAAGTCAAAATGCAAACGATGGCGCGCGAACCGTCGCGTTGAGAAATCTTCTCGGAAGCGGACGGACGTCGTGATTTGTCGTCGACGCTGGTTGGCTACGGTGTTATAGGGCCGTTGGCGCGGCGCTGCGATGCGAGCATTTTTTAGGTGACATTTACGCGCATTCCGACCTCTCGGGTGTATCCGAGCATTATACGCGAGATGAGTAAATCGAGTGAGAGAGAGAAGCGTGCAACGAATGTTCCCGAAATTTTTCCTTTCTCGCGTTTACGAAATCCGCTCTTCAATAACTAACACATCAGGCGTACGCCAGTCGTGTCGACTGTACGGAAAAACGGACACGTACCGTAAGTTACTCGGTTTTTACGACTCCAAGTTCTGCGATAATATGTAGAGCGTATATATGTACTTCGTTTTCGCGCTCTGCATATGCGAATGGACGTGCGTGCGGATACGTTCGTTAATGTATTCATTATTATTAAAAACTATCACACACTGATACAGAAAATGCCGCGCGACGTGGCTGGAGAAAAGTTCGCGTTTTGGCCACGAGCACGCTCTGTAACTCCAAACGAGGGTCTGCGTATTGTTCGATGACAGTCGATTTGAGAGAGAAATTTGTTTGGGGACGAATCGAGGGAGTGCCATTTGCAACGCACGATTGCCGATGGAAATGCATTGTCCGGTGCAGGGACGCTTTAGTAACCGCAGTGAGAAGGCTGCATTTTCGGGCCGCTTCATGAACCCAAGTCCAAGCCAGCACTCGTCTCGCTCGCTTTGGTCTACGGTTCGGCATTACGCTCTCTCACTTTTGTCCGTCTTACTATCTAGCTGGCAGCTTTTGTGACCAGGTGATGAGCGAGTGGTAAATGGGTCATTAGCTGTCTTGAATTAGGGAACATGTTCGAGGGGCCGGGAGTGGAGCTATGGCCTGTCTGCCTGTTTGTCTCACTGCCTCATTTCTGTCGGCTCGACGTACAGATGCGGATTTTTTTAGATTTGTGTGAGAGGGTCGTTCAGGTCGAATCGCAGCGAGGGCATTCGAAATTACAGAAACGAGAATTTATAGAAAACGTGCGTATTGATCGATAGTAAAAACAGATCTTGTAAGTGCGTAGTGTTGCCAGATCATTTTCGTGAAAATTCTTGAGATTAGATCATGTCACAGGAATATCGGAGCTTACCCTTCTTTATGTGCCAGTTTTTTTGAAAAACTAGTGATATCTCACGAAATTTCATGAAAGATGGCAACATTGTAGAGTGCTAAACACTGACTGTAATTTCATTGTAACTCAGCAGTTACTAAAACTATGTAGATGTCCTACCAGGGCCGATCGAGGGAAAAAAAGTAGAATCGAGTCAGGAGAATGAGAAGGAGAACGTGGCTTAGAAAAAAGGAAGTACAGCTTTGCAGAAGACAAAAGACGTTTGTTAGACGCTCGCATCGTGCTACTCAGGGAGTAGCCAGGTAGAACGATTTATACAAAAATGTGCATTCGCGAGGAGAGGGTCGCCGTGCAGGTTGCATTTCATTGGTGTGAAAGTTCTGTGAGCATGTCAGGGTTTTGGGAAGCATTACTCGCTAGGATTACTCATTCTTCTTATCCAGTAATATTTGTGCATTGTGCTGAGCTAAGGACATTTTTTCAGAGTATGCGCTATTTTGCCGTTGCTGTTCGTAATTATGAGCACTAACAGAAACTTATCCATGGCGTGGAGTAAGATGATTGCGAGGACGACAAGCAGACCCATTCTTCGGGTGTAAAAAAATCAGACAAATTGTTAAAATTATGCATTTTTTTAAAAATTGAAGCACCTTATTCCAAAACGCATCGAGTCAAAAAAGTAATTTTTCATAAAAGACAAAAACATTCTCGTTTGATTATAACTAACCCTGTCGATGGAGGCGGGGAGAAACGGGAATATACCCGGGGGCCCGATATTTTTTAAAGGCCTGGATTTCAATCATACTGTACATCAAATCAACAATCACTTCTTATACCATTAAAGAAACCTCTTATCTGGGAGCTTATAGTTTTTTTTTCCATCTAACAAAAGAACAAATTGAACTGGAAGGAGGGGGGCCCGTGGAAATTCCCCCGGGCCCTCTGTTTCTGAAATCTTTAATCGAATTTGTAATGTGCTGTATTCTACTGACCAATTTAAATTACGACGCTGCTTCAATAGTACGTATTAGCTTCAACAAAGATGGCGTGTTTCAAACTCGATTTCATCAAAAACTGACTTAATGCGTTTTGAAATGAGGTATTTCAATTAAAAGAAGGCCGTTTTCCGATATCCCTTTAAATTTTAATTGGAAAAATAATTATCATTCTGCGTAGTGAAGTTCACATTTCGAACCCTTGGATCCTAAATCTGATGGGACATTCGAACTGAATGACTTGAAGAACTTCTATTTTTGACATTTTGATTTTCCAAGTCAACTCGATTTTGTCTCTCTAAATCGAGATTTTAATTTTGGATCAAACATCTGTCGCAAAAGTCGCAATCTTCAATGACCCAAGACGCCTTATTTCGATAATTTGTTCGGTTTTTCAAGCCAAGTCAATCCGACCAATTCGATAGGTAAAATTATCATTTTGGGCTCTAAATGGGGGCCGGATCAAACATCCCATTTGGTAGGATGTTTGCACTTGGCGAAATAGAAAATAATGTTAACTCTTTCGATATTTTCATTTGAAAGTTTCAAGTTGGTGTACTCCCAAATCCTGTTCGGGAGAGTGGATTTTTGATCTTTCAAGAAACAGGATTTTACCATTTCAAACTTTTAGTCAGTTCTCTTCTCAATTGTTTGTAAGAATGATACAGTGTGTCGTTGCAGAATAAGCTTGGCTTCCGATTATCCTGAAATGTTGCTTGTACCTTTCGGTTTCTAACTGTACCCCTTCCCCTGGTAATTAAGTCTGGTGGGACATATTGGGATTTAAACTTGGTGTTTCAAGTGTTGGCAGTCTTGTATATGTGTGAGTGATTACATAATCAGTTCTACTGGCAGAATAAGTTTTGCTCCTGAAGATGATAGTTTTTCTATTTGAAAGTACACATGATCACTCACTCATTTTCACCAGCTAACACCCGCACAGGTAATTTTGCAGCGCACTCTAGTGCAGGTTTAAATTCCAATAGCAATGCAAGCATGCCAAAGTGGCCCGTGAGACACCGCACACTGGGCTCCGAAAACTACCCTTTAGAGTATTGCATCAGTTACTGGAGGAACTCTCCCCAGTAATCAATTGGGTTAAAATTAAAGAAAGAGTCCGACTGCCGCATAGAAGGACGTAGGTACGTTGGCGCACATACTCACATTCTGATGTCTTCTGTAGTCGTCCATTCTCGGCGTTGCTCGGCATTCTCCGTGTCAGCCAATAGAAACGTGATGGAGCAAATGATAGCGTAAAGAGGAATACACAATTACATCAAGATTGTAACATTTTCCAGTGGAACTTTGTGACATGGGCGTGTTTATGGCTCGCCACACAACGGGAAAGATTTTGCAGAAAATACTCCTCAAGAAACGTTCCGCAGAAAAACGTTACCACCATGCTATGTCGACCAGCCGACACGGAGAATGCCGAGCGACACGGAGAATGGATGACTAAAGGTGGGTATACGTGTCAGCCCAGTCGCCTGGATGACATATCCATGTAGCAGCGGCGGATTCTTTCTTGTTGATATGGATATGTCTAATGGCTTGCCAATGCAAGAGAGAAAAATTCCGCGAAAAACGTTCCACAAGAAACATTCAGCAGATCAACGTTACATCGTGATGTAATTGCATATTCCTCTTTACGCGATTATTCGCGTTTTGACCGACCGACACGAAGGATACCGAGCAATGCCGAGACTGGACGACTAGAGAAAGCATTGGAATGTGGGTATGCCCGTCGACGCGGTCGTCTGGATGACATATCCATGTAACAATGTCCTTCCATGCAACGGTCGGACCCTTTTTTGCGGAAAGTTTTTCTGTGGAATTTTTCGCAAGCCTAGCCAGTAGACGTATCCATGTCGAAAAAAAGTTCTTCATCAGATATTTGATCTCCCCTCTCGCCAACTCACGATTTCTTTCCGGTGCCTCTGACCAATGTGCTTACGTTCAAAAGATATGCCTTTCGCAGTCATAGTTTGACAACCGGGATTCGGCCAGTACCGAATGGCGTGCACTAGTGCATCGGTCGGTGACCAACCTCGTACCGCGCGGGAGTTGATAATCGAAAAACAGCGGATGGGAACATTAGGCGAAAAGAAACGTCGTTTGTTCGAGCCAACTCGTTGTACACACGCGTTGTTTGACTCTCACGATCCCTGGAAAGGTCATCTCATCCGCCGCGGTCGAACTGGTCCGACAACAGCGAAAGGTCCAGGGTGTAGCTCCAGCTCCAGCTAGTCTGTACGTCAGTGAGCACGTTGTCGCTGATCCCGTGCCCAGCTGCCCACCTAATCGTCTTGTTCGCGCATAGTGCCATCGCCAGCGCCGTCGGCTCCACCGACCCCAGGGAACCAGTTCGTCGGGTACCGGCGAATAAAAAATCAATTCGGGGCACGCCGAATGTGCCATGCTTCACTCTTTTCGTGTACCGTGTAAGATAATTAAATGAAACGGATGTATATGTGGGCAGTTGGGTTCTCGGTGTCCTAGCTCATTTTCACCGCGGAATTAATTTTGTCCGTGTGTGTATCGGAGTGGTATTCCGTATAAATATAACCAATTACCCTGTTTCGATTCTCGTCGCTTAATAAACAGAGCTGGCTGCGTTTAAGCCTCTTAAGTGTTCATTCCTCCCATTGCCCCCCCCCATTGATAATTTTAATTGTATATATAACGCGTGGGCCATCATGTACGACATGAATTATGTGTCCTGTGAGTGCCCAGTATCTTCGCACGTATACATATATCGCAGTGGTATCGGTTTTGCGAAAACTTGTTCTCGTATTATCTCATTTTCACAGTTGGTTCGTTCTGTATCTTGTCCAGTATCGCTTCGAGACGGAGAATAATGACTGGAGCCGTCGCAAATCTGTTTAATGGGATACTCTGTAATGCGACAGCGTCACATGCGATCTCGGTTTTATTGTAATCGAGTGCCTGCACGAGCACATTCCGAGCATGGATATTAGGGTAGGTCTACACGTACTGTCTTGTCAGTTTTACATGATCAGCTCAGATTTGTTAAGAAGACGTTATGTCTGGACAGCAAAATGGAAGTCTTATATGAAGTGAGCGAGAGGATGGCGTGAGACTTCATTTTCAATACGTTGTTACTTTGACTGAAGCAAAACTGACGACCAAAGACTGTACGTGTGGACCTAGCTTTACTACAATCCAGTCGAATTGAGGACAATTAATGCAAAAATTCGTCGAAAATTGAAAATTTGTAGAGGTGGCCAGTTTGGCTTACTGATTTCTGTTTGTATTGGAAGTCTCGAAGAATCAGAGTAGCCTTTTTTCCCAACCAGAATAGCAGCCGGTGGATGTGCACAGTAATATCGTATAAATAGAAATTTTTCTTCTAAAATCGGTATTGATCACTGTGTCATGGTTTGTCTGCTGCGAAATGTGGAAACTCTATCAATCAGGCTGCCTGTCTATCAATCGGTTGATCGATCGACTAGATTGCCAATGTGTCTAGTTGCCTAGTGCCTGCCTAGCCGAATTCCAGTCCGTTGGTTTGCCTGGATGGCTGACTGTTGGGGCCGCTGGTTCGTCTGTCTTTTTGCTATGAGCGCCACCTGGTTAGTTCCAACAGATTCTCTACCCTCCTCGAGATTTTCTGTTTTCTTCTTTATACTACGAGTAGATAAAACGGTACACTTGCCTGCTTCACATTAAATGATTTTCATTCTCCCCCCTCTGGAAAAGAAAGGCCCCACTGCAAATATCGCGGGCGCTTGGCGTGTTGTCTGTATGATAAGATCCATATAGATTATACAGATGATTAAATGCGACTCATTTTAGGCTTGTTCGGACACCACTTTGGGATTATAAAGTCTCACCGTATTCAATTTATACTGCCTACAGGTAGTTGGCTTTCTCAGTAAGACAGCCGTTGCCAGATAGAATAAAACTGCCCAGTAGAGGACAGTTGTTCTACAATTAGTTTTCTTTCTTCACTCATTTCCATTTGCATGAGAAATTGGGGTGCATTTTGGTGTAAAACCCTAGCTAATGTTAATTATTATTTGACCAAAATACTATTTGTTGAGTTAAAAAAAATCGTGACGTATGCCTTCGTTTTCATCCGATTGGACTTTTTATTTATGTCTGGAAAGTAGAATAAAATTCTCAAAACCTTTTTCAAAACTTTCTAATGAAGCTAATTAAATTCATATGTCCCCGTTTTCAAGATTTCGAAAATTGGAAATTCAATTTAAAAAAGTAAAAAGGAGGAACAGTTGAACATCCTTTGACTACCATTTGGTCAATTATCATTGAATTTTTTCTAACACTATTCGAAGTTCACGTTCCCATGATATAAAACAGCCTAAAATCTAATGAGAAATTTTTTTTTCTTTTCTTAACCGAAGAATGAAATTTTGTGGAGGCATTAGAAATCCCCGCCATACCACGTTGTTATACTTTACTAGACGTGCAATTTACACGAAGTCCCTTGAAAAGTACTCTGAATTTTTTCTATTTTTTAACACCCTTCAATGTCGCTGGACACTGGTGATAATAATTATTGGTTTGTTTATCCCTGGTACTATGTGAACTAAAGTATGCTTCTTTTATTTTCTGTTTGCAGAGGGGACTCACGGTGACTCGGTATACTGGAATATCCAGCTGGACCAGGATTTGCTTAACACTATCGTATCAATTTATCCAGAGTGGTTTAAAGGACTGAAACCAAGTACAGAGAATAATATGGCCCAGGGAGGAGGTTCCTCGGCCGGTACCTCTGCAACTTCCGTGGGCGGTGGCTCAGGCCAAACCGTACTCTATCCGCGATCGCCGCCGAAAGCCGAAGTCGACGAGTCTCCGTTGCAGAAGTCGATGGACCGTAATAAAGAATGTAAGTACTTAAATTGTTATCGCGTGTATCCACAGTCAAAGAGATTTCGAAGCTGAATAATGATTCGGTACCTTAAGAAATGATAGGTCTGTGTGAAGAGACTGCGATGAGAAAAGGGACTTGGAAGTAACTCACCCTAAGATATTTTTCCCAGGCAGTATTTCTCGGCGTAATCCCTTCTCCCACCAAGGCACCCAATTATTTTGAGATTGCTCGTCGTGTAAGCTCACGCATTCTAAACGTGGCACCAACCAAGTAGGCTTTACACGTTTAATGGTCGAATTTTAGTTACGACGACGAAATTTAATGGATCGCGGGTGACGTAAACCGTACATTATACAGATACAAAGTAAGGTCTCACGAAAATTTGCCAAATTTCAAATGTCAAGTGTCGCGAGCCTATAGTACATTGTGGCGGCCGTAGCCGTCGCAGATTCCAGTCGAACTAGATCTGTGTCTGGTGTAGAGACGCTGCTGTAATACCGATTTCTACATTTTGTCTGTGAGCTCGCCAAGCGAACTAACCGTGGGCCGGGAGCCAGCCCAAAAAACTCGGCTTCTCCGTAGCCGTGTAGGACGAATAAAATGTGGAAGCGGCGCGGTTCGACGCGACTGCGGCATTTCTTCGGCCGGTTGTTTGTCGCGCGATTATCAGTCGACGCTGCCGATGCCGATGGTGTACGTCGAGTATACCGAGCGACTGCGAATTTAAAATCACGTACCCGTGTCGTTTGTACGACTGCGTTTTACGCTCGTTGTCCAGATTGTAAAACACAACATGTTCCCACATAATGTGATATGTTTTCCATCCATGTCACGTTTTCCCCCCTGGTCCGTCTGCGCCCTTCCTTACCATCGTAGTGTGATTTGCACGCGTGCACCGAAGAACACGTGTTATCGCAGCCTTATAAATGTTGATAACATATGTAGGTACTTTTGCAGTCGCGACCAAACGTCTTCTTTAGGTGTAGAAAGAAGGAACATGATCATGGGTGGTCGACAATTTTCGTTTTTTCCAGGTTATATGATCTCTCTGTGCACTGCAGAAACCTACCCCCTCGTTGTTAAGAAAGAGGAAACTTCTGGCCGATTACCTGTTTGAAATCCGAAACATTGTATGGGGGAATCCGGTGTTGCCCCGGGATCTACTTGGGTCGAGAGACAGCCGATAAGCTAATCGATCCGCAAGCGGTGCCAAGCTTGTGAAGCAGGAGGTTGTGGAGATCTGCATGCCTGTCATCGATTTTTCATTATGGTGATACGTGAGAGGAACAGTTGATTGCGCGTCGCACATTACACATGTTTAAATGATCTCCAGAGGTGACTTACGTGGGAAGGTGGTAAGGACAGTCGTTTCCTTCAGTCTTGTGATACGATGTCTGCGTGTGCAAGTTTCTTATCGATAAAGGATTTTCCCAGCGAAGAGCCGTCAGTGAAGTATTTCCCCAGAACACTAATGACTTACTTGCATACACTTACATGTTATCGAAAGACTGAAGGAAGAGTCATGTGTACCACCCTCTCACATAAGTCACTTTTGGAAATCGTTTGAACACACCTGATGTGTGACGCGCGACCAATTATTCCTGGCTTACGTTTCACCATTAGGAAAATTCGATGATAGGTTATGCAGATCACTGCAGCGGTTTTGGGTAAATTTTTTGCTTGGAAGTTCTTCTATTCTTCGCCGATTCAACCTCAACTCAAAGAATGCTTCGCTGAGAAATTCCTTTTTAACTCGCAACACTGGTTCTCGTACTTTTAAAACGAGTCCTACATCAAATTTTCACTATTCGTGCACTGGCAAATGACCTCCAATTTTCAAACTAAGAGAAATTTTCTGGTACGTCTCTGATGATTAGTGATTTCCCGCATTCTTCTACTTACAATTCTGGTAACAGTTCCTGTAATTTTATTAAATTTTGATAGAACTTCAGTGATTGTTACCGGAATTCAGTAAAAATTACCAAAATTTTCAGTTACAAAGGCTACGTGAAATTGTTGAACATCAAAGACTCAGTAGAATTGAAAGGCTTGCTGGAAAAAGGGTTTCTCTTCGAAGGCTTTTTTTCCCGAAAAATAGTTCATTGAATTCGTCGTAGCTTGATTATGTACCCGTAAAAATTTCACTTCTTTAAGGTCTTCTTAGGCTGCCCTATGAGATATTCATAGTTATCTGTCTACATTTTTGCACTAGGCACCACAAATTTTTAAAGTGTTTTTCTCAAAACTATCATTCTCGCAGAGGGCCCTTTTCCCAGCTGGCCTTTCAATTTGTAATTTTTCTCAGTGTAATTATGACGACCCCTTCTAGATGAACACTTTCTCGATCATCCTTCCTCCGAAGATTTTATGATCATTTTCTGTAATAAGGATACCCTTTGAAGTCTGTACTGCTAACATTATTTTTAATCTCACTAATCAGATGCCCGTGTTCCTGTGAACATGGTAGGCATTACAGTATGTAGGAATGAGAGCATCCAGTATACATTTTTATTGACATTTTTGATAGTTCTGAGTCTGTTCAAGGAAATGAAAAGTTCACAGCGAAGTATTCTTTAAATGGAGGTTGAATCTTCAAAGTTGAAGTATGTTTACTGAACAAAAAATTTTTTCAGCGCAGAATTTTCCTAGCGGAGAATCTACCAGTGGAAAATGTACGACGAAGAACTTACAGTGGGTCTAATGGTTCAAAAGTGCTTAATTGAGGTGAGAATTATGTGCACGAATTGAGAATGCGACCTTCGCCACTTACTCAGGAGACGAACAACCGGGTATAAGGAAATGAAAGAGTCAACTTCACGTGAGCTTTTTCTCCCGTTGAAGAAAATAGAAGTTCAATGTCTAATATTCTCTGTATGTTCCATAAACCTACCATTTACTTTCTACCGTAGAAGAATCAAGTTCAGAACCGAGACTGAGACTCTAAGAACTAATGATGAACCTGACGAGTCTTGATGATGGAGTCTTTAATGAATTTTGAAAGTGTCTCGGTGAATCTTAACGGGTCTCATGAGAGAGTGTGGAAGGGTTAGTGCTGGTACTGTCTGAATCAGTCGTATATCAGAGTCATTAGAAGGCATAATGCAATCTAAATGAGTCCTTAACATGTAAAATGAATCAAACGAGTTGAACTAGTTGAACGAATCTCAGTAGAGAGCCAGAGTAAGCCTTTTTAATGATTTATGACAAAACGTGAATCTGTTTTTGAAAAGGATTGGATTTCTGATAGCGGGCTTTGTTTTCATGAAAACAGAATTCTTAGTAATAAATTTTCTTGTATGCTGGGTAATTCACCTCTCTCACTTTCTTCGTTGAAAAATAATTCAGTCAGATAATGTAAGAGGTTTCATATTTTTTATTTTATTATTTGTTTTAAATTGGAAAGCTCTGATTGCAAATTGTCATGTGGCACTGAATGAACATTCGTAACATTTTAGCCAAAGGAGTCTGGGGGGAGGAGAGGCTGTGGCGTTTGAACCTCTTTTAAACCTCATGAAATCCTTCTTTATAAGCAATTTAATTTTCAATTTAGATCCTTCCCGCTTTTTCCGAAAAAGTGAATATTCTAGACCTTGGGGTTCCTCTTCCCCTAGAAAAATCACTTCATCTTTGTTATGATTTTAATCTAATCGAAAGTGGCCCTAAATTGTCGTCCTCTACCCACTCTCTTCTTCATTTTGGACAAGCGCACCGGAATTTTCCAATTTCAGACAAATGATTCTTGTACCAGCTCATGCTCCTATGTTACGCAATTGTTTATGGTTGTCTGGAATTTGATTGTACATGATTGCATGAGAGGAGGAGTATTTCAATGATCAATTGCATAATCTTTTCTTATTACTTAGTTTTTATATTTGTGTTTTTATTTATTATTTTAAATTTTGAGGTAGCGTAGACAGAAGAGTGCAGAATACAGAGAAGCGGGAAAGGAGGAAAGGATAGAGTTAAGAGTCAAATGATTACCATTTAGTACAGAGGGACGTGTTTAAAATGGTTTGAACTCGGGTACTATGAGGACGGTCTCGAAATCAGGCCCGCAGCTTCAGAGAGGGAGTATTGCCCCCTGACTTGCCTCTTCTAGCAGAATGGTCAAGACTCCTTTTTTTAGCTTATTTTCTGCTCTTTTTTTACTTTTCTTGCTTTTTGAACGTGAATTTTGCAGTTTGAGACTAAGTTATCTCCCCCCCCTCTCCCCCTCCCCCACAAAAAAGTGTACGCTGCAGGCCTGTTGATAATACGATAGAGAAACGGCCTCTTCGTATTTTTAACAGCTCTTTTGATGTACAAAAATGACATACTTGATAACAGCTCAAATTGATGCCGTCCCCAGATGCCTTCCAGAGGAGGTTGAAACCAAAGTCATGTTATTTTTCCGGCATGATGTGCATGATTTTTAGATTTTCGTTCTCGCTAAATTCAACTTTGAAAATAATTTAGTAAAATGAAATAAACCGCCCCTCTCTCCTTCTTTCTTCGAGTAACGTCACAGACTTGTGTTTACCCCCTTGTACATTGTAACGTGCGAAATTCGAAAATCCGAAACCGGCGGTTAAGCATCGGCAACACTGGTTGCTCTGCCGGCCGCCGGACTGTGATACTGGCCCATCTAGAGGGTGAAGGCAGGTTTTCACTATTATTAGTTTTCTGAGGGGTAGGCGTGGGGGGGGGGTCAAAATTCGTACATTTTCGCACGCCACAACATCATTGTATTTGATTCATTGATCTTGTACCTGATGAATCCACTTCTGAGGATACATGAATGCAACTTCGGAGGGAAAAAGGATCAAATCTCTAAATCGAATCCAATAGTGTACAAATAAAATGATTCTTAAAGCAATAATATATTTAGCTGAGAATTTCAAAACTGTGCGCGTTTTCCCATAGGAAAAATGGATGGTTAAAGGCTCTTACGCCTCCGGATAAAATCTTATATATGCTGACGGCCTGCTCCGACCTGGTATTGAATTAATTCTTGATCCCGTCCCCTCAAATGTGAATCATTCTGAGAGAAAACATTTTGGAAAAACAAGTTACAGTTACAGAAAAATTAAGTAACGAGCGTTGCAAATTACAATTTGAGAATTGTATTACATGAATTCATTCTGTTTTAAGCAATGAGTACCCAAACAAATGAAAAAAAATCGAGGATGGTTATGGGACTTGAAAGCTGAATCGCTGATGTTATGCAATGAACCCAATGTCATTTGTGATCAATACTGAACAATTATGGTAAAGATACTGTTTTACAGTTCACTGTGGAACCAGCAGCAGACGATTTGAAATGAAAAAGTTCACTACGAAGTGTACTCGTGTGCAGGGGCGAAACTAGCTGTTTTTTCTAGGGGGTGACAACTGAAAATTGGCCGAATAAAATGAATTGAAAATGAATATTTTGCCGAGTGGCCAGTAAACTTTACGATTTGCCAAATTTTCCAACTGCAATGACGACCCTGGGGGTGTAACACCCCCACACCCCCTTTTTTCGCCCCTGCTCGTGTGAGTATCTGTAGTTTCAGTTTCATATTAATTGTGAAACATCGTTCCATACTCGTTCCGCACTGCTGGTTAGACCCACTGGAATTACTACATAATGTCAGGGATTTAGCCACCAACTTCCATCGTCGTTCTCTTCTTTTCCAATTGTAGCTAGATACCGAGTAGGTACTTGAATTTTCTCACTGTGCACAAAGTACCAGAATTCGCGTATTTAACGCCGAAAAAAATGAGATAACTACTGTAGTAATTATTATTTCTACGAAGATGGCTTTCATTTCGTACCTTGCGTTGGTGCTGTCCGGTGCCCGCTGTTCAGAGTGTATAACTACCACGTGGACCCACGCCGTATTCTATTTTAATTATCTACTCGACACCTCCATTTATATTTGAAAAACACGAAGATACGTGTACGTGAGTCGAATACTTTATCTGGATCCTGGCTCAAAGAACTCGATAAATAATGTAAGCCGTGTTCCCCGGAATTCACGATGCGGACGTTCCTCGCAGAATAAATGATCGTCGAAGATCTCGTACATCCGAAAATTTTGACCATCCGGACCACCCCTAGTATATACTCGTTTTCTTCCGTTGAAAACGACGTTAACTTTCGGCTATCGGCTTAAGAGAATTTTCTGCTGAAAAGGTAGTAGGAGTGGCGGAGCGAACACATGGATTAAATTTAAAAATAAATGCGCGCCACCGCTCGAGCCAATTTTTCAGCAATGTCATAATGGGGGGAGGGAATAATATGGTACTTTTATCAATTTTACTGACCCTGAATGCTGAGAACATTTTAGTTTTAATGACGTACGCTAAATGGCCTATGGTGGAGTAAACGAAAAACATTGTCAGGACTTAATGATGTTTGCTTTACAGTAGAGACAGCCTGAAGGGTTAGTACGTCAGTAGTTGCAGTCAGTTGCAATGCCAGAAAATTTTTTAAATCACGCTTCAATTGCGTTAGATGTGAGAATCGGGTATCTTGTGCGTTTTACGAACGAATGTCATCGAGCGTAACACGGAGGAGAGATTACACCCGGGATGAGGTAATCTTGGTAATTTACGATCGTATCTCGTATCGTGTTGGGATCCGTCACTGTTGATATTAGCACAGCCAGTGTGCCAAAATCTTTGAGCCTACATTTTTTCGTCGATGAGGCTGCCATTTACTGGGAATGGTATCAAGAAATGATAACGGTCGCGTTGACAAGTTTGTTATTAGCTTCTTTTTCAAATTGACACGCCACGTTATTCGCAAGGTAGTGACGCTGGTGTACCACTGTCTTGCAGGAAGAAGCGTTGTTAATGTGGAGTTTGCAGGACTACCAGAGGGTCGTTGGACAGCGTGGAAGTTCTCCGGGATGCTATTAAGTAGCTCTGTGGTCGAGAGGTAGCGTGCCCGCCTTGTATCCTTGCGATGCGGGTTCGATTCTCAGCATCAGAACACTAGTAAACAGGTTTCGTCTCCCCCCGCAATATCCTGATGAAGAGAGTGACCGCCGTATTAATCAAGATGGATAAATAGCGTGCCCAGTAGTTCCCCTCTCCTCATTACGGTAGAGCACCGGGGAACATCCGTGTAATTGGGATGTGGAATGAAATGTAGAGAGCGCTCGTGATACTACACATTCGCACGCACACTAACAAACACATGTGAGAAGGTTGAGTGATTGAAATTAATATTTTATATCCTTTACACGGGGAGCAAAGATCGATTTCATCTGACGAGGATAACACCTGTTTGTTAGTTTACAATCAATGTTGGAAAATGACTTCAATATGAATTCACCCTCAAATAACTCTATATTTTTCAAAATTCAGAATAATCGAATCATCGTCTGTACACATTTCTTATGGAAGCAAATTAGTTGATCACTCAAACTAGATAGGTTCTCAACTCTGCCACCTGGTGTCAGCCACTGTGATTCCGAGTCTCAATGGACATGCGCCATTATCTAGTCTTTTCGGGCCCGATTATTCGAAATTCGCTGTGCGAAACGTCCTGCTTATCGAATTTTGAATCGTCAGACGTCAGAAAACCTAACCTCGGATGTTTTTGAGTGCCTTACACCGGGTAGTTCTCCGGAACAAGGCTCTGTAGACTGTCCTCGCAGATCGTGTTGCGCCAGTATCGAAGTCATAGTGAAATATGTAGAACCAGGCAGGGACGTAGAGAAGAGTTTCTTCTGGAGGGGCGAAAATTGTTCAATTCCCGACTGACTCAAGTCAGAATCCCCGAGTATCAAAATTTGTTAGCTTAAAAAAAAACAAAAAAACACCTTTTGACGGATTTTCCTAACTTGTGATCCATCTACTAAAATTTCCCAACTCTGGCGGAGGCTTAGAGGGCAAGCTGCCCCCGTGCCTCCTTATTTTCGTTCCTGGAACCAGGGTTTGAGAGTGAATCAGCTCTATCGATTCGTTCCCATTCAATTTGCTTTCGATTGGTTATGAGTTAACAATGCACTCTTCATCAAATCCCGTTTAACAGGAACGAAAGATTTGATTCAACAAACTCTTATTCGCTCTTTTTTTAAATAAAATTGAGTAAATTCATTCGCTCTCATTCGCTTTTGAGGTTTTGCAAAATATGGTCGTTAATTCGTTCTTATTCATTCACCCTTTCTGTCTTTCACATGAGCGTCAGTGGATCTGTGATTTGTTCCCATTCGTACCTGTTCGCTCCTTGCATATTTTTTTCATTATTTCTGCTGATACCAAAATAATACAGTTATGTCAAAATTTTCATAAATATCAATAACACTTCAGCATTACACATTACTGGAGTATCACCTGCAGCACCACAAGCATATCTCTATAAAAGAGCGATTAGAGGGAATAGAAGCGATTCGATTTATTCGCCCACTCTAACTTGAATAAAATTAAATGGAACTGATCTGATTGATTCGCCTTTGAACATCTTATTTCTGCTGAGTAATTTATTCACTTTTTGAAAACTCAGTTTTTTCAAATTTTTCTCATCAGGCATTCGCTCTTGGTCAACTCCTCTAATTTCAGATTTCTCCATTCAATTTAATTCGATCCGATATCAACTCTCGAGAATGAATCGGAAAATCACTCTTGTTTCGATCCGATTCGCTTCCAGACCTCGAGTATAACCAGTTGATGTGATTCTCGTAGTTTCACGGTTCTCCCATATGTAACAGATAGATACTCGTACACCTAGAGCGCCACCGTCAAGTTACTCCATTTTACATTTCACAGGGCATTACATGGGAACTAGATGTAGTTTTCGATTTTCCTCCGGAAATATTCGTTTCTACGAACGAATGAAGAGAACTAAATTTATGCAGCGTAATATTTTACCTCAACTGAGTGTACAAGAAACGAAAAAATCGCTGTAGTTCTTGTATTATCAGCGTTTTATGATTTTCTAAAATCTGCAGTCTGCAAATACAAATTTGGAAAAAATCCATCGAAATAGAGAAATTACAATGTTCAACAAAATGTTTCGTTCAAATAGAGTCATTTAACTGAAATTAATCGAAATTCTCTTCGAAGTCAGAAAGTATAGTATTTGCCGATTGTAGATTTCAGAAACCATAAAACGCTGATGACGCAAGAACTGCAGCAATCGTTTACTCATCGTAAGTAAAATTTTACGCTCATAAATTTACAAAAACAGTTCTTGTCATCGTTTACTTTGATCTGTTGGATTGGTGTTGTGGCGTGTGACTTGCGAGTCACTTACTTATCTCTGTGAATTCGACACAGAGAAGGTTATACTCAAGTGCCACAAACCGCGAGGAAAGCAATGGCAAACCACCCTAGCCAGTCTTCCATGATAGCTGCTTATTGAAAAATCACGAGGTCATTGTATCCTGACAGAGGATTAAAGGACCGAGAGGAAGAGATTCGCTATACGAGGCGTCTGTAGCTCAGTCTGAAATACGTCACTTTTGGATACTACTATGGAAATCTTCTCTTGCTAGTTGATCTACCCAGGACCGCCTGAAACTTGTGCCAGCCTGAGGACTGTTGGAGGAAAAGTGTAAGCTACCGATGAGGAGAGAGTAAAGGATTTTTGGTATTCGCTCGAAACGATAGGTATTTTGACATCACTGCCTCCGTTTTGAGTTCTGGACTGAATTGTCTTGTGCCCCGCCCCACTCTCGAAGGATAATTCTTGACTTGGATGCTACGTGTGTGTTTGCTTGGTAACATTTATGATTGTGTAGAGTTAGCGCAGCCTACATTATGTAGTTTGCCCTTCCAAATTTTTCTCGCCCGCAACCGAGTAGAACACTAATCGCGATGCGAGTGCCCAGATAAAAATTAGCTGGTACGTTACACCGTATAGGCGTAAGCGTGCCCATAAACTATTCAATATGTCAGCGGGTAGAAAAGCGGGTTTAGAAACGCTTGGCGATTTGCTGCAATCGAGATAATTACATTAAAAGAAAAAATAAAAAAAAAATAAAAAGAATTCATCGCGAAACATATTTGAAAAAAGAGAAAAAGAAAAGCGGAATGTATAGTGCAGGGAGTGCGAATTAGAACACACATCGAAAAAAGGTATAATTGTTTTTATCTGGCTCGGCGTATTCGTATTTGAGCAGTGTAATCGTGATCTAGCTAAAGATCTGGTCGACAAGTCGAACGTTATATTTTTGAATTGAGTTTGGCGTTCTCAAATAATGATGTAATGCTCGACGTGAAGGCATAGCCCCGGGATCGGAATACGCGAGTGTAATGCCATAAAGCCAGATAGTAAACATAGAGCACCATGTATGATCTGTGGCGGCCGTCTAATGGGTCTTTGCTCGAGAAAAGTGTCCATCGCAGGCAAAATAACAGGGAGAATGGGAGATGCTGGAATATAGATATCATTACGACCGTCGATTACTACGGGGCACGAGTCCTTATTGCTCTGAGAAATTGATTTTACCTTGATCTGTTGTTGAACTTGATGGTATACTCTGCAAATTATCTAACGAAACTCTCTTTCAGAGCTTCCAACTCAGCTACCGTTGCCATAGGCCAGTTACGGCTTTAAACTATTTTATTTATTTATTTTTTTACTGAGAAGGAGTTAGGGCCTGCGCAAGGAGACAGATACTTCACTTTGTGCTAATATACCTAAAGTTGGAAAAATTTGTTGGAAGTAATCTTTTTGTTGTTAGCTATAAGAAATTGGTAATATTTCAGTTGGTATTTACATACCAAAAAATTGGAAAATTCTGAGACTCAGGAAAATTGAGAATAAGAACTTTTTTTGGCTGGAATCTGAGTCAGGCTGCTAGTTTTGTATGTACCTATATACCCTCGCTCCTCAGAACATGTTTTTCTTGTCGGTCATGGAGGGTGGGTCCCATTTGGCAGTATTCAACTCTCTATTAAAGCGTCCAATTTAACGGTCATGACTGTTTTATCCACTTGCGTCACTAAACTCAACTATTTTGAGATGAAGAAAGAGATGATGACTTTTAAAAAAGTTCCAGAAGAAGTTGGGACTATACAATTTATTCATTTAGTCTTATTCTGAGATGGTATCTAAACTTGAAAACTTTTGGAAATCTGCGAATGAACTCCTATCTTAGATATTATTTTTCTCAGTCTCTTCACCGCCACCAAAGCTAACTTTGAAAGCATCGAATCATATCTCTGGACCAAATTGTTTTATATTTAATCGAACGTTCTCTCGTGGAGAGGGTGTGGTAAAGGGTACTGGCCTGCGATTGTTACGGTGATGGCCTGCAAAACTGATTTTCCTGGTGGCATGTTTGATCCCTTTCGTCCCCTGAGCAATTTAACTGCTTATCACTGAAATTATAGTGCTCTATTTTTAACAGGGATTAAAAAAAAAAGAAATTGTAGTACGAGGTTCTCATGTGGTCGACGTCAGACTGTAACCTTCCCCCACACATTTTGTTGAATGTTTTGAGTGAAATATGGAAGAAGCGGTCTGCTTGTCGAAACTTGCAGAAAAAAGAAAAATTCGCAAGAGTATATTAGAGACCTAACAAACGCAACGATTCATGAATTCCATTGGTACCAGTTGACAAAGAGGAACATATCCTTGATAATTTGAAAACAAAGCTAAAACCTATCGAGGATATGTGAAGTTATGGGAAGCATGCATCAGTTTCATGTGATCTACTTCATGCATTTTTCTCAAAACGTTTTCAAGTGTAGATTCAATAATACTAAACAGAAAACTATCACAATTAACGCCCTTAGGAGAACAGATTTTTTTTCAATGAATCAGTGCTCTATCGATTAATCAATTGTTTTTGATTAACAAATTATTTTTCTCCAATCAATGATTTTTAATAATCAGTTGTGACTAATCGATTACTTTCGGATCCATTAATTGCTTTCCATCTTGGGACGTCACCGAAAAAAATGTTCCGGAGTAATGACGGTTCTCAGTTTATCAGGAGGGGGGGGGGTGTATTTAGTTCAGCTGTTAGAGCGAGGGAGCTACTGTACTGTGTTACATAATTGAAAATATTTGTTTCTAAATAAGAAAAAGTTTCTAGGTGATGAAATGAGTTGTCTTTGTTTTATAAAGCGTATATTATTATTTTTAAATCGGAAAATTCCATAGGCGATTGGAGAGCTTGATGACTTCCCCCCTTCCTGTTGCAGAGACTAGAATGATGGCCTGCTAATCAAACCGATTAGTGTCCATTTCTGAGTGCGAGTGAACTTGGTAATATTCCGTGTATGGGGTGTGCCACTCCACTGATGGCATAACAGCCGAAAGCGCTCTGGAATACAGAAGAAGAAAAAGTGAATTGGCACGGTCCGCACACGGAAAATCAAACCGAGCTGGTGGCGAAAATTAGCAAAGTGAATGTCGGTGTATGATAGGAAAGCAGTCGGTGATTGAAGAATTGAAGCCATGAAGCCCCCTGCAGAAATGGTGATTCAGTATATTTCTGGGTGAGATGGCTGAAACTCCGGGATTCCAGCGATTTCATTTGAAATGTGCGAACAAAAAGAAAGGATTGAAGCTGTAAAGCCTCCTGCCGAAATGGTTATAAGTTATAATTCTGGGTGATATGGCTGAAATTCCAGAATTCCAGCAATTTAATTTGAAATATCCGAACAAAGGAAAGACATATTGGAGAAAAATTTAATTCTTTTCGGGGCTTTAGATAGTTGGAGGGTCCAAGCCCCTCTAGCTTCATCTGTGGCCCTCTGGTTACAGTAGCCGTTCTTTTATCTACAGATGGTCTGCCCTTGTGCGTATTCATCTGGTAAGCAATCTGCCTGCCGCTTTGTCTGACTTTATGTCTTCGGTCATGAGAGAGTCCATGGTGTGGTGGGACGTATGGCGATGCACGCATGTCAAAGTGGCCTCCAAGACACCGCACCCCTCGGCCCCGGGGACTACCCTTCCGAGTATCGTATCAGTGGCCGGAGGGACGCTTTGAAGCTGGCCCGAGCCCCTATTTCGCCGTGTTGCTTCCGGTGCGTGCGCCCTGCAAGGGCCACCATGGGGTTCCTTACTGACCGAGTTTTGCGCTCCCCGAGCACTGGCCTGGAATTCAGGTCCCCCATAGCCAGACGCGTTTCCTCTTCGCTCACCCCTTGAGAGAGTCTACTGAGATCTCCAAAATTATGGGTGATTATATCGTTCTTATGTCTTTGGTCTCATTATGTTGTCCCGCTTTTATGTCAGACAAGTTATGTCCTTGAAGGTAGTTTGTCTCGGCAAGTTTTAGGTTTTGTAGGCAACCCACGTGGTGTTTTTTTCTGCGGAGGAGGAGGAGGATAGGTATTTGGTATACGCGAGTGTGCCTAGAAGAAAGGCCTACGTGGTCGGAAATGTTATTTCCGAGGACAGCGAAAAATAGCGCATTGGGGTCAGAAAAGTCGGTTTGGATTATATTATAGGTAGAGAGCTCGGTGATGGCTCATTTTACTCCCCTATGCGTCGGTTTTCTTCCTATAGGTACTTTTCGTGAAAGTGGTCCTGTTTACTAGGCACAATCACATATTGAGAGATGTACTAAAAACCTAAATATCATTTCCGCGTGTCGCTTTTGGGAGGAGGAAAAAAACAGACCAGCAGTACGCCTGACTGTTTTACAGCCACGCCAGCTGTCAGACAGGTTTTCACAGCAGTGTGGATGGCACAGGCAGATAGATAGGCAGGCAGACTGACCACTCGACAGCCAGCTTTTTCTATTTTCATTCTTGATCCCCATAGCATCGAAGCTCCTTTCGCATCGTTTCAACTTGAAAGGGAGGACGAAAGTAAAGACACTCATCAACCAGTTTGAGAGTTTAAGAGTCAGACAACTGGTAAATGATCAGGACTCTTCTTCTTCTCTTCCAAGTGCCGTACCTGTTGTCGGACATAGGCAGATCGCGGTACCTGACGTGCGGCTTCTCTATCAGGTTAGTCGGGGTAGTATTCCATTGCTTTCCCCACAGTTTGTTGCATTAGAGTTCTCCTTCTCTGTGCCGAAGAGTGTGCAACTGCAGTTCTCATACTAGCCATTGTTTCACTACGTTGAGTAAGCTGTCCACGACGTGCACACGACAGTATCAGTCTTTTTAGATCTGTTGGTGAGAGGTAACAAGCCCTGCGATTGTAGTGCCTTGTTCGTTCGAACTGGCTGGGGGGAGAGGTTACAGAGTACGCTATCTTCCACCTCGATTGATACTGTAGTCGCCGTGTTCGCTAGAATGTCAGAAGGAGTATTCCATTATCACTATCATTTTACGGCGTTGGTGAGATTCGAATCCGAGTCGCAAGAATTGCGAAGCGGGCACAATGATATATGATCAAAAGAGCCAACCAGAAAGTGATGAACGCAGTGCCAAGCAGAAGACTGCAAATGAACGGGGTGTGTCGGCTAAGAAGTAGTGCCCCAAAGCGACCGGGCGTCAAAACGGGAGAAGAAAAGCATCAGACCGGAAGCCGATCCGAGCGAAGCTGGTGTCTGCGAGACCACTTGGCTGCAAGGCAGCCAGTGAGTGAGACCTTCTGTCCCTCTAGTTTTGTCTTGATTTTGCTTGGAATTCGCAATCAGCTATCTACGTCTTACGGCAGCGGATGGAATATTTTTTCTCGCAAACAGAAACGCAGAGTCATTTGGTGTGACAGCCAGTATGGCGTCGTCTCGTTCTTCATTGCGGAATGTCCGCATGCACCATCATGCCAATGTGTTGTCGGCGCAGTTTCCGCCGCAACAGGTGTCAGACAATTACGATTATTATACGCGTGCTGCTGTTTCCACGTCCACAAACAGCGGCGGAAGATCTTGTACGCACAGACCGCCTACACGCGTCATCGGTGACCGGAGCGTGGTAGGCGCGTACAATTTATGAAAAATAAATAATAATACGAGAGAAGAATTCCGCGCGAAAACATTCGCAACACCTTTGAGTTACGGCCGACGTTTGGTTGCCGAGTCAGCGCGAAAAGCCCGTCAATTATCGTTCGTAATTCGCCGCTCGTCGAGCTCGCCGCGTTGCGCCGGCTCGGCGTGCCCCTCCGGCCACGTCGAATGTCCGTCTCCGGCGTACGCAACTCTTTCGCTGTTTGTCGGAAAACCTGTAGGAAAAAAGGGGCAAAGAATTAGCGTATAAATGAACGCGATAAACTTTACCCATTAACCTGTATACACACGTCGAAAGGAAATGAAAACAAACGCCTACTTAACGAACCGACCGTTTAACACGAATAATGACAACGCACGTCAGTTTGGCCGAAGGTCGAGGACGGTAAAACGGTGCCGCCGACAGAAGCGGTACACCCACTCGAGAAGAAACGATTAAAAATTTAAAAAAAAAACCTAAACCATAAAATATTATGCAGAAAAGTATAATACGAACCTTAACAGTTTTCGTTACTCGAATAGTTCTAGTAATTTCAGCATCCTCGATGCCGATACTCCGTTCGGTATAATCGTTCTCTTCTCTGCCTGCAGTTACTGCCTGCCAGTCTCTCTGATTCCTTGTTTTCTCGTATATCGCGTCGGCGTGCTGACGTAAGAACAAAATTACGTTTATTAGACGAAGTTTACCTGAATAATATTATGCAGGACGAAGAAAGACGCGAATCTGTTGGGCGGAGGCACCTTGTGATAGTCCGGCGGCGCGGAGTACGAGTGGACGGGACATGGCGAGCAGGAGAAATGTCCCGTTGGCATTTGCTGCCGTTGAAAAACTGCCGAACCTTTGCGGCCTTATTGCAAAGGTCGATCAGTGCGTTTTAAGCACTGGGGCACAGTTGATTAAGCGATGACGCAAATGCGTGCTCGCGAGTCTAAATGCCGATTTGAATCTCCTCAGAGGTTTGAATTCGAGATGGCCATCGGCCTCCAGTAGAATTGGCGGTCCTGTGAATCTTTCTATTCTTCTGGTCCCGCGTTTTCTGTATACGGCGAACGATTTCCTTTCGATGGTCTTAACCACGCTCTACTACAATAAAACGGTGTTAGGTTTCAGATTGCACGGGACCCGCCTGGAGACCTGGCAAGATTGACGTCGCGGCAGTGTGAAGGGGTGTACTCACAGACTGCGTAATTGTTATGACAGGGTGGCCACTTGATCATTTCCTCACTCTTAAGTCCTGTTTGGTCATTATTTTGAAAATATGGTCATTGAGTCATCTTTTTTATTTTCCTCCATGTTAATATTGTAGCTAAACTTTTAAACTCTCAACTGGAAATTCAGATCCCATCTACATCAGTTCCTCTGAGTGTATCAGCGTCAGTGGTATCAAATGCTTTGTTTCCTTCAAAAGGTGTTACAATTACTCCTGCAGGGTGGCCACTTACCTAAAAATACTGAAAGTCAGGGAAAAGTCAGGGAATTTCTAAGAAAATTCTATGATGTAAAAGTATTGTACAATTTTTTTTGTCAGACTCAATTGAACATCCGCCCCCCCCCCCATAATTTGAACAGTAATGTTTGCTAGGCAGTTGCAAAACACGGAAATATATTTATTGTAGCAGTATCCTCATTCAGTCGTTATTTTTATAGCACAAAGATACAATCGTTTAAAAATACTTGCTTTATTGTAATTGGGTTTGACGAGTCCTTCAACAAGATCGTGCAGAAAAGTCAGGTGCATGTTTTTCTTCATTATTGAGATACAAAAAAGAATCAAGTGAGCACTCGGTATTATAGTTCCTCGTATGTGGGCCACTCAGCCACGTCTGATTTATTAAAATCTTTCCATGAAGTGACTGCTGAGCTCAATCTAAGTAAATTAATTCAGGTTTCAATGGACGGCCCTAATGTAAACTTGAAATTTCTAAAGGAATTAATAGCTGAATTGCATGAAAATAATGTTGATGGGCCAATCCTAATGTATTTGGGAAGTTGTGGTTTACACCACGTACAAGAGGGCAATGAACAAAACTTCGTGGAGTATTGAAAAAGTTTTGAGGTCGCTCTGCTATCTATTTTCTTATTCTCCTGTGCTCAGAGATGACTACGTTAAATACTCCGGTTCATCTGTGTTTCCCGTTGAAGTTTTATGCCGTACGATTGATTGAAAATTTTCAAGTGGCTGCACGAGCGCTACAAATTATACTTCATTTACAAAAGTATGTTGATGGCCTGAGGAAAAAAAAAGAACCCGATTACAACAGTTATAAAATTGTTAGCTCTGCATTGAATGATCAACTACTTCGCGCTAACTTGCGTTTTTTTAAACAATTGCTTCTGATGTGGAGTCTTTCCTGACCCGTTTTTAAAGTGATAACCCCATGTCTCCATTGTTGTATGAATCCCTGTGAAGTAGACTTCTTACGGTCATGATTCGATTTGTCAAAGATAGTATCTTAGATGCTTCCAAAAATACAGAAAATATTGACTTCGAGACCATTAACACCTGTAAAGAAGTCAAACTTATTGATGTTGGTTTTGCTGTCAAAAATGCTCTGAAAAGAACGGAACTGAAACCAATTGAAGAACTACAGTTTTGTAAGGATTGTCGCGACGCTTTCATAGAGTTCTGCGCCTCACTGAAGAAAAATTCTCCTTTAGTATATTTCTTGACAAAGCGGATTTCGTGTTTTGACCCACCAGTTGCATTGAAACCTACATTGAGCATTGAGACATTCAAGAATGGACAAAGCCTTGGATATTTTTGTGGAACATAGGTGGCTCTCCTGTCAACTGGCAGATAGGCTGAAAAATAACTTGATTGAAATCTGGAAGATACCCTTATTTGAACAAAATATGCATAATTTTCTGGGACAAAGACTCAATGATTTTAGATTGAATGTAATTCCTAATGAAGTACAGTTTAACAGTTTACACCTGTGATTAATTTCCTCAAGATGGTATTGATTCTTTCACATGGAAACGCTTTTGCTGAAAGAGGATTTTCTGTGAATAATGAGACTTTGATAGAAAATCTCTAAGTATATGATGCACTAATGTATCATGGTGGGGTATCAAACATTAATGCGACAAAGAGTGTTATTCATGCTGCGCGCAATGCAAATGTCCTTTACAAAGATGCGCTGCAAAGGAAAAGTCAAGAAAAGGATGCGAAATCAAAAGCAGCAGCCGAAAAACGAAAGGCTCACGAGAAAATGAAAGTACTCGAGGTGAAGAAGAGATTGGTGCTTGATGAAGCTCGTCAAAAAATTGACGAGTTGGAATCGGAAATAAAATCTTTCGAAAACTTGTTCTAATTTGGACCAAATATCTTTTGAGTCAATTATTATGAATAACAACCCCCCCCCCCTAATGGTGCTCGAATTTAAGAATGCCAAGTATTTTCGAGTCAATTATTATAAATAACTATTGTTTTCTTGCCCCCTCCCCACACAAAATGGTGTTCTAATTTGACTATGCTGAATATTTTTGAGTGTTCACATGTATTATTAATCTGAAAAACTTTGCAAAATGAATTGTTTATTATGTGAAAGAAATGAATGCTTGTTCTTTCTAGAACTCTCTTTCTGTCTCAACATTATTGTTACCTTGAAAATCACAAAATATTGGAAATGAGGGAAAAACGTCGTCAAAAAAATTATATCTTAAACCAATAACCTATTTTTACACACCTATTTGTTACGGAAAAGTTGGAAAATGGACTGGAAAATCTGGAAAAGTCAGAGAATTTTATCCTCGGAGAAAAGTGGCCTCCCTGCTGTCACCGTGATGCTACAACCAGAGATGAAATCCTGTGGGTGCTAAAAGTAGTTGCAAGTAATTTCAGTTTGCGATCCTGTGACGGCATAACTTCTGTATTCAACGCCATGTTTTCCTGAACTCAAGAAATAGAAACCATGACTGTAAATAAAACAAAATCTCGATACTTAATTACAGAAGCTTGTGGTCCATATTTTTACAGGCGTTTTGCGGATGTCATTAAAAGTAAGGCCTATTATTATCTTTTGCATGATGAAACATCTAATGTCGCTAATAAGAAAAAGTTACAAATTGCTATTAGATTTTGGTCTAACAGTAAGAACAAGATATGATAGTTGCTCATTTGAACACAATTTTCCCAGGTTCTGCTGGAACTAAAGTCATTTTTCAATCCATTTGGTCAGCTATGAATAAGGCTCACTTGCTCTGAAAAAATTGTTGATATTGGGCTCAGATGATCCTAATGTTAACAAATCAGTGTTCAGTTCGGAGCAGACAACTGAAATAAAATCTCACAGAAATGGACCCCGTACGAATTTGAAGTTGGAAGGGACGCCCACTCACCCCTGATGGGGGGGGGGTGAGCTCGTTAATAAATTTGGTTTACTTTGGCACAGAGCTGCTCTTGATAGGAATAATAATTGTAAACAGATGATGGAAACCTATGTTTGAGCGGACTCGACAGCGTAGCCTCTTACCTGCGCTGAGGACCCGAGTCCAAAAGTGAGAAGTAGAAAAATGTACACGTACTTCGGCAGGCATGTAAATACGTCGACATTTTGGAGGAGGGGGTTATGCTTTTGGATTTTGTTTAGCGTAACACCTAATATTGCTGAATTATGTTCTAACCTTGCGACATTATAAAGTTCTTTAAGTCAGGTGCCTAAAAATGTTGACTTTTTTTATGAAGAGGGAGGGAGCACGATTTTGGAAAGCTTTCCTTCAGAAGTATTTTGTTACGCAATTTCAGTTTCGATCATTCTCCCTGTGAAGTTGATTCGTGAGTAAAAATTGAAACAGTCATCATTTTCAGTGAAAATAAAAAACAAAGGAATCAATAGATCTATGTAATAAAACTCAGCAGTCAAGAAGTAGATACGTAGAATAGGATTACTCTTTTTCCTACCTTTTTCGGCCTCATTAAGAACTCTTTCTCTTGCCATTTTATGATACGGACGGCTTCGTCAATGTGCGGCTCTCAGTTCACATGTGAAAACTGCATAGCTGCGTACCAAAAATTGGAATCCGTCAAATGCCAAAGTTAGACGCAGGAGACCTTCGTAAGGACACCCTGAAAAAAATCGTTAAAAGTCTACCGGCCGAAGGTCTCGCGAGCAAAGACCGGAACTTATTGCACTCGTAAAGCTGCAGCGGGTTCATGTGTTGTGCCAAAAATTGCGATAGGTACGCTCTCGATTGCTACGCATTCCATTGCAAATCGTGCAAATACAGCACGAAACCGACGTAGTAAAATTGTGAAAAATAAAATGGGCTGCGAAATGCTCGAAGGCCTCCTTTTCGTTAAAATGACCGTCGAAAAATGCAGTCTAGCAGAAGGTTTACTTCTGTAGTTCGAATCACTGCAGCTTTCAGCTGATACGGTAAATATGCGCCGAATCCAAAAATTTCGCTCATTGTTGATACGAAGTTGGTAGTTGTAGATACCCGTTTTTTTCTTCTTTTTTTTTCTTTTTTAAGCGTATGGAAGATACATCAACCGAAAATTGCGGGTATTCAACTATGGATCCTATTTTCGGTGATAATCCTACTTCTCAGGCCCCCAGACTCTCATAATGTGTGGAAGGTTCATGCAATATTTTTGAAAAGAATGTGGCATCCACTTAAAATCAACTTTTAAAGTACCTAATACTTAACCAGATGAATTGTGAAACTCGTGAAAAGTGCAACCTTGAGCTTTTTCTGTTTTCTTTTCTAAAAGCGGCGACAAGGGCTGAGACAGTGGGCGGGGTCTCAGAAGCCAATAAATATAATACGGTACTTCACCCACACCTATTTTTCGACCAGACAAACTGTCTAACTTTATGAATGACTAGTTAATGCCCGTTGCCAAGTTATTTCTCTCTTTCGTCCGCATTATTGCATTTTTTGAGTTACGATTATTAACAGCCATCATCGCTACACGAGTCGAGTGCACGAAAAATTAATGAACGTACTACCATTAATAACGTAATCGCGGTTTTCACGCGAGCTATCCCCTCAAATTTCGCTGGTACCGGTGAATGCTGCTGCATATAATGTAGGCACATTAATTTATTGACGTATACTCGAACACTTTTGCTGCTTATTGATCTTCCATCACGTGTCCAAGTTTATGGTATATGTATCTTTGACCGGCGAGTTGTTTCGCTCTAATAGAATTTTTACGATGTATGTCTGTCTTAGCATCAATTTTCTACGTACTTTCGTCCAATTTCATACGTCAAAATAACTCTGAACAAAAGTGGAACATAACGCCGCTCAGTGGCCTCCGACTTCTGGGCGACCCTCTCTTTTACCTTTAGAGCACCTTCTCTTCTCCGAAGCAGAAGCGCCTAACTGGGGAATGTACGTATTTCTCTCAAATGTGACTGAGTCATTCAGAAATTTTACGCAGCACACATCTCTGTGATCCAGTACAGGATGTGATCATTCAGTCTTCAACTTCTGATCATGTGCAACTTTCATTGTGTAGAAAAAGAGAACTGGTATGGTGTGGAATACTCCGTTTCCTAAGGTACGTCGTAGACGTCCTCGTAAGTGGACGTTGATCTTTCTACGTCTTTCTTTTGGTAGCGTCGAGTGATTCATGAGTCATGGAGAAGTTGTTTTCAATCACATTTCGGAAATATTGTCAACAAACTCCACGACCGCTGTCACTGTAAACGATAATTACAAAATTTGCGGGAGAACCGAGGCGATTCTATTTTGAAACACCGGCGGTATAAAAATCAGTTTATTTCGAGAACTCTTTTTGTATAATTTCTGCAAAGAGAAACATTCTTTCGTCGTATCGCGAAAACGGAAGTATGTGTCTTTCCACACCCTGCCGGATTTTGACGTTTTGAAGTTCACCAATTTGGAATAGAAGTTCAAGGTCCGACACCAACCGTTTGATGACATTTGCGAGAAAGAGTATTCTTTAACGATGAGATCCCCCCCCCGCCATTATTAAAAATATGCGCGATGAGTGTGACTCGATGTACATAGTCAGCGTACGCTTGAAACATAAAAAATTTTTATAACTTTGTTTTGCAAGAAAACGAATGAGGTTAAAAGATATAGGTAATTAAAAATTGGGGAAATAATTACCACAGTTTTGCTTGCTGGAATCTGACTTCGAAAAGGTCTTCTTTCTGTTCGGTACAAGCTCTGTATAGTACATGCTGTACAGAAGATGGTTCGATGTACAGTTGTAAGAAATTGAAAATTGATACAGCGGGTCAGTTAAACGTATCTACGGATCATCCTCCAGAAAATGAGACTATTTTGTTACCTGCAAATTTTGAACCCGAAGTTTCGATTTTTTTTTAGGCTGGTGAGAGACGATAACATCCGAAACAAGTGCCACCAATCAAATTCATCAGACCGGACAATGACTATTTTTTGAGTGGAAAAAGCGTAGGAAAAGGTGCCCATCTTCATGGCTGTTACCATATTGTCTCAGTAAATGTTATATTTTATTAAAATCATGCTATAAAGTAGTATTATTATTCAGAAAGATTGGGAGTGTATGTTAAGGAGCTCGATTTTCCAGAAGGGATAGCGTGAAGTTTTGTTACCAGGATTTTCGGTCTGTTTCCGTAGTCAGTCTTTGACTGGTGCAAAGGTACATATGTGCTGTGCCTTGTACAATTTTTAGCGCAACAAATAGTTTTGATCCGCTAACACGATCTAGGTGTGTCGTAGTCAAGTATTCTTAACGCTGTGTACAACAACAGCAACAACAACATCAATAATAATAATAATATCATGGTACATGCATTGGACAATGGCGACATTACGTTGTTTTCGTTTTATACAAGTAAAGTTTCATTATAAAGAAAGTCGACGGTGTGTTCCTGAATGTACCCCCGGACCCCCGGCCTGTAGAAGGCAAAGGCGCACCTCACCCTCTCCCATTCATTCCAATTTATGACAGCTCTTTGAAACTGTTCGTTACATAGAAACCTATTGATTTCGTTCCTCCACTTAGCTTTAGGTTTACCTTTTGATCTTGTTTTGTGCTTAAGGAACCAGAAGGCCGCTTGGTAGGCCCACCTTTCGGCCGGTGCAATGCACGTATTAAAAGTTTCAAATTTTAAACTATTATTTAAGTTGCTCTTGAAGATGTGCTTCATTGGCTAATACTTTTTTCAGGCAAGCGTGATCTTATGAGAAATTTATTTTTCTGTTTTGTTTTGAAAAGAGATTAATTGTCCCAAATAAATTGTTTCCATGATTCTATTTCTTTGTTCTCAAGGAAGGTTTTAACAGGTTTCATAGAGTTCCTTAGAATCTTGGATTTTTCAGAATTAATTGATAATCCCGCTTTTTTGCTTGTTTCGTATAGCTCTCCTAACATTTCCTTCAGCTTCCTTCTGGATTCCGAGATCACCACAGTATCGTCTGCGAATGTTCGATTAGATATTTTTTCCCCATTTATATTTAAGCCTGTTTTTGTCCACCCCAGTTCCTTGAAGTGTTCCTCAAGGGTTGCGTTGAAAAGTAAAGAGGATAGAGAATCACCCTGGCATACACCTGCACCATTTTAGAAATAGGGGTCCGTGTTATCAGTAATGATCCTGCCTTGATGGTTTAAGTACATTTTTTAAACTATAATATTGGAAAGTTGGTCAGGAACACATTGATTTTAGAGCAACTAGGATGAAGTCATGGTATAAGGAATCAAAAGCTTTATTGTAATCTATAAATGACATGTTTACATCAGTTGTATATTCGACTGATTTTTCAATAATTTGGTTAATGGTTTGGAGGCTTGGTCAGGCGGTTGTTAAGGTTCCTAAAAGTGTTTCAATTTCGTTTCTACCAATTTAGAAAATAATTTTGAGATTGGGAGAGAGAGAGGCTGATAGATCTTTACTTTCTAATCTGGTGCAGTTCACCTTCTTGAAGAAGAGGATAATGCCTGAAAGGTTGTAGATTATGGGGATTTCACCTGATGCCAGAATTTTGTTAAATAGAGGAGTTATTGCGCTAATCATTTCCTCTCCTTAATGTATTATCTGCTCGAGCTGAAGAAATGTCGGGAAAATTTGGAACAGGGTGGCCACTTTTTGGAAAACCTGGAAATGTCACGGAATTTGACTGGTGAGGGAAAAGTCAAGGAAAAGTTGCGGATTGGAATTTTGATTCTCTGAATAACAAACTAGGTTTATGGCTTATATTCTATCAAACTGTATTGTCAGTGAATAATCACCCTTGAAAATGGAAAAAGATACCCACTTTAGAAAATATCAGAGTCATGTATGTACTTGTTTCTTGTAGGCATTATGATTAGGATCATAAGAAAAAAAATGTCCTGCCAAAATCCATAACTCCTTCCTCACTCGAAAGAAAAAGTCATGGAAAAATAGGAAAATAAACCTGGAAATTTTATGAAAAATCACTCTTGAAACAAAGTGACAACCCTTTGGAAAATTGGTCTGGAAAACCGGGAAGAGTTAGAGAAAATCATTATTAAAAAAGTAGTTACTCTCGATTGCACAATTTTCAAAAATTTCGTGGAAAAGAAATTCTTGAAACTGTTTTGTCCGCAGCCGTAGATATTAGTGCTTTTGTCATGGACAAGGTATCTATTTCATGGACGAAAGTCGTCCCCTTTTTAAAATTTTGATGATCTTGCTCTGTAAGTTTGTTGAATATTCTCTACTATAGATGAACTAAGTATTGACCGGGGGGGGGGGGAAGACTAACGAAAAGAGAAATGCCATCTTAAAATTCTCAGTTTCTGGGGAATGGCCCCTATCCTGATCAATATGGTGAAAATCCGTGTAAACACAAATAGAGGGTTGCCCTCCCTATTTACTAGAAGCTTTCCAAACATTTGAAAATTACATAATGCAAGGTGAAGGTGAGAGCTATCGCGAGCGTAAAATATTTTGCAAGCCTCCCCGCCTTACTCCTAAAAAACTAGTAGTGCTCCTGTGAAAGTCCCTAGAAATCCCACAAAAACTTCTCCCCTTCCTCTCCCAGGAATTAAAAGAAGTCTCCCAGACGCTCAGTGATGTCTGATATTGGAACTAGTGTTGCCAGAAGTAAAAATTGAATTCTGTTTTTGGATGTCCAAAATTCTGCAAGATTTTGCTATCTTTCAAAGAAATTCTGCTGGAGTCTGTTCAGAATGAGTTTTCCTACGAGAATTGAGATGTGAAAATGAAACTTTCGCTGCTAAAAATGAAATAAATTTTCTGGAAAAATGAAAAATTCTGCTACATTCAGCAGCAAAGATACTGTTCTGGCAATACTGATTGGAACGTCTGTTTGATTACCCGACCAATGAGAATTTCCAAAATCATTATCCACAAAGAATATCTTCGCTCTTTTGTTAGTTTTGCCGACTTACTGAAGTGGGAGAGGAGGGGGTCAGACAGACAGACACTGTTATGCCTCTGAAACATTATTCAGCCTATTTCCCTGTTTCCGAGCTAATTTCTCATCGAATACTCGTGCAGGGCAATGAACAGCATTTCGGCGGTTCGAAGAGGCGTGTTCGCGGAGTTCAGAGATGGAGAACGTTTTTTAGAACGAGGAAATTGGTTGGTAGTTTTTGGGAACGGACAATCTACGATCTAAATGCGAGTATTCTAAAGTCGACCTCGAAGATACCAGATTGATTTCTCGAAGCCATCGCCGCGTCCCGGACGACTATAGGTAATGAATACGTCTGCGAGCTGTATTCGACTTGGGCGGCTATTAATCTCATTTACTCTCGCGAGTACGTCGACACAGATACGCCGCATGTGTCTTACAAGTTTAAAAGCATAAAACAATTAAAAGTCGGCGGGATATGGGTTAATGACGGACGCGTTCGATACTGAAAAACTTGGACGCGCACGATTCGCGAGTAACGAAAATAATAATCGTGTCTACTACTTTTCGACGATCTCCAGTTCCTCAGCGTCCAAGTTCGATGATATTTCTTCAATTTTCCAATATTAGGTTTCAATTGAAATTGACAGAGCGAGGAGTCGTTTGCTGCGCTTGTATGCGTGTAGAATGTTGCGACGAAATCGTTTAGAACGTTGGATGTTTCTAATTGTTCATTATATGGTGACCCCCTCCCCTCGCTGATGACATTGTGCCGGAGATTTATAAGGGTATTGTAGAGAACCAATCCCAGGTTAAATCGAATATTGTTTAACATTGCCTTCTGGAGAATTGTCTGTCAGACGTGCGGGTAACGTTCTCAGCAAGAAATTTGAATTGGGTTAGGGGTTTCAAAGGTCGCTCGTTGGGGGATCTCGGTAGTAGATCGTTTTGAAATCCCATCTCGAAATAGCAAAGACTACCTGCTAGGGTTCAGTTTCCTTTGGTGGCATTTGTAGAGGTCTGGATCTAAAAGAGAAAAACTGACGTGACCAAAACCACCGATAGAATTCACCATTACAGAATTGGAAACAGGTAACTGAATGCACCAGCTCAGGAACAAGAGGGGGAATCGGGTTAGAATTCCTCCCCTTCTAACATTGTCAAAAAGAACATTTCAGAATGTATTTTAACGCATTAATTGCAGCAGTAAGATGACGGAACGTGCACTGCAGCGACCACTGTCTCCCCCTCCACTCCAACCGAGACCTTTTTACGCTGGTAGCTGGATGATTTCTGATTATGATTGGACTCGGTGATCTCGAAACTTATAAGTAGACTTTCAGAATTTGTTTTGTCCCCCTCTTTCCCCAGTTCTGGAGTCACGTGATCAAGGATCGGGAAGCCTGACGGATGTTTCTTGCTGTGTGTCTATAAATTAAATTGATGCCTTCTAGCAGTTCTAAGTGAAAATTGTACTTTTATCTCTCTCTCTCTCTCTCTCTCTCTCTCTCTCTCTCTCTTTCCAGACTATCCAAGCCGATGTAAGTCGAAATCCCTATAAGAGGTAAAGAAAGTACCGAAATCGGATCAGTGACTCGTTTATGAACTTTTCCAATCAGAATGTAGTAAACGTATGGTACCATGCCACTTTTTTTCAAATACATGTGTATTATGGAACGAAGTGGTCCACTGGTTTCCGTCATGACAAAACTAATTTGGAACCCCTAGTCTTAAACCTGTCTCAACGAGTATTAATAAGTTTTGAAGGTCTTGAACACTTGGCGAGTAGAAAAGAAGTTTTGGAGAGTCTCAGTGAGTCCTGGACAAGTCTGGAAGAATCTTAAAGATTCTGGAACATGTTCAGCGGATTCGCCCCTAATTGGTATGCTACCAAACTCTTTCTTCAGGCCCGCCAACTTCCATTTTAAAATTACCCGAACACAGCTGAACTTCCGCATAGAATATCCGCGTATTGATCTGCAATTTGTCAGGATTATCTTCTGCGACACATCAAGGCTGAACGAAGACATATGTTTCTTACTTCAAACGTATTTGGGGCAAATTAAACGAAGTCTGGTCGTCGTCGACTGTTCTTCCAATCTCGTTCTCGCCTTCTGCAACCGTCCTGTGATGTATATGTAAACTCAATTTCATTATTTAAGTATAATTATTGGATGGCAGATCGAAGGAAACACATGACCGAGTTAACCGAGCTCGACTGCTGTACTAAATCCAGTCGGTGTTTTTTCGACGTTGTCCATTACTATTAGAAAAACAACCGTCGAATACTCGCATCATAAATCATAAGTTTAGGTCTTTGCCGAGCTATGGAGCTTTAGCTTCGGTTTCCAATAAAAATACTCCACGTCAGCCTTCGTCTCGCCTATCGTTTTTGTTCTCTTTTCTTATCTCATCGTTTTTCGTATTCCATCTCCCCCCCCCAAGTATTATCCCCGCGCAGAATAAGCGACCATATTGTTTGGTCGCTGTGTGGCCGAGTGGTTAACGTGCCAGCTTCGCAATCCTTGCGTCTCGGATTCGAATCCCACCAACGCGGAGAAGCTGGTGGTATTCGAATATCCCTCGCTATCATCCTAGCGAACACAGTGACTACAGAATCAATCAAGTTGGCAATATAATGCGGCCTATAACCCCGCCAGTTCGAACGAACAACAAGCATTACAATCGCAGAACGTGTTGCCATCAGATCTGAAAGATTGAGACTGTTGTGTGCACGTCGTGGATCGCTTACTTAATGTCGTGCAAACACGTGGATAGTAAGTGAACTGCGCCTGCACACTCTCCGGCGCAGAACGTGGGGAAAGCTACGGCAAACTACCCCGACTAACCCTGTCCAGGAAAGTTGCGCGCTAGAAACCGCGACCGCCAGCATCCGGCAACGGATATGGCACCTGACTGATTGTTTATTCGCTGGTTCGTATAAAATGAGAAAATGAAAGTTGATGTAACGAGGACGCGCCCCATCCGTGTAATTAAAGTGTTTTTTTTCTTTCTTTACGAAGCATTTTTGTTGTCGCTTATGTATTAGACTTTACTGAAAATAGATTTCTGGAAATAGTTGCTCTTTGTATCCACAGTCGTGAACTATTATTATCGTTTGTAGACGTGGTTCCATGAAAACATCGATGTCACGTGGAGCAAAAATCACGAATCGAGTAATCGAGGAGTTCGTCGTTTGTATGAAAAGTAGCTATAAGTGCCATAAGATCGGGTTACAGAGTGTGCTGAGCAACGTGGATTGCAGTGGCTCTTACGGCTGTCTGTCATATGACCGACGAGTTCATTATCCCTTTCTTAAACTGCACACCAGCCAATCGATCATCTCGAATAATATTCTTTTTTTTTTTTTTTTTGGTTTTTTTTTGTGTGTTGTTTTGTTTTTTGTCTGACGATGTGCAACCTTGCGAAAAACGTGATTACGTGACACGATACTCGTAATGAATGAAAAATTGGATTAAAACCAAAATACGAATAAATAATAGAATCGTACATAGAAGTTGATGAATTTCTTATCCAAAGCTTCGAAACCTCGACTGTACCACTACTAGGAAATTCATTTTTGATTATTCAAAAACAAGTATTCTAATTTATTGTCGTACGTTTTTTTTTCTCTGTTTGCAGCGTTGAAAGTGAAGTTGATGTTACGACGTCCTATCAATCAACTCGTTGCTCAAGGCATTATGCCACGTAAGTGTACCGTATATTTTATTGGAGTACTCGGGCAGGGGAGTAGCTGAAGTAATAGTATAATATTGTGGTGGACATCGGGTACAATATGGACGTAATTACGTACTCACTCGAGTAATTATTGCGAAGACGCCGTGAACGTAGATCGCTTGTAGGTTCATTTACTTTTTCGAAGTTTGTAAGAAAACATTGCGAAAAGATCTGCGCTGGTGCACTTTCGCGGAATGATTACTTAAACTAGCTCAGTTAGTCGAAAGAGAAATTACTTGGGGTTTCGCCCCCTCCCCTCCCGTGTTATTTCACTACTGGTTACCTAGAAGTAAATGTTTGTAAATGTACGAATATGTGTTCACGTTTCGAACATTTTCGAATGTGCGTAATGTTGTCCTTGGTCACCCATCTGAGCTAGTTCAATAGATGACTTTTTATTCGCTCTTCAAATTGATGAATGTTGATTGTCTGTTAATCGACTTGATGACGTCATTGTTGGTCATATGCAAACGGCGGGTATCTATTTTCATTAGGAATCAGATGTTCACGCAATTTTTGGTAGATGAATTATACCACGCCGATATTCAACAGTTCGTTGCCGATTCCCTTAAAAATCACAGTCGGTCAAGATAGTTCTTGGGGGGGGGGGGGTAAATGACTTCTCAAATGGCTTATGAACTATGTCTCGTTTATGAAGATCTCTGTGTAACAGGACTAAATATCTGACCTGTCTCCCTCGATGCCCCCGTCTCCCCTAAACTCAGGGTTGCCACTTTCTGGAAAACTGGGAAAGTCAGGGATTTTGGTCAGTCAGGGAAAAGTCAGGGAATTTTCATTTAAGTCAGGGAAATTTTCTGAAAATAACAAACGAGTTCGTATTTTATCAGAGTAAACTTTTTTTATCTGTTGGAATGGACTCAACTTTCTTTGAGTATTTCTAATATTGAAAAATATTACATAAATTACATCTGTACCTTCTTCTTCTCGATAGCGATTTTTTTTAAATCTGTATTGTAAAAAATTTCTGTGACTCTCCTCCCTCTGGGCTTTCTCGGAATCCTGTAAAAAAGTCAGGGAAAATTGGAAAAGTTGGCCTGGAAAACCGGGAAACGTCAGGGAAAACCAATCCTGAAAAAAGTGGCAACCCTGAAACTGTCACACAGCCTGACGGAGAACTAACTAGGATCTGGTATACTGCTAATGAGCCACAAAAACAGTCAGTTAACCCCTCCCCTCCTCTACCTCGATGCCCTGGCATCCACTTAGCTGTCAGATAACCAGCTTGAGGGAAAAATCATTAATAGGGTGTCTACCTGTCATCTAAAGTCATCGTTTTTCGCTGTGTGGGGAATCTTATAAGAAACGTCAATCTTTTTAGAATGATTTTCCCTAACTTCCAGTTTTTTATACCAATTTTCCAAATTTTTATAACATTTTTTCAGTTAGTATTGTACACAGCCTCAAGTCATTACGCTTTACGCTCACCTTTATTCTTGAAAAATAGTATATGTTCTTTAATTTTCATGACACTCTAAAGTTTCCTAATTTTGATCGAAATTATAGAGATTCTCTGACTTTTCCAGACTGACAAAATTCCTTGATCTTTCTCGGTTTTCCAGAAAGTGGCTACCTTTTTTGATTATTTATTTATTTATTTTTTTAAAAGAAATTTTGGTTACAGGGTTCTTACACCAAAATACACCACGTTTTTTTATGGGGACAAAAATCGAAGTCGCTTCGCCTCTCCCCCTTTGGAAGAGAAACGCTCAACTGTTGTTTGCGTGGAATCCAAAAACTAGAATACCTATGTACCAGTAGGTTTGCTACCCGAAATCCAGGCAGGCCAAGAGGCAATCAATACGCCAGTGAATTCCTAAAGCAGACGGAGAGAAAGAAAGGAACTATCGTCTCTACTCTCTCCTCCCCATTGAGGAAAAATCTACAGGATCATAGAATGGGACTAGCAGATGATCGCAATCAGCCGGTTTTCCAGCACAGTCACACAGACAGAAGAAAGTCATGGTCTCTGGTATCTTCGTATACTACGAGTAAAAATCTCCTCTCCGCTGCTTCATGCGAGTTGGTTTGCCTACTTGAAATCGAAAAGATTGTCCGTAGCCGTGGAGAGCTGTAGACAGACTAGCAGAAAGGTATTTCATCAGAGGGGTATAAAAACAAAGAAAAAGCTGTCTTCCGCACTCTGTCCCCGGCAATAAATAGAAATAGTCTACGACCGAAATAGAGAACCAAATAGCTAGCCAAGTGGACAAGGCGAAAGATAAGTGAAAAACGTACCTCTCCGTACATTTGCTGAAAATCTGAACATACACTAGGTGAGCTTTGCTTTCTCACAATTTGGTGAAGTGCGGAGGTAGATCAAGTCAGACAGAAGAACGGCCAAGTCGGTTGAGAAACAGCCGGGGAATGAGGGAACTAGCCGCCTGTACGGCAGACAGATATGAAGAAATGATCTGACCTCCTTCCACCGTGCTGAGAGAATTTTCCAGGATTTGGGGCAAACAGGCTGATGGTCAGACTAACTGTCTCTCAGAGTAAGATTAACGGAGACTTGATGTATCCTAATGAGTTTTGACTCTTAACCAGTCTGTGTGAGTTCTAATAAACTCTGAACGAATCTTCACGACTAGTGCTCGGATTTTTGTACTCTTAATAACGGTAAAATATGCGCTAAAAATCGGAAATGTGAAACAATGTGCGCTTTAGGAAAAAAAAAAAAAAAAAAAAAAAATGGGTATCTTTCTGAAGGGCTTTAAAAGGTCTATAAATTGATAATGTGAGATTGATTTTAACTTTTCCTATGGTCGTAAATAGGTAGGTAAATATTAATAATGAAAATTTGACAGTGTTGCTCTTTTAACAAAAATAATTTTTTTAGGGGGATTTTTGAAATTTAAAAATAATAAAATCAGAATTACTCGGAAACGGAGAAAATGACCAAATATGTCGTGATTATGTGCTAAAAAAAGTCAAAACACTCGGTGTCATTCTACTTAGAATCATGTAAAACGGATAAATGTCATTGATGTATGAAAAGGCTTTTGCAAGAGTGTTTTATGTCTAAAAACGCAATTTTTCAGGATAAGAGAAAGGAGATTCTTGTACGAATTGCGAGTGTCTGGGTAGTATTAGCAGTTTGAAAAAAAAAGCAATGGTAGCAGCACCGTCTAGGTACAGTTTCCTTTAATTCCTGATTTTTAGGTTGATTATAACGCATTTTGTAGAGTTGCAAAAAAAAAAGGAAAAAAGAGAACAAACGAGTCTTGACGTATAACATTTTGAACAAATTGGTGAAGTGCAAAGTTGTATAAAATGTTGATTATTAGTCTGTGAATGAACAAAGGGCGTGTCTCAGCTGTGGATAGTGAACGTTCACCGTTGGAATGGACTTATAAAATTCTTGCAAAATCCCAACATCATTCTCTTTTTTTTTCCTTTTCTTTTTCTTTTTTGAGTGGTCGCATTGGAAATCCAGTGGTACCATCGCGTTCCTCGTAAAAACTACTTTCTGTCACAACGCTTAACTCAAAACTGCCAGATTTGGACTTATAACACTCTTACAAAAGCCTGTTCGTATATCGTATAAGAAGTGACCAAAAAAAAAAAAAAAAAAGTTTTCATGAAAATCCAAGCTCCACTTATGACGTTATGAGTTTAGTAAGGGGATCCGTACCAGTCTTCAAGAACATTATGACGTGACGAACTTATATGTGTATGGAAGGGAGGGGGTCTTGACTAATCCTGAGGAATATTGGTGTACCAAATAGTTTCGATGCCTTTAAATCTTTGTGTACTAAAAATTGTGGTCGCTGCTTCTTGACAAAAATTTTCAGGAATCTAGATTGGGCTTAGACCAGTGTTGTTAGACAAAACGATTTTTTTTTCATTTTGTCAGACGAGCATTTCATCTTATTTTGTTACGTCCGTCATGAGTTTTGTCATCTCCACAATTGTGTCATTTTGTTTTTTCATAGTCTTGCAATGTCTTGACAGAATTATTTTCTCATGTCGCGTACCATAGCCTGCTTTCAATGGTAATGTCACTTAGCATAATCTGTCATCAATTATCATGTCGTTTAACGTAGTTAATCGTTGACGAAATATCGTAAAATGATGTTTTTGTTACTTTGTTTTGCCATTGGATTAATTTTTTTGTTATGTTATTGACGACCTGACAGAAAACGATTTAAGGTTTTGTCGTATGACATAGGTAATTTTGAAAATTCATTGTCATTTTGTCGTTTTGTTTTGTTATGTCTAACGACACTGGCTGAGACCGATTCCGATTATCGAGACCGTCAGCTACTAATTGTCCCCAGTTGAGTTAGAAATTTCTCTTGTTAACTGTTACGAGTGCTATGTGCTGCAATTGTAGAATTTACAGGCCCATAAGACCTTTAGTGTGTAGCAAAGAGATAAGCTGGAGTCAATATTGTTCGATTACAAAAAAAACAACAAAAAACGACATTATAAAAAGTTGTAGATCCAATTCCTGAGTACCCAACATGGGAAAAAGAATATAATGAAGGAAGTGGCCGAATTATAATGGAACGACGAACCAGTTGCATGACCTCTTGATAATCGAGTTAGTCGACAACCGACTTCTTTGACGATGCGATGTGGCCGATTTGCGAGCCTTCATCCCAGGCAAACTAACAGCCAGTTAGTCCAGTAGGTTTGTCATACAGGCCAACAGATAGATTGACTGGAAGGTGTGGAACACTGAGCAATGATTGATAAAAGTAATGCGTCAGCGAGGGAGTTGGATTGTGAAACGGTCAGAGGGTGAAGCCCCCTAGTTCGAGAAGTGGTTCCTACCAGAATTATTCTCCTATCAGTTTCTGATAACAAGAGGGAGGTTGCTTGGCGTGTTTTTCAAGCAACACATCCGCAGTTACATGGAAAGCAGTCGTAATTCGACACTTTCCGAATATCTGATAGTCCGACCACAATCATTGCTGTTCATATGCTGAGTGAGGAAGGTCGGAGAGATGGCGGTGACTTTGCGGTGTAGAAGTAGAACGAATTCGCGAATTGCAGACCCGCAGACTGTTCGTCTTATCGAAGAGTAGGTACATTCTTTCTCGCTCACTCGTCGTACATACTCGTGATAACTTATTCAAGCGGTTCGAGGAAATGGTTGACAAAGAAAACTCAAATGGCGACGACTATTTCGGGTGTAATTCGTCATTACGAAGGTATTACGCGTACACATATTTCGTGTACGAATACGTTTATCTGGTTTCGCGAACAGTACACAGTTACGATTGTGTGTGTGTGTTCTTGTATAGCTGATGATGTGCCACAGCCATAAGTATTTTTTATCACAATATGGTCACCAAATACCGACCGTGTCTTGTACGTTGCCCTGTGTGCTGTGCAGCTGTGTTGAGAGAGAAGGAGATTTTCTTCGCTTCGAGGTGCATGAAGAATCGGCGATCGCCGGTTAAAAGTCGTGTGAAAACACGACACTTTATGGCCGTGCAGAATTGTTGACGATTTTTGTCGAACGTTGTGCAGGCGACCTGATGCCTGATGACTGTGGCACGTCCGGGCCACGTTTCCGATCAGTTCACTCCGAGTCCGGGCGTCGGGTACGAGGGAGCGTGAAAATGACTTTCAAACTGTCGAGATTAGAGTTAAAGGGCAACACAGTATTTGCTAAGTGATTAATGTGTACGCGTCCGTATACTAATGTACAGAGAGCACGCTTCTCTGGGTGCACAATCGCGAAGTAATTTCAAGAATGCACGGGGACGCTGTACCGCACGCGTCCACCGAATGTGTGTTATATTTGGTGTAGACAAATGTATGTACGGAAGGATTGTGACAGATGTGCTCGAAATTGGGTGAACTGGCGGAGCGTTCGTGTTGAAGTGAAACGAGGAAAAATAAGATCAATTAACGGAGGTGAAGCGGGAAACTCCGTAGAACCTTATTTCGATTCGTGGGCGAGTGATGTGTCTTGATGCCTCCCCCCGCCATCTCAGTGTGAAAAATGTTACATTTTAAAAATAAGAATTGTGTTTCCGTGAAACGAAAGTTGTGCCCTTGAAGGAGCTCTTTCTTCTAATGTGTTGGGGTAAAATTTGCTCTTGCAAAGCAAAATCGACGAACAGTCACCCCCTACCACCACCGTCACTTCGAAACAGTACCTAAGAAAGTCCCATATTTTTCATTCTGCTGAGCACTCTGGAACGGTCACGGGGTCTGATGGCGAAGTCTTCTGCTATTGGAGAAGAACATAGAGGGAGGTCAAATGTCTTGTATTCGGTTTGTGCCAGACTGGTGCTCAGTCATTGGACCATCGACATGATGATGTTACGCAATTTTTTTCTATTTGGCGATGAGTGAGAGGGACTGATGTTTTCTTGGTCCGGGTTTTGATGTTGCACAGCAGCGAAGTAGGTCTTCTCCAACTCCTCTTTTCCTTTGAACTCTCTCCATAATTATATTTTGGGGTAGTTGGTATTTCGGCCCTTCCATTATGTGACCGAGGTGTTTCGTTTTACGTTTCTTGACTATATTCAGCAGCTCACAGTCTTTGCTCATTAGCCTTACAACTTTTTTATTAGTCATTTTCACTGCCCATGATTTGGGTAATATTCGGCAGTAGAACCACGCCTAGTTCGAAAGCTGCCAGTGAGTTCGATGGTTTCTTTTGTGTAACGTCCGCGTTTCGCAGCCATAAAGTAAAACAGATCAGACGTAGTATTTCAATGTTCTGACTCTGATTTCAAGCGATAGTTGATGGGAAGTTGGAATTTTTCTCATTTTCATGACGGCGGTTCTGGGTTCTGGCTTGTCCTATTCTGTACTTGATCTCTTCGTCTTGGTCTGCTGTCCTGGTTACGTATGCTGCCAGGTACTTAAGCCAGTCGACGACCCCTATCTTGCCATTTTCCAGGACTATTTCTAATTTTTCGAATTTTGTGATTCTTGATATCACAATAGACTGAGAGGATTTTGCGTAAACTTGTGATTTGGGCCGTATCCATTCTTAAATAAATAGGCGAATCTCTTCCACAGCACAAATTGCTGGATGAAATCGAACAGAAGTCCGGGAGCGAATGATTTTCGTTAAATCGTTTCCATTCGATTCACTCTCGAATCACGAAGTTTAATATATGACTAGGTACGCCCATGTAATTTTTGTAATATTAAAATTAACTTGACAACTTATTTGCTCTTCAAAATATCCTGATGGGTGTTAATTTTTGTATGATTCATACGCTCTTGAATACTTCGAACATTTTTATGTCTTTCATTCTCTCTGATCTGGGTCGATCAACTTACAGAAATTAAAGAATGTTAATAAACTTCAATTTAATTCCTAAGTGTCAAGTTTTGGTGAAATTTACACTAAGTTATGTATATCATGTCCGTTGGATACCTACTCTATCAATGTTGTAGCGATATTGATCCATGTATCTGCATAGTGCCCTCGTAATATTTGAAACTGAAGATGAGAGCGATTCGATTTTCGATACTAATCGCGCGATCGCTCTGACTGAAGTAAATAGATCCGGAGTTGACTCGCTCTAATTTTGTCCTCTGCTGAGAGCCAGTATTATAAAACTTAGTTAAAAACAATAGTCGGTTGACCCGTGGTTAAAATGTGAATCCTAGAGGGCTAGTACTATAAAACTTGGTTAAAGATAACCACCGGTTATCCGTCAGTTTATTTTTAACCAAGTTTTATATTAGTGATTCATTCCCTGTTCAGATACTCTAGATTTTTTTAAAGTTCTTCAGCTGTTTCATTCGCTCTTGATTCGCGTTTTTTTCCTTTCTTCTTTCTTCAGTTTCGTTTATTAATTTGCTCTGGTTAACTTTCGGGAGTGAACCAAAAACCAAAATCTCCGGATTTGATTCGATCTGATCTGACTCACTCCCTAATGCGGGGAACGACGTACGTCCGATGGACGACTTGCATTAGAAATCATTCTGTAACTACATCATGCCTATGATGAAATGCCTAATTTTTCTACTTTGCAGCTGTTATTAGGATTTTTCAAGTTTAACTGCTCTAATCCTCATAACTTGACCACACTATTCCCAAAATGTAGTCAAAATAATGATAAAAATCCATTCTGCGACCTAAAGACCTGTTATTCGACCCATGCATAACGAACTTTTCGTAGAAGATTTATCCTTCGTCCACTCATCAGTGTTACCACACTCAGTGGCGTATCCAGGATAAAATTGAGGTGGGGGGGGGGGTCAAACTGAAGAAAAAAAAAGAATATGGGCGATAGGGCAGAGTGATAGAAGGGGAAAAGGAGCTTTTTCTCTTTCTAATTTGCTCTCCACCCGAGTCCTGGAATCCGCCCTTTCGAGCATTACTTCAGAGACGTCGGGGAGGCTTTTAGGGCTGTTTCAACCCTCTTCCCTTTTGACCGAAAACCCGGCCTAGGTCGAAAACTCTGACGAGTTGCTACGTGGGCTCGAACCCGGGACCTCCGGATTCTGAGACCAACGCGCTATCCACTCGGCCAACCAGACCTCAGGGGAAAGGAGCTTATTCGTACATTTAAAAAAATTGAAATTGTTGGGGTTCAGACCCTCTGGACCTCCTCCTCTTCCCCTTAAATACGCCACTGACCCCACTTCTGCATTCGGTGTCAAAATGATATTGGAATCGAATTCGACCATCTTGAAAACCTAACAATTGAAATGTGTATTGCTAATGAAAGCTGCTTCCCCTCTCCCTCCTTCCCGATATTACAACTCCGAATTTGAATATTGATGTGTAATCCAAACGTGTAAATTTATTTTTAAATATTTAATATTTTCAAAAATCTAAGGGAATATTGAGAAATTTTTGAAAGTTTAGTCTATTGTTTTTATGTAGCTTATACTACGATTTATTCAAATTTATGATAAGAATCTGCGGAAATATTAATTTCCAATTTCTTTACCATCGTTTTTAAACAGTTTAAGGATGTCGTTTCCTTAAACTAATGAAATATCTTTCAGATCTGACTGCACGGCTTTAGCATAAAACCTGTACCTGATATGAGTTCTATGATTTGAAGCCCCCACTCCACAGAATTGGTACTTTCTCATTAATAACAGTGAAAAAACTGGTACCACTGAATTTCTTTTAAAAAGGAATAGAATATAAAGGAACGAGATTTTATACTTGAAGTCCCAAAATAAGCCTCGTCACCCCTTTAAAAAAAAGGAAAAAAAACAGAGGATAGAGAATCCGGACCCAGGGGGCCTTCCCCTTTCCTCTCGTCGGGCCTGGAGGCGTTATTTCCTTTGGAACTACCCACATCCTTAGACCCTTATGCATATACTACCCGTGCTACCTACCACTTCATCGGTGGTGCACAATAATTAAATTGATGAGAACCAATAAGAGTGATGAAGTCCATTTTTCACACCTTTCAGGAGAAGCAAAAAAAACTGATTTATAAGAAACCAAAAATTTGTCAGAAACATGATTGACGAAAGACAAGTTTTAAGGGTATTGCGGGAGAAAAAATTCAAGAATATCTCAGATACAGCTGCTCAGAATTTTCGGATTTGGTCCCTTTTGGTTTTCAGTGGTGACCAAAAGGTTATATTACGGCTGGAAATTGCATAGGACTTCTTCCCACACTAAATTGGATCATTTTAGACTTGGTCCCATTTCAAGTTAATAAATTCCCTGGAAGTTAGGGAGCGCCAATAAAAATTATGATTTTTTTTGTTGAAAATCGCCAATTTTCGAGTTAAAAATGATACGTTACGACGCTGGAAAATGGAACTCTTCGAAATTTTTCTTTATTTTTGATACAAAAAAATTAAATTTTCGGGTACGATAAAAAAAATGAAATTTCCGGGTGCGATGTAGCCAGAAACTATGTTTCCCACGCGTTAGCGAAATTTCAACTATCTACACCAATCAATCTGCTTTGCCTTAATGCCTCAATTTCCGTCGCTAACTCAAAACCGCCAATTTTGGACTAAACCATCTTTTTGTTCTCATCGATTCAATTATGGCTGAAAGCATTATATTTTTCAACGGTAATTGATTTACTTGAACGTACAAAGATTGTATTCTACTTCAAAAGAAAAGAAATTTCATACATGGGCGGAACTTCTTATCACTCGTACCAGATAAAATTCTCATAATCTCCCCGTCATAATTGATCCAATTTTTTCGAAATACTTTCAAATCTCGAAGTACGTGTCTTTAAAGTTTCGGTTCATTATTTATTTACCAGGCATATGAAAGGTGACCGGATGATTTTCTTTGATGAGAATTACCCACTTGAAACTAATTGAATAATTTTGCTTCCAATCAAAAATATGCTATCAAAATTTCAAAAATTTGGAAGACAGAATGGAGCTCCCTTTTGCCTTTGAACATTTTGGATTTTCTTTTTCGAACATTTCAGAACTTTTTAATATGTTCTAGAAATGTTCTAGGTTATTTTTTATAGCCGGTCTAGTGGTAACACTGACGCGTTCAGTCGTACCCCACCTCAACGTAGTATATATTCCCATAGATAGCGTTGCGTACGGCGTTCTTCGAAAAGTAATTATTATTAATTTATTGATTAATTATTTTTTCCAAAATCTGCCTCATATTTTAGAGGAGGTCGAGGGCTATAACATATCGCAATCGCCAGTGGACGGGTTTTCAAACCCACTTTTCTTCTTGTACATTAGATTTATCAAGAATTTCTGAATCCCTTTCCCATAATGTATAGATACAAACATATAAAATTGTAATTTCCATGGAGGGGCCAAGAAGACTTGTGCGTATTTTTTCCTATGTTTACCTCGGTCTGAATTTTTCTTCCATTGCCTTGAATTAATCCCTCTGTTTATAGAACTTGGTATCACCATTTATACCCTTCAGGACCTGCGTACATGCCTGGCTGTGCATAGGATGACTTTGAATCCGCTACTCACGACCTAGAATAGTCACGAAAAATGTTATAAATTCATAGCTGCAAGTTAGGGGAGGGGGCTAACTGACATCCATCCTTTAAAAAATGAGCGGAATAATTTGTAGCACCAGTTTGATACTTGTTAGCCTCCTCCCCGTGAGCCTCGTACTCCAGGTCGGCTGTTTGCACTTACGTATAAGTTCTGTCTTTAGTAGGTATCTACGGATATTATTATTTCAGTTTTTATAGGTATTTTTTGGAACGATTTGGGCGATTAGGCTAGCCTGGGACTGACGAAAAAAAAAAATTGAAGAAGGGGTCAACGATTCTACATTAGGGGGCTCAGCGCGGTCCTCGGTTGTGGCAGACGTTTCTAAAATATTCTTTATCGGATCTCGATTGCAAGTGTACCAAGATTTCCATTGAAAATCCAGGGTATCTCGAGTTTCTAGCTGCTATCATTTGGACTGTTCTTATCTATCTTAAGAGCAGAAGGAAGTTAGTCGACGCTTGTTTGTCTTATATGCTGGTCGGTGTGTGTCTTATGCTGAATATAAAACATTGTTACAGCCACTTTTTCGAAGCAGGTTCTGTTTATAATGTTTTCATTTCTATGAATTTCGATTTATGAATCATGGATGGAGGGGGGGCTGTTCAAGTTACAATTTTCTGTCATTTTTTGTTGAGCTTCGGGCGTTAAAATTACAGCATTATACTTCCGACTTGGGGGCAGACGTACAATGCATTTTAAATATTTCGTCGTAGCCGTTACTAATTCGCTCGTTGTGTTACAGAATTAAAAACTTCGCCTACCATTCACGAACAGAGGCAGAAATTAGAGAGAGCGAAGATGGGTGATCTCTTGAAGGCCAAAATTCAGCAAAGACCAGACAGACAGGAGCTCGTCAGGCAACATATTCTCGAAGGTAAACAAAAAGTGTTATCAGTTTCGGCAATTCCCTTATTTCTGGAGCTTCATAAACGCATCCAACTCGTTCCATTCCCAGTAGAGTGTTCTGTTGATTTTAGTTTCTTCAAGCTGTATGAACGAATTGATTACTAGCTCAAAATTCTATCAAATATCTGAAGCTTCTGACGAAGACTTCATCGAGGCGTCACAATTCGCTGCAGATCGAAGTGCTGTGACAATGCTGTTTTGAGGAATGATCCTCAGTGAAAAAAAAAAGTTTTTTTGGGGAAAGGTGATTTTGTTTCTCGTGATTAGTTTTCAATGCAGAGAGTCTTCGTGGTATTTTTTTAATGAATATTTTATCGCTATGTGAATGTAAATACTCGCCAGGGACGTACCGAAAAATTTTTCCTGGGGGGGGGGGGCAGAAAATGTGAAAGTCCCAAGTATCTAAAGCAAAAATACCTTCTGACTTGGATTTTTCCAATTGACGCAACTCAAAATATCCAAATATCAAAGCAAAAAAAAAAACCTTGAACTCATTGGATTTTTCCAACTTCTCAACTCAATTCCCAAGTATCAAAAAAAAAGTTTTGATTTGTTCGATTTTCTCAACCCCACCTGACTGAAATGGATAAATTTTCTCAACTGCTGAGTGAATTAATCTTACAGGGGAGGGTGAGGTACCCCCCTATCGTTACGTCTCTGATACTCGTACATAATTATCAATCAAAAAACAAGAACTAACTTGCAGCTCATTTTATTAATCAGGGGGATAGTTGTTTTCAAAATATCTTCCTCCAGTTCATCCCACTGTTCATCAGTTCTCTTAACTATCAAGCGTATAGATTACTACGTCATTTAGGGTACTTGCAAGCCGAAGTCAGTGATCGTACTTTGTAGTGCAGTGGTCACAGGAGCCGAAATGTCAGAAAAATTGACTCATATTTTCAAACTTGTAACAAATTCAAAAATCTAAAGTTTATTTTTCAAGCCAAAAGCTACTGCTGTGCTTTTCAGCTGCAACCTGGTCTATGCAGGATACAACCTCATGATAGCACAGCAGCTGTTGTGTATGAGAAGCAGTCTATTCTCTTTCTGTGTGGCGTCCTGAGGCTTCTCTTTCTCTGATTTGCTCTCAACCCGAGCCCTGGAATCCGCCCTTTTGAGTATTACTTCAGAGACTTCAGGGAGGCTGTTAGGGCTGTCTTAGCCCTCTTCCCTTCTGACCGAAAACCCGGTCTAGGTCGAAATTTGGCGAATTGGTACGTGGGCTCGAACCTGGGACCTCCGGATTCCGAGACCAACCTCGGCCAACCAGACCCCCTCCAGGCGTTCTGGGGCTTAGAGCTGTCAGTAACGTTGAAAAAACTCCCTGAATCTCATTTTTCATGTTATTCATTTCTTGGACAAGGCGATTCCTCCCACTTTTTCGGGCGGGCGGGGGGGGGGTCCTCAGTAGCCCGGGGAGAATTACAGCACTTCTGACTGGTTCGAGTTACTGAATTCTTATTCACGAAATCCGCCAGATTATGAAGGCCTTCTAATGGGGGAGGTGGGTCGTAGCGAGCAAGTTTTGTTTGTAGGAGGAGGGCAACAACTTGCAATTAGAATGAGGGGATTCCTCCCCAATTCCCTCTAGCTACGGCTCTGGTGAAGGTGGTTGGACGATGATACTGTAATAGAAAATGTTTCCTATTTCATTCTTACATTGGCGTGAAGCCTTATAATTATCTCTATCGAAGATAAGAGAGAGAGGGGTTGTCAAGTTTGTATTTTCTTACGATATCGCCCGCGTTATTAATCGTCTCCTAGTGAGGTATTTGAAAACAATTGTAACAATATAAAATAATAACCCACTAACTGTCATAATTTTATTAGTTCAAGTCTGTCGTTAATTTTTACGACTAGGGACTGCGACAAAGAGAAAAAGAAGAAATTCGAAAAAAAAAACTAACGAGCAAAATAACTGGAACAAACACGATTTTCTCTGTGCTCTATATTTGTATTATTTTTCTCGGTTTCATTCTTCGTTTTCTAAATGGGCGAATAATGCACGTGTTGCGATTACATAACGCCCTTTTTTCGTTATGTCTTTTTTTTTTTTTTTTTTTTTTTTTTTTTCAGTGGCTGGTTTTCATCTGCCTCATATACCGACTGCGGTTTTTAATAACGTGTTAGATTGTAAAATTTCTTAATTATTATTCGTTTTGACACGCGTTATTCAATTTATTTTGTGTTTTATTTTCAGCGGATGTAGGGCACGTTGATCCGTCGTTGGCAGAGCGACAAAGAATGCTGAAAAAATGTCGACTGGTAGATTCGCTGAACGATCAACTGTCCCATCGCCCCGGTCCGCTAGAGCTCATCAAGAAGAATATATTGCACACCGAAGAGCCCATCGAAAGAGCGGTCAAAGGTATATAAACGCAAAAAATTGTGCTAATTTTTTTTCTCCTTCTTCGTTTTCATTCTGCGTATTTTTTTTTTTCATTCATTTTCTTTAGTCGGCGGGCTGTTAAAACAGAAAAGAGTGGTACTAAAACCGTTTTACGAGCCATATATTTGATGAGTTCATTTGAATGAAAAGGAAGCGCGATGTACGCGACGACGAAATGAGTGTCTTTTGATGGCTACTCGCTGCGAACAATTTGGGAGATACGATGCGCAGGAAATGACCGGAAGTGAAAAGAAAAGCCGTGGTCGGAAAAGAGGAGACGTGTTGACGGTGTGCGGACGAAAGTTATACGAACAGCGTTGGATTTAGATGAGAGGTGAAGAAGAATGAACGCTCCTGAGCACTCTGCCAGAAAAGGTTGCCTGAGGAAGCGAAGTGTGAGTAGAAGAATGAAACTAGGAAAAACCAAATGGAAAGAAGGAATCAAACCCCGTGTATCCGAAACCATGGTCTCGGAAAGTTGAAAGAAGTCTGGCAATGTTATAAAGGATCTTTCAGACGCCTAGAAGAGATCTATATGAGTTTTGAAGATTTTAAAGAGTTCGGAAAGAGTCACTTATTTTTTGCTCTCAACCCGAGACCTGGAATCCACCCTGTCGAGCATTACCTCAGAGATTTCGGGGAGACTGTTAGGGCTGTCTTAGCCCTCTTCTTTTCTTGCCGAAAAACCGGCCTAGGTCGACATGTGGCGAGTTACTACGTGGGCTCGAACCCGGGACCTCTGGATTCCGAGACCAGCGCGTTATCCGCTCGGTCAACCAAACCCCCGCAGGCTCGGTCTTAAAGGGACTGAAAGAATCTTGAGAGAATTTATCGACATCTTGAAGACTCTTGAAGAAGTTAGATCTACACGAGAGACGAAAAGGAACTAATGTTTTAGAGCGCTTGACTAGAAAAGGTTGTCGATGGAAACGAGGTAAGAATAGAAGATTGACTAAATGGGGGAAAATGAAGAGAAAGGAGAGAAAAAGAAAACACCCGCATCGAACAGTATGATTTTTGAAATTTTGAACAGGTCTAGAAAGGTCATAAAGAATCTGCAAGAAGTTTGAAAGATGCTTAAATGAGTCTTGAGAAGTCCTGATGAACTTGAACCAATTTTAGACGGTCTTAAAATAGCCAGGGCTCCATCGTAAGAAGGCTGATAGACTGTAAGAGAGTCAACAGTCTTGGCGTCTAGGAGAGTCTGTAATCCAAAAGCGTATCTAGGTATTAACTCACTCTCGAACAGTCTCATAAAGTAGCCATTAAATCAGGTTTTGAAAGTCTTAGTTGAATCTGGAAAAAAAAAACCCACAAAAAACAACAACAACAACAACTAAGGAAACACGTCTCGGATGAGTCATTAGGAACTTAGCAAGTTGAAGTAATGTGGTAAGAGACCTGGGGCATCTAGATCGGTCTGAAAGGTCGTTTCAAAGTGTTGAACGAATCTTGGAGTATTCATTTGAGCGTTGAACCATTTTTAATGTATTGAAATGCGGTAGAAAAATCTTAGACAGATTCGTAAGAGTTCTGATCTTGTTTTCAAGAATCGTAAATTATTCTAGAACAAGTACTAAAAGATTCCCTCTGGTCACGGACGCGATACTCGGAAGAGTACTTTCCGGGGCCAGGGGTGCGGTGTCTGGAAAGCCACCGTGGCATGCGTGCATCACCATAAGCTTCGCCAAACATTAAGTCCTAAAAGAGTCAAAGGATTTGACTAATCTTGAAGAAGTCTTAAAAACCTAGAGTCTAAATAACTCTTTATGTGTTTTAATTATGTCTCGAAAATGTTTTAAAAAGCTGTAAATTTTTTTGGGGATGTGGGCATGGGTATGCTCATAATAAAACTTCTGACTAAATTATAAAAAATTTCAATTAAAACACTGGAAAAAAAAAAAAAAAAAAAAAAAAAAAATAGAGAAAGCAGTCTTCTTTGCCAATTTTACCGAGCGACCAATTTTCAGCAGAGTTGGCTTGAATCCGTTAAAAATTTGTTTTATTAACACATATGTTTTTCCGAATAAAAACAAAATTTCTAAACCCAAAAAAATGCTTTAATTTTTTTATCTTTTGTTAAAAAGAATTGATGACCGTTTTTTATAATTTGAAGTTGTAAATGACCATTTTTGTAAGTTTGAATTTTAAAATGACTTTCCTTTTAAAACTTGCGGTTTTCTTGACAAAATACTGTGTCTTAAAAAAAAAATCCTAAATTCAAAGAAAAAGTTCTAGATAGACGTATTTTTTTCCGTTGTTGCAAATGTGTTTCAAATGCTTATTGTATTATTGTAAACGTTTTAAATTTACCAACTCTGCTTTTCAAACATCATGAAGTGGCCTCTCCCACACCTTGTCGTTGCAACTCTGTTTTCAACAGTAAAAGTGTCTTCATTAAGCCTCGGTGAGTACGGAACAGTCTCAAACAAGTCTGAGACGAATCTTGGAGAAATACATATATTTAGTCTGAAAGAAGTTTTAAAGCTTGTAAATGAAGTCTTGAACAGATCCAGTAGATTTTCAGATGGGATTGAAAAGTTTCCCTGTTAAAGAATTTTGAACAAGTCCGGAAGTGTTCCAAATAGTCTTGATGAGTTTTATCTAGTCATGATGATATCTTAGAGAGTCTTAAGTAGTTTAAAAATGAATAAACGATCGTGAACAAGTTTGAAATGAGCTTGAATAGTCTCAAGAGTTTCAGGAAATTTTAAACAGGTTTGGAAGTGTCTTAATTGTGTCTTAGCGTTTCGTAAAGAAATTTGCTGAGCCTTCAAGAATCTTAAACAAAAGTGAAAGTCTTGAGGAGTTTCATACGCAACGTCCTAATGAGTCTCGAAGAATTTTTGTGAATGATTGACGATAGGCTATCATGGACTCTATTTTCGGCTACCACACACATTACTTTCAAGTGAAAGTTGAACTCAAGTCCAGAATAATCTTCTCGAGTCTCGAGCTGTACCAGGAAATTGTGCTGTATAGGAGTATCGGGGGGAGGGGGGGTGAAGATGAGTGGCTTAAAGGAGAATATATCAACATAAAGAGAGAGAGAGAGAAAAAGGAAAAAAACAGGAAAAAAGTTTTGTTTGTGTGGAAAGGTGCTTTACAATCATTTTCCGTGTCCATTTTACCTAAGTAAGGCTCTGAAATTTTGAGCTGCTGAAAGGAATTTTTTTACACTATGCAATATTTTGTTAAGGAGAAGCAGATACATCCGAAGTACAGGTCCCCGAAGCATGATACTCATTTTCTTCAATTTCCCTTGCTTTCGAGTATCGATTTCCAACTGAATGTGACTTTTCACCCATTGCCTTCATCCTTATCACGCCATTTTACAATGCTCATTTTGTGGGACGTCAGCTTACTGTCCATTGTCTGCTGCTGAAGTGCTTGTGACACGAATCTCCACCGTCCTGTTCTGTTTGCTTGATTTTCATGTATAATGATTGTGTGTTTCACGTTTTTCAGAGGGCCACATCGAATTCAGAGCGACTAGCGAAGGTCAAAAAATCAAGCCAGAACCGCCGGACCACTATATGACCATTGACGATGATTCGCAGAGTTCGGACGCGCAGTCTCCGAACGACGGACACTCGTTGTACAATATCGAGATGTCGCCCCCGTCCTCCACGTCTTCGTCGTCGTCGACTGGCCAGCCGATGCAGACGATGATCACGCCGATGGACGGCGGCACCGAGTTGTTCCGGCACTCCGGCTCTGACATGCTGAAAACGGCGGCCGCGCAAGCCGGAATCGTGGCCGTAATGGTCGCGCCCAACACGAGCATTTTGGCGACGGCGCCCAGTCCTCTTTCGTTTGGTTCCTCTACTTCTAGTTTATCTCCTTTAAGTTCAATCGCGTCGCCGTCGTCCGTGTCCTGCAGCAACGGCACCGCATTCGCATGTTCCTCGCCGGCGTTCACTACGACGCCGAAACCCACCTTACCGGTACACCAACAGCAGCCGGCACCTGGAAAGGATAAGAATCGGAAGAAGTCCAAATCGAAAACGCAGCAGCAGAAGACCAGGACTATCAAGTTCCACGAATACAAGGTAAGATGAGGTGGTTGCTCGTGGCGAGCTAGCCGTCACCGAACTTGCGAAATATTTTTGTTGACGCCTGCGACGTTGTTTTGTCTTCCAGGGACCACCGAGTGCTCAGAAGAATTCGAATAACTCGAATGTGTCGAATTCAAATTCGTCGTCGACTTCGGAAACGTCGTACGATTTATTGCTGCAACAACAGCAGTTGCTGATGCAGTGGCAGCTGGAGATTAGAAACGCGGTAAGTATTTCAGATCGTCTCTCGCACCGAGTGCAATGGCTTTTGGTTGCTGGCTCAGTTTTCTAATTTTACGTATCCGTTCGTCGCTTTACAGTACCCGAATAGGTTGCTACCAGTGCAGCTGAAAGTGGCCGACCAGAATCCATCGTCGCCGTCGGTTATTTCGCTGTCTTCACCGTCACCTTCGCTTTCCTCGCAGCAAGCTATGGATCAGTCTTCATCGCCTCCGCCGTCAACTCCTCCACCTCCACCTCCGTTACCACCTCCTCCTCCACCACCGTTACCTGCGGTCTCGAACGCGACCAGCTTCATTTCCGCCAAACCTCTGCGAAATTTGGAGGACATGAAAGGTGAACTAGCACGATTGTTTTTGTAATTGTGTGTGTTGCTTTTTATCATAGCGCTGGATATTGAGGTAACTTTCTATGTTCCGTCTTTCCGCTGAGGAAAAAACGGCTGAGATGCTTGTTTGACATTAAGAAGTAGCGAGAGTAGACCCATTTCCCGAGATTCGGCCTGACAAAAGACTAGGCTGCCAGTCTGTAGGCAGTGAAGCAGACAGATGAAAGAAGAAATAGACAGCGAAGCTATTTAGTCAGTGTAGTAGGTAGGCAGGAAGAAAGTGCAGGAGAATTTGAAAAATTGGCCTGATCTGTTGGTAAACCTGAAGAAGCAGATATCTTCGTGTACCCGTTTTCATTTTGACAATATTTCGTGAGTTAGCTAAATTAGATCGCCAGCTGACTTTTTGCTTTTTATTTTCATTTTTAACTTTTTTTCCCCGTGCTTTTCAATTGTGCGAAATTTTGATAACAGAAAAAATTCATATTTTGCCATTGAAATGTTTCGAACTTTCGCCCGCGAGAAGTGTTTAGTTCGAACCGCAGCGAAGGCATTCGAAATTAAGAACCGAGAGCGTGTGAAGAATACACGTGTAATGATCCATCGAAAGTAGAAACAGATCTTGCCACGAGTGTTGAACATAAACTGTTACTGAAATAAACTGATGTCCTACCTGGCCGATCGAGGAAGAAAAAGGAGAGTGAGTCGTGTGAATAATAATAATAATAATAATAAAAAGAAGAAGAAGAGCGTTGTTCTGACAAGATCACGTACTGGTAGTACAGGAATGCAGGAGACAAAAGACGTTTGTGGGATGCTCGCATCGTGCTACTCAGGAAGTAGTCAGGTAGGGCAGCTCATACAAAAATGTATATTGGAGAGGAGAGGGTCATCATATGTCCAACCGATGGCAACAATAACAATCCATGGGCTATTCTAACCAGTAATACTGCAAAATCAATGCGTTTTCCGGACTAACTTGCTTATTTCAATCTGATTTTAGTGAGTGATTTAAAAGCAGAATTGAAAAAAAGGAATTTACGTGTTTCGGGTGCCAAAACGCGCTTAATCGAAAGGCTGAAGTCGTCGTACGCGGAGAGCGGCAACAATAATACCATTAGTAATAATCAAACGAATCAAACTAGCCTACAAACGAATAATGTTGCCATTCCATTTAGCGACGACTCTATTCCAGGTAATTAGCTCTTTCTGCCCGTCGCCTTGGCGGAAAATTACTTCGACCAACCTGTTACCCTGTTCGATCGCATTTACCAAATTAACGTAATTCGATTGCCCGTTCAGATTCAAGCGTTCCATCACCGATGCCACCAGCCAGTCAACCAATGGTTGTAAGTAGCGTTGACCAGCTGGAGAGCATGTCGAAACCTAATTCGCCGCAAAATCAAAATGTCGATACGTGCGTCAACAAAGTCACCTCGTCGGCAGAGCTGATCCACAATACCAACAACAATAACAACGTCGAACCGTCGGATGAAGACATTATCCGCGAGCAGCAGCGTAAAATCGAAGAACTGCAGAGGCAGTTGCTGAATTCGCAGCTGCTTCTTCAGCAACAGCGGCAGCAGCAGCAACAGTTGCAACAACAGGCCAGGACGTCGCAAACATTCCAGGTGCGAAAGCTTTGACTCCGTGTTGAGAAAATGAAGAAGGGATCAAGTTACCGATATTCAGTAGATTTGTATTGTTAAGGAGGACTCGTGTCTACTTCCATTTCGATGGCCACTTATGCCGTGTGGTCAGCGTCGGACTGAGCAATCGTTTGACCATTGGCGATTAAGCCGTCAGTTCATGTAGGTCCCCTCATGAACGTGAATCTTTGAGCTTGTTGGGCCCCTTTGATGATTTATTAAGCCCGGTTGGTTGATCAGCCGTCCTCCAGCAATGTGGCCAGTCCGATGTATGACAAAAGTAGCTCAGCTCCGTCATCAAAATGAAAGGTTCTTCTTGTCTTCTTGAGACTAACGTCCCAAAGCACCGATATATTGTATAAGTTTTAACAAGTTAATCGATCTTCTTGAAAGATTTGAAGGAAGTAATAGTCATCTTCATCATTCAGAATATTATAATCTTATTCTAACGGGTACTTGTTCACAGCCCCAGCAGGCAATAAACGCGAAAGCGAATCTGGCGGCGTTTTTGCAGCAGCAGCAACTGAACCAAGCGCTGGCGCAGCAGCAACAGAAATTGCAGAAACAGATTCAGCAGCAGCAGCTGCAGATGCAGCAGGCTGTGCTGAATAACAACAGTAATTTCAACGGCAGCCATATCGCCCCTGCGAATAACAAAGTCGCTCACAAGGTTAACGTGGTCGGCAACAATATGAATGTGATAAGAAATATTAATAATAATATTGTGATAAAAAATAATAAGAACAATAACGCCGGCGTCAATGCGAACAGCGCCAACACGAACGGCAGACAAAGAAGCAATACTGTGATTTTGGGCGAGCATCCTGCGACGTTACTGTTGAACCACGTGATCAAGTCTGATGGCCACCATCAGAGGTAAGACTCGTCGAATCGATTCTTCTATCCTCGCCTCGATCATCGAGCATTCCTAACGAAGTGTTTGTTTTCTCTTTGTTTCCCCAGCAGGACCACGTCGCTACCGAACTTCGTCGGCACGTTCGTGCAACCGCACCTGGTGCTTTCCAGTCACGGTATGAAACAGCTAGTCTTCGACTCCGAGTCGCTTATTCTGCCGGAACATATCAAAATGCAGAACGGTTTTCTGAACGGTTCCATCGTTGCTACGACCAACGCGGACACGACTGTCACGTCCAGCAACGGCTCGACCGAGATGGAAGACGTGAAGCCGAATGTCTCCAACTTGAATGACGCCACCGCCGATCTTGGTTCTTCGCAGCAGATCGTGCTGGACAACGACCACTTCGTGACGTTGCATATCGACGAGGACGAGAACATGATTGTAAACGAGTTAGATGCATTCAACCAGAACGATGAGATCTCTAAATTATTTAAGCAGGTAAATTCACAGCGTTTTACTTGCGTTATTGTGATACTCACGAGGTAGGTTCCGGCAAAACGTATTTGCTAGAACAACATTTTGCATCCTGTATTAGGCTCTGTATTGGAATCTAATGTTCCTCCAGACTGTCAGAAAGGAATACCAGGCGAGTAATCGTGAAGAAGCTTGTGATCTCCAATAGAGAGTTTGACAGTCAGCTAGACCGAAAAATAGCGAAAAATGCTGGCCCTTAGATAGGTTGAAAGGTTGCAGTCCCGCCAACTAGACAGGCTAATTAGCAGATAGACAAGTAGTTGAGAAGACACAAAGGAATTCGAACAGCTAGTAGACTTCCTCTTTAATCCCCGTCGTAATGAAAAAATGCAAGATGATATCTGATCGCTATTAGCACGTCTTTGTGCAGAAGGCGAGATCTAAGATTCGAGATCCAACGTGTCATAGTTCCCGACTTCTTTAAAACGGAAAAACAGAAATTTTGCTTGGCGAGGTGCATTGCAATTACAGATATTTAAAACGGACTGCTTTATTACCCATAGAAATTTGATTAACTTTGTCGATATCAGCTTTTAAACATTCCACACAGAACATCTCTCCGAATTCCTTCCAGGGATGTGTCAGTCCATAATGGTGTAAATTTGATAAAATTACTTGGAAGGTAGTCGCTGTGTGGCCAGGTGGTAAAATCACTTTGTAATTCTTGCATCCTGAGTTCGAATCCCACCAACGCCGGAAAGCTAGTGATACTCGAATACCCCCACTAACATCCTAGCGCACACAGCGACTACAGTATCAATCGAGGTGGAAACATAGCATGTCCTGTAGTCCTCGCTAATATGAACGAAGAAAGCATTACAATCGTGGGACGTGTTGCCACCAGATCAGAAAGATTGGTATTGTGCGTGTGCACAGCTTACTCAACGTTGTGAAACACATGGCTAGTAAGCGAACTGCGGCTGCAAACTCTTTGGCACACAGAAGGAAAACTAACGCAACAAAACTGTGGGGAAGGCAACGGAAACCTACCCTGACTAACCTGCCCCGGAGAGTCGTACGTCACGCGACCGCCAATGTCCGGCATAGTGCCTGAAGAAGACTTGGGGGTCAGCTAGTTTAATCTCCGTCACTGTTTGTCAGTCTGTGTATTTCTGTGCCTTCTGGAAGTTTGTCCTACATCTCTTCATAATTGTGTCCTTTTATTTGTCGCTCTGATCGTTTTCCTGGCTGTCTCACAATTGACGAAATATGTCCCAAAGAGATAGTGATTCACGAAATGTGTCTGAAAAATAATCTTTTGGTTGAATTACATCTAATTGGGAAAAATGGAGTATTCGAATTGTGTCTAGCGGGTGGGAAGGGTATGCCACTAATATTTAAGGTTTCAGTGGACTCCTAAGGACAGCTTAGTAAGTCTTGGTGGAGTCGGAATGAGTTTCAAAACAGTTCTAAGTAGAATTTCAGTAATGTGTATAAGTATGAATAAGTCGTAATAAGTTCTGTTGGAAACATGATAAGTCAGCGAATTCTAAGGTTTAATAAGTTCTAAGTGTGTCTAAGTGAGTCTTAGAAGAGTCTGACTGCTGCATTCTTATTGGTTGTTTTCACGGCCGTCGCTGTGGGTGAGCAATGAGGATGGTCTGTGCTGTCCTTAATGATTTGAAATTCTCACTGATATCTTATCTCAGGTCAAGCTAATCCGCCTGGTAAGTAGAAAACGAAACTGTGGGTAATGTAGTCCACAAGTCAAATCGGCTGTTATGAGCACGCAAGCAGACTGAACTACGGGAAGCGATGTAAGCAGAGCTAAAAACTATTAAAGGCGAAGCAACTATCGGCAAAAAGGCTCGGTCATGAAATGGTCACATTCGGAACTCATTTTCATCCTCGATGCATGTAATTTGATTCCTTGCGAGTATTAAACACAGGAATTATTGTGAAGCCTCGCCCTCATTACCCGATCAAAACCAATAACGAATGTCTTGTTTACTATGAATTTTCTGTTGATTCTAGTATTTTTTAGTGCACAATTACACTTTCCTATTTCTTTAATCAAGCTTCGTTTATTTCATGTTTTTCCTAGGAAAACGCTACCACCGACAGCGTTGAAGATGTGCTCAATCTGCTGATTAAGAATGGCGAGTTTAACCCACCCGAATCTGAGTCAAACGTCGCGCAGTACACCCAACCCTCGCTGCAGCAGTTGCAACAGCAACAACAACAGCAGTTGCAGCAGCAACAACAACAGCAACAGCAGCAGCAGCAGCAACAACAACAACAGCAACACCACCAACATCAGCTGCAACAGCAACTACACCAGCAACAACAGCAGCTGGAACAGCAACAACTCCATGCCCCCACGTCGACTGTCTCGTCACCATCGAACGGTCTGAATACGATGAGCTCGGAGTCGGGCAGCATTTACACGACATCGAACATCGACCCGAGTATACCGTCGCAGCACCTCAGCCCGGCCGAGTTGGGCATCGACATGGAAACGTTTCCTATGGACCTGAGTGACGAGTCTGGCGAGGCGAATGCTCAAACGTCCGATCTGATGGACGTGGACAGCGACTGGCTGGATCGACTGATATCCGCCGAGCTGGATCATCCGACAGCGAGCGCGTCTTCCAACTACGAATCGCTTCTGAACAACAACATGGGCGACCCGCTAGATCTCTTGAATAATATCGACGATAACGATTTCAAAATCGCCGCTGAATTTAGTTGGGACAGAGTGGACTTCGCTACTTGATGACGCCGGCGGCTTGGCGTGTGTCGCGTTTTAGCGGCCGCAGCGACGGCGTTCCATGGTCCGTAGATCCCAGTCCGGGCTTCAGATCTCGTTGGACGATTCAGCTGGTCGTGCGTTCGCTGCGCGTCGAACAGTCTCGGATGACCGAGAAGGCGATCCACGTACATGTGTCACGCCATGTATTCGTAAAATTTCTCACATTCCCAAGTTAGATGACTCGCGTGCCATTGTAACGAAATTCGAGTATGTGATACGATGATGGATGTCGTGGGAGTACAAGTGGAAAAAAATGGCCGAGCCGTGTGTGTTCGCCGTGGCCTGGTCGGCCATTATCGGGCGAGTGCATAGCGTTCGCTGTTTGCATATCTGTAGTGAAACGACGATTCCTTTTCCTAGTGCGATGATGGGTTGCGTACCACCGATTGTTGAATTTCGGTTGTTCCGTTCTGAACAGGGTTCTTCTTTTTAGTTCAGTCGCATGTAAAACACGCTGCGCGTGTATTTGTCTTTCAGTAAGCTCGGCGAACAGAGTTCCTCCTCCTTCTACTCCCTCTTCCCAGTTGGCCCTTGTGAAGACGCCAATCTAGCTTGCCGGAATCGCGGAATTGTCGCTGCTCAATTTTTAGATTTTAAGCCGAAGTCTTGGAAAATGATACAGGGTTTGTTTTTGTTTACGTATTCCCCACCTTTTTCTAATCTTTTTTTTTCTTCTTTTAGTTTTATTCGAGTCTATTTGCCCAGTTTCCCGTGTCGTTTTTTTAATTAATCGTGTCGAAATCATCGATTTTCGGTTATGTTTCCAATTCCATTTTAATTTGTTTTGTTTGTATTTTACGTGCTGTAGTAATCGGTGCGAAACGTCACGCTTACCAGTGGAGTGTAGCTCGATGATACGTCGCCACACAGAGTTGGATACTGTTCTGAGATGTTTGGGGAAAAGAAACATTAATCTCGGGGTTGTTCATAACGATGTCCCTTTCCCAAGACGGCGTAACTCGCGGTACGAGAGAAATGAGACAGTTTTGCCTCCGCATAGAGGCCCAAAATTACCGTCGTTCTCTCAGTTCGCCTGTTTCAGACATTCCCAATTTACCAAAAAGTGAACTATCTTCGGGTTAGCTGTTTTTCCATCCCGCTTTTAAGCATTTTCGATTGTTTTTCGAAATCAGTCAGGTTTTTTTGGAAGCATTTGCTAAATCTCACTGGTCTCGCCTGCTCGGATGAGTGGACAGGAAAATAGGAAATCGCTGTGCAGTAATCAGTATGTGAAATGACCGTGAAGGGGAATTCCCGGAGTCGACGATTATGTTATCTTTAGGCCTGAATTGCTTCTGAGACAGGCCTGTAGCTGAGTAATTTTTCAACCCGGGCAAATAAAATTCTAAATTGGGTAACAAAAAATGAAAAATTCAGTACTTTTTTTATTCTACAAAAATACACCAACATAAAATTATTAGTGGGGAAAAAATTGAAAAAGAAAAAACGACACAAGAAAGAGTCGGCTAAAGAGTCGGCCACACAGCGTTACTGTACAGATAAATTCCCTCAACCAAACGTAAACAATGTGCAGTGACGTATTCGCTAGTGCAACCAATTACTCCAAGTATAATTTTGTGCACGACATCTTTGCGACAAATTAAGTAAGTTACCTTGAAGAGAATGATGATTGATTAAAAAATTCAGCGTGTGAGAGGGAAAATTGAGAAATTTTCCGCTTGAGCTAACCCGGACACAGCTCCCGATTTGCCCGAGTCTAGCTACGGGCCTGCTCAGAGATGTCCCCGTTTTTTAAGGAGTATAGAAAATAACAATGCAGTGTGTAAGATGATTAACTATGAGGAATGATGACGGTTCGTGAAAATGTGATCTTTGAATTCCAAATAGTCCTGAGATACAATTTCCACATCGATCGGGTTCAAAATTATTAGGTATGACCTTGATGTATTACAAAGTATAAAAAATCTCTGTTGTAATGTGGCCCTTATTTCCGGAGTGGACGGTAGGGGAGGGTACCCCATTGGTGGAATGCTACAAAAAAGTCTAAAAATTCCAGCACCCAGTTGGGAAAACTGGAAATATGAAAAGAGTTCCCTTTTCTTCTTAAGTGTCACTTGAAATTAGTAACATTTTTGTCGTGACTAACCCAAAGTCGGACACCCTCCTCCCCCTCCCCCCGGATGTCGTAGGTAGGAGCATAAAAGCAAAGTTTCCCACAAAAAGGGAAGGTGTACTTCTTGCAATACTGCTCAAGAAATACAACCGAAATTTTGATACGCAATGTATCTAGCTCGGATAACAGCCCACCCACGTAACATTAAAATTTGTCATCGTCTAAATTTGTAATTTTCTTACGTTTATTTTCATGTCTAACCTCCAATTTTGACCGCCTTCGCGGATATTTTCTGAGCATGAAGAACCATCCAAGGGTGGGAGGCTTATTCGGAACTCTTTTTCAACTTGAAGAATCATATTTTTACTAAACTTTAGCCTCACTACGACATATGTCAATAGGAGCTAGCTAAAATTTTTGCTGAAGTCATCATCATAGAGATGGAACAGAATGACAGGGTTTACGTTTTCAAAACTTCCTAAATTAAGACCACCTTACTTCACACGAAAATGTGATTTTTGGGTATTAGTCGCTCCTTAAATGGTGGGATAAAGATTTTATGTTCTTTCGACTGATAAGAAGCGAATGAAAGCACACTATTTCACAGCTTCGACTTTAAGCAGTAATGAATTCCAAACTTGCAAAATAATGGGAAAAACACCTGAGTAATTGAAATGAAATCGAATTTTGCAACTATTTGAGTATTTTTAATTCACAAGAAATTTGGAAGCTGTGGTATAAATTTGGTGGAGGGGAGGGCAGGATATACACCCGCCCCTCAAAGCCAGTAGGAAAAGTAATGGAAGTAGTTGTCCTTCCCAGAGGGGAACCATTTGAATTGAGAGTGCCGTGAGAGTAAATTATTTGCGGGGAAATCCGACGAATTTGAATGCCTGTACGAGTATATCGTTCAGACATGAAGAAAATTGTGCATTGAAATCGCTGAATTGCATTTGTCCTCTGCCTCCTCCACCACTGAGAGAAAGTGCCGCCTATTTGTCAACCGCCCTGACTATCTACAGGACCGGTTTAAGGTTTTTTCCCTCCTTATGAAAAAGAATAACTTTTTATTTTTTGAAATTTCTCAAAACAATCAACTTTGGCGTCCCCTAATATGTAAAAAAAAAAAAAAAGTATTTTGACATATTAGGGGTACCAAAGTTTATATTTAAGTTTAATTTTGCCGCAAAATCAATATTATGATTTTAGAACTAAAAAAATAATAATAATAAATGAAACGCCGACTCTGCCGGCGCCCCATGCGGCACCATGTTTCGCCTGGCCCTTGCGCCGGCCTTGACTATCGAGCTGTCTAGAATCTTTGGAGTTTTTTCGTTTCCATTTTCCGCGGGCCAGGTTTCTAATGTATCCAGATATGGAGAAACAAAAAATTGGTCAAGACAAATCGGTCAAACATCTAGCTCTCTTCGTGTGTCCGCATGTCTGCGCTCTTAGTTACCATAATGAAAGTGCAGGAAAACTAAACGCGAAGTGGAAAGCAAACACTGTTTATTTTCTTTAAATTCTCTATTACCTCTTCCCAGTGGCGTAGCCAGGACTTTCCCAAAGGAGGGGGGGGGCGAAGTAAGATTTTCATGGGGGAAAAAGTCGAAAATTGAGGTATTTTTTTAAAAATCGCCATCCCTCTTTTTTGCATATTTTACAGTAGATTTCAGGTACCTTGGGGGCATTTGCCCCCCCCCCTGGCTACGCCACTGCCTCTTCCCAACCACGAATTGAATCCTATAGATTACGTATCTTTCAAAAGCGGGAATTTCCCGGAGTCAGCATCGCAGGTTCATTAGAAAACCTTGCATAATCACGCGTTGAGTGATTTCCATTTTCATGTAGTGTATGAAATTATGGGTTCCCAAATGTGACACCAAGTTAGCGGAAACATCTCTGCAGTGTCAGCTTTGAACTGTTAAATGTGGCTCGATGTTTCGAGTAAGATTATTCGACCGTCTAACCACCGGTGATTCCTCCGAGCCACACCCAAAAGTCAGAGATTTTGAAAGCACCTGATGTAGTTGACTCGAGAGTTGGTGTCTACAGCTTGCAAAGTGGTGACGAGGAACGAGTTGAATTATCGTGTCGGCTGACCTACGCCTGCGCAATTCAGTGTGACTGCGAAATTTGGCGATAGAATTAATTTTATACGTTTAATACGCCTCTCCTTTTTTTTGTTCCTGAGTGAAGTTTCCTCCCTTAGCCGTTAACAACAACGAATACGAGCTGTCAGTTGGTGTTCCACAGGTGTACTCACGAATACCCGCTCGAGCTATATTTAACCATTCCAAATTAAGGGTTCTTGCCGGTCATCTCGCCGTTGATAGAGGAAGAAGAATGAGGTTCTAGGAGCGCTGTCTATAGTAGAACCGTGTACTGAGAGGAACATTCGTGCTTCATTTAAGGTAAGAGGCAACTTATATATCCTTGTCAGCAAACGAGGAGGTATTACGATCAGTGTGTAGTATTTCTAGCTCTGGTGCAGTACTACAACCTCGATTGTCGATTCAATGAAGGCCTGTTGTCGCCGTTCAGGGTATTGTGCAATATGTCCTAGGGTTAGGTGGTCTGTGATTAATCTGGTTAGCATATCAGCGCCGTCCCAGCTTCTCCAGTAGGCGATTTGTCGATTATTTTTATGTGATACCCAGCGTAAATAGTAAATCCAGTTAGCGTTGTTATTGGTGTTTGAAGTGTGTAGCGACGTACTTCATTTATTCCTTTATATCGTTGGTGCTTTTAAGTAATTCGTTGTTTTAATGTAGTAAACGTGAAGGTAGTAAGTAATAGTGATGATGAGAAAAGAAAAGTAATTGAATTATTAATCTAGCCTAATAGTATTTCGATAATTATGTAGGGCTAATAATTAGTACTTAAATTTATTAATGGTAATCGTTATCTAGTGAATATCTATCGCAATTGTTGCTCAAAGTTTTCGACTTCTTTTTTTTTTCTTTTTGTTCAACATTCTGAATTGACATTAGCTACTTTTTATCATTGTTGTTGTTATGTTAGATTTATTAGCGGTATTACTTATCATTTTTCATTTAAATTATTTATTCATCGATTTGTTTTTTTTTTCAATTTTTCAATTTTGTTGTTTTTCTTTTGTAGTTATTGTAAATGAAAATATTATGTATTTATGTATAGGCGATAAGAGTATTAATACTAAATACTAATGTATTCCAGTTCGAGGACCACCCCATTGATAGTCATTTTTGGAAATCGAGAGATGATGCGTCGTACCCGGTTTTGATACCAAATTTTGACCTACCAGGTACCAGCTCTATAGGTTGTTTTTAATTCATTAATAACCGAACGTTAGCTTTTTTTTTGATCTTCTGGAAAGGCATTGTGTCAAGTCCTCTTGTACTTGCAAATCCTACCAGTGCTCGTAGGTGCGGTAAATAGGTAAAAAATCTTCAAACGAACAATTCGTAAGAACAACGTAATTGTATAAGGAAACCTCATTGCCATGTATTTATTAATTTTTTTTTGTTTGTGTACTTTATTTTTTCTTTTGTTTTGTCTGTAATTCCATATCTTAGATTTAGACGTTAAGGTTGTTATTGTAAATCTCACCTAATATTCTCTCGTTGCTCTCCCGACATTTTTCTCTTTCCTGTTCCTTGTAAATACGTCTTTGAATACGTCAATATGCAGGTTTTCCCTCTAATATCCTTTTTTTTTTTTTTTTTTTTTTTTCGAAAACCGACGAATTATTTTATATTCAGCGTGCTTACGAAATTTTCCGTACGGATATCAAAGTTTGTATTTAGTGTGACAATTTTACAAAATAAAATTTTGTATTTTATTTGATACTGTAGTGTATTGGTCCGATAGCCTATCTATGGCTGTTGGAGACCCGTTCGTTGGTGCCATTACCTTGCGTCATGTGGCGCATGCCGTGGCTGTACCTTGCGAGTGTGATGGCACACCTAGGACGAGTCTCCAACCTGGTAGCGGAGCGTAATTTGACGTATTCCATACACATGGACCATACCTACTGTATATTGGCTCAATCTACTTTGAAGTCCATCCTCATTAACCACAGAGAAAGCAACTTGAGCTAATTCTCATTTCTCCGAAAGAAACGTGTTAGACTTTTTGTCCGTACAGAATACTTCGAACTACGCTCTGTTACATGTCGATGTTGGAAACCCGCGTGTTCTTGATGACACTCGCAAGTGATGACCTACGGCTTAAGCCATCTGATGCAGGTTGAAAGCACCCACGGGTTTCCAACAAAACGAACGATGTCAGAAGCGTGCATTGAAGTAGAAAAAAATTCCGGCTGGGTGAACAAAACGGGATGATTTTTCGTTCCATTATTTTTCATTCTTTAAAAGTTGCAGTTGGTTCTTGATTCAATTAGAATCAATGAAGAACCAAACGAAATAGTTGAAAATTGAATATTCTCGTTCCCCGGACCAGGGAATGGAAATCGATTTTGGTTCTCGTTCCGCTTAGTGATAGTGATCGTTCTAGGTTCTGTTCCGTTCGTTCCTCCAACCATCCCCGGAATGTGGTACTTGGCTATGCGAAAGTCGTAATCTACGGCTTAAGCCATCAGATGGTCTAATACAAGGTAAAGGGAACTACGTCGTATTTAAACAAAAACAATATTTGAACTTGGAAATAATTTCAATTTAACGCCGAAAATTAGCAACGTGAAATGACTTTTCTAACTTTTTATTGCCGTAAACACGCTCGAACGTTATACACGTTACACGTTATCATGAATAATTTTAAAAAACTTCTCTCGCTTCGCAAACTTTTATTAAGGATCAAATTTAACAACGTGTACAGATCTAAAAAGTTTTACGAAAAAGTTTGTCGCAACGAAACGCGTCGGGTTACTAGTTTTTATAGGGATTTAACAAAAATTGTACACAAAACTCCGGACGAAAGTTTATTAATGCTACGAGGGGAGCTGCTAACATTGACGTCCTATTACTAATACTCGGAGCCACTGGCACGCAGTTTTTTAAAATTGCGATTTCGAAGGGTCGAAGTGTATTTTAATTTCTGAAGTGAACTTTTATCAGCAAAATGTGGCAGAGAGTCTGGCTTTTTCCTTCCCCAGGTGCCGGAGGGTTGACAATAGGACGAGCTCTCTTCCATATATGTGCTGAATTAAGCTTCTATTTGGGACCTTCATTCGTTTCACACCGAGTACATGTAGATCGTTGTTGATTATTGATCATTTTTAGCCGTCTTTAGATTATCAGCTCTGGTTGAAATTTGGGATTGATATTTGGTGCAAGTTCATCCGGCACTGTACCGCCGTGCATTTCCATCCTCAATGGTCTCGACCATGTTCCTTGCCCCTTCACCGTAATTCATCTAGGGACGTATACAAGATTCAATTTCGGGGGAGGAATTTGCATTATATTAGCACGACATAACAAAGAAGTACATAAAATGAAAGGGAAGAGAAACTCGTTATATGTAGGGAGGGGGCCGCTCTGAAATCCTTCCTTCGTATATGCTGTAGCATCTGACAGTTGAAAACATTTTTTTAAATCCTGGTCTAAGCCATAGGAAGTATTTTAGGACAAAGGCCATCTTTGAATTTAACGGAAAACTCTCGATTGATTATTTTCTTAATTTTAAACATTTTCTCCTTTATTTCCGTTATTTTTCCAATGGATGTCCCTCACATTTGAGCTTAAGTCACTATACACCAGCATTGAAAAGAAGCCAAGTTCTTAAATTTTCCACTGGTACCCTAAATTGCACCATTTACTTAATCTGTTCTGCTACTGTAGTTGACTGGACTTTTCATTTTCGGGCGACACTCTATACACTTTTTTTTTTAACTCTCTTGGCTTCAGCTGGGTTTTACGACGTCTATTAACGCATTCCAGCGAACACAGGGCGACGATAGCCCGTCTATCGAAATGTCCTGAACATAAAATTTTTTACTTCGACTGTTAACCGTACGAGTGAATTTTATTTGCGTTTTATTAAAACGATCGTTAAATACAAAATTCATCAGCGCCTTACAATGAAACTACGCCGCTATCAAATCAAGTTAAAACCTTGCTAATGCATTTTAATTTCTTTATTTTGACCACAATATCCAAGGCCGTACAAAAGAGTCTTGAGTGGGTGGAGGGGGGGGGGGAATTAATACAACTTCAAAATGTTGACATTGAAAAGCCTCATCACAGGAAAAAGTTCTCAACATTTTTTTATTCAATTTTTAAATTATTTTTACAGTTATGGTGTCAGTACTGTAATTGTCTGAGACGTAGTTCGATGGCGAGAATGGGTGGAGAGGAAATGATGGGGAGGGGCAAGGAAATCGAAGACTCCGTGGGGGGCATGGCATCGTGATTGGTCAGTGTGAGGGTAAAACGCTTTAGGAATTAACAATGGTGAGAAAAGAGAGAAATTTCGAAAACTTCCAGTTGATAAAGGTTTATTTTTTTTCCCCGTGTGTACTGTGTAGGGTGTGCCAATTCACTTTTTCTTCTTCTGTATTCCAGAGCGCTTGGAGTACCCTGAAATCTCGTCTACGCTGATGATGGTTCGATTTTTTTTACCAATTCTCTATTGTGCTGACTGTCTTATGGTAACGGTACGCAGGAAAAAAAATGAATGAACAATAAGCATGCTGTTATGTTCGAATATTTCCTTTCATTTATAATAAGGAAGCAGCAAAAAATTCCAGGGGGCAGTGCCCCTTTGCCATCTCCTATTCCGCTATACCTATACACCGGATTAGTCTTCAGATATTTGTCCTCCAAACTAGCGAAAATATTTTCAGTTCGAAAACCAGGGAACTCTTCAATGGAATGAATAAGAAAAAGTTTCACTTCGAATTCGATTTTGTGATGCGTAGCTACAGAAAGGAATAATTTGGCCGTGAAAATAACGATGATATTGAATTCCTTCGGAGAAATATTAATTCGAATCGAAGAAGATACATTCGGGCATTCGTATGATTCCATTCATCCTCTACAATGGAAATGAGGCAGTGTGGGGAACGGTTTGAAATATCGCTTGTTAACTATTCTTTTCTTTCTTATATTGCAGCATTCGCAAACGCACATCCAATAATGAAATTAATGAAACTCTGCGGATAAATGGGAATGTGACGCGTGTGTAGGGGATTTCCATTTTGCTTTTTAACGATGATGATACCTGAATCGACCCAGGACCCATTTTTGATACTGTTAATGAAAATGATTAGAAGGGTTGAAAGAACCGTAAAATTCGAGAATGATGGTGAATGTCGTATACAAAGCCTACAACTGTTGGGTGGTGATATTTGGAGTCGACACCAAACTACAATAATAATATTAATTATATACATCACATAATATGATTCATATGTAGTGCTGTACTATGTTCATCGTACGGTACCCATGAGGAGAGAAAGAGCACCATTCCTGAGCAAAATCGTTTCTTTAACTAGTAAAAATTTGAAATTTATGGCATCAGGTGTAAATCGATGAATTATGTATTGGGTTCATTTTTTTTTTTTCTTCAAGGAACCCCTGTAAATATAAGTAGCAAAATTTTGGATCGTCAGTTGGCACTATTTGTACAGTAAAATCTTTTTTGCTTTCTCATTTTGGTGGAATACAATCTTCAGATTTTCTGTTGATAAAATTTAAAAAGGGAAGGCTTTTTCTCACTCTGAATGCCAAAATATTTCCTATTGCCAGAGTATTTTTTGGCATTCTGAGATCACGATTTTGCAACCGCTTGGCAGGTTTTAATCTTTATACGTGGATCTGTATCGTAATATTATTTACATATCTCACGGCTTCCCAAATTATAATAATACATGATGATAAGGCTGTTTGATGTAGGCTCTCCATTTCTCCCTATCTTGTGCAAGTTCTTTCATTTCATAATAACACTTACATTTGACATCCTTGATTATCTGTTGAACATACTGGAATCTTTGCCGACCCCTACCCAGTTCTTTCTTTCCACTTTTCCTTCTAGCATCAGCAGTGATATATTATTCCCGGGTGTCTCAAGTTATGTCCTAATTTATCCACCTCCTCTTCAGACAATTCCAAATATCTATTTTACCTCCAACTCTGTTAAGTACTTCCTCATTTCTTACTTTATCCGTCCATTTGATTCTATAAGTATCCGCCTATAGCACCACATCTCAAAAGCGTTGATCTTCTCTTCTCTGGTTTTCCGATGGTCCAAGTTCCACATTTGTACAAGGCTAGGTACATTCCAAACATGAGTTTTCAAGAAAATTCCCTGCCATACACCTTTTTTCTATATTAGCTTCCGGCCTTCCCTTTCTTCATATCGGGTGTAAGTGATTCATTGATTCAAATCGATTTTTATCATCTTAACTGGACGCTGTTGAGCGTAAGGGAACCAACCAGCAAAATTTGTTTTTTTGAGAACACGCGATTCGAAGTTCAAGAGCCATGTATAGAAACTACGTATATGATATAGAGTTTACTGATCAGTTTTTTTTCAGCATGAGTACACATTTTTGAATCGGGGGCTCAATTTTGAAAAATTTTACTTTTTACGCTCTTTCCAACGATACTAATAACTCATTTTGTTTCTAAATATCGGTTGGTTCCCTTACGCTCAACAGCATCCAACTGTGCTTGTGCCAACCAAGAGGTTCCAAATAAATGGATCTAGATGAATAACATATTCTTTCCTAAATTTCAGTTATTTCAGTTCTTTGCTTACTTTTTGATTCATCTACTGAAATTTCTTCCGCATTCCCCTTATAAAGTTATAATGAATTAAGTGATAAGAATGATTCATTAATTTTCGTCTCGTAATTCATTCAAAAGTTGGAAACCCTGCTATCCTGGATGACAAAAAATCCTTGAGTTGCATTATCGGCAACACTGTTGTGCGAATATGATGAATCACGATTCATGAATTATCTTGCAACGATCGTTTCCAGTCTGTGCATGCTGTCGGTGTCTGTTTCTGTTTGTCCAATGGCGAAGTTCTACGCAGTATTTTGTATAGCTAGTATTGTGAATTTAGTCGTTGTTTCGTCCTTGTGTCGCGTTTGTTTCTTTCATTCGGGGTTGGTGAACATTTTCGGAAATGATCGCCGTAAAGTTAGTGTAATAACGTATAGTGTGATGATGATTCTTTGGCCGCTCTATCTGTGTGCCGTGCTGCAGCTTCAATTCAGTTACCGAATTTCATAATGGCCGTGTCAAACAAAGGTAAGATTGTATACAGTAATGGTTATGATGGGCTTGCTGGTCGTTAAATTGAAGTCAGCTCATTCATCGTCAAGTTGTCCACCTCCCGAGTATTCAGTATTACCTAACTGCCACTCGTACTGAGTACCATTATTTTGAATTGAGTTTTCGGGTTCTGACTCGGTATTTACATTTTTGCGTCGGAATTCGTGTCTCGGTGTTTTGTAACCCGTAACCCTCGGTCAAAGCCCTGTCAGTATTCAGAGTACCGAGCTCTTACCACGATTTGAATGTATCAGTATTTCAGTAGTTTCATATATTCCTGATACTGGGACTGGTATTTAAGTAGGACCTGCAGACGATATACAACCTTTTTGCCACCGTCTAGATTGAGATTAGTATAGTAGGCTTTGGAGCAACTGTCTTTCTGACTTGACTTTTCCGCGGAGCTTGGTCTACGTGCACATAGGAAAGTATTCTTATGGAAAGGTTACAAAATGTCCTGTCGACATCTGCACGACTTCATGTAATGGTTAATACAGTTCATTCGTCATGTGTGATGAACATGCAGTTTCCTAAACCAAAAATTCACTAGATATCTAATAGATAATCCGTGTAAAGTGTAACATCCGCTCTGATCATGTGTCCTAGACCAGTTCTGGGCAAAATGTTAATAGATATTGACCTCCTAGTGCGTTCCAAGTTACTATGACTGTTTCAAATAGTTCGAGAAAGTAAGAATATAGTGAAGTTAATTTTAATAAGGTGTGCGAAATTTTCATAATCGGACACAGTAAAACAGTGATTGTGGAAGATGGTGTCAAAATCTATTTCCGGTTCAGACGATGCAATTCGGACTTCCCAGACCGGTGGCGCGCTAGCATCGGGCCTTCCTCCCTTTCCGCACTTCAGGAAATAGTACCATAGAATTCTTATCAACGTTAGGATACACTGTACGTAGACAATGCCTAGCATCTCATGTAATCCTAACGTTGATAAGGTTCTGTTGAATCTTGGGAAGTCCGAATACTAAAGTGAATTCAATGAGGATACGTATGGCTAAGGAATAATTTCGGATTGTGATGACAAAATTGATTCGCTAGAGGTTTAAAATGTTTCAGAAGATGAGAGATGGGTGAGTGATCAGCTTGGAGGTGTGTTCGAAGTTGTTTTTTTTTTTTTTTACAATCCTGGAGCTCCTAAAGAATGCCCATTGTTTCGTAAATTTTTAGTTTTTACGAAGCAGTCGCCTAATTGTAACATTTATTTATGGCTTTAATTATTGTCTTAATGAAGAATTGAGTTTGTTAGTTGTTTTCAACTGTGAAGAAGGTGGTAATTAAAAAGTACTGTGTGTTGGTTCAGTTGAAAGTTCTCTCGGTTTAATCTTCGGGAAACATACTGTTGATTTGAAGCACTTTAATTCGTGCATGCGTGATAGTACCTAGTTATCTGTCCGTTCAGAAATATTAGCAGTTTTTCATCAAGTTTGAGAGGTAAACTCGGGGCTCAAGCATTTTCCTCAATTAGGCAAGTTCAGCGATATCTTGAAGCATAAATTTACCTGTAACGCTTTGCAACAAAATATTTAGATATGGCTACTTATGGTCTGTGCTTGTCCCTTACATCATGTCGTTAGTGGCAAATGGACCATCTATCGACTGAGACTTTGTTTTCAAGCAGTGGTAGTATAGGTGTTTGTCAGGCTGACAGCTAGGACAAAGACAAAATTCTAAGTGGTCTATTGCAGTTTTTTTGTTTTTTCAAAACTTAACTTATCCAAAAATACCAACGAGAACCCATGGACAAACCGAGAAAGAAAAATTGTTGCCCATTGTAATTATTATTATTGTCGAGTATTTAGTGTTTTACTGAAGAAAATAACTGTAGCTCTTACATGCTTCCGTCAGACTGCATAAATTATTCTTTACTCCCGCAATGACACTCGAGTGGTAGATGCCAGAGAATTACTTAGAGGTTTAAATGATGTGTGCTGCACAAATTGTTTTCATTTATTGACGTAGTAAATGAAAACACTTACGAGTAGAGTCTATCAGCTGTTTTTTTTAGTTTTATTTGTTTTTTATTTTTTATTTATTAACTCATTGGATTCTTGACATTTTCTCCTTCGAGGGTGAGGTGCTGCAGTCCTTTTACAAGCTATTCTCATACTATTTTCCCGTCAGGTGCCTGGTAATAGTACAGTATGAATTACTCTCAAATACGACGTGTTTCCTGGCATGTGTCTTGTAGGAGCTCAGTTACAGAGCACTGAGGATGTGCTGAGAATCAGTCGATTGCTTTTGGGACCCACTCAGACTTCATTCGGATTCATCTGAACCCATTAAGGTCTTTCAGAACTCTTTTCAGACACTAAGATCCTGAAAAGATTCATTGAGACTTTGAAGACTCATTGAGACTTGGGCGCACACTACTTGAACTCGCTTCGGATTTCTCAAGTCTCTAGAGCCTGTTAAGAGCCATCAAAACTCTCTTAAGACTCATTCAGGTTCTGTTAATCGTTATAAAGGTTAACAACTCATTCAAAATAAGTAGATGAATTAATTTTAAGATTTACTCATAGATTTTCTGCCGGAATACGTTAAAACTTATTCGACTCTCTTGGATCTCTCGAAAGACTCGAATCAGTTTTTGCTCTCGAACAAGAATAAACAAAAATAATGCCATGTGAACCAAAGGCAGATTACAGTTGGGCCAACCCAAAAAAATTTCAGCGGAGTCGAATCGAATAAAGCAAGAGTTATGGAATTGAGTATTAAAACTAAAAATTCACTCAGGTTTTCAACATTTTTTCAAATTGTGATGAAAACATCTCCATTGACCTACTGTAAAATTGATTTCTGTGACAATTCATCTACCTAACGATTTTGGAAATTGCTTCTGACTATCCTTGTAACTAGTGAACCATCTTTAGTTATCTATTCTAGCCCCTGTTAGGCACACGTTAGGCAATTTATACTACCTGCATGTAGTGTGAGTTGTACCTGTACATGTCGTAGGGGAAGGTAATGTTGAAACACCGAGTGTATGCTTATGTAAGAATCTCACTCGCCCAGATTCGCTTCAGATACTTTACCGCTTTCCCAAACTTTCTTAAAACTCACTACAACTAGGTTTTCAAAACATGCTGACGATTTTCTAGAACTCTTCCAATTTTGAAGACGTTCTTAGGTTCCTAAAAAATTATATAATATTTTTATTTAAGGCTATCTGAGTGTTCAAGATTTGTTTAAGACTTTCTACTACTCTTCCAGACTTCCTCTTTAAGACTTCATAGAGACTTATGAAGATTTTTCCATACTTCTTGAAGACAGTCTAGGGCTCTCTGAGGGTCCCCTGAACTCAAGTTCAGCGATGCTTCTACGTGCTTTTGTTAAAGTACTGATATCATTCTTTGCCCTCACAATGATAGGTACTTGAATAAGTAGACACTAAGAAATTATCTTTGAGTTTTGAATGATTTGTGCTGCTGATTTTCATTTATTGACGGTGTAAATGAAAACACCTTCCAGAGTGTGTATTTTGGATTCTTGACAGGACGGCAATTTTCGGAGAATTTGCAACGTTCATCGCAGTACCTTCCATTTTTTTCTCGAGGGGAAGGTGCTGTACTTCTGTTACATGCCATTCGTGTACTATTTTCTCGTTAGGTGCCTGGTAAAGTAATACATGAATTGCTCACAGATATGACGTGTTGCCTGGCATTTGTCTTGTAGGAGCTCTCAGTGACATAGCCAGCATACGGTTTGATAGGAGTCTGGTCTTGACCAAGAGGGGGAGGTGTTAGAAGGGGTGCCAAAAATAGAAAAACCATTATTTGACAAAGTCGCAAGGAGGTTGAAACCCCCTCTCCCCCCCCCTCATTCACCAACCAGCACTACGTAACGCCGGTGCAGGAGCTCAGATACAGAGAATTGAGGATCTTATACCGAGAATCAGCCAGTTGCTTTTGAGCCTCACTCAAAGTTCATTCAGGCTCGTTTGGACCCATCGAAGTTCTTACAGAACTCTTTCAGACATTAAGACCCTGAAAAGATTCATTTAGACTTTCTAAACTCATTGAGACTTCTGTATGTAGGGTGTGCCAATTCACAGTTTCTTCTTCTGTATTCCAGAGCGCTTTTGGCTGTTACGCCATCTTCAAGGGGTACTCCACTGAAGATGGCGTAGCAGCCAAAAGCGCTCTGGAATACAGAAGAAGAAATTGTGAATTGGCTCACCCTACATACAGGATTTACTAAGTTCACTCACACTCCAAAATGGACACTAATCATTGAGACTTTACTGCAGACTATTTGGACTCGCCTCAGATTTCTTAAGGAAACTGTGTCACACTTGTCAAGACTAAGTCAGGCTCTGTTAATCGTTATTCTGACTTCGTCCAGAATTGTTAGTATTCACTCCATCTTCAAGGCTAACGACTCTCAAAAAATAAGTAGATGAGTTAGTTTCGAGACTTACTCAGATTTTCTCCAATAACTCAAAACGTATTCGACTCCCTTCACACTCTCTAAAAATTCGAATCAGTTCTTGCTCTCGTCAACAAATCGAAGGGCAAGTTATCAAAATTGCTCCCATTTTTCTGCATATTTTTAAATTGTGATGGAAACCGCTTCTATAAAACTGATTTCTGTGAAAAATGATTCATCTACGTAAAGATTCTGGAAAATTGTTGTTTCTGGCTCTCCACTGTAAACCAGTAAACCCATCTTTGGTGTTAGCTCCTGCGACGCGTACGGCAGACAACTCATCATACCTGGGTGTAGTGTGAGTTGTATCTATGTGTTCTGTAGGGATATAGTATCAAAACATCGTATGTATGCTTATGTAAGAATCTTTAAGACGCTCCCAGAATTACTTCAGACTCTCCACAGCTTTTCCAAACTTGTTTAAGACCCATTAAAACTACGTATTCAAAACTTGCTGACGATTTTTCAGAACTCTTGTGAATTTGAAGACGCTCGGCGACTTGAAAAAAAAAAACTGTATACGATTTTGTTAAAGGTAAAGGGCCGAATGTTGATCTAGGTATCGAATGTTGATCCTTTTTTTTTCAAGATTCAATCAATCTTCATAATGTGGGTAGTGGGGAAGTGAAACACACCGTTTCACCTACGTTTCGCTTCCCACTGCCCACATGATGCGTCGCCATTTTTGCAGTTCTTGTTTCGAATGAACTGTAAAATTCAATAGTTTTCGAATATTAGTAAAAAGTAATTTGGAAATATCGAAGTGGTGAATACTTTAATTAATTTTTCGACATACGTGGGTATTTGTGTGTACTGACATGGATTCAAATGAAGTACCTTGGGAAGATTTAAACATTTTTACTTCGAACCAACTGTTTACGGGTCACATGAATCCGAGTGAGAAAAAAAAATGAAAAGTATTCCTTAATTCGATGTTTTCCAAGAATTTGCTGTTCTTGTGGGCTAATGTACCAGTTTTATTGATATAATTCATATTTCTGGTGTCATAGTTCAAGATTGCGGGGTTTCAAAAAGGATGAACATTTGACACCGGTCAACATTTGGCAACAAATTTCCGTACTTGAGATAAGTACCAAATGTTAATTTAGGTGTCGAATGTTAAGCAGATCAACATTTGATTTTTTTTTTAAAATGTGTTTGGAAAGGGAACTATTATACGTTTTACTGTCCGAATCGAAATGTATGGAATGTTTCAGTGTGTAAGTAGATATAATGAACTTGAGATTGAAATCCGTCGAGGGATCAGCATTTGACACAGGGTTTCAAATATGGTTTTTTGAACCTGTTTTGAAATCCCTGTGGGTCAACACTGGCTGAACTTTGAAAGAGTTCAACTGAGAAGAGTGAAAGCGGAAGGTTGGAATTCATTATTAATCGCGATTTTTGGGTTCAGTATTGATATGGGGAGCAACGGGGGCGATTTGAAAAAAGTAGATCAATATTTAGCACTTTACCTTGGCTATCTGAGTGTTCAAAACTTGAGACTTTTTGCTACTCTTGCAGACTATTAAGCCTCTCTAAAGTTTGATCGAGACTTGTGAAGATTTGGTACACCCTTTATGACTCTACTGGTTCAACACTCTGGCTCTGGCGTGCTTATCCAGACTTGACTAGAACTCTTCAAGACTTGAACACGGCTTTTTAGGACTTCTTAAGACTCCAAAACTCATTCAAGACGTCAAAATTTGTGTAGGGTTATGTAAAACTCTTCTGAACTTGTTTAAAACCCGCAATGACTTTTCGGAACTCATTTACAACTTTCGAGATTCTTTTTCATGCTTGCTTACTCGCTCAGGATTCCTTGAGACCCTTCCCGACCCTGCCTTGTTTGAGACTATGTTGAACTTCAAAACCTTAAGGAAATTCAGTTTAACATTCTCTCTCTCTCTCTCTCTCTCTACATGGGGTGCTGTCCCTCTACCCCCCATGTGTATCCCCCTCCTGTTTCGTTAATTAACTAGGCAGAAGCTCTATGGTGCAATAACTTCGTTGTAAAGTTGGTTTTTCATTTCGTACAGACGGAAGAAAGATCTAAACTTGGCTGAAATGCTTTTATTTTAGTTTCGAGGAAAGTGAAAGAAATCGCATTGGGTAGGGGGTGTGCAGGGGTTATTAACTCGTATTCTAGACGTATTGGTTATCGAGTAATCAAATTCGATGAAAAATTATTAATTTAGTGTGTGTTCACTCCGACATCGAAAACCTCATGGGAAAAGTAGACATCGGAAAACGAGTGTTGAATGAAAATTATGTATCATATGATAATGGAAATCAGTCATTTCACTTGGTGAACCGTATGACCCCGACACCGCACCCGTGACCCCATAAACTACCCTTTCGAGTATTGCGTCGGTGACCAAAGAGACGTCTTGAGGCTGGCCCAGACCCTCAGTTCGTCTCTCCTTGCTTTGGATTCTCGCTACCCTACTAGGACTACTATGAGCCTCTCTACTGGCCGAGACAACGCTCATTCAGTGTCAACCTGGAATTCGGTTGGCCCACAGCCGGTCTGCACTTCTTTCCTCCACCCCTCACCTCCATGTCTTGGTACGTGTGATGACGTAGGAAGGTGGTGATGACTGGGTGAACCTTACCGGTCCAAGGGGGGGGGTTGCAGTAGCTGCAGCAGCTTTATGAAATCAGTTGTCTGCTGTAGTGCTGAAGATTTTATTTAGGTTTAAACTTACTTTGACTGAAAAAGCATTACGGCCAAAATGGCCGTTGATATGCTATTCATTAACAGCTAAATGCGTGGGCTGACGTATAACTATTTTTACTGGACGTTCTTCCGATCAAGGGAATGATGATTTATGCGATAAGCCACTTTACTCCTAAAATTTATTTATGCTTCAACTTTCTCTCTTAAATAACTCGTAATCGATGTCGAGTTCTTCGTATCTCTCTCTAGAACCACTAGATCCATTATTCTTGCCTACTAGTCCCAGGGAGTATTGTTACTCGTGAAAGCTTGTCGTTAGATTCCCCCACTTACCAATACAAAGCACTATAAAACTCTTTAGGCTGGACCGTCTGAAGCCGCTTGTTGGAATAAAATCCTTTGGGAGTAGTCTCGCTCGTAAATACGGCCTGATATCGGAGTTAGCTTTTATGTATTATGAACGGCAGTGCGAGTTCGGAACGCGAAAGTTTGGACAACGATGAGAGAGACTTTGGATCAGAAAAAATCGTTGGATAAGTTTCCTTCCCCTTAAAACAGTTGGTATTTAAGTATATTAGATGCTGACGAACATCATATTTTCGAATTTAATGACATCAAAAGGCTTTGCCCCTCGTTTAAGAAAGTGGACTTGGGATAAATGAGGCCGATTTACTACTCTCCCCGCTGTGGCAGACCTCATTATGGAGACTGTTTCCTGACCCAATTAAATTGGTTCGTACTTGATTCATAATTTAGAATTAGTTAGGGGAAAAAAACGACATCGTTAAACTAGGAAACTCGTATTCCGAAGGTGTAAAAAAGGTTATTAAATTTTGGAACACCTTTTAGCCATGTTGAAATGAAATTATATTTCTCAAGATCTCAGAGCTGTAAAGTACTTTTTTTTTTTTCTTTCTTTTGCTCAGGTTTTCGAAAATACGAAAACGAAAAAGTTTCGATTTTCCACTGGAAGTTCCTCCTATGCAGTTGTTTCGTCTTTCGCTTTCCTGTTTTTTTAATCGTATTTTTCTGCTGAACGTTAATTATTTTCGGAATGTTACGTAATCGCTGGTTGAAATGGGTAGAGGAAAGAGGTGAATAGAAATTAAAAACTTGGAAATAAAGTGTATTTTCGTGTAAGGTCATTGCTAATGTAGAGGAACCCAGGGCAGCAACGACCTCCCCGATAGAGTTACATATTTTCTTAGTTACTAAACAATTAAATAAAATACAGTAGAACCTCTTTAATCCGGAACTCTAACAACCGGAACCTCTAATATCCGGAACGAACCAAAATGATGTATGAATGCATGTTTTTGCATGTTCTATTTTGCATGCTTTGCTCAACAAACAACTTTCAGTTCTCCCTCGGCATTGCGTTACATCTAGTGTGTTCCAATGTGAAGTGTTTGCTATTCAGAGTTATGGCATCGAAAGGAGTGACTAAGAGAAAACGTATTGTTTTATCAATCGCGCAATTGGTGGAAGGAAATGGTGAGGTTAGTGAAGAAGAGGAAACTGAAGAGTCAAACGATGAAACTGATACTGGACCGAGTCACAGTGAAGCATTCACTGCAGCTGACAATTTGCTGCTTTGGTATGAGCGACAGCCTGAAAGCGATTCCACCCAACTTCTCTTATTGAAGAGAATGCGCGATCTGGCTGCACAGAAGAGAGTCACAAGCCTCACACAAAAAAAAATTTTGGATTATTTTTCTCTAGAATAGCCTACGATATCTTTTGTTACTCTTAGAAGTACACACATATGTACGTACACAGGCACATAGTACTCGTACCTACATGCGTACGATGTAAAAATTCAAAAAATTTGTCAACATGTTGCCAAAAAATGAAGTTTTTCGATTATCCGGAAAATTTTTTATCCGGAAGACCTCCGGTCCCAATTGTTCCGGATAACAGAGGTTCTACTGTAAGAGATAATGCAACTTTAGAAAACTTTATCGATGGACTAACTCTAGATATGCTTAATCCTTAACATGTAATCATTCTCAGTCTCTGTGGCATTCTTAAAAATTCTACCAAATCGTGTGAATGTATTGAGGTAGTCCGAAATGACAAGCATGTCTTGCTGTGTGGAAGTAAATATCGAACCTATTTCTTGTAGGTATTATCTGAGTTTATAAAAATTGATGTTTGTAGTATGTATGTTAGGTAATCAATTACGTAATGTGGAACGAAATACGAGTACTTAGGATGTAAATGTAAGACAGCTATAAATTAATGACTAGATAAAATTTTTCAAAAATGTGCTCGGAAAGGGAACTATTATACATTTTACCATCCGGATCGAAATGTATGAAATGTTTCAGTGTGTAAGTAAATGTAACCAGCTCGATATTGAAGTCTGTTAAGAGATAAACATTGGCACTAAATGTTGTTTTTTTTGGATCTGTTTTGAAATACCGGAAGCTCAGCACTTGTTGAACTTTGAAATGAGAAAAGTGAAAGCAGAAGGTTGAAATTTATTACTGATCGCCATTTCGGGGTTTGGTATACTGATATGGGAGGCAGCGAGGGCCATTCAAAAAAAGTAGATAAATATTTGGTACTTGACCTTATCGCATTTATTTGCTGATAACACTGCACAACAGCATAAAAAACAATGTGATGAGATTATATGATCTTCGCTGTATTTTGAATGCTGAATACGATGGTGTTATCCATTTTTCTTGAGAACCTCTCGTTTTCCATATTCAAAATTAAAATGTTATTAAAATTTTCGCGTTTTATTCCTTTTTGTCGGGCAGGAATAGCTACACTGATACTGATAACAATACTGAACGCGTATAATTGTTCGATCAGTTGTAGAGGAGATGGTACCAATTTGGACCCTACATTTAATTTGGATCCCACATAAATCTCGCGTTGTAGTGAGCGCGCTTTCTTGAAAACTAGTGGAAACTGTTGTTTGTAACACACTATCCAGTTGTGGTGCAAGCGACGCTCGTAGAAATCTATTTATCACGAATGAGACCAGATTGTAGTTTTCACATCTGTTAAAAACTTATCAGTGTTATTATCATACTCTGTGAATACTGTTTCCAAAAAAGAAATTCACACGAATTTTCTTGCAGCAAATGAAGGAAAAGTGAAGTTGAGGGTCCACCGTATCGATTCTGCAGATGAGTTTTACACATTTTTACATTCTAACTGTGTCAGTAGAAATTCTATGATCAGACATGTGAAACGAAACTCGAAACTTGGAAGTGCGAGTAATTTGGACCCCCCCCCCCCAATAAAGTTCCTAAATTAGACTCGTAATTTCACCTACCATGAAGTATAATGCGTTTCTGGTTGTATTTTAGACATGCCACGATCAAAAATCGGATGTTCTGTCGGAAATCGACAGTTAAACGAAAGGAGTGATCAGTGGCGAACAGACTGCGTCACAGACGTTTATATTTGTGATTTTTGCCGAGATTAACATTTTGAATAATTTTTTCACTTTCCTATTCCAATATATGATGTTCTTCACTTATTAAACGACTTTTTGGAATGATAAAAAATTAATCTTTAGCGGGGTCCAAATTTGTACCACATTATCCACGACAGACATTTTCGAAATAATTTTTCGGAAAATCTTTGTAGGTACTAGAAACGCTATTTACAAGAATTTCAATACCCACATCCCATGTAGGACCCTTTTGTCTACCATCTCATGTAAAAACAATACAATTTTAATGCATAGGTGGTCTACCAGAGGCTGAAAACAAACGGGGGGTCCAAATTAGTACCACCTCTTATATCATCTTGATGATACTAAAATTTGCATGATAGGAAAAAACAATGAACTGTAATAAAAAAATTAACATCGGCATTAAACTCCTCGTTGAAATTGCATATAAAATCATGTACTCTCATGACCTTGTTTTTTGAAAAATTTCAAATTGTTGTGTAGTGTAATGGCAACATTTGGCGCATCTACCAACTCCTTACATCATCTCACCAATGTTACCTGAATATCCTTTCACTTCATCGGCCTACATATGTATTAGTACTGGGAGATCTTTTGAATAGTGATGCTTGCATGCATTTGACATACGTAGGGGCAGATAATTCCTAGATAGAGCAATATTTTCAAAACTCAGTTTTCTACAAACTTTTGTAGGCTAATGGTTAGGCCTAAATAGATTTCAGATAGCTCATCTTAGAATTTTATAAGGAATAGGTTTATCGCAATTTTTTTTTCGGGCCTTAATTTTTCGAGATATTTGCGAAACCTCGAATTCGGGGGGCTAGAACGTGTCAAAGAAAAATTAGTACTGGGTTCGAGATTCGTAGGTCAGGCCTTTTCATTTCTCTCGTTAAGATTCTCTAATCTCTTCCTACTCCATTCAAGCTTCTCACATTCCAAGTTCCTATTTTAATTGCGCCTTTCTTTGTAAAACTTTCCGATGATGATGCTCCCCCAATATACTCCCTCCCGAATATCCGAATAGGCGGCTTTGTACGTTCGGAAAAATAATATACCTGTTGGAACGACATCGTCTGTAATTAATTTTTGGAAAAGCTACATTTCCTGGAAAGAGATACTGTTGTAGTTTTTCATTGCTTTCAACCAGGTTTATCTGTCGGAGGCCTTCTCCTTGCGATTTTAACGATGTATAACCTGATAGTCCTTTTTCATTTTTACGCTTAAAAGCCTCCTCACCACGACAAGGTATCGCCCAAGAGAAGGAATCAGTACATATCAACCAGTTACTAATTGAGTGATTTCTAATTGGTACGGACTGAGTTTTGTTTATACATACTCGTATCCAGTTGTATACATTAGAATTATGGACGCTGAAATAATGGCGAAATTTTCATCAATTTTGACGCTGTACGAGACAAACTACCAGAAAAGAAAATTTTAGATTTGCTTGCGTTTCAATCTACCATGACTGAAGCTTTGTCAACCCCAAAAGCTCCTGTCAACATGTCATGATGATAAGGTTATCAGTCTTACGACCGGTTTCAGGCAGCTCTCCATTTCTCCCTATCTTGCGCAAGTTCTTTCATTTCGTAATAATAATTACATTTGATATCATTGATTATCTGCTCAACATACTGGAATCTTTGCCGACCTATCCAATTATTTTTTTCCACTCTTCCTTCTAGCAGCAGTGATATTATTCCTGGGTGCCTCAAACTATGCCCTATTAGTTTATCTCTCCTTCTCTCCAGACAATTCCAAATACCCATTTTACCTCCTACTCTGTTAAGTGCTTCCTCATTCCTTACCTTATCTGTCCATTTGACGCTAAGTATCCGCTTATAGCACCATATATCAAAAGCGTCGATCCTTCTCTTCTCTGGTTTTCCTATGATCCATACAAAAGGCTACACTCCAAACATAAGTTTTCAAGAACAATTTTTTGATTTCCAAATTTATTTTTGATTTGGAAATATAACTTTTTTGATAGAATGCTAATTTGGCTTGTGCTATTCTACTACTAATATCACTTTTACTCCTTCCATCTTTTGTTATTTTACTAACTAAATAGCCAAATTCGCTTACTTCCTCAATCTTTTCCTGTCCAACATTTATGTTTAAGCTATCGTGTTCATATCATTACATACCATATTGAATCTTAAATCTTAAATCCCTTCTTGGGAGTAGGTTCACGCGATGGTGTCAGTACTTCGTGGCCCATATAGGGCGAAGGTCTGCTGTAGACGATCCCATTCTTTTCTATTTTCTGCAATTATTCTGTAGTTTTTTGTGGTTAAAATTTATGTATGTCGTCCTCCCCCATCTGGTTTTTTGATGTCCTCTTTTTCGTTTTCTATTAGGGTTCGGCCAGAATGTTGTATGGTAGGTCCATCGGTCGTCCGTAAGTCTTGCTATGTGTCCCGCCCAACCCCACTTTTATCTCCTGATATACCTCACGTCCTCTTTATTTTTTTAGCTTTTCCTTTATTTTCTCGATTGGTACTCGGTCTCTTCTTTTAATATTTAATATTGATCTCTCAATTGCACTTTGGGTTACTCTAATTTTATTTAAGTTTTTTTGGCTAAGGGGCCACGTTTCGCATCCATATGTTAGGGTCGGGAGGATACACATATTGAAGATTTCTCTTTTCTGGGGTATCTTATACGGGTCTTTAAATATATTTTTGAGAGTCCAGTATTTTGCCCATTGATTCTTTTTTCGATTTCTATTTCAGTTCGATTATTAAATGAAATTTCTTGTCCTAGATAGGGTGCTTCTTCTACTATTTCTATCCCGTTTATCTTTTCCCCAATTAGTTTCTCATTATTTGTTAGAATTTTGGTTTTTTTCTTGTTCATTGTTAGTTCTGCATTCCCTCCGCAAAAGTTGATTTTATTTAGCATCTCGGCTAGTTCTTCCTTCGTATTAGCAAATAAGGCAATGTTGTCTGTGAATCTTAAATTTGTGATCCTTCTTCCATTTATATTTCTAAATATTTGCTCCAGAGCACAATTGAAGAGGGCAGGGGATAGTGGGTCTCCCTGTTTGACACCTTTCTTCATTTCAAAGTAGTCTCCTTCAACATCGATTCTTATTCTCGCACATCCTCCCTTGTATTGCTCTTTTAGTATCCCTGCAAAGTTATCTGGTATCCCTTGGTTCGTAAGTGCGTTTAACATGTATTCGTGCTTTAAGGAGTCGAAGGCTTTATTGTAATCGATCAAGGCGATGTATAAAGCTCTTTTCAATCATTTAGTTCATAACGTATAGGTGATCAAGTGTTGAGAAGGACCTTCTGAACCCTGCTTGTTCTATTGCTTGTTGTTTGACTAATATGGGTTGTAGTCATTTTTCTAGGAGTTTTGAAAATATTTTTGCTATAGTAGGGCTTAGGGTTATGGGGCGATAGTTTTCTATTTTATGACGATTGCCTTTCTTAAATAGGATTATTATGTTGGAGAGTTTCCATTCTTCTGGGATAGTGCATGTTTTGAGGATTATGTTAAATAATTTTGTTATGGTGGCCGCTAAATTTTCACCCCCTTCTTTGATGTTCTCGTTTGTAATTCCATCGTGTCCTGGGCTTTTGTTTGGTTTCAAGTATTTTATAGCTAGTTCTATTTCCCTTTGCAGGAATTCTGGTTCCGTTTCTATTTCCGTTTTCTTAATTAGGCAGTTTTCTTTTTTTGTTGTATCATCGTAGAGCTCCTTGTAAAATCTTGTAATCACATAGTTTATTTCCCTCTTACCGCAGATCTTTTCTCCTTTTGGATTTTCAAAGAACGTGGTCCATTGCGTTCCTGTACTTAACTCCTTTCTCATCTTTTTAATATTCTTGTTCCCTCTTAGTGTGTCCTCTATTACTTTGTTTGTGTAAATTGGTTTTTTCTCTTAATTTTATTCTAATTACTCTAGATGTTAAATTTAGCTCCTGCTTTTCTGTTGGGGATTTCTTAGTGATTTTTATGAGCTTGCTTCTGTGTTTTCAGAGTGTTTTAATTTCTTTATTTATGTCTATCACTTCCATCCCTTGGTACCGATGCGACGCCCGAAAGGGTAGTTTCCGGTGCCGGGGGTGCGGTGTCTCAGGGGCCACTTTGGCTTGCGTGCATCGCCATACGTCCCACCACACCATCTATCACTTTCAAATTTATTTCTTCTGTTCCTTCCTTTTTTATTGCTGATTTCTGTGTTGCCAATTTTATTTGTTTTGCAACTAGGTTATATATTGTATTGGTATTTTGGCTTTTAGTTGTTTTTAATTCGGTTAGTTGTCTATCTAGTTCGTTCTTGTGTAACGTTGGGTTCATTTGGTAGTGATAAGCAATATTTTTCTTTTTATACCCTTTTTGTCTTCTGTTTATATTTAATGTTAATATTAGTATCCTGTGGTCTGAGTGGTATTTGAATTTGTTATCTATGTTAAAATCTTGGATTATGGTGTTAGGAGTGTTTCTTGGAATTAGGATGTAGTCTATCAGTGTTTTATGTACATAATTGGGGGAAATCCATGACCACCTTCTACCCTCTCTTTTCTTACAAAAGCTATATACTATTTTCATGTTATATTCTTGACAGAATCTCATCATTCTCCATCCCCTCTCGTTGCGTTTCCCATACCCAAAGTTCCCCATTGTATTTTTCCCCCCTTTTTGTCTGTGTCCTATTTGGCTATTCCAATCTCCCATTAGTATCAGGTTTCCCTCTTTAATAGCATCTTCTACCCCTCTAACAAGGAATCCCACTCCTCCCTGTCCTCCTTTATTTCTAACGTGGTAAAAAAGATACATACTCTATCCACCTTTTCACGTTTCCTTCAGCTGTGTAAATAGGCTCTCCTTCTTTGTTTGTTATACTTTTCTGATAATGAGGAAGAAGGACCGAGACCATCCAGTTAGTGAGCTCCTTTGCCAGGCGTTGATAAACGAAAAGATGAATTTGAGCACGGCGAGGGTCTGTCACTTACAAAGTTCTAAGTCGAGAGCACGAGTATCTTGCATAAAATGTAGCGTTTTTGATGCCTTTCAAAGGGAGAAAAAGATTGTTTTACTATATTCCATAATTAATTTTTGGTGTTCATTTTATTGCGATTATTATTATTATTATTATTATTTTTTTTTTTTATCAAGAATAAAAGAAAAATTAATTTCTGTGAGAAATACACAATCGTGTAGGTGCTTTTATGAGATGATCAAAGGTCATGAAATTATTTTGCATTTGTCACGCCTTTAAGGGGCCCTAAATAACAAGAGTTTTCAATAAGAAAATCAAATTTCAAAAAAAAATTCTTCAGGTCCAAAAGGGCTATAGCTGGTTAAATAGGACGTATTTGAGGAACACGAGCATTTTCCCTGTTCTGCTGCTTTTCTTTTTATATTTCGATTTCGGTTTTCTTTTCTCACCGTTTCTTTTCTTTTCTTTTTTTTTCTATTTCTTTTTCGCTCGAGTGTTTGGGCTGCATATATACTGGTGTGTGTGTGTGTGTGTATATTTTGAAAACGTATCAACGTCGACGCAATGATACTACGCGTGCTCATATTTTGCGAGTATGCGTGAGAATGTGCGAGTTGGTATTTCGGATGAATTCGAGCGCTGTATCGTGATCGACGTCGTACGAATTCGTGGTTGTAATTCGCGGCCGAGTTTCTCGTATACTCGTTTCTGGCATTTATTTATTTTCCCTGCTGTTTTTTTTTTTCTGTTTTGGCTTTCTTTTGCGTAATATTGGAGTAGGATATTATTTAGTTCGCTCTCCTTTTTTTTTTGTTTCTTTTCTTTTCACCTTTTGTCGGTGCTGCCGCTGTTGTTATCGCTATACATAGAGTACTGTTAGCATGCATTTGTTTTCGACAGCGGTGTTGAAACGAAAATCGAGATTCACCTGTTGACGGACGTATATACACACACGCACTTTTCGACGAATGGCTGCGAACATTTTATAGGTGAGCTGGCGTTTTATTAACTCCGTTTTATTTTCGTAATTTCGAATCTAACCCGACTCTAAAAAGCTCTGTAGCGAGCCTCTCGTTTCACGCTGTTGCTCCAGTTTGTGGGCGCGATGATCGGTTGCTGAATTGAGGTTACTCTTGGAGTGAAAAAGGCACCGCTATTATTTTTTTTTTATTTGCCAATTCGGAATCATCGTGTGCGAATTCTGTGGCTTGCTGAAACACGAGTAGACGAATTGACCTTCGTATGAATTGAAAATACGACCTGTTCTGGGATTTCGACCGAGTAGAAAACTTTTTGGCTGTTCCATTTAAATGGAATCGAATTAAAGAGTGTGTGCTTCGTAGTGTGACAGCGTGGGTCGCGTTATAATAACATACTTTTTTCCAGCACTATGTTATTTCGACGTTTTAATATAAATATCACGAATTCCGATTCTTGGCCCGAATAAATATTGCGTCTTCGGCTTTGGTAACTCTAACTTGTATTGTAGTGCTGTAGAATGACAGATATTTCTATTTGTCTGACGAGTACCTGTATGTCATTTGAGGAGTATGCTTACTCGACATCGAATCAAACCTAATATTACGTTGAGTCAGTTCTCAAATGTGGGCGTGCGAGCTGTTATTGTAATTGGTTCAGAATTATCCTCTCGACTGACGTTATATTTTCAGTTTTCAAAAAGCTGTATAGGTTGAAGAAATAAGGTTAAGGAAACTCAATTTTCATGTAACTCACGAATGAAGTTAAATAAGGAGCGAAAGTTGGCCCTTAATATATGCGATTTACAACTACTACTAGAACAAGCGGGGGTTTGAAAGGGTGTTAGAGTAAGTGGGGATCTGAAAGGGGTTTTCTACTTTGCCTTTGATAAATGCGATTTACAACAACCACTAGAACAAGTGGGATTTCGAGAGGGGTTTTCAACCATCGACTACATTTTTATGCTATACCAAATCATTAAAAAAAGTAGAGAACATAATAATATGGCCATTATTCTAATGTTTATAGACAACAAAGTATTTGATTCGAATCGCCACGAAAATGTTTGGGAAGCCTTAAAGAACTGAAGGGTAGAGTTTAACTACAGAGTTCCAAAAAATTTGTACAAAAACTCTAAAACTTATGTAAGTAAGGATAAACAGGGAGACCTGTTCAACCTGAACAAAGGTATGAAAAAGTCACGGTGTCTACAGGTGTTGAAAAGCCCCTCAAGTCCTGAATTTTAAAAGTAGGTCCTGAAAGTCCTGAAATTTAAAAAAAATGAAAAGTCCTTCATGTTTGTTACTACATATTTTTAAAACCACACTCCTCAAAAATCAAAACGTTCCTTGTAAAATATTAAAATTTTCAATAATAATAATTACAGATGATAATTTTGTTTCCAGTTCTCCAAAATATATTTTTTGCGACTCCTATGATTGGTCATTCAAAAATGCGGTGCAGGATCTACATATATTCACAAGAAGGGGGGAAGTAAGCAAAAAGGAGGAAGGTGTAAAGTCGATAAAACAATTGAAAAAAAAAAGTTTGCACACTCGGGGGGGGGGGAAATGGAATCGTCCAAAGGGCCCTGAAAAAGTACTTCATTTTTACTTCTTGTAGACACCCTGAATAAGGTGACTTCCTATCACCGAACTTAACTCGGCATTGGAGGAAATTTTTCGAAAAATTGTCTTGCGAGGGTAAGAGCTCGGTGGTCATTTGGTTATTTTTTCAGTCTTGCATAATTTTTGTTCATTTTGTTTTGTTGTTGAAAATATGGTCATTAAGCCATATGTTTCATTTTCCTCCTCTAAAACATCAAACTAATATTGTGGCTAAACTTTCAACCGGATATTCAGGTCCCATTTACATCGCTTCTTTTAAGTGTATCGGCGTCAGTGGAATCAGATAATTTGTTTCCTTCGAGAAGTGTTGCAATTACTCATGATATCCAGCTCTTCGGTCGTAATAATATGCTACAACCAGAGCTGAAATCCTGTGGGTGCTGAAATTAAGTTGCGAGTAGTTTCAGCTTGCGATCCTGTCATGATATAACTTCCCTATTCAACGCCGTGTTTTCCACAATTCAAAAAATAGAAACCATGACTTTAAATAAAACAAAAGCTCGATACCTTATTATAGAAACTTATGGTTCACATTTTTATAGGCGTGTTTCATTGAGAATATTATTATTAAAAGTAATGCTAGTTATTCTCTTCTGTATGATGAAATGTCTAATGTCATCACTAAGAAAGAGCCACAAATTTGTATTATATTTTGGTATAAAAATAGGAACGAGGTGATATTTGGTCGTTTAGAAACAATTTTCCGAGGCTCTGCTGAAGCTAAAGTCATTTTTCAATCCATTTGGTGGGTTCAGAGACGAAACTTGACTTACATGGGTGTGTGTCCCCCCCCCCCATAGTTTCGTCCCTGTAAATGCAGATTGGAACCTTATCCCCCAAGCACTCACGTTCGCGCACATGAGCATGCCCTAGTCTGGGAGGGTAAGAGCTGGAAGGATGTTAGGAATACTTGAGAGGAACACACAACTTCCTTTACACACTAAGGTGGTCGTTATTTACTCTTGGTGATCTTTTTTCCTGAATTTCTTCTGAGTCGTCTCTTAAATTGGTTCCAATAAAATTAAAAATTAAAAAAAAAAAACAAAAAAAACTACAAAGTTTCAAGTTCAACGGATTAGGGGAATCCGTGTCACAAGATCCCTTTCGTTTTTATTGAGAAAAAACATAGAGTTTTGACTTTTGTTTCAGACTAAATTTCCTTCCTATATTCACCAGAACCAAAGCCCGTAAATTAAACAATAGAACACATTTGCTATCGGAGGATTCAGCTTGTGACACTGGAAAATAAGTCTTTTGCTTTCAGATTTTAGATTTTAATAAAATGTTCAATTTTCTCAACTTTCAGGCTCTAGGTCAAACAGAGAATCTACTAAAAATAGAATAGTCATTGAAAATCGAAATTCAACGTTTGCTACTGACTTTCAGATTTTCGACATGTCTTTCACATTTTAGCTTTGTATCAACCTTTCTGATAACGTTCGGTACTCAGCTTGAAACCGTCGACTTTTGACTGACTAGTCTCTTACTCCATTCTCAGAAAAGAAATTTGACTTTCAGTTTGGGGAGGTAGAGAAGAAAAATTTGCCGACTAATATTTTTTTTTTAACTAAAAATTTGCCGACAAAATTTTCAAAAAATTTAAAATTTTCTGATTTTTTAATCGAAATATTTTTTAATTTAAAAAATATGTGTACACAAACAAACAAACATTCATAAAAAATAAAAATTCAAATGTGTAGTTTTAGAATTTGCCAACTGTCAAATTATTGGGGGAGGATGCTTCAACCCCGCACACCCCCTATAGTCTCGCCTCTGGGTGGGCTCTGAATAAGGCTCACTCGGCTCTGCAAAATTTATTAATGTTGGGCTCAGATGATCTCAGTGTTGATAAATTAGTGTTCAGTCTCTTCTGTAAGAAAGGAAAAAATATTATACGTCGTAGAAGTTTATTGAACATAGGGACTTGCAACATACACAAAGTCCATAATGCCTTTTCAAAAGATTTTGATGAAATTGGCCATGAAACTGCAGAATTTGTTATAGCCTTACGTTGTTTTATTCATAAGCACTCTCACCGAGAAACAGATTTTCGCATCATCATTCAAGAAAAATTGAAAGTGCCACCTGTAAAAATACTAAAAGACATGAATCTACTAGGGAAGCGTCCCAAACCGAAGCACGCAGTTTACTTAGCCCGAGAAAATAATGATAAGTGAAATAAATTGGTTGAAGAATGGACGCCCTTAGAATTGAAGAGGGGAAAAAAGAAATTTTTGGTAAACGAAAAAGAGGAAAACCGCAGGCTAGATGAAGGGACAACATCTGGAGAATGCGAACTCACAACCATTTTGAACGAATTGTTGTAGTAAGGTCTGAATAAGCAAGACTGGTTAAGACCTTTGCCCTATGCAGGGTGTAACGAAAGAAAATGCAAAACAATTCTTATTTCTCATGTAACAAATTGTTGATAATGACACGAATTAGCTTACTAAAATCTGTTTATGGCTATAAAATAATTAATAAAATTAAAATAAATTCAGTAAATTTTGAAAGAAAATTCTGAAATTTTAGACCAAAATTTCGAAGTTGAGTGATATAAGACCAAATTTTCTATAAAAAATCTGAAGATTGAGAGAAATTGAAGAGTTTGGGTCGGGTGAATTTGTGTACAACTAGGAGATAAAAAAAAGTAAAATAAAGTATTGCGTTTGAATGTTGTTTCTTCCATTCCCTCGCTCTTAAAAGCCTCAAATTTACGTAAAACTCAAAATTTGATAAATTATCGAGTTATAGGAATGAAAAGTTCAATTATTCGCTCCATTTTAAAATTCGCTTATCCTTATGTGCATTCTATTGCATCCTTCCTTTTATGATGAGAGAATCAGGAGGATCGTCAGATTTGAGAAACATAAATCCGTGGCATATTCGTGAGCTACTTAGCGTAACCATGAATTTTAAAAATCTTCAGCTCATTCAGTATTTCCCTCAGCTATTGACTACGAGATACGTCACATTTGAGAAAGACCCAAGTATCGAACAAAATACAAATATATACGTTATAAGGGAAACTTTTACTCGCTGTCTCATTCAGCCCCCAGTTCACTCTTATCAACTCAAAGGTTCATCATGCATAGAGCGGAACTCACGAGGCCCTCAGATTCGGAAAACACCTAAATCAGGATCCAAATCATGATTCACGAATTTTTAATATGGTCATACGATCGTGGCAATTAACCTAACTGACAGCAATATCGTTCTGCAAGTTTGGTCAGATTATTCCCAAATTTCAGTAATAAAAAATGTTGAAGTTGAAAGAAAAATTGGAAACTCATCGTTTATCTACTTTTCATACCAATTTTCACCTGATTTTATAATATATTAACGAAGAGAGTTCAATTTCTTTCCTTGTTTTCGAAGCTGAAAAATGTTTTACTGAAATTCGATCGTTAGAGCATCTTTGCGTTACCACGAATGATGACCATGAGGTGATAACAATACAAGTCTTCGAGTTTTAAATAGTACTCCCGAGATTTTTTATGAACTTTTCAGCGAGAAATGCTACTAAAGTGACAAATTAAATAATTCCTGGTGTATTCGAATTCAGATTCATCAACAATCCATTCAATTGGATAGTGGCCTCTAACAGAAACCTAACCTGATTGATCTTCGAGTCTTATCGAATGTTTTCTATGACCGGCCTTCGAATTTTAAAAGGATGATATCGGAAAATTTTCCATAGAATTAGCCATTGTTCGAATTTTTTGCATGTTCTTTGAAAGAAGTCTTAATAATGCAGACTCTACTGATATTCATGTTACTGTAAACCTAGTTCATAATAAATCACTTAGTTCATCGAGTTGAAAAATAGAAGCTTTAGAAATTTTTCTCTCTGGACTCTTTTATTCCATTAGGAGACGATGAAGAACGTCATTTTTAAAGTTACTCTATCAACAACACAAACTGAACGTTTTCAAGGCTGTTCGCAAACACTGACGAGCCAAACGTTTTAAGTACGGCTGCGGGAATCCCTATTTTGAAATTAGTTAAAATAAAGGAACTTAAAAGATAGCTTTTTGAATATTAAATCGCATTTTAATTAAATAATTTATTTACAGCCAGGACTAGATTATAGTTTTAAGATACTGAATTTTCTTAAAATACGTTTGCTACCTGCAGATTGTTGCATTCCTGTCTAGCCCAACCATATCTTCGAGAATAGGCTACTACCGTAGTTTCAATCTGGATCTATCTTTATTATTGTTATTATTAAAAAAAAAAAAAAAAAGTTTTTAAGACATTCGTCGTGTATGCATTTGGCAGCAAAGGATTATAGGTACAATTTGTAACATTGATCTGACTCCTCAGTGGCCTAATTGGCCCGAATGGGGGTCAGTATATGTGACCACTACATGTTTAAAACTGTAACTATACTAATACAAGAAAATAAATAAGTAAATAATACTAAAATAACGTGCTATAATAACAGTCACAACGATAGCCAAATTCACCCAGCAACAGGAGGGATACAATTAAACACAGTTTCCTATAATAACATTTTCGCTCTTGTAGAGGTATTTAAAACTGTAACAACAATAATAAAATTTAACTAAATGAAACCAAGCTAAGATATAATAATAATAAAATGTCCAAAATAGCCAAATTAATCCAATAACAACACAACATGAGTGATGACAAAACATAAATAAGGTAATGAACAATAACAATGCGAGACACATACATAGAAACAACAGTATCATGAAAAATAGGAAATCACAACAGTAAGCCTGATGTGGTGTCAAAGAAACCAGTTTTAATTTGAAGACCTTTTCTTTTCTTCTTGTTTATCACTCATCATTGAGTTGCCTTGTAAGCAGGTAATGCCTCAGTTTCTTTTTAAATATTTTCAAGTTCCTAAACTTGTTTCTTTGAGGGCCATCGGCTACCTCTTTTGCAGCAGCTCTGATTGGGAGAGGGAGTTTGTTAATTTCTATTGGAGCACGATAGTGAAATTGCCTGCGAAAGATTGTTTTTAAGTAGACTGATGCTCTTAGAGTAAGGTGTTTGCTTGATCTTGTTTGTGTAAGTCCTGATCTGCTAATGCGCCTCATGTTTGCAATATATATATGTTTATTGCCCATATTTCGAGTTTTTGGATATCCAATAGTTGCAGGGTTTTAAAAATTTCGACTGACCCTCCCCCTCCCCCTGAATCCCACCCTGCTTACCAATGGACCTAACTGCCGCTCGTTGGAGTCCGGGCCATTCTTAGCCAAAGTATTTAGAAATTTCTAACTAATTCATCCCTCAAGCAGAAATTTGAAAAATCGACTTGGGCCGATTCACCTATTTTACCCTGCTATAGCCTTTACCATAAATGCCGGATAAATGGTCAGCGGAGGAGGACCTATATCATACCTGCTGCTCCCTTGCTCAGCAGATCTCTGAGACTTCATTCGACTTCCTTACCCTTCAACTCGATACATTGAAAAAGTTTGGTTACATCACGTTCCTTCGAAATACTGCGAGCGTAGTCTAATGTACATTCGCGTACTGCGAGAGTGCATAGTGTGACAATCGAAGGGACTATCGGAAACCAGCGATCTCGTACAATTAATCAATCAATCAATATAATACTTATTTATAATCGTGGTACAACATAATTGATTATTATTCACGATTCTTGAGTTGGTGGATTACGTTAAATATTTAATATATTTCAAAAGTGTTTTCAAGGGAGAGAAATTTGCATATATGAGGATTCAGACTTCCAAATACAGTTTAGGGGAAGACCCGAAAAGGAGTACTTGAGTGGTGGTGCATTTTTGACAGTAGTTGAGGAGGTGGGTGACATCTATGGAGGTACCGCAAATCTCGGAGGGGGGGGGGGACGACGACCAAATAAATGTTGATGTTTGATGAGTGTGTGTCCAATTCGAAGTCGAGCAATTACCTTCTCCAGTCTGCGATTCTCATGGTAAGAAGTAGTCCATTCTGCAAGGTCTGGTTTGATTGTCCATAATTTGCTGGAGGGGGGATCCCTTCGTCCATTGATGCTGAAGAATATAGAGAATACGTCGCTCAAGTTTATGCCGGAGGAGTCCAGGAGATAAGCCTTCTATTTCTGAAGAAGTAATGTTGTACTGGTGTAAGAGAGCTTCGCATACTACTCCGAGGGATGTTGGACTGTTTGTAGGTGGGTGAGTCTGTACGCATTAATATGGTTTGGTATCCGTAAAACTCCAAAGTAGTAGGAGAGTATTTGAGTGTTACGGTGATGTGCCACAGGAGTTATATTTGTTTCTGCCTGGAGGCTGATGTTTGGGCTGGTTCGTAGGACTCCTTGATTTTGGATGGTGTCCGGTTTTTGTAATATTCCATGGCTAGCTGAATAATAGGCAACTGTGCCATAGTCCAAAACTGAACGTATATAACTCTTGTAAGGCGGATGAAACTCGTCCTGTCAGCTCCCGAAGAGCTTCTATTCAGCATTTTAGTAGGTTCAGTCGGGTTTGGCATTTCTTCTTGAGGTAAGTAATAAGGCGGTTCCAGTTAAGTTTGGAGTCCAATATTAGTCCCAGAAATTTAGCAGTTGTGGAGTTTGGAAGGTAGTCTCCGTATAGTTTTATTTGTAATGACGACCACCTGCGTTTTCGGGTGAATGTGACCACAGTAGTTTTTGAGGAAGAAAAGCGTAGACCTTTAGCTTCACTCCAAATTACCAGCTTATTCGCTATCATTTTTTGATGTTCCATTTCTTTGATGTTTTTTCCATGGCTAAATCATCAGAAAAGAAAAGTGTCAAACTGGGAAATTTACAACTTCATCAATGGATTTTGTTGCAAAGATGAGAATAGTAGCGGGCTTCTGAGGCGTGCCAAAACTTCCTGTATTCGAGGGGTTGATAGCTGATTTCCTAATCTGACTTGGGAGGAACGATTGGCCAGATAGTTTTGAATGAAATAAAAATTCTGTCACGGTACCGAAGTCTGTAAAGAGAATTTAGGATGACTGTAGGATGTAGTCTGTCAAATGCTTTTTCTACATCGAAGAATATGCAACATGCATCTTGTTTATTTGCAAATCCATTTCGTATTTCTTCTGTAAGGTATACCAGATTATCCACCCTTGACCTTTGAGCCCTGAAAGCACTTTTAAACTTATCCAGTAGTTGTTTCTCTTCCAAACTATTTTGAAGTCTCTTTGTAATGATTTCTTCCTTGCACCGTAAGTGAAATAGGCCAATAGCTTGATGCTTTCAATTTATCTTTGCCCAATTTGTGAATTGACATAATATGTCCTGGTCGCCATTGTGAAGGGAATTCTTGATTGGTCCAGATATCATTAAAAACATACGTGAGACATTTGATATTTTGATTAGTTTAGGTGCTTCAGCATCTGTGGGTGAATGCGATCTGGGCCTGGTGTCGAGTTTTTCTGACTTTTAATAGCCTATTGGACTTCCCTTGAACTTATGTCTTGGTTGAATATATCATTTTGCCTCATCTTCCTCGAATGGTGAGTCTGCCAGCTGGCGTATTTTCGTAGTAGAAATCGGCTAGATGTTCTGCTAGTTCAGGTATAGTAGTGAGTACTGTACGATCATTCATCTATAAAGCTGGTATTGGGGTTTCATAGTTAATTTGTGATATTTTGCGAATTTTTGTCCAAAATATTGAAACTGGAGTTGACTGGGTTATAGTTCAGACAAAAGGTCTCCAGTTTTCACGTTTGCTGAAAAACACGGTACGACGGGCTTCCGCTCTAGCAATTTTGAGAGACCGCAAGTTTTCTGGAGTGTGTTGTTTTTTAAATATCCGAGAAAGTCTACGTTGCTTTTTTATGGCATTTTCACATTCTCTATCAGCTGAGTCAACAGTACGAGTTCGATTCTGAGCGAGTACGCAACGACGAACAAATTTATTTACAGAAAAATTGCGGAGTTGAATAGCGACGACGCCTTTGATCGCACTCCCGACACACCTCGCGGTTTCTTTCGTCCAGCTATTTTGTGTTCCGGAATGAACTGAGTGCTGTCTCCGGCTACCTCTGCCGGCTCTTGTAAACGAAAATTACATTAAATTTAAACCGTTCCGAAGAGGTCCCCGTAGACTTGCCGCGGAATAGATTCGCACTCGCGTCCTTTCCAATCATTGTCTGACTCGCGAACAGGCTCGCTTTCCTCGCCGACGATTTTTCTGTTTTTCCAGCGACAGTAAATTCCGAAGTTATTACGCGAGTTCTCTTCGCCGAACGCCCGAGTTAAAGAGCGTTTTTGCGTGTGCCCGACAGGTGTCGCACCGAATTGCTGTTCAGAAAAAGGGCTACGAACTTCGGACAAAGCTTTCCAGCGCTTTTGAACGTGGAAGTATTGTCGAAATATGGCGAGCAGGCAGGTTGGCAGGGTGCATGAACTGCGTCTACGGGTAAATTACCTTTACTCGGTGTACGGCTCTTCAAACCATCATCGAAGAAATTGCTGCCGTCCTTCGGTTCGAGCTATTGCGCATTCTTTCGGATACATTCGACGTTTTACGAAGGGCGTGCTAAAAATAATGGTTTCGGTACCTCACCTAAGTAATACATATTTATTGAAAACGGAAAATCGATGACGGTCGAATCAAACGGCTACCTTTTTAGTTGATTTCTGTATGCTAGAAAAAAGTTTGCTTTTAATTAACCGACCTGGCTCCGTTGAATTGCCACGTTCCCTTTCGAACATTCTGAACACCGTTTGCATAGGTACTTTCAAAGATAAGATGGCTGCGTATTATGCAGGGTAGCGCACTCGATTCCCCGAGAAGGAAAAAGCGAATATTTGTAATCATTTGTTTCGAATTTGAGATCGCAAATAGTCTTGAATAGCTCCAATTGAATGTTGAAAATTTTTGGTCCCTCCGGTCTCCGGTGAGGAGGGTCAAACGTTGAGGCTGTAAAATGTGATCTCCGATTTGCACGTCAATGAGAAGAGCTCGAGAGACGTGCCAAAGAAACTTGGAATAAGCGTTCAGTTTCCTGTTGGATGTTGGAAAGAACTTTCCCAAGTGGTTGATTTCGGTCCCTCCGGTCACTGACGCGATGCTCGAAAGGGTAGTTCCTGTGGCCGGGGGTGCGGTGTCATAGGGGCCACCACTTTGGCTTGTGTGCATCGCCATACGTCCCACCACACATTCCTGGTTGATTTCGGTATTTGGAGTGAAACTATCTTTAGATTCTCGAGTAAAACGTCGAGTCGTAAGCTAGGTGTGTTGGTGGGAACGATGTTCTATGCTTTATCAATTATACAGTCAAAACGTGGATCGAGTGTACCATGATCACCTCACGAGTAGTCAGATTAGCTTCATGGCTGTGGGAATAATAAATAATGTACATATAAAATGAACATACCAGTACTAAGAAATGCGTCAATAGCAAGCACTATTGTTTTCAACTGCCAATATTAGGGTTTAAAACGATGGTGTTTCCAACACTGTTTCAATACTTAATATTGTCAGTTGCAGAGAAGAGTGCTTACTACTGGCACAGTGCTTAGTACTGGCATGCTTACCTTACCTATACTTACTCAATTGAAACGTGTGTAATTTGCATTGCTGTTTCACAGTTTGAAGCTCAAGTCAGGTTGGGAATCATAGAGTACTGCAGCCGTATAATACGCGGTTTCGGCTTAGGCTGATGACCTTGAAAAATACGATTTCGGCCTTCAGCTGCTCCAATTTTTAAAAATAAATCTGGCTTTTGGCTGCTATTTGGCTGTTTATTGACTTTGGTGTCCTCTAGACGGTATTTTGGACCGTAGAACATAATTATGCTATTAGCCTGTCACCGTTTAGCGGGTACTTACTCTAACTAAACCCCTTCGTGTTACCTCGCTGGAGGACAGGATTACTGATGATTCAACCCCATTTAACTAATCAAGGTATATTTCGCGGTTTCGTTTTTTCTTGAAGTTAAATTCTCGTTTTTTATAGAGAGATTTGAAAGTTAATTTTCTAATGAGTAGTTCGTGTGCAACTTGATAGTTCAGTATTAACGTTAATGTCTCACAATATGCACCTGGTCTGCAAAGGATGTGTCCTGATGTCTACTCTACACAGTTAGGTTCAGAAAATTTCTGTAATTGGGTAATTCCATGAAAATGACCAAATTTAGCGTATACGTAAATATCTCCATAAATTACCAAAAAATGAGTGGATTTCTAGAAAAAGATCTCCTCTAATATTGCCACTAATTCGAGGCTTCATATCTCGCCTCTGTACATTCGAAAATGTGTGCTGAACATGTGAAAGTTCCATCGCCCTAGGTGTCACACATTATGTTCCCAAACACTTTTATATCTATAACATGAAGTATTTCTTTCGGAATAAAATATGAAGACATGGTCTTCAGACACTGGAGTATGATAATGGCATGACCAATGTTGACCCCAATTACACCCTTAGGCTTTCAGATGAGTTAGAAGTTGTGTCATATGGTTTTTGTTCCATCGCTGTGGTCAATTTTAGTTGCTTCTTTCTGGTACCACTGATTCAACTGTGTCGTTCGAAAGTAACTCCTCCGATTCGTGTCTGCGATCGGGACGCTAAGCATAGGTGAAATTGAAACTAGTATCGAAGTATTTGTTCAGAAAGCCCATAAGTCTTGAAAATAACACGTGCATAAATTTTCTCATCTTTCGCAATGGCCTTATCTGTGTGATCAGTAGGATGGTCTGAAATCTGGAATAACGAGAAAAATAATTGGTAAGCAATGAACTTTGACATGACGAAATGAAATTCATTAAAATTGTACTCATGACGGCGTTCTAGTCAATATGAGAATTTTTTCCTACGACCTGGACAACCACATACTACTTTCGACCTGGCATCTCGGAATTTAATGGCTAGGTCGAAAGAACTACTATTCAGGCTGTAAGGACTTCGACATTTTGAAACACTTTAACTGTAATTTACTCAATTAACATGATTACTACGATATAATTGAATTAATTAAATTAATTAATACGGAGTCAACTCATTAAACATAGTAAAATTATACTATACTCATGGCGTTATCAAGAAATGAACGACTAAGTCGAAAAAGCAATACTAATGTTACACAATTACCAGATTGTGATTTATTTTCTTTTTTTTTTCATTATAAGTAATTTTTTTGACTTTATGACTCCTGTTTTTTATTTTTTATTTTTATGGCAAGTTAAAATTAAATGAATTTATGGGTTTTCACGTATACTTAAGTTGTTAAAAGTTGTTTGAGCTTAAAGTTGAAAATTTCGCATTTAGTATATAATTATACTGTACTTGCCAATATGCATGTATGTTGAGGTGTTCAGTTATTATGAATACTCCACCTTGCAATCAATGGTTCATAGCTGGGAAAACTGGAAACAGTAAGGTTATCTATAATTTTGTCTGATATTATCTTGAGAAACATCTTTAAACCTTCATAACTTACCCTCTTCTCCTGACCAAGTTCGGTCCAAGTTAGTAGTAGGTCATGATGGAACTCATGTGATGTAGTGTCAGGACGATATAATATGACGATCTGTCTAATTTTCACTGATCAGGACGATGGAATTTTTGGCTACCTGGCAAATTTTACTGACCAGGATGATGGAACTTCTTACGACCTGGTTGATTAAGGTAATTGGTGTTCTCCCTCCCCCGCCCCTGAGACTATGACTTGAACTGAATGATAGTATTTTGGTCCACAACATCAGGCCTCATTCCACCAAAAAAAGAAAATTTCCCACAACTTTTTCCAAGCCAAGTTCTGAGCCTATAAATTTGGCCATTTTCGTGGAATCACCCATTTAATTACATTGATCCATATACCTTTGTTCAAGATAAGAAAGATAAAATCTGAAATCCGATAACATTGTCAAAAGATTTGGAGAAAATTTTGGCCGTTACTAGTGTTAATATCCAGGACTTTTATCACAAGAACATCGATCTACTCCATAAAAGAACTAAAAGCGTTCAAAAGCTTGGAGTCCAACAATTATTTTATTGGAGGATGAATTACGTATATCGAGTATGCGAAACTAAATGATCACTTGGTTGTTCTTTCTGAAGTTAGCATGTCTTATTATACTGTACATTACTTTTGGAAAACAGAAGAATCAGAACTTAGGATTTTTTTACACTGTTTTTAGGACAACTACAGGAGTTGTTCACCATTTTTACAAAGTAATATCAAAATAAGAAAAGATTGGCTAGGCAATAAAGGGAATAATCAGTGATTCTTGACAATCTTGTCCTCAAGCGAGATAACAAGAAGGGGTTTGGTTAGAGTACCTGCTAAACGGTAACAGGCTAATAGTGAGACATTCCAGACGAGGAAAGACCGACAGCGAAACTCGAAAGGAGTCAAAACTCAGAAGTTGAAAAGTCGAAAGTAAAACATAAACACCAATCTCCATCTCCAAAAGCCATAACAACGATTCGTCTTCGTACTTTCATAGAAAAACAGATCTCTCGCGCTTGCCAGGTCTCGAGGCGTCGGGTTTTTCAAATTTTTTCCTCCAGATCATTGGAGTATTTTCGAAAAAGTCTGTTCGAAAAGTCGAATTACGTGCCCAAAGAATCCAAAATCAAAATTTTCCTAAAATTATCGGAAGCCAAAAAAAAAAAAACCGGTAGAAATGGCTTTATTTGACTTTCACCTTGCAGCCGAATCTATACTCGCTGAATACGGCTTTCGGCTGGTTGCGATACACTGGTTGGGATTGTCTGGTTCAGATGAAGGAACAAATTAAAAGGTGAGAAAGTTGGGTAAAAAGTAACCAAAAAACCAAAAAAAAAAAAAAAAGGTATAGAGAAGCTACTAGTAAGGCTTGGATTTAGTTAGGCATTCGATGTGGCTGTGTCTACTGGCTGATTTTCATTTGACGTTGAGAATATTCGGCCATTATCAGTTAAGTTCAGCCACATATCGTTTCACACTAGTTGATAATTGACAATAACCCACAGCAAACTTGGGTATTATCTGTGAATATCTGCAGCTTTTTTGGATGAGGTAGACAGAAGTTGAGATCAGTGGCGGCTCGTCAGATTTTCAATAAGCAGTTCAATTATGTGTTCAGTGATGTTTGTGGAATTGTGGAAAATATATGTGCGTTAGGCAAAAAGGTAAGACGATGCAGTATTCTTTCAAAGCCACTGAAAAAAGCAGACAGAAAAATATTTATAATAAAATATCATAATAGTATCAACTAAAAATTTAATAATCTTCAGAAATAACAACATTATAATGGTTCATGAACACAACTTTTATTGGGAATCTGTGAGAACCCTATCTGTTGTGTGTTTTAAATGAAGTTCATTCGCTTATCTTCTTCACTGTAAATTTATTAATGACTTGTTCTTTTAAATCTCGTTATTCATTGATCAGATTTGTTCCCTTGGATACGTGGCAGGAGCTGAGAGGCGCTCTTTTTCCGTTGTGTTTCTTACGAAAGTTTTGATCCGTTTTAAAGACGAAAAGCTCCTTTCAGCTTCGGCAGATGACATTGGTTGGCATCGTTATTAAAATTTTCAAAAGGTTAATAACTTCGTTGATGCATGTATTCAAATTATTCTCGACGAAAAAGCAGAGTAAATAAGTTGTTTTTGTCGCACTTTTGAAATCGTTCTTTTCACAAATTATTTTTAGCTCTGTCGTCAATTTTTTGAGCAAGGAAGGGATATCATGCCAATGTATTCTCCAGTAATTCTTCAGGGAATTTTTACAAATTAGCCGCGAGCCAATATCCAGTGAAATAAAATTTGTCAATAATGATATCGCATATACTTCTTTGGCTGCCACTCTTAGTAGTACCTTGATCTCTTGTACTTCCATAGAACTGGGTCTCTTTCTATTCGTGAACGTTCTTAGTCTTCTTTCTACTTCGGTTGGCTCAAGTCCGTATGTGTATATCAAAGTTTTGCAAGGCACCGTACAAATCTCTAACTTCGAGCGAAAATCCTCAAATATTGCAACTTTGATACTGAACGAACGACTGGGCGGGCCTCAGCTTGTAAATCATAATCGGAACCATTTGGATGTCGTTGCAAAAATCGGTAAGGTGTTTGGTTAGCGATTTGTCTGTATTATTTCTCGAAAGGAACGTCTGCCCTCCCTACCCCCAAACCATAAAAGTAGCTTTATCGCCAGACTGTACCCTGGCTATATGCGAAAAACAATATAACGTAAACAAGTTAAAAAGTTTTCTTCAGCTTTTTCGTTCAGTTGTAGGGTTCATCAGTGTTTAATTATTTAATATTATGAGAGGTTTAATGTTGAATTACTAAAATACACATACAAGAGGGATTGTGAGAATTTCCTTGGAAATCAGTGACTGGGTGTCTACCGGTCACTTAGGTCATCTAAAATCATTTGTTTTTAAAAGAGGTCATCTAAGTCATCTAAAGTCATCTTTTTCCGCTGTAGGTCATCTAAAAAATGTTTATTTTGTTGAATAGCTGGAAAAAACTGTCAAAATAGTATAAGTTTATCGGACAGACATCAGTTACTGAATAGGGGAGAGGCGTGTATCATGTAACGATTCCAATTTTCTTTGGTATTTGAGAATTTCGGGGGTGAGGAGGTACTTATGGCGGAGTGTTTGATGGAAAGGAGTTTAGATGTGAAGAGAGACCATTCTTGCTGTCATTTTCAAAGAATCGGGTAGCGATGAATGATTTTACGTCAGACGTGAGAGAAAAAGAGATAGGGATTTACAGTTTGGTGAGATATAAATAATACAAAATTATAATTACAACTGCTGTCATTTCCTTTAGCAGACCTGTATATCTTGAGAGAAAACTTAAAACCTGAAAAGTTTTTACTAAATGAAGTGATCAAAAGTTCTATTCATATTAATAAGCCTATGTGGTTCAAAAGTTATACTATCTACGAGTATGTGCTAATGCAGGAGCGGTTGAACAATTAGTGTAAAAATGAATGTGGTGGGTACAGGGCAGAGACGTTTGATACTTTAAGTCTGTTGATTTTGAGTATAATTGTGTAATTGGTTGGTGAGAGACAACAATCTTTTTATTTTTGTGGAGAGCGCGGCTGCTTATCGATCATCTACATGCAGCTACGTCAGCAGCTAATCATATCTTCCAATTTGGTGAACATTTTCAAGGAATTATTCTTACATCTAAAGGAAAAAGTTTGAAGATGAACTCGAAAAAAATGGAAGATTGTATTACCTAAGTGTCGTATTATCGTAAAAGCGGTGAACAATGAAGGATTTGTAAATTTGTTTCGTGCAGCATTTGGCTTCATCCAGGTCTAATCTTAAAACATAGGCTAGGCGTATACTGGCCATGACAAATTTAAGGCTTTGTTGCGTGCACGATGTAGCTTCATCCGGGTCCTGCCTCAAAATGTAGACTACACTTATCCTGGCCATGACAAACTTCAGGCTTTGTTGTGTGCACGATTTGACTTCATCCCGGTCTAGCCTCAAAACGTCAACATGGCCTGTCCTGGCCAAGACAAAATTTCCGCCTTTGTCCATCGTTTCTTCATTTCAATAACCTTACAGTGGGCATTGACTTCCACCACCTTTTTCCATCTTTTTTTGTCTTGGGCTATGCTGGCCCAGTTAGGTCCTACTTCTCGGGTAATTTCGTCCAGATATTTCGTAACCGGCCTTCCCCTCCTTCTTTTTAGGTCATCCGGCACCCAGCACTTCAGAAATTACTGGAATTTTCTGGCATTGTGAAATGAAGATGATTTGTTCAGAATATACCCCCTGTAAAGTGATGCTCGAACCGCTGCTGGAGCTGTTTTCAGCTTTCATCGAAAACCGGAGAGGTCACGCTCCGCCATTACAGAAAAATTGAATAAATTAATCCCTATGTAGTATGTATAGTATAACCTCCATATACGTCGTTTAAATCTTTTTTATATCGACAAAAAAAAAATATGTCGGTATAAAATATAACGAAAACATTTCAGATGGCGCGCGGAAAATGTAGCTATAGCTGTAGGTAGCTTTATAGGTACCGAATGAATGTATCCGCGGATCGTTTTTACATAAAATGACGTGGAAGTTCGATGTATATTTATCGAATTACACGCGTTCCCCCCGTCCCCCCTAATGTCGGCGCTGTTCGTTTTTCAAAAAAATTTAATCAAACGACGCGACGGCAGGAATGTTCTTCGAGAAAGAAAGCGGAAAACATGCGACGCGATGCAATGTTGATGCGGCGGGGCGACGATGGACGAATTCACATTTGTTTCGTATCAGTGGACCTCATCTTTGCTCCTCCCTGTTTGCTTCATTTTTTTTTTCATTCTTTCTCTTTTCATTTTCAATTTAAAAGCGACTTTAAATTTCGCCCAAAATGTTCGCGTTACACGGCAGATTATTTATCCCGACGGCGAAGAAAGTATAAAAACGTGTACTATAGAAGGCGAGATCGAAGAGAAAAAAAAGAGATTGATGCTCTCGCGAGACAGTATCGCGAAGGCAATTTACTAAATTAATTTCGCGATTATTTTTTTGCCCCTCCTATCTTGTATATACCTACGGCTTAGGGGATGATCAATAATACGGTGTCGAGCTCGGCAGCCACGTACACGAAATAATTTGTAATATCGACGAAAAATGATGATGGGAACCGGTACGGAGAACGTTCAACCTGCGCCGCCTCTGACTTGGAATGCTGAAAGTTATTGGCCCGCGCTCTGGATGTTCTATAATGTGTCCCTTGTTCTGGTGGCCTCCTGGGATCCTCGATTCAATCGGTCTGACTTATACGAGTATCTGTGTTCGGATTTTTCAAGGTTTGTACGAAAAGTGTTCAGTCCGGACCGAGGCGAGGGCACTCGAAATCAAAGAAGCGAGAGAGTAGAAAAAGTGCCTGTATTGAACGGATTTGACCACGAGTGCTGAACGTGAACTGTGTAAAGGTTGGTCTATACTAGGCGTAGCTGTGAACTTATTCCCGTAACTTAGAACACAAAAAAGTTGAAACAAGTATTTATACTGCGACCGTTTATACTGGACTTAACCTGGCGGTAACTTATGCCCGTAACTTAGAACTTAAATCAAATCAACTTCTACGCTTATTCAGGGTTGCTTTATACTGGCCGTTAAGTTTAGGGTTTAAGTAACGGGCATACGGCCGGTATAAACCAACTTTAATGACGATACGTTACGCGACAACTGTAACTAAACTAAACGGATGTCCTGCTTGGTCAATCGAGGGAGAGAAAGGAGAGTGAGTCATGAGAATAATGAAAAGAAGAACGTGGTTTTGAAAAGATCATGCACAGGAAATAGGTATTGGTATGCAGATGACAAAAGACGTTTGTGAGACGTTCGCATCGTGCTACGCAGAAAGTAGCCCGGCAGAACGATTTGTATGAAAATGTACAACGGAGAGGAGAGAGTCACCGCATATGTATGAAGAAAGCCCCCCCCCTCGCTGAAATTCAGCTTAGTCACATGAGGGGAATACCTAACACAATCCATGTCTCGTCTTATGAAGTTTTGACATTTATTATTTAAAAAGAAACTGACGCTCGGTGCTCGAAAATGGCATAAATCTCCCCTCTCCCTTCAAAAATATTCTTTACTTTGTTGATTTTTAAGACTATTTGGCAGATCACTTATGTATCTTCGTTGTCTTAAATCGTCTTGGTAGATCCTCATTACCAAAAGTATTACTAACGTGATCTGCCAAAATGATTTTCCGAGTCACTGAAGTAATCTGCCGAGATCAACTAGATGGATTATCTTAGTAGATCACTTTATCACCTTAGTGGATCATTGTGGTAGATAATTGTATCGTCGCCGTGTATCAAATCATTGTTAGATTATTTTGGACTCGTTATCTTGAGAGATAATTCTAGTAGATCACCCCCATGACTGTCAGTAAATCGTCTTGATTGGTCGTCTTGGTAGATCATACTTAATTCTGGTTAGGTTATCGCTATGAATCATCTTTACCAAGATAACATTACCGAGATGTATAATATGATCATTTATGTAGTAGTGTGTGCGACATCGATTTCTCTGTTTTGTGACGTACTCGGCCAAGTACACTGAGTAGCGTTTGACAGCCTCTTTATTAGCTCACAGCTTGTTCTTGGTGTGTTGTCTGGCTTATTTGCTGACAAACAGGGACGGGCAGGATTTAATAAATCCTTTGGGATTCCTAAGTTTGAAATCCGGATTCGAGCTCTCGATTCTTAATCCTTTTATTAGATGGATTTTGGATGTTTGTTTTAAATCAGGTTATGAGAGGAATCTTATTTTTTGTAACTTGAAGTCTTTTTTGAGAAAGAGATTTTGCTTAATTTTTTGATTTTAAAATATCCTCTAAAACCGATGTTTAATTTTTTTAAAAAAGGATTTTGGATTTTTGGATTTTTTGATTTGAAGTTCTATGAACTTCGGAGGCTATAGAGAGGCGATTGCACCCTAGTTCCTAGTTTGTCTTTGAACGGTACGGATATGGTCAAAAATGAAAGTAATCTTGAAAAATGCCAGTTGACCGGGTACAGATTTTACCAAATGAATACTTTGTCTTGATCCGGATACCGACGACCGTAGAGAACGCAGGTCTACGGGTTACGAGGAATTGTTGTCCGAGAGTTTGCAGTTGCTTTCCTCAGAGTTTATTGCGCTGGAGTATTTACTCCTCGATGTCGAAAACGTTGCACATAAGTGAGTCACTACCAGGTGTCACACAGTGGTGAGCAAGCGACTCACGAGACATACACACAACAGCATCAATCCTCCTGATACTGGTTGTCGAAAAAATCGGATATAGCTATGAGTGAGAGCGGAGTGTTCAGTTCTTAGTCTGAAAAGTATAACTTCATCTTTTCTAGATTTTCCATAGGATGTTTTCCAGGAGTGAACTGTGGTTTTTGCTGATTTTAGTTTGTGAGTTGACTTGATCCCAGTGTTGTCGGGAAGATTTGTGCACGAACGATTTATTGATTTTTCTGGCGTCTGATATCGGGATTGGTGTGGTGGGACGTATGGCGATGCACGCATGCCAAAGTGGCCCCTGAGACATCGCACCCCCGGCACCGGAAACTACCCTTTCGGGAATCACATCAGTACCGAGGGGAACGCTTTGAGGCCGGGCCCGAGCCCCCATTTCTCCTGGACGGAACGGTGCGCGCATCCTGCCAGGGCCACCACGGGGTTCCCTCCTGACCGAGGTCCGCACTCCCAGAGCGCTCGCCTGGAAATTTCAGGTCCCCCGCAGCCGGACGCGCTGCCTTTTTCTCTTCACTTACTCATCGCGTGAGACTCATCCGAATGAAGCTTCAACTATTGCACTGCGAGCGTGCTCTGCTCCAGCCCTGGTGCTACGGGCGAGCTTCGCTGAATGGTATCCGTCGCCGCAACAGCAGCAGCAAGTCCAGCTTCTCCTCCTTGTGTCCTCTGTCTCGACCACTCAGCCTCCATCTTCCGTCGCATGATGGTCGGAACGAAATCCGACACCCGGTTCCAACCGCTTCGGCTCCTCAACAGCTCCGGGACCAGGACGCCGTCTCCGTGATCGATCGTGACCGCCCCGCGCCCCTCCTCCTCCCAGGCGTCGCAGTCGAACAGCGTATGCCACGGCGTGTCCTCTCCGCTTGTGCAATGAGTGCACTCGGCGCTTGCTGCCAAACCCATCCGGTGCAGGTACGAGCCGAAACAACCGTGACCGCTCAAGACCTGGGTCAGGTGGAAGTTCAGGCTGGAATGTTGGGAATTGAAGAAATGTTCAAGGAAAATTTAGCGGTTTCGTCGACTATGTCGTTTTGCAGAATGTTAGAGTGGGAGGATCTCCAACATAGAGTGAATTCTTTGTTTGAGGACGATAGTATTTTTTGTACTATCTTTTGGGAGATGGTAGTTTCGTTTTGTGGAACTTTGGTGTGGATAAGAGTCAAATGACAATTTCATACGAGTATGAGCATTTGAATAACCAAGACCGTTTGCCTTATGTGTACTTTTCGCATTAAAATATCTACTCGTGTTATCTGAGTCACAGTTCGCGGGTGTGCATTCGAAGAAGCGGTTGATGCTCTGTAGTGCCACCGCCGTCTCAACTTCTCTTATAATCTTCCGCGGTTGATTCTCGGGTTCTAGCTTCGTTTTTGTTCGCAGCCGCAAGCGCTGCTGAAATTCGTAAATATGTACGCCTGTACAACGTAATAAACATCTCCGCGCGCTTGTCTCTGTTTTCCGACCAAAGTGATGAGTGAATGAGTGAGCGAGTGAGTACGCCAGCAGAGAGAGTTCCTACGGGTGTACGGTTGTGTATCTCGTTTGCTCACATTTTCTCGCCGCACCGTGAAGGGGTGTATTCTGGTATACTTTCAGGACCTGTCGCTGGATGCGAGGGACAAAGCGACCGCAAATTTAATTAATTTGTCGAGCCCAGCTGACCGAAATGTGTGTGTGTGTGTATGTGCATGTGTATGTAGTAGTGACAAGGAACACCTCCGAAATCTAAATTTAATTCTGGCGTAATTTTCTTCTTTTTCTCTTCCTTTTCTGCTTCTCATTTTAAAAATAAGTTGTAGATGGGTATGTTCAGGGTGTGTCATGAAATCCACCATATTTTTTCTTATTGCGAGGTCAGCTCGAGATGGGACGAAGAGGCCTCTTGAAGGAATGCGATTCAGTTTATTTTGGAATGAAGAACATATCTTCCTCCCCTCCTCCAAAGGAGAGAGGAACATGCCACCACCTCTAGACTCTCAAGCGGAAATATATCAAGAAACATATTGAAATAGGGGTATTTTGAGTCACTGAATTCGAGTTAGGCCCAAAATTCAAATTTAACCCTTTCGAAGAACCAAAATGATTCAACTTTACAAAATTGAATAGATTGTCAGAATAGGTGTGTTTCAGGTCGCCGTGTTCGAAAATACGATCAGATTTATGTGACTCTTATTTGGGTTCCAAATTCACATTTTTCCTTTTTTAAGAGGCCAGTTTGACTTCGTAGAAAAAGTTGAACAAGATTTTACTAAGTTGGGAAATTCTATAGAATATTCGATCTGGCTCCGACTTAGGCCCCAAAATTCAAATTGAGCCTTCTTAAATGGGCAACATTAGCTCAACGTCAAAAATTGAACTAAGCATCAGGAAAGAGTTCTTACGGGTCGCTGAGACCAAAAATGCCATCAGATTTCCGATTCGATTGCGTCCGATGCCTCAAATTCGACTTTTCCTCCTTCAAATAGGCCAGTTTGATTTTGTTGAAAAAAATTTTACACGAATTCTCAATCCGACTTCTATTTTAGCGCTAAAACCCAGATGTGACCACCCCAAAAATAAGCAAAACTTTCCGAATTGAGAAAGATAAACGGAGCATCGGAAGAGGGGAATGTCGGCTTTCTGGTTTAAAAGATATCAGATTTTAGAATCGACTCAGAGTGCTTCTCCAAGTTTGATTTGACCTCCTTCAATGGAGCCGAAACTTGGCCCTGGCGAAATAATTGAATCAGGTATTAGAATAGAGGATTTTTAGGTTATTGATATCATAACTTTTATCTGATTCTGGATTCGACTGTGATTTAGGCCCCAAAATCCAAATTAGATTTTGTTGAGATAAGTCATCAAGTTACAGATGGAGAAGCGGAACATATTTCTACCTTGAAAAAAATGAAGAAAATTGTCTGAAATGAGGTGAATCTAGTTTCTTTTTCCGTAGAAGAAGATTAAAATCGCTTCTTCCTTTTCTGAATGAGAAGAATTTATCCTCTTTTTTGTAGACGGAAAAATAATAATGACTTAAATAGGACAAAATTAATTATATTCTGAATACGGCCTCAGAAGGAATTGGGAAATTTCATAATTAAGTGTTTGCCTGGTCACTTATTTTTATAACGTTTTAAATATGGCCGTATTTAAGTATACCAAGTATAAATTTTAAAATTTCATATCAGAAAACCTGAAATTTTATCATTTTAAATTTATCTTCACGCCTAACGTTGGATAGCTTGAATCAAGCTGAATGATTCTGTACCTTGTTTTGGTAGCCATTGGAAGATCCCAGTTTGGCTTGAAGTCGTTCCTTTTTCTTCGAAGAAGGAGGACATTGTCCCTTCCATTTTGTGAATGGTAAAGGATGACTTCGTTTTTCTTTTACAAAAAGAGAACCTGTTCTTTTTCTCAGGGGAATTGAGGAAGAATATCCCTTACTTTTCTCGATGAAAAGACTTGTATTTTCTTCTTTTGAAGACAAAAATGAAAATTCCTTAATTACGTTGAGCAAAGAGTAATGTTTATTTCTTCGAATAATAAAAAAACCGTATTTTTACTCGTGCAAAATATTATCTCTACGTTTCCGAAAAGAAATTTGTCCACCCAGAATAAAAAAGAAACAAGTTTCTTGTGAAATCGTTGTTTAACTTCAGGTACGGAAATTAGGATTTTAAAGAACCCTAATACCATTTCAAATTCTACAGGTTCTTGAACGTCCTAGCCCTCTTTTGTGACGAGGAAAATGTATTCACCCGAAAATTAGACCCTAGCACCGGGAAACACCCATCCGTCCTATCTCTCAGTTGGACTCGACTTTCAAAAAAATAATAATATTAAATAAATAAAATTGAAAGGATTGGAAATGAGGAATTTCGTTATACACGCGATCTGCTGTTGATAGTTCAGTTTTCTTCGAGTCCAGCCGATGTTGTTCATTCTAAATTTAAAAGTAGCTACCCAAAAAATACTTCGTCCGATATGTTCAATTTTTCTAGAGATCGGATCAATAATCTGATTGCATTTTTGTACTTAGTGATCCAAAATATAACTATTGCGGTACTCCGTTCAACTATCTAACTTGAGTCAATTTTACCCGATGGAAATGGTCAAATTTGGATTTTGTAATCAAAGCTGAGGAAGAATCAAGAATCCGATTAAATTTTTGAAATTAGATACGTAAAAATTCCCTATTCTAATGCGATATTTAGTTTTTTCGACTAAGCCAAATTAATCTGTTTGAAGCACCGATCGAAGTCGAACGGGAAATTTGATTGCATTTCCGAACTGAGCGACCTACCTTTATCCTGATATTCACTTCAGTTTTCTAAGTTGGGCTAATTTTGCCCATTTGATGAGGTCAAATTTGAATTTTGGGGCCCATATCGGAGTCCGATCAGAAAGTAATAGAATTTTACAACTCAGTAACCCAGAAAACCTCTTTTCCGATATCGTGTGTCAACTTTTTCGGTGAAGTCAATTGGCCCCTTGGAAGAGGAAAAAGTCGAACTTGGGATGAAAGTTTGGGGGCCAGATTGGAATTTCGATAGAATCTTCGAACTCAGTGATCCAGAAAACCCTCTTTCCAATATTTTGTTCAATTTTCTCGGCGAAGTCAAACTGGCCCCATGGAAGAATAAATATTTCAATTTGGAGCTCAAACGAAGGTCACATCAAAAATCTGGTTGCATTTTCGAAGTCAGTGATTCAGAAAACCCATATTCTGATAATTTGTTCAATTTTCTAAGGTTGTATCTGTTTGCTCATTTGACGGGGCTAGATTTGGGTTTTGGGACCTCAATCGGGTTCGGATCAAAAATTTGTTGACCTCAAAAAAATCCGTATTCCGATATTTTAATTTTTTTTAAACAAAGTCTGATTGGCCTCGAATCAGAGAGAAAAGTCGAATTTGGAGCCCAAGTTGAGGAGAAATCTGATTGCATTCTCGGGTAAAGTGGTCTAAAATACTCCATTTTGATGCTTTCCTTCGTTATATTTCCATTTAGAATTTCAAATATGATGATTCGTCTCTCGTCTCTGCCCCTCCCCCTTTTGGAAGAGAGAAATTTTTTTTACCTGTAAATAAACTCGGCCTTAGTCCTCGAGGATGCCCTCCATTCCATCTAGATCCAACTTTCGCGATAAAAAGAAGTATAGTGGGGGGGGGGAGATTTCATGATGCTTTATATATAACACTTTTTAGGTGTATAGGTACTTTATTCACTTTAATATCGTACGTTTGCTTGTGTTGGCTTGAAATTTGAGCGAATTTCATTTTCGAGTCGGTTGTACTATCGGTGAAAGTTTAAAGGCGTTCTCTTTCAGTTTCATCGACGCCAATATCTCTCGGCGATCTCAGGGTGTCCTACTCTCGCCCCGTCTCTTTTTCGAAGCGAGCGCCGCGTACCGTTTGTACCTCTGGCGTTTGGTATCGTCGAATTTCTGTTCCGCGTATTCGCATCGACGGCAAAATTCAATTTCCTTTTTTTTTTTTTTTGGTGGGGGAAAGTTTTTTTTGCGCTGGCTACCCCACAATAGGTAGAAAGCAAGGACGTCAATCTATCTGGATGTAAATCCGTTTTCAATTTTTACTTTCAAAAAGCACCGGCACAGAAAAGGCAAAAGTGATTCATAATTTTGCATTTTTTTCCTTTTTTTTTTCTTTTTGCTTTTTCACTTCTCAATTCATTTCATATTCGTATATACGAGCGAATCGAATGGAATATATTATTATGTCGATGAGGTAGCAGGTAACGCGATGAAAGTGAAAGGCGAAAGTTTCCTTTAAACTGATTAGAAAAAACGACGGCCGCGCCGTTAGGGCTCTTTGATTGTTTGTGCACGAGCGAAAGTTTGTGTCGAATTTGGAAACGAGGCGGCTCCATGAAGTTGAAGGAGAGGTTGTCGCGGGCTGGAAAATTGCAAATGTGTTTCACGTACGCGTTGTTGTATGAAAATTTTTCAAGAACTTTGCCGCAGAATGGCAAACGTGAAATTTACTGAACACGCTCGTTGAGAAAAGGTGATGGTAAAGAGAGAGTTTGAAATGGAGGAACATGAGGATGGTTTGGAATCAGAGGTGACGGAACCCGTTGTTTCTTCATGACCGTCGATTGGTCACATCGTGGCCCTATTACAGCGTAAGTTCACATTACTGATACCGAGTTACAGCATCAATTGAAATCTAGTCGTCACGTACACTTCCAGTATCACTTGCCTAACATGAATTTCACGTGTCACGATGTTTGAAAAACGGAGATTTCGGACACGAATTATTAGTTTTCCGATCGAACACTTCCTGTACTTTTTGTTTACAGAACACGTAGACTTGACCTTTTAAAGGACTGTGGCGACCTTCTTCTCGCGAATGTACGTGTTCGTATAAATCGTCCTGCCTGGCTACTGTCTGTGTAGCACGATGCGAGCGTCTAGCAAGCGTCTTTTGTCTCCTGCATACCTGTACTTCCTGTCTTCTCTACACCACATGCTTGTTATTATTATCATTATTCTCTTGCTTCACTCTCCGTTTTCTCCCTCGGCCGGCGAGGTAGAACATCAGTTCAGTTAAAGTTCAGTCACAGTTTATGTTTAGCACTCACAAGGTCTGCTTTTACTAGTAATCGATCAATATAGGGACTTTCTGCGCGTTCTGTTTTTTTTTGTTTTTTTTGAAATCTTAGAGAAATTTGGAATATAATCGTTAAGAGGAGAGTTGAAATCATAGGTCATAATTATACGACATCCAGGGATATGTATTGTTATTACTGCTAGAGGGAATGGTTGAGGAA